>OX451740.1:928114332-929613715 GCA_948472305.1 Vicia faba | reverse complement strand
TTAGATAGCCAGAATCATCCTGCCAAACTTGCTTCACAACTCATAATTCAGCAACTTCGAATTCTATTCTCAAGCCTTTTTCAATCCATTTTACCCTCAATTCACCTTCCTTAATCTTCCCTGAAGCTAACCATATAATTACATTCAAGAATCATGCCTTATATTGCTCCATAGAAGTCCAGTTTCAGAGCTCTGCAACGAAAGTTCAATAGGTAGATTCCTTCATCAATTCTTCAATACTTTGATATCACTGTGATGCTCTCGTTGCCCTGGTTCTAGTTGCAACACTTACTTTCATCTGGAAACACATTTTGGCCATGAATTTTCAAATCCATTTTCAAAACTTTCTTTCCAAATTGCTTGAGCTACAGTTTATATAAATTTGGTGCGAGGGTGTGGTTGTCTTCGTCTTGAAGAGACAAAGCGAATGGCATAGGTCTGAGCTTCTGATTTTACAGTTTGAGAGACCTGCAATTCGTGATGGCTGGAGGTTGAAGATGACCAACGTGTCATCTTCTAACCAATGAAGGCGCGCCATCTGTATTTTTCAAATTCTGATTTTATTATTGATTCTGTACATTATTCATTAAAGACCATGATATGCACTGTGCGCCAGATCCCTTGGATTTGATTACTAACGCGTTTTGACTCTCATCCAATGGTCCACATCTTTTACTTTTATTTTCTTTTTCTGATTTTTATATTTTAATTGTTTTAAATTTCAAAGAATCATAGAAAATTCATTTTTTATCCAAAAAATCTGAAAAAATTATGAAAAATATTTTTGATTATTCTCTTTCTGGTTTTTATTTTTTCACAATTTAATTTTGTATTTTGGTATTTTTTACAAATTTTACACTTATTTGATTTGTCTAAAATGTTTAAAAATACTTTTATACATTTTTAATTTCTGAAAAAATTATGGAATGATCAAATGATATTGTGACAAATATTGGTGACCTTATTTTATTTTTGTTTCTGACTTTACTATTTTTTTTACCATTTTTTGTTTATTTTACCCATTTATTTTAATTTTAAAAATAGTTTCTGACTTTTAAAAATTCCCAAAATTTTTGTAAAATTACTTAGCCTCTTTTCTGATTTTTCTATGGTCTTATTTTTCATTTCTTGATTAATTTGAATATAATTGATATTTTCCTCATTATTTTCCATTTTTTTTAAACATTTTTAAACCTTTTAATGTATATATTAAATATGATATTATTTTGTGATTATTTTCTGGCTGTCTTGGGTTGATTTTTTGATCATGGCTTTATTAACATCATTGGATCCATGGTGTTGAGTTTAACTCCATAAAAAATGGATGAATGATTTTAATAATAGTTTGATTAAATATTAATTCAAATGTGGTCTCTCTTTTTACCCTAATTCCTCTTCATCTCATCCCCTTCTTATTGTACTAAGTGTTGTTGGAGCATGATCTCTATATCATGTCTCAAAACAAATGGTGCATATATTGCTCTTGATCGGACTCAAAATAGGTGCGTCTTCTATATAAGTCCACTTACGATTGCTTAACATAGCGCTAAATTTTGTCCCGATTCAAATAAATGATCATTTGTGGCCCAAACTTATGATTGCAAGCCCAAGTATGTTAATTTGATCTCTTTGATCCAATAACATTGAGATTCATTGTGTGGAGGCTTTGGTTCTACCAATCTTCTAATGGATCTACAACACTTTTGGTCAACGCGGATCACTTAAACATCGTCGATCATTAAATGGTACTTATCAGAATTCCAAATGGATGATATACTTGACAAAAAGCAAATGCAACTTATTGTGTGGAGGCTTTGGTTCTACCAATCCTCTAATGAGTTCCAAATGCAAGTTTCAAGATGGTCATCCAACTAACCACTAATTATTGACTTGTTTATTTTATGCCTTTATTCTTTTATGCTTTATGTACTATTTATTTTTTAGCATTTTTCATTTTCATGCCATTTTCATCTTTGCTCATTTGAGCATTTATCTTCTTGCCATTTTTACTTTACTCACTTGAGAATAATCCAGTTTGATATCATTGATCCATAGAAATCCATAGAAATTCAAGAATCGTGACCTATATGCATAATCGTGACCTATATTGATCCATAGAAATCCAGTTTCAGAGCTCTGCAACTCAACTTCAATAGGTAGATTTCTCCATCAATTATTCCAAACTTTGATATCATTGTGAAGCTCTCATTGCCCTGACTCTAGTCACAACACTTTTTTTATCTGGAAACACGTTTTGACCATGAAATTTTAAATCCCTTTTCAAAACTTTCTTTCCAAATTGCTTGAGCTACAATTTATATAAATTTGTCGCGAAGGTGCGGTTGTCTTCGTCTTGAAGAGACGAAGCGAATGGCATAGGTATCATGCTCTAATTTTACAGATTGAGCAACCTAGTTTTGGGACTGGCTGGAGGTTGAAGATGATCAACGTGTCATATTTCAACCAATGATGGCGTGCCATTTGTATTTTTTGAATTTCTGATTTATATTTGATCATATGCTTTATTCAGTAATGGCCGTGATATACATAGCGCGCCAGATCCCTTGAATTTGATTACTAACGCGTTTTGACTCTAATCCAATGGTCCACATATTTTTGACTTTATTTTTTATTTCTAATTTTTATATTTAATTGCTTTAAACTTCAAAAAATCATAGAAAATTCATTTTTAGTCCAAAAAATCTGAAAATATTATGACAAATATTTTTGATTTTTCTCTTTCTGATTTTTATATTTTCACAATTTTATTTTGTGTTTTGATATTTTTTATAAATTTTCACTTTATTTGAATTGTTTTAAATTTTTAAAAATACTTTAATGCATTTTTAAATAATGAAAAAAATATGGAATGATTCAATGATATTGTGACAAATATTGGTGACCTCATTTATTTTTTATTTCTGACTTTGTTATTTTTTATAATTTTTGGTTTATTTTACTCTTTTTTTTAATTTTAAAAATAGTTTCTGACTTTAAAAAATTACCAAAAAATTTATAAAAATATTTGGGTTCATTTCTGATTTTTTTATAGTCTTAATATTTCTTAATTAGTTTGAATATAGTTGATATTTTTCTTTTTTATTTCTATTTTAAAACATTTTAAAAACTTTTTTTAACGTATATATTAAATGCAGTATTATTTTGTGATTATTTTCTGGATGATCTTGGGTTGAATATTTTATCATGAACTTTATTAACATCATTGGATCTATGGTGTTTAGTTTAACTCCATAAAAATGGATGAATGATTTTAATAATAGTTTGATTAAAATTTAATTCAAATGTGGTTTATATTCTTTCCCACCCTTCTTCATCTCATCCCTTTCTTATTGCACTAAGTGTTATTGGAGCATGATCTCTATATCATGTCTCAAAACAAATGGTGCATAGATTTCTATTGACCGACCTCAAAATAGGTGTGACTTCTATATAAGTCCACTTACGATTGCTTAACATAGCGCTAAATTTTGTCCTGATTCGAATAAATGAGCATTCGTGGCTCAAACCTATATTTGTAAGCCCAAGTATGTTAATTTGATCTCTTTGATCCAATAACATTGAGATTCATTGTGTGGAGGCTTTGGTTCTACCAATCCGCTAATGGGTCTACAACACTTTTGGTCAACGTGGATCACTTAAACATAGTTGATCATTAAATGGTACTTGTGAGGATTCCAAATGGATGATATACTTGATAAAAAGCAAATGCAACTTGTTGTGTGGAGGCTTTGGTTCTACCAATCCTCTAATGAGTTCCAAATGCAAGTTTTAAGATGGTCATCCAACTAACCACTAATTAATAATAATTGACTTTATTTTGTGCTTTTATTTTTATACTTTTTATTTTATGCACCATTTACTTTTAGCATTTACATTTCATGCTATTTTCATCTTTGCTCACTTGAGCTTTTCTTTTCTTTTTGAAGATACCTAATAATCAACATGAACCATAAAAAGCTTTAATGATACTTGGACTATTTGGTTACTATCCTTGGCATTATGGAGTATTGGACTTCTTGGACTTAGGATTAGAAACCTTGGCTTATGTTGGAGACCTTGTGACCTTAATTCATATTTTGTATGGAGTTCTTGAGGTTTACCTCAAACATTGGGTTGTTTGTTTATTTTGTGTGCAGGTTATTGTGATTACATTCTTTGTTTGTAATCTAGAATTCACCCGTATATAGCCGTTACTCTGCCCAATTTTTGTGAAGACTTAATACACTTGAAGTTTAGTTTTCTCAAGAGGTCTAGTATATTTGCTTGCTTGTTTTCAATCCAAAGAATGAGAATTCTATCTTGACTCATAATGTCAAGTATTGGTTTCTTGTTTGTTAGATGGTTCTTATCCCTAGCTTTTACCTTATGCTTTAGGATAGTCTCTTCTTCTCCTTCCATCTTCTTTAATTTCAAAAATCTCCTTCCCCCTTTTGAAAATTATTCTTGTTTTTAAACTTGAACCACTTTCACAATAAACTTGGACTTAGGTCCTTGCATTTTCAAAACATTTTTCATAAATAAACTTCAATCAACTTAATAATACCTTGACATTTTTTGTGAGAAGACTAAAAGTCAATCAATCTCATTTCAAACCATTTTGCCACTTTGGCTTTCTATTTTAAACCTTTCTCAAAAATATTAGACTCTTGTCAATCCTTGTAGTGATGCAAACAACTATACTTCTACAATATATAGTGAAGAGAGATATTTTCCACTTGGGTGTTGAGTGAGGCATTGTTGATTTTAAAATCCAAGCCATATCCTCCACTTTGAGATGATGCAAATTCTCCTTTCTCATGATTGTGGGTAGTAAGTATGTTTTCCACACGGACAATGACGATGATGTCTTATCTCATAAAATTAACCAACACACTTGTGTTTTAAAATTTTCAAAAGGTGAACTACGTGTACCTTGATCCCCTATTGCACGAAAGGTGGTACGTAAGCACTAAAGGTTCACAACTGCGGTGGATGCAAAAATCATAAAAAATATATTTTTTTTCTCACATCCACCATCTATTTTTACATACAACATTTTATAGCCAAATATACAGATTTTACAAAGAGGTTCCTGCGGAGTACTGTAGATGTTTAGGGTGCTAATACTTTCCCTTTGCATAACCAGCCCCTTACCTAGAATTTCCCCCCCTCTTTTTGGGTTACTCGCTCTTTTCACATTCCTTTGAAAACAATAAAGTGCGGTGGCGATTTTTATTTTGATCTGTATAAGTCTAGTCAATCCAATGGGTTAGTCTTAAACATTTCTACCGCTACACTATCAGACACTTATTTTGGTTTGATCCTACCACGAATGGTCTGAGGAGGTCCATGCCCCAGCATACGAAGGGCTAGGGAGATGGGAGAGACTTTAGATCGCTTGGAGGTGCCAAGTGCATGTCCCTGTGGCATTGGAATTTACCATATTTCTTTACATGTTCTTTGGCGTCATGTTGCATGATAGGTCAGTAGTATCATGCCCGTAATGTTTTTCTGGCAAGGGATCTTCCACCCAGGTGTTGGGCGTTGATTTCTTTGTGGATTTCTCGCAGGATGTAGGCGACTTTGTTTTCCTTGAAACATTTGAGGAGGGGGATGGAGAATCCCTTTTTCTACAGTCTTCCTTCGACCAGAACGTAAGAGCGTGCTCTTCGCCTTACCACTACTGCTTCTTTTTAGTCAGATAGGAGCTTCCCAATTATGAGGTAGTTGTATATCAGGGTCATCCAGCAGTTACTATCATCGATGGTGCATACATCTAGCGCCGAGGAGGACTTTTAAATACTTGGTCAAGGAAGTATTTCCTGTATTACCTATTTTTTCCTCCTTTCTTCTTTGTGCTCGCCAGTTTTGACAGGATATCTGTCAGATTGTTGTGTTCGCGTGGAATGTGTTGTACATCTACCTAGTCGAATTTCCTCATCTTTTCCTGGACCAGAGTCCAGTATTCAGAGAGATGGACGTTTTTGACCTAGTACTCTCCTCGTACCTGAGAGGCGACGAGCTGGGAGTCTGTAAAGATCTTTACTTCTTCAGCCCCCAAGTTTTCGGCCAGGCGTAGTCCTTCTAGAAATGCTTCGTACACGGCTTGGTTGTTTGAGGTCGGGAAGGATAGTGTGAGGGAGACTTCGATCAAGATCCCTTTCTCGTTTTTTAATATGATGCCTTCTCTGCTACCCGTTGAGGCCCCGTTCACGAAGATGGTCCATTTGTACGCTCTGCTGGTGGGGGAGGCTTGTGGGGCCATTTCTTCCACGAAGTCGGCCAGTACCTGTGCTTTAAGGGATTTTTGTTCTTGTATTTGATGTCGAACTCAGAGTTCTAGTGACCATTTGAGTATTCTTCCCTCCATGTCAAGTCGACAGAGCAATTACTTTATTGGTTGGTTTGTTCGAACCACAATCATGTGTGCTAGGAAGTAGTTCCTTAGCCTCATCGCTGTGTTAATGAGTGATAGGGATACCTTCTCGATCTACTGGTATCTTATTTAAAGACCTTGTAAGGCTTTGCTCATGAAATAAATGGGTTTCTGCCCCTCTTGGGTTTCTTGGATGAGGGTTGCGCTCACGGCCTCAGATGCCACAACCAGATAGAGGTAGAGAGTTTCCTCTTTATCTAGTTGCGAAAGGACTAGTGGCCGTGATAGTTCCTGTTTGAGGTGGAGGAGGGCATGTTCATACTCCTCATTCCACTCAAAGGCTGCCTCCTTACGAAGAAGTTTGAAAAGGGGAAGTGCATGCTGGGAAGATTTTGTCACGAAGCGTGATAAGGAGGTGAGAATTTCGCTCAGGGTTTGAATAGATTTCTTCGAGTTCGGTGTTGGAAACTCAGAAAATGCCTGACATTTGTCGGGGTTGTCTTCAATTCCTTTTTCTGTTAGGTAGAAACTGAGAAACTTGCCTACCCGTACGCCAAAAGTGCATTTTTCCGGATTAAATCACATTTTGCATTTCCTAGCTTGGTCGAAGACTTTCTATAGGTGGAGCACATGTTCATTTTCCTCTTGGAATTTCACGATCATGTCGTCCATTTAGACTTCGAGCATATCCCTGATTTCTCCTTGGAAGACCTTGTTCATCATCCGTTGGTAGGTAGCGTCAGTGTTCTTCAGGCCAAAGGGCATTACGTTGTAGTAATAGTTACCCGATTTGATCATGAAGGTCGTGTATTTTTTGTCCATCTTCTCCATGGGGATCTGGCTGTACCCAAAATATGCGTCGATGAAAGACAATAGTTTAAAACCTGCAGAATTATTAGCTAGTTTATCTATGTTTGTGAAAGGATAAGCATCTTTGGAGAAATCCCTATAAAGATCGATATAATCAACATACATGTACCATTTTCCATTAGATTTCTTTACAAGTATAACATTGGAAAGTCAGGTCATATATTGGGCTTCACAAATGAAATTTTCCCCTAAGAGGTCTTTTATAGCCTGCTCGACAGCCTCCGTTTTCTCCGGAACTGCTTGTGCCTACGCTGGGCAATTGCCTTAAGGGAAGGATCTATAGTCAGATTGTGACAAGCTATTTCTAGATCCAAGTCGGGCATCTTTGTTGTGCTCCAGGCGAACAAGTCTACATTTTTCCTTAAGCACGCCTTCAACTGTCTTTTTGCCAAGTCGGGGAGATCAGCGCCAATTCTGACCCCTTTGGAGGGGTCGCTACCGAGGGGGATGATTTAGAACTCCCCGTATGGGATTGGCCGTAGAGGGTGTGCGGGCTCTTTGATGCTTGTTGACGAGGAAGAGATTTCTATGTCTAGTAGGGGAATTTTCCCCTTCTTCTTCTGATCTCGGAGATCTTCTTTTATGAAGCGAGTGTCGAGGTTGATTGTGTCTACATGTGGCAGCGGCTTCGGCTCTTCGAAACTATTTGGTAGCGCATATCTGTTGGTTGTTTAGGGTTATGTGTTGGTGGAGTTTAAACCCTTTGCAGCTGCTTCAAAACATCTCCTTGCAGCCTGCATCTCCCCGTGAAGAATGACAACGAATCCCTCGTCGATGTAGTATTTCATCTTCAAGTACACGGTGGAGGACATCGCTATCACCTATATATATATATATATATATATATATATATATATATATATATATATATATATATATATATATACAAAACTGATATTATTTGGCTAAAAATGGTTGTCCTTGTGATTAGAGGCATCTTTACCTAGCATAGAACGAACTTCCATGATGCATCTTGGTGAAGGAGACAACCTTCCCCGTAGGATTTTGTTCGTTGCGAGCCCATTTCCAAAGCTTCCGAACACCATTTGAACCAAGGGTCAAAACACCAACAGCAATATATATATATATATATATATATATATATATATATATATATATATATATATATATATATATATATATATATATATATATATATATATATATATATATATATATATATATATATATATATATATATATATATATATATATATATATATATTGCTGTTGGTGTTTTGACCCTTGGTTCAAATGGTGTTCGGAAGCTTTGGAAATGGGCTCGCAACGAACAAAATCCTACGGAAAAGGTTGTCTCCTTCACCAAGATGCATCATGGAAGTTCGTTCTATGCTAGGTAAAGATGCCTCTAATCACAAGGACAACCATTTTTAGCCAAATAATACCAGTTTTGTAGCAGGAGTAAAGAACTCCAATATTTATATGATTTTTACTTATTGAGAAATGGGAAATAGTTTATTTTTTAAAACATTGGTAGGAATATATAGTTTTACTAGCATTTTTCATTCTACTAATCTAATCTCTTACCTTTTATTTTATTAAGAAATGCAATCAAAATTTTGCTCAATTAATTATTTGTTCTGATGGTTTATTGTTCATATCATGCATCACAATTATTTATCTGATTTATTTGGAGTACTTTTGTCAATGTGTAATTGACATGTTTTTGATGTGTGTTATTTATTAAAGACTAAATTTATCAATTTCTTAATAATTATATTTATGATTTTTAACCTTTTGTTTTTTACGCTTTTCAGGAAATATTTTTGTAAAAAAGTATATTCAATATAATACTTCAATATTAATCTAAGAAAAATGACATCAGATTTTAGAATTAATATGTTTATTTTCAACAAAATCACAAAATTTTAAATTAAATTTATTATTATTATTTAATTTTAGGCTTTAAAATATTATTTGGAGAGTAAATAATTATTTTTAAAATAGGTTATACTCTTAAAATCTGCAATATATTGTGGAGAACTAAGATATAGCTAAATTTTAATTAAAAACTATGCAGATTTAAAAGTAAGCATAGGTTGTGTTTTATATTATATTTAAATAAAATTATTATCACATATTTTATGTAATCATAATTTTGTGTAATAAAACTTTTGTAAAATTAATTTAATATATACAAATTATTTTTAACATAAAATATGTGATAATAATTTTATCAGGGGAAAAGTGGAACAAGTGGGGATCAACAAAGTAACGATAGATGGGGGTGCTGCTGTCAACCTCATGCCTCAGTTCTTGTTTAAGAGGATAGGTATGTATGATACAGATATAAAACCTCATAATATGGTATTGCCTAATTATGAAGGAAAAATTGGCCATACACTTGGCGTAGTTAAAGTTGACCTCACTGTAGGAACCATCACCAGACCAACGATGTTCATGGTTATAGCCGTCAAGACAAACTATAATTTACTCTTTGGTCGTGAATGGATTCATGGGATAGGCGCAGTTCCCTCCTCAATGCACCAGCGCGTGGCAATTTGGAGAGAAGTTGGAATTATGGAAAATATTGAAGCAGACCAAAGCTATTATATGGAAGATGCTAACCAGATTTATCGAAGAAATTTTGATCGAAACTTGGCCAACATAGGGCCTTGCAGCGCTGCAGATGGTGCGTATGCGCCAAACAATAATGCTATGTACTTTCTGACCCTGCATCCAAGGCATGGATTTTGCTGGTATAGAGAGACTTTAGGGCAGGAAGATGATGTACCTGGACTTCCAGGGATACAGCCAACAGGCTGGGATGACGAAGACAGTGACCATGTTTGAATCTTCCTTCTTCAAAAAGAGTTCGGCCTATTTGGCTGAAAACAGACTAAAAACGGCTTTAGAAGCCGAAGTAAAGATTATGGCTATAAAGGCCAAGGAAGAAACAAATCATGCAAAAGGACTAGGGATTTTCTTCAAGCCAGTACCCCCTGATGAAGAGAAGCCTGTCGAAGAAAAAGACCAAAGGCTAGAAGCAATATATGATGATGGGCATTTTGGATTCGAGAAGGATCCAGTGGCGTCGAACACAAAGATACTAGCGCAGGACTCTCTTAAAGAAGTGGATCTGGGAGATGGGGCTATAAGAATACCCACGTATGTCAGTTCGAAGCTTAGTCCAGGAGTGAAAGAAGAAGTGGTCCAGTTGCTTAAGGAGTACAAAGATTGTTTTGCCTAGGATTACGACGAAATGTCGGGTTTAAGCAGGGACCTGGTCTAACGGAGGCTGCCCATAAAAGATGGTAAAAAAACCCATCAAACAGACACCGAGAAGATTTGCACCGGAGATCCTCTCGAAGATAAAGGAAGAAGTCGAAAGACTCTTGCCCTGCAAATTCATCCGGACCATAAGGTATGTCGAATGAATTGCAAATATAGTACCAGTAATTAAGAAAAATGGATCTCTTAGAGTATGCATAGATTTTCGTGATTTAAATTTTGCAACTCCTAAAGATGAATATCCAATGTCGGTGGCTGAAATGTTAGTAGATTCTGTTGCTGGTTTTGAATATCTTAGTATGCTGGATGGATATTCAGGATACAATCAGATTTTTATTGCATAAGAAGATGTGCCAAAGACAGCATTTCGATGTCCTGGGGAAATAGGCACCTATGAATGGGTGGTTATGCCATTTGGTTTAAAAAATGCCGGGGCAAATTATCAAAGAGCCATGAACTCTATATTTCATGATTTCATAGAAAATTTCATGCAGGTCTATATTGATGGTATAGTAGTGAAATCTATATCAGGATCTAGTCACCTGGATCACCTTCGCCAGTCATTCGAAAGGATGAGAAAATATGGCTTGAAGATGAATCCCCTGAAATGTGCATTCTTTGTGCAGGCTGGTGACTTTCTTGGTTTTGTGGTCCATAAGGAAGGCATAGAAATCAACCAAAACAAAACAAAGGCAATAATGGAAGCGAAAGCGCCATCAACAAAGAAAGAGTTGCAATCACTGTTGGGAAAGATAAACTTCTTGCGAAGATTTATATCAAACTTAAGTGGTCAAACTCAAGCCTTTTCCCCACTCTTGCAGCGGAAGCAAGGAGACTTTGCGTGGAACGAAGAACATCAAGATGCGTTCGAGAAAATCAAACAATACTTGATACATCCACCTATTCTAACGCCTCCTAAAAGAGACAAGTGCATGAGGTTATACATATCTGCGTCAGATGAAACTATAGGAAGCATGTTGGCTCAAGAGGATAAAAATGGCGTCGAAAGGGCCATTTACTACTTAAGTAGAGTACTGAATGACGCAGAGACTAGATATAATTCAATAGAAAAATTATGTCTTTGCTTGTACTTCTCATGTACTAAGTTAAAATATTATATAAAGCCAGTTGACTTTTACGTTTCCTCACATTTTGATGTTATTAAGCATATGCTGTCAAAACAAATTCTACATAGTCGAATTGGTAAGTGGGCCATGGCCCTAACAGAGTATTCTTTAACCTTCACGCCTTTAAAAGAAATGAAGGGGCAAGTAGTCTCTGATTTCATTGTCGACCATGCATTGGTCGAAACATCCCAGAACCTTGTGGAATTGGAACCTTAGAAATTGTTCTTTGATGGTTCTACACATAAGGAAGGAAGTGGAATTGGGGTTTTGATTATTTCTCCAGATAAAATTCCAACAAAGCTTAAGTACAAAATAGATGGCCCCCTTATTCAAACAATGAAACGAAATATGAAGCATTGATAGAAGGACTTGAAACTTTATTGGAATTGGGGGCAACTAGTATCGAAATAATGGGTGACTCCGAATTAGTGATCAAGAAAATTACCAAAGAGTACAAGTGCATAAAAGAAAACCTGATATTTTACTTTGTGATAGAAAATAGATTGCTCCATAAATTTGAATATGTAGATATCAAGCACATCCCCAGGCTGAAGAATCAAGAAGCAAATGATTTGGCCCAGATTTCCTCAGGATATAAAGTATTAAAAGAAAGGTTGGAAGATTTGATCGAAGTACGAGGCAAGGTACTAGCTACTAAAATTTCTCCAGTAGATTTAAAAAACTCGAGTCTAGGTTATGCAAACGAAGTACATTTCGAAGTATTATCCATAGACAGTTTAGCAAATACAGATTGGAGAAATCCAATAATAAGTTATTTAAAAAACCCAACAACAAGTACTGAAAGAAAGGTAAAATATCGTGCCTTAAGTTATGTGCTAATAGGTAACGAATTGTTTATGAAAACCCAAAAGGGGGTCTTGTTGAAATGTTTAGTAGAAAGTAAAGCTTATTTAGCGCTAGCCAACGTGCATAGTGGGGCATGTGGAGCACATAAGGCAGATCATAAGATGAAGTGGCTTTTGTTTCTAAAAGATTGTATAGATTTTGCCAAAGGATGCCAAGAGTGTCAGATTCATGCAGGAATTCAACATGTTCCTGCAAGTGAACTACATTCGATTGTTAAGCCATGGCCTTTTAGGGGTTGTACATTGGATTTGATCGGAGAAATTAGGCCATCATCTTCAAAAAATCAGAAATACATCTTGGTGGGAATAGATTATTTCACAAAATGGATAGAAGCAATACCTTTGGTGAATGTTGATCAAGAAAGCATCATCGGATTCATCCAGAGGCATATAGTTTATAGGTTTGGAATTCCAGAAACTATTACAACAGATCAAGTATCGGTATTTACTGGTCGAAGGATGCAAGAATTTGCTAAGAATACGGGTTTTAAATTACTAACTTCTACGCCTTATTATGCACAAGAAAATGGACAAGTTGAAGCAGCTAACAAGGTAATCATTGGTTTAATAAAGAAACATGTGGGTAGAAAGCCAAAGAATTGGCACAAAACTTTAGATCAAGTCTTATGGGCTTGTCGAACATCCCCCAAAGAGGCAACAAATGCAACTCCGTTTCGCCTAACGTTTGGACATGATGCAGTTTTGCCAATAGAGATTTACTTACAGTTAGTCAGAATCCAAAGACAAAATGAAATTCCCACAGATCTTTATTGGGAAATGATGATGAACGAATTGGTGGATTTAGATGAGGAAAGGTTGCATGCTTTCGAAATTCTAAGAAGTCAAAAAGAAAGTGTACCCAGAGCATATAATAAGAAAGTTAAGGGCAAAACCTTCTCAAATGGTGATATGGTTTGGAAGGCGATTCTGCCAATGGATCGAAAGAATAAGTTATTGAGAAAATGGTCTCCACATTGGGAAGGCACCTTTCGAGTCATTCAAACATTCACTAACAATGCCTATGAAATCAAAGAACTAGCTGAAGATCGAAGAATCTTGAAAGTTAACGGTAAATATTTGAAAAAATACAAACCTTTTCTTCAAGACTTAAAGATTGCGACAAACTAGTAAATTAGTGAAATAATGAAGCCAACATGATGTAAAACATAAAAGTGCCAAAATGGCTTTGTCTAAGCATGCTTATAATACAAAGCAAATACAACGAATGGTTTATTACATAAATCAAAACGGGATATTTTTCTTCATCCTTTCATACTTGATTTTCGCTAGGCCAAGCTTATACCAAACAGTAACGCGTATGCTTTTGAGGCATACAATGTCTTCAGTCATGGCTGAAGCTCTTTCGACATGCTCAATGCTTTGTGCAGCCAAAGTATTAGCTTTAGTAGTGTCCAATCCTTTGATAGCAGTTTGTTTTTCCCTAGCATCAGTTATTTTCTTCTGCAACTCCACAATGTGAGACTCCCAAAGTGTGATCGAAGCGGTGTAAGTTTTGAATTCTGCTTGGGATGCCTTCCTCGAAGCCAAAAAATCCTTAGATGCTTTAGAAGCACTCTGAGCTTTGTCAAATTCAGCAGTTTGGTCTTGTTCTTTTGCTTGAAGCTTCGAAGTTGCATCAACCTCCCTGTTGTACTCAACGTAGATTTGGTCAATTAGATTTTGAATATCTATTAGGACCTCGCCTACATTAGCAGGACAAGCAGTAATGTTGATGCGATTAATTAGCTTTTTCACCCCAAAGCGAGCAGTAACGTCCGTTTTCAACACTTCGAACAAATCAGCTTTGAGCACAACTTTTTTCACTTGCTGAAGGAGTTCATCACAAGAAGCTTCACTAGCACTGGCGCAAGATTGAGTCGAAGTCCCAGAAGCGCTTTTGTCTAGAGAAGAATCCCTTAGAGCCATCATCAAATCCACATATTTTAGGGGATCACTCTTCTTTGGCGCTATTTTTTCCTCCTCAGTGAGTGTTGGAGTCAGGATGGGATATGGAATTGATCGAGCTTGTGTGCTTGGTTCGTCAGTAGTATCAGGATGTGTCAGATGAGTATCTTCAGGTTGTGGTTCAACCTCCTCCATGTCTTCATCTTCTCGAAAGTATGTCTCAACCCCATCCGAATATTGCTCTTTGTCCTCAGCATAATCCATAGGAAATTCAGCCCTTTTTAGAGAAGAATCTCTAGGGATGCTTTCAGAATCTTCATTTTCCTCCAATATTTGCTTGCCAAACACTGGCAAGTCATCTTCACTAGGAGAGGAAGTCTCATGTTCGACTTGGACGTCACCTGCTTTAGATTAGGGAACCATAGCTGAAGACCCTTTATTTTGGACAGCCCCACTGGATGTGGGAGGAGGCGAAGGAGTCTCTGTATTCAGAGGAGCATCTTAGTTGATAGGAGAAATGGGAGGAGTAGTGGATTTATCCTGCAGATAAAAAATATGTTAGGTCAAAAGATATTTTAGCAATAAGTAAAAGATTGGAATAAAGATGTACCTTTTGATCATCAGGGTTAGAAGAATTGCTGCCAATATGCTCCAAAATTACAACCCCGGAGGATGCAGGTTGAACTTCACATTGAGGAGGAGGAAATATTTTTACTCCCACATATTTTTGATTGGTGGTTTGATATGGAACACCCTTCGACGTTGTGGATTTATTATGTTTCTTCTTGGCCTTGAAAGGAGTGAGGGGGACATCGTCATCATCATCAGGAATAATGATTGTTTCTTCGTCAGAAGCTTTTCTTTTCTTTGGTGTTCTAGGGGGTAAGCCACTACCATAAAAAGAGAAGATTGCAAGGAAATTCACGGTCAGAGAATGCAAAAAAGTAAGAAGGATTTTTAGAAAAGGTACCTTTACATTCTTCGCTACTTTTTTGGGGGAAGCACCCTTTGCAGAAGAGAGTCCTTGGCTGGAAGAAGTTCCTGCTTTTGAGGCAGTAGCCGAATCCGCCTTCATTGCAGGTTTTTCCTTCTTTGTAGTTTTCCTTTCAACAGCTAGAAAACACTATCAAGTTTAGTCAAATGCACCAAAACTGGAAATTTCCAAAATAAAAGTTAAAAGAACCAAGGAATCCTTTGGTTCCACACCTTCATGTGTCGGAGACACAGTAGCGACTGCTGATAAGTCATAGTGAAGGAAACCTTTGAAACTGTCTAGAGTGCACTTAGTCGAAACCACCCTCTTAGCAGGTTTTTGGGAGTCATTTTTTAACTCATTGAAAATATTGCCACAAGTAAACCTATCTGGATAGGGTGGAAAGAACGCTAAGGCGAAATCAACACTAAGAAATTTTGGAAATTTTGGTGGTTGCAACTTAAAGGCAAAATCATATCTATGTTCGAGTTTTACAGAAGAGGGAATCTTTAAACGTGGAAGTTTCTTTGTAAATTTTTCTTTTAAAGTAGCTGCTGCTTGGAAAACGGTTCGACTAAGATTGGTTGGATCATAGATAGTTTCAAAGAATTTTTGGAAAGCCCGAATTTCCTGAGTATGAGTTAGTTTACCTTTTGGGACATTTTCCTGCACAAGGAAAAAAGCTTTTGTTAAATGTTCATTTATTTAAGCAGTGTCGAACATGTTGTTCGAATAAAAGTCAGTCGACCAAGTATAGAAGCCTTTGGCCATGTAGAAAGCATGATGGTAAGGAATGAGACCAAATTCAGAAAAATTAGCATGGTACTCTTGGTGTTTCTGAATATCTTGAACGGAGTAATCTACACCTGCAACGCAAATCTCACGTTTTCGACTGAAAAGAGGCTCAGGGATAAGTTGACACAATCCAAATTGTCAATAGAAAAAGTTGGGTTGATTAGCTAATAAGAAAACATGGCTCTTCACTGGCAAGATCCTAGAGACTAGAAGTCTAGGAAGAAGGAATGCGCGCCATATGTTTTCAATTCCAGTGTCTGTATTCTTTACAATATCTTCAATTGACAAGGTAAACCAGGAGGGACCATGAGTTCTACTGGCGAAAGGAGCCATAGTAGGAGTGAAATTATGATGTTTCGAAAACATCAACATATATTTAGTGAGGCAAGCTTGAAGGGTCTCAGCATCATCACGGGGAGTTAGTTGTAAGAGTCTAATTCCTTCAATACATCGATCTGCTATGTTGGGGTCCTCTTCATCAATATTTCCAGCAGTTTGAGAGAGGGTTCAAAAGAGGCATTTATCCATAATTGAAGTAGCCAGTAAGGTCCAGATAGAAGTAAGTTGGTACCTGCTTCATAATCTTTTAGTTTGGCAGTAGCGGCCCCTAAACTTTCATACAAACTGGATAAAAGTAACTCACTTAAGCATACCTTTCGACCAGAATGTAGTTGGTTCGCCAAGGTTAGAAATCTATTAGCCACTTGCAGATATTTGCAACAAAAAATGAATTTAGATAACCACAGAGCTAAGAAAGCTATATGCTCAACATCAGAAACTTCTTCACCGTCCACATGATATAGATCTATGTAAGTACTAAAAGAGGCATTTTTAACATTAAAGTCAATGGTGTTTTCCGACTCAAAATAGGGATCAAAAGCCTCTCTAGTAGGAGGAAGTCCAGTAATGGCAGCTATATCAAAGAAGGTGGGAGTTATCATCCCACAAGGGAGGTGAAAGGTGTTATAGGTATTATCCTAGAAATATAGGGAAGCTAATAGGAATGGCTGATATAACTGAAGCCTAATTTCGACATTTGAATTAGGTCAAAAATTCCCAATTCTTTCCAAGCTTGAGTTTTCTTCTTCTCAACCTTAGTAAGCCAAGCTAAGTAAGATTTATCTAAGGTTGGACATGATCTAAAAGGTCTAAAGCTCTCAGTTACATAATCCAATTGGAAAGCTTATCTCTTTATCTTAGGGTTTGAAGAACTACTTTTAGAAGTTTTATTAGAATACTTTTTAGGTTTCTTGATGGAATCCTCGATGTTCTCTTCAGAAGCCATGTTTTTATTTGCTAAAGGTTTAGTAACATAATAAGTTGGAAAAAATTCCACACATTTTTCTAAATCACCTAGCGATTAAAGGCCCTAAGAAACCTAAGGTTTTACCAGAAAACAAAGAAGGAATTAGTACCTGAGAAGCATAAATGGCTCTCTGTTCCCGAGTAAGTTTGGGAGGTGTGATAAATTCTTGATTCCCAGAAGGGATGATTTTTCTTGTTGGTACGTTTTGAGAAGATGAAACTTTAGAGATTCCAGATTTCTCAGCATGTTTTGAATCTTGTTTACCGGAAGACATTGTTGTTGATTTGAAGAACTGGTGAATTTTTCAAGAAGGAATAAGAGTGAAAATCAGAGAGAGTATGAAGATTTCTGAGTTTGCAAAAGTAGAAAGAGGAATAATAAAAAAGGTAAATTTTTATAATGGTAAGTAGGGACGTGGGAGGTTACTCTTAAGGAAGTTAGTGGGGCACGTGTCAACATCTGACGGAGGAAAGTGAAAGATCACTATTCATATCCTTGGAAGTTGGTATATAATGATGGTGAAACTGTCGCACGCATGCCTTGATGAGACATTTTGGAAAAAGTAAATCATGATTAACTATGACGTCAGGAAATTAAGGAAATGAAAGGTTGCTAGTTGAAATCTGGTGATTACAGAAAAATGGCCATTTCTGCATTGATTCGAAATGGACATTTATTGGGGGCAATTTGTTAGCTGAAGATTTCGACATTTGATAAAAATTTGAAAGTTGATTTGAGAAGATCATGTTTTAAAAATAACATGAAAATTGACCTTATAAGGTTATTTTATAAAGCTCATTTTTATGATTCGACATGTCGAAGGGTAACTTAAAGTGAAAATAATATTTCAAGATATGTGAAATACTTCGACAGTCATGTTGGTTGAATTCTTGAATTCAAAAAGCTTCGAGCGGGAAGTTTAAATTTCAAACTAATGCATTTCGCCAGAAAGACGCGTGGAAATGCCAGAATGTCTGCATGTAAAAGGTGTCAAACATGGTGTAATCTCATAGAAAGACCGTTAGGGTCGAATTAGTATAAATAGGAGTTTTAGATGTTAGGATTCAGGGTGTTCACATCTTTGTACAATATACTCAGATACTCAAAGTACCAGTGTTAGAGAAACAAGTTAGTGAGACATGTACGTATGATGCACCATATTTACATTCGGAAGTTATTTACATTTAATGAAATTTCTTCATGTCATTTATATTCTTTACGATTTACAGTCTAGAATAGTTTTCTATTTTATTGTTTTTATAAGAACACTTTATTTTATATCAAAGTGATTCTCTTCGTTTAAAGAAGTTATCATCAAAACCTTTTTTCCTAAAAACTAGAACACAATAGTCCTGAGATCAATCTGATCGATCTCACAAGTAACTTAATCTTTTTTTAGAGATTTAGAAGATCAACGGTTGTTTACCAAATTACAGGGTAAACACCAGGATGCTCTAATTGATGTTACAACATTCTTTGTAATGTTGAACCCAATTTTCTTAGGATCACTTCCCTTATCCTTGTCGGAATCCAGCAAATGAACCTTCTTGACACCAGTATCTTTGGAAGATTTACTCATGTTGAAACACAGTATATGATAAACGTGAGGAAGCGAAGCATATAAATACAAGATAAGTTACTTTGATTATAACGAAAACCTTGCTTGTAAAGATAAATTAGTCAATGCAAGCGTTGTTTCAAGAAGATAAAATCTTCTTTAGAAACAGTGTACCACTCAATGAGAGAGAGACAAACTCTTGTTCAAACTTCCCTCTTTTAAAAAATCTGACTGCTGAAAATGTTACAACATTTGAAATGACATTCTCCATGCCATTGAGCATGCTTCTTTATGAGACTGCACAAAACACAAGGAGGAACATAGTTGGCTACCCTAACCATACAGTTACTACCAAAATTTCTCCCACAATGCAGTTCCAAAAGTACCCCTTGTATACTCAAAATTACTTGCACCTCAAGTTATGATAAAATCCTTCCCAAAGCTTCTTATCCAGACCAAGAAAGGGAGTGCCAATATTCTGTAGCAAGATCTCTAACTCAGTGACTTTGTTCTGCAAGCAGAATAAAAATCCTTGTCCCTTAGTAGCAGTAAAATGTTACACTACAATGTCATTACATTTGGTTAAACATTGTACCCTTTTAATAACCAACCCAATATAGAAAGCATCTTTCTTAAATAATGTACCTAATCTTCAGGACATACCAGGACTCAATTATTTCTAATCACAAAGATCAGAATATCCTCCAATGATACATTCTTCTTCATATTTGGCAAAAAGATTAAAAACTCCAGATACTGAAGTCCCTCTTAAACTGCTTTCTTGAGAGCTTCTTCATTCAATGTCTCCTAGTCCTTTAGAATCTTCCATATAATGGAGTAACAAACTGATGAGACGATGTTCCAACATCTGGTTGAACATCAGTACCTTTCTCAATGAACATATCACTAATCTTGATCCTGAAGTTACTCATTACTAAAAGTACTTTCCTCAATAAAGTAAGTCATAAACAAACATTGCTCTCATAAAAGGAGTAGATAAGACCTTTGGAGACTTCATAGATAATAGATTCACTTTGACAAAATAAAATCATATATAACTTTCTATCCACCAGGACCTTCACCTTGCATTGAACCATCCATATCCATAAAATATGTTCTTGAGCTTTTGCAGTTGTCTGATATTGCACCTTCTAGTGCAACTTCTTGACTTCTTCTTACTTTGAATACCAAGTAAGAGAATAAACAATTGAATACTTGTGAATTTCACAAATAGAAATAGTTCATAAATCCTCAGAGGGACCTAAAACATCTCATAAGAGACATAACATTCTTCCTTGATGACACAACGAATTAGTCGTTAAGTAAGGACAATTACCAAAAACACTTAGAGAATCCATCCTGAATTCTTTAGGTATCCAATGTCCTTAAACTCCCTCTTTAGCATCATCCATAAAGTTGACGAGAATGAGACTTAAACAAACCACCATGAACATTTTTACTCTGTTTAAGTGTCTGGAATAGTTAGTGTCAAGATACCAATCATCTTAGTTGGAGACTCAACAAAGGTATGAGAGAAAAGGCAATAATCACCTTCCCTGAGTACTAACCATTGCTTGGTTAAAAAATATTGAACTTGACCTTTGAGAAAATTAAAAAAAAAAAACTATTTAAAGCAACTTAACACATAAGAGATCCTTCAGTGCAAGTAAATCCCTTTTAGCATGAGTAAGCAGAATTCCCAACAAAATGTTATTACATCCTTGACCATCTTACCTTTTTGATAGAAACAACCTTTTGTCACTTTAATTTTTCTCTTTTCTAATTAGCTCAGAAGAAAACATATTCTCCTTAAAATTCCAATCATCTTCCTTCTTGAAGAAACTCTTCCAACTGATCTGGATTATCCTTATAAAACTTGATGAAGAAAATAAGCTCTAGGATCAAATAGAGTCATTTCACCATGAAAAAACATAGATAGTGGATACTTCTTCATTCTCTTAAGACATAAGATCAGAAATAAATCACCTTCTATTTCTTCACAGTTGAAAACTCCCTTCATTCTAGATACAAATCATAGAAACAGGCTTCTAGCTCATTATGAAATAAATCTCCAGTTAATAAATCTTCATAAGAAGTCCATCTTTCAGTCAAACCAGATATATAACACCCATACAGTTGCTCTTTAGAAAAGTAGTGCATTCCTCTTCACAAGGATCCAAGATCTCCACATCTATATTAATGCTTTGACATTAACATATCTTTTATTCTAGTACCAACATTCTTTTTTGCAAAACAGACACAATGAAGTCAGCGCAAATGTCTTTGACATTTAGTCTAGACATCCTGTCTAATCTTCTCAACACCTGATTGGATCACTTTCCAAGGAACATAATAGAAAAAAGAAACCTTTTATTAGAAACCAGAACCTAAGCTCATTCAGAGTTGAAAACAAAAATAAATTGCTCTTGTCTTTCTTCAATAGCTTGTCACTTTCGTGTCAAACCTCTAAAGTTGAGACTTGAGAAACTTCTTCTTGATCAGCCTCACATTTGAACTTTTTCTTCCAAACACACTTAATTGTGCCTTTATGAGTGGACTTGAGAGATTCCCAAGTATCGTTGGCCTCAATTCAAGTGGTGTACAGTCTAGAATAAAAAAACTTATCAATTCCATGATAATGGCATTGATAAATGACTTTTTCTTCTGTCTCCCAAACACCGAGATTCTTCTAACCTGATAAACTTCAAAGTTCTATTGTCCATTGATAACCAGAATGTAATCACTCCAACTTTCCCATAAGACAAATAGTACCAGAATTATATCTCCCTGAAAACTCACCCAATGAACCAGGGTGTCTGCTCTGATACCAATTGAAATTCTAGTACATGTAACACATACCAACAAAATTGTCTCAACAACAGATGATGTCGAGACAAATGTTACAACATCTGGTAAAAGACCAGATCAATCAAGCTGAATATGATGCAGAAAATAAAACTGCAGAATGATAAATAACACAATGATTTATTAACCTAGTTCGGTGCAACAACATCTACTATGGGGGATACCAAGTTAGGAAGGAAATTCACTATCAACAACATTAGTTCAAAGCTAAAATCCCTTGTTTACAACTTCTCTCCTAATCACTACCCAGTGCTACTTCAACTTAGGTTCCCCCTAAGTTAGGGAAATCGCCATCCTACATCCTAAATCACCTCAGTAATATCTAACAGTCACAATCCCAGTAACCGCAACAAACACAACCCAATTCAGAAGATCATACTTCCATTACAATAACTCAAACTTTTGCTTAAAATCTTTTAGTGAGAATAATAACTTGACAAATTGTCAAATAATAATCCGTCTACCACATAGTATCATAAGATACATGAGTGACTTATAATATGCACGAGAGACTCTTAAAACCTAAGACTTATGCTTTCCCTAATTTTACAATTGTTGAAAACTTAAAATACATTAGGTTAATATTCCTCTATTTATACATCTCTGCAGTTCATGTGCTTCGATATTCTGATCCAGAAGTTTCTTGATCCATAAGCTGAGTGATGCACCAATTATGCAAATAATCTTGTTCAATCTTGGAACAAACTGATACATAGTTTCGTAATTTGTCTCAAGGCCCAAATCACTATCTTCTGTACAATTGGAGATATAGTCTTGTTCCAAACCAAATCTCTTGACTTACGAAAATCTCTGATACATATCCAAAGGAAATATAACAGAAACAAATCAAACCTCTCAAGATTTAAAAATACAATAGTGCCTTAACTGCTACTCACCAGAACATGATGTCATGACATCCTGCTTGACATCTGGTCAGGACCATGTTTTAGGAAAAAGTTGCCAATCCCGACACCATGGTACTAATACAATAGAATACATACCTTGTTGAAAAAGTATGTGTTGTCAGACAAGGTAACTGACCAACATTCGACAAGATCTAGAATTTCAGACAATTTCGTTGGCTTAGTTATATCAGATGAATCATCCATAATTCTCAATTTCTCTACACTTCGACTCATGGGATCAACTCCATTCTTGACTGAAAAGGCCAAATCATTCCATATGATTCAAGTAAGTATTATGATATAATAAATAATTCATAAGTAACTTAAAAGATATAAATGACAGCTGGAAAAGTTAAACCAAAACAGGAAACAAACACCAAATTATAAAATAAAATAGATTTACATACACCTTTTAGATCTAATAGTAAGCTTATAATATGAAGGTTCCCTATAAAGTGGAAATAAAAATTCCTAAATTATTGGTCCTTTATATTATAACAGCTAACAAAGTTGATCCAAAACAGAAAACAAACCTCAGATGATAAAGTAAAATAGATTCATGTATACCTTTTAGATCTAATAGTAAGATTATAATAGAATAGTGGAAAGAAGCTTGTAATACGGTGGGAGAACTGACTTGGTTTGCATTTTATCACAAATATTGCGGATAGCTAGAGCCGCCACCGACTTTTCTTTTATCCAATAAAGAAAGGGTGAAAAGAACAGGAAAGACTTTTGATAGATTTTGAGCTCGGGGGGTAAGTTATGTAAAGGGAAGTTGTTAGCACCCTTTTCATCCATAGTTATCTATGGGCTCTTAATCGCTAGCTCACTTTTGTTTGAAAATGCTTTGTGTGTATGTGTTTGAAAATATTTTGAAAAATGCCTAAGTGCGGCAACTTTGTAATGATTCTTGTATAAGTTAAGAATGCGTACAAAGTGTTTGTTTCTTTGAAAATATTTCAGAGGAAGTATTTGTGAAAAAGATATTTGAAAAGTGTGAGCAAGCGATTACGAGTTATCTACCTACTCAAAAGTCTTTCGTGTTATTTTCCTCCTCCTTAGATAGTGCTACCCTACCATTAGTTAGTAGGAATCCCTATCGTTGGATGTGAAGGGACAGGCGCGGGTCATCATACAGTCATTGAAGGCAACTTGTAGATGCGCTTTAGCAATTTATTGTAAGGGACTAAGATCGTTTACCAAAGGTAGCATCGAAGGGTCATCAAGGGACTACAATCTTTTGTATCGGAGGGACTTTGCTAAAGCGTCCACACGTTCGAGGGACATGACTGTTTTCCGAGGAAACAAGTGAGGTTATCCTAGAGGTGAGTGTGTGAAAATTGATTCAATTCAGTTATTTAATCTTGATTAGGTTTATCCAACGGTTGATCTTTCCATACATGCCTTAATTACTAGCAGTAATAAGGAAAGCAGTAAAGTGCGGGAAGTAAAGGTCCTACGCTATTATAAAGCTTCGGGGAATGGGGTACAAACCTCTAAATCGGGGAGAAAGAAAGCAAATAAAACCCTAATTAAATTTATTACAACCCTTTAGCAATTACATAATTAGGAAAAAACTGAATGCGAAAATAATAAAGGTGCGCGAAGATTGCAAAATAAGAGGAAAATTATTTGATGAAAAAACTTGATGATTAACCTAAAGTCTAATCAATTTTAATTTAGAAAAAGAATTAGTTTATTAAAAAGAATAGATTAATTAGGTAAATCCTAAAATCTAGGTTGATTTTTATCCAATTGAGAAAAACCTAAAAAAATCAAATTAGGGTTTATTAAGAAAAACCTAAAACTAAGTTAAGGTTAATTATTAAAACCTAAAATTGATTAAATTAAGAAAACCTAAAATTAAAACCTAAAATTAAAATTAAAACCTAAAATTAAAATTAGGGTTTATTTTTAAAAAGGTTTTGAAAAAAGGTTTGTAAAAGAGTGAGAAACATAGAATTGGAAAAATAAAATAACCAAATGAGTAGGGGTGGGTGTTGAACCCACACCCTCAAGCAGTTTCAGCAGCAAGCATACCACCCAGCCAACACGCTGGCTGTGTCAAGGTAACGCCTCCAACGTGTTTTGTAATCAAACCTGCAAAAATGATGGAAATATGAAAAAAAAATAGCAAAACCAAGGATCAAACTCGTGCCTGAGAGAGGAATGACTTAGCGCGTGTTTTAACCATTAGGGTGGTGATACTTCTATTAACCTGATTGAAATAATTAATGTATAATATAAAAAAAAATCCTAAAAGTTAGGCAATTCAAAACGTGCGCCTGAGTGGGTCCCCCTGCATTTTGAATGGACCAATCAAAAACTCCCAAAATGCCACGCATGTCTCTGGCCGGTCAACACTGTCATGGGTGGCTGAAACAACTGTCTTCTTCGACGGGTTATTTTTTTGAAATCTGAAAAATCAAAAGAATTGAAACAACACAAATACCCTACCCCCTAATTTGACCATCCTGAATCCAAATATGGGCTTAGTTTTGGCTATAAGTCCCTGTAGGTTGAGATTTGAAGAAGAAACCCTAACACGGTTCATAAATGGCAAACCATGATTCTCACGTTATGAGCCTAATGCGATGTTCTCAACCTGTTCCAAACATCTTCCCGAATATACCTGAGTAAGCAAAAAACATTAATAACACTTGGAATAAAAAATGAAATTGCAAGAATGTTTACCAATCATATTTAATGGGATATCGCGATCTGATGCTTGAGAGGCTTGTCTATGGACTTAGATCAACTCCAGGAAATCTCAAGAAGGTGATTTGATACTTGAAATCAACTGAGAATGGCTGGAGATAAGGGTTTGCTTTTGCCCCGATCTTTGGAATTTTGAGGAATTTTATTTTAGGAGTGTTTGAGGCAGCTTGCACGTGTACTTTTGGTCTGGTCTTGTTAGATATATATAGGACATGAGATTAGGTCAACAAAAATTGAAAGAATCATGCATGATTAGGAGAAAAATATTTGATTTGGAATTATGTGAAAACTTGCTATTTTTTATCAATCTTGCACCAATCTTCCTTACATGAATTTTCCATCTTGTAGATGCAATCTTGGGCCTCTAATATAATTGAAACAAAATCCTTACACGCCTAACTCATTAGCCTTGCATTTTATTTGATTTTATTTTGAATTTAAATGAAAAAAATCAAAATAAAAAGAAATAAAAATCACAAAGATGAGTGAATATATTTAGAGGTCCTTAGATATGTCATGAACATGTTTGAACCTAAGAAGTTAGGCCCAATTTCCCAAAATCACAAATTTGCTCAATTTGGAATTCATGCATTCTACCAAAATTTCCCAACTTGCAATAGCCATAACTATCTTAATTTTTATCTTTTGAAGGTGATTTTTGATATTTTCGAAATCCCAAGATGTCCTATACAACCTATATGTTGATCATTTTTGAATTTGAAGAATTTATCTTGATGTAAGCTGCCTTGACAAAAAGTGTTTTTTTGTTGACTTTGCAAGTGACCTGTAATGTATTGGCTTATATCTCTCAAATGATGCATTTTTTGGACTTCAGCATAGAGCTACAAAGTTGTATAGAATTGAATTTCCTTCAAAATGAGCTTTGGTTAGGGAAAAGCTGATGAAGCATGTGAAAGTTATGCTTGGTCAAAGTTCAGTTGACTTCTCCTAAGGAAACCCTAATTTGGCAAATTTTGACATTTGATGATTTGAGAGTTTTCCTTGAGGAATCATGATCAACCCTTGATAAAATGATGAATTTGACTTCAAAATGTTGATTTTGTCCAAACATCTTGAAGTTTAACTATATGTTGGCCATAGTTGTCTTTTTACCCAATACATTTGATTTTCATTCATCTGAGCCATTGATTTGGCAAACTTGTGATGTAAGGTTTGAAACTTGACATGAGCATTCTTGAAGACCTATGGAGAACCATGAAAACCACTTGAGATCTTGGAAACACATTCTTCCTTGTGAAACATAAAACCCTAGTTGTGGACCCATTGCTTAGGAGGAGAATTTGTCTGGTCAATTCTTAAGAAACCTTGAGCAAATGAGGACCTCATGAGAATGTCTTGAAGAAAAATGGGAGGGAAAATTTTGGGGTACAACAGCTTCCCCTATTCAATCTTCTTAAACTTGAAGAGTTAGATTGGCATGTCTGCCATTCATGACTTGAAGGTAGAAGATGATTGAACACTTAAGTGTCTAGAAAATTGCACTCGCCTGTGTGCGGAGTAAAACTGTTGGTTGATTATACCGGGAATAGGCTTAAATATGCCATTTGGAGAGGTGACAGAGAGTCGTCAGAGATGGGATTGTAGATACAATCCAGAGTAACTGTTGATAGGAATATCAAAATAAGTCTACGCCTGACTTTGTCTTATAAGATGTATTTGGAATGAGTCTACGTCCGACTTTGTCCAAAAGAACATCAGAGTGAATCTACGCTTGATTTTATCTGAATGATGTACTAGAACGAGTCTACGCTTGACTTTGTATATAAGATACGTTTAGAATGAGTCTACATTTGACTTTGTCCAAAAAGAATATCAGAATAAATCTACACTTGATTTTATCTGAATGACATACTAGAATGAGTCTACGCTCGACTTTGTATAGGAGATATGTTTGAAATGAGTCTACACCCGACTTTGTCCAAAAGGGTTTCAGAAGGAATCTACGCTTAATTTCATTCGAGTGACATAATAGAATGAGTCTACGTCTGAATTTGTCTAGAATGATGTACTAGAAGATGTCTACATCCGACTTCATCTAGAAGAGGTATTAGAAGGAGTCTATGCCTGACTTTTTTCCAAAAAGAGTATCAGATAGAAAATCTACACTTGACTTCATGATGTCTACGCCCGACTTCATCTAGAAGAGATGTTTTTCAGAATGACTCTTTGGGGAAATTGTTTAAGTAGCTACTTGTCAGATTTAGTCTTTGAGGGAAATGCTTGTCAGAATTCAGTTTCTGTAGGAAATTATCTGGTCATGTAGATAGTTCACATGTCTTGTTTCAGGAATCACTCTACGACCTGTTATAAAATTGTTCATGATGTTCGTCTGTTTGTGGACTTTACCTGAAAATATAGAGTTAATATTTATGCAATGTCATGATGTATGTAATGCACTGTGTAATGATGCTCTCGAAATAAATGAGAATGTGCTAATGCATTTCGTATGCATATGTTATGATAAATGATGTATGAATGTGATATGTCATTGAAGTGTATTGGTAGCTTTACGTAACATTTTTTATTGGTAAAACAAATCCCTGATTGTTGCTGGGGATGATGAATATGAATCTTCGATCTGCTGGGGATTCCTGCTTGCTGTTTAAGGAAACTTCGTTGGGGATGTTGATTTCTACTTGGGGAGAAGAGATTAGGAACCTTGGTTGTTCATCGCTCTAATGGGGAATTTAATTCTTATATACCCTGACTGGGGATAAAAGATATGGATAACCTTCGAAGGTGTTGTCTGATCGAGTTTTTGACATGGACGCTGACTCGTCTGGGAAGGATAAGATTAACTGATATCTGGTCCGGTTTCAAATTTTGTAGCAACTTTTTGGGGATAGTGGTCTAGACTACCCTTTGCTGGAGAGAGAAGTTTTGTAGTAATCAGAGGGATACACTCAGGCTGAGAAGACTGAATTCCGCTGGGGAAATAAACCCTGTTGGGGAAATAAACCCTACTGGAGAAATACTCTGCTGAGGAATACTCTACTGAGGAATGCTTTGCAGGGGATTTTACTGTGTTGGAGAAATAAACTCAGTTGGGGAAGAGAATTCCTGTGAGATGTGCTAAAGACATAGTTTCTGACGAGGGTTGGGACTTCATAGGTTGGCGAAGTTGTCGGGGAACAGATCATACTCCGTTGTCTATAACACCCCCATTTTCCCATATGAATATTTATAATGAAATATACGACAAATGCATCAGAGTTCACAATGGGATGCTACATAAATCATAAAATCCATAAAGTTTTCAAAATACTTTATTACTTCGTGTATCTAAAAATGGTTATTTGGCAGCGAAAAATCAACATAAAAGTAGTTCATTGGCATTCTAGCCTTAACAATAATTCAAATCCACAATATTTGGTACATCATAAGTTTAAAATAAAATGTGAAACATTTGAAATCATGCAAAACATAATGAAAATCCCAAATCCTGTGTTACATATCAGAGCGACTCCTAAGAATTGATCTGGTAACATCACTTCAATCACTACTCAGATACCTAATTATTTGTACTCCCGAAGAGTACAGACACAACAACACAAAAGGGGTGAGAATTTCATTCAATAATTACACGGTGAAATAAAACATGCTAAGGAGTAGTAAATCAAAAATACATAAAATTCATCACAAACAACCATCATCACATCGTACAACATCAATTAAGTATTTATGCAATGCAATAGTCCTTCATCAACATGCATGTGGTACAATCAAGGCATAAGCCTTCAACTCAATGCCAATTGGGCAATAACAGATCATAAGCCCTCAACACAAAGCCAATCCATGCCAACATCAGGGCATAAGCCCTTATCCATGAATGCATGCAATATGAACATACAACAACGTGAAATCATACAACCACAGGGCACAAGCCTTCATCACCATGGAAATTTAATCCATCTGCATCATCCTCATCATAATCACCAACATTGCCTTATACTGGCATCATCAGCAAAAGAACATCGAAAGAAAACAACCCACTATTTTGGTGTAACAACGGGGAATAATTCCTATTTTAACTTGGTTACTAGAATTATCCTTCTAAATATTTATTTTATTCTACCTACTTCAAGTTTATGGTTTGATCTATCCAACGCTTTGAACGACACATCAAACGGAATTACGATTCAAAAGTTATGGCCGTTACAAAAATGTGTCCAAAATTGGGTTGTTTGAGTCGACGCATAACCTCTATGAGTCGATGCAAAACCTCATTGTCTTCCACGAGTATGATCAGGTCGACCCATGAGTCGACGTAACTTGAGTTAACGCAAACCTTCTTTGAGTCGACGCAAACTGCTTGATTTTGAGTTTTTTCTGCGATTCTTCTACGATTCCACTAAATTTTAGGTCCTAAAACATCTTCTAATCATAGGAATTCATCATCTATTATCATCCTATGTTTCTACATCAATTATACATCATTTGGGCATTATTATTCATCTTATATTTCATCAAATCCTTATCCAAAATCCTCAAATCCTAATTCTCATTACTTATAGGTTCTAGGTTGGGGTTTTATGCAACAATCATCATAATAACACAAATCAAAACAACAATCACAACATAGCATCACAGATCCATGTATAATCATATACAACACATCAATTCAATCAAACCAAACAAATTATGCATCAATCATATAAAACAACCTAAGAGGGAAAGGAACCCTCACTACCCTCTCATGTAAGATCACCAATTAGAGAATCCATTCACCCCTTACCTTATGATTATTGTTAGCTTTCGTTTCCTCTTCTCGTTCTACAAATTCCTCTTTGCTTCCATGTCTCCTTGTGCCCTAGCTTCTCCTTTGCTCTTCTCCCAATATATCGATCGTACTAAATGATCGTACAATTCTCTTTTCCATTAGTTATCACAAGGACCCCTAATATCTTCCTCAATTGCCCTCACTTAGTATTATACCATTTACCATCATGCCCTCACTCTTTCTACTAATTACCATCTTGTCCTTATTTTCTCTACACTTATATTATTCTATTATTCTAATTACTTAAATCCAAATGATTCCAATTAATCACTATTAAATCTAAGTAATTCCAAAATAATTATTTAAATTCCAAACCTTCTTACTAACTCATCCTACACCATACAACTCATCATATTAAACACCTTATTCATCAAATCATCGTTATTCGCATCACAATTGCATCACGAATACACATCATATACCGTCACAAGGATTCACACAAGGCACCAAAATATCATAAATAAGCATCAAAACATCAAAACACCATCTACTTCACATAGACTCATATAATCATACTAAATTAATTAATTAATCTAAAATTTGGGGTGTTACATTGTCCGCTAGGGGGATCTGCTGGTGAGTATGATTAGGGTATTTCAGACTTGCGGGGAATATGTCCTTGTTGAAGATGAGCTTGTGAAACTTATTCTGCGGGGAATAATCTTATGGAAACTGCTATGTGGGGCAACTTTACTGGGGATTACTCTGTGGGGATTTATGGACGACTTGAACATTATCCCGCCTTCTAGAGTCTTAAGTAAATGTTTATTCTTGTTTTTATGCATATATTTGTTAACAATAATCATGTTCATATGCATATGTTCATTCAATTTAATCATTGAACGTTTTTGCAAACAAAACAGAAAAAGTAAAACAAAAATTTGAATTTTGAAATTGTATTTATATTGATAGTTTTCCTATAAACAAGCGATTGTTGTACAAAGAGACAGAAATCCTAATAAGAGGAGATTGTCGTGAAGCGAAGAGAGTATAAAGTGAAAACAAAATATATAGCTATGTGTAAATGATCTTGTCGGGTTCCAACTCTGCTATTGCCCCTATGTCTTCGAGCATCTCATCCCTTGCTATTGGAAGAAGTTGATTAAATTGATTCGCACCATTCGAACTCAACGTTAGTAATAAATCTGGTTGTGAGTGATCCAACCGGACATTGTTATATGCTTTAATCCATAATTTTTTCATGAACCTCCCTTTCGGATTTTCAGTCCACTAGGATACCCTTTTTTGCCCAAGCCGCCTTTTCAGGTTTTCGACTTGCCGGGTCTACAGTCTTTTATATATATATATATATATATATATATATATATATATATATATATATATATATATATATCCCTAATTTTTTCCCGAACCATTTTGGTTCGCCGGGATGCCCTTATTTTTGCCTAGGCCAGTCAACCTAGTGGGTCGTTTTCATGCGTAGTATCTTTTAACTATGTTCGCGTTCACAGGGTGTGGAAAATCTTCATCGTCCATGGTGGTAAGTATCATAGAACCGCCCAAAAATATCTTCTTTATCATTAATGACCCTTCGTAGGTAGGAGTCCATTTTCCCCTGGGATCACCTTGCAGTAGGATGATGCGCTTTATTACCAAGTCACCAGTTGTTGGCTTGGAATTTCGATTATAGCGATTATTTGAATGCATTAATATTATTTTTGGTGTTTGGGCTTCATTTGGATTGAATTGAGTAAAACCCAAGAATTTTAATAGTTCAATGGACAGACAAAACGAATATAATTAAGTATATTTCAAAATCGAAAGTTTTTTATATACATCAAAAACTTGGCGCCTACAGAAAACAGGAATTTGAACTTGAAATCGAATGTTTGAGTCATAGAAGACGCGTGGAAGTCTGATGGGTTTGAAGGCCATGCAATCTTCGAACGTGTCACTCTACTGTAGAAAGACCGTTAGGGTCAAATTAGTATAAATATGGATCTTAATGTTAGGATTCATGGGTGTTCATTTTGTACAAATTACTCAATATACTCGAAGTACCAAGTGTTAGAGAAAAGAGTTGCAGAAAATGTACGTATAGACACCATTATTGTTCTTTTCGAATCATTTTACTTTATCAATATCAAGTATTTTAACATTTCCAGTATTTATTTTACTTTTTAGTCAAAACTTTTACTTTTTCAAGTCATTTACATTTATTCTGCATTTCCTTTACATTTCCAGTCGAAACCTTTGCATTACTCATTCGAAACCCTTTTATTCGAACTTACTTTAAATTATAATTCTAATCTTTATATTGTTATCAACAAAATAATGTTAAACATGAATCCTATTACAAGTTTAATCTTAGACACTTAGGCACGTGTCCTAGGATCAATCTAGTCGATCCTGCAAGTTACCAAAGCATTTAGTTTGGAGGACTAGCGGTTGTTTACCAAATTCACGCGTAAAAAAATTGGAACGCCCAGTGGGACAATCTCGAAGTTTTTGAAAACTTGTATTTTTCTGTAAGCGTCTATCTTTCATCGTTCATATTTTGAGTTTGTCTTTCGTTATTGTTATATGAACCTTAGAAGTGGTAAAATAGCCAACAGTAACCAACCAAAACCCAAAAGAAAGTATACAAGAAAGATGGTTAACACAACTAGCCATGACGGGGAACAAAATCCCCCATATGGATCAGGCATAGTTGTTGCAAGTTCAATGGATACATCAACCACAATCCGTCACACATAGGCCATACCTACATCTATATGTTCGATGCCCACAAATAATTCGACAACCATGCCTATTTCTTTGAGTGCAGCGGGCATTCCTTCGAATGCCCAAACTGGTTCGGTTTTTACACATGTTGGGAACCAAGCCCATATTTCAACCCCTAGGCCTCCAGGATTTGCAACATTTAGGCCACCACCACCATATGGAATGCCAACTTCTTTCATGGCAGGACTTCATAATAGTACAACAACAACCCAAACCCCGGTACAAGGGTCTGGTTCTGGGATGAATAACATGGGTTGAAATACCCATAATCAAAGGTCTTTTACCCAGATGCTTATACTCACAACGAGTAATCAGGCAGCATTCAGGCAACAAATGGATGATAGTAACCATGATATGGTAAGAGTTTTGGCTAGAGAGATGAGTACCATTTTCACTCCTTTAATCCAAAACATTAATAGAACCAATCAAGAAAATACCCACGCCTATCAACAAATGTCAGCGCAGATGGCGCGCATAAAAGATTTCTTGGGTGCCCCTGAAGTGCCTGTTCGACGTAGGAAAAACCAGGCCCTAGTTTTTCAGGAGGAAGAACCAAACATTAACCAAGTGTGATTACCTAGACATGAGGTTGTCGAAATAATCATAGAACCAAGGGCAGAGCAATAAAGGATTCGAAATGATATCTAAGAGGAACAAACTAGAAGGGTAATGGTGGTTAATAGGTATCAAAATGCAGATGAAGTGGTCCATAGAGTTAGACAAGATAACATGGAAAATAACTTGACCACCATGATTGAGAGAGTCATGGTGCAAAATGGTCTAAATATCGGACTTAGGAGACCAAATTATTCATCCCATTTATCTGAATATATATTACAAACAGAATTACCAAGGGGTTGCAAAGTCCCTAAGTTTACAAATTTTTTAGGAGATACTAATAGATCCACTGTGGAGCACATAGCCAGGTATTTGACTGAAACATGAGATTTAGCAAATAATGAGAACCTGCGAATAAAATACTTTCCAAGTTCGTTAACAAAAAATGCTTTCACTTGGTTTACTACTCTTTCGGCAGGTTCTATAAATGCTTGGCAACACTTGGAAATATTATTCCACGAACAATTCTACATGGGGCAATCTAAGGTATGTCTCAAAGAATTGGCCAGTATCAAGAGGAAATTCATTGAACCAATAGATGATTATCTGAATAGATTTCATTACTGGAGTCTAGATGCTTTGCAGTGGTTCTTAAACATGAACTAGTCGAAATGGCCGCAGGAGGTTTAGACTATTCCATTCGAAAGAAATTAGATACCCAATATCTAAGAGACATGGCCCAGTTAGCAGTTAGGGTTCGACAAGTCGAAGTTTAAAAGCTGAAGAGATTAGGGCAAATAAAAATTACAAGAAAGAGAGTGTAATACGGTGGGAGAACTGACTTGGGTGTTTTGCATTTCATCGCAATTATTGTGGATAGCAAGAGTCGCCACCGACTTTTCTTTTATCCAATAAGGAAAGGGTGAAAAGAACAGGAAAGACCTTTGATATATTTTCTTGAGTTTGGGGGATAGGTTATGAAAAGGGAAGGTGTTAGCACCCCTTTAGTTATCTACGGGCTCTTAGTTGCTTGATCACTTTGAAAATGCTTTGTTTTAAATGTGTTTGTGATTGGTGTGAGTTTGAAAATATTTTGAAAACGCCTTTGTTTCGGCAAACTTTGTAATGATTCCCGTCTCTATAAGAATGTATACAAAGTGTTGGTTTTGAAAATAGTTCAAAGAGATGTTTGTTTTTGAAGATGTTTTGAACGTGTGAGTGTGGAGATGGTTTTTAGTTTGTGAGCAAGCAACTACGAGTGTTCTACCTACTCAAAAGGTCTTTTTTCTCTTCCTCCTCCTTTAGATATTTCTACATTACCGTTGATTGATAAGAAGCCCTATCTTTGGATGTGAAGGGACGGGCGTGGGTCATCGTATAGTCATAGAAGGCAAATTATGAGACGCTTTAGCAATTTTTAAAGGGACTAAGATCGTTTTACCAAAGGCAACGTCGAAGGGTCATCGAGGTACTACGATCTTTTTTATCGAGGGTCTTTGCTAAAGCGCCCATATTCGAGGGACATGACTATTTATTCGTAGGCAACAAGCGGGATTACCTTAAAGGTGCGCGTGTGTGAAGTGTGTTTGATTGCATGCATTTTTGTCTTAGGGTTTTCTAATGGTTGATTTTATCTTGCCATACACACCCTAATTACTAACAATTATATGAAAACAATAAATTTGCGGGAAATTAAAATCCTACGCTATTACATCATTAGGGGGTGGGGGTACAATTCACAAATGGGGATGAAGTAGGAGCTTAAATATTACAACCATATTTAATAGCTATGGAGAAAATATAAAGATAGTGTAAAAAGAAAGGAAAAAAAATTCTTTAGACATTATGTGTCGACACATGCATCTATGCATCGACACATAACTTTTCCTTGCTCCTGCAAAACCAAATCAACTCAGTATGAGTCGATGCATAATGGGATGTGTCGACTCATTTCCTACTTGTGTCAACACATTCGTGTTTTGTGTCGACTCATACACATTTTGTCCTTCTGTTTTGGGGTTCTGATAGCAGTATGTGTCGACACATAAGGCCTTGTGTCGACTCATACCTTGTTCTGTCACTAAAATGACACGACTCATGTGAGTATGTGTCGACTCATGCTGCAGTTTTTTTGCCTCTAACATTATTCAATTGTGTATACAGGTCAATTCACAGCATATGATTGATAAAAATAAACAGCAAGAAAATGGTTAGCTTCGAGGGGAAATGATTACTACATTTTATCTTCAAAAATGAATCATTAGTGATGTATGAAAAAAATGCAAAGTTAAGAAGACTTACCTTGAGACTGAACTTTGTGTTTTGAGTTTGAATACTTTTCAAGATATTGTGATGGCTTTAGTGAATCTCTAGGAAGTTGTTCCAAGCTGTTGAATCACACTAACTCGGTTAAGTTATATTATACTGTTTTTTTTGTTTGGAAGGTGAAGATAATGGCACTACAGAAACTGCTCTCCTGTTTGCACAATCTCTATATGATGTAAAGTGTTTGGTTGGTTGGTTTATGGGAGGGTTTGCAAGATGGAATAATGGGTTGAGGTTCTGTTTTGGTGAATGAAAATAGAGATGAGTATGAGCAAGGGTCTTTTGGAATGAGTAGAGTTTACAAAGAATTCTTTTTTTCTCTTCTCTTCTCTCTCTCTGAAAAACCACCCTTTGTGTGTTATCAAGACAGTTTATTTGTAGATGAAAATTGGATGATATTTTGGGAGGGAAACAAATAAGTTTTTGAATTGTTTGGGTATATTGTTTCATTGCTTTTTGATGCATCTCTTATGTGCTAATTTTATGCAAATATGGGACTGATATAATGCGGGCTTGGACTGGGTTGGTAGTAGCATAGCAGGGCTATTTTGCATCAGTTTTGGAGTGTTGTGACAGCTTAGTGTAGGGCTGTTTTATAGCAGTACAACAGACTATTTTTGACATTGCTTTGGCTTTCTTGGATAGCAACATTTATGGCATCATACAAGTTTGTTTTGTGGACATCATAGTGGCAAAGTTTGGACATTGAGTCAAAGGAAAAAAATTCAAACAAAACAAAAGCTTAGGATTTGTAATCTTGCAAAAATGCCACCTTGCAATAACTTAAACATCTTGAATTATTTTGAATTATAGTGACAAGATGTCATGAAGCAATTAACAAGTATACAAATACTTAGAAAAATTTCTAAGCCTTGCAAAGTTTGTCTTTCCAAAATGACTTTCAACCCTCTTTATTTTTTATGATCAAATTTCACTTTTTTGAATGTCTTGATGAAATGTGATTTTTGAAGCTAAAATTTGATCAAAAAGTCGAAGTTTGACTTTTTAGTGTACATTTGACTTTTTCCATCAGTTGTCTGAATTTGAGCTGTCAACCCACTGATCTCAGGAGATGAATTGAAATATACTATTAGGTCAAAATGATGTATCTGAATCCTTGAGATCACGTTTCAAGCCATTAGATCATGAAATAGCTCAAAAGTCAATGATCAGTCGTTCTCAGTCAAAACCCTAATTTATGGTCTCAGTGTTTCAAAGGCGATTTTGTTTGATCAATTCCTTGAGAATCCTTGAGCATTGGAGGTTCTATGTGAGGAGTGTTTTAGAAAAGAGAGGGAAAATTTTGGGTACAACAGCTGCCCCTGTTCAATCTTCTTAAACCTGGAGAGTTAGATTGGCAGGCCCGCCATTCGTGACTTGAAGGTGGAAGATGATTGAACGCTAGAGTGCCCAGAAATTTGCACTTGATGATGGGTTGGTTGATTGTGTCGGAAATGGGCTTAAAGATGCCATATGGAGAGGTGGTTGAGAGTTTGTTGGAGATGGTCTTATGGATGCCATCCAGAGTGACATAAAAGATATGTTGTTTGGCGACTTCACTGGGGAAATACTCTTAACCCAAAGAGGTCTGTTAATTGGTTGACTTTTCCTGCAAGAAAAAGGGTTAGTTGCATGTATATGTATGCATGTTGTAATGATGTTCTCAAAATAAATGAGATTGTGTTGTATGCATTTATCATGTATGTGATATGATGTATGAATGTGAAATGTTGTTGAAGTGTTTTTATTTTTGAAAATAAATCCTTGACAACTGTTAGGGAGTTTCAGGAAATTAAATCTCATATTTTTGTTGGGGATGAAGAGTATGTGCCTCTTCAGACCTTGTTTGGAATGTTTCTGCTGGGGGTTCCTGTTTTGTTGTTTTGAGGAAAACTCCACCGAGGAATATTGACTTTTCTTGAGGGAAACTCTATGGAGAGTGTTGATTTCTGCTTGAGGAAAAAAGTTCAGGAGTTTTTAGTTGTCTGTTGCTCTACTGGGGATTTATCTCTTGATTGGAGATAATGGAAGTTAGATGTTATCTTATCGGATCTAGGCTTCTCAACAACTCGTTGGGGATGATAAAGTTAACTATTATCTGGTCGACTTCTAGGATTTGCAGCAACTCACTAGGAATAGTGGCACACTCTACCGGGGAATAGGAGTTTTGTTAGTGATTTGAAGAAGTTAAACTATTGTCTGGCCGGGTCCAGGTTTCGTAGTAACTCGAACTGTTATCTGGTCAGGTCCAGGTTTCAATAATTTGATCTTGAGGTTAACCGATATTTGGTCGGGTCCAGGTTTCAACAACTCGGACTGTTATTTGGTCGGGTCCAGGTTCCAACAATTAAAGAAGTTAAACTATTATCTGGTCGGGTCCATGCTTTGCATAAAATTCAATCAACTGTTATTTGGTTGGGTCCAGGTTTCACAGTAATTTGTTTGGATGAGATGCAGTTGAACTAGTATTTAGTCGGGTCCAGGCTTTGCAGTAACTTAGATGAAATTAAACTATTATCTGGTCAGATTCCAGGCTTTGCAGAAAATTGAAGTAACTGTTATTTGGTCGGATTCCAAGCTTCGCATTATCTTGTTGTTATCTGGTCAGATTTCAGGCTTCGCAACGATTAAAGAAGTTAAATTGTTATCTGGTCAGATTCCAGGCTTTGTAGTGACTTTCTGGGATAGATGAAATTAATTGCTATCTGGTCGGATTCCAGGCTTCGCAGAAAATTGAAGTTAAACTATTATCTGGTTGGATCCCAGGCTTCGCAGTAACTAATGAAATTGATGAAGCTAATTGCTATCTGGTCGGGTTTTAGGTTTCACAACCACTTGCTTAAATTGACTGTTATCTGGTCAGATTCTAGGCTTCACAATAATGGGAAGGATGAAGTTGAACTGTTATTTGGTAGGGTCCAGGCTTCTCAATAACTTGCTTTAGAGGAATAGAGTCAACTGTTATCTGGTTGGATTCCAGGTTTCACAGTCACTTTCGGGGATAGTAACGACTTTGTTGGGGATTGCAATGACTCTGTCGAGGGTTAAGGGGTTTCGTCTATTGATTTATAATAGTCTGAGAGGAAAACTAGAGCTGGGGAATTTGAAATTTATTGGGGAAATAAACCCTATTGAAGAGGATATTCGATGACCTGATGGGGAGGTGCTTTCTTTAGGAAGAACTCCACAATGTTTCTTAGTTAAGACTAACTCAACTGGGGAGAGGGTTTTCAAGAGATTGGAACTCTGGCTGGGGACTACGTGGATCCGTCTCTGAGGGGATAATTTTATTAAAGCAACTTTGTGGGGATTATCCTAAATTTTTAAGGAGATGCTTGTTCATTTGTTAATAGTTTAATCATGTTCATGTGCATATGTTCAGTCAGATTTAGTTATTAGACATTTTGCACTCAAAATAGAAAAAATAAGTTTGCACTTAAAAATATGTTTGTATTGATGTTTGTCTATAAACAAGCGTTTTTGTACAAGGAGACAGAGATCCTAGTAAGAGGAGATCGTCGAAATAATGAAAGGAATACAAAGTGAAAACAAAAATAATAGCCATGTGGAAGTGATCTCGTTGGGCTCCAACTCCGCTATTGCCCCTATGTCTTCGAACATCATCCCTTGTCGTCGAAAGAAGTCGACTGAATTGATCTTGGACCATTGAACTTGGACCTTTGTAATAAAGCTGGTTGTAAAGGTTTCGCGGGACATAGTCGTACACTTTAATCCCTAACTTTTTCCTGGACCGCCCTTTCGGGTTTTCAGCACACCAGGATACCCATTTTTGCCCAAGCCTCCCTTTCTGGTTTTCGACTTGTTGGGTGTACAATATTTTGTATATATCCCTAACTTTTTCCCGAACCTTTTGGTTAACCAGGATGCCCTTATTTTTTGCCTAGGTATGTCAACCTAGCGGGTCAATTTTTATGCCTAGTATTTTTTGACTATGTTCGTATTCACAGGATGTGGGAAATCTTCACCGTCCATAGTAGTTAGCATCATGGAACCTCCATAGAATACTTTTTTGACAACAAATGGCCCTTCGTATGTGGGAGTCCATTTGCCTCTGGGATCGCCTTGTGGAAGAATGATGCGCTTGATTACCAAGTCTCCAGTCTGATACACTCGAGGCTTGATAATTTTTTTGAAAGCCTTGATCATGCGTTTTTGATACATTTGATCATGACAAACAGCAGCCAGTCGCTTCTCATCAACCAAATTCAACTGATTCATCCTGGTTTGTACCCATTCGTCTTCACACAGGTCATCTTCTTTCATAATCCTTAGAGAAGGAATCTGAACTTCAATAGGCAGGACAACCTTCATGCCATGGACTAAAGAGAATGGGGTGGCCCCAGTTGACGTTCGAACTGAAGTACGGTATCCATGAAGAGAGAATGGTAACATCTCATGCCAGTCTTTGTAGGCTACTACCATTTTTTGCACAATCTTCTTTATGTTTTTATTGGAAGCTTCCACTGTGCCATTCATCTTAGGTCTGTACGGAGAAGAGTTACGATGTTTGATTTTGAACTGCATACAGAGTTCAGTAATCATAACATTGTTGAGATTGGTTCCATTGTCAGTGACGATCCTTTCGGGGATACCATAACGGCAGATGAGGTTATGTTTGATAAATTGGGCTACAACTTTCTTCGTGACTGAGGTATATGAAGCAGCTTCGACCCATTTGGTGAAGTAATCAATAGCAAGAAGGATAGAACAGTTCCCATTGGAAGCAGTAGGCTTGATCTCTCCAATCATGTCAATGCCCTATATTTCAAATGGCCATGGAGTAGTCATGACATTTAGAGGAATTGGAGGCACATGGACCTTGTCGGCATAGATCTGACACTTATGGCAAGTCCTCGAGTGATGCTGGCAATCAGTTTCCATTGTTGAACAATAGTAACTAGCCCTTAGAATCTTCTTGGACATAGTGTGTCCACTAGAGTAAGTCCCAAAGATACCATCATGCATGTCTTCCACGATCTTCTCTTCCTTCTTCTTATCCATACACCAGAGTAGAGTTGAATCATGGTTGTGCTTGTACAAGATTCCATTGCTTAGGAAGAATTTGGCTGAAAATCTTCGCATAAATTTCTTATCATTGATGGAAGTTCCTTCAGGATACTCTTGTGCTTCAAGATATCTCTTCACCTCATGGTACCATGGCTTCTCTTCGTCAGTGTCAAGCTCATAACAATGCGCAGGTTCGTCAAATATTTTGATTGTAATTCAAGGAGCTTCATTGTCCCAATTGACCTTGAACATAGATGACATTGTTGCTAGGGCATCTGTCAGTTGGTTATATTCTCTTGGGAAGTGTTCAAAAATAACCTCCTCAAAGTATGTGTGATACGGTGGCAGAACCGACTGTTTTGAAATGCTGGTTTGTGTTTTGCGTTTGCAAAATGTCGCGGTAAGCAAGAGTCTCCACCGACTTTTATTTCATCCAACCGGAAAGGAAAAAAGTACATAAAAAAAATCCTTTTTCGAGATTTTGAGTACGGGGGGTAGATTATAGAAAGGGAAGGTATTAGTACCCTTTCTATCCATGGTTTTCCATGGGCTCTTAGGTACTTGCTCATATTTTAAAATTGCTTGTGAACGTGCTTTGTTTTTGAAAATGTTTGACTTCGTGATAACCCTTGTATCAGTCCTCAAAGGTGTGACGAAGTTGTTTTGAAAATTTGTTTGAAAAGTGTAAGTGTGAAAAAGTTTTGATTGGAGCAAGTACCTATAAGCATCTACCTGCTTGAAAAAAGATTGTTTATATTCTCGTTCCCTTCAGACAGCGCTATCCCACTATTGAGAAATAGGTAGCACCGTCGTTGGAGTTATAAGGGTCAATTTGAAATGGACGTACAATCACTAACGCAATGTTAGGATGACTTAGTAATAACCCTAGAGTCTTAAGATCATATTCGAGGCAACATTTCTGAGGCAACCTTTCTGAGGCAACCCTTCCGAGGCAACATTTCTGAGGCAACCTTTCTGAGGCAACCCTTCCGAGGCCACATTTCTGAGGCAACATTCCGAGGCAACATTAGAACGTGACATTTGGTCTTTTTTAGACAGAAGGGTAACCACTAAGACACCATATGCTTAATTATTGTTTACCGAAGGCAACTGAAGCGTGGGTATACCCTAGGAGTGATATGTGCGAGTGATTAGTTTCAGTTATTTATCTTTGCACATTAGGGTTTTCTAACTAAATTAATTTGTCATGCATTCTTGTCACACAATCCTATTAGCATACATCTAAATAGTCAAATATTTGCGAGAATTAAAATGCGAGAAAGTAAATCTACACTATTACAAGGCTTCAGGGAGGGGGATTAATTACATAGCCAAAAATCCAGGGAAAAGCGATAAGTAAAAAGTCCTAAATTAAACTATTACAAACCATGAGCAGTTACACAAAATATTTGACAAAATAAATAACAATTGCGTGGCGAATTAAATGCGAGACGATTAGGGTTTTGACCCTTGACTAAACCTAATTGTAATTGATTAAAGAAAACATGTTTTTGTTATTTTTTTTATTCAAGAAAATAATAAACTAATTAAAAAAGAAAATCCGAATTCTAATTAATTTTAATTTAAGAAAAATAAATTAATTCAATAAAAATACTTATTTTTGTATTTTTATTTTATTTGAGAAAGAAATAAATTAAATCAAGAATTAACCTAATTTTCCAACTGAATTTTAATTATGAATGAAATTAAAGTTTCCCTAAATTAATTAAACTAATTAATTAAAAAACATTTATTAAGGAAATAAGTCCTTTTTTGTGATTTTTTGATTGGTCAATTTTAGAAAATAATATTGGTGTTGATAAAAAAAGAATAATTAAAGAAAAGAAATTAAAGAAAAGAAGAAAAAAAAGAAATAACCCAAGGGCCTGCTGTCAGCGGTTCTGATTGGAGATGGATCCAGAAGATGATGGGCGCTGGATCTGATTCGGGCTAATAGATCGAGAAGGTGATAGTCTTCAGAAAGTGCACGTGCTGGATCTGATTCCGGCTGATGGTTCCAGAAGGATGATGCGCTGGATCTGGTGCATGTTGGTGGACCCAAAAGGTGATGATCCTCAGAAGGTGCATGTGTTGGCTCTGGCGAAAACAAAGGAGAAAATACCAAAAGCTCACGCGTGGGATCGAACCCAGAACAATGAGCTTCTAACTTCTTTCTTCTGACCAACTGCGCTGGATGTTAGTTTATAAATATAAGAAAAGCAAACAATATGTATCAGAACAACGGGTTTCTGGCCGGAATTTGAATCAGTCAATCAGGTTGTGACACGCTATTGTCTTCTTCCCTGAAATTGTCGTTTTAAGTTCTGATTCTTTTACCTACAGACGCAGTTCTGTTGCTGAAACCAGTGTCATTCAAAAATCAAGTATATGCAATATGAATTCAATTGGGGACCATGGATCAGCTGGATTTGAAACTCTGACCATCATGGTACCCATTATTCTGTCTTATTTCGCTTGAAAACTGAAACCCCAAAATGGAGCACAGAACCCTAACAATGGCAAAATTTTATGCCTGCACTGTAACTCGAATTAAACTATTCAGGAACATTACAAATATGCTGATGAACACGAATATATAATTTAGACATGCTGAATATGCAAGAATTATAATAATTGAATGTAGATAATTTTGCAAACCGTGAGAATGATAGGAGGAGATTCTGGATGTTCTGACGCCTACAACTGATTGGGAATGCTTCCTGAAACGTCAAGGATTTGATTTCTGGCTTGGAACTCCTTGATTAGCCTTCTATTCCAGAATTTGGATCTCACTTTTTACCAAGAATTCTAAGTTACTTTTCTGGCAGTTTCACGCCTCTAACCCCTTTTCTTTTGATCTGCAAACCTTTCTTATATAACCTAGGATGAACTAGGTTAACAAACTTGGATTAAATCTTTGTATTTATCCAAGATTTGATTTGATTTTCAATGCATAGGATATCTTTCTATTTTCATGCCAATCGTGCCTTTCTTGTACCAATTTCCATTGATGTGATTTGATTCTGATATGCCAGCATTATGAGCTTGTGATTCTGTCTAAAAATCCAATCAAAGCAAATCTTTGCTATTATTTACTAATTATTTGATTTAATTCAATTTTTAATAAAAAAATCAAAATAAAATAAATAATGAAGCAAATAACATGTGAATTATCATTTGGGTCATGGACCATGGTATATTTGAGGTGCAAGCATAAAAAAGTTGGGCCCATTTAGCAAAAAATGCAAATTTGAGCACATTTAACTTTTGGCCATTTTACAAAAAATGGTCAACTTGGACAATGCATAACTCTCTATAAATTTTGACCCTAGAGGGGTGTTCTTGGACTTTTTAGAAATCTTAGGATGTCCTCTAAGCAACCCTTTTGGTCTCATCTCCATTGAGTCTTCCATGTTCATGTATGAAGCCTTGACCCAAAAGGTGTTTTTATTGACTTTTCAAAATGACCTATAATGTCCAAATTCATATCTTATTGTGAATTCATATTTTGAACTTTGGAGATGAAGATGAATTGTAGGTAATTGCATCCTCTTCAAAATGAGCTTTGGATGTGTCATTTTTGATAAAGTATGAGAAAGTTATGCTTGGTCAGTGTTGAGTTGACTTTTCCTACAAAACCCTAATTTAGCAACTTTTGGGTTTTGATCAATTATGGGCAATCCTTGATGAATCATGATCAATCCTTGATCAAATGATGAATGATACTTCAAAATGAGGATGTTGACCAAAAATCTTGATGTTTGATTGTATGTGGGCCATAGTTGACTTTTGACCTAACATAGTTGATTTTTAGGCATTTGAGCAATTGGCTGAGCAAACTTCCTCTGCAAGGCTTGAAACTTGACATGGATGGTCTTAAGAACATATTAGGGCCTTGGAAAGCATTTGGGATCCTTGGACTCAAGCATCTTGATGAAAAATGAAACCCTAATTTGAGGTAGACTGCCTTAGGAGAGATTTTTGTCTGGTCAACCCTTGAACTTCCTTGAGTAATTTGGGGACCTCATTTGCCATGTGTTAAGAAATGTGGGAGGGCAAATTTTAGGGTACAACAGCTGCCCCTGTTCAATCTTCTTAAACCTGAGGATGTAGATTGGCTTGTCTGCCTTTCGTAATCTGAAGGTAGAAGATGATTGAACACTAGAGTGCCCAGAAATTTGCACTCGCATGAAGTGATACTTGTCTTGTGATATCGGGAATGGTCTTATAGATTCCATTTGGAAGTCGATGATGGAAGATGGGCTTAAAGATGCCATCCGAAGAGGTGTCGATCACATAAGAGATTCATTTGCGAGAACCTGTATACCTGTTGTTGAGGAGGACTTCGTTGGGGAATGCTGGTCTCTGTTTTGAGAGAATAGAGTTTTAGGATCTTCAGTTGTCCGTTACTCTAACTGGGGAATAATTCCGGTTTGGGAAGCGAAAGTGATCTTGTGTTTGGTCGGGGTATATGTTGCACCGCGACTTACTGGGTGTTGCACCCCAAAATTTGCCCTCTCATGTTTTCCAAAGTCTTCCCCCTGCATGGTTGACCAGAAACCCTTGCCTAAGGAAAAAGAAAATTTTTGAGTGGTGCTTTAAGTACCTTTCGATTGGCATTCTGAAAGACCCTTAGATTGGTATTCTGAAGGAGCCTTTCGATTGGCATGGATAATTCCCTTTGATTGGCATTATGGACAAGCATTTCGATTGACATTCCAAAAATGCTTCGATTGGCATTATGGACAAGCACTTCGATTGGCATTATGGACAAGGGCTTTGATTGGCATTGTGCCAAGGCCTTCGATTGGAATTCTGAAAGACCTTTTTGTTTGGCACCCTGGGCCAAGCCTTTCAATTGGCATGCCAAGGGATCCTTCGATCTAGCATTGTGTCAAGGCAGCTTCGACAGGCACGTTAACCATGTCCTTCGATTAGCATGAACAAAACCTTTCGATTGGCCTGTTAATAAAGCCTTTCGATTGGAATTTTAATTAGTACCCTTTGATTGGTATCTGAACAAGATCTTTCGATTGGCGTAGCAAAGGACTCTTCGATAGATATTTCAATAAATACCCTTCGATTGATGTTTGGACAAGGGCCATTTGAAGAACTCCTTCCAGGCCATTCGAAAGAGGCCATCAAGAGGGCACTCAAAAAACATGTCCAGGTACACTGAACATGAGAAAATGGCATGTTTTCCTTACAAATATGGCAAGAATTCAATTGATTGTGGATTCAATTCATGAGTTAAAGGCCATATTCTTGCCTTTTCTGTTCTTAACTCCACAAGAGCTGATTTGACCAGAGTGATTCTTTTCAAATCAAGACCAATCGAAGAGCAGGCCTGAAGGCATTCGAAAATCAAAGGTGTCCAGGTTCATTCAAGATTCCAAAGAGACATGAATATTTCAAAAAAGGAAATCTTTTAATATGTCTGATTCTTATCTCATGGCTTTAAAGGCATGTTTAATTGGTTGTCTCTTGCCGTTACTAGACCATCATACTCCTATAAATACCAGGGCCAGCATACAGTGCAGAGGGGAACGAAAAAGGAGAACAAAAAACAGAAAAATGGAGGATTTGGAGATACGCTGCCCACAAACCCACCAAAGGTTATCAGCATTTTCATAAGTAATCCAAGCCAAAGCAGCCATTCAGCAAACATCGCCACACCCAGAGCCACAGATCATACATCTTTAATTGGTAAGGGTTTGCAAAACCAAAATTGCACCTTCATGACATTTAAATACACATTGCATATGTATTCTTGTTATTACTGATTGTGTTGCATGTAAGCTACAGCGCAAAGATGAGATCGTGCCATTGCTTGGGCACGATCTGAGTTTCTCCTTTGAATCTCAGGATAAAATGAACCCAGACCCAGATTCAGCAGATTCACGTTTAGGAAGGATCAAAATTGGGAGGAGATTCGAATCAGGGGGGTAAAATCCCCCCTGGACCTTAAACATTTGTCTCGTTTTTGGAGGAAATATCTTCTCAGAATCCTGTTCAGAGCTTCGAAGCTTAGCAGCTTAGCTTCGAACTGGATCCAGGATTTCCAGATCGAAGGATGACATATCCAGATCGAACACCCCTAGAGTGCAGCCCCTCAGGCACCTTCGATCAAGCCTCTTCACTGGGTCGAAAGACAGCCCACACCTCTTTCGACCCAGGCCTCCAAAATTATACTCTTTTTTTATTTACTGCCTGTTCCTTCGATTTCATTTTTGTTTTGACCATTTTATTTCTTTTTTTAATCAACATAAAATCAAAAACACAAAAACATTAGGCTAGTTTTTTTTTCTATTAAATTAACTTTGTTAATTAATCATTTAATTATCTTAACATTTTTCCAAAACTAAAATTAAGTAGATTTAGATCATTTTCTCAAAAACTAAAATTAAGTAGATTTAGATCATTTTCCCAAAATAAAATAAAACAACAAAAAGATTTTATTCTTAGGATTTTTAGAGGTTATTTTTGGATTCGCGCGCGTTTATTTTATTATAACCGCCTACTGGTTTGTGATAGCTTGACTAAGACTTTTACACTTTACTGCTTTTATTCCCCCAATTTTGGACATGTAAATAATCCCCCTCCCCGAAGCCTTGTAATAGCGTAGGATTTACAATTCCCGCACTTTAAATTCCTGTACATATATAAACTGTTTAGATGTATGCTAACTAGGATTGCATGACAAGATCTATCTTGACTTAAAATTAACAGTAGCTCACCATGACATGAAAAGATAATATAAACTGAAAATTGACACACTCACACATGCCACTCTTAGGGTACGCCTCACTTGATTTCCTCGAACGTGGTCATTGAGTATAGGATGTTTTAGAGGTCGCTCTCTTGTCCAAAGATCATAAGTTGCCTCGAAACAGTCGTCTCGGATAAAATGATCTAAGACATTAGGGTTACCACTAAGGCGTCCTAACATTGCTTTAGTGACCACACGTCCCTTAATCAAATTGACCCGAAAACTCCAACGACGGTGATACCTACTCCTCAATGGTGGGATAGCATTGTCTAAAGGACATTTTCACAGTTTAATTCCTTTTTGAGTAGGTAGAGGTTCTTAAGTACTTGCTCATTTTAAAACAAAACAAAACTTTTCGCACTTACACTCTCTTTCAAACAAAAACTCTTTCCAAACCCACAAACACAAAGAAAAGCAAACTTTTGAAAACATAGTGAGCAAGTACCTAAGAGCCCGTGGATAACCACGGATAGAAAGGGTGCTAACACCTTCCCTTTTTATAATCTACCTCCCGAACCCGAGAAACATCTCGAAAAGGAATTTTTCTGTGCTTTTGTCCTTTCCTTGTTGGATAAAATAAAAGACGGTGGCGACTCTTGCTTACCGCGACATTTTGCAAAAACAAACGCAAACGCGAACCAGCATTCCAAAATAGTCAGTTCTCATTCCCACCGATCACAGAACTGGTGACTCTGCTGGGGATTTCTATAAGTGAGGTGTACCTTAGGATTAGATCACTTGTGTTTTCAATTGTATTGCTTTGTATGCTTTTAATTTTATGGGCTTGTATCGGAGTTCTATAGATCCTAAACCGGATTTGGGAAACATTCATAGATAGCAATACGTTGTGGAAACTATGCGGGGTATACCGACACGGTTGAAGCAATAGATGTATTAGTGCGACATATTTGTGAGTACCAGTAGCCTTTGAGTCAATCAAAGAGAATATGGGGCCGCTGAGTGATGTCACTAAGCACTAATGAACTAGAACCTTACTTGACCATCTTGGCCTTTTTTAGGGGTAGTGAGATGACCGACTTTGGTGCAGTCCGAAGTTGGTAGATACTCGATACTACACTCATTGAGGATTGTTTTCTTGGAATATTTTGGTCGCTAGTTAAGTGGCTAAACCAAAACGATGAACATAGAAAACAATCCAAAGATATTGAGCTCCTTAGAACCCGGTTACTATTTATAGGACAGGTTTTGAACCAACTGAAACTGAAAGAGGGTAATACCTAAACTCCATGCCAGCCTAAACTTAAGGTTGTTTATGTGACTTATGTGCCTTCAAACTTGAACTACTTGCACATTCTTGTTATCTGACAACATGAGTTCCTTCCAGGTTTTGTTTACAATCTTTATCCGATAATTTGGATTTATTGCAGGGTTTACTTACATCACTTCACACTTTTTCTTAAACGCATAACATACACATCATAACATTATACCTTAACATTTCCTTAACCATTTCAAGGATCTCAAAGGTTTGTGATGCAGGTCATGATGAACCAAATGTCTAGCAAGGGGCAAAGGGATTTATTTTCCTCTAGCCAATGCCATCTAGAGATTAAAACACGATAACTTGAGTCAGGGGCTATGACCCACTCGATATGGTGAGCTTGACTCTTGAAGCAGGATTGTCAGCAACATGAAGTTCCTTCAATCAAGCTACCAGATTCAAATTCTAACCGTTTCTTGTTTACCCCGCGAGATCCTTGAAAACATTGCATACATATATCATACATATCATTGCATAACAGGTCTTCCAGTACACGTCTCTCATGTTCTCGTTGTTTATTTCAGCAATGGCTCTCCAACAAGACAACCAAGATCTTCATACTCAAGAGACTCAGTTCAGGGAAATCTTCCTAAACCTATCCAAGGGGCAGGAAGAGTTGAGAACACTCCTCATGGGGAATTTGGTCAAGAAAAGTCCTGAAGACAATAAGGACGAACGGCTGGAACAACTGCAAGCTGAGTTCAATGTCATGAAAACCCAGATGCTGGGGCAGATGGCTCTTATCCAAGGCTTAGCTCGGGAAAAAGAAGAGCTGAGAACCATTATCAGCCAGCTTCATCAAGACAGATACAACAACATGAAGCAAATAGTCAAAGTCGGGGACCAAGTCATTGATCATCCTCCAAGAAGACAAGGGTTTGGTTTAGTAAAGAATGGACCTCTCCAAGTTGCTACTACCTCACAGGCCCAACAAAGACCTTGCCAAGAACAACGGGTTGATCAGAGTAAGCCAAATATGCCCAAGAGGCAATTTACCAAGCACAACATGTCGCTGTCTCAGGCTTTACAACACCTGTTGATATTGAATCTGGTGACGTTAAGGGACCCTCCTAAGAATCCTAACATAGCCTCCCCAAGGTACAATCTTGATGCAAGGTGTGCATACCACTCTGACAGTCCGGGACATGACACAAACAACTGTTGGGCTCTGAAGAACAAGGTCCAAGACATGATTGATGCCAAGGAGATCAAGTTTGACCCTCCGGGGACTCCAAACATAATCACTGCTCCTATGAAGAATCATTGAAAGCTTTTTGTTCATTTGAATTTTCAAGTTGTAATCTCTTTGTTATTCAAACAATTATCTATTAATGCCAAACTTTGTTTCATTAATGCATTGCATATGTTTGTCTTGATTTGATCCAATCATTTTAATTACATTTAAACTATGCTTTTTACTCACTTTATGACATTCAACTCTTGCTAAAAGTTACAAGCCTTTAGAGGGAGGATGACGAAACAATGCCATAATCTCATACAGTATGCTTTTGGACAGACCTTGCTGACGATGTACAGGCGTTTCTTTCAAATCCTAAACACTGGAGTTATAAGGAAGATAATCCCTAGTCAACCCCTTCGAGCCAAAGAAGTAGGAGTTTTCTATTTTAAACACAAATTGAAACCTTTAATTTAAACCTGGGGCAGGGTAGTCTCTCAGTTGATTTAAAAGATGCGTATTGAAGTCGCAAAACTCTCAGTTCATAATACAACGAACGACATCAAAAGCATTCCTCTGGAATCAAAATACAGTGGTGGTTCCTTATTTCATAGGCAGTCAATCTCTCAAAAGAGAAAAGCCCACTGAGCCAAAATCTATAAAGGAGGCTTAAGAAAGTTGGGGCATCCCGCTGACTGTAATCTCGAAAATAGGAACAGTCGGGCAAAAATTAGGGATAATAAATCAAAAGAACGAGGTCGCTACAAATCCTCAACAACATGAAAAATGTTGCAAAAATGACTGCCTTCCAACAAATTTAACTTGTGTGAACCATCACCCAAAAACGTCGTTCCAGACTCATTTGGAGTTCAAATGCACAATTAACTGAGTTTAGGATTGAAGAACATCACGAAGAGCGGGTGGGTACAAATATACTTTGAGCCTTTATCCTTTGTTTCTTAAACCGTGAACCAAGCCACGTTACAACCCTTCAAAAGTCCTAATTGAAGCATGGGTTAGTTCGAAAGCATACTGTTACAAAAGGTATCCTGACTCCTGTAAGGCTTTGCCCTAAATCTTGTGTTGAATTTGTCTTATAAAAAGTTTTCTGCTAAAAAACGCATTTTTTAAAACTTCGAGACAAGCATAAACTTTGCACTATTTGAATATCACTGTTTGCATTTGGCTATTTGTTTGACAGCGGAGAAATTCACACAACGAATATTCGATGAACGAAAGCCCTCTCAGTGAACAAAATCACTTCAAAAAGGATGACACTTCCATTGACAAATCTCCTATCAACAAGGGGACTTGACATGTCACTATCCAGCACACCTGGGGCAGTCCAGTCAAGAATTCAAGAAATCTCTGAAGAAGTGCAGAGTAACCAGAGGTAAGTCTCCATCTCCGTCACTTGGGGCATTGAACATCAATCTCGGTGAAGGGTTACGTACAATTAAACATTTTCTGGCAATGTCACAAACACTTGCTACTAGGGGAAATGACAAATCTCCCCAAAATAATTCTCATAGGATGACATCCCAACAAGGGTTTAATCTCTGAAAACCTTTCCCCAGCTGAATCAACCTCAAGAATCCTCGAGGACTTCCCCCAACGAAGATGCCACCTCTCTAGCGGACTGACGACAGGGTTTATTTCCCCAACAACACCAAGATTCCCCAGCTTGAGTTTGCCTCTCCGACTACTACAAATCAAAGGACCACAACTCCTCTTCCCCAGTAGACTACTCTACAATCCCCAGCAAGTTACTGCGAAACCTGGACACGACCAGATATCAGTTCAACTTCGACTCCCCAGTAGAGCAACGAACGACTAAGACTCCTAAACTCTTTTCCCAAGCAGAAATAAACATACTCCCCATAGAGTTTTCAATATCCCCCAGCGGAGTTCTCCTCAAACAACAAAGCAGAGATCCCCAGTGGAAACATTTTGAGCAAAGTCCAAGGAAAAATTACACTTCAACAACATTCATAACATATGCATACAAAATACATATGACACAAATCTCATTTTATTTTGAGAACATCATTACACAATGCATACATCATGACATTGCATACAACTAACTCTTTACCTTTTCAAGAAAGATCAATCAACAGGCAAAGATCATCATCTTTTGAGATTCCTTCTAGGGACAGTTCAGATGCGACCCAGATATGGCTGACATTCTGATACTTATTCCAGATTCCTTCTAGAGACAGTTCAGATGCGACCCAGATATGGCTGACATTCTGATACTTATTCCAGACTCCTTCTAGGGACAGTTTAGATGCGACCCAGATATGGATGACATTCTGATACTTATTCCAGACTCCTTCTAGAGACAGTTCAGATGCGATCTAGATATGGCTGACATTCTGATACTTATTCCAGACTCCTTCTAGAGACAGTTCAGATGCGACCCAGATATGGCTGACATTCTGATACTTATTCCAGATTCCTTCTAGAGACAGTTCAGATTCGACCCAGATATGGCTGACATTCTGATACTTATTCCAGATTCCTTCCAGAGACAGTTCAGATGCGACCCAGATATGACTGACATTCTGATACTTATTCCAGATTCCTTCTAGGGACAGTTCAGATGCGACCCAGATATGGCTGACATTCTGATACTTATTCCAGACTCCTTCTAGAGACAGTTCAGATGCGATCCAGATATGGCTGACATTCTGATACTTATTCCAGACTCCTTCTAGAGACAGTTCAGATGCGACCCAGTTATGGCTGACATTCTGATACTTATTCCAGATTCCTTCTAGAGACAGTTCAGATGCGATCCAGATATGGCTGACATTCTGATACTTATTCCAGACTCCTTCTAGAGACAGTTCAGATGCGACCCAGATATGGCTGACATTCTGATACTTATTCCAGATTCCTTCTAGAGACAGTTCAGATGCGATCCAGATATGGATGACATTCTGATACTTATTCCAGACTCCTTCTAGAGATAGTTCAAATGCGATCCAGATATGGCTGACATTATGATACTTATTCCAGACTCCTTCTAGAGACAGTTCAGATGCGACCCAGATATGGCTGACATTCTGATACTTATTCCAGATTCCTTCTAGAGACAGTTCAGATGCGATCCAGATATGGCTGACATTCTGATACTTATTCCAGATTCCTTCTAGAGACAGTTCAGATGCGATCCATATATGGCTGACATTCTGATACTTATTCCAGGTTCCTTCTAGAGACAGTTCAGATGCGATCCAAATATGGCTGACATTCTGATACTTATTCCAGGTTCCTTCTAGAGATAGTTCAGATGCGATCCAGATATGGCTGACATTCTGATACTTATTCCAGATTCATTCAAATTACAGTCCAGATACGATCCAGATTCGGATGTCATTTTGTCACTCATTCAAATACATTTCAGATACGCTCCAGATGCAAACGCAATTCTGGCAATCATCTAGTTCCAGCTTATAGATACAGTCCAGCAATCACTCCTGCAGATGGCATCTATAAGCCCATCCTCCTACCAACAATCTCCAAATGGCATCTGTAAGTCCATTCCCGACGTCACAATGCTGATACTACACCATGCGAGTGCAAATTTCTGGGCACTCTAGTGTTCAATTATCTTACACCTTCGGATCACGAAAGGCTCGAAAGCCAATCTATATCCTCAGGTTTAAGAAAATTGAACAGGGGCAACTGTTGCACCCCAAAATTTGTCGTCTAATGTTTTCTAAAGTCTTCCCCTTGCATGGTTGACCAGAAACCCTTGCCTAAGGAAAAAGAAAAATTTTTAGTGGTGCTTTAAGTACCTTTCGATTGGCATTCTGAAAGACCCTTCGATTGATATTCTGAAGGAGCCTTTCAATTGGCATGTATAATTCCCTTCGATTGGCATTATGGACAAGCACTTCGATTGACATTCCAAAAATGCTTCGATTGGCATTATGGACAAGCACTTTGATTGGCATTATGGACAAGCGCTTCGATTGGCATTGTATCAAGGCCTTCGATTGGAATTCTGAAAGACCTTTTCATTTGGCACCATGGGCCAAGCCTTTCAATTGGCATGCCAAGGGATCCTTCGATCTAGCATTGTGTCAAGGCAGCTTCGACAGGCACGTTAACCATGTCCTTCGATTAGCATGAACAGAACCTTTCGATTGGCCTGTTAACAAAGCCTTTCGATTGGAATTTTAATTAGTACCTTTCGATTGGTATCTGAACAAGATCTTTCGATTGGCGTAGCAAAGGACTCTTCGATTGATATTTCAATAAATACCCTTCGATTGATGTTTGGACAAGGGCCATTTGAAGAACTCCTTCCAGGCCATTCGAAAGAGGCCATCAAAAGGGCACTCAAAAATCATGTCCAGGTACATTGAACATGAGAAAATGGCATGTTTTCCTTACAAATATGGCAAGAATTCAATTGATTGTGGATTCAATTCCTGAGTTAAATGCCAGATTCTTGCCTTTTCTGTTCCTAACTCCACAAGAGCTGATTTGACCAGAGTGATTCTTTTCAAATCAAGACCAATCGAAGAGCAGGGCCTGAAGGCATTCAAAAATCAAAGGTGTCCAGGTTCATTCAAGATTCCAAAGAGACATGAATATTTCAAAAAAGGAAATATTTTAATATGTCTGATTCTTGTCTCATGGATTTAAAGTCATGTTTAATTGGTTGTCTCTTGCCGTTACTAGACCATCATACTCCTATAAATACCAGGGCCAGCATATAGTGCAGAGGGGAACGAAAAAGGAGAACAAAAAACAGAAAAACGGAGGATTTGGAGATACGCTGCCCACAAACCCACCAAAGGTTATCAGCATTTTCATAAGTAATCCAAGCCAAAGCAGCCATTCAGCAAACATCTCCACAACCAGAGCCACAGATCATACATCTTTAATCGGTACGGGTTTGCAAAACCAAAATTGCACCTTCATGAAATTTAAATACACATTGCATATGAATTCTTGTTATTACTAATTGTGTTGCATGTAAGCTACGGTGCAAAGATGAGATCGTGCCATTGTTTGGGCACGATCTGAGTTTCTCCTTCGAATCTCAGGATAAAATGAACCCAGACCCAGATTCAGCAGATTCACGTTGAGGAAGGATCAGAATTGGGAGGAGATTCAAATCAGGGGGGTAAAATCCCCCCTGGACCTTTAACATTTGTCTCGTTTTTGCAGGAAATATCTTCTCAGAATCCTGTTCAGAGCTTCGAAGCTTAGCAGCTTAGCTTCGAACTGGATCCAGGATTTCCAGATCGAAGGATGACATATCCAGATCGAACACCCCCAGAGTGCAGCCCCTCAGGCACATTTGATCAAGCCTCTTCACTGGGTCGAAAGACAGGCCACACCTCTTTCGACCCAAGCCTCCAGAATTATACTCTTTTTTTATTTACTGCCTGTTCCTTCGATTTCATTTTTGTTTTGACAATTTTATTTCTTTTTTTAATCAACATAAAATCAAGAACACAAAAACATTAGGCTAGTTTTTTTTCTATTAAATTAACTTTGTTAATTAATCATTTAATTATATTAACATTTTTCCAAAACTAAAATTAAGTAGATTTAGATCATTTTCTCAAAAACTAAAATTAAGTAGATTTAGATCATTTTCCCAAAATAAAATAAAACAACAAAAAGATTTTATTCTTAGGATTTTTAGAGGTTATTTTCATATTCGCGCGCGTTTATTTTATTATAACTGCCTACTGGTTTGTGATAGCTTGACTAAGACTTTTACACTTTACTGCTTTTATTCCCCCAATTTTGGACATGTAAATAATCCCCTTCCCCGAAGCCTTGTAATAAATTAGGATTTACAATTCCCGAACTTTAAATTCCTGTACATATATTAACTGTTTAGATGTATGCTAACTAGGATTGCATGACAAGATCTATCTTGACTTAAAATTAACAGTAGCTCACCATGACATGTAAAGATAATATAAACTGAAAATTGACACACTCACACATGCCACTCTTAGGGTACGCCTCACTTGGTTGCCTCGAACGTGGTCATTGAGTATAGGATGTTTTAGAGGTCGCTCTCTTGTCCAAAGATCATAAGTTGCCTCGAAACAGTCGCCTCGGATAAAATGATCTAAGACATTAGGGTTACCACTAAGGTATCCTAACATTTCTTTAGTGACCACACGTTCCTTAATCGAATTGACCCGAAAACTCCAACGACGGTGCTACCTACTCCTCAATGGTGGGATAGCATTGTCTAAAGGATATTTGCACAGTTTAATTCCTTTTTGAGTAGGTAGAGGTTCTTAAGTACTTGATCCTTTTAAAACAAAACAAAACTTTTCGCACTTACACTCTCTTTCAAACAAAAACTCTTTTCAAACCCATAAACACAAAGGAAAGCAAACTTTTGAAAACATAGTGAGCAAGTACCTAAGAGCCCGTGGATAACCACGGAAAGAAAGGGTGCTAACACATTCCCTTTCTATAATCTACCTCCCGAACCCGAGAAACATCTCGAAAAGGAATTTTTCTGTGCTTTTGTCCTTTCCTTGTTGGATAAAATAAAAGACGGTGGCGACTCTTGCTTACCGCGACATTTTGCGAAAACAAACGCGAACCAGGATTCCAAAACAATCAGTTCTCATTCCCACCGATCACACTGGGGAAATGTGAAATCAATTGTGTTTGATTGGGTCCAGGTCTTACAGTGTTGTGGATTGCTGTCTGGGGATAAGAGAGGAAAAACCCGGATAGTAAGGTTATGAGAAGGGACCTGGATAGTAGGGTTACTTCGATATGAAAGCCTGGGTAGTAGGGCTGTGAAAAGGAACCTGGATAGTAGGGTTACTTTGATATGAAAGCCTAGATAGTAGAGCTGTGAGAAGGAACCTGGATAGTAGGGTTACTTCGATATGAAAGCCTGGGCAGTAGGGTTGTGAGAAGAAACCTGGATAGTATGGTTACTTCGAGATGAAAGCCTGGGTAGTAGGGCTGTGAGAAGGAACCTGGATAGTAGGGTTACTTTGAGATGAAAGCCTGGATAGTAAGGTTATGAGAAGGAACCTGGATAACAGGGTTACTTTGATATGAGAGCCTGAGTAGTAGGGTTGTGAGAAGGAACCTGGATAGTAGGGTTACTTTGAGATGAAAGCCTGGGTTGTAGGGTTGTGAGAAGGAACCTGGATAGTAGGGTTACTTTGAGATGAAAGCCTGGGTAGTAGGGCTGTGAGAAGGATCCTGGATAGTAGGGTTACTTCGATACGAAAGCTTGGGTAGTAGGGCTGTGAGAAGGAACCTGGATAGTAGGGTTACTTCGATATGAGAGCCTGGGTAGTAGGGCTGTAAGAAGGAACCTGGATATTAGGGTTACTTCGAGATGGGAGCCTGGGTAGTAGGGCTGTGAGAAGGAACCTGGATAGTAGGGTTACTTCGATATGAAAGCCTGGGTAGTAGGGTTGTGAGAAGGAACCTGGATAGTAGGGTTCTTTCGATATGAAAGCCTGGGTAGTAGGGCTGTGAGAAGGAACCTGGATAGTAGGGTTACTTCGAGATGAAAGCCTGGGTAGTAGGGCTGTGAGAAGGAACCTGGATAGTAGGGTTACTTCGAAATGAAAGCCTGGATAGTAGGGCTGTGAGAAGGAACTTGGATAGTAAGGTTGTGAGAAGAACCTGGATGAGGTTGCATTTGTTGCCGATGATTACTCTGTTTAGCTTTGAGTGTTGATCATGGACCTACTGGAAATTGCCGACAATAATGTCTTTCCTGTAAGAAATACAGGGTTAGTTACGTGTGATGCATGAGATGCATTGTGATGAGGTTCTCAAGATAACTGAGATTAGGTTATATGTAATGTATGTGCATGTCATGATGTATGAACATGAAATGCTGACGTAATAATCTGAGTCCGGGGAAAATAAATCCCTGACTGTTGTTTGGAGAGTACGAGAAATGGTATTCTTGACTGCTGCTTGGAGAGGAGATACTTTGTTGGTAGACCTGCTGACTTGGAGAAACAACCCAGCTGGGGATGAATTACCGTTACTGGTGAGGATGAATTCTGTTGGAGATTGAATTTCTGCTTGTGAGAGAAATAAACACTTCTTGGGGAATAATTTACTGACTCACTCGCAATTGTGAACCTTAGCTGGGGAGAGTCATGTCTTGCTTGGGGAAGCTGACATCACCGTCTTTGGGTACTTTTTACTCTGTGGGGAGTGTATGTACCACTACTCATGTTCTCAAGCTAGCTTTATCCCTGTACCTGATGGGCGGAGTAACTGTAAGGTTTGGGAACTTCTTTTTTCCTGTTCCTGGGATTACGAGTAATCGTCTTTTGTTTTTTATGTAACTATTTATGAGCGGCAATTATTTTCAAATGAATATATCAAAATGAATCATTGGACGTTCTTGCAAAACAAAATAGAAAAATAAAAACAATTTGAGATTTCTTGTGAAAATGAATTGTATTGATTTTTGAAGTTGGCCTGTAACAGGCACTTTGTACAAAGAGGCTAACGCTCTAGTAAGAGAACGCCTCCGAAAGATAGAAATTACAATTTGTGTAAAAGAAAGAAAAACAACTATGTGAAACAATCCCATCGAGTTTCAACTCTGCTATTGCCTTTATATCTTCAAACGTCTCATCACTTTGCTACTTGGTCAAAGATGGATCAGATTGATTGGCGCCATCTGAGCTTGATAGTTGATACCGAAGTTTGGTTGCAAGATGATCCAATGAGACATAGTGTTACGCTTTGATCCCTAATTTTTTACTGGATCTCCCTTTCGGGTTTTCAGTCCACCGGGATACCCTTTTTTGCCCAAGTCGCCTTTTCAGGTTTTCGACTTGCCGGGTGTACAGTTTTTTTCATTTTCATCCCTTGCTTTTGCCCGAACCCTTCTGGTTCGCCGGGAAGCCCTTATTTTTTCCTAGGCCGGTCAACCTAGCGGGTCTTTGATTATACGTAGTATCTTTTCACTATGTCTGCATTGACGGGGCAAGGAAGGTCGTCACCATCCATGGTGGTTAGAATCATAGCTCCTCCCAAGAAAATGTTCTTAACAACAAATGGCCCTTCGTATGTGGGGGTCCATTTGCCCTTGGGATCACCTTGCGGTAGTATGATACGTTTGATCACTAGATCCCCAACTTGATATTCTTGACGTCTGACTTTCTTGTTAAAAGCCTTGATCATTCGCTTTTGATATGTTTGACCATGACAGATAGCAGTAGGTCTCTTTTCATCGATTAAATTCAACTGATCAAGCCGGGTTTGGATCCAGTCGTCCTCGTTCAAACCTGCATCCTTCATAATCCTGAGGGAGTGTATTTGAACTTCGATGGGTAGGACTGCCTCCATGTCGTACACCAAAGAATAGGGTGTTGCCCCTGTCGACGTCCGTGCTGAGGTACGGTACCCGTGAAGAGCGAATGGTAACATCTCGTACTAGTCCTTGTATGTCACCGTCATCTTCTGCACAATCTTCTTGATGTTCTTGTTAGCTGCTTCAACGGCCCCATTCATCTTCAGCCAGTAGGGAGAAGAGTTATGATGCTGAATCTTGCACTGTTTGCAGAGCTCGGTGATTATTGTACTGTTGAGATTTGTACCATTGTCAGTAATGATCCTCTCTGGTACACCATATCGACAGATTAGATTGTGTCGGATAAATCGCGCCACGATGTTCTTGGTTACTGTAGCAAAGGAAGTTGCCTCAACCCACTTTAAAAAGTAACCAATAGCCACTAGAATAAAATGATACCCGTTGGACGCATTAGGTCTGATCTCGCCGATCATTTTGATGCCCCACATTGCAAAGGGCCAAGGAGCGGCCAAAACATTCAGGGGAACCGGAGGTACATGCACCTTATTGGCATAAACTTGGCATTTATGACAGGTTCGAGAGTGCTGATAACAATCGGCTTCCATAGTGGACCAGTAATATCTTGCCCGTAGGATTTTCTTCGCCATGGTATTTCCACTGGAATGAGTTCCGAAGGTACCTTCATGTAACTCTGTCGTGATCCTTTCTGCCTCGCTCTTGTCTATGCACCGTAGTAGGGTTGAATCATGGTTACGCTTATAGAGGATACCATTACTGATGAAGAACTTCGCAGTGAATCTTCTCATAAACTTCTTATCATTAACAGATGCCCCCTCGGGGTATTCTTGAGCCTTGAGATACCTCTTTACCTCGTGAAACCAGGGTTTATCTGCTACTTCTTCAGTCTCAATGTCACAGCAGTGTGCGGGTTCATCCAACCTCTCAATGGTAATCTGGGGAGCTTCATTGTCCCACCTCACTTTGAACATAGAAGACATGGTATCTAGCGCGTCCGCTAACTGGTTCTCTTCTCTGGGGAAATGTTCAAAGGTTATCTCCTCGAAGTGTGGGAGAAACGTCAGTACATAATCTTTGTAAGGAATAAGATTCGGGTGCTTCGTATCCCACTCGCCTTTGATATGACTTATCACCAGAGCGGAATCTCCGAATACACTCAAGAACTTAATCCTTAAGTCAATAGCAGCTTGAAGACCCATGATACACGCTTCATACTCCTCCATATTGTTGGTGCAGTTAAAACATAATCGGGCGGTGAACAGAGTATGATAACCCTCAGGAGATATGATTACAGCACCAACGCCATTACCCAATGCGTTTGAGGCTCCATCAAAATACATAGACCATCGGGATCCTTCCTCAGGTCCTTCATCCGGTCCAGGTTCTTCGTAGTCGGTTACCAACATGATATTCTCATCCGGGATCTCGAAATTCATGGACTGGTAGTCATCCACGGCCTGATGCGCCAAATGATCCACCACTACACTCCCCTTGATTGCTTTTTGGGTTGTGTATAGGATGTCGTACTCGGTTAGGATCATCTGCCATCTTGCTATTCTTCCAGACAAGGCAGGCTTCTTAAAAACATACTTAATTAGATCCATTTTTAATATCAACAAAGTGGTGTGAGTCATCATAAACTGTCTCGGCCGGCGAGCAGCCCATGCCAAAGCGCAGCAAGTTTTCTCGAGCAATGAGTATCGGGTCTCACATTCGGTAAAATTTTTGCTAAGGTAATAAATAGCATGCTCTTTTCGGCCAGACTCGTCATGCTGCCCCATCACACACCCTATTGAATTGTCTAGCACTGTCAAGTATAAAATCAAGGTTCTTCCTTCAATTGGAGGAATCAAAATTGGTGGTTCTTGAAGGTATTCCTTGATTCTTTCAAAAGCGGTCTGGCATTCATCATTCCACTTTACCACTTGATCTTTCTTCAGCAGTTTAAAGATCGGCTCACAAGTAGCAGTCAGATGTGAAATGAACCTGGCGATGTAATTTAAACGTCCCAAGAAACCTCTAACTTATTTTTCTATGCGGGGAGCCGGCATCTCTTGTATGGATTTTACCTTTGCATGGTCCACCTGAATACCTTTATCATTGATGATGAAGCCCAGAAGCTTACCAGACCTTACCCCGAAGGTACACTTGTTCGGATTTAACCTTAGCTTGTACGTCTTCAACCTGTCAAACAGTTTCTGGAGATGATCAAGGTGCACTTCCTCGATTTGAGACCTGGCTATCATGTCATCAACATAAACCTCGATCTCATGGTGAATCATATCGTGGAACAAGGCGACCATGGCGCGCTGATAAGTTTCCCCAGCATTCTTCAACCCGAAAGGAATTACCTTGTAACAGAAGGTGCCCCACTGTGTAACGAAGGTTGTCTTCTCCATGTCCTCAGGAGCCATCTTGACCTGGTTGTAGCCAGAAAAACCATCCATGAAAGAGAAGATCTTGTGTTGCACGGTGTTGTCGACCAGAACATCGATATGAGGAAGTGGGAAGTCATCCTTGGGACTTGCCCTGTTTAGATCTCTATAGTCCACACACATTCGTACCTTACCGTCCTTCTTAGGTACTGGAACAACGTTGGCAACCCACTGCGGATAAGAAGTGACAGCTAAAAATCCTGCGTCGAACTGTTTCATGACTTCTGCCTTGATTTTCTCTGACATTTCAGGGCGCATACAGCGAACCTTCTGCTTTACCGGAGGACAGTCTTCTTTGGTCGGCAGGCGATGTACCACAATATCAGTGTCCAGACCAGGCATATCTTCGTAGGACCAGGCGAAGATCTCAACATAGTCGCGTAACATCTGTATCAACCGTTGCTTGACACTAGACTCCAGATTCACACCTATTTTGACCTCTTTCATGTCTTCCTCTGTACCTAAATATACTAACTCAACTGGCTCTTCATGAGGTTGTATGACCCTCTCTTCCTGCTGTAACAGTCTAGCAAGCTCTCCAGGCATCTCACAATCATCCTCACCTTCGTCCTCAGCTTGGTTGATCGGATTTTCGAAGTCATAATTGGCAGTAGCAGAACTGTTATCAATGGGATCCAGAGTGGATATGGATATGCATTATGATACGCGAGTGTGTGTAAGAGAATAGTTGTTTTGATAAAGTGAGAGACAGAAAAGAAAAACAAGGAGCGCAAAATTTGTAATGCAAGAAACGTCCAATGTTTTATTAATGATATATGAAATGACAAATAATAAGCCCTCACAAGCAAAGCCAAGGTGCCTCGGGCAAGGCATCGAGCCGTAAAGTTTCAAACTGTTTATTACAAATCTTAAAACAAAAAGTCAATTACTGCGGAATAAAAGAAACAGGTATGAAGTCATTTGCCTTCCAGTTGTTCAGTCCACCATTGGTTGTTAGGTAGATCCAGCCGTCGATGTCTGAATATTCTTCACTGTCCTCGATTGTATTAACTCCCCGATTGTTGATGTGTAGAGGAGGTCTTCCGATCCGTGCATGCCTAACAGCCCTTTGAGCCCCTGTAGTAAAGCCCAAACCAAATATGTCAGTTTTGTGAGTGAAGTCAGGAAGCTGACCCCAATTGGTACACCCACCTTCTTCAATTACAGCCCTGGCGCCCTTGAGAGAAACCATTTTCAGCGGAGGTTTACCGGTAGTAGCTTCAGCTGATGCCGAGAACTGAGGGACCTCTTCGAAATTTTGACAGGGCGTTTCTATGAATTCTCCGTCCATCTCCACATAGCGGAAGGAATTGAGATGGCTCACCATATACTCCTCTTCACTTTGTACCATGACAATCTTCCCCTTCACCGGATATTTCAGCATTTGATGGAGCGTGGAAGTAACTGCCCCAGCCTTATGAATCCAAGGACGACCCAGTAAGTAAGAATACGATGGCTTGATATCCATTACGTAGAAGGTGGACCCAAAGGTCTGAGAACCCACCTTGACAAGGATGTCCACCTCCCCGTGCACCATTCTTTTTGACCCATCAAAAGCCCTTACCACAATATTACTCGGCTTTAGAATCAAACCTTCACAATCCAGACGGTCTAGCGCTTTCTTCTGTAGAACATTTAGTGAGGACCCGATATCTACTAGCACATGGGCCATAGTGGTGCCCCTGAACTCGATCGAGACATGCAGAGCATCATTATGATTTCTCCCCTTAACAGTCAGATCTGCATCTGAAAATCCTAACCCATTGTCAGCAGTTAGGCTAGCCACACAATATTTGAACTGATCTGCAGAAGTTTCCTGCGGCACATGCGCAGTATTGAGAAACACAATCAAAGTCTTCGCATGGGCTTCAGAACATAACAACAAGTACAACATGGAGATCTTTGACGGGGTCTGCCCCAGTTGCTCGACCACATTGTAGTCGCTCTTCTTTATAATTTTCAAAATTTCCTCTATCTCTTGTTTCGAGGTTTCTACAATGATCTTCTTAGGTGCCTCCATCCGGGAAGGCTCACCTACGATTTATTTTCCCCGAGTCCCAGATGGCTCGGCGATAGGGGTGATAACTGGAGTAGAAATTGGGACAGTAGTTGATGTACTAGCAGACAGAGTGACAACAGGTTTGTGGAGAGTCGGAGGGGAAATCTCGGGAGAAAAGAGTCTTCCTCTTCTGATGACCTTGTTTGTCCCAACAATATTATTGATATCCATATCGGCTTCTTCAGTCCTCATATCTTGTTTAACACCATGGTAATATACATCAACACCGTAATTCCATGGGATAGCCTTATCTGAGGTATATGGGATGGGACCCGGAGCGGTGATTATTAACGGAGTAATTCTTGGAACGGGTGTAACCCTAACAGGTTTTCTCGAGGAAACCTTGGAAGGATTTGAGGAAATGGTTAGGATGGCAACATCTTCAAACGGAATCATAGTCTTCTCAAACAAAATTTCTTTATTATCCATCAGGCGCTGAACACCTGACTTCAATAAACAACAACCGAAAGGCAGAATTGAACACATGTGGCAATCTTCACCACAGCCCGGAAATAAACCGGCCAACAACAAATTCTCCTTAACTGTTATCAAAGGAGTATAAATTTCTTCCACAGAGGTCACAAACGAATTGGTGTCCACAGCATTGACTCCACAACCATGTTTGGGCATAGGAGCAGTTATAACGTTTGGCTTTTCCGGAGAATCAAACTCAATCTCTTTAGCTTCCAGCAAATCTTGCACTTTATTCCTCAGAGCCCAACAATCTTTGTGTCGTGGACATGACTCTTTGAATGGTAGGCGCATCGCGCGTTGGGATTGTATCTAGGAGAAGCAGTGTTTGGATTCTTGGGAGCCTCTTTCAAGGTTGCCAAGTTGGATTTTAACAGATGAGGCAGAACTTCAGCCAAAGTCATATTGATGCAGGTAAACTGTCGTTGTGGTCTTTCCACCCTTTGCTGATTGTTGCATTGTGGAGAAACCGTGGGTCTTGGTATCACTACAGCATTTACTGCTTGACAGTGTTCAGGTCTACTTTGGCCCCACGGGCCATAGACTACACTAGCTTCCTTCTTACCAGTGAAAGGCTTCTTTACTGCACTCGATGAAGCATCCTTCTGTATTTTACCACTTCGAATTCCAGCTTCTATTCTCTCTCCAGTGAAAATCAACTCAGTAAACCCAGACGATGAACTTTCGATCAGATGTTTGAAAAATGGACCAGATAGCGTCCCTAGAAACATGTCAACCAACTCCTTATCAGACAAAGGGGGTTGGACTCTTCCAGCCAAGTCTCTCCACTTTTGAGCATAGTCCTTAAAACCTTCACTTGCACCCATAGACATACTCTGGAGCTGAGTACGAGTGGGAGCAAGGTCGGTGTTATACTGATACTGCCTGTAAAAAGCAACAGCAAGGTCTTCCCTGTTTCGGACACTGGCTCCTTCCAACTGATAAAACCATTCAAGTTGAGTCCCTGATAGACTATCTTAAAAGAGGTGTACCCACAAATTTCTATCAGTAGTGTGGGGTTGGATTTTTCTGACGTAAGAGCGGAGATGGAGTTTTGGACAGGATATTCCATCGTATTTGGCAAAAACTGGAGCTTTGAACTTATGAGGGATCACCACTCCCGATACCAGTCCCAGTTCTCTGAAATCCAAACCAGGGATCTTTTGAATCTCCATAGCACTCAGACGGTCTTCTAGCTGCTTGTATATATCCTCAGCAGGAGGATATTGCCCGTCGTTGTAATCCGTATCGTTATCAGAAACTGCTGGACTAGGGTCCTTTACCCTCTCTTGGTTCTCCCCGTCCTTAGATGAGGAGGTCAGATCAGCTGGTTATCTCAACCTTTCTCCGAATCTTCTACCTATGTTCAGAATACCGACCTTCTTCTTCTTCTTCTTCTCTTTCAGAATAAGGGTCTTCAGATCCTCTTGCCCTTTAGCCAGACTTAAGAACATCTATTGGAATTGGGCATTCTGTGCCTGAAGATATTTGATGGCTTGATCAGAATTCATTTCTGCTAAGATAAACATCGAAGAAGATGAGAAACCTATAAGAGTACCTGTAATGGTATGCATGATAATGGGATGTGCATGTAATGATTTCAAAGAATTTGGGAGATTTAAATTTGCAAACCAAAAAAAATAAACCAAACTTTATTAGATTTAAACTTTGAAAGGTTCAACAATTCCTTTAAGGCGTTACAAAGAAACAAATCTAAAACTAGAAAAGCAAAATCAAAAGTCCCATGGACGCTTCCTCTTTGTGCCGATGTAGTCATTGATCACTCTTTCTTCTTCGAGCTGCCTGGTGAGCTTCAAAATCTTCCTTTCTTGCCCATGGTACTTTTCCCGGTAAGTATCCCGCTCATTCTTCATCTGAATCCAAGACCTCTGCAACTCCCCAGGATCAGTGGGCATGTAAGGATAAAGAACCGTGTAAGTAATTCCCTCTTCATTAGTGGGCTCCACAATCACTGGTAATATGGCTTCATAGGGCATCCCAAGCTTCTGGGCACGAGCTCGGACCCATTGGAGGTAAGGCTGCATATGAAGGGAAGTCTTTGGTCCAACTCTTGGGGGTCAGATCTGTTTACCATGCCCCAAGCTCGTATAAACCTCCGGCGGTGCTCCTTAACGTCCTCCTTGTAGTCAAATACAATGTCCTCAAGAAGCAGCTCATGGGGACCATCTCTCCGAGCACGACCAAATTGTCGTAAAGCTAGGCAAGGATTATAAGTTATACCCCCTCTGATTCCAAGCAATGGGACATTAGGGTATCCCCCACAACCATCAATAACAGCGGTGTCTTCCATAGCCCGGGAACTCCAAAGAATATCTGTATGGGCAAGTGACATTATTTTGTAGGACCAACCCAAACCTTTTTCATTCTTCATCACAGACTTAGGGAGGTGCGAAATAAACCACCTCGACAGCAACGGAATGCAACACATAAGAGTCCCTCTCCTTCGCACGGTACGAGTATAGAGGGAATGCAAGATATCACCTAGCAAGGTAGGCACAGGATTGCGAGAAAGGAAAATCTTGACAGCATTCACATCTATAAAGGAATCCGGATTCGGGAAAAGAACCAACCCATAGATAAGGAGAGACAAGATATCTTCGAAAGCCTTAAAATCCAAATTATCCCAGAATAGCTGAGTCTGGTCTATCAGAAATTTGGCTAAGAAACCTTCGACCCCACTTCGTGTTTCCCAATTGGATACTACATCAGCCCATTTCAAATGCAGAGCTGAGGCAATGTCTTCTGGTCTAGGAACTTCTTCCATACCTGTGAAGGGTACCTGTTCAAGAATGGATATGCCCAATAGGTGAGAGAACTCTTCCAAGGTGGGAACCAACTGGTAATCTGGAAAGGTGAAGCAATGATGCACAAGATCGAAGAACTAGAAAAATACACTCATCATCTGGTCATCAAGATTTGAAGTGACCAAGCTGAGAAGTCGACCGTGTCTCTTAATGAACATAGAAGTCTCAGAAACTCTTGAGGCTAGCTCTTTAAGTTGGGCAGGTATTTGCACAAAGTTGACTCGGATGGTATTTCTGCGCACGGAAGCCATAATCTGCAAAACAGAACAAAGATAAATTCCCTTGGTCTTTGAAACGGTTAGTGTAATGAAACATGAATGCCATGTAATGATGCATGATGTCATGATAAACCACAGGTATAGCAAACACAAATATTGCAAACACAGCCAAATCACACAAAAGCCCTTAGGTTTAAGGCTTGCATGAGGCCAAAGATAATACCCTCTTGAAGTTAAGTTGGTTTCAACCTGTCCTAGAAAAAGTAATCGGGTTCTAGAGGATCTCAATATCACTGACCATCCTCCATCGGTCATGGTTTCAGCTCACGCAATCTTTTCTTGCAGCCGGAACTATCTCGAGAGTATGATCTCAATGAGTGTAGCATCGAGTATCAAACAGTTCTCAGCTTTACACCAAGGTCGGCTATCTCACTACATTCTAATGGCCAAGTTGGTCGATTAAAGGTTCTAAGGTAAATTGATACTTAACGACACCATGCAGCGGCCCCGTATTCTCCTCGTTTCTCCACAAGGGATACCGGTACCAACCAATATTCCACATCAACGTAGCTACTGCTTCAACTGTATCGGTCTACACTGTATAGTTCCCTCACAGTTTATTACTACTTACCTAAAATGTATCCCTAGATCCGGGTTAGGATCTATAGTAACTATCAAACAAACCCCTTAAAAGTAAATCATTCAAAGCAATCAAGAGAAGCAATTATGATGAACTAGATCCTAAGGTATACCCCACTTATAAATCTCCAGCAGAGTCGCCAGTTCTGTGATACGGTGGCAGAACCGACTGTTTTGAAATGCTGGTTTGCATTTTGCATTTGCAAAATGTAGCGATAAGCAAGAGTCGCCACCGACTTTTATTTCATCCAACCGGAAAGGAAAAAAAGTACAGAAAAAAAAATCCTTTTTCGAGATTTTGAGTACGGGGGGGGGGGGGGGTAGATTATAGAAAGGGAAGGTATTAGCACCCTTTCTATCCATGGTTTTCCATGGGCTCTTAGGTACTTGCTCATCTTTTAAAATTTCTTGTGAATGTGCTTTGTTTTTGAAAATGTTTGACTTCGTGATAACCCTTGTATCAGTCCTAAAGGTGTGACGAAGTTGTTTTGAAAATTTGTTTGAAAAGTGTGTGTGAAAAAGTTTTGATTGGAGCAAGTACCTACTAGCATCTACCTGCTCGAAAAAAGATTGTTTCTATTCTCGTTTCCTTCAGATAGCGCTATCACACTATTGAGAAATATGTAGCACTGTCGTTGGAGTTATAAGGGTCAATTCGAAATGGACGTACAATCACTAAAGCAATGTTAGGATGACTTAGTAATAATCCTAGAGTCTTAAGATCATATTCGAGGCAACATTTCTGAGGCAACCTTTCCGAGGCAACCTTTCTGAGGCAACATTTCTGAGGCAACATTCCGAGGCAACATTCGAACGGGACATTTGATCTTTTTTAGACAGAAGGGTAACCACTAAGACACCCTATGCTTAATGATCGTTTACCGAAGACAGCCGAAGCGTGAGTATAACCTAGGAGTAATATGTGCGAGTGATTAGTTTCAGTTATTTATCTTTGCACATTAGGGTTTTCTAACTGGATTAATTTGTCATGCATTCTTGTCACACAATCCTATTAGCATACATCTAAATAGTCAAATATTTGCGAGAATTAAAATGCGAGAAAGTAAATCTACGCTATTACAAGGCTTCAGGGAGGGGGATTAATTACATTGCAAAAAATCCGGGGAAAAGCGATAAGTAAAAAGTCCTAAATTAAACTATTACAAACCATGAGTAGTTACACAAAATATTTGACAAAATAAATAACAAGTGCGCGGCGAATTAAATGCGAGACGATTAGGGTTTTGACCCTTGACTAAACCTAAATGTAATTGATTAAAGAAAACATGTTTTTGTTATTTTTGTTATTCAAGAAAATAATAAACTAATTAAAAAAGAAAATCCTAATTCTAATTAATTTTAATTTAAGAAAAATAAATTAATTCAATAAAAAAACTTATTTTTGTATTTTTATTTTATTTGAGAAAGAAAGAAATTAAATCAAGAATTAACCTAATTTTCCAACTGAATTTTAATTATGAATGAAATTAAAGTTGCCCTAAATTAATTAAACTAATTAATTAGAAAAACATTTATTAAGGAAATAAGTCCTTTTTTGTGATTTTTTTATTGGTCAATTTTTGAAAATAATTTTGGTGTTGATAAAAAAAAAGAATAATTAAAGAAAAGAAATTAAAGAAAAGAGGGGGAAAAAAAAGAAATAACACAAGGGCCTGCTGTCAGCGGTTCTGATTGGAGATGGATCCAGAAGATGATGGGCGCTGGATCTTATTCTGGCTGATGGATCCAGAAGGTGGTAGTCTTCAGAAAGTGCACGTGCTGGATCTGATTCTGGCTGATGGTTCTAGAAGGATGATGCATTGGATCTGGTGCCTGCTGGTGGACCCAGAAGGTGATGATCCTTACAAGGTGCACGTGCTGGCTCTGGCAAAAACAAAGGAGAAAATACCAAAAGCTCACGCCTGGGATCGAACCCAGAACAATGAGCTTCTGACTTCCTTCTTCTGACCAACTGCGCTGGATGTTAGTTTATTAATATAATAAAAGCAAACAATATGTATCAGAACAACAGGTTTATGGCCAAAATAACGCGCCAGAATTTGAATCAGCCAATCAGGTTGTGACACGCTATTGTCTTCTTCCTTGGAACTGTCGTTTTAAGTTCTGATTCTTTTACCTATAGACGCAGGTTTGTTGCTGAAGCCGGTGTCATTCAAAAATCAAGTATATGCAATATGAATTCAATTGGGGACCATGGATCAGCTGGATTTAAAACTCTGACCATCATGGTACCCATTATTCTGTCTGATTTCTCTTGAAAACCAAAACCCCAAATCGGAGCACAGAAGCCTAACAATGGCAAAAATTTATGCTTGTACTGTAACTCGATTTAAACTATCCAGAAACATTACAAATATGCTGATGAACACGAATATATAATTTAGATATGTTGAATATGCAACAATTATAATAATTGAATGTAGATAATTTTACAAACTGTGAGAATGATGGGAGGAGATTCTGGATGTTCTGATGCCTGCAACTGATTGGGAATGCTTCCTGAAACGTCAAGGAATTGATTTTTGGTCTGGAAACTCCTTGATTAGCCTTCTATTCCAGAATTTGGATCTCACTTTTTACCAAGAATTCTAAGTTCCTTTTCTGGAAGTTTCACGCCTCTAACCCCTTTTCTTTTGATCTGCAAACCTTTCTTATATAACCTAGGATGAACTAGGTTAACAAACTTGGATTAAATCTTTACATTTATCCAAGATTTGATTTAATTTTCAATGCATAGGATATATTTCTATTTTCATGCCAAACGTGCCTTTCTTGTATCAATTGCCATTGATATGATTTGATTCTGATATGCCAGCATTATGAGCTTGTGATTCTGTCCAAAAATCAAATCAAAGCAAATATTTGCTATTATTTACTAATTATTTGATTTAATTCAATTTTTAATATAAAAAATCAAAATAAAATAAATAATGAAGCAAATAACATGTGAGTGAGCATTTGGGTCGTGGACCATGGTATATTTGAGGTGCAAGCATAAAAAAGTTGGGCCCATTTAGCAAAAAATGCAAATTTGAGCACATTTAACTTTTGGCCATTTTACAAAACATGGTCAACTTGGCCAATGCATAACTCTCTCAATTTTGACCCTAGAGGGGTGTTCTTGGACTTTTTAGAAAGCTTAGGATGTCCTCTAAGCATCCCTTTTGGTATCATATCCATTGGGTCTTCCATGTTCATGTATGAAGCCTTGACCCAAAAGGTGTTTTTATTGACTTTTCAAAATGACCTATAATGTCCAAATTCATATCTTCTTGTGAGTGCATATTTTGAACTTGGCAACTGAAGATGAATTATAGGGAATTGCATCCTCTTCAAAATGAGCTTTGTATGGGTCATTTTTGATAAAGTATGAGAAAGTTATGCTTGGTCAAAGTTGAGTTGACTTTTCCTGCAAAACCCTAATTTAGCAAAAATGATGAATGATACTTAAAAATGAGTATGTTGACCAAAAATATTAAAGTTTGATTGTATGTGGGCCACAGTTGACTTTTGACCTAGCATAGTTGATTTTTAGGCATTTGAGCAATTGACTAAGCAAACTTCCTCTACAAGGCTTGAAACTTGACATGGATGGTCTTGAGAACATATTAGGGCCTTGGAAAGCATTTGGGATCCTTTGGACTCAAGCATCTTGATGAAAAATGAAACCCTAATTTGAGGTAGACTGCCTTAGGAGAGAGTTTTGTCTGGTCAACCCTTGAACTTCCTTGAGCAATTTGGGGACCTCACTTGCCATGTGTTGAGAAATGTGGGAGGGCAAATTTTGGGGTACAACAGTATGGAATCAAAGTTAGCATAAGCTCTTTGTAAGGAATCAAATTAGGATGTTTTGTATCCCACTCTCCCTTAACTTTACTGATTACTAGAGCAGAATCTCCGAATACGTCTAAGAACTTGATCCTTAGGTCAATGGCAGCCTTTAGACCCAAGATGCATGCCTCGTACTCAGCCATGTTGTTCATACAGTCGAAGCACAATCTAGCGGTGAAAGATGTATGGAAACCTTCAGGAGAAATAATCACAACACCAATTCCATTACCCATCATGTTGGAAGCCCCATCAAAAACCATAGTCCATCGGGATCCTTGTTTAGGTCTATCATACGGTCCAGTATTTTCAGTCAGTTATTAGCATGATATTCTCATCCGGAAATTCAAAGTTCATCGATTGGTAGTCGTCAACAACTTGATGGGCCAAATGATCTTCCAGCACACTTCCCTTGATCGCCTTTTGTGTAGTGTATTAGATGTCATATTCGGTCAGAATCATTTGCCATCTAGCTATTCGTCCGGAGAGAGCTGGATTTTCGAAGATATACTTGATAGGGTCCATCTTAGAAATCAATAGAGTGGTATGAGTCAACATATACTGTCTTAGACGACGAGCAGCCCATGCCAAAGCGCATCAAGTTTTCTCGAGCAATGAATATCTTGTTTCACAGTCGGTAAACTTTGTGTTCAGGTAGTATATTGCATGCTCTTTTCAGCCAAACTCGTCATGTTGGCCCAACACACACCCCATTGAATTCTCTAATACAGTCAAATATATGATCAAAGTCTTCCTTCAAATGGAGGTATCGTAGTGGGAGGTTCTTGTAAATATTCCTTGATCTAGTCAAAGGATGCTTGGCAGTCATCGTTCCGTCAGATTACTTGATCTTTCTTCAAGAGTTTAAAGATTGGCTCACAAGTAGCAGTTAGATGAGATATGAATCGAGCAATGTAGTTAAGTTGATCCAAGAAACCTCTGACTTCCTTCTCAGAGCGAGGAGCTGGCATTTCTTGTATGGATTTAACCTTCACAAGATTAACTTCAATGCCTTTTTTACTGACGACAAAGCCTAAAAGTTTTCCAGATCTTACTCCGTAAGTGCACTTGTTAGGATTTAGCCTTAGCTTGTATTTCTTCAACCTCTCAAACAACTTATGAAGATGATCAATGTGTTGTTCTCAGTTTGCGACCTTGCAATCATATCATCACTTCTATCTCATGATGGATCATGTCATGGAATAGGGCTACCATAGCTCGTTGATAGGTTTCCCCTGTGTGATATGGTGGGAGAACTGACTTGAAGGTTTTGTGTTTGATCGCAAATATTGCAGTTAGCAAGAATCGCCACCGACTTTTCTTTTATCCAAAAGGAAAGGTGAAAAAGCACAGGAAAGACCTTTGAGATTGTTTCTTGAGTTCGGGGGGTAGATTATGAAAAGGTAAGGTATTAGCACCCTTTTCATCCATGGTTTTCCATGGGCTCTTAGTTACTTGCTAGATCACTTGCTTTTGTTTGAAATTATGCTTTTTGTGATTTTTGAAAGTATTTTGTAAAAGAGGCCATTGTTTAGGCAATCTTTGTAATGATTCTCGTTCGTAAGAATGTATACAAAGATGTTGATCTTTTTGAAAATGTTTTCAATGTTTTTAAGATGTTTGGAAATACGTGTGTTTGTTTTGAAAATAGCAAGGATATTTGTTTTGAAATGGAGCAGGTAACTAAAAGAAATCTACCTACTCATATTTCTTTCTTGTTTATTTTCTTTTCCTTTGATATTGTTGTCTTACCATTGATTTGGTAAGCAACCATATTTTTGGATGTAAACGGGACGGGCGTGGGTCATTGTATAGCCATGATTAGAAATGTTGCAAGGTATCCTAGCATTTTTGAGGGACTAAGATCATTTTGTAAGGCAACTTGAATAGCGTCATCGAGGGACTATGATCTTGTATTTGTTTGTTTTTGCTAAGACACCTTACATGCGTAATATGGCTACTTTGTATAAGGAAACCAAGTGGAGTAACCCTAGGGGTGCTTGTGTGCAAGTGTGTCATTTTCATGTTTGTTTTTGTCTTGAATTAGGGTTTTCTATTTGATTGATTTTTATCTTCCCATACAAACCCTAATTACTAGCATACTAGGTAAAAGCGATAAATTGCGAAATTTAAAGTTACTATGCTATTACAACATTTGTGGGAAGGGGTATACAATTTATGAATGGGGATTGCAATAAAATAAACCTAATTAATCTATTACAACCAAATTAAATATGTACAAGTAATTGGAATAAATAGTATACAAGATGAATTAAATATGCAAGAATATGTAAATGCAATGAAGATTTTTGTTTGGTTTTTTATGTGAAAAAAAGTTTTAACCTAAACCTAATGAGAAAAGAAATAAATAAATCAAAATTAAATTAGCTTAAATTAATTAAGAAAATAAATTAATTAAGAAAATAAATTAATTAAGAAAAGATTCTTTTTTGAATAAAAACCCTAATTCTATTTTGATTGAAAGAACATGAGTTTTAAAGAAAAAGTATTTTTGTATTTTTTTTTATCTTGAAAATAATATATGGCATTATGAGATATTTTGGTCTTTTTTTATATTAAATAATATAAAATAGGTATAAAGAAAAAATAAATATTAACCTAATTCTAATTTAATTTACAAGGTTATTTAATAAAAATAGATAATATATAACTAAATAAAAATGTTTTTTGTGAGAATAATAAAATAAAATAAGCCAAAATATAAATCTATCATTTTTATATTTTTTATGATTTTCAATATTAAGAAAAATATATTTAAGAAAATAAAATGAGAATAAAATAAATAAGTAAAATGATAATGGGCCAGGGGTGTCACAAGTAAACAGGGTGTAAATGTTAGAAAAAATCCAAAGGCCCATGAAACAGAAGCTCAGCGCTGCAAGGGACAAAAAAAGTGGAAAAATGTGAGAAAATGCAAAAGGTAGCGCGCTGAGGCTCGAACCCATGACCTCTAGCAATTACGCGCGCTGCCTTACCACTGGGGTGGCTGTACATCCGTTTATATAAACAAAACCACAAATATATATTAGAAACTGCTTCCTGAAGGAAACTTCATCTTCAACCTTGAGCCATGGACGGACCACCTGCATCTTCCTCATTTCTCCATAAAAATGGAAAGTTCAAACATGAAAGTTGTGGTGTTTCTTCCCACGAATTCAAATATATAACTTATGTAAACTAAAAGTCAAAGATAAAATCTAACTTTACTGGCCCTAATTTGAAACCTAATTTTTGCAGAAATTTCAAATCCAAAATTCTCTATACACAGTTAATATAAATGAAAACTATGAACATGGTTAGCTTTAGAGCAAGGATATCTACATTTTGCTTTCACAAATCAGGACCAAATGATGCTTGTATGAAGAGATAGAAGTTTGAGTTTTTACCTCTTGCAGCTGGAATTGTGAATGGAGTTTGAGCAAGTTTTGAGAAGGCCTAAGGATCTGTTTAGCTTGCCTGGACCTCCATGAGTGTATTCCAACCCTTACTTTGTCTTGAAAGTCCCTGAATCTCTCTACTCAAGTCAACCTGCAAGCTTGATATATGAAAATGGTGGATGGTGATGGAGGAGTTATAGTGAGAGAACAAGGGCCTGATCACTTTAATATGATGTATATTCAGTGTTTTGGTGGTTGAAACTTAATACGCACGAGTGGATTTGGAGATGGATATGTGAGGTTCAAAACTGTCAAGTTATGGCAGATTCTAAGTTGCAAAGTGTTTAGGAGTGTTTTGGAGTCTTAGCCTTATGTCTCAACTTGCAAATAGTGTGTCTACTTATAAGCAAAATGTCTTAAGTCTTGTAACAACTCAGATTTCAAGAACTCGCATGTTTTTCTTGGTTACTTGTTTTTGAAGCAAGGCTAGCAAGCATGGTTTCAAGGTGTAGTGCCAAGCTTGTAGGGGGATGAGACCTTTAAACATACTTGTTCTGATTGAGTGGAGTGTGTTTGTGCAGAAAAAACAAGTGCAAGGCTCAATGCAAGCTGACTTTGCAAAAAGCTTGCTTTTCCAAAGTGGCAATGTTGCCTTTCTCCCAAAAATGGAATTATTCTTGTACAATGCATTCAATGCTTGGCTTAAAGCTTCCAAAATCTGTGAAAACATTTAATTATGGAGTGAAAGTCAAGTTAGAAGCCTTCAAAGTAGGATTTGTTCAGCATGCTTGAGGATTGGATCCAATGTTCTTCACAAAATGGCTTGAAATCCAAGTGACAAATCACCAACTTCATCTCTTCGATTCTCCTTACTCAAGAATGATCTCAAGGATTTCTTGGACATTTTGGAAATCTTGAAATGTTCTATATAACTCATCTTTGAATTTCTTTTGAAAATTCCTCTTGGAACCATGTGAAAAATTTCCATGAAGTTAGGTCAAAAATCTGCCTAACTAGGGCAAACTTTCACTAAGTTATTTTTAGTTCCTGAGCATGTATTCACAAAACTATATCTTGATATCCAAAAAATTTTAGGAGAAATTTTCTGAAGCAAAGTTGTGGATTTCATGGATATCTACAACTTTCATGTTGGAAGTTTCCATTGAATCATCTTACATCATGGTGAAAATTTGGCTCAAAGTTGTGAAAAAATAAGAAATTTTCTATACTTAGAAAATTTCTGTTAAGAAATTTCAACTTTTCAAACTAAAAATCTTGAATTCTTGACTTCTTGGTGAAAAAGTTTCATGTTTTGACAGGTTTTGATGAATTATGATCTCTGGCATTTGATTTTGACCAAAAAATCAAAGTTTGACTTTTCAGTATACAGTTGACTTTTGATTAGTTGACTGAAAAATTCATTTGTCAATCCAATGGACTTGTAGTGTTTTGAATCATGTTATTAGGTCAAAATTATGCAATTTAACTCTTGAAATCATGCTTCAAACCAATTGATCATTTGTTAGGTCAAAAACCAGAAATTGCCCTTTCCCAGTCAAAACCCTAATTTTGACCATTTTGCCCTTTTGATGATTTGATCAAATTTCTTGAGGAATTATGGTCCAAACTTGATCAAATGATATATATGAGTCTAAGATGTTGATGTGGATAAAAAATTATGAAGTTTGACTGTAAATTGGCCATGGTTGACTTTTTCCCCAATACAGCTGATTTTTAGGTCAACTGTTCAATTGACTGATCAAAAGTGTGATTCAAGACTTCAAACTTGACATGAGTAATCTTAGGGGTCCATAATGATACTTGAAAGTCATATGGAGCATTGATAGTCCAAAAATCCTTGTGCAAACTCAAACCCTAATTTTGGTCATCAGTGCATGAGGAGGTGTCTTGAGCTGGTCAAACCCTAATGCAGTCTTGAATCAAAGAGATCTTGTGAGAAAATTCTTGATAAGTGAGAGGTAAAATTTTAGGGTACAACAGCTTCCCCTGTTCAATCTTCTTAAACCTGAAGAGTTAGATTGGCGAGTTTTGCCATTCGTGACTCGAAGGTGGAAGATGATTGGACACTAGAGTGCCCAGAAATTTGCACTCGATGATATGATGATAGAAGGAATGGGCTTAAAGATGACATTTGGAGAGGTGATATAAAGCTGTGGGAGATGGGCTTAAAGATGCCATCCAGAAGTGATTATTGAATTGTAATTTGTAAGCTGAAAGAATGAGTATCAGAATGGCGTATGTGTCTGGAGCGTATCTGTACTCTATCTGAAAGTTGAATCTTGAATGAGTATCAGAATGGCATCCATGTCTGTAGCGTATCTGAACTGTATCTGAAAGTTGAGTCCTAATGAGTATTAGAATAACATCCGTGTTTGAAGCGTATCTATACTGTATCTGAAAATTGAATCTGAATGAGTATCAGAATGGCATCCGTGTCTGGAGCGTATTTGTACTGTATCTGAAAGTTGAGTCCTAATGAGTATCAGAATAGCATCCGTGTTTGGAGCATATCTATACTGTATCTGAAAATTGAATCTGAATGAGTATCAGAATGACATTTGTGTTTGGAGCGTATATGTACTGTATCAAAGACTTTTAACATTGTTAACGGTTAATCTTATCCTGAAAAAGATAAAATGTTATCTAATATGCAATGCTATGTTGTATGAAATGCATAGTATAATGCATTCACGTTATCAATGTTTATGATATATGAATGCAATGTATGTGTATGTGAGCTAGTTTGCTGCACTGCTGTTGGACTGGGGAAGATAAATCCCTGACTACTGTTGAGGATGTGTAAGTCTTCATGTTGTGAAGTCTAAGTGTCAATGAATTTCTGTTTAGAGAAATAAACTCTGTTGTAAGGGAAATGTCGTATACTGCTTGTAAAATTCCATCGGGGAATCCTGAGAAAATTGACGACTTCTACTGGGGAGTGATAACTGGGAATTTTGTTCCGTTGGGGATTAAATAATGTACTGTGGGGATTTTTATGGAATAGCCTAGAGGTATTTCCCTATCCATTAAACCCATCATTAATTTCCTTTTTTCATTTTGTTTTTTTGTAAACAGTAATTATATTCAAATGCATATGTTCAACAATGAATCATTGGACGTTTTTGTAGACAAAACACAAGCGTAAAGAAAAAAACAGATAGTTTTTGCACTTTCAAAGAGGTATCTTTGTATTGACTTTGAGTAAGTATTTCCGTACAAAGAGACAAACATTCTAGTAAGAGAATGCTGTCATAAAAAAAGAAAATTTTGATATAAAGAAAAGATAGATATGTGTAAAAATTCCATGGGGTTTCCATTCTTCTATGGCCTTCGTATCTCCGAGCATCTTGTCTATTTGTTGCCTTGTCTGAAACTGATTGAATTGATCAGAATCGCTGAATTTGTTAGTTGAAGCCAAAGGTTGTCCATGAGGTGATCCAATGGGAGATATTCATACGCTTTATATTCCCTAACTTTTTCCTAGACCGCCCTTTTGGGTTTTCAGTCCACCGGGAAACCCTTTTTTGCCCAAGTTGCCCTTTCGGGTTTTCAACTTGCCAGGTGTACAAATTTTTTTGTTTTATCCCTAATTTTGGTTCGCCGGGATGCCCTTGTTTTTCCTAGGTATGTCAACCTATCGGGTCTCTTATGCGTAGTATCTTTTGACTATGTCCGTGTTCGCAGGATGCGGCAGGTCGTCACCATCCATGGTGGTCAAGATCATTACCCCACCAGAGAAAATGTTTCTGATTACAAATGGTCCTTCATAGGTAGGAGTCCATTTTCCCATGGGATCACCTTGTGGAAAGATGATGCATTTGATCACTAGATCTCCAACTTGATACACTTGGCGCCTGACTTTCTTGTTGAAAGCCTTGATCATCCTTTTTTGATACATTTGACCATGGAAAACAGCAGTAAGTCTCTTTTCATCAACCAAATTCAGTTGATCAAGTCGAGTCTAGATCCAATCGTCTTCGTTCAATCCTGTATCTTTCATAATCCTCAAAGAGGGGATCTGAACCTCAATAGGAAAGACGGCTTCCATGTCGTAAACTAGAGAATAGGGTGTTTCCCCGGTTGATGTGCGAGCCATGGTACGATACCCGTGGAGAGTGAATGGTAGCTTCTCATGCCAGTCTTTATATGCAACAGACATTTTCTATATGATCTTTTTAATATTTTTATTTGCAACTTCGACAGCACCATTCATCTTTGGCCGATAAGGGGAAGAATTGTGATGCTGAATCTTGAATTGCTCGCACAAAGCGGTGATCATAGTATTGTTCAGATTTGTACCATTGTCAGTGATGATCCTTTCTGGGATACCGTACCGGCAAATGAGATTTTGCTTGATGAAGCGAGCAACAACATGCTTGGTGATGAAAGCGAAGGAAGCAGCCTCCACCCACTTTGTAAAATAGTCAATGGCCACTAGGATGAAGCGGTGTCCATTGGAGGTTGTCGGCCTGATTTCCCTAATCATATCAATCCCCCACATAGCAAAGGGCCAAGGAGTTGTTAAGACATTCAGAGGAACCGGAGGGACGTGTACCTTATCAGCATAAATCTGGCAATTATGGCAGGTTCGAGAGTGTTGATAGGAATCTGCTTCCATGGTAGACCAGTAATAGCCTGCCCATAGGATTTTCTTTTCCATCGTATGCCCACTGGAGTGGGTGCTAAAAGTTCCTTCATGTAATTCATCCATGATCCTTTCAACTTCAACCTTATCTTCGCACAGAAGTAACATAGAGTCATGATTGCGTTTACACAGGATGCCATTACTAAGGAAAAACTTAGCAGAGAATCTCCTCAAGAACTTCTTATCATTGACCGAAGCTCCTTCTAGATATTCTTGGGTCTCGAGATACCTCTTGACTTTGTGAAACCAAGGCTGGTCCACTACTTCTTCAGTACTAATCTCGTGACAGTGTGTTGGTTCTTACATTTATTCAATGGTGATCTGGGGAGCCTCGTTATCCCAATTAAGTTTAAACATAGATGACATTGTGGCTAGAGCGTCTCCTAGCTGATTTTCTTCTCGCGGGAAATGCTCGAAGGTAATCTTCTCAAAATGTGGTAGCAATGTGAAAACATGTTCTTTGCAAGGGATAAGGTTTGGGTGTTTGGTGTCCCATTCCCCTTTGATCTGGCCGATAACCAAAGTTGAGTCTCTGAATACATCCAAGGATTTGATTCCTAAGTCGGCAGCTTTGAGACTGAAGATGCATGCTTCGTACTCCGCCATGTTATTTGTACAATTAAAGCAAAGTCTTGCGGTAAAGGCAGTATGACACCCTTCCGGAGATATGAGTAAAGCACTAATACCATTGTCGAGTGCATTAGATGCCCCATCAAAGAACAGGGTCCATCGGGATCCTTGTTCAGGTCCGTCATATGGCCTAAATTCTTCACAGTTGTCTATTGTCATGATGTCTTCATCCGGAAATTCGAATTTCATGGATTGGTAGTCTTCTACAGCTTGGTGAGAAAGGTGATCGGCTAATACACTGCCCTTTATTGCTTTCTGGGTAGTATATTATATGTCATATTCTGTTAGGATCATCTGCCATCTCGCTATTCTCCTAGAAAGAGCAGGCTTCTCGAAGATGTATTTTATCGGATCCATTTTAGATATCAAAAAGGTAGTATGAGTCAGCATATACTGTCTTAGCCGGCGAGCAGCCCATGCCAGAGCGCAGCAAGTTTTCTCGAGCAGTGAATATCTGGTTTCACAGTCGGTAAACTTTTTGCTCAGGAAGTAAATAGCGTGCTCTCTTCGGCCAGACTCGTCATGTTGTCCCAATACACACCCCATTGAGTTTTTTAAAATAGTCAGATACATGATCAACGGTCTTCCCTCGACTTGTGGCATCAACACAGGAGGCTCTTGTAAGTATTCCTTGATTTTGTCAAAAGCAAATTGACATTCATCGTTCCATTTGACTACTTGATCTTTCTTCAATAGTTTAAAGATTGGCTCACAAGTAGCTGTCATGTGAGAAATGAATCTGGAAATATAGTTCAAACGTCCCAAGAATCCTCTGAATTCCTTTTTAGTGCGAGGAGCAGGCGTCTCTTGTATTGCTTTAACTTTGGTGGGATCTACTTCAGTCTCTCAAACAGTTTTGTAAGTGATTAAGATGCTCCTCTTCTGTTTGAGATTTGGCTATCATATTGTCCATGTAGACTTCTATTTCGTGATGTATCATGTTGTGAAATAGAGCTACCATGGCACGTTGGTAAGTTGCCCCAGCGTTCTTCAGTCCGAATGGCATCACCTTATAGCAGAAAGTGCCCCACTACGTGACAAATGTTGTTTTCTCCATGTCCTCGGGCGCCATTTTGATTTGGTTGTAACTTAAGAATCCGTCCATGAAGGAAAAAACTTTGTGTTGCGCAGTATTTTCAACTAGGATATCAATGTGGGGGAGTGGAAAATCATCCTTAGGGCTCGCCCTATTAAAATCTCTGTAGTCCACACACATTCGCACTTTGCCGTCCTTTTTGGGCACGGGAACAACATTGGCAACCCATTGGGGGTAAGAGGTGACAGCCAAGAATCCAGCGTTGAATTGCTTCATGCCCTCTGCTTTAATCTTTTCTGACATATCAGGCCTCATGCGGCAAACTTTTTGCTTTACTGGCGGACAATCCTCTCTTGTAGGCAAACGATGTACCACAATATCTTCATCAAGTCCTGGAATGTTTCATACGACCAGGAAAAGACTTCGACATAATCATGCAACAACTAAATCAGACGCTTCTTGATACTGGATTCCAGATTGGCACCCATCTTGACCTCTTTTTTGTCTTCCTCGGTACCTAGGTTGATTGTATCCACGGGTTCCTCGTGAGGCTGAATACTTCTCTCTTCTTATTGTAGCAGTCTGGCAAGTTCCCATAGTACTTCATAATCTTCCTCACCTTCGTCTTCGGCTTGGTAGATTAGATTTTCAGAGTCACAAAAGGCCATAGCATTAGCGTTACCCATGGGATCCCGAATGGATGTATACCTACATTGTGAGTGTGGGTGTGTGTAAGGGTATAGCTATCTTCGAAAGAAAGTAAAATGTAAAAGAAAAAACAATGAGCACAAAAGTTTGTATGCGAAAACATCCATGATTCATTGATGTCATATGAAAAATGAGATAATAACCCTTACAAATGGACCATTGTGCCTCGGGTAAGACACAAGGTTTTCAAGAGTGCGAATTGTTTTGAATATTACAGATCCAACAAAATATAAAGACAAATTACTGAGGGATAAAATTGATTGGGACGGAGTCTCTAGCCTCCCAATTTCTGAGCCCTTCGTTGACAGTTGGGAAGATCCAATCCTCCAGGTTGCAACTATATTCACCATCTTCTACTGCGTTGACTTCACGGTTGCTGATCTTCAAGGGTGGCCCTCCAGCACGGGCACGACTTACAGCCTTTTGAGCACTTGAAGTGAAACCTATGCCAAACTTGTCAGACTTATATGGGATATCTGAGAGTTGCCCCCAGATAGTGCATCCACCTTCCTCTATCACTACTTTGGCATCCTTCAGAGATGACATCCAGAGTGGAGGCCTTGTAATCTTGGGAACCTGAGACACAACCTTGGTCACTGCCACATCTTGGGGGACCTCTTCAAAGTGTTGAAATGGAGTTTCAATTAATTCACCGTCTAGTTCCACATATCTGAAGGAATTGAGATGGCTGATCATGTATTCTTCCTCTCCATGAACGGTGATAGTCTTCCCTTGAACCAGATACTTCAACATTTGGTGCAACATAGAAGTAACAGCACCAGCATTAAGGATCCATGGTCGGCCTAGCACGCAGGAGTATGAAGGGTGGATGTCCATCACATAAAAAGTTGAATTGAAGGTTTGGGTTCCAACCTTTATGGGAATGTCTACCTCCCAATGTACCATCCTCTTTGAACCGTCAAAATCCCTTACCACTATGTTGCTTGGCTTCAAAGTCAACCTCTCACGGTCAAGTCTATCAAGAGCTTTTTTGGGTAGTACATTCAGAGATGAGCCAGTATCCACCAGAACATGCGCCAGAGTTGTGCCCCTACATTCCACTGAGACATGCAATGCCTCATTATGTTTTCTTCCCTTCGGTGTCAGATCAGCATCTGAAAAACCTAAACCATTGTTCGCTGTTAGGCTGGCTACGCAATCTTGAAACTGATCGGCAGAAGTCTCTTGAGGTACATGGGCGGTTTTTAAGAACTTTACCAAGGCCTTTGCATGTGCCTCGGAACATAGTAGTAATGCCAGCATGGAGATCTTAGAGGGAGTTTTCCCCAGTTGTTCAACTACATCGTAGTCTCTTCTCTTTATAATTTTTAAGATCTCCTCCATTTCCTTCTTGGAGGTCTCAGGGATAGTTAATGACTGAGCCTTCGCCCGGACAGGCTCGATCACAATACCTTTTCCTCGGGTCTCGGTTAATTCGGCAGCAGGAGTGTCATTAAGAATGATTACAGGGGTTGTAACGGCTTTGTCAATTGGAGTACTATTGGGGATAAATGTAGGACCGGGAATATCTTTTGGGGGAGCGACAGCAGGAATGATTACGGGTCCAGAAACTGCCTTTGAGGGAGAAATTTTTGGAGAAAAGATCCTACCGCTTCGGGTAATTTTGTTAGTTCCTGCAATGTTACTGATGTCGGAGTTGACTTTCTCGGAGCTTAAATCTTCGGCGGCTGGCCAGTCCTACTTGATACCATGATAGTAGACATCCCCTCCATAATTCCATAGTATGGTTTTGTCTGATGTATATGGGACTGGTCTAGGCATTGTGATTATTACAGGAGTTGATATTGGAACTGATGTAATTATAACGGGTCTTTTGGTTGAGACCCTGGAAGAATTGGCGGAAATGGTAATGATTGAAACATCTTCAAAAGGAACAACTGGAACAAAAGTCTTTTCAAACAAAATTTCTTTGTTATCTATCAGGCACTGAACGTCTACTTTCAACAAAGGACAATCAGTCGGTGAGGACAAGTAGAGATGGCAAACTTCATCACATCCCGAGAACACATCGGCATTTAACAAATTCATTTTAACAGTCAGAAGTGGGGTCATGAGTTCATCAATTGAAGTAACAAACAAATCTTCTTCAATAGCATTGGTATTGTGGCCATGTCTGGGCATAGGGGCAGAAATGACATTCGGCTTTTCGGGCGCATCAAACTCAATTTCTTTTGCTTCAATGAGGTCTTGTATTTTGTTTTTTAGAGCCCAACAGTTATTAGTATCGTGACCGAGACTTTCAGAGTGATATGCGCAATGGGCATTGGGATGATAATGAGGGGATGTTGTATTGGGGTTTTTCTGAGCTTCTTTCAACGTTGCCAAGTTAGATCTTAGTAGATGCGGTAATACTTGAGACGGAGTCATGTTGATTCTGGTGAACTTCCTGATTGGCCTTTCTACCCTTGGTTTATTATTTCTTTGTTGATCAGACGCAGGCTTTAGGATCATAACAGCTCCCAACTTGGTCGGCGTTCGGCCCTATCTTGGTTTCTTTGTGGGTATACGGCAGCCACCTCTTTCTTTCTGACAAAGGGCTTCCTTATAGCTGTAGAAGCAAATGTGTCTTTCTGAATCTTTCCATTCTTTATACCGGCTTTTATCCTCTCTCCGGTCAGTATTAGTTCAGTAAAACCTGCAGACGAACTTCCGATTAAATGATTGAAGAAGGGACCAGACAAGGTGCCCAAGAACATGTCTACCAATTCTCTCTCAGACAGAGGGGTTGAACTCTTCCAGCCAGATCTCTCCATTTTTTTGCATAGTCCTTGAAACCTTCATTGGACACCATGGCCATACTCTGGAGTTGAGTACGGGTAGGTTCTAAATCTGCATTGTACTGATATTGTTTATAGAAAGTTGCGGCAAGATCTTCCCAATTGTGAATGTTGGCTCTTTCTAGTTGGTAAAACCAGTCGAGTTGAGTCCCAGACAGGCTGTCTTGGAAGAAGTGCACACATAAGTCTTTATCAGCGGTATGGGGTTGAATTTTCCTCACATATGACCGGAGATGCATCTTAGGGCATGAAACTCCGTCATATTTAGCGAATACAGGTGCTTTGAATTTCGAAGGAATCACAATCCCCGACACCAATCCCAATTCCTCAAAGTCTAAGCCTAACACCTTTTGGATTTCCATCGCGCTCAAACGCTCTTCAAGATGTTTATACTTATCATCAGCTGGAGGGTATTGTTCCTCAGAGTAGTCCTCTTCTTCCTTTGATTCTTACGAGACAACTGTTTCCTTTCCTTTACCATCTTGGTTGTCTCTTTCACCGGATGTTATTGCAAAGTCCGAAGTCCTTCTTGTCTGCCCATGAAATCTTCTTCCCATGTTTAAGACTCCGGTTACTTTCTTTGTTTTCTTTTTCCTCTCTTCATCCAGCAGAGTATTTAACTCTTCTTGCCCCTTGGCTAGGGTCAAGAGAAACTGTTGAAACTGCGTATTCTGAGCTTGGAGATCCTTCACTGTTTGCTCGAGATCCATCTTACTGAAATAAACAGTATAGAGATGAGGAGACTTGTTGCAAAATACATGCTTATGTTATGATGAATGGTATATGCATATGCAATGTTTTCAAGGATTTCAAAGATTCAAATTTGTTTTAGACAAAAAAGGAAACACACGTTATATTAATAGGATAAAGTTTGAGTACATCAATTCCCCTTGGTCAAAATAATACAAAAGCTCTAAGATAGAAAAGTAGTGCGCATCCTCTTTGGTGCAATGTAGGCATTGAGAGTCTGCTCCTCATGAAGTAACCTAGTGAGTTCTAAAACCTTCTTCTCGCTTGCGTAGAATTGGGCTTCGAATGTATCTCGCTCTCCCTTTAGTTGTATCCAATCCCTTTGTAGGTCTTCAAGAGATGTGGGCATGTCAGGATGTAGGATAGTGTATGGAACGTCTCCCTCTATGACAGGCTCAATGATTACCGGGAGAATGGAGGGGTAAGTCATTATAAGACTCTGAGCACGAGTTTGTACCCATTTGAGCTAAGGCTCAAGAGGTATGGAATTTTTGTGCCCCAAAGTCTTTCTATCCACCTTGTTCAACATCCTCCAAGCTCGGATAAATCTCTGGCGAAGACCTTGATTGTTGTTGTCATAGTCGAATACCAAACCCTGAATCAGCATCTCGTGTGGGCCATCCCTTTAGGCGTAACCAAATTGTCTTAGGGACAAGCAGGGATTATAGGTGATACCCCCCCTAATGCCAAGTAAAGGTACATTATGGAATTCTCCACAACAGTCAACAATGATAACATTCTCTTTGGATCGGGAGCACCAATGAATGTCTGAATGTTTGAGCGTCATAAACCTTTGTGACCACCTTGAACCTTGCTCATTCTTTAATACAGATTGGGGAAGATGAGAAATAAACCATCTTACCAAGAGAAGAGTGCAAGACATGAGAACACCTCTTTTCCTCATTGTTCGAGTGTGAAAAGAGTGTAGAATATCCCCTAGTAATGTAGGCACTGGGTTGCGTGATATGAAGATTTTGACGACGTTCACATCTATGAGTTGGTCAGGATTTGGAAACAAAACCATCCCATAGATGAGGAGAGCCACAATTTCCTCAAAGGCTTGCAAGTCCAAGGAATTCCAACAACTTTGGGCTTTCTCAAACAGGAACTTTGCTAAGAAAACTTTGACACCACTGCTTGTTTCCCAATGAGTTGTGACATCAGATGAGTGCAAGTGTAGAGCTTGAGCAATCTCTTCTGGCGTTGGGTCTCTTTACGTACCGTTGAAAGGTAGTTGATTGAGAATGGGAATCCTCAAGAGTTGGGATAATTCTTCCAAAGTTGGCATAAGTTGATAGTCGGGAAATGTGAAGCAATAGTGTAAAGGATCAAAGAACTGAAAGAGCACCTTCATCATATCCTCATCTGTGTTAGAGGTGACCAAGTTGAGTAGGACCCTTGTCTCTCAGTGAATGGAGAGTTTTTAGGAATCCTTGAAGCTAGCTCCTTAAGTTGTGGAGGGATTCTTACAAGGTTGACTTGAATAGTTTTCCTGCGAAGTGAATCCATATCCTACCAAACAAGAACAAAGATGAATCCCAAAATCCTTGAAATTGTTAGTGAATGTATATGATGTTCATGATGTTATGTACAAGTATGCATATACAAACAAAGCAAACAAGTCCTTAGGTTTAGGCTTGCATGAGTTTTATAGGTAAGTACCCTCTTGAAGTTTAGTTGGCTTAAACATATCCTAGTAATAGTAACTGGGTTCTAAGGAGCTCAATATCACTGGATTGTCTCCTTGGTCATTGTTTCAGCTCAAGCCTCTTTAATGGCGACTGAAATATCCCAAGAAACCAAACCTCAATGAGTGTAGTATCTAGTATCTACCAACTTCGGACTGCACCAAAGTCGGTCATCTCACTACATCCTAAAGGCCAAGTTGGTCAAGTAAAGGTTCTAGAAGTTCATTAGTGTTTTATGACATCACTCAGCAGCCCCGTATTCTCTTTGATTAACTCAAAGGCTACCGGTACCCACAAATATGTCGCACTAACGTAGCTATTTCTTAGACCATGTCGGTATACCCCGCACAGTTTCCATAATGTATTGCTACTTACCTATAATGTATCCTAAATCTGGGTAGAGGATTCAAACCCAAACAAAGAACCATAATGTAAAGCATACAAGTCAAACAATGTAAGCAAATAAATGTTATCTATCCCTAAGGTAACCCCACTTTTAGAATTTTTCCCCAGCAGAGTCGCCAGTTCTGTGATACGGTGGGAGAACTGACTTGAAGGTTTTGCGTTTGATCACAAATGTTGTGGTTAGCAAGAGTCGCCACCGACTTTTCTTTTATCCAAAAGGAAAGGTGAAAAAGCACAAGAAAGACATTTGAGATTGTTTCTTGAGTTCGGGGGGTAGATTATGAAAAGGGAAGGTATTAGCACCCTTTTCATCCATGGTTTTTCATGGGCTCTTAGTTACTTGCTAGATCACTTGCTTTTGTTTGAAATTGTGCTTTGTATGGTTTTTAAAAGTATTTTGTAAAAGAGGTCATTGTTTAGGCAATCTTTGTAATGATTCTCGTTCGTAAGAATGTATACAAAGATGTTGATCTTTTTGAAAATGTTTTCAATGTTTGTAAGATGTTTAGAAATGCGTGTGTTTATTTTGAAAATAGCAAGGATATTTGTTTTGAATGGAGCAAGTAACTAAAAGCAATCTACCTACTAAAATGTCTTTCTTGTTTATTTTCTTTTCCTTTGATATTGTTGTCTTACCATTGATTTGGTAAGCAACCCTATCTTTGGATGTCAACGGGACGGGCGTGGGTCATCGTATAGCCAAGATTAGTAATGTTGCAAGGTATCCTAGCATTTTTGAGGGACTAAGATCATTTTGTAAGGCAACTTGAATAGCGTCATCGAGGGACTATGATCTTGTATTTGTTTGTTTTTGCTAAGACACCTTACATGCGTAATATGGCTACTTTGTATAAGGCAACCAAGTGGAGTAACCCTAGGGGTGCTTGTGTGCAAGTGTGTCATTTTCATGTTTGTTTTTGTCTTGAATTAGGGTTTTCTATTTGATTGATTTTTATCTTCCCATACAAACCCTAATCACTAGCATATTAGGTAAAAGCGATAAATTGTGAAATTTAAAGTTACTACGCTATTACACATTTGTAGGAGGGGGTATACAATTTATGAATGGGGATTGCAATAATATAAATCTAATTAATCTATTACAACCAAATTCAATATGTACAAGTAATTGGAATAAATAGTATACAAGATGAATTAAATATGCAAGAATATGTAAATGCAAAGAAGATTTTTGTTTGGTTTTTTATGTGAAAAAAAGTTTTAACCTAAACCTAATGAGAAAAGAAATAAATAAATAAAAATTAAATTAGCTTAAATTAATTAAGGAAATAAATTAATTAAGAAAAGATTATTTTTTGAATAAAAACCCTAATTCTACTTTGATTGAAAGAACATGAGTTTTAAAGAAAAAGTATTTTTGTATTTTTTTGTCTTGAAAATAATATATGGCATTATGAGATATTTTGGTCTTTTTTATATTAAATAATATAAAATAGGTATAAAGAAAAAATAAATATTAACCTAATTCTAATTTAATTTACAAGGTTATTTAATAAAAATAGATAATATATAACTAAACAAAAATATTTTTTGTGAGAAAAATAAAATAAAATAAGCCAAAATATAAATCTATCATTTTTATATTTTTTTGATTTTCAATATTAAGAAAAATATATTTAAAAAAATAAAATGAGAATAAAATAAATAAATAAAATGATAATGGGCCAGGGGTGTTGTGATACGGTGGGAGAACTGACTTGAGATTTTGCGTTTGTATTCACAAATGTTTCGGTTGAGCAAGAGTCGCCACCGACTTTTTATTTTATCCTAAGGAAAGGTTAAAAAGCACAGCAAAAACCTTTGAGATGTTTTCTTGGGTTCGGGGAGTAGATTATAGAAAGGGAAGGTATTAGCACCCTTTCTATCCATGGTTATCCATGGGCTCTTAGTTACTTGCTTAGATCAACTTGCCTTGATTTTCAATTGTTTGAAATGGTGCTTTGTGTGTGGGTTTGAAAAATGTTTTGAAAAGAGGCCATTTGTGGTGGCAACCTTTGTAATGATCCATGTTGGGATGTATACAAAGATGTACTTATCTTTTGAAAAGTTTTCAATGTTTTTGAAAGTTGTTTTGAAAGTGTGTTGTGATGTGTGTTTTGAAAATAGGCAAGGTTTTGTTTTGCAAGTTGATTCAAGTAACTAAGAGTTTGTCTACCCCTAAATTTACTCAAAGGTTTTTCCTATGTTTTTAACCCTTTTAACAATTTTGTTCCACCATTGTATTTGGTGGACAATCTTGTGTTAGGATGTTTAACGGGACGGGCGCGGGTCATCGTTTAGACCATGATTGCAATGGTGCCAAGTGTCTTTGGGCAATTTTTCTTTAGGGGACTTGATCATTTTTAGGCAACTTTCGAAAGCGTCATCGAGGGACTATGATCATTTGATTATTGTTTTGTTTTGCCAAAGACACCTAACATGCAACATGGCCTTTTATTGAAGGCAACAAGTGGAGTAACCCTAGGGGTGCAAGTGTGATTAGTGTTGTCCATTTTCATGCCTTTTTTGTCTTTTGTTTAGTCAAGCTATTTGTTTGGTTGATTTTTGCATACAAAACCCTAAATCTATCATGGCATATCTAGAAACACTACTACGAAAATGGGCTTTCACAGCGCTTTTTTTTGCCCTTTAAAAGCGCTTAAAAGCGCTGCCGTAGCCAGCGTAGGCTACGAAAGCGCTTTTTTCTGGCAAAAAGCGCTGTCGTAGGTGGACCTATCACAGCGCTTTTTCCTTAAAAAGCGCTTTGATAGGGGGGTCTTTCCCAGCGCTTTATGAAAAGCGCTTTGATAGGTGTGCTATTTAAATTTTTTTTTTTAATTTATCAGGCCTTTTACAGCGCTTTTTATGGAAAAAGCGCTTTGATAGGGGGGTCTTTCCCAGCGCTTTTTCCATAAAAAGCGCTTTGATAGGGGGTTTCTATATAATTTTTTTTTTTATTTATCATGGCTTTTACAGCGCTTTATGGAAAAAGCGCTGTGATAGGGGGGTCTTTCACAGCGCTTTTTCCATAAAAAGCGCTTTGATAGGGGGTTTCTATTTAATTTTTTTTTTTTATTTATCATGGTTTTTACAGCGCTTTATGGAAAAAGCGCTTTGATAGGGGGGTCTTTCACAGCGCTTTTTCCATAAAAAGCGCTTTGGTAGGTGGTTGCTATTTAATTTTTTTTTTTATTTATCCTGCCTACGAAAGCGCTTTTTAGCCAAAAGCGCTTTCGTAGCTCATACAAATTTTTTAAAGTGAAACCTATAATTTGAGGTTCCCTGTGCGGCCTGTAATTTTTTTTTGGTCCAATAATTTAACCTGTAATTCAATCCTTATAATATTCACAGAAACCGGTATTATATTAACAGAAACCGGTATACCATATAATACATTTGTAACCATAACTAAATCCTTATATACATATGTAACTAAATCACATACAAAGTATATATACATTTGTAACCATTATTCAATCCTTATATACATTTGTAACCATAACTAAATCATATATAATTACATCGAAAATAATGCTCCACCGACACGGTCGTCATCCTGCAAAGTATGAATATGAACAACACGGTCAATTAAACAAACAATATTAAAGGCTCCAACACAATCAAACTAACACGTACAATAATATTTTATTCATACCCATCAGAATAATCTGTTTTCAACATAAAATTGACATATTTCCTCTTTGACTTCTTCCACTTGAACTTTCGTGTACGACATAGTATAGAGGTCATCAAAGTACTACATAAGAAATTATTACTTCAGTATATGCATGATGTTATTAAATGTAGAAATCATACAAAATTATTCTAAGTTATAAATCCATACCGTGCTTGGAATCTCTACTTGATTTTTATGAAGGATTTCTTTCATAAACCTCAAGCAAAAGTATCCGCAATCTACATCGTTATTCTGTAACGGACACTGCATAGAAAAACAGAATATATTTTATAGTTGTCGTGTAATTTTATCAAGTAACATTATTATTATAAGCAACTAATTTTGTACCTGCACTTTGATCCAAGTAATATTTGATGATTTACTCCGGGGTACCTGTGCGTCCCTTTGACTACGAAATATTTGTATTGATCTAAGAAAATAAAAACATATATTTAGATCAATCTCACAGAAATAATTAAATATATAAATATACACGAATAGTTAGAACGATCTCACTTACTGATCAACAGTTTCTTTCATAGCGGGATAGTTAGTCCATTCCCCGTCTACCGAATTCAGAAAGTACACAACTTCTTTAATCGGATCGATAGCCAACAACAACCAGTGTTTTCTAAAAATTTAAGCAACAGTTTAGAAGAAAAGTTTCTACTCAAAATAAACAAAGATATATTAGAATAAATGAAAAACTCACCCCACTGGAACAGTGTTATACGGCAAAATAAACAAGCTATCTGGGTTGCCGACGTAGGCCGTGTATCGATTCACTAAGTACTCCCTAACTGAACCCGGTTCCCTGACAATTGTCGCTCCGCTGACAATATGGGCAGACAAGAAATGGAAGCGTCTTGCCAATACAGTCTCGCGCATTTTTTTATCGTACAACAACCTTAAATAAAAACATATAAACATTAGACTATTTTCATTGAAATGTGTAAATAAATTGTTCAACTAATTAAATGATATATTTATCGGAATACCGGATGTATGCGTGAACATTGCCGATGCCTAATTCACCATGCGTCATAATCTCAGTCATTTCGTCCAATCCTATCGTTTCTTGGCAGTCAAGACCAAAGATATCTGCATCCATAAGGATTGTACGAATACCACCTGACTTCAAATCTGAGGTTTCCAAAAGTACTCCAAGTGTATTCCGATATCGAGGTACAAAAACGCCTCTTCCCCCGCCTCTTCCCCCCTTATGCATTGACTTTTTCGGGGGTGGTCTGCTACGAACAGGCTGGGTCACTTGTTGTGACACTTTCGCAGATACCTAACAATCATATAACTTAGGTAAATTATAAAATCGTTCAGTTTTAAATTCATATCATATAATAAACAATTTAAGTGTACCTCTGGAATTGATGCCATAGACTCGCCGCCTTGCTGCAAAATCTCCTTACCCTTATTAGCGGGTTTTGTAGGAGGCTAATATTAAAAAATAATTAACTTAACGGTTCAGAATTGACATTTGAAATCTAAATGATTCATATTAACGGTTTTAAACTTACCTCATCATCAATGAAAATGAGGTCCAAGGGCCATGCAACAAACGACCCTACCGCGTCTCGCACCGATCTTATATCCAAGGCCACGTCAGGTACCGGTACCAACGCATCGGGATCAATAGGATAATCTACTGATACTCTCAGGTGTCCAGCCGGGATCGGTGTATTATGAATTAAATCTCCCAAAGTGTTGTACACTTTTCCCTTGCCAACAAGGTGATAATCTGATGCCATTACGTATAGTTGGCAAGATGAAATGCCCTAAACCAATATGCATACATATTACTTTTAATTCAATAATAGAAAGAGGTGGAATAAAAATGAGAAACTTGAACAATAGAGATTTATCAATATATTTATAATTACCTCAGGAAATTTATTCTGACGGTTGATACTAGCGTTGTCACTAGTTTCTTTCGCCATTGCCGCATTGCCCTTTTCCCTCATTAATACCTCTTTATCTCTTTCCAATGCATTGACTTTTGCTTGTAATTCCATAAGTACATTCATCACTTCTGCATTGGTAGGATTTCTTTTCCGATGATGCTGGTAGAAAGAGGTTGGAGTCACACCGTGACCTTTACCCCTAACCCGACCGGAATACTCAGGAACATTCAGTGCTTTACTAAGTACGCTCCTCGTATCCTGGTCGTCACCGGTGGACTCCGTTTGTGACAATGTCTCCTGAAAATAATGGAGATAAAAAAATCAATTAAATAGTCATAAAAATTTGATTTAATTAAAGACACAATGTTATACTTACGCATTCATCATAAATTCTTAGAACACTTGGATCAACAGCTTGATTCTTGCCCACACGGGCTTCCTTCCACAGCAAATGTGCTGGAAGTGAGGTTTCATCACTTTTCGTCTCCTCTAACTATGCATAGAAACAAACGGTTAGATCGTCAAATACAACACATTTAGACAATTAATAAGAACATATCATTTCTATTTATTACTTACAATTTTTTCCTCTAAGCGCGCATATCCCAAACGCCCTTTTTTGTATGGGTACGCGGGCTTTGATGCTCTCTCACTATTTTTGGCACTCTTTTGCCGGAATTCGTCATCTCTTTGTCTAATAAACTCAGTCCAATCTTCTTGTTTAATGAAAAGATTATACTTTTCTGGCCTTCCGGCCGGGAACTCTTCCAGCCACTTTCCTTTGTCATCCTTAAGATAGGTGTTCGTCAACAGATTTTTCCACCCTCTAAATCTTTTCCCGGCCAACCCAAGTATGAAGCCTTTACGCTCATCTGGAACGTTAAAAGACCGCTGCGTATAAACCATATAAACATATAAGTAATTTAAAAACCATATAAACCATATAAACATATAAGTAGTTTAAAAACCATATACACCATATAAACTTATAAACTTATAAACATATAACCATATAAACCATATAACATACATACCTTAACATCTTCCCAAAACATTTATTTTCCTTGCTTCAATGCTTCACATTGTTTCGCATTCCATCTAGATATGGAGATTGGCACATGCATACGAACAAGTGTACCAACGTAGCTTGTGAATTTTGAAGCATTAACCCCAACTAATTGATTTGAATGATTCCAATCTACATTATATTTCACTCCCTTATCTCTAGCACGAATGATTTCGCGCATTATGGTGATGCCTCGTGCAACATCATTTGCTGAAGTATCATCCGCTGCATGATTTGTTTCTTGTGAGTTTTCATGATCTTGTTGGTTTCCTGGTGGATTTTCTTGTTGGTTTCCTTGCGGGTTTTCTTCATTGCTAGCCATTAGACCTGTAACAAAAGTCAAACAAGCACATTAGTACACTACATGAAAATGGATAGTCGAAAAAGATATGAATAGCACTAAAGGAACTCAAAATTGAATAAAATGCTAAAAAACCAAACTTGCAAGAAATAAACCTCACCATCAGCTCCGGAAACATTGTTCTACTAATTAAGCACAAGCACATTCGCAAAAATTCAAAACGGTTCAAAAGATATGCCAAAAATTCAAAACATTATTCACATATTACTTACAATATTAGGCTATAATTATAATAATACCTTTTTCACTAACGTCTCTTTCTTTTCTTGGTAGCAATATATTTTACGCTTCTGTTAACAACTCGGATGGTTGGATTGATCCAAATACCCTCATTATGATCATCTCTAGTACAAGGTTCATTCTCATTTTGATCGTTTCTTGTACAAGATTCAATGCCAACGCCAATATCACCTTGATCTCCAATGTTTTCATCAATTACTTTGTTAGACAAAAGCACTATAGACCATTTCGTACTTGTCGGATCATTGACATAGAACACTTGTTTAGCCTGAGAGGCTAGAATAAAAGGTTCATCTTTGTACCCCACCCTATTGAGATCCACTTGCAAAAATCCTGACTTATCCATTCGTACGCCATTATTATTTTCAACCCACTTGCAATCAAATACAGGAATCTGAAACTTCCCGTAATCAAACAACAAAATGCGCTCGATAACCCCAAAATATGACAGATTTGCAAATTTCGGGTTTAAGTCATTCGCACTTGATATGTGCATCGCTTCAGCTACCAAGGTAACACCACTATTCTGCATAGTACTTTTATCATCCTGTTCTTTGGTATAAAATGTGTATCCATTAATTGCGTATGCGCTATAAGAAAACACAATCATACTTGGACCATATGCTAAACATCTCAACCTTTCTGTTACTGAAGCAGGATCCGAACGATACTTTGAATAAATTTGTTCCTTAAACCACGGTATGAAACTTCGATTGTGCTCTCGTACTATCCAATTCTCATTTCTATTCAGATTTAAACCTCGAAGAACACCCTTGTGCATTTCAGCATACGGCTCAACCTCAATCTCATTGTGCAGAACATACAAATGCACCTGATCCCGTTCGACCATTGACACTGTCACAACTTTATTTCCAATTAGTCTTTTTCCTTCTTTTTTCTCGACAATATGAGATTTGGGGAGTCCAATTGATTGAACATTTGACAGATATTCAGTGCAAAACTCAACCGCTTCTTCAACAATGTATCGTTCCGCAATACAACCCTCCGGTCGACTTCGGTTTTTCACGTACCCTTTTAAAATTTTCATATAACGTTCAGCAGGGTACATCCATCTCATATAAGCTGGTCCGCACAACTGTGTCTCTTTGACAAGATAAACGACTAGATGAACCATTATGTCAAAAAACGAGGGAGGAAAATACATTTCAAGCTCACATAAAGTAACAACCACCTCTTTTTGCAATGTTGGTAAGATCGCAGGATCGATCACCTTGCTGCATATTGACTTGAAGAAAAAACACAACTTAGTTATTGCGCTCCTTACTTTTTCTGGCAGAATAGAACGTATACCTATTGGTAGAAAATGTTCCATTATAACATGGCAATCATGAGTCTTTAAACTCTTTAACTTTAGGTCTTTCATTGACACAAGTCTTCTAATATCTGATGAGTAGCCTTCTGGAACTTTAACTTCACTGAGGAACTTACACAATATTTTCTTCTCCTTTCTAGATAGAGTGTAAACAGCAGGTGGTAGATATGTGCGTCTTCCTTTCGTCACGGGTGCCAATTCAGTTCTAATTCCCATGTTTAACATGTCCTTCCTTATGTTAATGCCATCCTTAGACTTTCCTTGTATATTGAGTAACATACCAATGACACTATCAAATACATTTTTTTCAATATGCATAACATCGAGGAAATGTCTTACGTACAACGACTTCCAATATGGAAGTTCAAAAAAAATCGACCTCTTCTTCCACCCACTCGTGACAAGTCTATGTGCAAAAGGCTTGCCAAACTCAGTACTCACATCTTTCACCTTTTCAAAAATCTGATCACCTGTCAACATATGTGGAGCTCTACCGTGTTCTGCCTCTCCATTGAATGCCTTTCTCCACCCACGATAGTGATGATTAGAATTTAAGAATCTACGATGACCGAGAAAAACATTCTTCTGACAAAAGTTCAATCGCATCGTATCGGTTTCATCTTCACAAACAGGACACGCTTTTTGACCCTTAATGCTGTACCCTGATAGATTTCCGTACGCCGGAAAATCATTAATTGTTCCAAACAACATCGCCCTCAAGTTGAAACTTTCTTTCCTATACCCATCGTAAACCTCCACACCGGTCTCCCACAAAAACTTCAAATCTTCGACTAAGGGTGCCAAGTACACGTCTATGTCATTCCCTGGTTGTTTGGGCCCAGAAATTAACATAGATAGCATCATGTACTTACGCTTCATACATAGCCACGGAGGTAGGTTATATATCATAAGAATCACAGGCCAGGTGCTATGCGAGATACTTTGAATACCATGCGGGTTCATTCCATCAGTAGACAACGACAAGCGAAGATTTCTTGCTTCTTTTCCAAATTCAGGATAATCAATATCAACTTTCGTCCACTGTGGTGAGTCTGCCGGATGTCGCAACTTCCCATCAATAATTCTTTCATCTGCATGCCAAGTCAAGTGTCTTGAATCGGTCTCACTACGATACATGCGCCTAAATCTCGGAATTATAGGAAAATACCATAACACCTTTTCCGGAGACAACTTTTCCTTATATCGAGGGGCACCGCATTTAGGACACTCATTTAACACTGCGTACTCGTTTCGAAATAAAACGCAATCTTTTGGACATGCATGTATCTTTTCATAGCTCATGCCAATAGAGGACAACATCTTTTTGGCCTCATACGTTCGATTGGGAAGAACATTATCCTCTGGTAGCATTTCTTTCACGAGGGCTAATAACTGTGTGAAACTTTTATCCGACCATCCGTTGTCCGCCTTTAAGTTGTACAACTTTAACACCGCAGACAATCTTGTGAATTTTGTACAACCATCATACAACGGTTTCTCTGCATCGCTTACCAACCTCTCGAACATTTTGGGACAATCCTCAAGATCTTCTTCAAGCGCTTCTGCAATCTCTTCGACTCGATCATAATCGTATGCGTCTGCGAAATCCTCATTTGAAGCATACGTCGTATTATAACTCGATTCAACATTCCCGCTACTTTTCTCACCATGCAAATTCCAACATGCATAACTTCTATCAATTCCATGCATCAGTAAATGCGATTCCAACTGAACCGCGTCAACCCGTCTCCCATAACAGCATCTCAAGCAAGGACATATCATTCCATTGGGTTCTCTGGCGTGCGCAACGGCAAACTTAACGAATTCTGATACCCCATCCTCATACTCTTTCGACAATCGATTGGCAGTCATCCATTTTTTATCCATGGTTTGACTATAGCAACTAATTCCTCCACCCTTCAATCACATACTTCAACAATATATTTGGCAAAAAAAAATGACATGTCATAATATTTATTCAATATTACTGTAATTTCAAAAAAAAAATCATAATAATTAATAAAGTAGTTACGATGTAAAATTATTTGACTTAACCATCATTATTATTACAGAAGTTGAAGAAATATAATTTCAGTTAAATTAAAATAATTAAATTTTGTACATACATAAATAACAACGTGGATATATTTGAATTGACAATCATTTAAAGAATTTTAATAATAAGTAGTTAAATAATAATAAATAATAATAAAAAATTCAAATTAAATACAATCATTATAATTAGTATTTATTATAATTGGTCCATTATAGTTAAAAAAGTTGAATAAATAAGAGTAATACGCTAATTTAATTTTTTTGAATTTGTTCTTTATTTATATTCTTGAATTTAATATAATTAGCATTATATAAACTATACTTATATTCTTGAAATTTCTGTATTTCATGCTTCATATTAATATTCATTATCAAGCCAACATAATATATTTATTAAGCTGAAAAAATTAACAAAATATATTTAACAAATTATATTTAATTTAATCTACTTTCATCCTTCATAAACATCTTAACCATATATAAATAAACATCACATAACTTATATAAATAATTTATTAAATCCGTAATTATATAAATTTCAAACATTTAGTTTTAATATAGGAATCTCATTAAACTTAGCATTGAAACCATACTTCAAAAATACATTAAACAACTGTTTTAGCGAAATAACCAAAACATGTCCAAATATTTAAAACTTCCTAAATTAAACATTCTTACAAAGAAAGTTTACCAAAAAACTTGAAATCCATTAAATCCTCCATTTGTTTCAATTATTTAGTCCAATCTTTACTTTTTTTAGTTGGTTTGAAACATCAAACTTTAAAGTAGTCGCTACAATGACAGAGAATTTACTAATGACAACCCAAAAATGAAAATAAATAAAATGAAGTAATACTATTTATTTAAAGCCAACATTTTATTTACACAGCATAGCATACTCCTTTTTAAATTTGCAGATTGTTAATAATTCAGAGCTTATGTAGTATCATATAAGGAAATATATAACCATTAAAATTAATAAAGAAAAACTCACTCATAATCTAAAATTATCCTCATTAATGCATGATCAGATCATGGACTATTGGACTATTACACAGATAAAGTAACAGTGAAAGATGGTGGTTGATATTATCCAACCTATATTAGTAAAATGTTGGTATTTTATTATGTTCTTCATCTCAAGGAATCCAATTTCATAACTGAAAATAATTTTAGAATTGAAAACAAATCTATTATCTTTATTCTAGTAACATATAAGCATGATCAAACACTCAAAATATGAATGACAGTGAAATGGATTATGGCAAGCAGAGAGTTAATGAGAGAGATAGATAATAGATATATAGCTAGATGTATATTTGATAGGATAAAAAAACATAACATATTGTTATTTTACTAAGCTTCTTTTGTACTGTGACCTTCACCTTTTATCTTTCTGTTCATTGGGCTTGATTTTTGTATATTGTCTCAAGTAATATTCCATAAATAAAGCTTTCCACGCGCTACTTATATTTAGTATATTCATCAGAATAGATTGACCAATTTTCAAGTTATATTTGAGATTTCCATTTGTTGCACTTAAGATGCTACCTAAGTAATAAGAGCTTATCCTTGTGAACTTAAGGTACAGAGTTCAAATGAGATAAGAAGTTGCATTCCTTCCATATATATGAATCAAAATATAATAATCAAGATTAACTAAATCTTTAGAATAAACTTTTGATAAGTACACAAGGATAGGATGTTAAACCTTGTCATATTGTTTTCCATAATATAGTTTAATTTTTGTTTGTTTTGTTCTTATCTTATCTGAATTTTTGTTGCTGAATATGATATGCTATTGCATGCTGGTTCAATTTAGTTTTTATGATTATCTTGCTTGTTTTGTTAGGTTTTGAAACTAAATTATCAATTTAATCCCTAAATATATTGAATCTGTAACAGGAGAGACTAATTTGACAGATTTCATATAGTTTTTTTAGGACTACCTATAAATAACGGTTTGCGATTTTGGTCGGTTCAGGTGTTGATATACTAATTGCAGTGGTCGTCGTGGTGTAAATTAACCACAATTTATTTTTCTTTGTAAAAATGGTGAATAACAGGATCGATGTCGGCAATTTCTGATGATATACTTTAGGGACTAAGTAGAAGAGAGGGATAGTAGGGGACTAAATTGATGGATTACTCTTTTGTTTTATTGTGTGCAATTCATATATCTTTTGATGTCTTGAATATAATACTACGATTTCGATATGTTTTCGTTGCTTAGTAATATAGACAACATCATTGTAGATTGTAGAATTAATGCTTGGTTGCAACAATTCGAGGTTTTAGTCGCCAAGTATAATCTTTCTTTTGATTATAATTTTATAATTTTTTCTATTATCTTATTAGTTTGTGATGTATATGTTAATTTCATTCGTATAAGTTGTGATGATATTTAACGTTGTTTTTCTGGTTTCAAACTAAGTGTTGCCTTTGACATTTTTACTATCGATGACTGACAATATATGAATGTCTATTAACGATTAATCACACACAAATCATCTAAAAGAGGGAAAAACACAAATGAACACCAACAACTTAAGTACTTGTGAATTTTAAGCTAGTATACACCTAAAATTAGGACCCGTAAATCCAACTTCATTTCCCTAACCCTCTAACATACCCTTAATTAGGAACAATCATGTAGAACATTTCACAAACAGTTAATATGCAATATCTAAAACTAAGAAAAATGAGTAAGAATTCTTACCTCAAACCAAAGAAATGGAAAAAGTGAAATGAACTTTTAGATCTTTCCTCTAACAAGTAACAGCCAACCTTCAAAATCCCTTGGGTTTCGTTCTTGCTAACTGTTGAAGGGTTTTGTAATAACAAGAACAAACACTCTAGTCACGATGTACACCAAAAACAACAATTACAGAAGCACAGGCTTTAATGATAGGAACACTTACTTGGATTGAAAATTTGAATTAGTCGTGGGCCGAAGATTCGACGGTGATGGCGCTAGGAGTTTGGAGTTACAACGGAGGAGAAGATGAACAAACTGGGTTTCGTTTTCTGTAATGAAGAAATGAAGAAATGAAGAAGATTTAGGGATTTTTAATTTTATTATAAAAACAACCTACGAAAGCGCTTTTAAAAAGCGCTGGCATAGGTCCCCCTTTCAAAGCGCTTCTGAGGTAAAAAGCGCTTTCGTAGGTCCCCCTTTCAAAGCGCTTTTCAAAAGCGCTGGCATAGGGTTCCCTACCAAAGCGCTTTTCAAAAGCGCTTTCGTAGGTTAGATATTTCAAATACCTATGAAAGCGCTTTCTGAAAAGCGCTTTGGTAGGGAACCCTATGCCAGCGCTTTTAAAAAAGCGCCTTCGTAGGTTTCCCTTTTTTTTAATTTTGTTTTTTGTGAAGGCTATGGCAGCGCTTTTTCAATAAGCGCTTTAGTAGAGGCGCTGCTAAAACTTGTTTTTGGCGTAGTGAAAGCTTTTAAATGCGAAATTTAAAGGTCCTAAATTTTTACAACACAATTATGTGATGGGGGGTACAAATGTTCAAATGGGGATATTTAGCAAGAAATTAAAATCTAAGCTATTACAATCCAAATGGAATTTACAAGGTATTTAATTGCACAATAATTAAATAAAATACAATAAATATGCAAGATGCAAAAAATGATTTTTATATGTATGTAAAAAAGGTATTTTCATGTGTGATATAAACAAAAATAAAAAGGATCAATTTTTGGATATTTTTCATGTTTAGGGCAAAACCCTAATTTTGCAAATAAAAGGTATTTAATTATTTATTATATACAACATTTATTAATTATATACAATAAATAAATAAAAAGGAAGTATATTGTAAAAAAAGTGATTTTTGAGGTCAAATATTAATAAAAATAAAAATGTATTATTTTTGTATTTTTCCCTAAATATTCTAATAAATATATAAGTATTTATAATATTTACTAAATATATTAAATATGTACAAAAAATAAAATATTTATTATTTACAAAAAATATATTTTTTTTAGAAAATGTTTTTAAAAGATAAAATAAAATAAAATCAGAACATAAAATGTATTTTGTATTATTTTTGTATTTTGAATAAAAGGCTATATATGTTATTTATATGTACAAACTCAAATAAAACAAATAAAATTCAAATAAAATGCAAAAAAGGTTGAAAAAATGTTTTTATATTTTTTATATTTTAACAAAAATAAACAAGTCAGAAACAAAAAGAAAAAGTCAAAAAATGATAAAAATAAACACAATGGGCCAAGGGGGTGTATGTGTAAAAAGATGGTGCAAATAGAAAAAAAAAGAAACAAGCCCAGCCCAAAGCAAGCTTGTCTTCAACCTCCAGACAATTTCAAATGAAAAAACGCGCGCTTCCTTCCATCCCTATTATCTCTTGATTCCTTGACTTTTAACAAAAACTTACAACACAAACATTATAGAGCATCATGTCACGAGTTCATACATATAAAAAACTTGATCTAACTCTCAGAAATGAGAGAGAATTTCTTCTCCCCCAATTTCTGACCTAAGTTTTTGTCAATGTTCAGGTCTTAAATTCTCTCAACATATGCAATATAAATGGAAAGTGAGGATATGGGTGGCTTCAGGGACATGAGTATGACATAACTTCTTCACAAACCTAAGCCTAGATATGCCTGGATTAAGAGATAGAAGTTCAAACTTTTACCTGTTCAGCTTGATTCGTGTATGACAATGGAGGTACTTTCAATGCAATGTGAGGACTTGTATAGCTTGCTTGAGGTTCAGGGATGCTTCTCCAACCTTTAGCTTGCTTTGAAACTAAATGAATCGAGCTATAGAAGTCAACCTGCAAAACAGAAAAAGTGAAAATGGTGAAGTTGGTTAGAGGTGTTACAGTCTTTAGCTAGGGCTTGGGATAGTTTCAATGGATGGTAGGGAGTGTGTATGAACCAGCTTTGGCCAAAACGCACGAGCAAACTGAGTTGTGCAACTCAATCTGCAGGGATGCCTTGTTTTGTGCAGCAAAATGGTGTTTTGATGTTTAGGGAGGTATTGAAGGTAGTTGGCTCGTGTTTCAGGTTAGTTGAGGAGTATGGAATATGTTCACAATGTTTGCTTAGGCTTGTGTTTGTAGAAATGAGAGTTGATGTTGTCTTTGCAAAGTTGCTTCTATCTTAAGTTAAAAATGCCAAGTTGAGTTACAAGCTTATGCAGGCCCCCTAAACATGCTGCAAAGCTTTGTCTTGATCAGTGGGATATGTCTAATAACTTGTGCCTCAGATATTTGCATTGTACCTCTTGGATTGTAAACTTGACATAAAGTGTAACTTTACAAAAATGGATAACTTGCTTTTTCTAATTAAGGCTTAATTCTTCATGCAATAACCAAATGCACAAAATAACATCTTGGCACAATGGATTGGCATTTAATTATTGAGTAAGAAAAGGATTAGAGGCCTGTAACTAGCTTGTGCAAGCTGACTTGAAAAATTGCAAAGTGTATGAACATGAAAATGGCTCATGAACAAAGTGACTTTTGCCCATATTGACAAATTCGATTCTCCCTAACCACAAGGGTGTTTGAGAAGTTATTAGACATTTTGGAAAGCTTGGAATGTGTACTACAATCCATCTTTGTAATGCAAGTTGAGATTCCAAGTGGAAGCATGTGAAAAGTGGCCATGAAGTTGGGCAAAAATCCTGCCTAGAATAGGTCAAAAATTTTCTAAGTTAAGAATGTTTTGCACCCCTATTCCAAAAATCATAACTTGAGCTACAAGCTTCTTTTGAGGAAACTTTGTGTATCAAAGTTGTAGATTTTGCAATGGACTATAACTTTCATGTTTTGAGTTTTGTTTTAATCCAAATGTATCTTGATGAAAAGATGGGACAAAGTTAGGAAAAAATTAGGGATTTTCATAACTTCGAAAATTTCTAAGTTATGAAAATTCTTCATTTTAAACCCTAATTTGTAATTTTTGATTACTTGATGAACAAGTTTCACAATTTGACATGTTTTGATGAAAAATGAATCTTGACACTTGATTTTGACCAAAAAGTCAAAGTTTGACTTTTCAGTATACAATCAAATTTGGCTCAGTTGACTGGAAACTTCATATGTCAATCTAGTGCATTTGGGATCTTTTGAACTTGTTGAACATGTCAAGACAATGTCATTGAGTCCTTGAGTCCACATGTGAGCTTGGTTTGCCATTGGCTAGGTCAAACAGTCAAAAATTGCCTTTGTGCAGTCAAAACCCTAAAAATGACCATTTTGCCCTTTTGATTATCTGATCAAATTTCTTGTGGAATTGTGATCCAAACTTGATCAAATGGTCCATATGAGTTCATAATGTTGATGTGGGTCAAAAATCATGAGGTTTGGCTGTCAATTGACCACAGTTGACTTTTTCCCCAATACAGTTGATTTTAGGTCAACTGTCCAATTGACTGGGCAAAGATTGGAATCAAGGCTTGAAACTTGGTATGGATAAACTTGTGAGTCCAACATGAAGCATGAAAGTCATTTTGGGAATTTTAGGTCAAAACATCTTTGTGCAAACACAAACCCTAATTTGGGTCAACAGTGCAAGGAGGAGTCTTGAGCAGAGTAAACCCTAACTTGATCTTGAGCTCCAAGGGTCTTGTGGTGAGAAAATATTGAGGAAATGGGAGGGCAAATTTTAGGGGTACAACAGTTGCCCCTGTTCAATCTTCTTGAACCTGAAGACTTAGATTGGCAAGTTTGCCTTTCGCGACTCGAAGGTAAAAGGAGATTGGATACTATAGTGCCCGGAAATTTGCACTCGCATAGTGGAGTATCAGTAATGTGATGTGGGGAATGGGCTTATAGATGCCATTTGGAGAGATGGTGGATAGGGGGATGGGATTATAGATGCCATCTGGAGACGTGACAGAACCTTGTCGGGAATGGGCTTATAGATGCCATTTGGAAGTGTTGATCGCGTAAGAGATTCCTTAGCGAGAACTTGCGTACTTTGAGAAAGGAAGATGGTTTCCTGGCCTGTTACATGTGTTGATCTTCAAACTCTTCATGCAGATGTTCCCTGGCTAGGTACAGGTATCGAATCTACAATTAGTTATTCACAGATGTGCCCTGGCTAGATACAGGAATCGAATCTGGAATTGGTCGTCTACAGATATGCCCTGGCTGGATACAGGAATCAAATCTGGAATTGGTCGTCTACATATATGCCCTGGCTGGATACAGGTATCGAATCTGGAACTTGTCGTCTACAGATATGCCCTGGCTGGATACAGGAATCAAATCTGGAACTGGTCGTCTACATATATGCCCTGGCTGGATACAGGAATCGAATCTGGAATTTGTCGTCTACAGATATGCCCTGGCTGGATACAGGTATCGAATCTGGAACTGGTCGTCTACAGATATGCCCTGGCTGGATACAGGAATCGAATCTGGAATTTGTCGTCTACAGATATGCCCTGGCTGGATACAGGTATCGAATCTGGAACTTCAAAAGGTTGGTAGAGATAGCTTTCCTGGCTGGATACAGGTGTAAACCTATGACCTGAGAATGAAAGATAATTTCCTGGCCTGTTACAGGGGTTGATCTTCAAACTCTTCATGCAGATATGCCCTGGCTAGATACAGGAATCGAATCTACAATCAAATCACTCACAGATGTGCCCTGGCTAGATACAGGAATCGAATCTAGAATTGTGATAGTTGATAGTAATCATCTTTGGATCGTCCTTTTTCCTGAAAAGGCAAGACATTAGTTGTATGCAATGTCATGATGATGTCATGATGTTCTCAAAAATAAATGAGATTGTGTGATATGATGCGTATATGCATGCGTCATGGTGTAGGATAATGTGAAATGTCTATGAATGTATTTTCGTCTAGGAAAATAAATCCTTGACGAGTGCAGGGAATTTGTTGAATCCTGGGCAGATGTTGAAGAGTAGAGTTCTTCGCTTCTGCTGGGGATGATGGTTGCAAGAATAAACCGGTAGGAGAAGATGACTCTGTTGGGGAATAAACTTGTTGGAGAGATTACTCTGTGGGGAATTACTCTGTAGGAAGAGATACTTCGTTGAGGTTTTGATGAGAGCTCCGTTGGGGATTCCACTGATAAGTTATGTTGGGGAATTTGATGAACTCCGCTGGGGATAGCAAGAACTTCGCCGAGGACGATCTTTCCGTGGTAATTAGCTGAGGATAACCCAGTTATAAGCCCTGGTGGGAAATAACCTTTGAATAAAGTCGGGGAGAGACGTTCGCACTCTGCAGGTGATAAGCTTCCAGAATCTACTGGGGATAAGCTTCAGAATCTACTGGGGATATGGATTCCACTCTCCTGGGGAAACTTTGGATTGTACTGGGGAATGGTTCCACCGGATTTCTGTACTCCGCCGGGGAACAATCTTTTATTAAGACTGTCGGGGATGCTTGCTGAGGAATGTCTATGCTCCGCTGGGGAATGTTGAGATCTTCTGGGGATACCCAACTTTCTTAGGGCTGACAGTAGACTAACTCTGCTTGGGAAGAGTATCGCTGACTTGCTAGGGGAACAATGTGCCTTTTCGGGGCTGACGGGAGACCAGCTCTGCTTGGGGAGAGTATTGCTGAATCTTGTCTTACTCTGTGGGGAGTTGAGGTAACTTGGTTACATTCTTCAGTCGAACCTACCTTGGTACCTTGGTGGACATAGCAACTAGATTGCTTGGACAATTCTTATTGCCCCTGTTTCTGATGTCACCTGTAATTAGTCCTTTGTTTCGCGTGCAAATATTCATGATTAGCAATTAATGTCAAATGCATATATCAAAAATGAACATTGGATGTTCTTTGCAAAACAAAACAGAAAAAGGAAAAACGATGGGTAATTTGTCTGAAAAATTGAACTTATATTGATTTTGAAATTTGCCTGTAAATAGGCGTTTCATGTACAAGAGGCTGACGTCCTAGTAAGAGAGCGCCGCCGAACAGCATAGGGTTTATTCAATTTTGAAAAGGAAATAAAACAGCTATGTGAAAAATAATCCCACTGGGTTCCAACTCTGCTATCGCCTTTATGTCTTCAAGCGTCTCATCACTCTGCCGCTTAGTTGAAGATGAAGATGATTGATTGTGTCGTCTGAGCCCGATAGTTGATGCCGAATTCTGGATGCAAGGTGATCCAATGAGACATAGTATTACGCTTTATCCCTAACTTTTGCCTGGACCGCCCTTTCGGGTTTTCAATCCACCGGGATACCCATTTTTGCCCAAGCCGCCTTTTTAGGTTTTCGACTTGCCGGGTGTACAGATTTTTTTATTTTGTCCCTTATTTTTGCCCGAACCCTTTTGGTTCGCCGGGAAGCCCTTATTTTATCCTAGGTGTGTCAACCTAGCGGGTCTTTAGTCATGCGTAGTATCTTTTTACTATGTCTGCATTGGCAGGGTGAGGAAGGTCGTCACCATCCATGGTGGTTAGAATCATAGCTCCTCCTGAGAAGATATGTTTAACCACAAATGGCCCTTCGTACGTAGGGGTCCATTTGCCCCTGGGATCACTTTGAGGAAGAATGATGCGCTTGATTACCAGGTCTTCGACTTGATACTCTTGTCGTCTGACCTTTTTGTTAAATGCCCTGATCATCCGTTTTTGGTACGTTTGACCATGAAAAATAGCAGTGAGTCTTTTTTCTTCGATTAGGTTTAATTGATCAAGCCGAGTCTGGATCCAGTCATCTTCGCTCAAACCTGCATCCTTCATTATCCGGAGAGAGGGTATCTGAACTTCAATAGGCAAGACTGCCTCCATGCCGTAGACCAAGGAAAAGGGAGTTGCCCCTGTTAACGTCCGTGCTGAGGTACGGTACCCATGAATAGCAAACGGTAACATTTTGTGCCAATCTTTGTAGGTCACTGTCATCTTCTGCACAATCTTCTTGATGTTCTTATTCACCGCTTCTACAGCCCCATTCATCTTCGGCCGGTAGGGAGAAGAGTTGTGGTGCTGTATCTTGAATTGCTCGTAGAGCTCAGTGATCATCTTGTTGTTGAGATTGGTACCATTGTCCGTAATGATCCTCTCAGGGACGTCATATCGACAGATTAGGTTATGCCGAATGAACCATGCCACGACATTCTTGGTTACGGTAGCATAGGAAGCTGCCTCGACCCACTTTGTGAAGTAATCAATTGCCACCAGGATGAAGCGGTGCCCGTTGGATGCTGTAGGTCTGATTTCACCGATCATATCAATGCCCCACATTGCAAAAGGCCAAGGTGTTGTCAAGACGTTCAGAGGAACCGGAGGAATGTGCACCTTATCAGCGTAGATCTGGCATTTATGACAAGTCCAAGAATGCTGATAACAGTCGGCTTCCATTGTGGACCAAAAATATCATGCCCGAAGGATTTTCTTTGCCATGGTATGGCCACTGGAATGTGTTCCGAAAGCACCTTCATGTAGCTCCGCCATGATCCTTTCTGCTTCAGTCTTATCCACACAACGCAGTAAGGTTGAATCATGGTTTCTCTTATAGAGAATGCCATTGCTGAGGAAGAACTTTGCCGTAAACCTTCTCAGGAACTTCTTGTCATTAACAGATGCACCCTCGGGGTATTCTTGAGCTTCAAGGTACCTCTTCACTTCATGATACCAGGGTTTTTCAGTTACCTCTTCGGTCTCGAGATCGCAGCAATGTGCAGGTTCGTCCAACTTCCAGATAATGATCCGGGGAGCCTCGTTGTCCCATTTGACTTTGAACATAGAATACATCGTAGCCAACGCGTCCGCCAACTGATTCTCCTCTCTTGGGAAGTGTTCAAAAGTTATCTCCTCGAAGTGGGGAAGCAATGTCATGACGTACTCCTTGTAAGGAATAAGATTTGGGTGTTTCGTATCCCACTCGCCTTTGATCTGATTGATCACGAGAGCGGAATCTCCGAAGACACTCAGAAACTTGATCCTTGAGTCAATTGCAGCTTGAAGACCCATGATACATGCCTCATACTCTGCCATGTTGTTGGTGCAGTTGAATCATAGTCGGGCGGTGAGTGGAGTATGAGTGCCCTTAGGGGATATGATCACAGTGCCGATACCATTACCCAAAGCGTTCGAGGCTCCGTCAAAGTGCATAGACCACCGGGATCCTTTCTCAGGTCCTTCATCCGGTCCAGGTACTTCACAATCAGTCACTACCATGATATCCTCGTCTGGAAATTCAAAGCTCATTGACTGGTAATCATCCACTGCCTGGTGTGCCAAATGGTATGCCAATACACTTCCCTTGATTGCTTTTTGAGTCGTGTACTGGATGTCGTATTCCGTCAAGATCATTTGCCATCTTGCTATTCTTCCAGACAGAGCAGGATTTTCGAATATGTACTTTATTGGATCCATTTTTGAAATCAACAGAGTAGTGTGAGTCAACGTATACTGTCTCAGCCGGCGAGCAGCCCATACCAAAGCGCAGCAAGTTTTCTCGAGCAGTGAGTATCGGGTCTCACAGTCGGTAAACTTTTTGCTAAGGTAATAAATGGCGTGTTCTTTTCGGCCAGACTCGTCATGCTGTCCCAGCACACACCCCATTGAGTTGTCAAGTACAGTCAGGTATAAGATTAAAGGTCTCCCTTCAACCGGCGGCATAAGAATGGGTGGTTCTTGGAGATACTCTTTGATCTTTTCGAAAGCGGCCTGATACTCATCATTCCAACGTACTACTTGATCTTTCTTCAGCAGCTTGAAGATTGGTTCACAGGTAGCAGTTAGATGTGAGATGAAACGGGCAATGTAGTTCAGCCATCCTAGAAAGCCTCTGACTTCTTTCTCTGTCTTGGGAGTTGGCATCTCTTGTATGGCTTTCACCTTGGCAGGGTCCACTTGAATACCTTTGTCGCTTACGACGAAGCCTAGCAATTTTCCAGATCTCACTCCAAAGGTGCACTTGTTTGGGTTCAACCTCAGCTTGTACAACTTCAGACGGTCAAACAGCTTCTGTAGATGGTCAAGGTGTTCCTCCTCAGTTTGGGACCTTGCAATCATATCATCGACATATACTTCTATCTCGTGATGGATCATGTCATGAAATAAAGCAACCATGGCACATTGGTAGGTTGCCCCAGCATTTTTCAACCCAAAAGGCATGACCTTGTAGCAAAAGGTGCCCCACTGAGTAACAAAAGTGGTCTTCTCCATGTCTTCAGGAGCCATCTTGATCTGATTATAACCGGAGAAGCCGTCCATGAAGGAGAAAACTTTATGCTGAGCAGTGTTGTCAACTAGAACGTCGATATGAGGCAGAGGGAAATCATCCTTAGGGCTCCCTTTATTCAAATCCCTGTAATCAACACACATTCGGACCTTACCATCCTTCTTCGGCACTGGAACCACGTTGGAAACCCACTGAGGGTAAGAAGTCACTGCTAGAAAACCGGCATCAAATTGTTTCATAACCTCAGCTTTGATTTTCTCGGACATATCTGGACGCATACGGCGGACCTTCTGTTTAACCGGAGGGCAGTCTTCCTTGGTAGGCAGATGATGAACCACAATGTCGGTGTCTAACCCAGGCATGTCTTCGTAAGACCAGGAAAAGATTTCCACATAGTCATGCAGCATCTGAATCAACCGTTGTTTCACCCTGAGCTCTAGATTGGCACCAATCTTGACTTCCTTTATGTCTGTCTCAGTACCCAGATTTACCGTTTCCACTGGCTCTTCATGTGGCTGAATGGCCCTCTCTTCCTGGAGTAGCAGTCTTGCAAGTTCACCAGACACTTCGCAATCATCTTTACCTTCGTCTTCGGCTAAGTTGGTCGGATTTTCGAAGTCATAACTGGCAGTAGCAGAGTCGTTACCAGTGAGATCCAGAGTGGATTGGAACCTGTATAGGTGAGTGTGTGTAAATATAGCTGTTTTGCAATATATAACAAAGAAAGAAAAGGAGCACAAGATTTTGAAATACAACAAACGTCCAATGTTTTTATTGATGATATATGAAAATGACACACAAAAGCCCTCACAAATGAAGCCACGGTGCCCCGGGTAGGACACCGAGCCATAACAGTTTCAACATATTGTTTGTTACAAATTGAAAACAAAAGAGTTCATTACTGAGTGACAAAAGTAATAGGTGTGAAGTCTTTGGCAGTCCAGTTGCTTGGTCCACCATCGGTTGTTGGGTAGATCCAGCTGTCGAATTCAGATTCCTCCACGTCGTCTTCAATAGCATTCACTCCCGGGTTGGTGATGAACACAGGAGGTCTTCCAATCCTTGCCTTACGAACAGCCCTCTGAGCCTCTGCAGTGAAGCCCAAACCAAACTTGTCAGTCTTTGGAGTGAAATCAGGAAGTCGGCCCCATTTTGCACACTCACCCTTCTCAATAATAGCTCGGGCATCCTTCAAGGAAGCCATCTTCAAAGGAGGGTCTTCAATCACAGTTTCAGCTGATGCCAGTGTCTGAGGCACCTCTTCAAAGTGTTGAAAGGGGGTCTCAATGAATTCCCCATCCATCTCTATGTACCGGAACGAGTTAAGGTGGCTGACCATGTATTCTTCTTCCCCTTGAACTGTCACAATTTTCCCCCTGACCGGGTACTTCAGCTTTTGATGTAGTGTGGAGGTCACAGCTCCAGCCTTGTGGATCCATGGACGACCCAGAAAGCAAGAATAGGATGGTCGGATATCCATAACATATAAAGTAGAATAAAAAACTTGAGAACCAACCCTGATTGGAATGTCAACTTCCCCATGTACCATCCTTTTCGAACCGTCAAAGGCCCGGACAACAATGTTACTAGGCTTGAGCTCTAAACCCTCATAATCCAGCCTATCTAGAGCTTTCTTGGGTAATACGTTCAATGAAGAACCGGTGTCTACCAACACATGGGCAAGAGTAGTGCCCCTGCATTCAATGGAGCCATGCAGGGCATCATTATGGTTCTTTCCTTTGGCAGTCAGATCGGCGTCAGAGAAGCCTAAACCATTATCAGCAGTCAAGTTGGCCACACAATCGGTAAATTGATCAACAGACATTTCTTGTGGCACATGGGCCGTCTTCAGGAAGGAAATCAGGGCCTTGGCATGGGCCTCTGAGCATAACAACAGTGATAGCATAGAAATCTTTGATGGGGTGTGCCCCAGCTGCTCAACTACGTTGAAATCACTCTTCTTGATAATCTTGAGGATCTCTTCCATCTCTTGCTGGGAAGCTTCAACAGTGGTTGTCTTTGGTGCCTCCGCCCGGGCAGGTAAATCAGTAGCAATCCCTTTGCCCCGAGCATCAGATGACTCGGCAGCAGGGGTAGAAACAGGAACTTGATTAGGAAGGGAAGCAAGCATACTTGCAGGTGTGATGATAAGAGGTCTTTGAATAGTTGGTGGCGCAATATCTGGTGAGAACAACCTACCACTGCGAGTAATCTTGGCAGGCCCAGTGATGTTGCTGACACTGGTACTTGTATCGAACTCTTGTTTAACTCCAAGCACATAAACATTTGCCCCATAGTGCCATGGGACAACCTTGTCGGATGTATAAGGGAGAGGCCCCGGAACAGTGATGATGATAGGAGCAATCTTCTGAGTAGACATGATTTTGACAGGCTTCTTTGAAGGAGCCTTAGGAGGTTTGTTGAAAATAGTGACAATGGATACTTCTTCAGCAGGGATAGCAGGAACAGCAATCTTCTCGAACAAGATTTCTTTGCTATCCATCAGGCTTTGGATACCTGATTTCAGCAAAGGACAACCAACAGGTGAAACAGCACATAGAAGGCAACCTTTACCACATCCCGGAAATAAACCGGCTAGCAACAGGTTCCTTTTGACGGTCAGCAACGGAGTAACAATATCTTCCACAGAGGCTACATACCGGTCTTCTTCCACAGCATTCACTCCATGCTGGGGCATGGGAGCAGTCACAACATTGGGTCTTTCGGGCGCCTCAAACTGTATTTCTTTGGCATCAATAAGGTCCTGAACCTTATTCCTCAGAGCCCAGCAATCATCCGTAGTATGCCCCGGGCTATCAGAGTGATAAGCGCAATGGGCGTTGGGGTTGTACTTTGGAGAAGCTGTGTTCACTACCTTCAGAGCTTCTTTGACAGTTACCAGATTGGTTGACAGTAGTTGCGGCAAAATCTGAGACAGGGTCATACTGAGCCGAGTGTACTGCCTTTTAGGCCTCTCACCCCTTGGTTGATTAAACTGTTGAGGAGCAGCAACAGGCTTTGAAATTACCAATGCATTGACAGCTTGGCGGTGTTCCGGCTTAACTTGTCTTCTGGGACCATAAACAGCACTGGCTTCCTTCTTGAAGGGCTTCTTTTCAGTACTCGCGGAGGCACCTTTCTGTATCTTCCCCGACTTGATACCAGCTTCTATTCTCTCACCAGTCAAGATCAAATCTGTAAACCCAGCAGAAGAATTACCAATCAGATGGTTGAATAATGGACCGGACAGGGTCCCTAAGAACATGTCCACAAGCTCACGGTCCGTCAAAGGTGGTTCCACCCTGCCAGCCAGGTCTCTCCACTTTTGCGCATACTCCTTGAATCCTTCGCCCGTCCCTAGTGACATACCCTGAAGTTGGGTACGCGTGGGAGCGAGGTGAGAATTATACTGATACTGCTTATAAAAAGCAGTAGCCAAGTCCTCCCAGTTTCGGATACTGGCTCCATCCAGCTGATAGAACCATTCGAGTTGAGCCCCTGAAAGGCTATCCTAAAAGAAATGGATCCACAGGTTCTTGTCTGCAGTGTAAGGTTAGATCTTCCTTACATATGATCTGAGATGCATCTTCGGGCAGGACAGCCCGTCATATCTTGCAAAAACTGGCACTTTGAACTTCGGGGGGATCACAATTCCAGCAACTAATCCCAAATCTTCGAAATCTAAGCTGGGAACTCTCTGCAGCTCCATAGCTACCAACCTGTCTTCCAAGCTTTTGTACTTATCATCGGCGGGCGGGTATTGTTGCTCAGAGTAGTCCTCATCTTCTTCAGCCTCTCCTTCTTCAACTTCGGATTCGGAAGGTACCGCAGCCGCATTCCCTTTACTGGTTCCCTCTTCAGATGTAGGGGGAAATTCAAGCACTCTTCTGGCTTCACCCTCAAACCTTCTTCCTAGGGTAGCCACCCCGACCCTCTTCTTCTTCTTTTTCACTTGCTCTTTGTTCCCAAGCAGGGCTTTCAGATCCTCCTGACCCTTGGCCAAGGTCATCAGGAGATGTTGAAACTGTGAATTTTGAGACTGCAAGTCCTTGACCGATTGTTCGAGATCCATCTTACTGAAATAAACAGCAGAAAGATAAGGAAACCTGGTGTGAAGATCTGCTTATGCGCATGATGAATGATATGTTTGTTTATGCAATGCATTCAAGGGTTTAGAAAATTCAAAATTGTTGCAAACAAAAAGAACACACGTTATATTAATAAGAAGAAATTTGTCAGTACATAAATGCCCCATGGGCCAAATATTACAAAACCTTCTCAAGGTAAAAAGACGTTGCGCATCCTCTTTGGTGCAATGTAGGTGTTGAGGGTCTCTTCCTCATGGAGTCGGAGGGTAAGCTCCAAAACCTTCTTCTCACTGGCGTAGAAGCTGGCTTCAAAAGTGTTTCGTTCCTCCTTGAGTTGGATCCAACTCTTCTGCATTTCCTCCCACGATGTAGGCATGTCAGGATATAGGATGGTGTAGGGAACCTCTCCTTCCTTAACGGGCTCTTTAATCATAGGGAGAACATGAGGGTAAGGCATCATTAGACTCTGGCCTCGGGTTCGTACCCACTTGAGATAAGGCTCAAGAGGGATGGAGTTCTTGTGCCCCAGTGTCTTGTTGTCTACCTTGTTAGGCATCCTCCAAGCTCTGATGAATCTTTGGAGAAGTCCTTGCGCATCGTTGTCGAAGTCAAAAACTAGGTCAGGAATCAACATGTCGTGAGGGCCATCCCTCCGTGCATATCCAAATTGTCTCAAATCTAGACAAGGGTTGTAGGTAATGCCTCCTCTAATGCCAAGTAATGGAACATTAGGGAACTCTCCACAACGATCGATGATGATGACATTTTCTCTGGACCGAGAGCACCAATGTACATCAGAGTGAGTGAGGGTCATCAACCGTTGTGACCACCTTAAGCCTTGGTCATTCTTCAAGACAGATTGTGGAAGGTGCGAAATAAACCACCTTGCAAGGAGAGGAGTACAGCACATGAGAACACCCCTCTTTCTCATTGTTCGTGTGTAAAATGAGTGAAGAATGTCCCCAAGCAATGTTGGTATTGGATTCCTGGATAAGAAGATCTTGACGGCGTTGACATCTACAAGCTGGTCAGGATTTGGGAACAAGACCAACCCATAAATGAGGAGTGCCACAATTTCTTCAAAGGCTTGTAGATCCAATGAATTCCAACACTCTTGTGCCTTCTCAAACAAGAATTTTGCCAAGAAGCCTTTGACACCGCTTCTAGTTTCCCAATGCCCCTTGATGTCAGATGGTTGCAAGTGTAGTGCTTGAGCAACATCTTCAGGCTTTGGTTCTTTTTCCATACCGTTGTAGGGTAGCTGATTAAGAATAGGAATTCTCAAGAGTTGAGAAAATTCCTCCAAAGTGGGCACCAACTGGTAGTCGGGTAAAGTGAAACAGTGGTGAAGGGGGGTCAAAGAACTGGAACAACACCTTTACCATGTCCTCTTCAATGTTGGTGTTGACTAAGTTGAGCAGTCTACCATGTCTTTCACTGAAGGGAGAGCTTTCCGGAATTCTGGATGTGAGCTCTTTGAGTTGAGGAGGGATTCTCACAAGGTTGACTTGGATAGTTTTCCTGCGAAGAATTTCCATGACCTACAAAACAAGAACAAAGATGAAGATCTAAACCCTTGAAATGGTTAGTGAATGCATATGATGCTTTATGATGCTCATGATGTATGCACAAACATATGTACAAGCAATTCACACAAAACCCTAGTTTCCGGCTTGCATGGGGTTTCATAGGTAAGTACCCTCTTGAGCGTAGTTGGCTTAAAAACCTGTACTATAAATAGTAATCGGGTTCTAAGGAGCTCAATATCATTGGATTGTTTTCCATGTTCATTGTTTTGGTTTAGCCACTTAACTAGCGACCAAAATGTTCCAAGAAAACAACCCTCAATGAGTGTAGTATCGAGTATCTACCAACTTCGGACTGCACCAAAGCCGGTCATCTCACTACCCCTAATGAAAGGCCAAGATGGTCAAGTAAGGTTCTAGGTCATTAGTGCTTAGTGACATCACTCAGCGGCCCCGTACTCTCCTTGATTGAACTCAAGGGTTACCGGTACTCACAAATATGTCGCACTAATATAGCTATTGCTTCAACCGTGTTGGTATACCCCGCACAGTTTCCACAACGTAATGCTATCTATGAATGTTTCCCCAAATCCGGGTGTAGTATTTCAAGCCCAAACAAGAGAGCCAAGATATAAAGCAATCAAAGCAAACAATTAGTCATGCAAGATGGTGATCTAAGCCCTAAGGTTACTCCACTTTAAAATTTTCCCCAGCAGAGTCACCAGTTCTGTGATACGGTGGGAGAACTGACTTGAGGTTTTGCGTTTGTATTCGCAAATGTTTTGGTTGAGCAAGAGTCGCCACCGACTTTTTATTTTATCCTAAGGAAAGGTTAAAAAGCACAGCAAAAACCTTTGAGATGTTTTCTTGGGTTCGGGGAGTAGATTATAGAAAGGGAAGGTATTAGCACCCTTTCTATCCATGGTTATCCATGGGCTCTTAGTTACTTGCTTAGATCAACTTGCCTTGATTTTCAATTGTTTGAAATGGTGCTTTGTGTGTGGGTTTGAAAAATGTTTTGAAAAGAGGCCATTTGTGGTGGCAACCTTTGTAATGATCCATGTTGGGATGTATACAAAGATGTACTTATCTTTTGAAAAGTTTTCAATGTTTTTGAAAGTTGTTTTGAAAGTGTGTTGTGATGTGTGTTTTGAAAATAGGCAAGGTTTTGTTTTGCAAGTTGATTCAAGTAACTAAGAGTTTGTCTACCCCTAAATTTACTCAAAGGTTTTTCCTATGTTTTTAACCCTTTTAACAATTTTGTTCCACCATTGTATTTGGTGGACAATCTTGTGTTAGGATTTTTAACGGGACGGGCGCGGGTCATCGTTTAGACCATGATTGCAATGGTGCCAAGTGTCTTTGGGCAATTTTTCCTTAGGGGACTTGATCATTTTTAGGCAACTTTCGAAAGCGTCATCGAGGGACTATGATCATTTGATTATTGTTTTGTTTTGCCAAAGACACCTAACATGCAACATGGCCTTTTATTGAAGGCAACAAGTGGAGTAACCCTAGGGGTGCAAGTGTGATTAGTGTTGTCCATTTTCATGCCTTTTTTGTCTTTTGTTTAGTCAAGCTATTTGTTTGGTTGATTTTTGCATACAAAACCCTAAATCTATCATGGCATATTTAGAAAGCTTTTAAATGCGGAATTTAAAGGTCCTAAATTATTACAACACAATTATGGGATGGGGGGTACAAATGTTCAAATGGGGATATTTAGCAAGAAATTAAAATCTAAGCTATTACAATCCAAATGGAATTTACAAGGTATTTAATTGCACAATAATTAAATAAAATACAATAAATATGCAAGATGCAAAAAATGATTTTTATATGTATGTAAAAAAGGTATCTTCATGTGTGATATAAACAAAAATAAAAAGGATCAATTTTTGGATATTTTTCATGTTTAGGGCAAAACCCTAATTTTACAAATAAAAGGTATTTAATTATTTATTATATAGAACATTTATTAATTATATACAAAAAATAAATAAAAAGAAAGTATATTGTAAAAAAGTGATTTTTGAGGTCAAATATTAATAAAAATAAAAATGTATTATTTTTGTATTTTTCCCTAAATATTCTAATAAATATATAAGTATTTATAATATTTACTAAATATATTAAATATGTACAAAAAATAAAATATTTATTATTTACAAAAAAAAGTATATTTTTTAGAAAATGTTTTCAAAAGATAAAATAAAATAAAATCAGAACATAAAATGTATTTTGTATTATTTTGTATTTTGAATAAAAGGCTATATATGTTATTTATATGTACAAACTCAAATAAAACAAATAAAATTCAAATAAAATGCAAAAAAGGTTGAAAAAATGTTTTTTATATTTTTTATATTTTAACAAAAATAAACAAGTCAGAAACAAAAAGAAAAAGTCAAAAAATGATAAAAATAAACACAATGGGCCAAGGGGGTGTATGTGTAAAAAGATGGTGCAAATAGAAAAAAAAAAAAAAAGAAACAAGCCCAGCTCAAAGCAAGCTTGTCTTCAACCTCCAGACAGTTTCAAATGAAAAAACGTGCGCTTCCTTCCATCCCTGTTATCTCTTGATTCCTTGACTTTTAACAAAAACTTACAACACAAACATTATAGAGTATCATGTCACGAGTTCATACATATAAAAAACTTGATCTAACTCTCAGAAATGAGAGAGAATTTCTTCTCCTCAATTTCTGACCTAAGTTTTTGTCAATGTTCAGGTCTTAAATTCTCTCAGCATATGCAATATAAATGGAAAGTGAGGATATGGGTGGCTTCAGGGACATGATTATGACATAACTTATTCACAAACCTAAGCCTAGATATGCCTGGATTAAGAGATAGAAGTTCAAACTTTTACCTGTTCAGCTTGATTCGTGTATGACAATGGAGGTACTTTCAATGCAATGTGAGGACTTGTATAGCTTGCTTGAGGTTCAGGGATGCTTCTCCAACCTTTAGCTTGCTTTGAAACTAAATGAATCGAGCTATAGAAGTCAACCGGCAAAACAGAAAAAGTGAAAATGGTGAAGTTGGTTAGAGGTGTTACAGTCTTTAGCTAGGGCTTGGGATAGTTTCAATGGATGGTAGGGAGTGTGTATGAACCAGCTTTGGCCAAAACGCACGAGCAAACTGAGTTGTGCAACTCAATCTGCAGGGATGCCTTGTTTTGTGCAGCAAAATGGTGTTTTGATGTTTAGGGAGGTATTGAAGGTAGTTGGCTCGTGTTTCAGGTTAGTTGAGGAGTATGGAATATGTTCACAATGTTTGCTTAGGCTTGTGTTTGTAGAAATGAGAGTTGATGTTGTCTTTGCAAAGTTGCTTCTATCTTAAGTTAAAAATGCCAAGTTGAGTTACAAGCTTATGCAGGCCCCCTAAACATTCTGCAAAGCTTTGTCTTGATCAGTGGGATATGTCTAATAACTTGTGCCTCAGAGATTTGCATTGTACCTCTTGGATTGTAAACTTGACATAAAGTGTAACTTTACAAAAATGGATAACTTACTTTTTCTAATTAAGGCTTAATTCTTCATGCAATAACCAAATGCACAAAATAACATCTTGGCACAATGGATTGGCATTTAATTATTGAGTAAGAAAAGGATTAGAGGCCTGTAACTAGCTTGTGCAAGCTGACTTGAAAAATTGCAAAGTGTATGAACATGAAAATGGCTCATGAACAAAGTGACTTTTGCCCATATTGACAAATTCGATTCTCCCTAACCACAAGGGTGTTTGAGAAGTTCTTAGACATTTTGGAAAGCTTGGAATGTGTACTACAATCCATCTTTGTAATGCAAGTTGAGATTCCAAGTGGAAGCATGTGAAAAGTGGCCATGAAGTTGGGCAAAAATCCTGCCTAGAATAGGTCAAAAATTTTCTAAGTTAAGAATGTTTTTCACCCCTATTCCAAAAATCATAACTTGAGCTACAAGCTTCTTTTGAGGAAACTTTGTGTATCAAAGTTGTAGATTTCGCAATGGACTATAACTTTCATGTTTTGAGTTTTGTTTTAATCCAAATGTATCTTGATGAAAAGATGGGACAAAGTTAGGAAAAAATTAGGGATTTTCATAACTTCGAATATTTCTAAGTTATGAAAATTCTTCATTTTAAACCCTAATTTGTAATTTTTGATTTCTTGATGAACAAGTTTCACAATTTGACATGTTTTGATGAAAAATGAATCTTGACACTTGATTTTGACCAAAAAGTCAAAGTTTGACTTTTCAGTATACAGTCAAATTTGGCTCAGTTGACTGGAAACTTCATATGTCAATCTAGTGCATTTGGGATCTTTTGAACTTGTTGAACATGTCAAGACAATGTCATTGAGTCCTTGAGTCCACATGTGAGCTTGGTTTGCCATTGGCTAGGTCAAACAGTCAAAAATTGCCTTTGTGTAGTCAAAACCCTAAAAATGACCATTTTGCCCTTTTGATGATCTGATCAAATTTCTTGTGGAATTGTGATCCAAACTTTATCAAATGGTCCATATGAGTTCATAATATTGATGTGGGTCAAAAATCATGAGGTTTGGCTGTCAATTGACCACAGTTGACTTTTTCCCCAATACAGCTGATTTTTAGGTCAACTGTCCAATTGACTGGGCAAAGATTGGAATCAAGGCTTGAAACTTGGTATGGATAAACTTGTGAGTCCAACATGAAGCATGAAAGTCATTTTGGGCCTTTTAGGTCAAAACATCTTTGTGCAAACACAAACCCTAATTTGGGTCAACAGTGCAAGGAGGAGTCTTGAGCAGAGTAAACCCTAACTTGATCTTGAGCTCCAAGGGTCTTGTGGTGAGAAATTATTGAGGAAATGGGAGGGCAAATTTTGGGGGTACAACAGTTGCCCCTGTTCAATCTTCTTGAACCTGAAGAGTTAGATTGGCAAGTTTGCCTTTCGCGACTCGAAGGTAAAAGGAGATTGGATACTAGAGTGCCCGGAAATTTGCACTCGCATAGTGGAGTATCAGCAATGTGATGTCGGGAATGGGCTTACAGATGCCATTTGGAGAGATGGTGGATAGGGGGATGGGATTATAGATGCCATCTGGAGACGTGACAGAACCTTGTCGGGAATGGGCTTATGGATGCCATTTGGAAGTGTTGATCGCGTAAGAGATTCCTTAGCGAGAACTTGCGTACTTTGAGAAAGGAAGATGGTTTCCTGGCCTGTTACAGGTGTTGATCTTCAAACTCTTCATGCAGATGTTCCCTGGCTAGGTACAGGTATCGAATCTACAATTAGTTGTTCACAGATGTGCCCTGGCTAGATACAGGAAGCGAATCTGGAATTGGTCGTCTACAGATATGCCCTGGCTGGATACAGGAATCAAATCTGGAATTGGTCGTCTACATATATGCCCTGGCTGGATACAGGTATCGAATCTGGAACTTGTCGTCTACAGATATGCCCTGGCTGGATACAGGAATCAAATCTGGAACTGGTCGTCTACATATATGCCTGGCTGGATACAGGAATCGAATCTGGAATTTGTCGTCTACAGATATGCCCTGGCTGGATACAGGTATCGAATCTGGAACTGGTCGTCTACAGATATGCCCTGGCTGGATACATGAATCGAATCTGGAATTTGTCATCTACAGATATGCCCTGGCTGGATACAGGTATCGAATCTGGAACTTCAAAAGGTTGGTAGAGATAGCTTTCCTGGCTGGATACAGGTGTAAACCTATGACCTGAGAATGAAAGATAATTTCCTGGCCTGTTACAGGGGTTGATCTTCAAACTCTTCATGCAGATATGCCCTGGCTAGATACAGGAATCGAATCTACAATCAAATCACTCACAGATGTGCCCTGGCTAGATACAGGAATCGAATCTGGAATTATGATAGTTGATAGTAATCATCTTTGGATCGTCCTTTTTCCTGAAAAGGCAAGACATTAGTTGTATGCAATGTCATGATGATGTCATGATGTTCTCAAAAATAAATGAGATTGTGTGATATGATGCGTATATGCATGCGTCATGGTGTAGGATAATGTGAAATGTCTATGAATGTATTTTCGTCTAGGAAAATAAATCCTTGACGAGTGCAGGGAATTTGTTGAATCCTGGGCAGATGTTGAAGAGTAGAGTTCTTCGCTTCTGCTGGGGATGATGGTTGCAAGAATAAACCGGTAGGAGAAGATGACTCCGTTGGGGAATAAACTTATTGGAGAGATTACTCTGTGGGGAATTACTCTGTAGGAAGAGATACTTCGTTGAGGTTTTGATGAGAGCTCCGTTGGGGATTCCACTGATAAGTTATGTTGGGGAATTTGATGAACTCCGCTGGGGATAGCAAGAACTTCGCCGAGGACGATCTTTCCGTGGTAATTAGCTGAGGATAACCCAGTTATAAGCCCTAGTGGGAAATAACCTTTGAATAAAGTCGGGGAGAGACGTTCGCACTCTGCAGGTGATAAGCTTCCAGAATCTACTGGGGATAAGCTTCAGAATCTACTGGGGATATGGATTCCACTCTCCTGGGGAAACTTTGGATTGTACTGGGGAATGGTTCCACCGGATTTCTGTACTCCGCCGGGGAACAATCTTTTATTAAGACTGTCGGGGATGCTTGCTGAGGAATGTCTATGCTCCGCTGGGGAATGTTGAGATCTTCTGGGGATACCCAACTTTCTTAGGGCTGACAGTAGACTAACTCTGCTTGGGAAGAGTATCGCTGACTTGCTAGGGGAACAATGTGCCTTTTCGGGGCTGACGGGAGACTAGCTCTGCTTGGGGAGAGTATTGCTGAATCTTGTCTTACTCTGTGGGGAGTTGAGGTAACTTGGTTACATTCTTCAGCCGAACCTACCTTGGTACCTTGGTGGACAGAGCAACTAGATTGCTTGGACAATTCTTATTGCCCCTGTTTCTGATGTCACCTGTAATTAGTCCTTTGTTTCGCGTGCAAATATTCATGATTAGCAATTAATGTCAAATGCATATATCAAAAATGAACATTGGATGTTCTTTGCAAAACAAAACAGAAAAAGGAAAAACGATGGGTAATTTGTCTGAAAAATTGAACTTATATTGATTTTGAAATTTGCCTGTAAATAGGCGTTTCATGTACAAGAGGCTGAAGTCCTAGTAAGAGAACACCGCCGAACAGCATAGGGTTTATTCAATTTTGAAAAGGAAATAAAACAGCTATGTGAAAAATAATCCCACTGGGTTCCAACTCTGCTATCGCCTTTATGTCTTCAAGCGTCTCATCACTCTGCCGCTTAGTTGAAGATGAAGCTGATTGATTGTGTCGTCTGAGCCCGATAGTTGATGCCGAATTCTGGATGCAAGGTGATCCAATGAGACATAGTATTACGCTTTATCCCTAACTTTTGCCTGGACCGCCCTTTCGGGTTTTCAGTCCACCGGGATACCCATTTTTGCCCAAGCCGCCTTTTCAGGTTTTCGACTTGCCGGGTGTACAGATTTTTTTATTTTGTCCCTTATTTTTGCCCGAACCCTTTTGGTTCGCCGGGAAGCCCTTATTTTTGCCTAGGTGTGTCAACCTAGCGGGTCTTTAGTCATGCGTAGTATCTTTTTACTATGTCTGCATTGGCAGGGTGAGGAAGGTCGTCACCATCCATGGTGGTTAGAATCATAGCTCCTCCTGAGAAGATATGTTTAACCACAAATGGCCCTTCGTACGTAGGGGTCCATTTGCCCCTGGGATCACTTTGAGGAAGAATGATGCGCTTGATTACCAGGTCTTCGACTTGATACTCTTGTCGTCTGACCTTTTTGTTAAATGCCCTGATCATCTGTTTTTGGTACGTTTGACCATGACAAATAGCAGTGAGTCTTTTTTCTTCGATTAGGTTTAATTGATCAAGCCGAGTCTGGATCCAGTCATCTTCGCTCAAACCTGCATCCTTCATTATCCGGAGAGAGGGTATCTGAACTTCAATAGGCAAGACTGCCTCCATGTCGTAGACCAAGGAAAAGGGAGTTGCCCCTGTTAACGTCCGTGCTGAGGTACGGTACCCATGAATAGCAAACGGTAACATTTCGTGCCAATATTTGTAGGTCACTGTCATCTTCTGCACAATCTTCTTGATGTTCTTATTCACCGCTTCTACAGCCCCATTCATCTTCGGCCGGTAGGGAGAAGAGTTGTGGTGCTGTATCTTGAATTGCTCGTAGAGCTCAGTGATCATCTTGTTGTTGATATTGGTACCATTGTCCGTAATGATCCTCTCAGGGACGCCGTATCGATAGATTAGGTTATGCCGAATGAACCATGCCACGACATTCTTGGTTACGGTAGCATAGGAAGCTGCCTCGACCCACTTTGTGAAGTAATCAATTGCCACCAGGATGAAGCGGTGCCCGTTGGATGCCGTAGGTCTGATTTCACCGATCATATCAATGCCCCACATTGCAAAAGGCCAAGGTGCTGTCAAGACGTTCAGAGGAACCGGAGGAATGTACACCTTATCAGCGTAGATCTGGCATTTATGACAAGTCCGAGAATGCTGATAACAGTCGGCTTCCATTGTGGACCAAAAATATCCTGCCCGAAGGATTTTCTTTGCCATGGTATGTCCACTGGAATGTGTTCCGAAAGTACCTTCATGTAGCTCCGCCATGATCCTTTCTGCTCCAGTCTTATCCAAACAACGCAGTAAGGTTGAATCATGGTTTCGCTTATAGAGAATGCCATTGCTGAGGAAGAACTTTGCCGCAAACCTTCTCAGGAACTTCTTGTCATTAACAGATGCACCCTCGGGGTATTCTTGAGCTTCAAGGTACCTCTTCACTTCATGATACCAGGGTTTTTCAGTTACCTCTTCGATCTCGAGATCGCAGCAATGTGCAGGTTCGTCCAACTTCCAGATAATGATCCGGGGAGCCTCGTTGTCCCATTTGACTTTGAACATAGAAGACATCGTAGCCAACGCGTCCGCCAACTGATTCTCCTCTCTTGGGAAGTGTTCAAAAGTTATCTCCTCGAAGTGGGGAAGCAATGTCATGACGTACTCCTTGTAAGGAATAAGATTTGGGTGTTTCGTATCCCACTCGCCTTTGATCTGATTGATCACGAGAGCGGAATCTCCGAAGACACTCAGAAACTTGATCCTTAAGTCAATTGCAGCTTGAAGACCCATGATACATGCCTCATACTCTGCCATGTTGTTGGTGCAGTTGAATCATAGTCGGGCGGTGAGTGGAGTATGAGTGCCCTTAGGGGATATGATCACAGTGCCGATACCATTACCCAAAGCGTTCGAGGCTCCATCAAAGTGCATAGACCATCGGGATCCTTTCTCAGGTCCTTCATCCGGTCCAGGTACTTCACAATCGGTCACTACCATGATATCCTCGTCTGGAAATTCAAAGCTCATTGACTGGTAATCATCCACTGCCTGGTGTGCCAAATGGTCTGCCAATACACTTCCCTTGATTGCTTTTTGAGTCGTGTACTGGATGTCGTATTCCGTCAAGATCATTTGCCATCTTTCTATTCTTCCAGACAGAGCAGGATTTTCGAATATGTACTTTATTGGATCCATTTTTGAAATCAACAGAGTAGTGTGAGTCAACATATACTGTCTCAGCCGGCGAGCAGCCCATACCAAAGCGCAGCAAGTTTTCTCGAGCAGTGAGTACCGGGTCTCACAGTCGGTAAACTTTTAGCTAAGGTAATAAATGGCGTGTTCTTTTCGGCCAGACTCGTCATGCTGTCCCAGCACACACCCCATTGAGTTGTCAAGTACAGTCAGGTATAAGATTAAAGGTCTCCCTTCAACCGGCGGCATAAGAATGGGTGGTTCTTGGAGATACTCTTTGACTGGGCAAAGATTGGAATCAAGGCTTGAAACTTGGTATGGATAAACTTGTGAGTCCAACATGAAGCATGAAAGTCATTTTGGGCCTTTTAGGTCAAAACATCTTTGTGCAAACACAAACCCTAATTTGGGTCAACAGTGCAAGGAGGAGTCTTGAGCTGAGTAAACCCTAACTTGATCTTGAGCTCTAAGGGTCTTGTGGTGAGAAAATATTGAGGAAATGGGAGGGAAAATTTTGGGGTACAACAGGTGTCACAAGTAAACAGGGTGTAAATGTTAGAAAAAAATCCATAGGCCCGTGAAACAGAAGCCCAGCGCTGCAAGGGACAAAAAAAGTGGAAAAATGTGAGAAAATGCAAAAGGCATCACCCTGAGGCTCGAACCCATGACCTCTAGCAATTACGCGCGCTGCCTTACAACTGGGGTGGATGTACATCCGTTTATATAAACAAAACCACAAATATATATTAGAGACTGCTTCCTGAAGGCAACTTCATCTTCAACATTGAGCCATGGCCGGACCACCTGTATCTTTCTCATTTCTCCATAAAAATGGAAAGTTCAAACATGAAACTTGTGGTGTTTCTTCCCACAAATTCAAACATATAACTTATGTAAACTAAAATTCAAAGATAAAATCTAATTTTACTGGCCCTAATTTGAAACCTAATTTTTGCAGAAATTTCAAATCCAAAATTCTCTATACACAGTTAATATAAATGAAAACTATGAACATGGTTAGCTTTAGAGCTAGGATATCTACATTTTGCTTTCACAAATCAGGACCAAATGATGCTTGTATGAAGAGATAGAAGTTTGAGTTTTTACCTCTTGCAACTGGAATCGTGAATGGAGTTTGAGCAAGTTTTGAGAAGGCCTGAGGATTTGTTTAGCTTGCCTGGACCTCCCTGAGTGTATTCCAACCCTTACTTTGTCTTTAAAGTCCATGAATCTCTCTACTCAATTCAACCTGCAAGCTTGATATTTGAAAATGGTGGATGGTGATCGAGGAGTTACAGTGAGGGAACAAGGGCCTGGATCACTTTGATATGATGTATATTAAGTGTTTGGGTGGTTGAAACTTAATACGCACGGGTGGATTTGGAGATGGCTATGTGAGGTTCAAAACTGTCAAGTTATGGCATATTCTAAGTTGCAAAGTGTTTGGGAGTGTTTTGGAGTCTTATCCTTCTTTCTCAACTTGTAAATAGTGTATCTACTTGTAAGCAAAAGGTCTTAAGTCTTGTAATAACTCAGATTTCAAGAACTCACATGTTTTGCTTGGTTACTTATTTTTGAAGCTAGGCTAGCAAGCATGGTTTCAAGGTGTAGTACCAAGCTTGTATGGGGATGAGACCTTTAAACATACTTGTTCTGATTGAGTGGAGTGTGTTTATGCAGAAAAAACAAGTGCAAGGCTCAATGCAAGCTGACTTTGCATAAAGCTTGCTTTTCCGAAGTGGCAATGTTGCCTTTCTCCCAAAAATGGAATTATGCTTGTACAATGCATTCAATGCTTGGCTTAACGCTTCCAACAACTGTGAAAACATTTAATTATGGAGTGAAAGTCACGTTAGAAGCATGCAAAGTAGTATTTGTTCAGCATGCTTGAGGATTGGATCCAATGTTCTTCACATAATGGCTTGAAATCCAAGTGACAAATCACCAATTTCATCTCTTTGATTCTCCTTACTCAAGAATAATCTCAAGGAGTTCTTGAACATTTTGGAAATCTTGCAATGTTATCTACAACTCATATTTGAATTTCTTTTGAAAATTCCTCTTGAAACCATGTGAAAAATTGCCATGAAGTTAGGTCAAAAATTTGCCTAACAGGGGCAAAATTTCGCTAAGTTATTTTTAGTTCATGAGCATGTATTCACAAAATTATATCTGGAGATCCAAGCATTTTTAGGAGAAATTGTGTGAAGCAAAGTTGTAGATTTCATGGAGATATACAACTTTCATGTTGGAAGTTTCCTTTGAATCATCTTGTATCATGGTGAAAATTTGGCTCAAAGTTGTGAAAAAATAAGAAATTTTCTATACTTAGAAAATTTCTAAGTTAAGAAATTTCAAATTTTCAAACTAAAAATAGTTTCATGTTTTGACATGTTTTAATGAATTATGATCTTTGGAATTTGATTTTGACCAAAAAGTCAAAGTTTCTTTTCAGTATACAGTTGACTTTTGATTAGTTGACATAAAAATTCATTTGTCAATCCAATGGACTTGTAGTGTTTTGAATCATGTTATTAGGTCAAAATGATGCAATTGAAATATTTAAATCATGCTTCAAACCAATTGATCATTTGTTAGGTCAAAAACCAGAAATTGCCATTTCCCAGTCAAAACCTTAATTTGACCATTTTGCCCTTTTGATGATTTGATCAAATTTCTTGAGGAATTATGGTCCAAACTTGATCAAATGATATATATGAGTCTAAGATGTTGATGTGGATAAAAAATTATGAAGTTTGACTGTAAATTGGCCATGGTTGACTTTTTCCCCAATACAACTAATTTTTAGGTCAACTGTTCAATTGACTGATCAAAAGTGTGATTCAAGACTTGAAACTTGACATGAGTAATCTTAGGGGTCCATAATGATCCTTGAAAGTCATATTGAGCATTGATAGTCCAAAAATCCTTGTGCAAACTCAAACCCTAATTTTGGTCATCAGTGCATGAGGAGGTGTCTTGAGCTGGTCAAACCCTAATGCAGTCTTGAATCAAAGAGATCTTGTGAGAAAATTCTTGATAAGTGAGAGGGAAAATTTTAGGGTACAACACCCTGCATTCGTAAAACAAAACGGCATGACTTTGTAATAAAAGGTTCCCCATTATTTAACAAAGGTGGTTTTCTCCATATCCTCGAGAGCCATCTTGATTTGATTGTAGCCGGAGAAGCCATCCATGAAAGAGAAAACTTTGTGTTGAGTTGTGTTGTCAACCAAGACGTCAATATGAGGTATCAAGAAATCATCTTTGGGGCTTTCTCTATTCAAATCCCTGTAGTCTACGCACATACGGACCTTTCCATCCTTCTTCGGTACGTGTACCACGTTCGCAACCTATTGAGGATATGATGCTTTAGCCAGGAAACCTGTGTTGAATTGTTTCATTACCTTGGATTTTATCTTTTCGAACATGTCAGGCCATATACGACACACTCTTTGCTTGACTGGAGGACAATCTTCCTTTGTTGGTAGACGATGAACCATGATGTTAGTATCGATCCCCGACATATCTTCATATGACCAAGCAAATTCTTCAACATAGTCATGAAACATCTTGACCAGTCTGCCTTTGATACTATCTTCTAAGTTAACGTCGATATTGACCTCTTTCTTTTCTTCCTCAATACCTAGATTGATCACTTGAACTGGATCCTCATAAGGTTGAATGGATTTTTCTTCTTGCATCAGAAGCCTGGCTAGTTCCCCAGGTATTTCACGGTCTTCTTTTCCTTCCTCTTCGACTTAGTTGATTGGACGTTCAAAGTCATAAATGGCAATAAAAGAGTCGTTGGCAATGAGATCATGAGTGGATGAGGATCTGCAACTGTTTGTGTGTGTCTGTAAGATACATGGCTATTTTGAAAATGAAAATATGAAAATAAAGACAATGAGCATAAAATTTGAATGCAAGAGGTCCAACGTTTTTTATTGAATGATTATATGGCATATGAAAATGAACAAACCCCTAACAAATGGACCATGATTCCTCGGGTAAGGCACATGGTTTAAAGTTATTGTTTGGAATTAAATTACAGACAAAGTTCTTGAATTGACAAAAACCGTAAATAGTAATTACTCCTCGTTGAAGGAGGTGGGAATGAAATCGTTGGCATGCCAATTGTTGATCTCTTCATCGACAGTTAGATAAATCCAATCATCAAAGTCGTAGTCATCCTCAGAGTCCTCAATAACTTTCACTTTGTGATTACCAATGCGAAGAGGTGGTTTTCTTATGCGAGCACGTCTGACCTCCCTTGGAGCTTTAGCAATGAAACCCAGCCCAAACTTGTCTACTTTGAATGGAATGTCAGGGAGTTGTCCCTAAATTGTATTTCTTCTATCTTCGACCATGGCACAGGCATCTTTAAGTGAAGCCATTCTTGGTATAAATTCATTAGTTTTGATATGTCAGAGGAGACTTTGGTGGCGGAAACCATAGGAGGAACCACTTTGAAGGCTTGACAAGGAGTCTCTATAAACTCACCGTCCATCTCCACATAATTGAAGGAATTGAGGTGGCATACCATGAATTCCTATTCGCCACAAACAATAACAATTTTTCCCTTGACTGGATATTTCAATTTCTAGTGAAGGGTGGATGTCACTGTTCATGCCCTATGTATCAAAGGGCTCCCAAGTAAGCAAGAGCAAGTGGGACGTATATCCATCACATAGAAAGTAGAATTGAGAGTTTGTGAACCAACTTTAATGGGGAGATCGACTTCTCCAAGTACCATCCTCTTAGACCCATCGAAATCCCTTACAACTATATCACTTGGTTTCAACACCAGTCCTTCATAATCTAGCCGGTCTAAAGCACCTTTGGGTGACACATTTAGAGACGAGCCAGTATCAACTAAGACATGAGGCAGGGTAGTTTCCTTGCATTCAATAGAGACATGCAAAGCCTTGTTATGATTCCTTCCAATAGGAATCAAATCAGCATCAGAGAAACCTAATATATTGTCAGCCGTTAAACTCGCCACACATTTCTCGAACTGGTCAGCTATAGTCTCTTCGGGCACATGAGCTTTCTTTAAAAACTTAATTAAATCTTGGGCATGAGCATCAGAACAGAGTAGTAATGACAGCATGGAGATTTTTGAGGAGGTTTACCCCAGCTGTTCGACTATTTTGAAATCACTCTTCTTTATAATTTTTAGGATTTCCTCCATCTCTCGAGTGGAGGGCTCTTCAGCATCAACATCTTTGGTAGGTGCGTCTATCCCAACAGGCTCACTTACTTTTTCTTTGCCTCTAGTGTTGGCATTAGGCTTGTTATTGGATATGTGAACAAGAGTTATTGTAGTAGTCGGAGGTGAAATATCACGGGAGAAGATGTAAAAGCAATTTGGAAAGGTCTGCTCTCCCTCAAACCGGCTTCTTGTCTCATGGGAGGCTGAATAATGACTTGATCCCCAATATTGACTGTTTGTTTCATACGGTTGCAACAGTCTTGATGAATTTTATTGACGAGGGTCTTTAGCTCCTCTTGTCCCCAAGATAATTTTTGGATAAGGGCCATCTGGCCCACCAGTTGTCCCATCATCTGGACTTTCATTGTTGCCATTTCAGTTTGTAGCTGTTCCAACTGGTCATCCTTGTTGTCCTCGGGATTCTTCATGGTCAAGCCCCTAGTGAGGAGTGCTTTCACTTCTTCTCGCCCTTGGATAGGTTCAAGAACATTTCTTAAAGTTGAGCATTTTGAGTCTGAATGTCCTTGATAGTCTGTTCTAGAGCCATCTCTACTAAAATAAACAGTAAGCAGATAAGAAACCCGTGTGGGGAAGCCTGTCATGATATGATGCATGGTATGTGGATGAAATGTTTTCAAGGACTTAGAAAAATTAAATTTGTTTTAGACAAAAAAGGAGCAAACATCAATTATATTAATAAGTTTAAATTGATTACAACCATGCCCCTTGGGCTTACAATGGAGGAAGTAAAGCAAAATAAACTCCTAAGACAAAAAGGTAGAACGCATCCTCTTTGGCGCAATGTAGGCGTTCAAGTTTCCCTCCTCGTGAAGCTGTCTCGTAAGCTCCAAAACCTTCTTTTCACTCTCATAGAACTGGGCTTCAAAGGTGTCTCATTCTTCCTTCAGTTGGATCCAAGCTCTTTGTAAGTCTTCAAGAGAAGTAGGCATGGTAGGATGAAGGATAGCATAAGGAACATCTCCTTCAACTAATGGCTCCATGATGATAGGCAAAGTGGCAGGGTATGGCATACCGAGTCTTTGAGCATGAGTTCATACCCACTTAAGATAAGCCTCCAAAGGAATGGAGTTCTTACGCCCCCAATGTCTTGCTATTCACTTTGTATATCATTCTCCAAGCTCGTATGAACCTTTGACGGTAGCCTTGGTTGTCGCCCTCATAGTCGAATAATAAACCTTGGATGAGTGCATCGTGAGGACCATCTCTTCGTGCATACCCAAATTGTCGTAATGTAAGAGGAGGGTTATAGGTGACACCTCCCCTAAATCCTAAGAGTGGGACATTAGGGAATTCCCCACAACAATCAATGATAGTAGTGTCCTCCAAGGATCGAGAACACCAATAAATGTCAGAGTGTGTGAGGGACATCATCCTTTGAGACCATGTCAAACCTTGCTCGTTCTTCAACGTTGATCGAGGTAGGTGTGAAGTAAACCAATTAGCGAGTAGGGGAATGCAACATAAATGAGTACCTCTTTTCTTCATGGTGCGGGTGTGGAAATAATGTAAAATGTCTCCAAGCAAAGTAGGTATATGATTACGGGAGAGGAAAACCTTGATGGCATTCACATCTATGAATTGGTCCGGATTGGGAAATAGAACCAAACCATAGATTAGAAGGGCCGAGACATTTTCAAAATCTTGAAAATCTATATCCTCTCAGAATGAACGAGCCTTCTCCAACAGAAACTTGGCTAGGAAACCCTTAACTTCGCTTCTTATCTCCCAATTTGTTACAATGTCGGCTCTCTTCAGATGCAGGGCTTCGGTAATGACTTAAGTCTTTGGAGTCTCCTCTAAACTGGTGAATGTTATTTGATCAAGCACAGGCACTCCTAACAGTTGAGAGAACTCTTCTAATGTAGGCACCAACTGATAGTCAGGAAAGGTGAAGCAATGATTCATGGGATCAAAGAATTGGAAGAGTACACACATCATTTCTTCTTGGAAATTAGAGGTAGCCAAGCTGAGAAGTCGACCATATTTCTTAGTGAAGGGAGAATCTCCAGGAACCGTTGATGCTAATTCTTAGAGTTTAGGGTGTGCTTTCACGAAGCTGATTCGGATGGTATTCCTTCAGATGGGAGTCATGGCCTACAAAACAAAACAAAGATAAATTCCTAAATCCTTGAAATGGTTAGTGAGAATGCTTATGATGTTATGATGTTTATGATGTTATGTACAAGTATGCAAAGCAAGCAAGTTGTTATGTACAAATAATCATATACACACAAAGTAGACAAGTCCTTAGGTATATGCTTATATGGAGTTTGTAGGTAAGTACCCTCTTGAAGTTTAGTTGGCTAAACCTGTCCTAGAAAGTAACTGGTTTCTAGGGGATCTCTGTTGTACCCCAAAATTTGCCCTCCCATATTCTTCAAGATTTGACAAGAATCATCTTCAAATGGTTCAAGATTGCTCAAAGGTTGCACAGTCCAAATGCCTCCTAAGCCAGTCAAAATTAGGGTTTTGGTTCCTTCAATAAATTTGGGGTTTCCAATGGCTCAATCAATTGTCATAGGTCCACATACATTCTCAAGCATCTACATACCAAGTTTCAAGACTCACAGTGCCAAATTCCACAGTCAAAAACCCCATTTGATCCATAGTCAACTGCAAGGGCAAAATGGTCATTTGGCAGTCAAAAGTCAAAGATTTTGGTCAACATCTTATTTTGAGTTCACAATCATCATTTGATCAAGTCTTGATCATGATTCCACAAGAATGGCTCAAAAATCATCAAGGATGCAAAAGTTACTATTTTTGGACAGTAGAAAAGTCAACTGTATCTTGACCAAGGCATAACTTTTTCATGGTTCATCAGAAAAATCCCATCCAATGCTCATTTTTAAGGGGATGACATTTCCTACAATCCATCTTCACATTCCAAGTCCAATAAATGCTCTCATAAAAAGTTATCAATTTCTACATTATAGGTCAATTTCAAAAGTTAACAAAAATGCACTTTAAGTCAAAGACCATAACTTGAGATTGGTAAATCCAAATGACATGGGACAAAAGGAATTGGTTATAGGACTTCAAGACCTTTCCAAAATGTCCAAGAACATGTTCATATGATCAAAATTGAGCAAGATATGCATTGGAGAAGTTGGGAAATTTTTGTGAATTTGCAAAAGTCAACTTTGCTCAAAACACTTTGTTTTTGCTAATGGGCCTCAAATTTCTTCTTGAAACTTTATCCAAGGCCTATGCACGACCCCTCAAGCTTAAATTGAATTATTTTATTATTTTTAATCAATTTTAATTCATTTAATTAATTTAAATTGTAGGAAATACAAAGATTTGATTTTTTCAATCTTTTTGTGAAGCAAAAGTGGTCAATATATGTTGGAAATTTCGTGTGCAAATCAAAGGAACAAGAATCTCCAAATTTAGCAAGTTTTTCCAATCAAAAAGATTCAAAAATATTTGATTTTCAATCAAATATACAATCATCAATTCCATGGATTTCTTGGCAAAGATTTGACCTAGTTTCACTCTACTATATATACAAGAGCTAACCCTAATCATGAATACGTGAAACCACTGCAGACAAAGCCATAGCAACTTTGAAAAAAAACTCAAGAAACTTGAAAATTGTTTTCCAGGTTCCAGGCCAATTCAAGGACTTTTGTGGATTCAAATACGTTACTGGGAGTGTGAGGAACGTTTTGCAATCAAAACCACACGCCAAGGCTCAAAGAATCACGAAGAACAGTTTCACGGTTTGCATATTTTGTCCATAATCGAATAGCTTAATTCATGCATCATTAATGTGATTTTTTGTGTGTTTTGCATTGCTAGAACTCCTATGAAGCTAATGGTACAGGTTAATTGAATTATAACACGCAGAATCGCAAAGCGCCATTAACGAATTTTAGGGTTCATGAGTTCTTGAATTAGGGCTTTCCAAATCCAGTAAAATTGAACCTTATAAGACCCATGGTTGAAATCAGGAGACTCAGACAAATGTAACTCGACCATCGCGAAATATTTATGTTGCTTGTAGCTCTAATCGCTATTATTGGTCATTACAGTTTGTGGGGGTTAAAAACCCCCGCTATCTAACATGTTTTTTTACAGGCAAACGGGGAAGACGAAGGACGTGTTAGTTCCTGGTTGGACAATTCAAAATACACGCATGATTTTGTTGTTTCCAGCACATGTGATTGTTTTTATATATTATCTTTGTTTCGTATCATATTAACAAATGCGTGAAAGTGGCTGGGTGGATGTTGCGTTGGCTGGTAACCATTGGGACCTGGGTTCGAACCCCAGGTCCCCCAAATATTATTTGATCTTTTTCCACAGATATTCTAGTACAAGGCTTGCAAAGGAGTTCATCATGTACCTAACTTACCAACGCGCCAGGTGGCCTCCAATTCAGATCCCATGGCTCATGTTGAAAGACTACCATGATCCTCAGTCAACAAACGCCTAGCCAATCATCAAAGTCAAACAGGCTTGCAACTTAATGGGCCAGAATTGCTTTCTAACCTCCTAAAGGGGCCAACACACCCCCCCTGGTTTTCTTTTTTATTCTTTTATTCTTTTTCCTTTTTATTTTCTTTTATTCATTATTATTATTATTACTATTATTTAATTAACATAATTATTATTTTCATAATAAATTCAGGAAACCAAAAAATGTAAATATAATTATTATTATTATTTATTAATTTCACTTTATTTTTTGTAAATAAATTCTAATGTAATCAATTTAGTTAATTAGGTTAACTTTGACTTTTTTTTTTCATAATAAATAAAATTAACATAGAATTAGGGTTTTCTTGACTATTTTAATTTCTTTTCTTTTATTCCATGAAAAACATAAAAAACTAAAAAATACTTTTTTTTCTTTTAATTAATTAATTAATTAGTTTTAGATTTAATTAAATACAAAAAGGACCAAAATTCATTCTTTTCTCAAAAAGGGTCAAAACCCTAAGGACTTTTCCAATTCAATTTCTTTTCGCGCATATTTATTTTTGATTATATTTATGTAACTGTTCTGAGGATGTAATAGATAATTAGGTCTTTTTTATCGCTTTCTTTTATTTTCTCGCATTTACTTTTCAAGGGTTATGTTTTTGGCGATGTAAATACCCGACGCCTTGTAATAGTGTAGATTTACTTTCCGCAATTTACTTTTCGCACAATTATTAACTGTTAACTATGCATGACAAGACTTGCCTGAAAAATAAAATCAAAACGTAGCTCACCATAAAATGTGCAAAGATAATATAAATTGAATCCTGACACACTCGCGCATGCCACTCCTAGGGTATGCCTCACTTGGTTGCCTCGAAGTGGTCATTGAGTATAGGGTGTTTTAGGGGTCGCCCTCCTGTCTAAAGATCCAAGTTGCCTTGAAACGGTTGCCTCGGATAAAAAGGATCTAGGACATTAGGGTTACCGCTAAGGCGTCCTACTATTGCTTTGGTGACCACACATGTCCCTATAATCGAATTGACCCGAATAACTCCAACGACGGTGCTACCTACTTCTCAATAGTGGGATAGTACTGTCTAAAGGACATTTACACAGCTTAATTCCTTTGAGTAGGTAGAGGTTCTAAGGTACTTTCTCTTTCAAAAAAACAAAAACAACTTTTCGCACCTACACTTTCAAACAAAAGTTTTCAAACAAATACTTCACACACTCTTGAGGACTGGTACAAGAGTTAAACGAAGTTTTCAAACAAACTTTTTAAAAACCCACAAACACAAGAAAAGCAAACATTTTTTTGAAAACATAGTGAGCAAGTACCTAAGAGCCCGTGGATAACCACGGATAGAAAGGGTGCTAACACCTTCCCTTTCTATAATCTACCTCCCGAACCGAGAAACATCTCGAAAAGGAATTTTGCTGTGCTTTTGTCCTTTCCTTGTTGCAGAACATAAAAGACGGTGGCGACTCTTGCTTACCGCGTCATTTCACGAACCAGCATTTCAAAACAGTCAGTTCTATTTCCACCGATCACAGAACTGGCGACTCTGCTGGGGAATAAACTAATAAGTGAGGTGTACCTTAGGATTAGATCATTCTATGTTTTCAATTGTATGCCTTGTTTGCTTTAATATTGTGGGCTTGCATCGGAGTTTCATAGATCCTAACCCGGATTTGGGGGATACCCTTTAGAAGTAGCAACAAATTGTGAGGGAACTGTGCGGGGTATACCGACATGGTTGAAGCAGTTGCTACGTTGATGTGGCACTTTGGTGAGTACCGGTAACCCTTGAGTCAAGTCAAGGAGAGTACGGGGCCTCCGCGTGGTGTCGTGAAGCATCAACTGACCTTAGAACCTTACTTGACCATCCTGGCCTCTTTAGGGGTAGTGAGATGACCGACTTTGGTGCAGTCCGAAGTTGGTAGATACTCGATACTACACTCGTTGAGGGTTGTTTTCTTGGAATATTTTGGTCACCAGTTAAGTGGCTAAATCAAAACAATGAACATAGAAAACAATCCAATGATATTGAGCTCCTTAGAACCCAATTACTATTCATAGGACAGGTTTTGAGCCAACCAACTTCAAGAGGGTAGTACCTAAACCCGGCCTGAAATCTAAGGGCTCTTTTGTGTGACTTGTGTGCCTTCAAACTTGAACTACTTGCATATTCTTGTTATCTGACAACATGAGTTCCTTGCAGGTTTTGTTTACAGTCCTTAATCTGGGCTTATAACAGGGTTTACTTACATCACTCCACGCATAGCATAACATTATAACATCATACCATGGCATTTCCTTAACCCATTTCAAGGATCTCAAAGGTTTGTGATGCAGGTCATAATGAACCAAATGTCTAGCAAGGGGCAAAGGGGATTGATTTTCCTCTAGCCAAGGTTGTTCGAAGATCAAAACATGATGACTTGAGTCAGGGGCTATGACCCACTCGATATGGTGAGCCTGACTCTTGAAGAAGGACTCTTAATAACAGGAAGCTCCTTCAATCAAGCTGCAAAATTCAAATTCTAACAGTTTCCTGTTTACCCCGCGAGATCCTTGAAAACATTGCATACATATACATACATATCATTGCATCACAGGTCACCCTTTACAGGTCTCTCATGTTCTCGCTGTTTATTTCAGCAATGACTTTCCAACCAGACAACCAGGATCTCCATACTCAAGAGACTCAGTTCAGGGAGATCTTCCTAAGCCTATCCAAGGGGCAGGAAGAGTTGAGAACACTCCTCATGGGGACTTTGGTCAGGAACAGTCCTGAAGACGATAAGGACGAATGGCTGAAATGTCTGCAAGCTGAGGTAGATACAATGAGAACCCAGATGCTGGGGCAAATGGCTCTCATCCAAGGCTTAGCTCGGGAACAAGAAGAGTTGAGAACTGTGATCAACCAGCTTCATCAAGATAAATACAACCGTATGAAGCAAATAGTCAAGGCTGAGGATCAAGTCACTAATCAACTTCTGAGAAGTCAAAGGTTTGGTTTGATGAAGAACAGACATCTCCAAGTTGCTACTACCTCACAGGTCCAACAACGACCTCACCAAAAGCAACAGGTTGATTAGAGCAAGCCAAACAAGCCCAAGAGGCAATTCACCAAGCTAAACGTGTCACTGACTCAAGCGCTACAGCAAGTGTTGAAGGGAGGGTTGATTACATTAAGGGTTCCTCTCCGAAATCCAAACACTTCCGCTCCTACCTATCATCCCAATGAAAGGTGTGCATACCACTCTGACAGTCCGGGACATGACACAAACAATTGTTGGGCCTTGAAGAACAAGATCCAAGACTTGATTGATGCCAAGGAGATCAAGTTTGATCGCTGATCCCACACCAAATCATAGAATGTCTTTTGTTCATTTGAATTTTCAAGTTGTAATTTTCTTTGCTTATTCAAACAACTATTGTCATAGCAAACTCTTTTATTTCATTAATGCATCGCATATGTCTGTTCTGAATCAATATATTCGTATTCACTATATTCAAACTGCTTTCATTTTTTGTGATGTTCAACTCTCGATTAAAAAATTCTAAGCCTTTTGAGGGAGGATGACGAAAATGATACCACGATCTTTATAGTATGCTTTTGAACAGACCCCGCTGACGATGTACAGGCATTGTTTCAAATCCTAAACAGTGGAGTTATAAGGAAGATAATCCCTAGTCAACCCCTTTGAGCCAAAGAAGTTGGAGTTTTTATTTTCGAAAATTAAAACCCTTAATTATAACTTGGGGCAGGGTAGTTCTCTCAGTTGATCCAGGTGCACAATGAATAGCATCAAAGGAGTCCTTCCAAAGCAAAAGACAGTGATGGTTCCGAATAATCATAAAGACAGGCAGTCATTATCTCTCAGAAATAAAAGCCCGATAAGTCAAAACCTATGAAGGAGACTTACAAAAACCGGGGCATCCCGCTGACTGTAATCACAAAAGAAACAGTTCAGGCAAAAAAAACAGGGATAATGAAATCAAAAAGAAAGAGGTCCTACAAACCCTCCAAAAAAAAAAAAGAAATGACTGCCTATTTAAAATAAACTATCGGTATCCGAACCATCACTGAAATATCAGAGCAAAGACTCAAACAAGGTCTAACGCACGATTAACTGAGTTTAGGATCGAAGAACATCACGAAGAACGGGTGGGTACTGTTGTACCCCAAAATTTGCCCTCGCATTTTTCCACAAGAAACCACAGCTTCAGGCGTTTCCTGATTTTTTTAAACTGGCTCAAGAATCGGTCAAACAGACTTTTCTCGTCATTCAGACAAAATTAGGGTTTCCATTGATTTTCATGGCTCTGGAACAATTCAAACAGTTGGCTTAGGGTTTTGGTTGATTTTGGCTCAACTTCGATCAGGCGAACGCTTCTTTGGTATTTAATCAGGAATTAGGGTTGTTCATGCGTGGTTCTTCAGAAAGATTTAATTCTACGATGCTTTGCAAGTTATTCCGAGATTTAGTTTGAATTCGCATTGTTTGACTTAATCAGTAAAAGAATGCATTTGGATTGAATTCACGTTTGTTTGACTGAACCAGTAAAAGGATACATTCAGTTTGAATTTGCAGTGTTTGGTAAAAAATCAGTAAAAAGGGGAATGCGTCTGATCAGTTGTTGTGTTTGACTATGATTTGCTTTGGATGTTGGAAGCGCCAAGTTTATTATTTGATCAACGCTGAATCAATGTTTAGTTAATTATTTATTATTCTAAAGATTAAATAGCTGGAATTTAATTTTCAGTTATTTTAATTTAAAGAACTATAAATAATAAATAAATAATTGAAAAGGGATAAAAAGAATTAACTGGATTAACAGAAATTTTATTTCATCTTTAAATATTTGTTACAATTATTATTTAGATACAAGTATTCATTTACGAGGTATTTATAATAATAATAGTTACAATGATTAAATTGAAAATAAAACTATCCTATTTTTTCTAAGTATTCCTAAGTCTCCAATTCTTCATTCTTCATTTAGTGATACCCCTCTCCATTCAATTTTTTATCTGCAAAAGAAAGGAAGAAAAGTTAGAAACAGATAAATTGAATTAAAGAGACAGACAGTTTAAGTTAGACTCATCATTAAAAGCAACGGTCGGGATCAGTTAGCCCTCTCTGCAAATCACGGGATTTCTCCCGGTTCACAAAGAAGGGTGAAAATGTTTGCAAATTAAATAAATGCACAAAAGTTAAAATTGCACATTTCAAATTGTCAAAACTGCATAGTCCAAAAGCAAGACAGCATATGCAAATAACCAAAGTCCAAGTTACAAACTGAATTGCCAACCAAAGTCCAAGTTACAAACTGAATTGCCAAACAAAGTCCAAATTCAAACTTTCTGCCAAAAGCTGTCAAAAGGGATATGGCAAGATATCAAACAAGTACAAAAGGCCATCAATGCTGTCAAGAAGCAGAAAGTATGGAAAAGAAGACATAAAGCGCAGAGGAAACATGTTTTACAAGCAAACAAAACTCAGTTTCATCATTTCCCAGCTATTTACAAGCAAACAAAGCCGCCTTTTCAGGTTTTCGACTTGCCGGGTGTACAGATTTTTTTATTTTGTCCCTTATTTTTGCCCGAACCCTTTTGGTTCGCCGGGAAGCCCTTATTTTATCCTAGGTGTGTCAACCTAGCGGGTCTTTAGTCATGCGTAGTATCTTTTTACTATGTCTGCATTGGCAGGGTGAGGAAGGTCGTCACCATCCATGGTGGTTAGAATCATAGCTCCTCCTGAGAAGATATGTTTAACCACAAATGGCCCTTCGTACGTAGGGGTCCATTTGCCCCTGGGATCACTTTGAGGAAGAATGATGCGCTTGATTACCAGGTCTTCGACTTGATACTCTTGTCGTCTGACCTTTTTGTTAAATGCCCTGATCATCCGTTTTTGGTACGTTTGACCATGAAAAATAGCAGTGAGTCTTTTTTCTTCGATTAGGTTTAATTGATCAAGCCGAGTCTGGATCCAGTCATCTTCGCTCAAACCTGCATCCTTCATTATTCGGAGAGAGGGTATCTGAACTTCAATAGGCAAGACTGCCTCCATGCCGTAGACCAAGGAAAAGGGAGTTGCCCCTGTTAACGTCCGTGCTGAGGTACGGTACCCATGAATAGCAAACGGTAACATTTTGTGCCAATCTTTGTAGGTCACTGTCATCTTCTGCACAATCTTCTTGATGTTCTTATTCACCGCTTCTACAGCCCCATTCATCTTCGGCCGGTAGGGAGAAGAGTTGTGGTGCTGTATCTTGAATTGCTCGTAGAGCTCAGTGATCATCTTGTTGTTGAGATTGGTACCATTGTCCGTAATGATACTCTCAGGGACGTCGTATCGACAGATTAGGTTATGCCGAATGAACCATGCCACGACATTCTTGGTTACGGTAGCATAGGAAGCTGCCTCGACCCACTTTGTGAAGTAATCAATTGCCACCAGGATGAAGCGGTGCCCGTTGGATGCTGTAGGTCTGATTTCACCGATCATATCAATGCCCCACATTGCAAAAGGCCAAGGTGTTGTCAAGACGTTCAGAGGAACCGGAGGAATGTGCACCTTATCAGCGTAGATCTGGCATTTATGACAAATCCAAGAATGCTGATAACAGTCGGCTTCCATTGTGGACCAAAAATATCATGTCCGAAGGATTTTCTTTGCCATGGTATGGCCACTGGAATGTGTTCCGAAAGCACCTTCATGTAGCTCCGCCATGATCCTTTCTGCTTCAGTCTTATCCACACAACGCAGTAAGGTTGAATCATGGTTTCTCTTATAGAGAATGCCATTGCTGAGGAAGAACTTTGCCGTAAACCTTCTCAGGAACTTCTTGTCATTAACAGATGCACCCTCGGGGTATTCTTGAGCTTCAAGGTACCTCTTCACTTCATGATACCAGGGTTTTTCAGTTACCTCTTCGGTCTCGAGATCGCAGCAATGTGCAGGTTCGTCCAACTTCCAGATAATGATCCGGGGAGCCTCGTTGTCCCATTTGACTTTGAACATAGAATACATCGTAGCCAACGCGTCCGCCAACTGATTCTCCTCTCTTGGGAAGTGTTCAAAAGTTATCTCCTCGAAGTGGGGAAGCAATGTCATGACGTACTCCTTGTAAGGAATAAGATTTGGGTGTTTCGTATCCCACTCGCCTTTGATCTGATTGATCACGAGAGCGGAATCTCCGAAGACACTCAGAAACTTGATCCTTAAGTCAATTGCAGCTTGAAGACCCATGATACATGCCTCATACTCTGCCATGTTGTTGGTGCAGTTGAATCATAGTCGGGCGGTGAGTGGAGTATGAGTGCCCTTAGGGGATATGATCACAGTGCCGATACCATTACCCAAAGCGTTCGAGGCTCCGTCAAAGTGCATAGACCACCGGGATCCTTTCTCAGGTCCTTCATCCGGTCCAGGTACTTCACAATCAGTCACTACCATGATATCCTCGTCTGGAAATTCAAAGCTCATTGACTGGTAATCATCCACTGCCTGGTGTGCCAAATGGTATGCCAATACACTTCCCTTGATTGCTTTTTGAGTCGTGTACTGGATGTCGTATTCCGTCAAGATCATTTGCCATCTTGCTATTCTTCCAGACAGAGCAGGATTTTCGAATATGTACTTTATTGAATCCATTTTTGAAATCAACAGAGTAGTGTGAGTCAACGTATACTGTCTCAGCCGGCGAGCAGCCCATACCAAAGCGCAGCAAGTTTTCTCGAGCAGTGAGTATCGGGTCTCACAGTCGGTAAACTTTTTGCTAAGGTAATAAATGGCGTGTTCTTTTCGGCCAGACTCGTCATGCTGTCCCAGCACACACCCCATTGAGTTGTCAAGTACAGTCAGGTATAAGATTAAAGGTCTCCCTTCAACCGGCGGCATAAGAATGGGTGGTTCTTGGAGATACTCTTTGATCTTTTCGAAAGCGGCCTGATACTCATCATTCCTACGTACTACTTGATCTTTCTTCAGCAGCTTGAAGATTGGTTCACAGGTAGCAGTTAGATGTGAGATGAAACGGGCAATGTAGTTCAGCCATCCTAGAAAGCCTCTGACTTCTTTCTCTGTCTTGGGAGTTGGCATCTCTTGTATGGCTTTCACCTTGGCAGGGTCCACTTGAATACCTTTGTCGCTTACGACGAAGCCTAGCAATTTTCCAGATCTCACTCCAAAGGTGCACTTGTTTGGGTTCAACCTCAGCTTGTACAACTTCAGACGGTCAAACAGCTTCTGTAGATGGTCAAGGTGTTCCTCCTCAGTTTGGGACCTTGCAATCATATCATCGACATATACTTCTATCTCGTGATGGATCATGTCATGAAATAAAGCAACCATGGCACATTGGTAGGTTGCCCCAGCATTTTTCAACCCAAAAGGCATGACCTTGTAGCAAAAGGTGCCCCACTGAGTAACAAAAGTGGTCTTCTCCATGTCTTCAGGAGCCATCTTGATCTGATTATAACCGGAGAAGCCGTCCATGAAGGAGAAAACTTTATGCTGAGCAGTGTTGTCAACTAGAACGTCGATATGAGGCAGAGGGAAATCATCCTTAGGGCTCCCTTTATTCAAATCCCTGTAATCAACACACATTCGGACCTTACCATCCTTCTTCGGCACTGGAACCACGTTGGAAACCCACTGAGGGTAAGAAGTCACTGCTAGAAAACCGGCATCAAATTGTTTCATAACCTCAGCTTTGATTTTCTCGGACATATCTGGACGCATACGGCGGACCTTCTGTTTAACCGGAGGGCAGTCTTCCTTGGTAGGCAGATGATGAACCACAATGTCGGTGTCTAACCCAGGCATGTCTTCGTAAGACCAGGAAAAGATTTCCACATAGTCATGCAGCATCTGAATCAACCGTTGTTTCACCCTGAGCTCTAGATTGGCACCAATCTTGACTTCCTTTATGTCTGTCTCAGTACCCAGATTTACCGTTTCCACTGGCTCTTCATGTGGCTGAATGGCCCTCTCTTCCTGGAGTAGCAGTCTTGCAAGTTCACCAGACACTTCGCAATCATCTTTACCTTCGTCTTCGGCTAAGTTGGTCGGATTTTCGAAGTCATAACTGGCAGTAGCAGAGTCGTTACCAGTGAGATCCAGAGTGGATTGGAACCTGTATAGGTGAGTGTGTGTAAATATAGCTGTTTTGCAATATATAACAAAGAAAGAAAAGGAGCACAAGATTTTGAAATACAACAAACGTCCAATGTTTTTATTGATGATATATGAAAATGACACACAAAAGCCCTCACAAATGAAGCCACGGTGCCCCGGGTAGGACACCGAGCCATAACAGTTTCAACATATTGTTTGTTACAAATTGAAAACAAAAGAGTTCATTACTGAGTGACAAAAGTAATAGGTGTGAAGTCTTTGGCAGTCCAGTTGCTTGGTCCACCATCGGTTGTTGGGTAGATCCAGCTGTCGAATTCAGATTCCTCCACGTCGTCTTCAATAGCATTCACTCCCGGGTTGGTGATGAACACAGGAGGTCTTCCAATCCTTGCCTTATGAACAGCCCTCTGAGCCTCTGCAGTGAAGCCCAAACCAAACTTGTCAGTCTTTGGAGTGAAATCAGGAAGTCGGCCCCATTTTGCACACTCACCCTTCTCAATAATAGCTCGGGCATCCTTCAAGGAAGCCATCTTCAAAGGAGGGTCTTCAATCACAGTTTCAGCTGATGCCAGTGTCTGAGGCACCTCTTCAAAGTGTTGAAAGGGGGTCTCAATGAATTCCCCATCCATCTCTATGTACCGGAACGAGTTAAGGTGGCTGACCATGTATTCTTCTTCCCCTTGAACTGTCACAATTTTCCCCCTGATCGGGTACTTCAGCTTTTGATGTAGTGTGGAGGTCACAGCTCCAGCCTTGTGGATCCATGGACGACCCAGAAAGCAAGAATAGGATGGTCGGATATCCATAACATATAAAGTAAAATAAAAAACTTGAGAACCAACCCTGATTGGAATGTCAACTTCCCCATGTACCATCCTTTTCGAACCGTCAAAGGCCCGGACAACAATGTTACTAGGCTTGAGCTCTAAACCCTCATAATCCAGCCTATCTAGAGCTTTCTTGGGTAATACGTTCAATGAAGAACCGGTGTCTACCAACACATGGGCAAGAGTAGTGCCCCTGCATTCAATGGAGCCATGCAGGGCATCATTATGGTTCTTTCCTTTGGCAGTCAGATCGGCGTCAGAGAAGCCTAAACCATTATCAGCAGTCAAGTTGGCCACACAATCGGTAAATTGATCAGCAGACATTTCTTGTGGCACATGGGCCGTCTTCAGGAAGGAAATCAGGGCCTTGGCATGGGCCTCTGAGCATAACAACAGTGATAGCATAGAAATCTTTGATGGGGTGTGCCCCAGCTGCTCAACTACGTTGAAATCACTCTTCTTGATAATCTTGAGGATCTCTTCCATCTCTTGCTGGGAAGCTTCAACAGTGGTTGTCTTTGGTGCCTCCGCCCGGGCAGGTAAATCAGTAGCAATCCCTTTGCCCCGAGCATCAGATGACTCGGCAGCAGGGGTAGAAACAGGAACTTGATTAGGAAGGGAAGCAGGCATACTTGCAGGTGTGATGATAAGAGGTCTTTGAATAGTTGGTGGCGCAATATCTGGTGAGAACAACCTACCACTGCGAGTAATCTTGGCAGGCCCAGTGATGTTGCTGACACTGGTACTTGTATCGAACTCTTGTTTAACTCCAAGCACATAAACATTTGCCCCATAGTGCCATGGGACAACCTTGTCGGATGTATAAGGGAGAGGCCCCGGAACAGTGATGATGATAGGAGCAATCTTCTGAGTAGACATGATTTTGACAGGCTTCTTTGAAGGAGCCTTAGGAGGTTTGTTGAAAATAGTGACAATGGATACTTCTTCAGCAGGGATAGCAGGAACAGCAATCTTCTCGAACAAGATTTCTTTGCTATCCATCAGGCTTTGGATACCTGATTTCAGCAAAGGACAACCAACAGGTGAAACAGCACATAGAAGGCAACCTTTACCACATCCCGGAAATAAACCGGCTAGCAACAGGTTCCTTTTGACGGTCAGCAACGGAGTAACAATATCTTCCACAGAGGCTACATACCGGTCTTCTTCCACAGCATTCACTCCATGCTGGGGCATGGGAGCAGTCACAACATTGGGTCTTTCGGGCGCCTCAAACTGTATTTCTTTGGCATCAATAAGGTCCTGAACCTTATTCCTCAGAGCCCAGCAATCATCCGTAGTATGCCCCGGGCTATCAGAGTGATAAGCGCAATGGGCGTTGGGGTTGTACTTTGGAGAAGCTGTGTTCACTACCTTCAGAGCTTCTTTGACAGTTACCAGATTGGTTGACAGTAGTTGCGGCAAAATCTGAGACAGGGTCATACTGAGCCGAGTGTACTGCCTTTTAGGCCTCTCACCCCTTGGTTGATTAAACTGTTGAGGAGCAGCAACAGGCTTTGAAATTACCAATGCATTGACAGCTTGGCGGTGTTCCGGCTTAACTTGTCTTCTGGGACCATAAACAGCACTGGCTTCCTTCTTGAAGGGCTTCTTTTCAGTACTCGCGGAGGCACCTTTCTGTATCTTCCCCGACTTGATACCAGCTTCTATTCTCTCACCAGTCAAGATCAAATCTGTAAACCCAGCAGAAGAATTACCAATCAGATGGTTGAATAATGGACCGGACAGGGTCCCTAAGAACATGTCCACAAGCTCACGGTCCGTCAAAGGTGGTTCCACCCTGCCAGCCAGGTCTCTCCACTTTTGCGCATACTCCTTGAATCCTTCGCCCGTCCCTAGTGACATACCCTGAAGTTGGGTACGCGTGGGAGCGAGGTCAGAATTATACTGATACTGCTTATAAAAAGCAGTAGCCAAGTCCTCCCAATTTCGGATACTGGCTCCATCCAGCTGATAGAACCATTCGAGTTGAGCCCCTGAAAGGCTATCCTAAAAGAAATGGATCCACAGGTTCTTGTCTGTAGTGTAAGGTTAGATCTTCCTTACATATGATCTGAGATGCATCTTCGGGCAGGACAGCCCGTCATATCTTGCAAAAACTGGCACTTTGAACTTCGGGGGGATCACAATTCCAGCAACTAATCCCAAATCTTCGAAATCTAAGCTGGGAACTCTCTGCAGCTCCATAGCTGCCAACCTGTCTTCCAAGCTTTTGTACTTATCATCGGCGGGCGGGTATTGTTGCTCAGAGTAGTCCTCATCTTCTTCAGCCTCTCCTTCTTCAGCTTCGGATTCGGAAGGTACCGCAGCCGCATTCCCTTTACTGGTTCCCTCTTCAGATGTAGGGGGAAATTCAAGCACTCTTCTGGCTTCACCCTCAAACCTTCTTCCTAGGGTAGCCACCCCGACCCTCTTCTTCTTCTTTTTCACTTGCTCTTTGTTCCCAAGCAGGGCTTTCAGATCCTCCTGACCCTTGGCCAAGGTCATCAGGAGATGTTGAAACTGTGAATTTTGAGACTGCAAGTCCTTGACCGATTGTTCGAGATCCATCTTACTGAAATAAACAGCAGAAAGATAAGGAAACCTGGTGTGAAGATCTGCTTATGCGCATGATGAATGATATGTTTGTTTATGCAATGCATTCAAGGGTTTAGAAAATTCAAAATTGTTGCAAACAAAAAGAACACACGTTATATTAATAAGAAGAAATTTGTCAGTACATAAATGCCCCATGGGCCAAATATTACAAAACCTTCTCAAGGTAAAAAGACGTTGCGCATCCTCTTTGGTGCAATGTAGGTGTTGAGGGTCTCTTCCTCATGGAGTCGGAGGGTAAGCTCCAAAACCTTCTTCTCACTGGCGTAGAAGCTGGCTTCAAAAGTGTTTCGTTCCTCCTTGAGTTGGATCCAACTCTTCTGCATTTCCTCCCACGATGTAGGCATGTCAGGATATAGGATGGTGTAGGGAACCTCTCCTTCCTTAACGGGCTCTTTAATCATAGGGAGAACATGAGGGTAAGGCATCATTAGACTCTGGCCTCGGGTTCGTACCCACTTGAGATAAGGCTCAAGAGGGATGGAGTTCTTGTGCCCCAGTGTCTTGCTGTCTACCTTGTTAGGCATCCTCCAAGCTCTGATGAATCTTTGGAGAAGTCCTTGCGCATCGTTGTCGAAGTCAAAAACTAGGTCAGGAATCAACATGTCGTGAGGGCCATCCCTCCGTGCATATCCAAATTGTCTCAAATCTAGACAAGGGTTGTAGGTAATGCCTCCTCTAATGCCAAGTAATGGAACATTAGGGAACTCTCCACAACGATCGATGATGATGACATTTTCTCTGGACCGAGAGCACCAATGTACATCAGAGTGAGTGAGGGTCATCAACCGTTGTGACCACCTTAAGCCTTGGTCATTCTTCAAGACAGATTGTGGAAGGTGCGAAATAAACCACCTTGCAAGGAGAGGAGTACAGCACATGAGAACACCCCTCTTTCTCATTGTTCGTGTGTAAAATGAGTGAAGAATGTCCCCAAGCAATGTTGGTATTGGATTCCTGGATAAGAAGATCTTGACGGCGTTGACATCTACAAGTTGGTCAGGATTTGGGAACAAGACCAACCCATAAATGAGGAGTGCCACAATTTCTTCAAAGGCTTGTAGATCCAATGAATTCCAACACTCTTGTGCCTTCTCAAACAAGAATTTTGCCAAGAAGCCTTTGACACCGCTTCTAGTTTCCCAATGCCCCTTGATGTCAGATGGTTGCAAGTGTAGTGCTTGAGCAACATCTTCAGGCTTTGGTTCTTTTTCCATACCGTTGTAGGGTAGCTGATTAAGAATAGGAATTCTCAAGAGTTGAGAAAATTCCTCCAAAGTGGGCACCAACTGGTAGTCGGGTAAAGTGAAACAGTGGTGAAGGGGGGTCAAAGAACTGGAACAACACCTTTACCATGTCCTCTTCAATGTTGGTGTTGACTAAGTTGAGCAGTCTACCATGTCTTTCACTGAAGGGAGAGCTTTCCGGAATTCTGGATGTGAGCTCTTTGAGTTGAGGAGGGATTCTCACAAGGTTGACTTGGATAGTTTTCCTGCGAAGAATTTCCATGACCTACAAAACAAGAACAAAGATGAAGATCTAAACCCTTGAAATGGTTAGTGAATGCATATGATGCTTTATGATGCTCATGATGTATGCACAAACATATGTACAAGCAATTCACACAAAACCCTAGTTTCCGGCTTGCATGGGGTTTCATAGGTAAGTACCCTCTTGAGCGTAGTTGGCTTAAAAACCTGTACTATAAATAGTAATCGGGTTCTAAGGAGCTCAATATCATTGGATTGTTTTCCATGTTCATTGTTTTGGTTTAGCCACTTAACTAGCGACCAAAATGTTCCAAGAAAACAACCCTCAATGAGTGTAGTATCGAGTATCTACCAACTTCGGACTGCACCAAAGCCGGTCATCTCACTACCCCTAATGAAAGGCCAAGATGGTCAAGTAAGGTTCTAGGTCATTAGTGCTTAGTGACATCACTCAGCGGCCCCGTACTCTCCTTGATTGAACTCAAGGGTTACCGGTACTCACAAATATGTCGCACTAATATAGCTATTGCTTCAACCGTGTTGGTATACCCCGCACAGTTTCCACAACGTAATGCTATCTATGAATGTTTCCCCAAATCCGGGTGTAGTATTTCAAGCCCAAACAAGAGAGCCAAGATATAAAGCAATCAAAGCAAACAATTAGTCATGCAAGATGGTGATCTAAGCCCTAAGGTTACTCCACTTTAAAATTTTCCCCAGCAGAGTCACCAATTCTGTGATACGGTGGGAGAACTGACTTGAGGTTTTGCGTTTGTATTCGCAAATGTTTTGGTTGAGCAAGAGTCGCCACCGACTTTTTATTTTATCCTAAGGAAAGGTTAAAAAGCACAGCAAAAACCTTTGAGATGTTTTCTTGGGTTCGGGGAGTAGATTATAGAAAGGGAAGGTATTAGCACCCTTTCTATCCATGGTTATCCATGGGCTCTTAGTTACTTGCTTAGATCAACTTGCCTTGATTTTCAATTGTTTGAAATGGTGCTTTGTGTGTGGGTTTGAAAAATGTTTTGAAAAGAGGCCATTTGTGGTGGCAACCTTTGTAATGATCCATGTTGGGATGTATACAAAGATGTACTTATCTTTTGAAAAGTTTTCAATGTTTTTGAAAGTTGTTTTGAAAGTGTGTTGTGATGTGTGTTTTGAAAATAGGCAAGGTTTTGTTTTGCAAGTTGATTCAAGTAACTAAGAGTTTGTCTACCCCTAAATTTACTCAAAGGTTTTTCCTATGTTTTTAACCCTTTTAACAATTTTGTTCCACCATTGTATTTGGTGGACAATCTTGTGTTAGGATTTTTAACGGGACGGGCGCGGGTCATCGTTTAGACCATGATTGCAATGGTGCCAAGTGTCTTTGGGCAATTTTTCCTTAGGGGACTTGATCATTTTTAGGCAACTTTCGAAAGCGTCATCGAGGGACTATGATCATTTGATTATTGTTTTGTTTTGCCAAAGACACCTAACATGCAACATGGCCTTTTATTGAAGGCAACAAGTGGAGTAACCCTAGGGGTGCAAGTGTGATTAGTGTTGTCCATTTTCATGCCTTTTTTGTCTTTTGTTTAGTCAAGCTATTTGTTTGGTTGATTTTTGCATACAAAACCCTAAATCTATCATGGCATATTTAGAAAGCTTTTAAATGCGGAATTTAAAGGTCCTAAATTATTACAACACAATTATGGGATGGGGGGTACAAATGTTCAAATGGGGATATTTAGCAAGAAATTAAAATCTAAGCTATTACAATCCAAATGGAATTTACAAGGTATTTAATTGCACAATAATTAAATAAAATACAATAAATATGCAAGATGCAAAAAATGATTTTTATATGTATGTAAAAAAGGTATCTTCATGTGTGATATAAACAAAAATAAAAAGGATCAATTTTTGGATATTTTTCATGTTTAGGGCAAAACCCTAATTTTACAAATAAAAGGTATTTAATTATTTATTATATAGAACATTTATTAATTATATACAAAAAATAAATAAAAAGAAAGTATATTGTAAAAAAGTGATTTTTGAGGTCAAATATTAATAAAAATAAAAATGTATTATTTTTGTATTTTTCCCTAAATATTCTAATAAATATATAAGTATTTATAATATTTACTAAATATATTAAATATGTACAAAAAATAAAATATTTATTATTTACAAAAAAAAGTATATTTTTTAGAAAATGTTTTCAAAAGATAAAATAAAATAAAATCAGAACATAAAATGTATTTTGTATTATTTTGTATTTTGAATAAAAGGCTATATATGTTATTTATATGTACAAACTCAAATAAAACAAATAAAATTCAAATAAAATGCAAAAAAGGTTGAAAAAATGTTTTTTATATTTTTTATATTTTAACAAAAATAAACAAGTCAGAAACAAAAAGAAAAAGTCAAAAAATGATAAAAATAAACACAATGGGCCAAGGGGGTGTATGTGTAAAAAGATGGTGCAAATAGAAAAAAAAAAAAAAGAAACAAGCCCAGCTCAAAGCAAGCTTGTCTTCAACCTCCAGACAGTTTCAAATGAAAAAACGTGCGCTTCCTTCCATCCCTGTTATCTCTTGATTCCTTGACTTTTAACAAAAACTTACAACACAAACATTATAGAGTATCATGTCACGAGTTCATACATATAAAAAACTTGATCTAACTCTCAGAAATGAGAGAGAATTTCTTCTCCTCAATTTCTGACCTAAGTTTTTGTCAATGTTCAGGTCTTAAATTCTCTCAGCATATGCAATATAAATGGAAAGTGAGGATATGGGTGGCTTCAGGGACATGATTATGACATAACTTATTCACAAACCTAAGCCTAGATATGCCTGGATTAAGAGATAGAAGTTCAAACTTTTACCTGTTCAGCTTGATTCGTGTATGACAATGGAGGTACTTTCAATGCAATGTGAGGACTTGTATAGCTTGCTTGAGGTTCAGGGATGCTTCTCCAACCTTTAGCTTGCTTTGAAACTAAATGAATCGAGCTATAGAAGTCAACCGGCAAAACAGAAAAAGTGAAAATGGTGAAGTTGGTTAGAGGTGTTACAGTCTTTAGCTAGGGCTTGGGATAGTTTCAATGGATGGTAGGGAGTGTGTATGAACCAGCTTTGGCCAAAACGCACGAGCAAACTGAGTTGTGCAACTCAATCTGCAGGGATGCCTTGTTTTGTGCAACAAAATGGTGTTTTGATGTTTAGGGAGGTATTGAAGGTAGTTGGCTCGTGTTTCAGGTTAGTTGAGGAGTATGGAATATGTTCACAATGTTTGCTTAGGCTTGTGTTTGTAGAAATGAGAGTTGATGTTGTCTTTGCAAAGTTGCTTCTATCTTAAGTTAAAAATGCCAAGTTGAGTTACAAGCTTATGCAGGCCCCCTAAACATTTTGCAAAGCTTTGTCTTGATCAGTGGGATATGTCTAATAACTTGTGCCTCAGAGATTTGCATTGTACCTCTTGGATTGTAAACTTGACATAAAGTGTAACTTTACAAAAATGGATAACTTACTTTTTCTAATTAAGGCTTAATTCTTCATGCAATAACCAAATGCACAAAATAACATCTTGGCACAATGGATTGGCATTTAATTATTGAGTAAGAAAAGGATTAGAGGCCTGTAACTAGCTTGTGCAAGCTGACTTGAAAAATTGCAAAGTGTATGAACATGAAAATGGCTCATGAACAAAGTGACTTTTGCCCATATTGACAAATTCGATTATCCCTAACCACAAGGGTGTTTGAGAAGTTCTTAGACATTTTGGAAAGCTTGGAATGTGTACTACAATCCATCTTTGTAATGCAAGTTGAGATTCCAAGTGGAAGCATGTGAAAAGTGGCCATGAAGTTGGGCAAAAATCCTGCCTAGAATAGGTCAAAAATTTTCTAAGTTAAGAATGTTTTTCACCCCTATTCCAAAAATCATAACTTGAGCTACAAGCTTCTTTTGAGGAAACTTTGTGTATCAAAGTTGTAGATTTTGCAATGGACTATAACTTTCATGTTTTGAGTTTTGTTTTAATCCAAATGTATCTTGATGAAAAGATGGGACAAAGTTAGGAAAAAATTAGGGATTTTCATAACTTCGAATATTTCTAAGTTATGAAAATTCTTCATTTTAAACCCTAATTTGTAATTTTTGATTTCTTGATGAACAAGTTTCACAATTTGACATGTTTTGATGAAAAATGAATCTTGACACTTGATTTTGACCAAAAAGTCAAAGTTTGACTTTTCAGTATACAGTCAAATTTGGCTCAGTTGACTGGAAACTTCATATGTCAATCTAGTGCATTTGGGATCTTTTGAACTTGTTGAACATGTCAAGACAATGTCATTGAGTCCTTGAGTCCACATGTGAGCTTGGTTTGCCATTGGCTAGGTCAAACAGTCAAAAATTGCCTTTGTGCAGTCAAAACCCTAAAAATGACCATTTTGCCCTTTTGATGATCTGATCAAATTTCTTGTGGAATTGTGATCCAAACTTTATCAAATGGTCCATATGAGTTCATAATGTTGATGTGGGTCAAAAATCATGAGGTTTGGCTGTCAATTGACCACAGTTGACTTTTTCCCCAATACAGCTGATTTTTAGGTCAACTGTCCAATTGACTGGGCAAAGATTGGAATCAAGGCTTGAAACTTGGTATGGATAAACTTGTGAGTCCAACATGAAGCATGAAAGTCATTTTGGGCCTTTTAGGTCAAAACATCTTTGTGCAAACACAAACCCTAATTTGGGTCAACAGTGCAAGGAGGAGTCTTGAGCAGAGTAAACCCTAACTTGATCTTGAGCTCCAAGGGTCTTGTGGTGAGAAATTATTGAGGAAATGGGAGGGCAAATTTTGGGGGTACAACAGTTGCCCCTGTTCAATCTTCTTGAACCTGAAGAGTTAGATTGGCAAGTTTGCCTTTCGCGACTCGAAGGTAAAAGGAGATTGGATACTAGAGTGCCCGGAAATTTGCACTCGCACAGTGGAGTATCAGCAATGTGATGTCGGGAATGGGCTTACAGATGCCATTTGGAGAGATGGTGGATAGGGGGATGGGATTATAGATGCCATCTGGAGACGTGACAGAACCTTGTCGGGAATGGGCTTATGGATGCCATTTGGAAGTGTTGATCGCGTAAGAGATTCCTTAGCGAGAACTTGCGTACTTTGAGAAAGGAAGATGGTTTCCTGGCCTGTTACAGGTGTTGATCTTCAAACTCTTCATGCAGATGTTCCCTGGCTAGGTACAGGTATCGAATCTACAATTAGTTGTTCACAGATGTGCCCTGGCTAGATACAGGAAGCGAATCTGGAATTGGTCGTCTACAGATATGCCCTGGCTGGATACAGGAATCAAATCTGGAATTGGTCGTCTACATATATGCCCTGGCTGGATACAGGTATCGAATCTGGAACTTGTCGTCTACAGATATGCCCTGGCTGGATACAAGAATCAAATCTGGAACTGGTCGTCTACATATATGCCTGGCTGGATACAGGAATCGAATCTGGAATTTGTCGTCTACAGATATGCCCTGGCTGGATACAGGTATCGAATCTGGAACTGGTCGTCTACAGATATGCCCTGGCTGGATACAGGAATCGAATCTGGAATTTGTCATCTACAGATATGCCATGGCTGGATACAGGTATCGAATCTGGAACTTCAAAAGGTTGGTAGAGATAGCTTTCCTGGCTGGATACAGGTGTAAACCTATGACCTGAGAATGAAAGATAATTTCCTGGCCTGTTACAGGGGTTGATCTTCAAACTCTTCATGCAGATATGCCCTGGCTAGATACAGGAATCGAATCTACAATCAAATCACTCACAGATGTGCCCTGGCTAGATACAGGAATCGAATCTGGAATTATGATAGTTGATAGTAATCATCTTTGGATCGTCCTTTTTCCTGAAAAGGCAAGACATTAGTTGTATGCAATGTCATGATGATGTCATGATGTTCTCAAAAATAAATGAGATTGTGTGATATGATGCGTATATGCATGCGTCATGGTGTAGGATAATGTGAAATGTCTATGAATGTATTTTCGTCTAGGAAAATAAATCCTTGACGAGTGCAGGGAATTTGTTGAATCCTGGGCAGATGTTGAAGAGTAGAGTTCTTCGCTTCTGCTGGGGATGATGGTTGCAAGAATAAACCGGTAGGAGAAGATGACTCCGTTGGGGAATAAACTTATTGGAGAGATTACTCTGTGGGGAATTACTCTGTAGGAAGAGATACTTCGTTGAGGTTTTGATGAGAGCTCCGTTGGGGATTCCACTGATAAGTTATGTTGGGGAATTTGATGAACTCCGCTGGGGATAGCAAGAACTTCGCCGAGGACGATCTTTCCGTGGTAATTAGCTGAGGATAACCCAGTTATAAGCCCTAGTGGGAAATAACCTTTGAATAAAGTCGGGGAGAGACGTTCACACTCTGCAGGTGATAAGCTTCCAGAATCTACTGGGGATAAGCTTCAGAATCTATTGGGGATATGGATTCCACTCTCCTGGGGAAACTTTGGATTGTACTGGGGAATGGTTCCACCGGATTTCTGTACTCCGCCGGGGAACAATCTTTTATTAAGACTGTCGGGGATGCTTGCTGAGGAATGTCTATGCTCCGCTGGGGAATGTTGAGATCTTCTGGGGATACCCAACTTTCTTAGGGCTGACAGTAGACTAACTCTGCTTGGGAAGAGTATCGCTGACTTGCTAGGGGAACAATGTGCCTTTTCGGGGCTGACGGGAGACTAGCTCTGCTTGGGGAGAGTATTGCTGAATCTTGTCTTACTCTGTGGGGAGTTGAGGTAACTTGGTTACATTCTTCAGCCGAACCTACCTTGGTACCTTGGTGGACAGAGCAACTAGATTGCTTGGACAATTCTTATTGCCCCTGTTTCTGATGTCACCTGTAATTAGTCCTTTGTTTCGCGTGCAAATATTCATGATTAGCAATTAATGTCAAATGCATATATCAAAAATGAACATTGGATGTTCTTTGCAAAACAAAACAGAAAAAGGAAAAACGATGGGTAATTTGTCTGAAAAATTGAACTTATATTGATTTTGAAATTTGCCTGTAAATAGGCGTTTCATGTACAAGAGGCTGAAGTCCTAGTAAGAGAACACCGCTGAACAGCATAGGGTTTATTCAATTTTGAAAAGGAAATAAAACAGCTATGTGAAAAATAATCCCACTGGGTTCCAACTCTGCTATCGCCTTTATGTCTTCAAGCGTCTCATCACTCTGCCGCTTAGTTGAAGATGAAGCTGATTGATTGTGTCGCCTGAGCCCGATAGTTGATGCCGAATTCTGGATGCAAGGTGATCCAATGAGACATAGTATTACGCTTTATCCCTAACTTTTGCCTGGACCGCCCTTTCGGGTTTTCAGTCCACCGGGATACCCATTTTTGCCCAAGCCGCCTTTTCAGGTTTTCGACTTGCCGGGTGTACAGATTTTTTTATTTTGTCCCTTATTTTTGCCCGAACCCTTTTGGTTCGCCGGGAAGCCCTTATTTTTGCCTAGGTGTGTCAACCTAGCGGGTCTTTAGTCATGCGTAGTATCTTTTTACTATGTCTGCATTGGCAGGGTGAGGAAGGTCGTCACCATCCATGGTGGTTAGAATCATAGCTCCTCCTGAGAAGATATGTTTAACCACAAATGGCCCTTCGTACGTAGGGGTCCATTTGCCCCTGGGATCACTTTGAGGAAGAATGATGCGCTTGATTACCAGGTCTTCGACTTGATACTCTTGTCGTCTGACCTTTTTGTTAAATGCCCTGATCATCTGTTTTTGGTACGTTTGACCATGACAAATAGCAGTGAGTCTTTTTTCTTCGATTAGGTTTAATTGATCAAGCCGAGTCTGGATCCAGTCATCTTCGCTCAAACCTGCATCCTTCATTATCCGGAGAGAGGGTATCTGAACTTCAATAGGCAAGACTGCCTCCATGTCGTAGACCAAGGAAAAGGGAGTTGCCCCTGTTAACGTCCGTGTTGAGGTACGGTACCCATGAATAGCAAACGGTAACATTTCGTGCCAATATTTGTAGGTCACTGTCATCTTCTGCACAATCTTCTTGATGTTCTTATTCACCGCTTCTACAGCCCCATTCATCTTCGGCCGGTAGGGAGAAGAGTTGTGGTGCTGTATCTTGAATTGCTCGTAGAGCTCAGTGATCATCTTGTTGTTGATATTGGTACCATTGTCCGTAATGATCCTCTCAGGGACGCCGTATCGATAGATTAGGTTATGCCGAATGAACCATGCCACGACATTCTTGGTTACGGTAGCATAGGAAGCTGCCTCGACCCACTTTGTGAAGTAATCAATTGCCACCAGGATGAAGCGGTGCCCGTTGGATGCCGTAGGTCTGATTTCACCGATCATATCAATGCCCCATATTGCAAAAGGCCAAGGTGCTGTCAAGACGTTCAGAGGAACCGGAGGAATGTACACCTTATCAGCGTAGATCTGGCATTTATGACAAGTCCGAGAATGCTGATAACAGTCGGCTTCCATTGTGGACCAAAAATATCCTGCCCGAAGGATTTTCTTTGCCATGGTATGTCCACTGGAATGTGTTCCGAAAGTACCTTCATGTAGCTCCGCCATGATCCTTTCTGCTCCAGTCTTATCCAAACAACGCAGTAAGGTTGAATCATGGTTTCGCTTATAGAGAATGCCATTGCTGAGGAAGAACTTTGCCGCAAACCTTCTCAGGAACTTCTTGTCATTAACAGATGCACCCTCGGGGTATTCTTGAGCTTCAAGGTACCTCTTCACTTCATGATACCAGGGTTTTTCAGTTACCTCTTCGATCTCGAGATCGCAGCAATGTGCAGGTTCGTCCAACTTCCAGATAATGATCCGGGGAGCCTCGTTGTCCCATTTGACTTTGAACATAGAAGACATCGTAGCCAACGCGTCCGCCAACTGATTCTCCTCTCTTGGGAAGTGTTCAAAAGTTATCTCCTCGAAGTGGGGAAGCAATGTCATGACGTACTCCTTGTAAGGAATAAGATTTGGGTGTTTCGTATCCCACTCGCCTTTGATCTGATTGATCACGAGAGCGGAATCTCCGAAGACACTCAGAAACTTGATCCTTAAGTCAATTGCAGCTTGAAGACCCATGATACATGCCTCATACTCTGCCATGTTGTTGGTGCAGTTGAATCATAGTCGGGCGGTGAGTGGAGTATGAGTGCCCTTAGGGGATATGATCACAGTGCCGATACCATTACCCAAAGCGTTCGAGGCTCCATCAAAGTGCATAGACCATCGGGATCCTTTCTCAGGTCCTTCATCCGGTCCAGGTACTTCACAATCGGTCACTACCATGATATCCTCGTCTGGAAATTCAAAGCTCATTGACTGGTAATCATCCACTGCCTGGTGTGCCAAATGGTCTGCCAATACACTTCCCTTGATTGCTTTTTGAGTCGTGTACTGGATGTCGTATTCCGTCAAGATCATTTGCCATCTTTCTATTCTTCCAGACAGAGCAGGATTTTCGAATATGTACTTTATTGGATCCATTTTTGAAATCAACAGAGTAGTGTGAGTCAACATATACTGTCTCAGCCGGCGAGCAGCCCATACCAAAGCGCAGCAAGTTTTCTCGAGCAGTGAGTACCGGGTCTCACAGTCGGTAAACTTTTAGCTAAGGTAATAAATGGCGTGTTCTTTTCGGCCAGACTCGTCATGCTGTCCCAGCACACACCCCATTGAGTTGTCAAGTACAGTCAGGTATAAGATTAAAGGTCTCCCTTCAACCGGCGGCATAAGAATGGGTGGTTCTTGGAGATACTCTTTGACTGGGCAAAGATTGGAATCAAGGCTTGAAACTTGGTATGGATAAACTTGTGAGTCCAACATGAAGCATGAAAGTCATTTTGGGCCTTTTAGGTCAAAACATCTTTGTGCAAACACAAACCCTAATTTGGGTCAACAGTGCAAGGAGGAGTCTTGAGCTGAGTAAACCCTAACTTGATCTTGAGCTCTAAGGGTCTTGTGGTGAGAAAATATTGAGGAAATGGGAGGGAAAATTTTGGGGTACAACAGGTGTCACAAGTAAACAGGGTGTAAATGTTAGAAAAAAATCCATAGGCCCGTGAAACAGAAGCCCAGCGCTGCAAGGGACAAAAAAAGTGGAAAAATGTGAGAAAATGCAAAAGGCATCACCCTGAGGCTCGAACCCATGACCTCTAGCAATTACGCGCGCTGCCTTACAACTGGGGTGGATGTACATCCGTTTATATAAACAAAACCACAAATATATATTAGAGACTGCTTCCTGAAGGCAACTTCATCTTCAACATTGAGCCATGGCCGGACCACCTGTATCTTTCTCATTTCTCCATAAAAATGGAAAGTTCAAACATGAAACTTGTGGTGTTTCTTCCCACAAATTCAAACATATAACTTATGTAAACTAAAATTCAAAGATAAAATCTAATTTTACTGGCCCTAATTTGAAACCTAATTTTTGCAGAAATTTCAAATCCAAAATTCTCTATACACAGTTAATATAAATGAAAACTATGAACATGGTTAGCTTTAGAGCTAGGATATCTACATTTTGCTTTCACAAATCAGGACCAAATGATGCTTGTATGAAGAGATAGAAGTTTGAGTTTTTACCTCTTGCAACTGGAATCGTGAATGGAGTTTGAGCAAGTTTTGAGAAGGCCTGAGGATTTGTTTAGCTTGCCTGGACCTCCCTGAGTGTATTCCAACCCTTACTTTGTCTTTAAAGTCCATGAATCTCTCTACTCAATTCAACCTGCAAGCTTGATATTTGAAAATGGTGGATGGTGATCGAGGAGTTACAGTGAGGGAACAAGGGCCTGGATCACTTTGATATGATGTATATTAAGTGTTTGGGTGGTTGAAACTTAATACGCACGGGTGGATTTGGAGATGGCTATGTGAGGTTCAAAACTGTCAAGTTATGGCATATTCTAAGTTGCAAAGTGTTTGGGAGTGTTTTGGAGTCTTATCCTTCTTTCTCAACTTGTAAATAGTGTATCTACTTGTAAGCAAAAGGTCTTAAGTCTTGTAATAACTCAGATTTCAAGAACTCACATGTTTTGCTTGGTTACTTATTTTTGAAGCTAGGCTAGCAAGCATGGTTTCAAGGTGTAGTACCAAGCTTGTATGGGGATGAGACCTTTAAACATACTTGTTCTGATTGAGTGGAGTGTGTTTATGCAGAAAAAACAAGTGCAAGGCTCAATGCAAGCTGACTTTGCATAAAGCTTGCTTTTCCGAAGTGGCAATGTTGCCTTTCTCCCAAAAATGGAATTATGCTTGTACAATGCATTCAATGCTTGGCTTAACGCTTCCAACAACTGTGAAAACATTTAATTATGGAGTGAAAGTCACGTTAGAAGCATGCAAAGTAGTATTTGTTCAGCATGCTTGAGGATTGGATCCAATGTTCTTCACATAATGGCTTGAAATCCAAGTGACAAATCACCAATTTCATCTCTTTGATTCTCCTTACTCAAGAATAATCTCAAGGAGTTCTTGAACATTTTGGAAATCTTGCAATGTTATCTACAACTCATATTTGAATTTCTTTTGAAAATTCCTCTTGAAACCATGTGAAAAATTGCCATGAAGTTAGGTCAAAAATTTGCCTAACAGGGGCAAAATTTCGCTAAGTTATTTTTAGTTCATGAGCATGTATTCACAAAATTATATCTGGAGATCCAAGCATTTTTAGGAGAAATTGTGTGAAGCAAAGTTGTAGATTTCATGGAGATATACAACTTTCATGTTGGAAGTTTCCTTTGAATCATCTTGTATCATGGTGAAAATTTGGCTCAAAGTTGTGAAAAAATAAGAAATTTTCTATACTTAGAAAATTTCTAAGTTAAGAAATTTCAAATTTTCAAACTAAAAATAGTTTCATGTTTTGACATGTTTTAATGAATTATGATCTTTGGAATTTGATTTTGACCAAAAAGTCAAAGTTTCTTTTCAGTATACAGTTGACTTTTGATTAGTTGACATAAAAATTCATTTGTCAATCCAATGGACTTGTAGTGTTTTGAATCATGTTATTAGGTCAAAATGATGCAATTGAAATCTTTAAATCATGCTTCAAACCAATTGATCATTTGTTAGGTCAAAAACCAGAAATTGCCATTTCCCAGTCAAAACCTTAATTTGACCATTTTGCCCTTTTGATGATTTGATCAAATTTCTTGAGGAATTATGGTCCAAACTTGATCAAATGATATATATGAGTCTAAGATGTTGATGTGGATAAAAAATTATGAAGTTTGACTGTAAATTGGCCATGGTTGACTTTTTCCCCAATACAACTAATTTTTAGGTCAACTGTTCAATTGACTGATCAAAAGTGTGATTCAAGACTTGAAACTTGACATGAGTAATCTTAGGGGTCCATAATGATCCTTGAAAGTCATATTGAGCATTGATAGTCCAAAAATCCTTGTGCAAACTCAAACCCTAATTTTGGTCATCAGTGCATGAGGAGGTGTCTTGAGCTGGTCAAACCCTAATGCAGTCTTGAATCAAAGAGATCTTGTGAGAAAATTCTTGATAAGTGAGAGGGAAAATTTTAGGGTACAACACCCTGCATTCGTAAAACAAAACGGCATGACTTTGTAATAAAAGGTTCCCCATTATTTAACAAAGGTGGTTTTCTCCATATCCTCGAGAGCCATCTTGATTTGATTGTAGCCGGAGAAGCCATCCATGAAAGAGAAAACTTTGTGTTGAGTTGTGTTGTCAACCAAGACGTCAATATGAGGTATCAAGAAATCATCTTTGGGGCTTTCTCTATTCAAATCCCTGTAGTCTACGCACATACGGACCTTTCCATCCTTCTTCGGTACGTGTACCACGTTCGCAACCTATTGAGGATATGATGCTTTAGCCAGGAAACCTGTGTTGAATTGTTTCATTACCTTGGATTTTATCTTTTCGAACATGTCAGGCCATATACGACACACTCTTTACTTGACTGGAGGACAATCTTCCTTTGTTGGTAGACGATGAACCATGATGTTAGTATCGATCCCCGACATATCTTCATATGACCAAGCAAATTCTTCAACATAGTCATGAAACATCTTGACCAGTCTGCCTTTGATACTATCTTCTAAGTTAACGTCGATATTGACCTCTTTCTTTTCTTCCTCAGTACCTAGATTGATCACTTGAACTGGATCCTCATAAGGTTGAATGGATTTTTCTTCTTGCATCAGAAGCCTGGCTAGTTCCCCAGGTATTTCACGGTCTTCTTTTCCTTCCTCTTCGACTTAGTTGATTGGACGTTCAAAGTCATAAATGGCAATAAAAGAGTCGTTGGCAATGAGATCATGAGTGGATGAGGATCTGCAACTGTTTGTGTGTGTCTGTAAGATACATGGCTATTTTGAAAATGAAAATATGAAAATAAAGACAATGAGCATAAAATTTGAATGCAAGAGGTCCAACGTTTTTTATTGAATGATTATATGGCATATGAAAATGAACAAACCCCTAACAAATGGACCATGATTCCTCGGGTAAGGCACATGGTTTAAAGTTATTGTTTGGAATTAAATTACAGACAAAGTTCTTGAATTGACAAAAACCGTAAATAGTAATTACTCCTCGTTGAATGAGGTGGGAATGAAATCGTTGGCATGCCAATTGTTGATCTCTTCATCGACAGTTAGATAAATCCAATCATCAAAGTCGTAGTCATCCTCAGAGTCCTCAATAACTTTCACTTTGTGATTACCAATGCGAAGAGGTGGTTTTCTTATGCGAGCACGTCTGACCTCCCTTGGAGCTTTAGCAATGAAACCCAGCCCAAACTTGTCTACTTTGAATGGAATGTCAGGGAGTTGTCCCTAAATTGTATTTCTTCTATCTTCGACCATGGCACAGGCATCTTTAAGTGAAGCCATTCTTGGTATAAATTCATTAGTTTTGATATGTCAGAGGAGACTTTGGTGGCGGAAACCATAGGAGGAACCACTTTGAAGGCTTGACAAGGAGTCTCTATAAACTCACCGTCCATCTCCACATAATTGAAGGAATTGAGGTGGCATACCATGAATTCCTATTCGCCACAAACAATAACAATTTTTCCCTTGACTGGATATTTCAATTTCTAGTGAAGGGTGGATGTCACTGTTCATGCCCTATGTATCAAAGGGCTCCCAAGTAAACAAGAGCAAGTGGGACGTATATCCATCACATAGAAAGTAGAATTGAGAGTTTGTGAACCAACTTTAATGGGGAGATCGACTTCTCCAAGTACCATCCTCTTAGACCCATCGAAATCCCTTACAACTATATCACTTGGTTTCAACACCAGTCCTTCATAATCTAGCCGGTCTAAAGCACCTTTGGGTGACACATTTAGAGACGAGCCAGTATCAACTAAGACATGAGGCAGGGTAGTTTCCTTGCATTCAATAGAGACATGCAAAGCCTTGTTATGATTCCTTCCAATAGGAATCAAATCAGCATCAGAGAAACCTAATATATTGTCAGCCGTTAAACTCGCCACACATTTCTCGAACTGGTCAGCTATAGTCTCTTCGGGCACATGAGCTTTCTTTAAAAACTTAATTAAATCTTGGGCATGAGCATCAGAACAGAGTAGTAATGACAACATGGAGATTTTTGAGGAGGTTTACCCCAGCTGTTCGACTATTTTGAAATCACTCTTCTTTATAATTTTTAGGATTTCCTCCATCTCTCGAGTGGAGGGCTCTTCAGCATCAACATCTTTGGTAGGTGCGTCTATCCCAACAGGCTCACTTACTTTTTCTTTGCCTCTAGTGTTGGCATTAGGCTTGTTATTGGATATGTGAACAAGAGTTATTGTAGTAGTCGGAGGTGAAATATCACGGGAGAAGATGTAAAAGCAATTTGGAAAGGTCTGCTCTCCCTCAAACCGGCTTCTTGTCTCATGGGAGGCTGAATAATGACTTGATCCCCAATATTGACTATTTGTTTCATACGGTTGCAACAGTCTTGATGAATTTTATTGACGAGGGTCTTTAGCTCCTCTTGTCCCCAAGATAATTTTTGGATAAGGGCCATCTGGCCCACCAGTTGTCCCATCATCTGGACTTTCATTGTTGCCATTTCAGTTTGTAGCTGTTCCAACTGGTCATCCTTGTTGTCCTCGGGATTCTTCATGGTCAAGCCCCTAGTGAGGAGTGCTTTCACTTCTTCTCGCCCTTGGATAGGTTCAAGAACATTTCTTAAAGTTGAGCATTTTGAGTCTGAATGTCCTTGATAGTCTGTTCTAGAGCCATCTCTACTAAAATAAACAGTAAGCAGATAAGAAACCCGTGTGGGGAAGCCTGTCATGATATGATGCATGGTATGTGGATGAAATGTTTTCAAGGACTTAGAAAAATTAAATTTGTTTTAGACAAAAAAGGAGCAAACATCAATTATATTAATAAGTTTAAATTGATTACAACCATGCCCCTTGGGCTTACAATGGAGGAAGTAAAGCAAAATAAACTCCTAAGACAAAAAGGTAGAACGCATCCTCTTTGGCGCAATGTAGGCGTTCAAGTTTCCCTCCTCGTGAAGCTGTCTCGTAAGCTCCAAAACCTTCTTTTCACTCTCATAGAACTGGGCTTCAAAGGTGTCTCATTCTTCCTTCAGTTGGATCCAAGCTCTTTGTAAGTCTTCAAGAGAAGTAGGCATGGTAGGATGAAGGATAGCATAAGGAACATCTCCTTCAACTAATGGCTCCATGATGATAGGCAAAGTGGCAGGGTATGGCATACCGAGTCTTTGAGCATGAGTTCATACCCACTTAAGATAAGCCTCCAAAGGAATGGAGTTCTTACGCCCCCAATGTCTTGCTATTCACTTTGTATATCATTCTCCAAGCTCGTATGAACCTTTGACGGTAGCCTTGGTTGTCGCCCTCATAGTCGAATAATAAACCTTGGATGAGTGCATCGTGAGGACCATCTCTTCGTGCATACCCAAATTGTCGTAATGTAAGAGGAGGGTTATAGGTGACACCTCCCCTAAATCCTAAGAGTGGGACATTAGGGAATTCCCCACAACAATCAATGATAGTAGTGTCCTCCAAGGATCGAGAACACCAATAAATGTCAGAGTGTGTGAGGGACATCATCCTTTGAGACCATGTCAAACCTTGCTCGTTCTTCAACGTTGATCGAGGTAGGTGTGAAGTAAACCAATTAGCGAGTAGGGGAATGCAACATAAATGAGTACCTCTTTTCTTCATGGTGCGGGTGTGGAAATAATGTAAAATGTCTCCAAGCAAAGTAGGTATATGATTACGGGAGAGGAAAACCTTGATGGCATTCACATCTATGAATTGGTCCGGATTGGGAAATAGAACCAAACCATAGATTAGAAGGGCCGAGACATTTTCAAAATCTTGAAAATCTATATCCTCTCAGAATGAACGAGCCTTCTCCAACAGAAACTTGGCTAGGAAACCCTTAACTTCGCTTCTTGTCTCCCAATTTGTTACAATGTCGGCTCTCTTCAGATGCAGGGCTTCGGTAATGACTTAAGTCTTTGGAGTCTCCTCTAAACTGGTGAATGTTATTTGATCAAGCACAGGCACTCCTAACAGTTGAGAGAACTCTTCTAATGTAGGCACCAACTGATAGTCAGGAAAGGTGAAGCAATGATTCATGGGATCAAAGAATTGGAAGAGTACACACATCATTTCTTCTTGGAAATTAGAGGTAGCCAAGCTGAGAAGTCGACCATATTTCTTAGTGAAGGGAGAATCTCCAGGAACCGTTGATGCTAATTCTTAGAGTTTAGGGTGTGCTTTCACGAAGCTGATTCGGATGGTATTCCTTCAGATGGGAGTCATGGCCTACAAAACAAAACAAAGATAAATTCCTAAATCCTTGAAATGGTTAGTGAGAATGCTTATGATGTTATGATGTTTATGATGTTATGTACAAGTATGCAAAGCAAGCAAGTTGTTATGTACAAATAATCATATACACACAAAGTAGACAAGTCCTTAGGTATATGCTTATATGGAGTTTGTAGATAAGTACCCTCTTGAAGTTTAGTTGGCTCAACCTGTCCTAGAAAGTAACTGGTTTCTAGGGGATCTCTGTTGTACCCCAAAATTTGCCCTCCCATATTCTTCAAGATTTGACAAGAATCATCTTCAAATGGTTCAAGATTGCTCAAAGGTTGCACAGTCCAAATGCCTCCTAAGCCAGTCAAAATTAGGGTTTTGGTTCCTTCAATAAATTTGGGGTTTCCAATGGCTCAATCAATTGTCATAGGTCCACATACATTCTCAAGCATCTACATACCAAGTTTCAAGACTCACAGTGCCAAATTCCACAGTCAAAAACCCCATTTGATCCATAGTCAACTGCAAGGGCAAAATGGTCATTTGGCAGTCAAAAGTCAAAGATTTTGGTCAACATCTTATTTTGAGTTCACAATCATCATTTGATTAAGTCTTGATCATGATTCCACAAGAATGGCTCAAAAATCATCAAGGATGCAAAAGTTACTATTTTTGGACAGTAGAAAAGTCAACTGTATCTTGACCAAGGCATAACTTTTTCATGGTTCATCAGAAAAATCCCATCCAATGCTCATTTTTAAGGGGATGACATTTCCTACAATCCATCTTCACATTCCAAGTCCAATAAATGCTCTCATAAAAAGTTATCAATTTCTACATTATAGGTCAATTTCAAAAGTTAACAAAAATGCACTTTAAGTCAAAGACCATAACTTGAGATTGGTAAATCCAAATGACATGGGACAAAAGGAATTGGTTATAGGACTTCAAGACCTTTCCAAAATGTCCAAGAACATGTTCATATGATCAAAATTGAGCAAGATATGCATTGGAGAAGTTGGGAAATTTTTGTGAATTTGCAAAAGTCAACTTTGCTCAAAACACTTTGTTTTTGCTAATGGGCCTCAAATTTCTTCTTGAAACTTTATCCAAGGCCTATGCACGACCCCTCAAGCTTAAATTGAATTATTTTATTATTTTTAATCAATTTTAATTCATTTAATTAATTTAAATTGTAGGAAATACAAAGATTTGATTTTTTCAATCTTTTTGTGAAGCAAAAGTGGTCAATATATGTTGGAAATTTCGTGTGCAAATCAAAGGAACAAGAATCTCCAAATTTAGCAAGTTTTTCCAATCAAAAAGATTCAAAAATATTTGATTTTCAATCAAATATACAATCATCAATTCCATGGATTTCTTGGCAAAGATTTGACCTAGTTTCACTCTACTATATATACAAGAGCTAACCCTAATCATGAATACGTGAAACCACTGCAGACAAAGCCATAGCAACTTTGAAAAAAAACTCAAGAAACTTGAAAATTGTTTTCCAGGTTCCAGGCCAATTCAAGGACTTTTGTGGATTCAAATACGTTACTGGGAGTGTGAGGAACGTTTTGCAATCAAAACCACACGCCAAGGCTCAAAGAATCACGAAGAACAGTTTCACGGTTTGCATATTTTGTCCATAATCGAATAGCTTAATTCATGCATCATTAATGTGATTTTTTGTGTGTTTTGCATTGCTAGAACTCCTATGAAGCTAATGGTACAGGTTAATTGAATTATAACACGCAGAATCGCAAAGCGCCATTAACGAATTTTAGGGTTCATGAGTTCTTGAATTAGGGCTTTCCAAATCCAGTAAAATTGAACCTTATAAGACCCATGGTTGAAATCAGGAGACTCAGACAAATGTAACTCGACCATCGCGAAATATTTATGTTGCTTGTAGCTCTAATCGCTATTATTGGTCATTACAGTTTGTGGGGGTTAAAAACCCCCGCTATCTAACATGTTTTTTTACAGGCAAACGGGGAAGACGAAGGACGTGTTAGTTCCTGGTTGGACAATTCAAAATACACGCGTGATTTTGTTGTTTCCAGCACATGTGATTTTTTTTATATATTATCTTTGTTTCGTATCATATTAACAAATGCGTGAAAGTGGCTGGGTGGATGTTGCGTTGGCTGGTAACCATTGGGACCTGGGTTCGAACCCCAGGTCCCCCAAATATTATTTGATCTTTTTCCACAGATATTCTAGTACAAGGCTTGCAAAGGAGTTTATCATGTACCTAACTTACCAACGCGCCAGGTGGCCTCCAATTCAGATCCCATGGCTCATGTTGAAAGACTACCATGATCCTCAGTCAACAAACGCCTAGCCAATCATCAAAGTCAAACAGGCTTGCAACTTAATGGGCCAGAATTGCTTTCTAACCTCCTAAAGGGGCCAACACACCCCCCCTGGTTTTCTTTTTTATTCTTTTATTCTTTTTCCTTTTTATTTTCTTTTATTCATTATTATTATTATTACTATTATTTAATTAACATAATTATTATTTTCATAATAAATTCAGGAAACCAAAAAATGTAAATATAATTATTATTATTATTTATTAATTTCACTTTATTTTTTGTAAATAAATTCTAATGTAATCAATTTAGTTAATTAGGTTAACTTTGACTTTTTTTTTTCATAATAAATAAAATTAACATAGAATTAGGGTTTTCTTGACTATTTTAATTTCTTTTCTTTTATTCCATGAAAAACATAAAAAACTAAAAAATACTTTTTTTTCTTTTAATTAATTAATTAATTAGTTTTAGATTTAATTAAATACAAAAAGGACCAAAATTCATTCTTTTCTCAAAAAGGGTCAAAACCCTAAGGACTTTTCCAATTCAATTTCTTTTCGCGCATATTTATTTTTGATTATATTTATGTAACTGTTCTGAGGATGTAATAGATAATTAGGTCTTTTTTATCGCTTTCTTTTATTTTCTCGCATTTACTTTTCAAGGGTTATGTTTTTGGCGATGTAAATACCCGACGCCTTGTAATAGTGTAGATTTACTTTCCGCAATTTACTTTTCGCACAATTATTAACTGTTAACTATGCATGACAAGACTTGCCTGAAAAATAAAATCAAAACGTAGCTCACCATAAAATGTGCAAAGATAATATAAATTGAATCCTGACACACTCGTGCATGCCACTCCTAGGGTACGCCTCACTTGGTTGCCTCGAAGTGGTCATTGAGTATAGGGTGTTTTAGGGGTCGCCCTCCTGTCTAAAGATCCAAGTTGCCTTGAAACGGTTGCCTCGGATAAAAAGGATCTAGGACATTAGGGTTACCGCTAAGGCGTCCTACTATTGCTTTGGTGACCACACATGTCCCTATAATCGAATTGACCCGAATAACTCCAACGACGGTGCTACCTACTTCTCAATAGTGGGATAGTACTGTCTAAAGGACATTTACACAGCTTAATTCCTTTGAGTAGGTAGAGGTTCTAAGGTACTTTCTCTTTCAAAAAAACAAAAACAACTTTTCGCACCTACACTTTCAAACAAAAGTTTTCAAACAAATACTTCACACACTCTTGAGGACTGGTACAAGAGTTAAACGAAGTTTTCAAACAAACTTTTTAAAAACCCACAAACACAAGAAAAGCAAACATTTTTTTGAAAACATAGTGAGCAAGTACCTAAGAGCCCGTGGATAACCACGGATAGAAAGGGTGCTAACACCTTCCCTTTCTATAATCTACCTCCCGAACCGAGAAACATCTCGAAAAGGAATTTTGCTGTGCTTTTGTCCTTTCCTTGTTGCAGAACATAAAAGACGGTGGCGACTCTTGCTTACCGCGTCATTTCACAAACCAGCATTTCAAAACAGTCAGTTCTATTTCCACCGATCACAGAACTGGCGACTCTGCTGGGGAATAAACTAATAAGTGAGGTGTACCTTAGGATTAGATCATTCTATGTTTTCAATTGTATGCCTTGTTTGCTTTAATATTGTGGGCTTGCATCGGAGTTTCATAGATCCTAACCCGGATTTGGGGGATACCCTTTAGAAGTAGCAACAAATTGTGAGGGAACTGTGCGGGGTATACCGACATGGTTGAAGCAGTTGCTACGTTGATGTGGCACTTTGGTGAGTACCGGTAACCCTTGAGTCAAGTCAAGGAGAGTACGGGGCCTCCGCGTGGTGTCGTGAAGCATCAACTGACCTTAGAACCTTACTTGACCATCCTGGCCTCTTTAGGGGTAGTGAGATGACCGACTTTGGTGCAGTCCGAAGTTGGTAGATACTCGATACTACACTCGTTGAGGGTTGTTTTCTTGGAATATTTTGGTCACCAGTTAAGTGGCTAAATCAAAACAATGAACATAGAAAACAATCCAATGATATTGAGCTCCTTAGAACCCAATTACTATTCATAGGACAGGTTTTGAGCCAACCAACTTCAAGAGGGTAGTACCTAAACCCGGCCTGAAATCTAAGGGCTCTTTTGTGTGACTTGTGTGCCTTCAAACTTGAACTACTTGCATATTCTTGTTATCTGACAACATGAGTTCCTTGCAGGTTTTGTTTACAGTCCTTAATCTGGGCTTATAACAGGGTTTACTTACATCACTCCACGCATAGCATAACATTATAACATCATACCATGGCATTTCCTTAACCCATTTCAAGGATCTCAAAGGTTTGTGATGCAGGTCATAATGAACCAAATGTCTAGCAAGGGGCAAAGGGGATTGATTTTCCTCTAGCCAAGGTTGTTCGAAGATCAAAACATGATGACTTGAGTCAGGGGCTATGACCCACTCGATATGGTGAGCCTGACTCTTGAAGAAGGACTCTTAATAACAGGAAGATCCTTCAATCAAGCTGCAAAATTCAAATTCTAACAGTTTCCTGTTTACCCCGCGAGATCCTTGAAAACATTGCATACATATACATACATATCATTGCATCACAGGTCACCCTTTACAGGTCTCTCATGTTCTCGCTGTTTATTTCAGCAATGACTTTCCAACCAGACAACCAGGATCTCCATACTCAAGAGACTCAGTTCAGGGAGATCTTCCTAAGCCTATCCAAGGGGCAGGAAGAGTTGAGAACACTCCTCATGGGGACTTTGGTCAGGAACAGTCCTGAAGACGATAAGGACGAATGGCTGAAACGTCTGCAAGCTGAGGTAGATACAATGAGAACCCAGATGCTGGGGCAAATGGCTCTCATCCAAGGCTTAGCTCGGGAACAAGAAGAGTTGAGAACTGTGATCAACCAGCTTCATCAAGATAAATACAACCGTATGAAGCAAATAGTCAAGGCTGAGGATCAAGTCACTAATCAACTTCTGAGAAGTCAAAGGTTTGGTTTGATGAAGAACAGACATCTCCAAGTTGCTACTACCTCACAGGTCCAACAACGACCTCACCAAAAGCAACAGGTTGATTAGAGCAAGCCAAACAAGCCCAAGAGGCAATTCACCAAGCTAAACGTGTCACTGACTCAAGCGCTACAGCAAGTGTTGAAGGGAGGGCTGATTACATTAAGGGTTCCTCTCCGAAATCCAAACACTTCCGCTCCTACCTATCATCCCAATGAAAGGTGTGCATACCACTCTGACAGTCCGGGACATGACACAAACAATTGTTGGGCCTTGAAGAACAAGATCCAAGACTTGATTGATGCCAAGGAGATCAAGTTTGATCGCTGATCCCACACCAAATCATAGAATGTCTTTTGTTCATTTGAATTTTCAAGTTGTAATTTTCTTTGCTTATTCAAACAACTATTGTCATAGCAAACTCTTTTATTTCATTAATGCATCGCATATGTCTGTTCTGAATCAATATATTCGTATTCACTATATTCAAACTGCTTTCATTTTTTGTGATGTTCAACTCTCGATTAAAAAATTCTAAGCCTTTTGAGGGAGGATGACGAAAATGATACCACGATCTTTATAGTATGCTTTTGAACAGACCCCGCTGACGATGTACAGGCATTGTTTCAAATCCTAAACAGTGGAGTTATAAGGAAGATAATCCCTAGTCAACCCCTTTGAGCCAAAGAAGTTGGAGTTTTTATTTTCGAAAATTAAAACCCTTAATTATAACTTGGGGCAGGGTAGTTCTCTCAATTGATCCAGGTGCACAATGAATAGCATCAAAGGAGTCCTTCCAAAGCAAAAGACAGTGATGGTTCCGAATAATCATAAAGACAGGCAGTCATTATCTCTCAGAAATAAAAGCCCGATAAGTCAAAACCTATGAAGGAGACTTACAAAAACCGGGGCATCCCGCTGACTGTAATCACAAAAGAAACAGTTCAGGCAAAAAAAACAGGGATAATGAAATCAAAAAGAAAGAGGTCCTACAAACCCTCCAAAAAAAAAAGAAATGACTGCCTATTTAAAATAAACTATCGGTATCCGAACCATCACTGAAATATCAGAGCAAAGACTCAAACAAGGTCTAACGCACGATTAACTGAGTTTAGGATCGAAGAACATCACGAAGAACGGGTGGGTACTGTTGTACCCCAAAATTTGCCCTCGCATTTTTCCACAAGAAACCACAGCTTCAGGCGTTTCCTGATTTTTTTAAACTGGCTCAAGAATCGGTCAAACAGACTTTTCTCGTCATTCAGACAAAATTAGGGTTTCCATTGATTTTCATGGCTCTGGAAAAATTCAAACAGTTGGCTTAGGGTTTTGGTTGATTTTGGCTCAACTTCGATCAGGCGAACGCTTCTTTGGTATTTAATCAGGAATTAGGGTTGTTCATGCGTGGTTCTTCAGAAAGATTTAATTCTACGATGCTTTGCAAGTTATTCCGAGATTTAGTTTGAATTCGCATTGTTTGACTTAATCAGTAAAAGAATGCATTTGGATTGAATTCACGTTTGTTTGACTGAACCAGTAAAAGGATACATTCAGTTTGAATTTGCAGTGTTTGGTAAAAAATCAGTAAAAAGGGGAATGCGTCTGATCAGTTGTTGTGTTTGACTATGATTTGCTTTGGATGTTGGAAGCGCCAAGTTTATTATTTGATCAACGCTGAATCAATGTTTAGTTAATTATTTATTATTCTAAAGATTAAATAGCTGGAATTTAATTTTCAGTTATTTTAATTTAAAGAACTATAAATAATAAATAAATAATTGAAAAGGGATAAAAAGAATTAACTGGATTAACAGAAATTTTATTTCATCTTTAAATATTTGTTACAATTATTATTTAGATACAAGTATTCATTTACGAGGTATTTATAATAATAATAGTTACAATGATTAAATTGAAAATAAAACTATCCTATTTTTTCTAAGTATTCCTAAGTCTCCAATTCTTCATTCTTCATTTAGTGATACCCCTCTCCATTCAATTTTTTATCTACAAAAGAAAGGAAGAAAAGTTAGAAACAGATAAATTGAATTAAAGAGACAGACAGTTTAAGTTAGACTCATCATTAAAAGCAACGGTCGGGATCAGTTAGCCCTCTCTGCAAATCACGGGATTTCTCCCGGTTCACAAAGAAGGGTGAAAATGTTTGCAAATTAAATAAATGCACAAAAGTTAAAATTGCACATTTCAAATTGTCAAAACTGCATAGTCCAAAAGCAAGACAGCATATGCAAATAACCAAAGTCCAAGTTACAAACTGAATTGCCAACCAAAGTCCAAGTTACAAACTGAATTGCCAAACAAAGTCCAAATTCAAACTTTCTGCCAAAAGCTGTCAAAAGGGATATGGCAAGATATCAAACAAGTACAAAAGGCCATCAATGCTGTCAAGAAGCAGAAAGTATGGAAAAGAAGACATAAAGCGCAGAGGAAACATGTTTTACAAGCAAACAAAACTCAGTTTCATCATTTCCCAGCTATTTACTTTTTCAGAGAAGTACAAACATAAACAATTTTTTAATGTTTTTGTACTGGAGAGAGAAGAAAAAGAGAAGAAGAAATAGGGCTTACAGGTTTAGGCTTGAGAGATAGGAAAAATATAAAAGAACCTGTCAATAGAACAGTAGGAGGAGGCAGCCAAACAATATAAACAAAAGAAGCATCAGGTTTCAAACAAAAAAGAAAGCCTCCAGCTCAAAACCAATAACCTGCATAAACCTCCATCCAAAAACCTGTGGTGTCAAAAACCCATTAAACCTACAAAATCCAAGCATCTCAAGCTTAACTAGAAAACCCTGTTAAGCCATGCCAAACCAGAAGCAGCATAAACCTAAAGCCTTAAACCAGTAAAGCTCAAACCTGTACCAGATGCCAAGCCTAACCATTCCAGGCTAAAAAACCTGTCAAGTTAAGCAATCAAAACCCTGTCCAGCCTTAACCATCAAACAACAAACCTGTGTATGCCTAAAAGCCTGAACCACTGTAAACTCCAAACAAAAACAGTATCAAAAGCCCAGACCTGCATCAAGCCTCACCAAACCAACAATCTGAAAACACTAAAAAGCCTGATATCCAAGCCTAAACCAGAATATCAAACTTACAAACCCTTTTCAGGATAGTGCTAAGCCTACAACCTGTTGAGTGTCAACCTGTTAAAGGCCAAAACCATTCCAACAGCACAAGGCCAAAACCATTTTGACAGGCACCACAATCATACAGCATTAAGTATGTAAGCAAGGCAAAGTCAGAAACAAGGTATCAACCATCATTAACTCACTAAGCATAGAAGGCAACTCAATAAGGCAATACAGGGTAAAACCACGAGCCCTCAGAGTTGCCTCATCATAGGGCATTTCAACAGGCAACACAGGCATCATTCAATCTCAGCAAGCCAAAGAGGGAGAAGGGACAAAGAAGCACATTCAAGCATACACAAGGCAACAGAAGTAAAGCAAAAGCTAGTCAAAACGATTGTTCCAACAATAGTATACCCAGAAGTACCACAAACATCAAAGGCCCTCAGAATACCATCACTGGGAAAGGAACAAACATAGCAACAGAGGTACATAGCAACAGAAGAGACAACACGAGCATACAGAAGGCAGCAAAGCAAGAAGAAGAAAAGAAATGACATCAAGTTAGGGCTTTCAGAAACGCATCACAAAACCCTAAAATGGCAAAAAGGTAAAGAGTACTGAGTACCAGGAAGTTCATAAGTTCATCAGCATTGCGTTCTCCGCCCAAGCCTCCTACGCGCCTCCCCATCTCCTCCATCGTCTTCCTCAAACAAAAGGTAGTTCTCTTTTCCCCTTCCCTTTCATACCTCAAATACACAAATCAAAACACTTAATAAAAAAAACAGTAAATCATAACATGCAAAGAAGAACGAAACCCTAAACGTGCTAAGCCAAAAGAGGGAACAAAGGGCAATTACCTTTTAGTTGGTTTCACTGAACCAAGGAAGGAAGGAAGGAGCGGTTGCACTGGTGGCTAGGCGGAGAAGATCGCATTCAGAAGCTTAGGCAAAGGCAAAGGCGAAGAAGACGAAGTGAAACGAACGAACGCCGCTTCTGTGCAAACCCTAAGCGTTATCCAAGTGAAACGAAAATGCAAGAACCCTAAGCCAAATTGTTATTCAGAATATTGGGCCTCACCCCATTTTCTACACCTAAGCCCAAGCGTCCCAATTCACACCCCCCTCATTTTTTTCTGTTTGGGCCATAAGGCTCCCAAGGCCCATTCAAATCAACTTAACCTTTTTTTTAGAATGAAAAAACAGATTTTATTTTCTTTTTTTGTTAATAAATTAACATAACCCTTTTTTATATCAAATTTTTCTTTTTTATAACATATTTATAATTTTTGAACACAATATATTAAAACACTTTCTTTCAATTAAAAAACTTTTGTACATTAATACATAAAAATACATTGGTTAAAACACTTTTTTTTATTTTATTTAACTTGTTTATCTTTGTACATAAATTCTTTTTTTAAGTTAGTACATTTTCTTTTCTTAGAAATTCTTTGTACATAATCAATAAAATACATTTTTCTAATATACATAATTTAATTTTTAAACATTTAATTAAAATACTCTTTAAACATACATAATCCAATTAAAATTAAAACATTTTTCTTTTCTTTTATTAAATATTCTCTTTGTACATAATAAATGAAAATACATTTTTTAATACGAGATTACAAAGATTAATTAAATAAACATTTAATTCTCACCATTAGGTTAAACAATGCTTAATAACACATTAAATTCACATCTTAACCTGTAAATAAATTACATACACATATACACTTACACGTACACCTACACAATACACTTGACATTTGACAATATACATTTGCTATTTCTATACATTGATATACATTGTTTCCACTTTTATCGCAATTCGATTTGGTTGTAATTTATTGGACACTACATTCCTAAAGTCTCATCCCCATTTGTAAATTTGTACCCCCACTCCCGGATACTATTTGTAATAGCGTAGACTTTAAATTCTTGCAATTTACCGCTTTTAAATTATACCATGGTTAGACCTAGGGTTTCCATGTACATAAAAATCAAACACTAGATAACCTAATACAAAGACAAATGCATGAAATCAATACACAATCACACTTGCACCCCCTAGGGTAATCCCACATGTTGCCTTCCAAAATGGGCCATGCTTGCACGTCGAGTAAAGAATTGTTACAAGGGTAGCCTAAGACAAGGCATCTTCTTCCAAAACATTTTCAAAAACACACACACACACGCCATTTTCAAAGCAATCGAAAATCAAGGCAAGTGATCTAAAAACCAAGTAACTAAGAGCCCATGGATAACCATGGATGAAAAGGGTGCTAATACCTTCCCTTTTCATAATCTACCCCCCGAACCCATGAAATATCTCAAAAGGTTTTTGCTGTGCTTTTTTAACCTTTCCTTTAGGATAAAATAAAAAGTCGGTGGCGACTCTTGCTCAACCGAACAAGTGCGAATACAAACGCAAAACACTAGTCAGTTCTCCCACCGTATCACAGAACTGGCGACTCTGCTGGGGATTCTGAAAAGTGGGGTTACCTTAGGGTTTAGATCACCTTTACTTTCTTGCTTTGATTGACTTGATTGCTTTATCTTTTGGGTTCTTGTTTGGGTTTGTTGTAAATCCTACACCCGGATTTGGGGCACCTTTTTAGGTAAATAGCAAAAAACTGCGAGGGAACTGTGCGGGGTATACCGACATGGTTGAAGCAGTAAGCTATGTTAGTGTGACATATTTGTGAGTACCGGTAACCCTTGAGTTCAGTCAAGGAGAGTACGGGGCCGCTGAGTGATGTCGTGAAGCACTAACGGACTCTTAGAACCATAATTGACCATCTTAGCCTTTTTAGGGGTAGTGAGATGACCGACTTTGGTGCTGTCCGAAGTTGGTAGATACTTGATACTATACTCATTTGAGGGTTGTTTTCTTGGAATATTTTGGTCGCCAGTAAGTGGCTAAACCGAAACAATGAACACAGAAAACAATCCAATGATATTGAGCTCCTTAGAACCCAGTTTCTATTTTAGGACAGGATGAGCCAACTAACTTCAAGAGGGTACTTACCTAAACCCCATGCAAGCCTAAACCTAAGGACTTGTTTGCTTTGTGTGAATATGTTTGTCTGTATATACACTCACTTGCTTTTTTGCATACATTTACATAACATCATGACATCATACCATAGCATTTTCAATAACCATTTCAAGGATCTCGAAGGTTCTTTTGGTGCAGGGTTACGTTGAACCAGACATCTACCAAGGGGCAAGAGGTTTCTCCTCTAAACAAATGCCATCAAAGTTCAAGTACAACAACTTGAATCAGTGGCTATGACCCACTCGACATGGTGAGCTTGATTCTCGTGGAAAGACATCCACCGATACAAAGTTCTCTAGTCAAAGATCACGTACAACAACTTGAATCAGGGGCTATGACCCACTCGACATGGTGAGCTTGATTCTCGTGGAAAGACATCCACCGATACAAAGTTCTCCAGTCAAAGATCAAGTGCAACAACTTGAATTAGTGGCGATGACCCACTCGACATGGTGAGCTTGATTCTCGTGGAAAGACATCCACCGGTGCAAAGTTCTCTAATCCAAGAGCAAAGTTCAACCTCTAACATTTTCTTGTGTTTACCCCAAGAGATCTTTGGAAGCATGCATCCACATATCATGCATTGCATCTTAACAATCTTTCCTTTTTCAGGTTTCCTTACTCTCATGCTGTTTATTTCAGTAAGAGATGGCTCTAGAAAGGTCTGTCAAAGACATCCAAGACCAGACTGCTCAGCTGCAGGAAATGTTCTTGAACTTGTCTCTGGGGCAAGAAGAAATGAAGGCTCTCCTCACAAAGGGCTTGGAGAATTCAAACAATGCCAGGAGTGATCAGCTTGTGGAGCTGCAGTTTGATTTGACAACATTGAGGACCCAAGTGATGGGACAGTTGGTGGGCCAGATGGCTCTCATCCAAGACCTATCTCAAAGACAAGAGGAACTCAGAGTTCTTGTCCGCCAACTGCTTCCAAGCAACCAATTGGGGCAAACATCTGAGGTTGAAGAACAAGTCATCGCTCAGCCTCCATCCACTCAAGAAGACAAGGGGAAGGCTCCTTCGCTTGCTTCAGGGTCATAAGCCCATCAACAACCTCGCCAGCATCAATGGGGTAATCGGCGTAAGCAAGAAACGTCGGGAAGACAGTTCACGGAGACTGAAATACCATCATTCTTCATACTGAAACGCCTGTTGGAGGTCAACCTGCTTACCCTAAGGGATCCTCCTCAGAAGCTCAATACCTCCTCTCTTAACTATCGTCCCGACGCATTTTGTGTTTACCACTCCTACAGCCCGGGACACGACACCAACGACTGTTGGGCCTTGAAGAACAAGATTCAAGATCTGATCGACATTGGAGTGCTGGAATTCATGCCAAACGGCGAGATGAAAATCTTCCGTTAAAGGGTTCTCCACCTGAAGTGACGAAGCTCAAACTGAGAGACTTTTGCTTCATTTGAATTTTCAAAGTTGTAATTTTCTTTTGTTATTCAAACAATTAACTGTTGATGTCAAAACTCTGTTTTCATTAATGCATTGCATATGTTTGTCTTGAATTCATCCATTCGTTTCACTACTCTTATGCTTTCTTTTTGACATTTAACTCTTGATAAAAAGCTTCAAGCCTTTAGAGGGAGGATGACGAAATAATACCATAATCTCGTACAGCATGCTTTTGAACAGACCTTGCTGATGATGTACAGGCATTTCTTTCAAATCCCAAACACTGGAGTTATAAGGAAGATAATCCCTAGTCAACCCCTTCGAGCCAAAGAAGTAGGAGTTTTCTGTTCTAAACGATCAAAACCTTTGATATAAACCCGGGGCAGGGTAGTATCTCAGTTAATTCAAGAGAAAATGTGCATTGAAGTCGCAAACTCTCAGTTCGTAACACAACGAACGACGTCGAAAAAGAAAGCATTCCTTTGGAATCAAAAAAGACAAGGGTGGTTCCCTATCACATAGACAGTCAATCTCTCAAAAGAGAAAAGCCCACCAAGCCAAAACCTGTAAAGGAGGCTGGGGCATCCCGCTGACTGTAATCTCGAAAATGGGAGCAGTCAGGCAAAAGTTAGGGATAACAAATCAAAATCAAAATAGTGAGGTCATTACAAAATCCTCAACAACATGAAAAATGTTGAAAAAGAAAAAAGGAGATGATGACTGTCTCCCCAAATTCAACTGGTGAACCATCGCCCAAAAGTCGTTCCAAACTCAAAACAGAGTGTGACGCACAATTAACTGAGCTTAGGTATGAAGAACATCACGAAGAGCGGGTGGGTACAAATATACTTTGAGCCTTTATCCTTTGTTTCTTAAAACCGTGAACCAAGCCACGTTACAACCCTTCAAAAGTCCTAATTGAAGCATGGGTTAGTTCGAAAGCATACTGTTACAAAAGGTATTCTGACTCCTGTAAGGCTTTGCTCTAAATCTTGTGTTGATCTGTCTTATAAAAAGCTTTCTGCTAAAAACGCATTTTTCAAAACTTCGAGACAAACATAAACTTTGCATTGCTTGAATATCACTGTCTGCATTTGGCTTTTTGTTTGACAGCGAAGAATTTCATACAGCGAATGTTCGGGGGAACGAAAACTCTCTCAGTGAGTAAAATCACTTCAAAAGGATAGCACTTCCATTACAAACCCCCTATCAACAAGGGGCATGACATAGCACCATCCAGTTAACCTGGGGCAGTCCAGTCAAGGTCCAACAGATCTTTCAAAGTCCAGTTAACCTGGGGCAGTCCAGTCAAGGTTTCAACAGATCTTTCAAAGTTCAGTTAACCTGGGGTTGTCCAGTCAAGATTTCAAGAAATCTCTCAATCCGCAGAATAATCTGATTCAAGACTCCTTCATCATCACTTGGGGCATTCGAATGTCAAAAGTGTTCAATCATTCCTTCACCACCTGTTGGAAATTACAACCACCAACAAATCAACTGTCACAATTCCATATTCGATTCCTGTATCTAGCCAGGGCACATCTGTGAGTGATCAGTTTCTAGACTCGATTCCTATATCTAGCCAGGGCACGTCTGAAGAGTTTGAAGATTCGATTCCTGTATCTAGCCAGGGCATATCTGTTGACGACTATTTCCAGACTCGATTCCTGTATCTAGCCAGGGCACGTCTGAAGAGTTTAAAGATTCGATTCCTGTATCCAGCCAGGGCATATCTGTTGACGACTATTTCCAGACTCGATTCCTGTATCTAGCCAGGGCACGTCTGAAGAGTTTGAAGACTCGATTCCTGTATCCAGCCAGGGCATATCTGTTGACGACTATTTCTAGACTCGATTCCTATATCTAGCCAGGGCACGTCTGAAGAGTTTGAAGATTCGATTCCTGTATCCAGCCAGGGCATATCTGTTGACGACTATTTCCAGACTCGATTCCTATATCTAGCCAGGGCACGTCTGAAGAGTTTGAGGATTCGATTCCTGTATCCAGTCAGGGCATATCTGTTAACGACTATTTCTAGACTCGATTCCTGCATCTAGCCAGGGCACGTCTGAAGAGTTTGAAGATTCGATTCCTGTATCCAGCCAGGGCATATTTGTTGACGACTATTTCCAGACTCGATTCCTGTATCTAGCCAGGGCACGTCTGGAGAGATTGAAGACCAACACCTGTAACAAGCCATGGAACCATCTTTCTTTCTCAGGTCAGAGATCAACACCTGTAACAAGCCAGGACAATATCTCCTTGACCAACTTTTCTTAAGTTCCAGATCAACACCTGTAACATGCCAGGAAATTATCTACATCACCACTTGGGGCATTCGAATGTCAAAAGTGTTCAAAAACCCGATGCAGTTTTTACACAGACTCATCATCAAGAAATTCTACATAGATCTCCTCAAAACAGGAGGTCCCCAGTAGTTTGGCATACAACCTAAGCTTCTGATTCCCCCAACAGTGGTCCCAAGGCTTCCCCATTTTTAACAATTGAAGATTCTTGCCCTCCACAGCAGCAGCCCAGGAGTTGTTCTCCCCGGCAGCAGTCAAGATTCTTTTATCTTCAGCCATCCAGGATTCATTTATCCTCAGCAAGATAGCTTATCAGCTTACATGCGCATTCATCACATTCATGTCATAAACATTGGTGTAACATACATTGCATCACGCATCATGACATTGCATACAACTAACCCTTTACCTTTTCAGGTAAGATCAGTCGACAGACAAAGACCATCTTCCAAGATTCATCCAGAAATAGTTCAGATGTGACCCGGACACGGCGACATTCTGATACTTATTCCAGATTCATCCAGATGCAGTTTTATACGAGCTCATCATCAAGAAACCCTACACCGGTTCCTCCCCAACTTCAAGATTTCTGAAAACAGTTCACGGGTTCTCCAAGTAACGGATGTTAACCTATCGCTTGTTCAGTTTCTTCTCAAGACTTCTGAAAACAGTTTATGGATTCTTCCCAACAACGGATGTTAATCTATCGCTTGTTCAGATGCAACTTTTGAAAACAGTTTACGGACGCTTCCCAACAACAGATGCTGCTCTATTGCTTATTCAACCTCAAGACTTCTGAAAACAGTTCACGGGTTCTCCAGTAACGGATGTTAACCTATCACTTGTTCAGACTCTTCTCAACTTTTGGAAACAGTTTACGGACGCTTCCCAACAACGGATGTTGCTCTATTGCTTATTCAACTTCAAGACTTCTGAAAACAGTTCACGGGTTCTCCAGTAACGGATGTTAACCTATCGCTTGTTCAGATTCTTCTCAAGACTTCTGAAAACAGTTCACGGGTTCTCCAGTAATGGATGTTAACCTATCACTTGTTCAGACTCTTCTCAACTTTTGAAAACAGTTTACGGACGCTTCCCAACAACGGATGTTGCTCTATTGCTTATTCAACTTCAAGACTTCTGAAAACAGTTCACGGGTTCTCCAGTAACGGATGTTAACCTATCGCTTGTTCAGATTCTTCTCAAGACTTCTGAAAACAGTTCACGGGTTCTCCAGTAACGAATGTTAACCTATCACTTGTTCAGACTCTTCTCAACTTTTGAAAACAGTTTACGGACGCTTCCCAACAACGGATGTGGCTCTATTGCTTATTCAACTTCAATACCTTCAAAAATAGTTTACGAATTCTCCAAACATGGATGTCAATCTATTGCTTGTTCGGACCCCCAATTCAGAGATGTTCCGAAACACGGGTGCCTTTCTGATACTCGTCCACTCACCATTGACATACAGTTCAACATTTCCAAATGGCATCTTTAAGCCCATTTCCAGATGGCATCTTTAAGCCCATCCTCCTACCAGCAGTCACCAAATGGCATCTTTAAGCCCATTCTTAGATGGCATCTCTAAGCCCATCCCCTGACAAGATTATATCACATCAGATGGCATCTTTAAGCCCATCACCAAATGGCATCTTTAAGCCCATTCCCTCTACCATCACATCACCGAGTGCAAATTTTAGGGCACTCTGGTGTCCAATCTTCTTTTACCTTCGAGTCGCGAAAGGAAAACTTGCCAATCTAACTCTTCAGGTTCAAGAAGATTGAACAGGGGCAACTGTTATACCCCAAAATTTGCCCTCGCATTTTTCCACAAGAAATCACAGCTTCAAGCGTTTCCTGATTTTTTTTAAACTGGCTCAAGAATCGGTCAAACAGACTTTTCTCGTCAGTCAGACAAAATTAGGGTTTCCATTGATTTTCATGGCTCTAGAACAATTCAAACAGTTGGCTTAGGGTTTTGGTTGATTTTGGCTCAACTTCGATCAGGCGAACGCTTCTTTGGTATTTAATCAGGAATTAGGGTTGTTCATGCGCGGTTCTTCAGAAAGATTTAATTCTACGATGCTTTGCAAGTTATTCCGAGATTTGGTTTGAATTCGCATTGTTTGACTTAATCAGTAAAAGAATGCATTTGGATTGAATTCACGTTTGTTTGACTGAACCAGTAAAAGGATACATTCAGTTTGAATTTGCAGTGTTTGGTAAAAAATCAGTAAAAAGGGGAATGCGTCTGATCAGTTGTTGTGTTTGACTATGCTTTGCTTTGGATGTTGGAAGCGCCAAGTTTATTATTTGATCAACGCTGAATCAATGTTTAGTTAATTATTTATTATTCTAAAGATTAAATAGCTGGAATTTAATTTTCAGTTATTTTAATTTAAAGAACTATAAATAATAAATAAATAATTGAAAAGGGATAAAAAGAATTAACTGGATTAAAAGAATTTTTATTTCATCTTTAAATATTTGTTACAATTATTATTTAGATACAAGTATTCATTTACGAGGTCTTTATAATAATAATAGTTACAATGATTAAATTGAAAATAAAACTATCTTATTTTTTCTAAGTATTCCTAAGTCTCCAATTCTTCATTCTTCATTTAGTGATACCCCTCTCCATTCAATTTTTTATCTGCAAAAGAAAGGAAGAAAAGTTAGAAACAGATAAATTGAATTAAAGAGACAGACAGTTTAAGTTAGACTCATCATTAAAAGCAACGGTCGGGATCAGTTAGCCCTCTCTGCAAATCACGGGATTTCTCCCGGTTCACAAAGAAGGGTGAAAATGTTTGCAAATTAAATAAATGCACAAAAGTTAAAATTGCACATTTCAAATTGTCAAAACTGCATAGTCCAAAAGCAAGACAGCATATGCAAATAACCAAAGTCCAAGTTACAAACTGAATTGCCAACCAAAGTCCAAGTTACAAACTGAATTGCCAAACAAAGTCCAAATTCAAACTTTCTGCCAAAAGCTGTCAAAAGGGATATGGCAAGATATCAAACAAGTACAAAAGGCTATCAATGCTGTCAAGAAGCAGAAAGTATGGAAAAGAAGACATAAAGCGCAGAGGAAACATGTTTTACAAGCAAACAAAACTCAGTTTCATCATTTCCCAGCTATTTACTTTTTCAGAGAAGTACAAACATAAACAATTTTTTAATGTTTTTGTACTGGAGAGAGAAGAAAAAGAGAAGAAGAAATAGGGCTTACAGGTTTAGGCTTGAGAGATAGGAAAAATATAAAAGAACCTGTCAATAGAACAGTAGGAGGAGGCAGCCAAACAATATAAACAAAAGAAGCATCAGGTTTCAAACAAAAAAGAAAGCCTCCAGCTCAAAACCAATAACCTGCATAAACCTCCATCCAAAAACCTGTGGTGTCAAAAACCCATTAAACCTACAAAATCCAAGCATCTCAAGCTTAACCAGAAAACCCTGTTAAGCCATGCCAAACCAGAAGCAGCATAAACCTAAAGCCTTAAACCAGTAAAGCTCAAACCTGTACCAGATGCCAAGCCTAACCATTCCAGGCTAAAAAACCTGTCAAGTTAAACCATCAAAACCCTGTCCAGCCTTAACCATCAAACAACAAACCTGTGTATGCCTAAAAGCCTGAACCACTGTAAACTCCAAACAAAAACAGTATCAAAAGCCCAGACCTGCATCAAGCCTCACTAAACCAACAATCTGAAAACACTAAAAAGCCTGATATCCAAGCCTAAACCAGAATATCAAACCTACAAACCCTTTTCAGGACAGTGCTAAGCCTAAAACCTGTTGAATGTCAACCTGTTAAAGGCCAAAACCATTCCAAAAGCATAAGGCCAAAACCATTTCGACAGGCACCACAATCATACAGCATTAAGTATGTAAGCAAGGCAAAGTCAGAAACAAGGTATCAACCATCATTAACTCACTAAGCATAGAAGGCAACTCAATAAGGCAATACAGGGTAAAACCACGAGCCCTCAGAGTTGCCTCATCATAGGGCATTTCAACAGGAAACACAGGCATCATTCAATCTCAGCAAGCCAAAGAGGGAGAAGGGACAAAGAAGCACATTCAAGCATACACAAGGCAACAGAAGCAAAGCAAAAGCTATTCAAAACGATTGTTCCAACAATAGTATACCCAGAAGTACCACAAACATCAAAGGCCCTCAGAATACCATCACTGGGCAAGGAACAAACATAGCAACAGAGGTACATAGCAACAGAAGAGACAACACGAGCATACAGAAGGCAGCAAAGCAAGAAGAAGAAAAGAAATGACATCAAGTTAGGGCTTTCAGAAACGCATCACAAAACCCTAAAATGGCAAAAAGGTAAAGAGTACTGAGTACCAGGAAGTTCATAAGTTCATCAGCATTGCGTTCTCCGCCCAAGCCTCCTACGCGCCTCCCCATCTCCTCCATCGTCTTCCTCAAACAAAAGGTAGTTCTCTTTTCCCCTTCCCTTTCATACCTCAAATACACAAATCAAAACACTTAATAAAAAAAACAGTAAATCATAACATGCAAAGAAGAACGAAACCCTAAACGTGCTAAGCCAAAAGAGGGAACAAAGGGCAATTACCTTTTAGTTGGTTTCACTGAACCAAGGAAGGAAGGAAGGAGCGGTTGCACTGGTGGCTAGGCGGAGAAGATCGCATTCAGAAGCTTAGGCAAAGGCAAAGGCGAAGAAGACGAAGTGAAACGAACGAACGCCGCTTCTGTGCAAACCCTAAGCGTTATCCAAGTGAAACGAAAATGCAAGAACCCTAAGCCAAATTGTTATTCAGAATATTGGGCCTCACCCCATTTTCTACACCTAAGCCCAAGCGTCCCAATTCACACCCCCCTCATTTTTTTCTGTTTGGGCCATAAGGCTCCCAAGGCCCATTCAAATCAACTTAACCTTTTTTTTAGAATGAAAAAACAGATTTTATTTTCTTTTTTTGTTAATAAATTAACATAACCCTTTTTTATATCAAATTTTTCTTTTTTATAACATATTTATAATTTTTGAACACAATATATTAAAACAATTTCTTTCAATTAAAAAACTTTTGTACATTAATACATAAAAATACATTGGTTAAAACACTTTTTTTTATTTTATTTAACTTGTTTATCTTTGTACATAAATTCTTTTTTTAAGTTAGTACATTTTCTTTTCTTAGAAATTTTTTGTACATAATCAATAAAATACATTTTTCTAATATACATAATTTAATTTTTAAACATTTAATTAAAATACTCTTTAAACATACATAATCCAATTAAAATTAAAACATTTTTCTTTTCTTTTATTAAATATTCTCTTTGTACATAATAAATGAAAATACATTTTTTAATACGAGATTACAAAGATTAATTAAATAAACATTTAATTCTCACCATTAGGTTAAACAATGCTTAATAACACATTAAATTCACATCTTAACCTGTAAATAAATTACATACACATATACACTTACACGTACACCTACACAATACACTTGACATTTGACAATATACATTTGCTATTTCGATACATTGATATACATTGTTTCCACTTTTATCGCAATTCGATTTGGTTGTAATTTATTGGACACTACATTCCTAAAGTCTCATCTCCATTTTTAAATTTGTACCCCCACTCCCGGATACTATTTGTAATAGCGTAGACTTTAAATTCTTGCAATTTACCGCTTTCAAATTATACCATGGTTAGACCTAGGGTTTGCATGTACATAAAAATCAAATGCTAGATAACCTAATACAAAGACAAATGCATGAAATCAATACACAATCTCACTTGCACCCCCTAGGGTAATCCCGCATGTTGCCTTCCAAAATGGGCCATGCTTGCACGTCGAGTTTCTTTGGCAAAAACAAATTCAAATGATCATAAGTCCCTCGATGACGCTTTCGAAAGTTGCCTAAATGGAATGATCATAGTCCCTTCAAAGCAAATTGCCAAAGACACTTGGCACCATTACATTCATGGTCCATACGATGACCCGCGCCCGTCCCGTTAAACATCCTAAACGCAAGATTGCCCACCAAATCCAATGGTGGAACAAAATTGTTAAAAAGGGTTAAAAACATAGAGAAAACCTTTGAGTACAATAGGGGTATACAAAACTCTTAGTTACTTGAGATCAACTTGCAAAAAAACACTTGCCTTCTTTTCAAAAAAACCACACTTCATACACACTTTCAAAACAAACTCTCAAAAACATTTGAAACATCTTTTCGAAAAGATACACACCTTTGTAAAACATTCGAGTAAAGAATTGTTACAAGGGTAGCCTAAGACAAGGCATCTTCTTCCAAAACATTTTCAAAAACACACACACACACACACACCATTTTCAAAGCAATCGAAAATCAAGGCAAGTGGTCTAAAAACCAAGTAACTAAGAGCCCATGGATAACCATGGATGAAAAGGGTGCTAATACCTTCCCTTTTCATAATCTACCCCCCGAACCCACGAAATATCTCAAAAGGTTTTTGCTGTGCTTTTTTAACCTTTCCTTTAGGATAAAATAAAAAGTCGGTGGCGACTCTTGCTCAACCGAACAAGTGCGAATACAAACGCAAAACACTAGTCAGTTCTCCCACCGTATCACAGGTACAAATAAATTTTGAGCCTTTATCCTTTATTTCTTAAACCGTGAACCAGGCCATGTTATAACCCTTAAAAGTCCTAGCTAAAGCATGGGTTAGTTCGAAAGCATACTGTTACCAAAGGTATCCTGACTCCTGTAGGGCTTGTTGCAAAATCCTGAGTTGACATCACATTTTACAAACAAAAAAAAATTCACTTGTTTTATTGAAAACTGCATTTTTAAAAAATCTCAAAACAGACATAAGCTTTGCATTCTTAAAATAACATTGTTTGCATGTGACTATTTGTTCGAACAGCAGAGAAATTCACACGACGAATATCTAGTGAACAAAAATCTTCTCAAGGATTACCTCAAGTGGAAAAACACTTCCAACCAAGGGGCAGACATGATCATTGTCCATCATCTGGGGAAGTTAAGTCAAGATTCAAGGAATCTCTCAAAATGCCAAATAGCCAGGGGCATCTCCGCCTGAGTCACTTGGGGCATTGGACATGAATTCCAGCAACGAATCTTGCACGATCAAACGAAGATCTTCTGGTAGTATGACAACACAACACTACTGACAGTGACAACTCCCTGTACTCTGAGAGTATGGACATAGTCGAAAAAATACTACGGGTAATCAAAGACCCGCTAGGTCGACTGGCCTAGGCAAAAATAAGGGCTTCCCGGCGAACCAAAAGGGTTCGGGCAAAAATAAGGGACGAAAATGAAAAAATCTGTACACCCGGCAAGTCGAAAACCTGAAAAGGCGGCTTAGGCAAAAATGGGTATCCCGGTGGACTGAAAAACCGAAAGGGCGGTCCAGGAAAAAATTAGGGATAAAAGCGTACGACTATGTCCCGTCATCTCGTCACTTGCCTACCAGAAGAAGATTTGTCAATCGGCAGTTATCAAGCACCTCCACAGGTACTTTCTCCCGCAGAAACTGGGGCAATAAGAATTATCCGAAATGTACAAGCTGCTCTGTTCTCCAGGTACAAGGTAGACTCAGTTGAAAAATTTGACCAAGATACCTTCACTCCCCGCAGAGTAAGACAAGAGTCAGCCATGCTCTCTCCCCAAGCAGAGTTGGTCCCTCATCAGCCCTAAAAAGGCACAGTATCTCCAGCAAGTCAGCAATACTCTCCCCCAAGCAGAATTGGTCTATCATCAAGTTGGGTATCCCCAGAAGATCTTAATATTCCCTAGCAGAATATACAGACACCCCAGTGGAGCCATTTCCCCAATGCAGTCCAAAAGTTTCCCCAGGAGAGTTGAATCATCTTACCCAGTAGATTCTGGAAGCTTGTCCCCTGCAGAGTGCAAATATCTCTCCACAGCCATATTCAAAGGTTATTCCCTCACCAGAGCCTAACTGGGTTATCCTTAGCAAATTTCAACAGAAAGATCATCCCCGGCGAAGTCCTTTCTATTCCCCAGCGGAGTTCATCAAAATCCCCAATAGAGCTTGTCAACGGAATCCCCAGCGGAGTTATCGTTAAAATATCAGCGAAGTATCTCTTCCCCACAGAGTAGTTCCCCGCAGAATAATCTCTTCGCCAAGTTTATTCCCCAATGGAGTCATCTTCTCCTACCGGTTTATTCTTGCAATCATCATCCCCATCGGAAACGAAGAACTCTACTCTTCAACATCAGCCCAGGATTTAACTATACTCCTGGCATTTGTCAAGGATTTATTTTCCCAGACGAAGATACATTCATAAACATCACATTGTCATACATCATGATACATGCTGTTGTACCCCAAAATTTGCCCTCCCATTTCCTCAACATTTTCTCATCACAAGACATTTGAAGATCAGGATACAGTTAGGGTTTCCTCTGCTCAAGGCTTCTCCTTGCACTGTGAACTCAAATTAGGGTTTGTGTTTGCTTAAGGATGTTTTGACCTAAAATGCCTAAGATGACTTTCATGCTTCATTTTGGACTCCCAGGCTTACCTATACCAAGTTTCAAGTCTTGATTCCAAGTTTTACCCAGTCAATTGGACAGTTGACCTAGAAATCAGCTGTATTGGGGAAAAAGTCAACTGTGGCCAATTGACAGTCAAACCTCATGAAATTTGATCCACATCAACATTATGAACTCACATGGACCATTTGATCAAGTTTGGATCACAATTCCACAAGAAATTTGATCAGATCATCAAAAGGGCAAAATGGTCATTTCTAGGGTTTTGACTGCACAAAGGCAATTTTTGACTGTTTGACCTAGCCAATGGCAAACCAAGCTCACATATGGACTCAAGGACCCCATGGAATTATCTTGACATGTTCATCAAGCTCAAAAGATCCCAAGTACACAAGATTAATAGTTGAATTTCCCAGTCAATTGATCAATTTTGACTGTATACTGAAAAGTCAAACTTTGACCTTTTGGTCAAAATCAAGAGTCAAGATTCATTTTTCATCAAAACATTCCAAATCATGAAACTTGTTCACCAAGAAATCACAAAATGCAAATTAGGGTTTGAAAATGGAATTTTTCATAACTTAGAATTTTTCTAAGTTATGGAAAACCCTAATTTTTTCCCAACTTTGCCCCATTCTTTTCACCATGATCCATTTGGATTCAAACAAAAGTCAAAACATGAAAGTTGTAGCTTGTTTCATAATCTACAACTTTGATTCACAAAGTTTTCTCATTTGAAGCTTGTATCTCAAGTTATGATTTTTTGAATAAGGGCACTAAACCATCTTTTAACTTAGTGAAATTTGACCTATTTTTACAAGGTTTTCTACCCTACTTCAAGGCCACTTTTCATACCCTTCCACTTGGAATTTCAAGTTGCATTTCAAAGATGGATTGTAGTACACATTCCAAGCTTTCCAAAATGTCAAAAAACTTCTCAAACAACCTCATGGTCATGGAGAATCGAATTTCACAATATAGCAAAAAACCACTTTGTTCATGACCAAGTTCCATGTTCATACACTATGCATTTTTGAATTCAGCATGCTTAAGCTACATTGCAGGCCTCTAATCCCATTTTCACTCAATAATTCAATGCATATCCTTTGTGTTCTAGCATTATTTTGCTCATTTGGACAATACACACAAAATCAAGCCTAAACTAGAAAAAGCATATTATCCATTCTTGTAAAGTGTTACTTTATGGCAATTTTGCAAATCTATGAGGTACAATGCAGATCTTTGAGGCAAAAAGGCATGGACATATCCCACTGATCAAGACTCAAATGTGCAGCATAGATTGAGGCATTGTACTGGCCTAGAAACCAAGTTGACATTTGCTTGCTTCACATAGAAGTAACATCCATAACTTATGCCATCTCTCATATCAGCATAGAAACACAAGAACAAAGTGGTCAAACACATTACACATAACATATCCAAGCAAACACACGAGCTTTTGACCTCCAATACACCCTCCATCTCAGAATCATCCTCAAACTGCACAAACAGGGGTGCCCCTGCAGTTTGAGTGCAATCTCTCAATCCCTTCAAGCATTTTGATCAAAACCTGTTCCTCTACCTTCCTTACAACCTATGCAAGCTATCCAGAAGCTAAGGCACGATCTGTATTTGCTCTAACCACTTCCACCATTTTCACATCTTTGACTTGCAGGTGAAGTTCTACAGCTTGATACAAGAAGGTTCAAGACAAAGTAAGCATTGAAAAAGCATCCCTGGACCTCAAGGAAGCTTTTCCAATCATTACATTGCACTGAAAGTTCCTCATTCTCCAGATTGAAGTTCAACTGCACAGGTAAAAGTTTGAATTCGTATCTCTCTTATTAGGCATCTTTAGTCTTAAGTTTGTGAAGAAACAAGGTCCTACTCATAGCCCTGAACATGTACATAGCTTTACTTTTCATTTCTTTTGTCTGAGTATAGAGAATTTGAGCTCTGAAAATGGTAGAAAAATTAGGTCAGAAAAGAGGGGGAGAGAAATTCTCCCTCATCTTAGAGAGATAGGTCAAGTTCTTTATATGGTTAGAACCGTCTCTTCATGCTTAACATCTTTTGTGTTGGAAGTTTGTTCAAAAAATCAAGGAATCAAGAGTTAGAAGAAGCTGAACATGGCGCGCGTTTTTTCAAATATTTTGTGCTGGAGGTTGAAGACAGTATTTCATTGGGCTGGGCTTTTGTGTTCTTTCTTTTCACACCATCTTTTTTGGCTTACACCCCCCTGAGCCCATTTATTCATTTTTTGACATTTTTGACTTTTTCCTTTTTTGCTGACTTTGTTTATTTTTTCTCATGCCATTTAAAAATTAAAAATATTTTTTTCATCATTTTTTGCATTTATTGCATATTTATTTGTTTATTTTCTCTATTTGTACATAAATACATATATATGATTATTAGAATAAAAATGTAAAAATAATGTAAATACACTTTTTATTTTTATTTACTTTCTGAAAATATTTTACACAAAAAATACTCTTTTATTTATTTTATTAAAATATTAAATAAATATTTATTTTTAGAATAATACATATTTAGAGTTATATATATATATATATATATATATATATATATATATATGTGATTATTAATATATTTAAGACAAAAATATAAAAATACTTGATTTTTTCATTTTATTAATATTTGATACAAAAATACCTTTTTCACAATACACTTCATTTTATTTTTATTTTTACAAATAGTAAATAAATAATTGTATTAAATTAGAAAATAATACCTTTTTTCTTTAAAATTAGGGTTTTTACCCTAAGTTCAAAATACTCAAAAAATAATACATTTTTATTTTTCTTTTTTCTTTTACATAAATAATATTTTCTCATACACATAAAAAAAAACTTTCTCTTTTGCATTTCATATATTTATTTAATTTCCATTTAATTATGTATTATTTAAATTGCAAATATTCAATTGATGTAATAATTTAGATTTAAATTCTTGTCAATATCCCCATTTGGACATTTGTACCCCCCTTCCCATATTTGGTTTTGTAATAGCTTAGTAATTTTAATTTCGCACTTTATCGCTTTCTAATGATAACATGTAGAATTAGGGTTTGTATGCGAAAAACGATAAAAAGTAGTTTGACCTAATACAAGATAAACAAGCATGAAAATGGACACACAAATCACACTTGCACCCCCCTAGGGTATTCCACTTGTTGCCTTCAAATAAAAGGGCCATGTTGCATGTTAAACTTCTTTGGGCAAAACAAACAATTTGAATGGTCATAGTCCCTCGACAAAACTTTTCAAAACAGACAAAAAACAAATGATCAAGTCCCTTAGAGAATTTGCCCAAAGACATTTAACGTCGTTGCAATTATGGTCTAAAACGATGACCCGCGCCTGTCCCTCTCACATCCTAACACAAGGTTGCCCACCAAATACAATGGTGGAGCAAACTTGTTAAAAGGGTTAAAGTATAGCAATAATCTTTTGAGAAATTTAGGAGTAGATAACCTCTTAGTTACTTGAGTCAACTTGCAAAACAAAACACTTGCCTAATTTCAAAATCACACCTTACAACACTTCCAAAACAAAACTTTCAAAACAAAATGAAAACCTTTTTCAAAAGACATACATCTTTGTATACATCCCCACATGGATCATTACAAAGGTTGCCACCACATTGGCCTCTTTTCAAAAACATTTTCATAACCCACACACTCAAGCACCATTTAAAACAATTGAAAACAAAAGGCAAGTGATCTAAGCAAGTAACTAAGAGCCCATGGATAACCATGGATAGAAAGGGTGCTAATACCTTCCCTTTCTATAATCTACTCCCCGAACCCAAGAAAACATCTCAAAAAGGTTTTTGCTGTGCTTTTTAACCTTTCCTTAGGATAAAATAAAAAGTCGGTGGCGACTCTTGCTAACCGCAACATTTGCGAATACAAACGCAAACCTCAAGTCAGTTCTCCCACCGTATCACAGAACTAATGTATTATTTTGCATTTCATATATTTATTTAATTTCCATTTAATTATGTATTATTTAAATTGCAAATATTCAATTGATGTAATAATTTAGATTTAAATTCTTGTCAATATCCCCATTTGGACATTTGTACCCCCCTTCCCATATTTGGTTTTGTAATAGCTTAGTAATTTTAATTTCGCACTTTATCGCTTTCTAATGATAACATGTAGAATTAGGGTTTGTATGCGAAAAACGATAAAAAGTAGTTTGACCTAATACAAGATAAACAAGCATGAAAATGGACACACAAATCACACTTGCACCCCCCTAGGGTATTCCACTTGTTGCCTTCAAATAAAAGGGCCATGTTGCATGTTAAACTTCTTTGGGCAAAACAAACAATTTGAATGGTCATAGTCCCTCGACAAAACTTTTCAAAACAGACAAAAAACAAATGATCAAGTCCCTTAGAGAATTTGCCCAAAGACATTTAACGTCGTTGCAATTATGGTCTAAAACGATGACCCGCGCCTGTCCCTCTCACATCCTAACACAAGGTTGCCCACCAAATACAATGGTGGAGCAAACTTGTTAAAAGGGTTAAAGTATAGCAATAATCTTTTGAGAAATTTAGGAGTAGATAACCTCTTAGTTACTTGAGTCAACTTGCAAAACAAAACACTTGCCTAATTTCAAAATCACACCTTACAACACTTCCAAAACAAAACTTTCAAAACAAAATGAAAACCTTTTTCAAAAGACATACATCTTTGTATACATCCCCACATGGATCATTACAAAGGTTGCCACCACATTGGCCTCTTTTCAAAAACATTTTCAAAACCCACACACTCAAGCACCATTTAAAACAATTGAAAACAAAAGGCAAGTGATCTAAGCAAGTAACTAAGAGCCCATGGATAACCATGGATAGAAAGGGTGCTAATACCTTCCCTTTCTATAATCTACTCCCCGAACCCAAGAAAACATCTCAAAAAGGTTTTTGCTGTGCTTTTTAACCTTTCCTTAGGATAAAATAAAAAGTCGGTGGCGACTCTTGCTAACCGCAACATTTGCGAATACAAACGCAAACCTCAAGTCAGTTCTCCCACCGTATCACACATGCATATACACATCATATCATACAATCTCATTTGTGTTGAGAACATCATTGCTCGATCCATATCATGCATCGCATATGACTGACCTTTACCTTTCAGGAAAGATGCAGTTAAACTTTAAATCCATCAATAAAGACAATCTGTCAATAAAGACAGCCCGTCAATAAAGACAACCCGTCAATAAAGACAATCTGTCAATGAAGACAATCCGTCAATAAAGACAATCCGTCAATAAAGACAATCCGTCAATAAAGACAACCTGTCAATGAAGACAATCCGTCAATAAAGACAAACCGTCAATAAAGACAATCCGTCAATAAAGACAACCCGTCAATGAAGACAACCCGTCAATAAAGACAACCCGTCAGTGAAGACAACCCGTTAATAAAGACAACCCTTCAATGAAGACAACCCGTCAATGAAGAAAACCCGTCAATAAAGAAAACCCGTCAATGAAGATAACCCGTCAATAAAGACAACCCGTCAGTGAAGACAACCCGTCAGTGAAGACAACCTGTCAATGAAGACAACCCGTCAATAAAGACAACCCGTCAGTGAAGACAACCTGTCAATGAAGACAACCCGTCAATGAAGACAACCCGTCAATAAAGACAACCCGTCCATGAAGGCAACCCGTTAAAAGAGACAACTCGTCAAAAAATACAAAACCTCCCCTGGTTCAGTTAAATCGATTCCTAAAGATTTTTCTAAGATAACCTGTCAGTAGAGACAACCCATCAACCTTTTGAAGTTCCAGATTCGATACCTGTATCTAGCCAGGGCATATCTGTGAGCGGTTGATTGTAGATCTATACCTGTATCTAGCCAGGAAAGTATCTGCATGAAGAGATTGAAGATCAATACCTGTATCTAGCCAGGAAGCCGTCTTTCATTCTCAGTTCAGAGGTCTACACCTGTATCCAGCCAGGAAAGCTATCTCGACTAACCTTTTAAAGTTCCAGATTCGATACCTGTATCTAGCCAGGGCATATCTGTGAGCGATTGATTGTAGATCTACACCTGTATCTAGCCAGGAAAGTATTTGCATGAAGAGTTTGAAGATCAATACCTGTAGCAAGCCAATAAATCATCTTTCTTTCTCAAGTATGCAAGTTCTTGCTAAGGAATCTCTTACGCGATCAACACCCCTAAATGGCATCTATAAGCCCATTCCCGACAAGATTATGTCACATATCCATATGGCATCTATAAGCCCATCCTCCTATCCATCATATCTCCAAATGGCATCTGTAAGCCCATTTCTAACATCACATTGCTGATACTCCACTATGCGTGTGCAAATTTCTGGGCACTCTAGTGTTCAATCAACTTCAACCTTCGGATCACGAAAGGCACGCAAGCCAATCTACATCCTCAGGTTTAAGAAGATTGAACAGGGGCAACTGTTGTACCCCAAAATTTTCCCTCCCATTTTCTTCAAGATTTGACAAGAATCATCTTCAAATGGTTCAAGATTGCTCAAAGGTTGCACAGTCCAAATGCCTCCTAAGCCAGTCAAAATTAGGGTTTTGGTTCCTTCAATAAATTTGGGGTTTCCAATGGCTCAATCAAGTCTCATAGGTACACATACATTCTCAAGCATCTACATACCAAGTTTCAAGACTCACAGTGCCAAATTCCACAGTCAAAAACCCCATTTGATCCACATTCAACTGCAAGGGCAAAATGGTCATTTGAAAGTCAAAAGTCAAAGATTTTGGTCAACATCTTATTTTGAGTCCACAATCATCATTTGATCAAGTCTTGATCATGATTCCACAAGAATGGCTCAAAAATCATCAAGGATGCAAAAGTTACTATTTTTGGACAGTAGAAAAGTCAACTGTATCTTGACCAAGGCATAACTTTTTCATGGTTCATCAGAAAAATCCCATACAATGCTCATTTTGAAGGGGATTACATTTCCTACAATCCATCTTCACATTCCAAGTCCAAGAAATGCTCTCAGAAAAAGTTATCAATTTCTACATTATAGGTCAATTTCAAAAGTCAACAAAAATGCACTTTAAGTCAAAGACCATAACTTGAGATTGGTAAATCCAAATGACATGGGACCAAAGGCATTGGTTAGAGGACTTCAAGACCTTTCCAAAATGTCCAAGAACATGTTCATATGATCATAATTGAGCAAGATATGCATTGGAGAAGTTGGGAATTTTTTGTGAATTTGCAAAAGTCAACTTTGCTCAAAACACTTTGTTTTTGCTAATGGGCCTCAAATTTCTTCTTGAAACTTTATCCAAGGCCTATGCACGACCCATCAAGCTTAAATTGAATTATTTTATTATTTTTTATTAATTAATTAAATTTTTAATCAATTTTAATTCATTTAATTAATTTAAATTGTAGGAAATACAAAGATTTGATTTTTCAATCTTTTTATGAAGCAAAAGTGGTCAATATATGCTGGAAATTTCGTGTGCAAATCAAAGGGACAACAATCTCCAAATTTAGCAAGTTTTTCCAATCAAAAAGATTCAAAAATATTTGATTTTCAATCAAATATACAATCATCAATTCCATGGATTTCTTGGCAAAGATTTGACCTAGTTTCACTCTACTATATATACAAGAGCTAACCCTAATCATGAATACGTGAAACCACTGTAGACAAAGCCATAGCAACTTTGAAAAAAAACTCAAGAAACTTGAAAATTATTTTCTAGGTTCCAGGCCAATTCAAGGACTTTTGTGGATTCAAACACGTTGCTGGGAGTGTGAGGAACATTTTGCAATCAAAACCACACGCCAAGGCTCAAAGAATCACCAAGAACAGTTTCACGGTTTGCATATTTTGTCCATAATCGAATAGCTTAATTCATGCATCATTAATGTGATTTTTTGTGTGTTTTGCATTGCTAGAACTCCTATGAAGCTAATGGTACAGGTTAATTTAATTATAACACGCAGAATCGCAAAGCGCCATTAACGAATTTTAGGGTTCATGAGTTCTTGAATTAGGGCTTTCCAAATCCAGTAAAATTGAACCTTATAAGACCCATGGTTGAATTCAGGAGACTCAGACAAATGTAACTGGACCATCGCGAAATATTTATGTTGCTTGTAGCTCTAATCGCTATTATTGGTCATTACAGTTTGTGGGGGTTAAGAACCCCCGCTATCTAACATGTTTTTTTACAGGCAAACGGGGAAGACGAAGGACGTGTTAGTTCCTGGTTGGACAATTCAAAATACGCGCGTGATTTTGTTGTTTCCAGCACATGTGATTGTTTTTATATATTATCTTTGTTTCTTATCATATTAACAAATGTGTGAAAGTGGCTGGATGGATGTTGCGTTGGCTGGTAACCATTGGGACCTGGGTTCGAACCCCAGGTCCCCCAAATATTATTTGATCTTTTTCCACAGATATTCCAGTACAAGGCTTGCAAAGGAGTTCATCATGTACCTAACTTACCAACGTGCCAGGTGGCCTCCAATTCAGATCCCATGGCTCATGTTGAAAGACTACCATGATCCTCAGTCAACAAACGCCTAGCCAATCATCAAAGTCCAACAGGCTTGCAACTTAATGGGCCAGAATTGCTTTCTAACCTCTTAAATGGGCCAACACACACCCCCTGGTTTTCTTTTTTATTCTTTTATTCTTTTTCCTTTTTATTTTCTTTTATTCATTATTATTATTATTACTATTATTTAATTAACATAATTATTATTTTCATAATAAATTCAGGAAACCAAAAAATGTAAATATAACTATTATTATTATTATTATTATTATTATTATTTATTAATTTCACTTTATTTTTTGTAAATAAATTCTAATTTAATCAATTTAGTTAATTAGGTTAACTTTGACCTTTTTTTTTTCATAATAAATAAAATTAACATAGAATTAGGGTTTTCTTGACTATTTTAATTTCTTTTCTTTTATTCCATGAAAAACATAAAAAACTAAAAAATACTTTTTTTTCTTTTAATTAATTAATTAATTAGTTTTAGATTTAATTAAATACAAAAAGGACCAAAATTCATTCTTTTCTCAAAAAGGGTCAAAACCCTAAGGACTTTTCCAATTCAATTTCTTTTCGCGCATATTTATTTTTGATTATATTTATGTAGTTGTTCCGAGGATGTAATAGATAATTAGGTCTTTTTATCGCTTTCTTTTATTTTCTCGCATTTACTTTTCAAGGGTTATGTTTTTGGCGATGTAAATACCTGACGCCTTGTAATACCGTAGATTTACTTTCCGCAATTTACTTTCCGCACAATTATTAACTGTTAACTATGCATGACAAGACTTACCTGAAAAATAAAATTAAAACGTAGCTCACCATAAAATGTGCAAAGATAATATAAATTGAATCCTGACACACTTGCGCATGCCACTCCTAGGGCACGCCTCACTTGGTTGCCTCGAAGTGGTCATTGAGTATAGGGTGTTTTAGAGGTCGCCCTCTTGTCTAAAGATCCAAGTTGCCTCGAAACGATTGCCTCGGATAAAAAGGATCTAGGACATTAGGGTTACCGCTAAGGCGTCCTACTATTGCTTTGGTGACCACACATGTCCCTATAATCGAATTGACCCGAATAACTCTAACGACGGTGCTACCTACTTCTCAATAGTGGGATAGTACTGTCTAAAGGACATTTACACAGCTTAATTCCTTTGAGTAGGTAGAGGTTCTAAGGTACTTGCTCTTTCAAAAAAACAAAAACAACTTTTCGCACCTACACTTTCAAACAAAAGTTTTCAAACAAATACTTCACACACTCTTGAGGACTGATACAAGAGTTAAACGGAGTTTTCAAACAAACTTTTTCAAAACCCACAAACACAAGAAAAGCAAACATTTTTTTGAAAACATAGTGAGCAAGTACCTAAGAGCCCGTGGATAACCACGGATAGAAAGGGTGCTAACACCTTCCCTTTCTGTAATCTACCTCCCGAACCGAGAAACATCTCGAAAAGGAATTTTGTTGTGCTTTTGTCCTTTCCTTGTTGGAGAACATAAAAGACGGTGGCGACTCTTGCTTACCGCGACATTTCGCGAACCAGCATTTCAAAACAGTCAGTTCTATTTCCACCGATCACAATCTCAATATCACTGACCTTTCTTTTAGGCATTGTCTCAGCATAATCAATTTTTTCTTATGGCCGAGATATCCCAAAAGTCTGATCTCAATGAGTGTAGTATCGAGTATCAACCAATTTTTAGCTTTCCGCCGAAACTGGCTATCTCACTACTTCCTAATGGCCAAATTTTTAAATTAAGGTTCTAAGATTAGTTAGTGCTTCATCATGCTGCTCAGCAGCCCCGCATTCTCCTCAATTTAACACAAGGGATACCGGTACCAACAAATGCATCACACTAACGTAGCCATTGCTTCAACGGTATCGGTCTACACCGTACAGTTTCCATAATCTATTGCTACTTACCTAAAAGATGCCCCAAATCCGGGTGGAGGATCAATACAAAGCCCAAACAAGGAACCATAATATAAAGCAAGCAAGTCAAACAAGGAAATCAAGTAAAGGTGATCTACCCCTAAGGTAACCCCACTTTTAACTAGTCCCCAGCAGAGTCGCCAGTTCTATAATACGGTGGGAGAAGTGGCTTGGAGGTTTTGTGTTTGATTACAATTGTTGCGGATAGTAAGAGTCGCCATCGACTTTTATTTTATCCAAAAGGAAAGGTTGAAAAGTACAGGAAAGACCTTTCGAGATTATTTCTTGAGTTCGGGGGGTAGGTTATGAAAAGGGAAGGTATTAGCACCCTTTTCATCCATAGTCATCTATGGTACCTTAGTAGCTTGCTAGATCACTTGCTTTTGTTTGAAAATGTGCTTGTGGTGTGGGTTTGAAAATATTTTGAAAACGTCTTTGTAATGATTCTCGTTTCTATAAGAATGCGTACAAAGTGTTGGTTTTGAAAATGGTTCAAAGAGGTGTTTGTGGAATGTGTTTTTGAAAGTGATTTTGAAAAGTGTCTTTGTAATGATTCTCATCTCTATAAGAATGCGTACAAAGAGCTTTGTCTTTTGAAAATGTTTCAAATGAGAGTGTTGGTGTATAAAATGTTTTTTGTTGTGAGCAAGCGAGCAACTATGAGCATTCTACCTACTTAAAAGGTCTATGTTCTTTTCCTCCTCCTTTAGATGTTTCTATCTTACCATTGATTTGGTAAGAAGCCCCATCGTTGGATGTTAAGGAACGGGCATGGGTCATTTGTATAGTCATAGAAGGCAACCTATGGGACGTTTTAGCAATGTCGTTTAGGGACTAGATCGTTTATCGAAGGCAACATCAAGGGTCATCGAGGGACTACGATCTTTTATCAAGGGTCTTTGCTAAAACGCCCATGTTCGAGGGATATGACTATTTTTCCGAGGCGATAAGTGGGATTACCCTAAGGGTGCATGTGTGCCAAGTGTGTTTGATTACATGCATTTTATCTTTGATTTTTGGGTTGTCTACGTGTTGGTTTTATCTTGCCATACATCCTAATTATTAACATTTGTACAAAAGCAATACAAATGCAAAAAATAAATATCCTACACTATTACAACCATATTTAATGGAAAGAAAATGTAAATAAAAAACAAAATAAAAGGAGGAAAAATGAGTGCTTCGATTTGGGCAGCAGAACCCTTCGATTCTGCTTCGCTGGCTCCCTTCGATTTGGGCTTAGCATGAAGCATGAGATGCAACCTTCGATTATGCCTTTCTGTTTCCTTCTATTGGAGCCTGGAATCAGCATGAAGCGCACTCTTCACCCCTAAGATCCTTGCTGCCTTCTTCGATTGGGCCTGGCTGTCAGTGTGGGCAACTTTTGTTTCTCCCTTTTTGCTCCTTCGAATGGCCTGGAAGTCAGTGTGTGGCGAAGCCTAAGGGCACACTCTTTGTTCTTCTTGCAACTCTGAAGCAGCCACGGGGAAGCCTAAAGCTTCGATTCATACTTCCTTCCTCCTGTTTTCTTTCGTTTGGGATTTAAATAGCAACATGGCCTAAGGCCATTCTAGTATTGTCTCATGGTCAGGTTAGTTCTTAAAACATGTTTGATAAACAAAGGAAATAGACCATAAGATTAGCAATGAAAACAAACTGAAGCGAAAAAGGAAACAAATGTTATGTACATGTTTTGAAACGAAAAAGCTTAAGGTCAAAGTGACTTACCTTACTTGAAGCTGGGGTATGTGAGTCGGACCTTTAGTTGTTGCCCTGGATACTCCTAGATTCGTAGGGAAGAAACGAATGTGACGTTTCTAATGTTGGATTCGAAGGTCCAAAAGAGTGGGGGTGGTGTTTGTTATTTCTGGATTCGAAGGAGAAGAACGGGTGTAGTGTTCTTTCTACTGGATTTGAAAGAAAAAAAGTGTGGGGATTGCTTCAGATTCTAAAGAGAAAAAAAATAAACAAGTGTTGTGTTTCTTTAGGTTTTGGGCTTGTGTTTAGCATTTGAGAATCTTAAGAGTTTATGAGTTTTTTGAGAGTTTGATGATTTTTTGAAGATTCTTTCCACACCCAAAAGTTCTCTTCAGCTTGCAAATGTTTCTCTATTTATAGAGAAAGGGTTAGAGGTGCTAGAGTAACCAGGTTTGTAGAATAACAAACCATGGTTTGGTTGAAACGAAAACAAAGTTGATCCCTTTCGTTATTCCCAAGTTTCAAGTACAAGTGGGGGCTTGCTGTCTGTTGGGGGAAGGAGAACATTAGTTCATAACTTCTTAAGGAAACTAGGGTTAGCATATACATGTTTGTTTCTTATTTACAGTCTTGACATTTTTTATGGTTTTGAAACCATGACGGAAACCTGCCATAAGTGCTATGTTTGTGTTTTCTGTTCTGTTGAGAAATGACTAAGTTGAAGATGTTCTGATTAGCATGAAGAAAGAGATGGAATTTATCATCAGAGTTTACTTTGTAATACATGTTTATTCTTTTGCTTCTAATACCGGATGTACAGCCAACCCAGTGGTAGAAAACATGCGCATAAGACATTAGTACTAAGGATCCTGGGTTTTAACCCCAGAAGCATCTTTTTAGGTTTATTTAGTGACATTTTCACCCATTTATCTGTCAAACAATATTCCTAAATTAGAACTTCTAGACAACCTTACCCAACAACATTATCACCTCACTCTCTCAAATAGCCAGAACTTCTGACTTTCCAGTGATATATGAACTTCTAGATTCCCAGCTACACTATAGCTTCTGAACCCCCTCAACAATCAGAACTTCTAGGTTTTCCTTCATTCCCAGAAACCTCAGAACTTGGTGTACCCAGGCCCAGAACTTCTGATCCTCTACTTTCCTACTAACATTTTCTCTCTTACAACGTTTCAGAGTCAGAACTTATGTTCCGTCTCGTTTCAGCAATGTGATGATTCTGACTCCTTTTTCTCTTATTTATCTTATGTTATCTTTTAATAACCAAAAACACCAAAAATATTCCATATTCACATGTTTTATTTTATTTCTTTTAGAACAAAAGAGATCAAAATATTTTCTTAAGTAAACCTATTTTACAAAACAAGTCCATTTTACATTTCTTGTATATTATTTCAATATGGTTGTAATATATAATTAGGACTTTAGTTTCTTGCAATACCCATTTGTAAATTTGTACACCCCATCCCCTTAATGATATAATAGTGTAGGACTTTTCTTTTCCGCACTTTTATTGCTTTCATATATTGTTAGTAATTAGGGTGTGTATAGCAAGATATGAAATCGACAAATAGATAACCCTAATCAAAACTGAATGCATGCAATCAAATACACTTTTCACACATGCACCCCTTAGCATAATCTAATTTGTTTCCTATCAAAAAATAGTCATGTCCCTCGAACATGGGCGTTTTAGCAAAGACCCTCTATAAAAGATCGTAGTCCCTCGATGTCCCTCGATGTTGCCTGTGGTAAACGATCTAGTCCCTAAACAACATTGCTAAAATGTCCCATAGGTTGCCTTCTATGACTATACAAACATCTCACACCCGTCTCTTCACATCCAACGACAGGGCTTCTTATCAATCAATGGTAAGATAGCAACATCTAAAGGAGGAAGAAAATAACGTTTAAGACCTTTTGAGTAGGTAGATTCTCTCCTAGTTGCTCGCTTGCTCACAACAAAAACATTTTATACACCAACACCTCTTTGAAACATTTTCAAAAGACAACACTTTGTACACGTTCTTATTGAAACGAGAGCCATTAAAAAGAAGACACTTTTCAAAATCTCTTTCAAAAACACATTCCACAAACACCTCTTTGAGCTATTTTTGAAAAAACACTTTGTACGCGTTCTTATAGAAACGAGAACCATTACAAATATATTTTCAAAATACTTTCAAAAACCACACCACAAGCACATATTCAAACAAAAGCAAGTGATCTCGCAAGCCACTAAGAGCCCGTAGATAACTACAGATGAAAATGGTTCTAATACCTTCCCTTTTCATAATCCACCCCCCGAACTCAAGAAAACATCTCTAAAGGTCGTTCCTGTTCTTTTCAACCTTTCCTTATTGGATAAAAGAAAAGTCGATGGTGACTCTTGCTATCTGCAACATTTGTGATCAAACGCAAAAATAACCAAGTCAGTTCTCCCACCGTATCACAACCCCATATTGCAAACAGCCAAGGAGAACTCAAGACATTCAGAGGTACTGGAGGCACATGTACTTTTTCAGCATAGATCTGGCACTTGTGACAAGTTCTTGAGTGTTGATGGCAGTATGTTTCCATAGTTGACCAATAGTAACCTGCTCTCAGAATTTTCTTAGCCATAGTATGTCCACTGGAATGAGTACCAAAGATACCTTCGTGCATATCTTCCATAATCTTCTCCGCCTCTTTCTTGTCCATACAACGAAGCAGAGTCGAATCATGGTTGCGCCTGTACAGAATTTCATTGCTCAAGAAGAACTTAGCTGAAAACCTCCATAGGAATTTCTTGTCATTGATAGATGCCCCTTCAGGATACTCTTGATCCACAAGATATCTTTTCAGTTCATGAAACCAAGGCTTTTCTTCTACTCCATCAGTGTCAACTTCGTAACAGTATGCAGGTTCGTCTAGTCTTTCAATGGTAATTATGGGAGCCTCGTTATCCCATCTGACATTGAACATAGACGACATGGTAGCCAACGCATCTACCAACTGATGCTCTTCTCGTGGGATATGCTCAAAATTGATCTCCTCGAAGTAAGGGATTAAGGTCAACACATGCTCTCAGTAGGGAATGAGATTCGGATTCTTAGTGTCCCATTCTCCCTTTATTTGACTGATTACCAGGGCTGGGTCTTTGTATACGCTCAAGAACTTGGTTCTCATGTCAATAGAATCTTTGATTCCCATGATGCATGTTTCATATTCATCCATATTGTTGGTACAGTCAAAGCATAATCTGGTGGTGAAGGGCACATGGCAACCTTGAGGAGAGATAATTATAGCACCAATTCCGTTTCCAAGCGCATTAGAAGCTTCGATGGAAACCATAGTCCATCGGGATCCTGGCTCAGGTCCTTCATACGGTCCAGGTTCTTCATAATCTGTAACTAGCATAATGTTCTCATCTGGGAATTTGAAGTTTATAGATTGGTAGTCATCTACGGCTTGATCAGCCAAATGATCTGCCAGTACACTTCCTTTGATTGATTTCTGAGTGGTGTACTGAATGTCGTATTTTATCAAGATCATTTGCCATCTTGCTATTCTTCTGGATAGAGCGGATTTCTCGAATATATATTTGATGGGATCCATTTTAGAGATCAACAAGGTAGTATTAGTCAACATATATTATCTTAGTTGGTGAGCAGCATATGCCAAAGAACAACAATTTTTCTAGAGCAGTGAATATCTTATTTCACAGTCGGTAAACTTTTTGCTAAGGTGGTATATTACATGCTCTTTTCGACCAGACTCGTCATGTTTCCCCATTACACACCCCCATTGAGTTCTTTAACACTATTAAATACATGATTAGAGGTCTTCCTTCAACTGGTGGCATCAGAATTGGAGGTTCTAGTAGGTACTCCTTTATTTTCTCAAAAGCTATCTGACAATCATCGTTCTATTTCACTACCTGATCTTTCTTCAGCAACTTGAAGATTGGTTCACAAGTAGCGTTCAGATGAGAAATAAATCTGGCAATGTAATTCAATCGTTCCAAGAAACCTCTGACTTCCTTCGTAGTGCGGGGAGTGGGCATTTCTTGAATAGCTTTGACTTTGGCGGGATCAACCTCAATTCCTTTACCACTAACAATAAAACCCAGGAGTTTACCAGACCTCACCCCAAATATGCACTTGTTCGGATTCAGCTTCAGCTTATACTTATTCAGCCTCTCAAACAACTTATGCGGATGGTCCAAATGCTCTTCTTCGGTCTGTGATCTGGCTATCATATCATCGACATAGACCTCTATCTCGTGATGATTCATGTCATGGAATAAAGCTACCATGGTACACTGATATGTTCCAGCGGCATTCTTCAACCCAAAAGGTATAACTTTGTAGCAGAAAGTTCCCTACTGTGTAACAAAAGTAGTCTTTTCCATGTCTTTGGGTGCCATTTTGATCTGATTATACCTTGAGAAACCATACATGAAAGAGAATACCTTGTGTTGAGCGGTGTTTCTGACTAAAACATCAATATATGGAAGTGGGAAGTCATCTTTGGGGCTCGCCCTATTCAGATCCCTATAGTCTACACACATACGTACTTTTCCGTCTTTCTTTGGTACAGAGACCACGTCCGCAACCCATTGAGGATATGATGTCACTGATAATAACCCTGCATTGAATTGTTTCATAACCTCATCCTTGATCTTCTCTGACATCTCGGGACACATACGACGAACCTTCTGTTTTATCGGAGCACAACCCTTTTTCATCGGCAGACGGTGAACCACAATATCGGTATCAAGCCCTGGAATATCTTCTTATGACCAACCAAAGATCTCAAAATATTCATGTAACATCTGTATCAACCTGTTCTTGACACTGCCCTCTAAGTTGGGGCCTATCTTGACCTCTTCTTTGTATGTCTCAGAACCCAAGTTTACTGTAACGCCCCGATATTTAATTATTTATTTAATTAAATATTTTTTTGAATATTTTATATTAATTATAATTTTTATCGTCAAAGTCGAAATTATTTTATTTAGTGGCATGATAAACAATAACATTTAATTTGGTGGGAATAAGTTGAGGTATTATTTTTATTATTAAGCTTAAATATGATATTGGGCTTAATTTGTGGTGTTGTGAAGTAATAAGGGGGTATGTCACTTAGGCCTATTTAGATTTATTAAGAGAGTAAGTAGAATAATAATATTATAGTAGAAATAGAATTAGAGGAGAAAGAGAGTTAGTGTTATTAGGAAAAGAAGATAAAAGAAGAGAAAGAGGAAAAGGGTTTTGAGAGGAGAAGAAGAACAAGAGGAGGTTGCTACTAGTGCCAAATTTCCAGAAATTCCATTGAATTTTCTTAAAGCTGCACTAAATCCAAGGTAAGGGTGGAGTTCTTGCTAAATAAATGGGAGTATGATGAATTTTAATTGGGGTTTAGAGTATTAGTTTCACTACTATGTTGTGCTAAAAAATTTGTTTGTGTTGCTATTGAAATTAACAATTGATTTGAGTTGTGCTATTGATTATTGTATTTGAACTGTGTTAGGTTAATGCTAAGCTAGGATAATTGGTAAATTGAAATAAGGAATGAACAAGAACAAGGCATATGTGTGAAGGGAGGCAAAATGGTTTTTAAGCTCCAGGCTTCCTGACACGAGCACCCGTGTCAACCTCTGTGCTCCACGCCTTCCCCTTTCTTCTCCTGACACGGCCGTGTCAAGCAACACGGCCACCCGTGTCAGAGCTGTTGTAGCAAATTTTCAGAAACTTGGACTTATGTACTTTTCTTGTGTAAAAATTATTGATCAGTAGCCGAATTAGGCGGTATAATTAGTTGTCGAGAATTTAACGAAATTTGACTTGGTAACTAAGTTTAATTAGTAGGTAATTATGGATATGTCTTTTTGTTGAAATTATATCGATTACTCTGAATTGTCGGTACAGTTGGTTAATTTATTTCGTCCAGTTTATGGACATTGTTGATTATAGGTCTTATGACCAATGTTGTGTTATTTTGTGTTGATCGATGAATGTGTTGTTGTTTCGAGATATCATTGAGTATATATGGAATTCGCTATTGATAATGTGATTATGAATTATTTCTGCGGGTAGCCTTATGGTGTGAATCCTAGTGAATATATAATGAATATGTTGCTGCCATGAATTATTGTTTATTACGTTGATGATGTTGTAGACCTATGGCCAGTGAAGTAGTGATATACGTGTATGCCTCGTGAAGTGTTTAATGATGTTGTTGTATGTGTTATACATTCATACATTTGTATTTGTGAAGTCCTGTATTGGCGGATTTTGTGAAGGCCTGTATTGGCGGATTTTGTGAAGGCTTGTATTGGCAAAATGATTTTTGAAGAAGGCTTATGTCTTGTTCCTCGAAATTACTGGCAAATATTTATGTTAGGAGTTTTACTCCGATGGTACCACATGCATTCGCATAGTTTCGAGTTTCATATTCGAGTCATACACGTTGAATTATGGTGTTGATGATTTGTGAAGTGTTGAATTATTGTTGTATGAAGTGGTGATTCTTTTTATTCTTTACCTAATATATTGTTTATCATAACCTTGTTTATATAGTTTAATATCTCACCCCTTCTGTTTGCGACGTTTCAGCGCTACTGGTGGACTGTGAAGTTGTCGGTTTGAATAGCCTTTATGTAAGATGTTGATGGTTGAACGGTGATAGAGTGACAAATTGCTGTAGACCGTGTCGTGGAATCCTTGTAAGTGATTGTAAAAGTTGTTGAAGTTATTGGAATGTTTTGAATCTCTAGTCAGAGTCAGAAATGCGAGGAGATGAGTACGATTTCAAGAATGGTAAGTGTTAGTACTGGTACAAATAAAATTATGTTATGATGTTATTGTAAGGTGTGTATTAGTATGTCGTGGCATGACGTCGGTGTTTGCATTTTTGGATAACTTTAGAAATTCATATCTTGTGTTCCGAGTATCGGATTGGTGTTCCATTTGAACCTATAAGAAGATGGAAATATATTATATCCTATGAAAGTGTTTTCAAATACGGTACATGCATTCATATATGGAGAGACTTTGAATTCGGTTATTGAACTAGAGGCTTTTTGGGCATGATTGGTTATTATCATGGTTGTTCGAGACGAGGCCAATCGTAATATGTTATTGGCGATTAAGTTGAGAAATGAGATGTTCGGCATTAAAAAGAATGTGAAGGTATTGGAGAAGCGCATGGAGATGCAGCTTATGATGATTAACAATGATTATAATAAAGATGTCCTTTTAAAGGAAGATGCTTTTGAGAGGAATTATAGTTGTGTTTATGATGCCAAGGTAGTGGCATGTGTAAAAGAAGAATTGGAGAGGTTCTATCACCAAAACAGTATGGGACGGCATTGTTGAAATTTCAATTGAAAATGAGACAACAAAGAGGGTTAGAGTTGTTCAAAGATTATAATGTCGGTTTGATTTATCATCCAGGTAAAGCTAATGTTGTGGCAGATGCTTTAAGCCAAAGGACTTTGCACCTGTCGGTAATGATGGTTAGAGGGTTGGGATTAATTGAACAATTTAGAGATATGAGTTAGTTCACAAGGTTGCACCGAAGGGTGTTATGTTAGGACTGTTGAAAATTATCAAATGGTTTTCTAAACAGTATCAAAGAAGCCCAAAAGTTAAATGTGAAACTGGTAGATTCGGTGGTTGGACTCGATCAGTTTGAGAATGATGATTTCAAGTTAGATGCGCAGGGTGTGTTAAGATTCCTTAATCGAATTTGTATTCTTGATGGTACGGAGATGAAGAAAGTAATTCTTGAGTTAGAGAATGCTTAACCTTTGAGTAAAACTAAGTGAGTGTAATGTTGACCGTGTAATATGTTGAGCGTTGGTGTCTCATCGACAAAATCGAATGAGAAGGAAATTGTGGGAGTATTTGTAAACCTCATTGGAAATTATTGGATTATGGTGCTTTAAGTGACTGGAGTACACGTTCTAATAGAAAACTATTATAGTTTAGTAATGATGGTTTATACTCCATTATGGTTGTCGGCTATCTATTGATAAATTGAGGAACTGATCACCCTTAATCTCTTGTTGATAGTAGACGAGATCGTGTTGGATGGTATAGACTTGCCTTGATATCTTAATGGTGTGTAAAGTGATTGATGTATATCGTGAGAATAGTCGCTCACAGTTTATGCGAATAAATAGAGGGATGGCTAGGAAAGAATTGAGACGTATTGAATAATTCAGAGTAGTGGGTTTATATGTGAGCTAACTTCGCAAAGTAAAAGATTGAGAATATCAAGTGAACAACGATTTTGTGGTGGATGCTAAAGAGAGTTAGAAACTAGATCGAAACTTGTAAACCATATATTTGATGGAAATTTTAATGAGGATGGTAACTTAAGATGAATGATCAGAGTTACGCAGCTGAAGCGTGATGTGGCGCAGTTGTATGTTGTATGACTCGTTAGAAGTGATGGACTAAATATCAGAAGCCTATGGGATTCATATGTCTTGATCTACGTGTTTGATTTTGTGGATTGTTGATATAGAGATATTGTGCTAGGGTACTATGTTTGCTAGTAAATATTTGCGGATTTGATAAGAAGATTATTGTGGATTGTTGGTTGATGGCGAGCTATAGATATGCTTGCTAAGTTATACAATTAAGTTGATGTTGTAATGATTTTATTATCGTTATTGAGATGTTATTGTTGATTTCCTTAAGTAAGGAATGATACTCAGTAATGTGACGAAGTTGATTATGTTGGTTGTGTTGATGTCAGTATAAGAGTGATACGACGATATGAGTAGAGTTGTTGATATTTCGTTGATAATTGACATACGGGAATGAAATTGTGCATGTGTTTTGGTGTTGAAGAGGGTGTTAAGATGATATTATGATGATGTATATCCAAGTATAAGTGTGTTATAGTTGTTGCTACTTTAAATGTTGATATGTCAGATTATGGTGGAGTAGTTGAGATGCTAGTAATAATTGTGTCGCGGAGTGTTGAATGATTGGCATGTGTGTAATCGATTTGAATCGTGTTGAGTTATTGAGTTATCGGGAAAGTAGTGGTCGAAGTTTTGCCAAACGTGACTTGGAAATCAACAAGTTGGATGCGAAAATCTTACTAAGGATGGTAGTATCGAATAGATTTTTGAGGACTAAAATATTCTAAGTGGGGGAGAGTTGTAACGCCCCGATATTTAATTATTTATTTAATTAAATATTTTTTTGAATATTTTATGTTAATTCGAATTTTTATCGTCGAAGTCGGAATTATTTTATTTAGTGGCATGATAAATAATCGGATTTAATTTGGTGGAAATAAGTTGAGGTATTATTTTTATTATTAAGCTTAAATATGATATTGGGCTTAATATGTGGTGTTGTGAAGTAATAAGGGGGTATGTCACTTAGGCCCATTTAGATTTATTAAGAGAGTAAGTAGAATAATAATATTATAGTAGAAATAGAATTAGAGGAGAAAGAGAGTTAGTGTTATCAGGAAAAGAAGAAAAAAAGAAGAGAACGAGGAATAGGATTTTGAGAGGAGAAGAAGAACAAGAGGAGGTTGCTACTAGTGCCAAATTCCCAGAAATTCCATTGAAATTTCTTAGAGCTGCACTCAATCCAAGGTAAGGGTGGGTTTCTTGCTAAATAAATGGGATTATGATGAATTTTATTTGGGGTTTAGAGTATTAGTTTCAGTACTATGTTGTGTTGAAAATTTTGTTTGTGTTGCTATTGAAATTAACGATTGGTTTGAGTTATGCTATTGATTGTTATATTTGAACTGTGTTGGGTTAATGCTAAGCTTGGATAATTGGTAAATTGAAACAAGGAATGAACAAGTACAAGGCACATGTGTGAAGGGAGGCAAAACTGGTTTTTAAGCTCCAGGCTTCCTGACACGGGTCGTGTCAGCCGACACGGGCACCTGTGTCAGCCTCTGTGCTCCAAGCCTTCCCCTTTCTTCTCCTTACACGGTCGTGTCAGGAAACACGGCCACCCGTGTCAGAGCTGTTGTAGCAAATTTTCAAAAACTTGGACTTATGCACTTTTCCTATGTAAAAATCACTGATCAGTAGCCGAATTAGGCAGTATAATTAGTTGTCCCGAATTTAACGAAATTTGACCGGGTAACTAAGTTTAATTAGTAGGTAATTATGGATATGTCTTTTTGTTGAAATTATGTCGATTATGCCGAATTGCCGTTACAGTTGGTTAAGTCATTTTGTTCGGTTTATGGACATTGTTGATTATAGGTCTTATGACTAATGTTGTGTTATTTTGTGTTGATCTATGAATGTGTTGTTGTCGCAAGATATCATTGAGTATATATGGAATTTGCTATTGATAATGTGATTATGAATTATTTCTGCGGGTAGCCTTATGATGTGAATCCTAGTGAATATATAATGAATATGTTGTTGCCATGAATTGTTGTTGATTATGTTGATGAAGTTGTAGGCCTATGGCCAGTGAAGTAGTGATATAGGCGTATGCCTCGTGAAGTGTTTAATGATGTTGTTGTATGTGTTGTACATTCATACATTTGCATTTATGAAGGCCCGTATTGGCGGATTTTGTGAAGGCCTGTATTGGCGGATTTTGTGAAGGCTTGTATTGGAAAAATGATTTGTGAAGAAGGCTTATGTCTTGTGCCTCGAAATTACTGGAAAATGTTTATGTTAGGAGTTTTACTTTGATAGTCACACATGCATTCACATAGTTTTGAGTTGCATATTCGAGTCGTACACGTTGAATTGTGGTGTTGATGATTTTTAAAGTGTTGAATTATTGTTGTATGAAGTGGTGATTCTTTTTATTCTTTAACTAATATATTGTTTATCATAACCCTATTTATATAGTTTGATATCTCACCCCTTCTGTTTAAATGTTTCCCTTTGTTGGTAATGTGCAGGTAACCAAGATGAGTAGCTGATAGCATTGTTAGTTTGAGTTCGGTGTCATTTGCTCTGATACGTAGCACTCGGGGGGAAATGAACGCTTGTGTTATTTTGTTGTTTATTTATTGAACCTTATGTTGTTATTTGAGGAGTTTATTATATTGATATTGTTTCATGATTCAAAAGATGTTATATCTTATTTAGAGAATTATTATGAATCCGCTGCATGATTAATCAAGGTTTGGTTTATGTTATGAAGACTATATTCATGAATTGTGTTTATTCCGATTCTTTAAGTGTTATGTATCTATTCTAAAAGCATGGCAGGTTTATGTGTTTTTATTGAATATGTGACATCCAGATTATATTGGAAATTTTTATACTCTGATTTTCCGCTAATTGCTTGGGGTAGAATTGGGGTGTTACATTTACCACTTCAACTAGCTCTTCATGTGGTTGAATAGCTTTATCTTCTTGCACTAACATTCTGGAAAGTTCTCCTGGTATCTCACAATCTTCCCTACCTTCAACCTCGGCTTGGTAGATCTGATTTTCAAAGTCATAAGTGGCAATAGCAGAATCGCTATTGATGGGATCCAGAGTGGATGTGGATCTGCAATGTATTGTGTGGTTGTGTGTAAGAACACATAGCTATTTTAAAAAGTAAAAAGAAAGAACGAGAGCACGAAATTTGAATGCAAAACATCCAATGCTTTTATTAAATAAAAATATGTTTATGAAATGACAACCCTTAACAAATGAACCATTGTGCCTCGGGTAGAGCACAAGGCTTAAAGTTATTGTTCAAATATTAAAAAGCCAAAAAATTAAAAGTGATAAAAAACAGAAATATAGCTATTACTCCTTAATAAAGGAGATAGAGATAATGTCTTCTGTCTTCCAATTGATGAGCCCGTTGTCAACAGTAGGAAAGATCCAGCTGTCAAGGTCATAATCACTGTTAGCATCTTCTATTATGTTAACTTCGTTGTTCCTGATACGGAATAGTGGCCTTCCAACTCAAGCGCAACGAACATTCCTCTGACCCTCTGCAGTGAAACCCAAACCAAACTTGTCAAATTTATAGGGGATGTCAGGAAGCTAACCCCAAATAGTACAACCACCTTCTTCTACAATAGCTTTAGCATCTTTTAATGAAGTCGTCCTGGGCGGAACCCTAGAAACTTTAGGAATGGCAGAGACATATTCAGTTGAGGCAGGAGGGATAACTTCGAAAGTCTGATAGGGAGTCTCGATGAATTCACCATCCATCTCTAAATACCGGAAATAATTCAACTAGCTAACCATATACTCTTTTTCACCGCAGACAGTAACAATCATTCTATTCACAGGATATTTTAATTTCTGATGTAGGGTAGAGGTGACAACGCCTACCCCATGTATCCAGGGGCGTCCCAGTAAGCAAGAAAAATCTAGTTGAATATACATTACATAGAAGGTAGACTCAAAGATCTGCGAACCCACTTTGATCGAAAGATCCACTTCCCGGTGTACCATACTTTTTGACCCATCAAAGGCTCGAACTACAATATCACTAGGTTTCAGTACGACCCCTTCATAATCAAGTCTGTCAAGAGCACCCTTCGGTATCACATTTAGTGAGGAACCGGTATTAACCAATACATGGGCCAAGGTAGTGCCCATGTATTCAATAGATACATATAGGGTCTTGTTGTGATTTCTTCCTTCCGGAGTCAGGTCAGCATCCGAAAAACCTAATCAATTGTCGGTTGTTAAGCTAGAAATATAGCTTCTAAATTGATCGGTAAAAATTTCTTGTGGCACGTGAGAAGTATTCAAGAATTTTACTAAAACTTGTGCATGGGCTTCAGAATACAACAGTAGGGATAACATAGAGATCTTGGATGGGGTGTGCCCCATCTGTTCAACAATTTTATAATCACTCTTGCGGATAATCTTCAATACCTCTTCCAACTCTTGTCTAGAGGTGTCTTCAACTGTAGCTTCCTTAGGTGCCTCTGTCTGAGCAGGCTTTGTCATTTGTTCTTTTCCCCGATCCTCAGCAGTTGGCTCGGTAGCAGTAACTCTAACAGGTGTAACAATAGTCTTCGAAGAGATTTCCGGAGAGAAAACCCTTCCGCTTCTAGTAACCTTACTAGTTCTAGCAATATTGTAAATTTCGGGATCAGCAACTTCAGTAACTTCATCTTTAATAGTTGGTAGTTCTTGTTTGACACCATGGTAGTAGACGACGGATCCATAGTTCCAAGGAATAGCTTTATCTGAAGAATATGGGATAGTTTCATGTGTAGTTATGATCAATGGAGCAGCTTTCGAATTGGCAGTAATCCTTACAGGACCTTTGGAGGTGATCTTGACAGAAGGGCCAGAAATTACGGATAAGTCTTGACACAGATTCTCAGGAGACAGAACCTTCTCGATCAAAATTATATGATTATCCATCAGGCTTTGAATGCTTTCCTTCAGTAATTTGCAGCCATTGGGTTGGGCTGAGTAGCAGTAACATTTTTCAATACAGCCTGGAAATGAATCAGCTTGTGTAACACACCGTTTCTACACAACGAATTATATAAAATCAAAGTTACAAAATTTCCAACAAACAAATGAAATGCTACACTTTTGACTTAGAAACAACGATATTCAATCACATATAGTTCAGATACATAACACATAAAGTTTGGATGAACCGATAATAACTTGTTTAGTCTTTGAAAAATAAAACAACTTTCGTTACTATGCAGCAGATTCACAAATTCAACTGAAAACATCATAACATCTTGTCCAACTAAAAACTGCTTTAAGACAACAAGTATTTAATGAAAACAACTTAAAAATTCAGCAACATAATGAAAACCAACAATAAAGAAAACATGCATTCATCCCTCGAGTGCTACGTATCAGAGCGACAACACCGACTCAAACTAACGGAGGTAACAACTATCCTTCTTGATTACCTGCATGTTACTAACAGAGGGCAACATTCAAACAGAAGGGGTGAGATATTGAACTATATAATTGAGTGTATGATAAACAATATATTAGATCAGATTATATAAAATCACCAATTCACAACTTTCAACCAACATCAATCATCACAGGTCAGCTACACAACAACATAATTATGCAACACAGAATGCGACTTATACGATGCACATGCATGTGGTACCAATAGAGCAAAACTCTCAACTTAGAAATCTTCCAATTAATAGAGGCATCAACAAGGCATAAGCCTTCAACTTAATTTTCCAATCCAGGCCAACTTACCGAGCACTAGCTCCAACTTGATATGCTATGTATGCGACACAATATGAATGTCAGAATAGCAACAACACAATTCCATAGCAATACAACAACAAACCAACATTGGCCATAAGCCTACAACTTAATATTTTTCCCATAAATAGAGGAAATAACATCACCTGCTAATTCATATTTTTTAACAAAAAACACAATACAACAAGTCAACCAAAATTTACTACAAATAAGCCGCATAATTATTTGGACTATTACGACTATTTCAAGTTAATTAATTATCGGCTAAAAGTTCTATTATTTCTACTTACAAAACTTCTACAATATTACTAATAATACTAAATTATTATTATTATTATTATTATCATTATTATTATTATTATTATAATTTACTAATGAAACATTATATATATAAATTTGAAACAGGATTCCCAACTTAATCTATCATATTAGCTACAGTATAAAAATAGTATATAAATGTATATAATTTTTTCTTCGCTACAGTATAATTAATGAAATAATGCATTATGTTGAACACATTGCAGTATAACATATATATTAATTGAAAACTCCAATTTACTCTACTGACAACTATAAACATGTTGGAATTACGTAATACATATAAAAGTGATTTTTAATGATACGAAACAACTCTATTGATAATTTTAACAACACTATTGACAACTCTAACAACTCTATTGACAACTCAATTGACTCTAACAAAAATCTTCTAAAAATTATATACTAATAATATTAACGCTACAGGAACGATGCAACATACATATGGAATTGAAAAAAATTATCGCTAAGATACTTTTATATATATATATATATATATATATATATATATATATATTAAATTGGATTCTCAATCATCTCTCAATTTCAATAATACATCAATTTCAAATACAAACAGAAACAATTTTATAATACAATCCCAAATACCATTCATCACATACCCTATTATAGAGTCATAACCCCACTCTTACCTTGGATTAAAGGTTGTTCTAACTCTCCAATTGACTCTTAGGTTTGCTTCTTCTTACAGTTTTCATGTATCTCTTTTCTACCCCTTATTCCTCTTCTATTGCCTAAAACCTATTTTTCTTTTACTGCTACTTCTCCTTGTTTTTCTCTTATCAACTAACCAATATAATAATAATAATAATAATAATAATAATAATAATAATAATAATAATAATAATAATAATAATAATAATAATAATAATAATAATAATAATAATAATAATAATAATATTCTATTTGTCTTATTTAATCTTTTGGGTCTCATTTCTACACCCTCATTATTCCTACTTCTAACTATTGAAAGCCCACTTAATTAGTAATAGTATTATTCTAATAATATTTCTACAACTTAATCAAATAAATTAATTCAAATAACAACAACACAAATTAAATCAGCATTCCTAAACTTCAACAATTAAATCAAAAAAAAAAATATCCGAAAATATTTAATTAAATATTCAGCGTTACAACTCTCCCCCACTTAGAATATTTTCGTCCTCAAAACTTTACCTTGTCCGAACAACTCAGGATAGGAGTCCCGCATCTTGCTTTCCAACTCCCACGTCATGCTTTCTCCGGTAGCTCCTAACCAGAATATTTTCACCAAAGCAATCTCCTTGCCTCTTAGTGTCTTCATTTCACGATCTTCGATTCGAACAGGCATCGTCTCTATAGTAAGATTATCCCGTTTTTACACATCATCCATACGAATCTCATGAGATGGATCTGAAATATACTTCCGGAGTTGTGACACATGGAACACGTCGTGTAAATTCAAAAGATTAGGCAGTAAAGTCACTCCATATGCATTCTTGCCAACTCTGTTCGAAATCTGATACGGACCAATAAAACGAGGAGTGGGCTTCTTAGACTTTAATGCACGCCTAACACCAGTCACAGGTGTAACTCTCAGAAACACATGGCCACCTGCTTGAAATTCTAAATCTTTTCTTCGCTTGTCATGATAACTCTTCTGTCTACTTTGGGAAGTTTTCATCTTTTCTCGAATTAACTTCACCTTCTCGGTAGTTTCTCAAACAAGTTCAGGTCTAAGTACTACGCTTTCCCCAGATTCATGCCAACATAAAGGAGTTTTAATCTTCGACCATACAATGCTTCAAAAGGTGTCATTCCAATACTAGAATGGTAACTGCTATTATAAGTGAACTCTATTAACGGGAGATAAGTATCCCATGAACCTCCCTGTTCAAGAACACATGCTCTCAATAAATCTTCCAACGACTGAATAGTCCTCTCCGTCTGACCATCCATTTGAGGGTGATATGCCGAACTCAACCTCAACTTAGAACCCAACGCCTCTTGCAAACTCTTCCAAAAATCTGAAGTAAACCTCGGATCTCTATCCGAAACAATACATAAAGGAATACCACGCAGTTTCACAATTACACTAGTGTAAATCTCCGCCAACTTTGATACTGGAAAACTGATGTTAATAGGAATAAAATAATCCGACTTCATAATCCTATCAACAATGACCCAAATTTTATCATGCCCTCTTGAAGTATTAGGTAACCTTGTCACAAAGTCCATCGAAATGATATGTCATTTCCATTCTGGAACATCTAACAGTTGCATCAATCTTGCAGGCTTCTGATGTTCAACTTTCAACTTCTAACAAGTTAAACATGCATACACAAACCGAGCCACACCACTCTTCATTCCAGGACACAAAAACAAATTCTTTAAATCTTGATACATTTTTATAGCTCCCGGATGAATGCTTAACTTGCTTCTATGACTTTCCTCGAGAATCACTTTCTTCATCTTTGCATCATCGGGAATACAAACTCGATTACAAAATCTCAACACACCTTACACATCTAACTTGAAATCACTATTCTCAGATTGATCGATTCCAACCATCAAAACTACCAGTTTCACGTCTAACTTCTAAGCTTCTCTGATACTATCCAGAAAATCATTATTAAATTTCAACATTCCCAACATAACACTCAGCAGTGTCACTTCGCAAACTAAGCTCATATCTCTGAACTGTTCAATTAATTCCAACTCTTTAACCATCATTGCTGGTATAAGTAAAGTCCTTCGACTTAACGCATTGGCCGCCACATTTGCTTTTCCTAGATGATAATTCAAATTGAAATCGTAATCCTTTAATAACTCCAACCATCTTCATTGTCTCATATTCAATTCCTTTTGATCAAATAAATACTTTAAACTCTTATGGTCGCTAAACACTTCAAATCTAGAACCATAAAGATAATGCCTCCAAATCTTCAACACAAAAACAAATGCATCAAGCTCTAAATCATGCATAGTGTTGTACCCCCAAAATTTTCTCTCTCTTTTCTCAACACATTTCTCACAAAGATCTTAAATAGCTCAAGTTTGCACAAATGTTGACTATGTCCAATCACCTCTTAAGCACTGGGACCCCAAATTAGGATTTTGATTTCCACAAGGAAAATTGGACTTCTAATGCCCCAAATTAATTTCATAGTTCATTATAGACATCCAAGAATACCCATGTCAAGTTTCAAGTCTTGGATCACAATTTTGCTCAGTTAATTGATCAGATGACTGAAAATCAACTGTATTGGGTAAAAAGTCAATGGTGGTCAACTTACAGTCAAAATTCAAGATTGTTTGGCCAATATCAACACTTTGAAGTCATATTCATCAATTGAGCAAGTTTGGATCACAATCCCTCACGAAAAATTTTCAAATCATCAAAGGGGCAAAATGGTCAAAATTAGGGTTTTGACTTAGAATGACTGATCAGTGACTTTTGACCTAGTACATGACCTAATGACTTGAAGCATGATATCAAGAGTTCAAACACAACATGTTGACCTAATTTCATGGCTCAAATCCTTTCTCAAGATCAATTGACTAATAGTTGAAATTTGATCAACTAATGAAAAATCAACTAATACACAAAAGTCAAACTTTGACTTTTTGGTCAAAGTGAAGTTTCAAAAAGTCAAGATTCACCAAGACATTACAAAATATGAAGCTTGATCATCAAGGAATCAAGAAAGTCAAGAAGTAATCAAAAGTCAAACTTTTCAGGACTTAGAAAAATTTCTAAGTGTTTTAAGCCTTGATAATTTCACTACTTCATGTCAATTTTTCACCAAGATGCAAGATGATTCAAAGAAAACTGTCAACATAAAAGTTGTAGATCTTGATGAATTCTACAAGTTATTATTAGAGGGTTGATATCCAAAAAATTGTTAGATTTGAAGATATAAGCCCATGAAGTCATGACATTTTCATAAAACACTTAGTGAAAATTTTGACAAGTTTAGGCATATTTTTGACCTAACTTCTTGGCTAATTTTCACCTAGTTCCAATCGGATTTTGTCAAAATGGTCAACATGAAGGTTGTATACAATGTTTCAAGATTTCCAAAATGTCCAGTAACTTGAAGAGATCATGCTTGAGCTAAGAGAATCGAAGACAAGAAGTTAGACATCCATTCTTGAATTACAAGTCATTTTTATGATGAAAAGTTGACAAAAACCCTAGCCTGTGCTGCATAATCTTACTTTGCAGGCTTCTAAGTTTTTTTCACTCCATACTTAATTGATTACAGAACTGTTAGAGCTTTGATCCAAGCATTTGAGCCATTATCCAAGTTGCATTTCCATTTATGGCACAAAGGTAACACTTCCATTTTGGAAAAGCAAGCTTTATTGCAAAAGTCAATGCATTGAGCTTCTAACTTGTTCCTTATGCACACACTGAACCTATAAGATCAAAAGAGGTATGTTTAAAGTGCTCAACCACTCTACAAGCCTTGTACTTCACATTGGAACAAGATGTTTCAAGCTTGCTTCAAAAACAAGGCAAAAATACATAACATGTGATCTTTGTTTTTTGATCATTTCAAACCTCCAAACCTCTTGCTTATAAATAGAGGTCATATTTGCAAGCTAACATACGAAATTGACAAGCCTGAAACTCCTTCAAACCATAAATTGCTCTAAAAACACCATTGTTGTGTCATTTCGGCCTTTGAATATCCATCTCACAATCCCCTCGTGCATTTTCCATTTTCATCAATCACCAAGCTTCTAATACACATATAGAGACAACCCAAACACCTACAAACACAACTGTAACACCATTTTCCTTATCTTCCATTTTCAAAAATAGTTACTTGCAGGTTGACTTCCCTAGAACATCTCAGGCACACTTAATCCAAAGTAAGCATTGCAATAGCTTCCTAGAGGTTCAAGGAAGCTAACCAGATCATTACAACATATTGGGGATTACTCAAACTCAAAACATGATCTCCATATGCAAGGTGAGTTTTTAGAACTTCTATCTCTTCATACAAGCATCATTTGTCTCTTATTTGTGAAGATAAAATGTAGACATCATAGCCCTGAAGCTAACCATGTACTTAGAATTCATTTATGTTGCCTGAGTTGTGTGAATTTTAAGTTTGAAATTTCTGGAAAAAATAGGTTAAATTTGGTACCAGCTAAAATTCATGTTCATCTTTGATCCATAGCTTAAGTTATTTATATATTAGAAATCATGGTGAAATTTCTAACAAGTTTGATGTTTACACTTTTGAGAATGGTTGCGAAATGAGCAAGATATGAAATTTGAAAATGTTGAAGAACAGACTGGTGCGAGGAAGAAGATGAAGTTATCATCAGGACTTGGTTTATTTTAAATTTAGTGTAACTTGTCATTATACCTGATGAAACAGCCACCCCAATGGCAGGAAGCGTGTGCTAAAGGCATTACTATAGAAGGTCCTGGGTTCGAGCCCCAGCGAGACCTTTTGTTATTTTTCTAACATTTTCCTTGTTTCCCTTTTTTGTTTGGACACGCGCCTAGGCTTCCGTTCCTGGGCCTGCATCCATTTACTCATCATCACCCCCCCCCCCCTGTTTTCTCAACAACACGTAGGCCCAACATTCTTTTTTTATTATTTTGTTTTACTATTTTCTGATTACAAAAATCTACTTGGGTCTAAAACCCAAACTCTTTTACTTTCTCACACCTTTCCAATTTCTTTTTAAACCCCCCTGACTCTTAAATTTATATTTTACTTATTTTATTTTCTTATTTTATTCTATTATTATTATTATTTCTAACCAAAAAATACAAAATTATTATTTTTATTAAATACTTAGACTAAAATTGTCATTTTATTTTCACTTTATTTTATTTCCTTTATACAAAAGACCTAAAAACATTTTTCTTAACAAATTTTTTTTTTCTTAATTAAAACTAATTTAGACCTAGGTTTTTATTTTAGTTTTCTCTTTTAATTAAACTAACTTAGACTTTAGGATTTTAGTTAAATTATTTTCAAATAAATTAGATTAATTAAAACCTTTTTCATCAAAAACCAAACAAAAATAATTTTCTTTGTCTCTTTTCTTATCTTTACATTTTAGCACATTTTATTATTTTTGCACATTATAATGTAATTGTCAAAGCCTTGTAAAAGTTAGGGTTTATTTCTATTTGTCATCCCATTTGTAATTTGTATACCTTATCCCCAAAGCGTTGTAATAGCATAGGACATTTACTTTCCGCAATTTATCGTTTTCCACATTATTGTTAGTAATTAGGGTTTGTATGGCAAGACTTAAAAGCAAACAATAGACAATCTCAATTCAAGACAAATAAATGAAATCAACACACTTTGCACACATATACCTCTAGGGTTAACCCACACTTGTTGCCTTAGATTGAAATAGTAATGTCCCTCGAACGTGGGATACTTTAGCCAAGACCCTCGATTACAAGATCGTAGTCCCTCGATGGCCCTTCGATGTTGCCTTTGGTAGACGATCTTAGACCTTTACAAAAAATTACTAAGGTATCCTACCATGTTGCCTTCAATGACTGTACGATGACCCACGTTCGTCCCTTCACATCTAATGATATGTTTCTTACTAACTAATGGTAAGATAACATTAACTAAAGGAGGAGGAAAAGAACAAAGACTTTCTTTTGAGTAGGTAGAACATTCGTAGTTGCTTGCTCACAAACATTTCAAAACAAACATCTTTCCAAAACACACCAACACTTTCATGAAATATTTTCAAAATTCAATGCTTTGTGTTCATTTTCACCGAAATGAGAAACATTACAAAGTTCTCCTATACGAAGGAACTTTTCAAAAATACTTTCAAAATAAATTACAAGCACATTTACAAAGAATTTCAAAGTGATCTAGCAATTAAGAGTCGTAGATAATACGGATGAAAAGGCTGCTAACACCTTCCCTTTTCATAACCTACCCCCCGAACTCAAGAAAAATTCTCAAAAGGTCTTTCATGTTCTTTTCACCCTTTTCTTTATTGGATAAAAGAAAATTCAGTGGTGACTCTTGCTATCTGCAACAATTGCAATAAAACACAAAACACCCAATTCAGTTCTCCCACCGTATTACAGAAATGGCGACTCTGCTGGGGAGAAACTTAAAAGTGGGGTTACCTTAGAGACTAGATTACTTTTATTGATTTCATTGTTTGACTTGCTTGCTTTACTCTTACAAGGGTTGTTTGGGTTTTGAATAGATCCTCTACCCGGATCTGGGGGCATTATTAGATAAGTAGCAACAGATCATGGAGAATGTACGATGTAGAACGATATGGTTGAAGCGATAGCTATGTTAGTGTGACACATTTTTTGGTACCAGTATCCTTTGTGTTGAATCAAAGAGAATACGGGGCCGCTGTATGGTGTCATGAAGCACTAACTGACTGTAGAACCTTTAGTTGAATAACTTGGCCATTAGGAAGTAGTGAGATAGCCGGGTTTGGTGGAAAACTGAAGATTGGTTGATACTCGATACTACACTCATTGAGATCGGACTTTCGGAATATTTCGGCCGTAAGAAAATATTGATTATGTTGAGATAATGCTTGATGAAGAAAGATCAATGATATTGATATTCCCTAGAACTCGGTTACTTCTTAAGACAAGTTAAACCAACTAAAACTTCAAGAGGGTACTTACCTATAAACCCCAATGCAAGCCTAAACCTAAGGACTTGTTTGCTTTGCTTGTATATGATTATTTTTACATAACATCATGACATCATGCCATAGCATTTTCACTAACCATTTTAAGGACCTAGGGATTTATCTTTGTTCTGTTTTGTAGGATATGGCTTCCACTTGCAGAAATACCATCTGAATCGGCTTTGTAAAGGTGCCTCCTCAAATCAAAGAGTTAGCATCAAGAGTTCCTGAGAATTCTCCATTCACCAAGAGATATGGTCTACTTCTCAACTTGGCTACCTCAAGCTTTGAAGAGAAAATGATGGGTGTGCTCTTTCAATTCTTTGACCCTAAACATCATTGTTTCATATTTCCTAATTACCAATTAGTGCCTACAATGGAAGAGTTCTCTCAACTATTGGGAGTATATTCTTGATCAGATGCCTTTCACCGGTCTAGAGAAAGAGCTATGACCTGAGGAGATTGCTTCAGCCTTGCGTTTGTAACGGTCTCACATTGTAGCCAATTGGGAAACAAGGAGAGGAGTCAAGGGTTTCCTAGATAAGTTTCTAATAGAAAAGGCTCAACTATTTTGGGATGCTCTAAATTTATAAGCTTTTGAAGAAGTCTTGGCTCTTCTGATCTATGGATTGGTACTATTCCCTAATCCAGACCAACTTGTAGATGTTAATACGGTCAAAATTTTCCTCTCTCGTAATCCCGTGCCCAGTTTACTCTAAGATATTTCGCACTCTCTTCACACTCGTACCACGAAAAGAAGAGGGATTCTTATGTGTTGCATACCATTGTTGTCTAGATGGTTTATTTCGCACCTTCCTCGATCTATTTTGAAGAACGGACAAGGCTTAAGTTAGTCTCAAAGGATGATGTCGCTCTCACATTCGGATATTCATTGGTGTTCTCAATCTTTGGAGGATATTACCATCATTGACCATTGTGAGGAATTCCCTAATGTCCCACTCCTTGGCATTAGAGGAGCTATTACTTATAATCCTTCTCTTGCATTACGACGGTTTGGGTATGCTCTAAGAGATGGTCCTCATGAGGCGCTTATCCAAGGTATTGTATTTGACTACGGGAACGATGTCCAAGGTTATCGTCAAAGGTTTATACGAGCTTGGGACATGGTAAAAAAGGTTGATAGCAAGACTCTGAGGCATAAAAATGGCATCCCTATTGAGCCTTACCTCAAATGGGTACGAACTCGTGCTCAAAGTCTCATGATTCCATACCCAGTTATCCTACCTGTAATTATGGAGCCCGTAGCTGAGGGAGACACTCCTTATATCATTATCCATCCTGACATGCCTACTGTTGTACCCCAAAATTTGCCCTCCCATATTCTTCAAGAAATTGCCAAGCCAAGCTGCAAAATTCCCCAAGGGGTTGCACAGTGCAAAGGTCTCCTATACAGTCAAAATTAGGGTTTGTGTTCTGATCAAGAAAATGAAGTTTTCAAAGGTCCAATCAAGTCTCACATGCCTACAAATATGGTCAAGTATCCTCATATCAAGTTTCAAGACATTCAGCACAAAATTGCACAGTCAAAAACCCTAATTGCACTACAGTCAACTGTAGGGGCAAAATGGTCATTTGACAGTCAAAAGTTCAAATTTTTGGTCAACATATCATTTTGAAGCCACAAACATCATTTGATCAATGCTTGATCATGATTCTCAAAGTTTGGCTCAGAAATCATCAAGATGCAAAAGTTTCCTTATTTGGACAGCTGAAAAAGTCAACTGAAATTGACCAGGGCATAACTTTCACATGGATTATCAGAAAAATTCCATCCAAAGCTCATTTTGAAGAGAAGGACATTTCCTACAACTCATCTTCATACTTCAAGTCCAAGAAATGCTCTCACAAAAAGTTATCAATTTCAACATTATAGGTCATTTTCAAAAGTCAACAAAAAGAGACTTTAAGTCAAGGGCCATAACTTGAGATTGGTAAATCAAAATGACATGGGACCAAAGGAATTGGTTAGAGGACTCAAAGACCTTTCCAAAATGTCCAAGAACATGAGAAAAGCTTAAAAATTGAGCAAGTTATTCCTTGTGGAAGTTGGGAAATTTTTGGATATTTTGAAAAGTCAACATTGATTCAAATGACCTAAAATTGCTAATGGGCCCATTTTTCTTCCACAATTCATCATTCTAAGCATGTGCACGACCACTTGGCCCAAAGGGAAGTATTTCTTCATTTTTTATTTATTTATTTGAATTTTTATTTATATTAATTCATTTAAATCATTTAAATATATGAAAAATACTTAATTTAACCTAACAAATCTTTTTGCACATGTTTTAGTCTCAATAATTCGTGCACATTCAAATATGGGAAGATTTGGTTTGATTGGATCCTAATTGATACAAAATTGTATGGAAAAGATTGAAAAAAAAAGCTTGAAAATCCAATCTTCAAAACCATCATTGCATTGGATTTGTTCTACTTTTTTTGACCTAATGGACTCACTACATATGCTAGAACACAACCCTAATCAGAATACACACTGAGCTGCGCAGAAGAACACAAAGCAAACTTGAAATTTTTCTCCACAAAGCCAATTCTGAAAACATCATTCCAGGACGATTCAAGACCTAATTCTTGTTTCAATAGCTTCCTCAAGGTTCCCTGAACATATTCCAAGCAAGAACAGTCGTCCAAACGCAAGGAATTGGTATACAGCATTCAAGATACCTAGTGAAAAATTCATCATCGTGTTTTGAAATTTATGCATCTTCATAACATTTCATTTATTGATTCATATTCCTGATGAAATTCTGAAGATAACCAATATAATTAATTGTATTTTTATGTTGTATACACGATTTCACCATGTTTGAGTTTTAGGGTTTACAGGACCTCCAATTGGGGATTTTAAAACCAAGAAAAATTGGCCTTCAAGAGTACCATGGTTGTAATCAGCAAGTTTGAACGATCACAAACCACCCATCGCGCCTAATTTATGAGTGACCTAGGCTTATTCGCTATTTTCTCAAAACTGGCCTAAGAGAACATTTGCAAAACCGTGGCTTAATGTTTTGTGTTTCAGAAAGGTGAAGACGATGATGTCGTGGCTGCCAACGATTGGCAGGTTTGAAAATTCGCGTGCGTGGGTGGACCATGGTCATTATTTCTTTTATCATGTTTATTTGATATTATATATTAAATGTAATTGAGATGGCTCAGTGGTAGGTACACACGCTTGTAATGTCCATGACCTGGGTTCGAGCCCCAGGTCTTCATGCTTTCCAATATCATTTTTCCATTAATATTCCTATGCAGCGCTTACGTTGAGGATCATCATACACGCTCAAAAATCATCGCCCACGTGCCTAGTGGAATCAAACCAAAGGCTGAGATTGGAGAGCACCATAAACCCTAGTCCACGCTTCAGTATGCTACTCAAAAAAGTCAACGAACTTGAAGGTTATTGGGCTCAGAATTCTTGGGCCAGACCTCCACTTTGGGGACTACCACCCCCCCTGGTTTGCAATTCTCTATATTTTCAATTATTATTTTATTTTCTTTATTGTTTTGATTTAATTAATTATTTCTACAAAATATATAAAAACGCATAAAAATCAGAAAAGATAAAAAATATAATAAATATTCTTATTTTAATATTTCTTGTAAATAAATGCATGTAAATTAATTAGTTTAAATTAGGGTTTTAATTTTAATTCCTTTCATAACAAAAATCAAAAAATATAGAACTAGGTTTAATTAGTGTTTTATTCCTTTTTAATTTTTTCTTTTTCACAATAATAATATTATTTTATTTATTGTCATAATTAAAATTGTATATAAAAATTAGGGTTAATTTAGGTTAAATTCTAATGTTTTCTCAATAAATTAAAATAACTAGAATTAGGGTTTGCGTCGTATTTTGATTAATTCTTTTTCTATTAAAAAACATAAAATACCAAAAAAACAAATTCTTATCTTCCTTTAATTTTAATTCCTCATTAATTTTAATTTTTTGCAAAAGGGCCCAACGCCCTCGTTCTTAATTTCTTATTTATTCGCATATTTATTTTATTTCGCTTAAATAATTATGTACCTCTCCCGAAGCCATGTAAATTACTTCTCGCACTTTTAATTCTTTTTCTTTATTTTTCTGTCAAATCGGGTCCTGGTTAATTTTGGCGATGTGGACCCGCGCCATTTGTAATAGCTTTAGATTTACTTTTCCTCACAACATTATAACTGTTAATCAAGAGCATGAAAGAATGTATGGACAAAAATAAAAGCAATGCGTAGAACACCAATAACATGACAAGACAAATACAAATGAAAACGACACACAAATCGCACACACCACCCCTAGGGTACGCCTCACTGTTGCCTTGCCTCGAAAGGTGATCGTCGAGTAGAGGATGTCTTAGTAAGTCCTCATGATCCGGGAACCTGGCATGAGGGTAGCTTCTAAGGTGTCTTCCTATTGCTCTGGTGATCACCATGTCCCGAACCCTCGAATTGACCCGAACACCTCCAATGGTGGTGCTACCTACCTCTCAATGGTGGGATGGCACTACTGTAAAGGACATTTACACAGACGAATTCCTTAGAGTAGGTAGGTTCTCGTAGATACTTGCTCTAATTTCAAAACAAATTCAAAAATACTTTTCACACGAACACTTTTTCAAAAAGCTTTCGAAAGCAATTTTTCAAACACTCTTGAGGACCGATACAAGAGTCGAACTGGAATTTTCAAAGAAACTTTTTTCAAACCCACTCACAGTTGAAAAGCAAACAAACCATTTTTGAAAACACAAATGAGCAAGTATCTAAGAGCCCATGGATAACCATGGATAGAAAGGGTGCTAACACCTTCCCTTTCTATAATCTACCTCCCGAACCGAGAGCAATCTCTATAAGGAATTTTTCTGTGCTTTTGTCCTTTCCATTTGGAGAAAATAAAAGACGGTGGCGACTCTTGCTTCCGCGACATTTCACGAACCAGCGTTAAACAGTCAGTTCCAGATCCACCGATCACAGAACTGGCGACTCTGTTGGGGAGATATCTATAAGTGGGGTGTACCTTAGGGCTAATTCATAACTGTGTTTTCAATTGTACTGATTTGCTTGCTTTACTATTGTGGGTTGCATCGGAGTTACATAGATCCTAACCCGGATCTGGGGATACCCTGTTTAGGTAGCATAAGCTGTGAGGGACCTGTCCGGCGTATACCGACATGGGTGAAGCAGTGGCTACGTTGGTGTGGCGCCTTGGTCTGTACCGATATCCCTCGTGTTGAAACGGGGAGAATATGGGTCTTCCAAGGAGTCATTAAGCACCAACAGACCTTAGAACCTTAAATGACACAACTTGGCCATTAGAACAGTAGCAGTATGCTACGCCCATTGAGGCTAAACTCTCGTGATGGTTCTGGCCGCAAGAAAAGTTTGCGATGCTGGAGTTATGACCGATTGAGGTTAGTCAATGATATTGGGATCCTCTAAGAACCCGGTTACTTTTGATTAGGACAGGTATGAACCAACGAACTGAAAGAGGGTAATACCTAGACCTCATGCTGGCCTAAACTCTAAGGGCACTTTTGTGTGACTTGTGTGCCTTTGTACTTGCCTACTTGCATGCTTGTTATCTGACGCTTGAGTTTCTCGCAGGTTTTGTTTGTAGTCCTTAATTAGGACTCATAACAGCGTTTACCAAGTTTTCTTGCAGGTTTTGGTTTGCAGTCCTTAATAAGGACTCATAACAGGGTTTATTCATATCACCCCATGCATCGTGACATCATACCATTGCATACATCCTAACCCATTTCAAGGATCTCAAGGGCTTGTGATGCAGGTCATGATGAATCAAACATCTAGCAAGGGGCAAAGAGGATTTATTTTCCTCTAGCCAAGGTTGTCAGGGGCTATGACCCACTTGATATGGTGAGCTCTGACTCTTGAAGAAGGTTCCCTTAACCAAGGTTGTTTGGAAATCAAAACCAGACATGATGACTAAAGTCAGGGGCTATGACCCACTGGATATGGTGAGCCTTGACCCTTGAAGAAGGAGTCTCAACAACATGAAGTTCCTTCAATCAAGCTACCAGATTCAAATTCTAACAATTTTCTTGTTTACCCCGCGAGATCCTTGAAAACATTGCATGCATATCATACACATCATTACATAACAGGAATCTTTGTTGCAGGTCACTTACCTTTCTCGCTGTTTATTTCAGCAATGGCCTTCCAACCAGATAACCAGGACCTCCTTGCTCAAGAGACTCGGTTCGGGGAAATCCTCCTGAATCTATCCAAGGGACAGGAAGAGCTAAGGACACTTCTCATGGGGACCTTTGTCAGGAACAATGCTGAGGATGAAGGGCTGAAACACCTACAATCTGAGATGGATGTAATGAAAGCCCAAATGCTGGGGCAGAGGAATGCCATTCAAGGTCTAGCTCAAAGACAAGATGAGCTCCGGTTTCTCGTCAACCAACTGCTTCAGAGTAACCAACCGGGGCAAACGTCTAAGGGTGAAAAGCCAATCACCGTTCGACCATCTTTGAGACAAAGAGGTAAGGAGAAAGCTCCTCATATGGCTTCAGTATCACCAATTCCGTATCAACCTCACCAGCTTCAACCAGACAAGCCCCAAAGGCAATTCACCGAGCTCAACGTGTCACTGTCTCAAGCCTTACAACAACTGCTGAGGTTGAACTTGGTAACTCGAAAGGATCCTCCTAAGAATCCCAACAAGACACCTTCAAGGTATAACCCCAATGCTCACTGCGCTTATCATTCTGACAGCCCGGGGCATGCTACAGAGGATTGTTGGAATTTGAAGAATAAAATCCAAGATCTGATTGAGGAAGGAGCTGTGGAATTCACCCAAGATGGCCAGGCTGAGTGCTTCTACCATCCCTACAGGAGGCACCATTTGAAGTGACAAGCCCTGAGATTAGGAAATTTTTGTTCATTCGAATGTTCAACTTGCAATTTTCTTTTGTTCAAACCTTTATTCATGTTAAACATTGTTATCACATTAATGCATCGCTTATGTCTATTTTGAAACAATATATTCGTATTCACTATATGCAAATTATTTTCATATTTTTTCTGATGTCAACCCTTGATCTAAAATTCTAAGCCTCTTGAGGGAGGATGACGAAAACGATACCACAATCTACAGTATGCTTTTGAACAGACCCCGCTGATGAGGTACAGGCATTGTTTCAATCCCTAAACACTGGAGTTATAAGGATGATAATCCCTCGTCAACCCATCTGAGCCAAAGAAGTAGGAGTTTTTCTTTTCGAAATTTAAAACCCTTAATCATAACCGGGGGCAGGGTAGTTCTCTCAGTTAATCCAAGTGCATAACGAATGGCACCGAAGAAGGCCTTACAAAACAACAAAAGACAGTGATGGTTCAGAACAATCATAAAGACAGGCAGTCGTGATCGAAAAAAAATCATAAATGAAAAGCCCAAGAAGTCAGAACCTATAAAAGGGACTTATGAAACTGGGGCATCCCGCTGACTATAATCATAAAAGAAACAGTTCAGGCAAAATTTAGGGATAGAGAAATCAAAAAGAAAGAGGTCATACAAACCCTCAACAAAAACAAAAAAATGACTGCCTATTCAGAATAAATCATCAATATCTGAACCATCACTGGAGCATCAAAGCAAAGGCTCAAACAAGGTCTAACGTATGATCAACTGAGTTTAGGTTTGGAGAACATCACGAAGAGCGGGTGGGTACAAATAATTTGAGCCTTTATCCTTTGTTTCTTAAACCGTGAACCAAGCCACGATATAACCCTTAAAAGTCCTAGCTGAAGCATGGGTTAGTTCGAAAGCATACTGTTACGAAAGTATCCTGACTCCTGAAGGTTTGCTGTAAAATCTTGAGTTGACACCGCACTGTATTACAAAAAATGTATTTTCAAAATATTCAAGGCAGACATAGACTTTTGCATTCTTAAAATAACCTTGTTTGCATATGACTATTTGTTTGAACAGCAGGGAAATTCGCACGATGAACACCTTGTGAACAGAAGTACCTACAATCAAGGGGCACAGTAGGAGCATTACCCATTATCTGGGGCAAGACAAAATACTTCCAACAGGGGCAACGCCTTACATTCTGAGAGCGTGGACATAGTCGAAAAATACTACGCATAATCAAAGACCCGCTAGGTTGACACACCTAGGCAAAAATAAGGGCTTCCCGTCGAACCAAAAGGGTTCGGGCAAAAATAAGGGATGAAAATGGAAAAATATGTACACCCGGCAAGTCGAAAACCTGAAAAGGCGACTTGGGCAAAAATGGGTATCCCGGTGGACTGAAAACCCGAAAGGGCGGTCCAGGCAAAAGTTAGGGATCAAAGCGTACGACTATGTTCCGGTATCTCATCACTTGTCTACCCGAAGATTTGTCAATCACCCACACAGGTATCCGCTTCCCTCACCTCCGAAACAGGGGCAATAATGAATTATCCAGGCGATCCAATTGCTCTGTCAACCAAAGTACAAAGGAAAGATCAACATAAGGATGATTACCATCTACCTTTACAAATTTCAGATCGTGGGTTAACATCCGAGACCAAACAGGACAATCATCCACTTAATCAAAATCATGCAACCCTACACCGGTTCCTTCTCAATTTACATCCAGAAGTTTTTACACGAACTTATCCAGGTAACCTAACCCCGGTTCCTCCAGAAGTCTTACATGGACCTATCTCAAGATGACTTAACCCCGGTTCGTCAAGAAGTTTTTACACGAACTTATCCAAGTAACCTAACCCCGGTTCCTCCAGAAGTCTTACATGGACCTATCTCAAGATGACCTAACCCCGGTTCGTCAAGAAGTTTTTACACGAACTTATCCAAGTAACCTAACCCCGGTTCCTCCTGAAGTCTTACATGGACCTATCTCAAGATGACCTAACCCCGGTTCGTCAAGAAGTTTTTACACGAACTTATCCAAGTAACCTAACCCCGGTTCCTCCAGAAGTCTTACATGGACCTATCCCAAGATGACCTTACCTCGGTTCGTCAAGAAGTTTTACACGAACTTATCCTGCGGCAACCTAACCCCGGTTCCCCCCAGAAGTCTTACATGGATTTAGCTCAAGATAACCTCACCCCGGTTCATCAAGAAGTTTTACATGAACTTACCTCACCAAGCAACCCTACATCGGTTCCCTCTCTTCAAGATGCAGTTTTACATGGACTCGTCACCCAGAAACCCTACACAGGTTCTCCCTTTCCAAGAACAAAGTTTTACACGAACTCATCATCAAAGCAACCCTACACAGGTTCCTTCTACATTTCAGATGCGGTTATCAGCAGGAAACCCTACCTAGGTTCCCTCTTTCAACTTACAAAATTACAGTCCAAAGTCTCCCCAGGAGAGTCCAATCTAATTCCCCAGGAAAATTGGAGTCCATCTCCCCAAGCAGCAAGCTTATCCCCAGTAGATTCTGGAAGCTTATCCCCTCGCAGAACACGAACACGTCGTCCGGCTTGATTTAAAGAGTTATTTCCTTAACAGGATGTAACTGGGTTATCCTCAGCCAAAAGCCACGGAAAGAGCGTCCTCGACGAAGTCTTCTTACCCCAGCGAAGTCCATCAACACTTCCAACAACAAGGGTATCCCCAGCAAATTATTATCAACACTCAGCAAGGCATCCCTCTTCCCACAGAGTATTGCCTCCCAGCATGGTCGCTAGAGTATTTTTCTCCCCGCAGAATCTTCCATTTGCCAAGTTTATTCCACAACGGAGTCATCTTCTCCTACCGGTATTCTTGCAGCTATCATCCCCAGCGGAAGCGAAAGCTTATTCTTCAATATCAGCCCAGGATATGACTTCCCGGCACCCGTCAAGGATTTAATTTCCCAGACGAAAACATACATTCATAAAACATCACATACATCATTATAGCATGCATAGACGCATTATATCATACAAATCTCATTTATGTTGAGAACATCATTGCTTGATCCATATCATGCATTGCATATGACTGACCTTTACCTTTCAGGAAAGATGCAGTTGAAATTCTCAATCATATTTCAAGACCTAAGACCGGTTCAGTTAATCGACTCCAAAGATTTCTTATCCAGTCCCAGGCCTTCTCTAGTCCAGCTAAATCAACTCCCAACAGTTTTTTTTCTGATAAAGACTCAGTAAAAGTTATCTCAGGTTATTCCTTCCCTAATGGTCCCCTCTCCGACGGTGAGTGAGGTGATAAGCCCTTTTCAGATGTTTCCCTCTCCGACGGTGAGTGAGGTGATAGTCTCCTATGGTCCCCTCTCCGACGGTGAGTGAGGTGGTAATTCCTTTTCAGATGTTTCCCTCTCCGACGGTGAGTGAGGTGATAGTCTCCTACGGTCCCCTCTCCGACGGTGAGTGAGGTGGTAATTCCTTTTCAGATGTTTCCCTCTCCGACGGTGAGTGAGGTGATAGTCTCCTATGGTCCCCTCTCCGACGGTGAGTGAGGTGGTAATTCCTTTTCAGATGTTTCCCTCTCCGACGGTGAGTGAGGTGATAGTCTCCTATGGTCCCCTCTCCGACGGTGAGTGAGGTGGTAATTCCTTTTCAGATGTTTCCCTCTCCGACGGTGAGTGAGGTGATAGTCTCCTATGGTCCCCTCTCCGACGGTGAGTGAGGTGGTAATTCCTTTTCAGATGTTTCCCTCTCTGACAGTGAGTGAGGTGATAGTCTCCTATGGTCCCCTCTCCGACGGTGAGTGAGGTGGTAATTCCTTTTCAGATGTTTCCCTCTCCGACGGTGAGTGAGGTGATAATTCCTTTTCAGATGTTTCCCTCTCCGACGGTGAGTGAGGTGATAATCTCCTATGGTCCCCTCTCCGACGGTGAGTGAGGTGATAATTCCTTTCAGATTATAATTTCCTATAGTTCCCTCTCTGGAGGTGAGTGAGGTGATTCCCTTTCAGATTATAATTGCCTATGGTTCTCTTCCCGATACTGCAAAGATGGTAATTCCCGCTAAGATTTTTTCTCAACGAGCGTTGTTGAAGTTAAAGTCGCCCAAGGTTCTTTTACCATTCATACTAAGGTATGCAGGTTCTCGCTAAGGAATCTCTTACGCGATCAACATCCAGATGGCATCTATAAGCCCATCATCCTATTCATCGACCTCTAAATGGCATCTATAAGCCCATTCCGCCACAATGCTACTATGTGAGCGCAAATTTCTGGGCACTCTAGTGTTCAATCATCTTCTACCCTCGGATTACGAAAGGCACGGCAGCCAATCTGCATCCTCAGGTCTAAGAAGATTGAACAGGGGCAACTGTTGTACCCCAAAATTTGCCCTCCCATATTCTTCAAGAAATTGCCAAGCCAAGCTGCAAAATTCCCCAAGGGGTTGCACAGTGCAAAGGTCTCCTATACAGTCAAAATTAGGGTTTGTGTTCTGATCAAGAAAATGAAGTTTTCAAAGGTCCAATCAAGTCTCACATGCCTACAAATATAGTCAAGTATCCTCATATCAAGTTTCAAGACATTCAGCACAAAATTGCACAGTCAAAAACCCTAATTGCACTACAGTCAACTGTAGGGGCAAAATGGTCATTTGACAGTCAAAAGTTCAAATTTTTGGTCAACATATCATTTTGAAGCCACAAACATCATTTGATCAATGCTTGATCATGATTCTCAAAGTTTGGCTCAGAAATCATCAAGATGCAAAAGTTTCCTTATTTGGACAGTTGAAAAAGTCAACTGAAATTGACCAGGGCATAACTTTCACATGGATTATCAGAAAAATTCCATCCAAACCTCATTTTGAAGAGAAAGACATTTACAACAACTCCTCTTCACACTTAAAGTCCAAGAAATGCTCTCACAAAAAGTTATCAATTTCAACATTATAGGTCATTTTCAAAAGTCAACAAAAAGAGACTTTAAGTCAAGGGCCATAACTTGAGATTGGTAAATCAAAATGACATGGGACCAAAGGCATTGGTTAGAGGACTCAAAGACCTTTCCAAAATGTCCAAGAACATGAGAAAAGCTTAAAAATTGAGCAAGTTATGCCTTGTGGAAGTTGGGAAATTTTTGGATATTTTGAAAAGTCAACATTGATTCAAATGACCTAAAATTGCTAATGGGCCCATTTTTCTTCCACAATTCATCATTCTAAGCATGTGCACGACCACTTGGCCCAAAGGGAAGTATTTCTTCATTTTTTATTTATTTATTTGAATTTTTATTTATATTAATTCATTTAAATCATTTAAATATATGAAAAATACTTAATTTAACCTAACAAATCTTTTTGCACATGTTTTAGTCTCAATAATTCGTGCACATTCAAATATGGGAAGATTTGGTTTGATTGGATCCTAATTGATACAAAATTGTATGGAAAAGATTGGAAAAAAAAGCTTGAAAATCCAATCTTCAAAACCATCATTGCATTGGATTTGTTCTACTTTTTTTGACCTAATGGACTCACTACATATGCTAGAACACAACCCTAATCAGAATACACACTGAGCTGCGCAGAAGAACACAAAGCAAACTTGAAATTTTTCTCCACAAAGCCAATTTTGAAAACATCATTCCAGGACGATTCAAGACCTAATTCTTGTTTCAATAGCTTCCTCAAGGTTCCCTGAACATATTCCAAGCAAGAACAGCCGTCCAAACGCAAGGAATTGGTATACAGCATTCAAGATACCTAGTGAAAAATTCATCATCGTGTTTTGAAATTTATGCATCTTCATAACATTTCATTTATTGATTCATATTCCTGATGAAATTCTGAAGCTAACCAATATAATTAATTGTATTTTTATGCTGTATACACGATTTCACCATGTTTGAGTTTTAGGGTTTACAGGACCTCCAATTGGGGATTTTAAAACCAAGAAAAATTGGCCTTCAAGAGTACCATGGTTGTAATCAGCAAGTTTGAACGATCACAAACCACCCATCGCGCCTAATTTATGAGTGACCTAGGCTTATTCGCTATTTTCTCAAAACTGGCCTAAGAGAACATTTGCAAAACCGTGGCTTAATGTTTTGTGTTTCAGAAAGGTGAAGACGATGATGTCGTGGCTGCCAACGATTGGCAGGTTTGAAAATTCGCGCGCGTGGGTGGACCATGGTCATTATTTCTTTTATCATGTTTATTTGATATTATATATTAAATGTAATTGAGATGGCTCAGTGGTAGGTACACACGCTTGTAATGTCCATGACCTGGGTTCGAGCCCCAGGTCTTCATGCTTTCCAATATCATTTTTCCATTAATATTCCTATGCAGCGCTTACGTTGAGGATCATCATACACGCTCAAAAATCATCGCCCACGTGCCTAGTGGAATCAAACCAAAGGCTGAGATTGGAGAGCACCATAAACCCTAGTCCACGCTTCAGTATGCTACTCAAAAAAGTCAACGAACTTGAAGGTTATTGGGCTCAGAATTCTTGGGCCAGACCTCCACTTTGGGGACTACCACCCCCCCCCCCTGGTTTGCAATTCTCTATATTTTCAATTATTATTTTATTTTCTTTATTGTTTTGATTTAATTAATTATTTCTACAAAATATATAAAAATGCATAAAAATCAAAAAAGATAAAAAATATAATAAATATTCTTATTTTAATATTTCTTGTAAATAAATGCATGTAAATTAATTAGTTTAAATTAGGGTTTTAATTTTAATTCCTTTCATAACAAAAATCAAAAAATATAGAACTAGGTTTAATTAGTGTTTTATTCCTTTTTAATTTTTTCTTTTTCACAATAATAATATTATTTTATTTATTTTCATAATTAAAATTGTATATAAAAATTAGGGTTAATTTAGGTTAAATTCTAATGTTTTCTCAATAAATTAAAATAACTAGAATTAGGGTTTGCATCGTATTTTGATTAATTCTTTTTCTATTAAAAAACATAAAATACCAAAAAAACAAATTCTTATCTTCCTTTAATTTTAATTCCTCATTAATTTTAATTTTTTGCAAAAGGGCCCAACGCCCTCGTTCTTAATTTCTTATTTATTCGCATATTTATTTTATTTCGCTTAAATAATTATGTACCTCTCCCGAAGCCATGTAAATTACTTCTCGCACTTTTAATTCTTTTTCTTTATTTTTCTGTCAAATCGGGTCCTGGTTAATTTTGGCGATGTGGACCCGCGCCATTTGTAATAGCTTTAGATTTACTTTTCCTCACAACATTATAACTGTTAATCAAGAGCATGAAAGAATGTATGGACAAAAATAAAAGCAATGCGTAGAACACCAATAACATGACAAGACAAATACAAATGAAAATGACACACAAATCGCACACACCACCCCTAGGGTACGCCTCACTGTTGCCTTGCCTCGAAAGGTGATCGTCGAGTAGAGGATGTCTTAGTAAGTCCTCATGATCTGGGAACCTGGCATGAGGGTAGCTTCTAAGGTGTCTTCCTATTGCTCTGGTGATCACCATGTCCCGAACCCTCGAATTGACCCGAACACCTCCAATGGTGGTGCTAACTACCTCTCAATGGTGGGATGGCACTACTGTAAAGGACATTTACACAGACGAATTCCTTAGAGTAGGTAGGTTCTCGTAGATACTTGCTCTAATTTCAAAACAAATTCAAAAATACTTTTCACACCAACACTTTTTCAAAAAGCTTTCGAAAGCAATTTTTCAAACACTCTTGAGGACCGATACAAGAGTCGAACTGGAATTTTCAAAGAAACTTTTTTCAAACCCACTCACAGTTGAAAAGCAAACAAACCATTTTTGAAAACACAAATGAGCAAGTATCTAAGAGCCCATGGATAACCATGGATAGAAAGGGTGCTAACATCTTCTCTTTCTATAATCTACCTCCCGAACCGAGAGCAATCTCTATAAGGAATTTTTCTGTGCTTTTGTCCTTTCCATTTGGAGAAAATAAAAGACGGTGGCGACTCTTGCTTCCGCGACATTTCGCGAACCAGCGTTAAACAGTCAGTTCCAGATCCACCGATCACACCTACCGACTTTGAGGAATTGAAGAGATCGTGGATTCAACTCAAGGGAGAGTGAGACATCTTTGAAGCCCAATTTTGTGCAAGAGAGAGGAAGGTGTTGGAGATCACAAGGCAACTTCACGAGGAGCGAAGCTTGAATGCTTACATTGCACCAAAGAGGATGCGCCAATGGGAGACCTGAGCCTTTCATTTTAGGAGTTTATTTTGTATTTTTGTTTTTTTCCATTGTAAGCCCAAGAGGCGTTTGTAACCTTTGAATTTATTAATACAATTGATGTTTTATTTCCTCTTTGTTTAAGAAAATTTAAATCTCTTAAAAGTCCTTGAAAACATCGCATCCGCATAACATGCATCATATCATAAGCAGGTTTCCTCATCTTTCTACTGTTTATTCCAGTAGAAGATAGATCTCGAGCAAACCGTCAAGGACTTGCAGACTCAACACTCTCAGTTTCAAGAGACTCTGCTCAACTTAGCAAAGGGTCAACAAGAAATGATGGTGCTTCTAGTCACAAAGAAAAATACCAAGAAGAAAGATGTAATCAACATGGGGAAGAGGTTCAAAGGCCCTGTCCGATAAGTTAAAATTAAAGAGGTTTCCTCTAAGGAGGATGATAATCAAGATGAAGATGCTAGAAGCACCCGTGCTAGAGGTGGAAACAACCTAATCTCTGAAGACGAGGATTATTCTGATGAATAATACCCACCGGTCGACGACAAGTATAAGCAGTTAGAAGACAGACTAAAGGATGTAGAGATCCAAGCTATGCCCGGCTTAGACTTTGGGGACTTGGGTTTGGTACCCGGGGTAGTCATTCCCCACAAATTCAAGATCCCTGTTTTTTCCAAGTATGATGAGGTCTCTTGATCAAAGCTTCATCTAAGATCTTATGTCTGTAAGATTCAGCCGTATACCACCGATAGGAAACCATGGGTGCACTTTTCAAGAAAGTCTATCTGGAATGCAGTTGGAGTGGTTTTACCAACTGGAAGGGACCAATATCCATACTTTGGAAGATTTGGCTGTTGCCTTTTACCACCAATATCAATATAACATTGATCTTGCGCCAACTCGGGTGCAACTACAAGGCATGACCATGGGTTCAAATGAGGGCTTCAAGGAATACGCCTAAAAATGGAGAGATCTGGCAGGCAGGGTGCAATAACCTCTAACTGACAGAGAATTGGTATACATGTTTATGGGAACATTGACTGGTCCATTTTTCAACTTGCTGATTCGAAGTTCATCATCCAGATTTACTGAATTAATCTTGATTGGTGAGAGGGTTGAAAGTGGGATTAAAAGCAGGAAGATACACATGGCCTCCACCTCAAATGCTGTGAAAAAACCATTTATTGGTAAAAAGGATACTAATGATGTATATGGATCAAGAAGTCATACTAAGAATGATCGTCATCCTTCAGTAGGGGCAGTTTTAATTTCCAACCATATACCTACTCAATAACAACAAGGGAATAGGCGTAGGACGAAGTTTCAAGAAAGGAAGTACACTAAGATCAATATGTTATTGTCTCAAGCATTGCAGAACTTACTAAAAGCAGAGTTGGTTACATTAAGGGATCCTCCCCAAAACCCTGATACTTCCTCTCCTAAATACAATCCCAATGCAAAATGTGCTTACCATTCAAACAGTCCCGGACATGTTACTGATGACTGTTGGTCTCTGAAGAATAAAATCCAAGATCTGGTTGGTAATAAGACTATTAAATTCGATCCTCCACCAACTCCCAATGTGATCACCGTACCCATGCCTAATCATGGTAAGGGTGTCAACGCTATTGAAGATGCCTCTTTTGTTTCCTCCATCAAAGATTTAACCACTCCTTTGAAGACTGTTAAAAAGAATTTGCTGAAAGTCGGTGTATTTCCAAGATGTTTTGAAGACTGTTACCATTATGCTGTACAAATTAATGGTTGTGAATGGCTGAAGAAAGGTGTCCAACACCTGATGGACAACCATGAGATTCTATTTGAAAAAACTCCATTTGTGAAAAGATTGACCCAAAGTGTATCCCAAGAGTTTAAAGATGTATCCATCATTACTATCTCAAACACTCCTATTAGGATTCCTGCTGAACCAAAAATAGCTCCATTAATTATCACCACACCGGGGCCAGTCCCCTACTCTTCTGATAAGGTTGTGCCCTAGAATTATGGAGCAGAAGTGTATTACCATGGTATCAAGCAAGATTCATGGATTGCCGAAGATGAATTTACTGACATTATAAACATTTCTGGATCAAGTAAAGTTACTAGGACGGGGAGGATCTTCTCTCTAGAGATTTTACCTCCGACAACCACTATTACACCCATTCGTATTACCGTTGTTAAACCTGTTACTGATACTCGAGGAAAGGAAAAAACGATTGAGCCTGCCAGGACGGAGGCGCCCACAAAAGATATTACCATTGAGAACCCGTCTACCTAAGAGATGGAAGAGATTCTAAAAATTATCAAAAAAATTGACTACAAGATAGTGGAATAATTAGGGCAACCCCCTCGAAGATATCCATGCTATCTCTATTGTTATGCTCCAAAGCACATGCCCAAGCGCTGTTAAAAATCCTGAAAAATGCACATGTCCCACAAGAAACTATGGTCGACCAATTTGAAAACTATGTTGCAAGCCTGACTGCTGACAATGGTTTGGGATTTTCGGATGCAGATTTGACCCCGGCTGGGAAGAATCACAACAAAGCTCTGCATGTTTCCATCGAGTGTAAAGGCACCACTTTAGCACATGTGTTAGTGGATATTAGGTCCTCCTTTAATGTGTTACCAAAAGGTGCTTTAGACAGATTAGACTGTGAAGGGTTGGTACTGAAGCCCAGTGATATCGTGTTGAGAGCTTTTGATGGGTCAAAAAGAATGGTCCATGGAGAGGTTGATCTCCCTATTAAGGTTGGGTCTCAAGTCTTCAACTCAACATTCTATTTGATGGATCTCCACCCGACTTATTCTTTCCTGCTCGGACGCCCGTGGATTCATGGGGCGGGTGCGGTTACCTCCATACTATATCAAAAGTTGAAGTACCCGGTCAAAGGGAAAATTGTCACCGTCTGTGGGGAGGAAGAGTTTATGATCAGTCATCTGAATTCATTCAAGTATATTGAAATGGATGGAGAGTTCATAGAAACCCCTTGTCAAGCATTCGAAGTGGTCTCTCCAATGGTTGTTGTTACCAAAGCCACTCCTGACACTCCAAAAGCTGCTAAAGATACACTAAGGATGGCTTCTCTCAAAGATGCTCGTGCTGTTGTTGAAGACGGAGATTGCACCATTTGGGGACAACTTCCTGATATCCCATACAAGTCATACAAGTTTGGGTTGGGCTTCACTTCCAAGGCTCAAAAAGAGGTTCTACGTGCTCGTGTGGGGAAACCACCTCTCTGTATCAGTAACAATGAAGTTAATACTCTTGGAGACTCTGACACTGACCGTGACTGGGATGACTGGATCTATCCAACTGTCGATGGAGGACTCAACAACTGGAAGACCAAGGACTTCATCTCAATCTCCTTCAGTCAGGAGTAATTTCCATTTCCTGTTTTTATTACTTTGAGAAATTTGTCTGTAATTTCCATTAAAACAATGACTTTAAACCATGTGCCTTGCCAAGGGCACAGTGGTCCATTTGTTAAGGGTTTGTCATTTTCAAATTCCATGTGCTCATTTTAATAAAAAATATTGGACTATTTTGCATTCAAACTTTGCGCTCTTTGTCTTTCTTTCACTTTTATTGCATTTTCAAAAAGCCATGTGACCTTACATGCACACACACATTTTCAGATCCACATCCACTTCGGATCTCGTTGATAATGATTCTACTATTTCCATTTATGACTTTGAAAATCCAATCTATCAAGCCAAAGACGAAGGTGAAGAAGAATGTTAGATACCTGGGGAACTCGCTAGACTCCTGATACAAGAGGAGAAAGCCATTAAACCGCATGAACAACCGGTTGAGGTGATAAACTTAGGTATTGAGGCAGATAAGAAGGAAGTCAATATCGGGGCTAACCTGGAAGACAGTGTCAAGGGAAAATTGGTTCAAATGTTGCATGACTATGTTGAGGTGTTCGATTGGTCATATGAAGATATGTTGGGGCTTGATATTGACATCATGGTTCATCGTCTGCCAATGAAGGAAGGTTGTCATCCAATCAAAAAAAAGGTCTGTCGCATGTGGCCAGATATGTTCGAGAAGATCAAGGCTGAGGTAATGAAAAAATTCAATGCAGGTTTCCTGGTAGTGACGTTGGATTCCCAATGGGTTACAAATGTGGTCCCAGTGCCAAAGAAAGACGGTAAGGTCCGTATGTGTGTAGACTACAAGGATTTAAATAGGTCAAGCCCCAAATATGACTTTCCTCTACCACATATCGATGTCTTGGTTGACAATAATGCTCAACACAAAGTTTTCTCCTTCATGGATGGCTTCTCCGGTTACAACCAAATCAAAATGGCACCCGAGGACATGGACAAAACCACTTTTATCACACAGTAGGGCACCTTCTGTTATAAGGCCATGCCTTTCGATTTGAAGAATTCAGGTGCAACGTATCAACGGGATATGGTAGCTCTATTTCATGATATGATTCATCATGAAATAGAAGTCTATGTTGATGACATTATTGCAAGATCGCAAACTAAGGAAGAACACCTAGATCATTTACACAAGCTATTTGAAAGGTTGAAGAAATACAAGCTGAGGTTGAATCCCAACAAATGCACCTTCAAGGTGAGGTCTGGAAAGCTCCTAGGATTTGTCGTCAGTGGAAAAGGTATTGAAGTAGATCCTGCAAAAGTCAAAGCCATACAAGAAATGTCAGCTCCCTATACTGAGAAGGAGGTCAGGGGTTTCTTAGGTTGACTCAACTATATTGCCCGATTCATATCTCACTTAACTTCTACTTGTGAGCCAATCTTCAAACTATTGAAGAAAGATCAAGTAGTCAGATGGAATGACGACTGCCAAATGGCTTTTGATAAGATCAAGGAATACTTGCAAGAACCTCTAATCCTAATTCCTTCAGTTGAAGGAAGACCTCTAATCATGTACTTGATTGTATTAGAGAATTCAATGGGGTGTGTGATGGGCCAACATGACGAGTCTGGTCGAAAAGATCATGCAATATACTACCTTAGAAAAAAGTTTACCAATTGTGAAACAAGATATTCACTGCTCGAGAAAACTTGTTGCACGTTGGCATGGGCTGCTCGCCGACTAAGACAGTATATGTTGACTCACACTACTCTATTGATTTCTAAAATGGATCCCATCAAGTATATCTTCGAGAAGCCAGACCTCTTCGAATGAATAGTCTGATGGAAAATGATCTTGACTGAATATGACATTCAGTACACTACACAAAAAGAAATCAAAGGAAGTGTGTTGGCGGGTGTTGTACCCCAAAATTTTCCCTCTCTTTTCTCAAAGATTCTCTCACAAAAATCTCCATTGCTCTAAATTGCATAAGGTTTGATCAGCTCAAGACACTTCCTCAGAACTGGGCTCAAATTAAGGTTTGGGTTTGGACAAGTACAATTGGATTTTTAATGCCCCATATAGTTTCCATGGATCATATTGGGTTTTCAAGCATCAAGTTAAAGAGTAAACTGTTGAAAGGGAAAAGCAGATAAAAATGATTTTGACAAATCGAAGAAGAGAAAGTCTTCTTCAATCCACAAGGCAAAGGCTTCCTTCATGCCTTCTTCGATTCACAAGGCAATGGCTTCCTTCATGCTTGCTTCCATCCACAAGGAAAAGGCTTCCTTCATGCTTGTTTTGATCCACAAGGCAAAGGCTTCCTTCGTGCTTGCTTCGATCCACAAGGCAATGGCTTCCTTCATGCTTGCTTCGATTCACAAGGCAATGGCTTCCTTCATGCTTGCTTTGATCCACCTCTGAACCCTTTGACACACATAGTTTCTACATTATGAATTACAATTTGAGGTTTGGACATTTGAACTTTTGAACACTTAATCAACTGATGGTTACTGGTAGGAAAGCAATCCAGAAATTCTTTCGTTTTGACTATGCCAATGGGATCATCTTGCATGCTCAAAGTGGCACATTCAGATGAATGTTGTCCATTCTAAGGACACATAATTTGTAGAAACAAATATTGTTTTGTCTATTGATAAGTTTGGTCGAAGGTTGTAGGTGGCCCATTCGAAGAACATACATTGGTGGATTCTAAGAACATACAATATAGTCCATTCGAAGGACATACAATATGGCCCTTTCGAAGAACATACATTGGTGATTTCGAAGAACATACAATATGGTCCATTCGAAGGGTATACAATATAGTCCATTCGAAGAAAATGCAATGGGTCCATTCGAAGAACACACAATTGGTGGAAACAGATATTTTTTTGTCTTTTGATGAGTCTGGTCGAAGTCTGCTGAACAAAGTCCTATTTGATGCCAAGCCCAAGTTTGTTGTACTGTCCACATAATAGCTTAAAACCATGTCAAAAAACAGTCTGTTGTACTGCTGTGAAACAGCCCTGCACCAAGCTACCACAACACTCCAAAACTGCTACAAACCAGTCCAAGCCTGCATTATCTCAACCCCATATTTGCACCAAATTAGCCTACAAGAGCTGCATCAAAAAAGGCTTCGAAGACAACATACCTAAATTGTTCAAATTTTATTTGTTTTCCCCCCAAAACCCCGGCAAGACTCTTCTATAAATAAGATGTTTCACAACACATCTAAGGGGGCATTTTGGAGAGAGATTTTTGATAAACAGAGAGAGGCTTTTTGGCAAGAAAAAAGGAGAAGAGAAAAAAAGAGAGGGGAGAGAATAAAAGGCTGAACCTTGAAAAACTCTTAAACCCAAAATAAAATAAAAACACATCACATTTGTTTTTGTCTTTCGAACCCAGAACCAAAAACACAACACTTCTTCTCTTTTCTTTCGAAACCAAGTTTTCCTATCCTTCGAACTCAAGTTCCTTCCTTCCTTCAAATTCAAGAATATTCAGGGAAGCAACTCAAAGTTCAAAACACCAACTCCAGATTCAAGGTAAGTCTTCCTGACTTTAAACCCTTCATTTCAAGCATAACATGTAATTAACCATTGCATTCGAAGCTAACCTTTCATTTGTCTTCCTTTCTTGTCAATTATATGTTAATAACTAGCCTGTATAGACCATAAAACAATGTTGGAGTAAAAAAATAACAACATTGTTCGACACAAAGCCTTAGGATTCGAACACACTGCTTCACGGTCCCAAACAAAAGAAAACAAAAAAGGTGTGAATCGAAGGGTGTATGTTTCGATACACACTGATTTGCAGGCCCAAACGAAAGAAAGCAAACGAAATTATGCCCAAACGAAAGGACATATGCTTCGACGATGCTACAGGAATCGAAAGACTTGTTTTTTCTCTCTTTTGTGCTGTTTTTGTTTTTTTACATTTTTCTTGCTATTCAATATGGTTGTAATAAATAGGACTTTTATTGCTTTCCAACCCCCATTTGTAAATTTGTATATCCCATCCCCAATGTTGTAATAGCTTAGGATTTTAATTTCCGCAATTTACCGCTTTAATATAAATTGTTAGTAATTAGGGTGTGTATGGTAAGATAAAGTAAACCGTTAGAAACCCCTTTCAAAGACAAAAATGCATGCAATCAAACACACTATTCACACACGTGCACCTCTAGGGTAACCTCGTTTGTTGCCTCGGAAAATAGTCATGTCCCTCGAATATGGGCGTTTTAGCAAAGACCCTCGGTAAAAAAGATCGTAGTTCCTCGATGTCCCTCGATGTTGCCTCCGGTAAACGATCTAGTCCCTTACGAAAATTGCTAAAATATCTCATAAGTTGCCTTCTATGACTATACGATTGACCCACGCTCGTCCATTCACATCCAACGATGGGCCTTCTTACCAAATCAATGGTAAGATAGCAACATCTAAAGGAGGAGGAAAAGAACAAAGACCTTTTGAGTAGGTAGGACGCTTGTAGTTTCTTGCTCATAAACTAAAACCATTTTCACACTTACACTTTCAAAACATCTTCGAAAACAAACATCTCTTTGAACTATTTTCAAAACCAACACTTTGTACGCATTCTTATAGAGACGAGAATCATTACAAAGTTAGCCGCAAAAAAGGAATTTTGAAAAATACTTTCAAACTTACACCCATCATAAAATACATCTTCAAACAAAGTATTTTCTGATCTAGCAAGCAACTAAGAGACCGTAGATAACTACAGATGAAAAGGGTGATAATACCTTCCCTTTTCATAATCTAACTCCCGGACTCAAGAAAACATCTCAAAGGTCTTTCCTGTTCTTTTCACCCTTTCCTTATTGGATAAAAGAAAAGTCAGTGGCGACTCTTGCTATCTGCAACATTTGCGATCAAACGCAAAACAACCAAGTCAGTTCTCCCACCATATTACAGTGGGTCATTTGGTGCATCAAGCTGTTGATGATTACCAATCCATGAACTTTGAATTCCCGGGCGAGAATATTATGCTGATAACCGACTATGAAAAGCCTGGACCATATGAAGGACCTAAACCAGGATCTCGATGGACTATGGTTTTTGAAGGAGCTTCCAATGCTCTTGGTAACGAAATTGGTGTTGTCATCATTTCTCCCAAAGGTTGCCATACCCTTTTCACTTCTAGACTTTTCTTCGATTGTACCAACAACATGGCTGAGTACGAGGTGTGCATCTTGGGTCTTAAAGCTGCTATTGACCTAAGAATCAAATTCTTAAGTGCATATGGAGACTCAACTTTGTTCATCAGTCAAGTTAAAGGAGAGTGGGATACGAAACATCCAAATCTTATCCCTTACAAAGAGTTTGTGCTAACCTTGTCCCATACTTTGAAGAGGTTGCCTTTGAACATATTCTGAGGGAATAAAATCAGTTGGCAGATGCTTTAGCTACCATGTCTTCTATGTTTAAGGTCATATGGGGCAACGAAGCTCCCCGAATCACTGTCGAAATATTTGATGAACCAACGCACTGCTATGAGATTGACACTAATGGTGTAGAGGAGAAACCTTGGTTTCATGAGGTGAAAAGATACCTCGAAGCTCAAGAATACCCTGAGGGAGTTTCAATCAACGATAAGAAATTCCTGTGGAGGTTCTCATCCAAGTTCTTCCTAAGCAATGGGATTTTGTACAAACGCAACCATGATTCAACTTTGCTCTACTGTGTGGATAAGAAGGAAGCAGAGAAGATCATGGAAGATATGCATGAAGGTATCTTCGGAACTCATTCCAGTGGATACACTATGGCCAAGAAGATTTTGAGGGCTGGTTACTATTGGTGGATTATGGAAACTGATTGTCACCACCACTCGAGGACTTCCATAAGTGTCAGATTTATGCTGACCAAGTTCATGTGCCTCTGGTACCTTTAAACATCATGACTGCTCCATGGCTGTTTGCAATGTGGGGCATTGACATGATCGGAGAAATCAAGCCCACTGCCTCTAATGGACATCATTTCATCCTCATTTCCATTGACTACTTCACCAAATGGGTCAAAGCGGCTTCACTTGCATCAGTTACTAAGAATGTTGTAGCCCGGTTTATCAAACATAACCTCATCTGTCGATACGGCATCCCTGAAAGGATTATCACTGACAACGGTACCAACCTCAACAATGCTATGATTACTAAAATCTGCACACAGTTCAAGATTAAGCATCACAATTCTTCTCCATACAGACCTAAGATGAATGTCATAGTGGAAGCGATCAACAAGAACATAAAGAAGATTGTGCAAAAGATGGAGGTGACCTATAAATACTGGCATGAGATGCTACTATTCTCCCTTCATGGCTACCGTACCTCGGCGCGAACATCAAATGGGGCAACCCCGTTCTCTTTAGTCTATGGCATGGAAGTCGTCCTGCCTGTCGAGGTTCAGATTACTTCCTTAAGGATTATAAAAGAAGCAGACTTAGGAGAGGAAGAATGGATTCAGACTAGGTTCGATCAGTTGAATTTGATTGATGAAATGAGATTGGTTGTTGTTTGTCATGGTCAAATGTATCAAAAGTGTATGATCAAGGCATTCGACTAGAAGATCAAGCATCGAGTGTACCAGGATGGCGACTTGGTAATAAAGCGCATCATTTTACCACAAGGCGATCCCAGGGGAAAATGGACTCCCACTTATGAAGGGACATTTGTAGTCAAGAAAGTATTCTCTGGCGGTGCTATGAGGCTAACCATTATGGACGATAAAGATTTCCCGCATCCTGTGAACACGGACATAGTCAAAAAATACTACGCATAAAAAATGAACCACTAGGTTGACGTGACTAGGAAAAAATAAGAGCATCCCGACGAACCAAAAATGGTTCAGGAAAAAATTTGGGATATATACAAAAGATTTTACACCTGGCAAGTCGAAAACCTGAAGGGGCAACTTGGGCAAAAAAAAAGGGTATCCTGGTGGACTGAAAACCCAAACGGGCGGTCCAGGAAAAAGTTAAGGATTAAAATGTACGACTATGTTTTGTTGGATCACTATAGCCAGCTTTATTACCAAGGTAAATAGTTCAAAGGGTACAAGATCAGTTTAATCAACTTCTTCCAACGGCAAGAGATGATATGCTCGAAGACATAGGGGCAATAGCAGAGTCGGAACCCAATGAGATCACTTCCACATGGCTATACATTTTTTTTTCACTTTGTATTCTTTTCATTTCATGATGACTTCCTCTTACTAGGATTTCCGTCTCTTTGTACAAAAAACATATGTTTATTGGAAAATCATCAATACAAATATACCTTGAAGTGCAAACTTTTTGTTTTTCTATTTTGATTGCAAAAATGTTCGATGACTAAAATTGAATGAACATATACATATGAACTTGATTAACTGTTAATGAATATACGAACAGGAATAAGTACTTACTCAAGGAGATAAGATCACAATCATGATGTTCATAAATCCCCATAGAGTCAATTCATACATTCTCCACAGCTTCCTTTCGGAATTCCAATCAGCATATCTCTTGGAAATTTATCTTCCCCAGTCGAGTTTGGTCTTCCAAAACCAGAAAAGAAACCTTGCAAAAGTTCTTTCCCAGACAAATTCATTTCCCCAGTAAGGTCGTCAGAATACTTTCCTCAATGGGGTTTATTTCCCCAACGGATTACAATCTCCCCAACTCGATTCTATTCCTCCGACTACTACATCACTAATAGAACTCCTCTTCCTCAGTAGAGATGATACTACCCCCGGAGAGAATTGCAACAAAAAAATTGGAACCCGGCCAGAATGCCAATTAACTTTATCCTCCCAGACAAATTGGAAGTTTAATCATCTCTTTTATCCCCAGTCGGGGCATATAAGAATTAAATTCCCCAGTAGAGCAATAGATGACCAAGGTTCTTGAACTCTAATCCCCAAGCAAAAATCAACATCCCCTGCAGAGTTTACTCAAACAACAAGCAGGAATCCCCAGCGGAAAACATCTAGATAAAATTGAAGATACACTTCATCCACAGCAATAGTCAGGGATTTATTTTCCCAGACAAAGATACATTTCAAACAACATTTATACATCACATCATATGCATACGAAACATATAGCATAATCTCATTTATTTTGAGAACATTATTAAGCAATGCATTTCATACATCATGGAATTGCATACAACTAACTCTTTACCTTTTCAGGAAAAAATCAATCAATAGATGAATATCATCAACTATCTACGAATTTCTCTAGAGACTAAAATCTGACAAGTATTTCCATAAAAAACTTGCTCCAAGAAGCCATTCTAAAGAATATCTCTCTGAGACAAAATCAAGCTTAGATTCCTTCTGGTATTTATTGAAGTATTAGTCGTAAGATATTCCTTCATTACCTGTTGAAGTAGTAGTTGCCATAGATTCCTTCATTACCTGTTGAAGTAGTAATCTTCAGAGATTCCTTTATTACCTATTTAAGTAGTAGTCGTTAGAGATTCCTTCATTACTTTTTGAAGTAGTATTCGTCAGAGATTCTTTCATTACCTATTGAAGTAGTAGTCGTTAGAGATTCCTTCATTACCTGTTGAAGTAGTAGTCGTCAGAGATTCCTTCATTAACTATTAAAGTAGTAGTCGTCAGAGACTACTTTATTACTTTTTGAAGTAGTAGTCGTCAGAGATTCCTTAATTACCTGTAGAAGTAGTAGTCGTCAGAGATTCCTTCATTACCTGTTCAAGTAGTAGTCGTCAGAGATTCCTTCATTACCTGTTGAAGTAGTAGTCTTCAGGGATTCCTTCATTACCTATTGAAGTAATAGTCGTCAGAAATTCCTTCATTACCTGTTGAAGTAGTAATCGTCCGAGATTCTTTCATTACCTATTGAAGTAGTAGTCGTCATAGATTCCTTCATTACTTGTTGAAGTAGTAGTCATTATAGATTCCTTCATTACCTACTGAAGTAATAGTCGCCACAGATTCCTTCCAGTATCCGCTAAAATAATAGTCGCAATCAAGCATTAGACTTACCAACAATCACTCTAGATGGCATCTATAAGCCCGTCTCCGACGATTCTGTCACCCTTGGATGGCATCTATAAGCCCATCTTCGTTAGATCTTTATCACCTATCCAAATGGCATCTTTAATCTCATTCCTGACACAATCAACCAATAACATTACTTTGTGCACCAGCGAGTGCAAATTTCTGGGCACTCTAGTGTTCAATCATCTTCCACCTTCAAGTAACGAATAGAGAATATACCAATCTAACATTTTAGGTTTAAGAATATTGAACAGGGGCAGTTGTTGTACCCCAAAATTTTTCCTCTCTTTTCTCAAGACATTTCTCACAAAGATCTTCAATAGCTCAAGTTTGCACAATTGTTGGCTAGGTCAAATCACCTCTTAAGCACTGGGACCCCAAATTAGGGTTTTGATTTCCACAAGGACAATTGGACTTCTAATGCCAAAAATTACTTTCATAGTTCATTATAGATCTCCAAGAATACTCATGCCAAGTTTCAAGTCTTGGATCACAATTTTGCTCAGTTAATTGATCAGATGACTGAAAATCAACTATATTGGGTAAAAAGTTAACTATGGTCAACTTACAATCAAACTTCAAGATTCTTTGGCCAATATAAACATTTTGAAGTCATATTCATCAATTGATCAAGTTTGGATCACAATTCCTCAAGAAAAGTGTTCAAATCATCAAAGGGGCAAAATGGTCAAAATTAGGGTTTTGACTGAGAATGACTAATCAGTGAGTTTTGACCTAGTACATGACCTAATTACTTGAAACATGATCTCAAGAGTTCAAACACAACATGTTGACCTAATTTCATGGCTAAAATTCTTTCTCAAGATCAATTGACTGATAGTTGAAATTTGATCAACTGATGAAAAATCAACTGATACACAAAAGTCAAACTTTGACTTTTTCGTCAAAGTAAAGTTTCAAAAAGTCAAGATTCATCAAGAAATTCAAAAATATGAAGTTTGATCATCAAGTAATCAAGAAATTCAAGAAGTCATCAAAAGTCAAACTTTTCAAGACAGAAAAATTTCTAAGTGTTTTAAGCCTTGATAATTTCACTACTTCATGTCAATTTTTCACCAAGATGCAAGATGATTCAAAGAAAACTGTCAACATAAAAGTTGTAGATCTTGATGAATTCTACAAGTTAGTATTAGAGGGTTGATATCCAAAAAATTGTTAGATTTGAAGATATAAGCCCATGAAGTCATGACATTTTCATAAAACACTTAGTGAAAATTTTGACAAGTTTAGGCAGATTTTTGACCTAACTTCTTGGCTAATTTTCACCTAGTTCCAATCGGATTTTGTTAAAATGGTCATCATGAAGGTTGTATACAATTTTTCAAGCTTTCCAAAATTTCCAGTAACTTGAAGAGATCATGCTTGAGCTAAGAGAATCGAAGACAAGAAGTTAGGCATCCATTCTTGAATTACAAGTCATTTTTGTGATGAACACTTGACCAAAACCCTAGCCTATGCTGCATAATCTTACTTTGCAGACTTCTAAATTATATTTGACTCCATAATTAATTGATTACATAACTGTTAGAGCTTTGATCCAAGCATTTGAGCCATTATCCAAGTTGCATTTCCATTTATGGCACAAAGGTAACACTTCCATTTTGGAAAAATAAGCTTTATTACAAAAGTCAATGCATTGAGCTTCTAACTTGTTCCTTTTGCACACACTAAACCTATAATATCATAAGATGTTTGTTTAATGTTCTCAACCACTCTACAATCCTTGTACTTCACATTGGAACAAGATGTTTCAGGCTTGCTTCAAAAACAAGGCAAAAATCTATAACATGTGATCTTTGTTTTTTGATCATTTTAAACCTCCAAACCTCTTGCCTTTAAATAGAGGTTATATTTGCAAGCTAACACACGAAATTGGCAAGCCTGAAACTCCCTCAAACTCCCTCAAACCAGAAATTTCTCTAAAAATACCATTGTTGTGTCATTTCTGCCTTTGAACATCCATCTCACAATCCCCTCGTGCGTTTTCCATTTTCACCAATCACCAAGATTCTAATACACATATAGAGACAATCCAAACACCTACAACACAATTGTAACACCATTTTACTTATCTTCCATTTTCAAAAACAGTTGCTTGCAAGTTGACTTCTCCAGAATAACTCAAGCACACTCAATTCAAAGTAAGCATTGCAATAGATTCCTAGAGGTTCAAAGAAGCTAACCAGATCATTACAACATCTTGGGGATTGCTCAAACTCAAAACACGATCTCCATCTGCAAGGTGAGATTTCTGAACTTTTATCTCTTCATACAAGCATCATTTATCTCTGATTTGTGAAGATAAAATGTAGACATCATAGCCCTGAAGCTAACCATTTCCTTAGAATTCATTTATGTTGCCTGGGTAGTGTGAATTTTAAGTTTTAACTTTCTGAAAAATTTAGGTTAAATTTGGTACAAGTTAAATTTTGTGTTCATCTTTGATCCATAGCTTAAGTTATTTACATGTTTGAAATCGTGGTAAAATTTCTAACAAGTTTGATGTTTACACTTTTGAGAATGGTTGAGAAATGAGCAAGATATGAAATTTGAAAATGTTGAAGAACAGACTGGCGAGAGGAAGAAGATGAAGTTATTATCAGGACTTGGTTTATTTTAAATTTAGTGTAACTTGTCATAATACCGGATGAAACAACCACCCCAGTGGCAGGAAGCACGTGCTAAAGGCATTACTATGGAAGGTCCTGGGTTCGAGCCCCAGCGAGACCTTTTGTTATTTTTCTAACATTTTCTTTGTTTCCCTTTTTTGTTTGGACACGCGCCAGGGCCTCCCTTCCTGGGCCTGCATCCATTTACTCATCATCACCCCCCCTGTTTTCTCAACAACACACAGGCCCAACATTATTTTTTATTATTTTGTTTTATTATTTTCTATTTATAAAAATATGCTTGGGTCTAAAACCCAAACTCTTTTACTTTCTCACACCTTCCCAATTTCTTTTCAAACCCCCTTGACTCCTAAATTTATATTTTATTTTATTTTATTTTATTTTCTTATTTTATTCTATTATTATTTCTAACCAAAAAATACAAAAATATATTATTTTTATTAAATACTTAGACTAAAATTGTTATTTTATTTTCACTTTATTTTATATCCTTTATGCAAAAGACCTAAAAAGATTTTCCTTAACAAATAAATTTCTTTTCTTAATTAAAAACTAATTTAGACCTAGATTTTTATTTTAATCTTCTCTTTTAATTAAACTAACTTAGACTTTAGGATTTTAGTTAAATTCTTTTCAAATCAATTAGATTAATTAAAACCTTTTTAATCAAAAACCAAACAAAAATAATTTTCTTTGTCTCTTTTCTTATCTTTATATTTTGGCGCATTTTTTTATTTTTGCACATTATAATGTAATTGTCAAAGCCTTGTAAAAGTTAGGGTTTATTTCTATTTGTCATCCCATTTGTAATTTGTATATCCTATCCCCAAAACGTTGTAATAGCGTAGGACATTTACTTTTCGCAATTTATCGCTTTCCATATTATTGCTAGTAATTAGAGTTTGCATGGCAAGACTTAAAATCAAACAATAGACAACCTCAATTTAAGACAAATAAATGAAATCAACACACTTTGCACACATGCACCTCCAGAGTTAACCCACACTTGTTGCCTTAGATTAAAATAGTCATGTCCCTCAAACGTGGGATACTTTAGCAAAGACCTTCGATTACAAGATCGTAGTCCCTCGATGACCCTTTGACGTTGCCTTCGGTAAACGATCTTAGACCTTTATGACAAATTGCTAAGGTATCCTACCATGTTGCCTTTTATGACTGTATGATGACCCACGCTCGTCCCTTCACATCCAATGATATGGTTTCTTACTAACTAATGGTAAGATAACATTATCTAAAGGAGGAGGAAAAGAACAAATAATTTCTTTTGAGTAGGTAGAACGTTCGTAGTTGCTTGCTCACAAACATTTCAAAACAAACATCTTTCCAAAACACACCAACACCTTCATGAAATATTTTCAAAAGTCAACGCTTTGTGTATGTTTTCGCTGAAACGAGAAACATTACAAAGTTCGCCTACACGAAGGCACTTTTCAAAAATACTTTCAAAATAAATTACAAGCACATTTACAAAGTATTTCAAAGTGAGCTAGAAACTAAGAGCTCGTAGATAACTACGGATGAAAAGGGTGCAAACACCTTCCCTTTTCATAACCTACCCTCTGAACTCAAGAAAAATTCTCAAAAGGTCTTTCCTGTTCTTTTCACCCTTTCCTTTATTGGATAAAAGAAAATTCGGTGGCGACTCTTGATATCTGCGACAATTGCGATAAAATGCAAAACACCCAAGTCAATTCTCCCACTGTATTACACGTAGGATAGTTCTTTTCATGAGTCCTCAACTTCCTTGACACGTAAGCAACTACGTTTTCATTCTGCATAAGCACACCTCCTAAACCCATCTTGGAAGTATCACAATATACCACAAAAGGTTCTCATGGATTAGGTAATGTCAAAATCAGAGCCGACATCAATCTTTTCTTCAATTCTGTAAAACTTTCTTCACACTGAATATCCCACACAAAAGCTCTACCTTTACAAGTCAACTTAGTTAATGGAAGTTCCAACTTAGAAAAGCCTTCTATAAACCTTCTATGATAACCAGCTAATCACAAAAAGCTTCTAATCTCGGTAGCCGACTTTGGAGTCTCCCATTGCAACACAGCATCTACTTTAGATGGATCTACAGCAATGTCACTACCTGAGATAACATGACTAAGAAAACTAATCTCCTTTAACAAAAATTCACACTTAGATAGCTTTGCATACAACTTCTTCTCTTTCAAAACTTGCAATACTATTCTTAAATGTTCTGCATGCTCTTCTTCTGATTTTGAATAAATCAAAATATCGTCAATAAACACCACTACAAATCGATCCAAATAAGTATGAAAGATAAGGTTCATGTACTCCATGAATACTCACGGTGCATTAGTAACACCGAAAGGCATCACCGAATACTCATAATGTCCATAACGCGTTCTGAAAGTCGTCTTCTGGATATCTTCGTCCTTCACTTTAATCTGATGATAACCTGACCTCAAATCAATATTACTAAACACTCGAGCACCCACCAATTGATCCATCAAGTTGTCTATTCTCGAAAGCAGATACTTGTTCTTAATCGTCACTTTATTCAATTGTCTATGATCAACACAAAGTCTCATACTTCCATCTTTCTTATTTACTAGCAACACTGGAGCTCCCCACGGTGATACACTTGGTCTTACAAATTTCTTTTCAAGTAACTCTTCCAATTGCTTCTTTGATTCTGACAATTCAGATGCAGACATCATGTATGGTGCCATAGAAATAGGTCTGGTACCAGGTACAAGATCAATAGCAAATTTGACTTCTCTCTCCGGAGGTACATCAGGAATTTCATTAGGGAAAACTTTAGGAAATTCACGCACCACTTGCAATTCCTCAATTATAGCTTGACTCTCGAAAGATATTGACGCCATCAATGAGAACATTTGAGCCTCTTCTTGCATCAACTGCCTCAATTGTCTAGCATACAACAGACCAACTTCCTCCTCTTCAGGAGTAGAAAACCTCACTGACTTGTTATAACAGTTAACATGAACATAGTTATGTTCTATCCAATTCATGCCTAAAATCACATTTAACCCACTTAAAGGCAAACAAACCAAATCAACAGCAAAGTCTTTGTCAAAGATCGACAAAGGACACTTTAAACACACAAGATAAGTAGTCACTGATCCCTTAGCTGGAATGTCGACGACCATTTCTCCATTCAAAGAAGACAACACAAGACCCAATCCTTTAACACAGTCAGCAGCAATAAAGCAATGAGTAGCACCAGTATCAATAATAGTAATTAAAGGAGTACTATTAATGAAACATGTATCTCTGATGAGTTTGTCCTTATTAGTTGTCTGAGTCCCAGCCAACGCGAACACTTTACCACTGGTTTGTGCCTTATTTGGTTTCTGACACTGACTACCAATGTGTCCTTCTTCACCATAATTGAATCAAAACATCTTTTTATGCTTGAACACAGATATAGCATGTCCAGTCTTACCACAACAGAAACACCTCTTCACCTCAGCAGTACACACGTTGCTCTTATGACCAGGTTTTCCACATTTGAAACAAACCATACCAGCAGGAGCATCTCCCCCACTAGTTCTCTGATCCTGAGCAACTTTCTATTTAACTTTACCAGCTGGGGCATCGTAAGGCTTACCACGGTTCTGTTGGTGCTTACCCCACTTCTCATTGATAATCTTATAGTGAGCATTATTATCTTCTTCATAGATCCTGCAACTATCAATCAAATCAGCAAAGACACAAATCTTCTGATATCCAACTGCCTTCTTGATCTCTAGGCGTAACCTGTTCTCAAACTTGATGCACTTTGAAAAGTCATCATTTTCCTTGCTGTAGTGCCGGTAACACTTAGCCAACTCAACAAACTTTGCAGCATATTCAGTAACCGGCATACTTCCTTGCTTCGGCTCAAGAAACTCAATTTTCTCCTTACCACGAACGTCTTCAGGGAAATACTTCCTCAAAATTTCCCTATGGAACACAGCCCAAGTGATATCTTCACCTGCAGCTTCCAACCTCGGATGAGTCTCTAGCCATCGGTCATCAACCTCAACTGTTAGCATATGAGCACCATATTGAACCTTCTGCGCTGGAGTGCAGTTCATCACACAGAATATTCTCTCAATCTCTTTCAACCAATCCAATACTCCGTCAGGATCATACTTACCCTTGAAGGTAGGCAGATTCTCCCTTTGGAAGGTCGCCAAGCTACGAGATTGAGCATTCCCGTCAGCGTTCGGATGATTCTCCATAGAATGTGCCATTGCTTCCAAAGAAGCAGCAAGTCCATCGTCATTCCTTCCAGCCATCTCAACTTATCACTACAACATAAACAACATTTAGAACTCAAGTTAACAATACTCGATTGTTAGACAAAACTACGACTCTACAACTTGGTTGGACGGACCGACCTGCTCTGATATCACTAATGTAACACTCCATTTCTACCCAACGAATTATATAAAATCAGAATTACAAAATTTCCAACAAACAAATGGAGTGCTACACTTTTGACTTAGAAACAACGACATTCAATCAACTATAGTTCAGATACATAACACATAAAATTCGGATGAACCAATAACAACATGTTTAGTCTTTGAAAAAATAAAACAACTTTCGTTGCTACGCAGCGGATTCACAAATTCAACTGAAAACATCATAACATCTTGTCCAACTAAAAACGGCTTTAAGACAACAAGTCTTTAATGAAAACAACTTAAAAATTTAGCAACATAATAAAAACCAACAATAAAGAAAACATGTGTTCATCCTCCGAATGCTACATATCAGAGCGACAACACCGACTCGAACTAACGGAGGTAACAACTATCCTTCTTGATTACCTGCATATTACCAACAGAGGGAAACATTCAAACAGAAGGGATGAGATATCGAAATATATAATTGAGTGTATGATAAACAATATATTAGATCAGATTATATAAAATCACCACTTCACAATTTTCAACCAACATCAATCGTCACAAGTCAGCTACACAACAATATAATTATGCAACATGGAATGCGACTTATACGATGCACATGCATGTGGTATCAATGGAGCAAAACTCTCAACTTAAAAATCTTCCAATTAATAGAGGCATTAACAAGGCATAAGCTTTAACTTAATTTTCCAATCCAGGCCAACTTACCGAGCATTAGCTCCAACTTGATATGTTATGTATGCAACACAATATGAATATGAATGTCAGAATAGCAACAACATAATTCCATAGCAACGCAACAACAAGCCAACATAATTCACATTTTTCAACAAAGAACACAATACAACGAGCCAACTAAAATTTACTACAAATAAACCGCGTAATTATTCGCAGACTATTACGACTATTTCAGATTAATTAATTATCGGCTAAAAGTTCTATTATTTCTACTTACAAAACTTCTACAATTTTATTATATTAATAACACTAAATTATTATTATTATTAATATAATTTACTAATGAAATATTATATATATATATATATATATATATATATATATATATATATATATATATATATATATATATATATATATATATATATATTTGAAACAGGATTCCCAACTTAATCTATCATATATAGCTACAGTATAAAAATAGTATATAGATGTATATCATTTTCTTCTTCGCTACTGTATAATTAATGAAACAATGTATTATGTTGAACACACTGCAATATAACATATATATTAATTGAAAACTCTAACTTATCCTACTGACAACTCTAAACATATCGGAATTACGCAAAACATATAAAAATAATTTTTAATGATACGAAACAACTTTATTGATAACTTTAACAACACTATTGACAACTCTAACAATCATATTGACAACTCAATTGACTCTAACTAAAATCTTCTAAAAATTATATACTAATAATATTAAATTATTATTGTTATTAATATTATTATTTATTATTATTATTAATATTATTATTATATATATATATATATATATATATATATATATATATATATATATATATATATATATATATATATATATATATATATATATATATATATATATATATATAGGTGGAAACGTGATACAGTAACATCAATTGTTCTATAATTTTTAGTGTCACTCATATATGCTAGTTCACGCTACAGTATATATAAATGTTAATAAATTTACAAACTTGAAATATATAGGCACTTTGATTTAGAACAAGAAATAATATATATATATATATATATATATATATATATATATATATATATATATATATATATATATATATATATATATATATATATATATATATATATATATATATATATATATATATATATATATATATATATATATATATATATATATATATATATATATATATATATATATATATATATATATATATATATATATATATATATATTAAATTGGGTTCTCAATCATCTCTTAATTTCAATAATACATCAATTTCAAATATAAACAGAAATAATTTTACAATTCAATCTCAAATACCATTCATCACATACCCTATTATAGAGTCAGAACTTCACCCTTACCTTGGATTGAAGTTTGTTCTAACTCTCTGATTGACTCTTAGATTTGCCTCTTCTAGCAGTTTCCACGTATCTCTTCTCTAACCCTTATTCCTCTTCTATTGCCAAAAAACTATTTTTTTTTTCTTTACTGTTACTTCTCCTTGTTTTTCTCTTATCAACTAACCAATATAATAATAATAATACTATTATTCTATTTGTCTTATATAATCTTTTGGACCTCATTTCTACACCCCCACTATTTCTACTTCTAACTATTGAAAGTCCACTTAATTAGTAATAGTATTATTCTAATAACATTTCTACAACTTAATCAAATAAATTAATTCAAATAACAACAATACAACTTAAATCAACATTCCACAACTTCGACAATTAAATCGAAAAATATATTCAAAAATATTTAATTAAATAATTAATTAAATATTTGGCGTTACAGTCTGCAGCAGATTCTTCTTGATTATTGGTAGAAGAGTAAACAATTCACTTACAGTAGCCACATAAAGAGCATCATCAACTGCACTTATGCCTTTGTCATGCTTCAGCATAGGCGCAATAATCACATTTGGGGTCTCTGGAGAATCGAACTCAATTTCCTTGTTGTCAATCATATCCTGAATTTTGTTTTTCAAGGTCCAACAGTTGTTAGTGTCGTGCCTAAGACTGTTAGAACGGTAGGCGCATCTCGCATTCAGATTGTACTTAAGAGAGGAGGTGTTAGGGTTCTGAGGGGGATCCCTTACTGTAATCAGCTCCGCCTTTTGTAAATGTTGCAATGCCTAAGATAATGGCATATTAATCTTGGTAAACTGCCTTCCTGGAGCATCTGACTTACGCGTATTGCCCTGTTGTTGTTGTTGAACGGGTTCAGGATTAGAAATCAGTACTGCTCCCACAGACTGATTGCGGTCACTTTTACCACGGCCCTTTTGGCCATAAACAGCATTGGTCTCCTTCTTACCGTTGAATGTCTTCTTCACAGCATTTGAAGATGCATCCACTTGAATTTTTCCATTCTTAATACCACTTTTAACTCGCTCTCCAGTTAGAATCGGCTTAGTAAAACCAGATGAAGAACTCCCAATTAAATGATTAAAGAATGGACCTGTTAGGGTGCCCATGAACATATCAACTAGCTCTATGTCAGACAAGGGAGGTTGCACCCTTCCAGCTAAGTCTCTCCACTTCTGGGCATATTCTTTGAACCCTTCATTCGAACCCATAGTCGTGTTTTGTAATTGCACGCGAGTTGGTGCAAGGTCATCATTATATTGATACTGCTTGTAAAAAGCAGCAGCCAAGTCTTCCCAAGTATGAATATTGGTTCCTTCCAGCTGATAGAACCAAATGAGTTGTGTACCAGACAAACTTTCCTAAAAGAAGTGAACAGCAGTATGGGGTTGCATCTTCCGAACATAGGACCTCAGATGAAGTTTCGGACAAGACACACCGTCATATTTAGCAAAAACAGGGACTTTGAACTTGTGAGGGATACTACCCCCAGAATAAGACCCAGCTCTCTGAAATCCAATCCAAGCACTTTCTAGATTTCCATGGCCTTAAGACGGTCTTCTAACTTCTTGTACCTATCATCTGTAGGAGGATACTGTTCATCAGAATAGTCTTCATCCTCAGGCATCTTACCAGAATCAAGATTGCTAACACCTTTAGCCCTAACACTTCTACCATCGTCCTCTTGGTTGTCATCTTTATTAGAGGTGATATCAGACATTTGCACTGGTTTAGCAGGACCTTTGAATCTTCTTCCTATGTTGAGAATAACAATTGGCTTTCGAGTCTTCTTCTTTTTGGCGATGAGCGCCATCATCTCTTTTTGTCCTTGAGCAAGATTCAGGAGGGTCTCCTGGAATTGGGCATTCTGAGCTTGGAGTTCCTTAACAATTTGTTCAAGATCCATCTTTTATTGAAATAAACAACAAAAATATGAGAAAACATGTTATGTAATGATTCATGATATGTAGATGCAATGTTTTCAAGGATCTTTGCAGGATTTAAATTTGTTTAAACAAAAGGAAACAAGATAAATTTTAGTAACTAGCTCAAATTATAATTGCTTTTAATAAAAAGAGTTATAAAAAGCAAAAATATAAATTTAAATCTCCCATGTAGGCCTCCTCTTTATGTTGGCATATGCGTTAAGGCTTTGTTCTTCATGGAGTCGTTTCGTCATCTCTAGTACTTTCTTCTCACTAGCATAAAACTGAGCTTCGAAGGTATCTCTTTCTTCCTTTAGTTGGATCCAAGACTTCTGTTGTTCTTCGAGGTTGCTAGGCATATTGGGATGAAGAACAGTGTAAGAAACATCCCCTTCAAGAACAGGCTCTACGATCACTGGTAAGATAGCAGGATATGGCATTTTGAGATTCTGAGCACGAGACCGCACCCATATGAGGTAAGGCTCTAGAGGAATGGAATTCTTGTGTCCCAAAGTCTTGCTATCAATCTTGTCGACCGCGCCCCAAGCACATATAAATATTTGATGGTACTTTTGAGGATCATTCTCATAGTCGAATACAATACCCTGGATGAGCATATCATGAGGACCGTCCTTTCGAGCATAACCAAACTGATGCAGAGCTAGAGAAGGGTTGTAAGTGATGCCTTCTCTTATACCAAGAAGTGTTACATTAGGTAATTCTCCACAGCAACCAATAATAGTGACATCTTCCTGAGATCGAGAACACAAATGGATATATGCATGAGTGAGTGACATCAACCTTTGAGACTATCTCAAACCTTGTTCATTCTTTATCACTGATCGGGGAAGGTGCAAAATAAACCACCTGGACGGTAGAGGTATGCAACAAATAATAGTTCATCGCTTCTTCATAGTACGAGTGTGAAGGGAATGCAGGATATCTCCAAGCAAAGTAGGTACCGAATTATGAGTGAGAAATATTTTAATGGAATTCACATCTATGAATTGGTCCAAATTAGGGAATAGTACCAATCCATAGATCATCAAAGCCAACATGTCCTCAAAAGCATGAAGGTTTATGGCATCTAAAAATCCCTGAGCCTTCTCTATCATAAATTTAGGAGAGAAACCCTTGACTATGTTCCTTGTTTCCCAATCAGATACAATTTCTGATCGTTTCAGGTGTAAGGCCACTGCAACGTCTTCAGGTTTCGGAGCTTGCTCTAGACTGGTGAAAGGTATCTGATCAAGAATAGGCACTTTGAGAAACTTAGAGAATTCTTCCATTATGGACACAAACTGATAATCCGGGAATATAAAATAGTGATGCTTCAGATCAAAGAACTAGAAAAGAACGCTCATCATGTCTTCCTGAAAACCAGTAGTAACCAAACTGATTAGGTGACCATGTCTCTTGGTGAATTGAGAATTTTCAGGAACCTTTGAGACTAATTCTTCAAGATTGGAAGGTATCCTTACGAAATTAATCCGGATAGCACTCCTACAACTAGAAGCCATGACCCTGTAACACAAAACAAAGATAAACCCCCCTAGATCCTTGAAATGGTTAGTCATGATATGATGTTATGATGTCATGATAACATGTTCAAATATATAATAAAACACAAGAAAAGCACGCAAAGGCCTTAGTTTTAAGGCTTGCATGGGGTTTATAGATAAGTATCCTCTTGAAGTTTAATTGGCTCAACCTGTCCTAAAGTAGTAATTGGGTTCTAGGGATCTCAATACCACTGATCTTTCCCACAAGTTTCGTCTAGCACGGCAATTGACTTGCCACCAAACAAAACTCGAGAGTCAAATCTCAATAAGTGTAGTATAGAGTATCAAACAACTTCGTGTTGCACCAAAGTTGGCTATCTCACTACCTTCTAATGGATAAGTTAGGTCAATTAAGGTTCTAAGTTCAGTTAGTGCTTATGACACTACGTGGCAGCCTAGTATGCTCCCCGAATGACTCGAGGGATACCAATATAAACCAATGTGACTCACTAATGTAGCCATCACTTCAACCATATCGGTATACGCCATATAGTTTCCATGATCTATTGCTACTTACCTAAAATGTTCCCCAGATCCGGGTATAGGATCTTTGCAATAATAACCCAAATAACCCTTTAAAAATAAAGCAAACAAATCAAACAAGGAAATTATTTAAAAGTGATCTAACTCTAAGGTAACCCCACTTTTATATATTCCCCAGCAGAGTCACCAGTTTTGTAATACGGTGGGAGAAATGACTTGGTTTGCATTTTATCACAAATATTGCAGATAGCTAGAGTCGCCACCGACTTTTCTTTTATCCAATAAGGAAATGGTGAAAAGAACAGGAAAGACCTTCGATAGATTTTGAGTTCGGGGGGTAAGTTATGAAAAGGGAAGGTGTTAGCACCCTTTTCATCTGTAGTTATCTACAGGCTATTAATCGCTAGCTCACTTTTGTTTGAAAATGCTTTGTGTGTATGTGTTTGAAAATATTTTGAAAAATGCCTAAGTGCAGAAACTTTGTAATGATTCTTGTATAAGTTAAGAATGTGTACAAAGTGTTTGTTTCTTTGAAAATATTTTAGAGGAAGTGTTTGTGAAAAAGATATTTGAAAAGTGAGAGCAAGCGATTACGAGTTATCTACCTACTCAAAAGTCTTTCGTGTTATTTTCCTCCTCCTTAGATAGTGCTACCCTACCATTAGTTAGTAGGAAGCCCTATCGTTGGATGTAAAGGGATAGGCGGGGGTCATCGTACAGTCATTGAAAGAAACTTATAGAGGCGCTTTAGCAATTTACCGTAAGGAACTAAGATCGTTTATCGAAGGCATCATCAAAAGGTCATCGAAGGACTACGATCTTTTGTATCGGAGGGACTTTACTAAAGCGTCCCCATGTTCGAGGGACATGACTATTTTCCGAGGCAACGGGTGAGGTTACCCTAGAGGTGAGTGTGTGAAAAGTGATTTAATTCAGTTATTTAACCTTGATTAGGGTTATCTAATGGTTGGTTTTAGATCTTGCCATACATGCCCTAATTACTAGCAGTAATAAGAAAATCAGTAAAGTGTCAGAAGTAAAGGTCCTACTCTATTACAAAGTGTGATACGGTGGGAGAACTGACTTGAGGTTTTGCATTTTGTATTCGCAAATGTTTCGGTTTAGCAAGAGTCGCCACCGACTTTTTATTTTATCCTAAAGGAAAGGTTAAAAAAGCACAGGAAAAACCTTTTGAGATGTTTCGTGGGTTCGGCGGGTAGATTATGAAAAGGGAAGGTATTAGCACCCTTTTCATCCATGGTTATCCATGGGCTCTTAGTTACTTGTTTAGATCACTTGCTTTTGATTTTCAATTGCTTGAAATGGTGTGTGTGTGTGTGTGTGTGTGTGTTTTGAAAATGTTTTGAAAAAGACGCCTTGTCTAGGCAACCATTGTAATGACTCGTGTTTGAGTATATACAAAGGTGTGTATCTTTTCGAAAAGATGTTTCAAATGTTTTTGAAAGTTTGTTTTTGAAAGTGTGTTGTGATGTGTGGTTTTGAAAAGTAGGCAAGTGTGTTTTGCAAGTTGATCAGGTAACTAAGAGTTGTCTACCCCTAAATTTACTCAAAGGTTTTTCTCATATTTTAACCCTTTTAACAATTTTGTTCCACCATTGTATTTGGTGGGCAATCTTGCATTAGGATGTTAACGGGACGGGCGCGGGTCATCGTTTAGACCATGATTGCAATGGTGTCAAGTGTCTTTGGCAATTTTTCCTTTAAGGGACTTGATCATTTTTAGGCAACTTTCGAAAGCGTCATCGAGGGACTATGATCATTTGATTTGTTTTGTTTTGCCAAAGAAACTCAACATGCAACATGGCCCATTATTGAAGGCAACAAGTGGAGTAACCCTAGGGGTGCAAGTGTGATTGGTGTTGTCCATTTTCATGCTTTGTTGTCTTTGAATTAGGTCAAGCTATTTGTTATTTGATTTTTGCATACAAACCCTAAGTCTATCATGGCATATTTAGAAAGCTTTAAAATGTGAAATTTAAAGTCCTAAATTATTACAAAATAATCATGGAGATGGGGGTATAAATGATCAAATGGGGATGAGACTTTAATAGGAGAGTAATATCCAAATATTTACAACCAAATCGAATCGATCGCAAATGTAATATGTATCAATGTATAGGAATAAGCAAATGTGTATGTGTAAATGTATTTGTGTAAGTGTATGTGATTTATTTACAAGAATAAAAAGGGTTGATTTTGGGATATTTTCATGGTTTAGGGCAAAACCCTAATTTTGCAAATAAATAGTATTTATTATTTATATTATATACAATATTTATTAATTATATACAAAAAATAAATGAAAGAGAAGTATATTGTGAAAAAGTAATTTTTGAGGTCAAATATTAATAAAAGAAAAAAAATGTATTATTTTTATATTTTTATCCTAAATATTCTAATAAATATATAAGTATTTATATCATGTATTAAATATATTAAATATGCACAAAAATAAAAATATTAATTATTTACAAAAAAAATATATTTTTTAGGAAATGTTTTCAGAAAATAAAATAAAATAAAATCAGAAAATAAAATGTATTTGTATTATTTTTTAGTATTTTAAATAAAAGTATTATATTTATTTGTATATACAAGTGTAAATAAAGCAAATAAATTCAAAATAAATGCAAAAATGGTTGAAAAAATATTTTTTATATTTTTTATATTTTGACAAAAAATAATAAGTCAGGGAAAAAAACAAAAAGTCAAAAATGATTGAAAAATCACACAATGGGCCAAGGGGGTGTAAGTGTAAAAAGGTGGTGTAAACAGAAAAACAAAGTCAGACCCAGCCCAAGGCAAGCTTCTTCAACCTCCAGCCATTTCTGTTCTCAAAAATGCGCGTTTCTTTGCTTGATTCAAACATCCTGATTCTTTGATTTTTAGCACAAACTTATAACACCAAAAATGTAAAGCATCAAGTCACGAATTCATACATATAAAGAACTTGATCTAACTCTCAGAAATGAGAGAGAATTTCTCCTCCCCCAATTCCTGACCTAGCTTTTTTGCAATGTTCAGGTTCAAAATTCTCTCAGTACACACAACATAAATGAAAAGTAATGATATGGATAGATTCAGGGCCATGAGCAGGACATAATTTCTTCACAAACCTAAGCCTAGATATGTTTGGATAGAGAGATAGAAGTTCAAACTTTTACCTGTTCAGCTTGAATCGTGTACAACAATGGAGGCACTTTCAATGGAGTTTGAGGACTTGTACAGCTTGCTTGAGGTCCAGGGATGCTTCCTCTATGCTTGGCTTGCTTTGAATCTTACTGAATCGAGCTATAGAAGTTAACCTGCACAGATGAAAAATGAAAATGGCACACTTGACTATGGCTGTTACAGCTTGTATCTAAGGCTTGGGATAGTTTGTATGGATGATGTAGGATGTGTTTGAACTGGTTTGGATGAAAACGCACGAGGGAAATGAACTGGCCAAGTCAATCTGCAACAGGGACTCTGTTTTGCAGAAAAAATGTGCCTTGATGGATGAGGAGGTATTGAGGGTTAAGGGCTCGTGTTTTAGGTTGGTTAGGGAGTATGCAATGTGTGGACAAAGTTTGTTTCAGTTAGTTCTTGCAGTAATGTGAGTTGTTGTTCAAAATGCAAGTTTTCTTCCTTTTTAAGCAAAAGTTGTCAAGTTAGGTTACAGGCTCATACAGGCCCCTCAAGCATGCTGCCCTTTCTCTCCTTGATCAGTGGGATTAGTCCATAATCTTGTGCCCAAAAGATCTTCTTTGCACTTCTTTGATTTGCTTTTTGACATAAAGTGCTTCTTTACAAGAATGGCTAAAATGCTTTTTCCATATATGGCTTAATCTTGTATGTAATGGTTAAATACACAAAACAAGACATGAACACAAAGGATATGCATTAAATTATTGAGTGAGAATGGGATTAGAGGCCTGTAATCTAGTTTGTGCAAGCTGAGTTCAAAATGCCAATGTTATGTACATGAATTTGGCCATGAACAAAGTGACTTTTGCCCATCTTGACAAATTCGAATCTCCCTAACCACAAGGGTGTTTGATGAGTTATTGGACAATTTGGAAAGCTTGGAATGTGTACTACAATCCATCTTTGTAATGCAAGTTGAAATTCCAAGTGGAAGCATGTGAAAAGTGGCTATGAAGTTGGGCAAAAATCCTGCCTAAAATAGGTCAAAAAAATTCTAAGTTAAGAATGTTTTGCAACCCTATTCCAAAAATCATAACTTGAGCTACAAGCTTCTTTTGAGGAAACTTTGTGAATCAAAGTTGTAGATTTTGCAATGTACTACAACTTTCATGTTTTGAGTTTTGTTTGAATCCAAATACATCTTGATAAAAAAATGGGACAAAGTTAGGAAAAAATTAGGAAATTTCATAACAGAAAATTTCTAAGTTATGAAATTTCTTCATTTCAAACCCTAATTTGTAATTTTTGATTTCTTGATGAACAAGTTTCATAATTTGACATGTTTTGATGAAAAATGAATCTTGACACTTGATTTTGACCAAAAAGTCAAAGTTTGACTTTTCAGTATACAGTCAAATTTGATCAGTTGATTGGAAAATTCATCTGTCAATCTTGTGCAATTGGGATCTTTTGAACTTGTTGAATGTGTCAAGACTATGCCATTGAGTCCTTGAGTCCATATGTGAGCTTGGTTTGCCATTGGCCAGGTCAAACAGTCAAAAATTGCCTTTGTGCAGTCAAAACCCTAAAAATGACCATTTTGCCCTTTTGGTGATCTGATCAAATTTCTTGTGGAATTATGATCCAAACTGGATCAAATGGTCCATATGAGTTCATAATGTTGATGAGGGTCAAATTTCATGAGGTTTGACTGTCAATTGGCCACGGTTGACTTTTTCCCCAATACAGTTGATTTCTAGGTCAACTGTCTAATTGATTGGGCAAAGATTGGAATCAAGGCTTGAAACTTGGTATGGATAAACTTGTGAGTCCAACATGAAGCATGAAAGTCATTTTGGGAATTTTAGGTCAAAACATCTTTGTGCAAACTCAAACCCTAATTTGGGTCAACAGTGCAAGGAGGAGTCTTGAGCAGAGCAAACCCTAACTTGATCTTGAGCTCCAAGGGTCTTGTGGTGAGAAAATATTGATGAAATGGGAGGGCAAATTTTGGGGTACAACAGTTGCCCCTGTTCAATCTTATTAGACCTGAGGATGTAGATTGGCTTGCGTGCCTTTCGTGATCCGAAGGTGGAAGATGATTGAACACTAAAGTGCCCAGAAATTTGCACTCGCATAGTGGAGTATCAACAATGTGATGGGCTTATAGATGCCATTTGGAAGTGTAATGGATAGTTGTGGAGATGGGCTTAAAGATGCCATCCGGGGTGTCGATCGCGTAAGAGATTCCTTAGCGAGAACTTGCATACCTGAGAAAGAAAGATGGTTTCTTGGCTTGCTACAGGTGTTGATCTTCAGTCTCTTCATGAAGATATACCCTGGCTAGATACAGGTATCGAATCTACAATCAAATGCTCACAGATATGCCCTGGCTAGATACAGGAATCGAATCTTGGAACTTCAAAAGGTTGCTTACAGACGTGTCCTGGCTGGATACAGGTATCGAATCTCTAAACTATTCATGCAGATATGTCATGGCTAGATACAGGTGTCGAATCTCTAAACTACTCATGCAGATATGCCCTGGCTAGATACAGGTGTTGAATCCATAATCAAATACTCACAGATATGCCCTGGCTGGATACAGGAATCGAATTTGGAATTGGTCGTCTACAGATATGCCCTGGCTGGATACAGGAATCGAATCTCTAAACTCTTCATGCAGATATGCCCTGGCTGGATACAGGTATTGAATCTACAATCAAACACTCACAGATATGCCCTGGCTAGATACAGGAATCGAATCTGGAACTTCAAAAGGTTGCTTATAGACGTGCCCTGGCTGGATACAGGTATCGAATCTACAATCAAACGCTCACAGATATGCCCTGGCTAGATACAGGAATCGAATCCAAAACTTCAAAAGGTTGCTTACAGACGTGCCCTGGCTGGATACAGGTATCGAATCTCTAAACTATTCATGCAGATATGCCCTGGCTAGATACAAGTGTCGAATCCATAATCAAATACTCACAGATATGCCCTGGCTGGATACAGGAATCGAATCTGGAATTGGTTGTCTACAGATATGCCCTGGCTGGATACAGGTATTGAATCTGGAAATTGTCGTCTACAGATATGCCCTGGCTGGATACAGGTATCGAATCTCTAAACTCTTCATGCAGATATGCCCTGGCTGGATACAGGTATCGAATCTACAATCAATCACTCACAGATATGCCCTGGCTAGATACAGGTGTCGAATCTGGAATTGGTCGTCTACAGATATTCCCTGGCTGGATACAGGTATCGAATCTGGAAATTATCGTCTACAGATATGCCCTGGCTGGATATAGGTATCGAATCTCTAAACTCTTCATGCAGATATGCCCTATCTAGATACAGGTATCGAATCTACAATCAATCACTCACAGATATGCCCTGGCTAGATACAGGTACCGAATTTGGAATTGGTCGTCTACAGATATGCCCTGGCTGGATACAGGTATCGAATCTGGAAATTATCGTCTACAGATATGCCATGGCTGGATACAGGTATCGAATCTCTAAACTCTTCATGCAGATATACCCTGGTTGGATACAGGTATCGAATCTACAATCAATCACTCACAGATATGCCCTGGCTAGATACAGGTATCGAATCTGGAATTGCGATAGTTGATGGTAATCATCTTTGAATTGACCTTTTCCTTAAAAGGCAAAACATTAGTTGTATGCAATGTCATGATGTATGAGATGCATGATGTTCTCAAAAATAAATGAGATTGTGTGATATGATGCGTATATGTATGTATCAGGATGTATAAAATGTGAAATGTCTATGAATGTGTTTTCGACTAGGAAAATAAATCCTTGACGAAGGTCGGGAAATCAAATCCTGGGCTGATGTTGAAGAGTGGAGTTCTTCGTTTCCGCTGGGGATGATGGTTGCAAGAATAAACCGGTAGGAGAAGATGACTCCGTCGGGGAATAAACTTGTTGGAGAGATTACTCTGCGGGGAATTACTCTGTGGGAAGAGATACTTCGCTGAGGTTTTGGTGAGAATTCCACTGGGGATTCCACTGATAAGTTATGTTGGGGAATTTGACGAACTCCGCTGGGGATAAAAGAATCTTGACTGCTGTCGTGGAAAGTGAATCCTTGACTGCTGCAGGGGAGGGCAAGAATATTTTGATTGTTGAAAGTGAGAAATCCTGGGACCGCTGTTGGGGAATCCGGAGCTTGGGTTGTATGCCAATCTACTAGGGATTCTTGTCTTGAGGAGATCTTCACTGAGGAATATTCGAATATCCTGTGAGGAAATGAGAATGAGAGTCTTCACTCTGCTTGGGGATTGACAGTTTTGGCTCCACTGGGGATTTTGACTCTGAGGGGAGTTAGCTTCTGGAAGGCTCTCTGGCTGGGGAAGTCGAGAATCTTTTGATCGTTGCAGGTATTGATCAGGTTGGTCAAGGAGATACTGTCCTGGCTTGTTTCAAGTGTTGATCTCTGACCTGAGAAAGAAAGATGGTTCCCTGGCTTGTTACAAGCGTTGATCTTCAATCTCTTCATGTAGATAAATTCCTGTCTTGTTACAGGTGTTGATCCACAATCAGTCGTCCACAGATATTTTCCTGGCTTGCTACAAGTGTTAATCCGAAACTTAAGAAAGGTTGGTCAAGGAGATACTGTCCTGGCTAGTTTCAGGTGTTGATCTCTGACCTGAGAAAGAAAGATGGTTCCATGGCTTGTTACAGGTGTTGATCTTCAATCTCTTCATGTAGATAATTTCCTGGCTTGTTACAGGTGTTAATCCACAATCAGTCGTCCACAGATATTTTCCTGGCTTGCTACAGGTATTAATCTGGAACTTAAGAAAGGTTGGTCAAGGAGATCCTGTCCTGGCTTGTTTCAGGTGTTGATCTCTGACCTGAGAAAGAAAGATGGTTCCCTGGCTTGTTACAGGTGTTGATCTTCAATCTCTTCATGTAGATAATTTCCTGGCTTGTTACAGGTGTTAATCCATAATCAGTCGTCCACAGATATTTTCCTGGCTTGCTACAGGTGTTGATCTGGAACTTAAGAAAGGTTGGTCAAGGAGATACTGTCATGGCTAGTTTCAGGTGTTGATCTCTGACCTGAGAAAGAAAGATGGTTCCCTGGCTTGTTACAGGCGTTGATCTTCAATCTCTTCATGTAGATAAATTCCTGGCTTGTTACAGGTGTTGATCCATAATCAGTCGTCCACAGATATTTTCTTGGCTTGCTACAGGTATTAATCTGGAACTTAAGAAAGGTTGGTCAAGGAGATACTGTCCTGGCTTGTTTCAGGTGTTGATCTCTGACCTGATAAAGAAAGATAGTTTTCCTGGCTTGTTACAGGTGTTGATCTTCAATCTCTTCATGTAGATAATTTCCTGGCTCATTACAGGTGTTAATCTACAATCAGTCGTCCACAGATATTTTCCTGGCTTGCTACAGGTGTTGATCTGGAACTTAAGAAATATGCCACTTTGAGAATGAGAATCTTTATGCTTGAGAGAAACATATTTTTAGGAGCTTGAATTGTCCGTTATAATGTTGGTGGTTGTAACTTCCAGCAGGTGATGAAGGAAATGTTGGACACTTTTGACATTCGAATGCCCCAAGTGATGATGAAGGAGTCTTGAATCAGATTACTCTGCGAATTGAGAGATTTCTTGAAATCTTGACTGGACTGCCCCAGGTTAACTGAACTTTGAAAGATCTGTTGAAACCTTGACTGGACTACCCCAGGTTAATTGGATGGTGACATGTCATGCCCCTTGTTGATAGGAGACTTTTTGTTGGAAGTGTCATCCTTTTGAAGTGATTTTACTCACTGAGAGAGTTTTCGTTCCTCCGAACATTCGCTGTATGAATTTCTCCGCTGTCAAACAAATAGCCAAATGCAAACAGTGATATTCAAGCAATGCAAATTTTATGTCTGTCTCGAAGTTTTGAAAAATGCGTTTTTTAGCAGAAAACTTTTCATAAGACGAATTCAACACAAGATTTTAGAGCAAAGCCTTACAGGAGTCAGGATACCTTTTGTAACAGTATGCTTTCGAACTAACTCATGCTTCAATTAGGACTTTTGAAGGGTTGTAACATGGTTTGGTTCACGGTTTAAGAAACAAAGGATAAAGGCTTAAAGTATATTTGTACCCACCCGCTCTTCGTGATGTTCTTCAATCCTAAGCTCAGTTAATTGTGCGTCTCACTCTATTCGAGTTTGAAACGACTTTTTGGGTGATGGTTCACCGGTTGAATTTTGGGAGACAGTCATCATCTCATTTTTCTCTTGCAACATTTTTCATGTTGTTGAGGATTTGTAATGACCTCTCTATTTTGATTTTGTTTTTTATCCCTAACTTTTGCCTGACTGTCTCTGTTTTCGAGATCACAGTCAGCGGGATGCCCCAGCTTTCTTAAGCCTCCTTTACAGGTTTTGACTTAGTGGACTTTTCTCTTTTGAGAGGTAATGACTGCCTATGAGATAAGGAACCATCACTGTCTTTTGATTCCGAAGGAATTCTTTTTGTCGATGTCGTTCGTTGTATTACGAACTGAGAGTTTGCGGCTTCAGTGCGCATTTTCTTTTGAATTAACTGAGATACTACCCTGCCCCAGGTTTATATCAAAGGTTTCGATTTGTTTAGAACAGAAAACTCCTACTTCTTTGGCTCGAAGGGGTTGACTAGTGATTATCTTCCTTATAACTCCAGTGTTTGGGAATTGAAAGAAATACATGTACATCATCAGCAAGGTCTGTTCAAAAGCATACTGTATGAGATTATGGTATTGTTTCGTCATCCTCCCTCTAAAGGCTCGTAGCTTTTTATCAAGAGTTAAATATCATAAAGAAAGCATAAGAGTAGTGAAAACGAATGGATGAATTCAAGACAAACATATGCAATGCATTAATGAAATAGAGTTTGACATTAAAAGATAATTGTTTGAATAACAAAGAGATTACAATTTTGAAAATTCAAAATGAAACAAAAATCTCTCAGTTTGAGCTTTGTCAAATCAGGTGGAGAACTCCTTAACGGAAGATTTTCATCTCGCCGTCAGGCGTGAACCTCAGTACTCCAATGTCGATCAGATCTTGAATCTTGTTCTTCAAGGCCCAACAGTCGTCGGTGTCATGTCCCGGGCTGTAGGAGTGATATACACAAAATGCGTCGGGATGATAGTTAGGAGCGGAGGTATTGGGCTTCCGAATAGGATCCCTCAAAGCAGTCAGATTGACCTCCAACAAGCGCTCTAGTATTAGAGATGACGATATGTCAGTCTCAGTGAACTGTCTTCCTGACGTATTTTGCTTACGCCGATTACTCCGTTGACGCCGGCGAGGTTGTTGATGGGCTTGTGACCCTGAAGCAAGTAGAGGAGCCTTCCCCTTGTCTTCTTGTCTGGAGGGGGGTTGAGTGGTGACTTGCTCTTCAACCTCATATGTTTGCCCCAGTTGGTTGTTCCGAAGCAGTTGGTTGACGAGAACTCTGAGTTCCTCTTGTCTTTGATCCAAGTCCTGGATGAGAGCCATCTGGCCCACCAGTTGCCCCATCATTTGGATCCTCATTGTAGTCAGCTCAAACTGTAGTGCCTCCAACTGATCACTCCTGGCATTGTTTGAAGTCTCCTGGACCAAGCCCTTTGTGAGGAGATCTTTCATTTCTTCTTGCCCAGAGACAGGTTCAAGAACATCTCTTGAAGCTGAGCATTTTGGTCCTGGATATCCTTGACAGTCCTCTCTAGGGCCATCTCTTACTAAAATAAACAGTAGGAGAGTAAGGAAACCTGAAAAAGGAAAAATTGTCATGATGCAATGCATGATATGTGGATGCGTGCTTTCAAGGATCTCTTGGGGTAAACACAAGAGAATGTTAGAGGTTGAACTTCGGTCTTTGATTGGAGAACTTTGCACCGGTGGATGTCTTTCCACGAGAATCAAGCTCACCATGTCAAGTGGGTCATAGCCCCTGATTTAAGTTGTTGCACTTGATCTTTGATTGGAGAACTTTGCACCGGTGGATGTCTTTCCACGAGAATCAAGCTCACCATGTCGAGTGGGTCATAGCCCTTGATTCAAGTGGTTGCACTCGATCTTTGATGGCATTTGTTTAGAGGAGAAAACCCCTTTCCCCTTGGTAGACGTTTGGTTCAACGTGACCCTGCATCCACAGACCCTCAAGATCCTTGAAAAGGTTTATTGAAAATGCTATGGTATGATGTTATTTACATGTATGCAAAAGCAAGTGAGTGTATATACAGGTAATCATATTCACACAAAGCAAACAAGTCCTTAGGTTTAGGCTTGCATGGGGTTTGTAGGTAAGTACCCTCTTGAAGTTTCGTTGGTTAAGACCTGTCCTATCAAAAGTAACCGGGTTCTAGAGGATCTCAATATCACTGACTACCCTCAATCGGTCATAACTCCAGCATCGCAATCTTTTCTTACGGCCAGAACCATCGCGAGAGTTTAGCCTCAATGAGTGTAGCATACTGCTACTGTTCTATGGCCAAGTTGGGTCAATTTAGGGTTCTAAGGTTGATTGGTGCTTAATGACTCCTCAGAAGACCCATATTCTCCTCGTTGCAACACAAGGGATATCGGTACAGACCAAGGTGTCACACCAACGTAGCCACTGCTTCACCCGTGTCGGTCTACGCCGGACAGGTCCCTCACAGCTTATGCTACCTAAAGGGTTTTCCCCAGATCCGGGTTAGGATCTATGAAACTCCGATGAAAAGCCCACAAATATAAAAGCAAACAAAGCAAGCAATTGAAAACAAGAGTGGTCTAATCCTAAGGTAACCCCACTTTTAAAAGAATCCCCAGCATAGTCGCCAGTTCTGTGATACGGTGGGAGAACTGACTTGAGGTTTTGCGTTTTGTATTCGCAAATGTTTCGGTTTAGCAAGAGTCGCCACCGAATTTTTATTTTATCCTAAAGGAAAGGTTAAAAAAGCACAGGAAAATCCTTTTGAGATGTTTCGTGGGTTCGGGGGGTAGATTATGAAAAGGGAAGGTATTAGCATCCTTTTCATCCATGGTTATCCATGGGCTCTTAGTTACTTGTTTAGATCACTTGCTTTTGATTTTCAATTTCTTGAAATGGTGTGTGTGTGTGTGTGTTTTGAAAATGTTTTGAAAAAGACGCCTTGTCTAGGCAACCATTGTAATGACTCGTGTTTGAGTATATACAAAGGTGTGTATCTTTTCGAAAAGATGTTTCAAATGTTTTTGAAAGTTTGTTTTTGAAAGTGTGTTGTGATGTGTGGTTTTGAAAAGTAGGCAAGTGTGTTTTGCAAGTTGATCAGGTAACTAAGAGTTGTCTACCCCTAAATTTACTCAAAGGTTTTTCTCATGTTTTAACCCTTTTAACAATTTTGTTCCACCATTGTATTTGGTGGGCAATCTTGCATTAGGATGTTAACGGGACGGGCGCGGGTCATCGTTTAGACCATGATTGCAATGGTGTGAAGTGTCTTTGGCAATTTTTCCTTTAAGGGACTTGATCATTTTTAGGCAACTTTCGAAAGCGTCATCGAGGGACTATGATCATTTGATTTGTTTTGTTTTGCCAAAGAAACTCAACATGCAACATGGCCCATTATTGAAGGCAACAAGTGGAGTAACCCTAGGGGTGCAAGTGTGATTGGTGTTGTCCATTTTCATGCTTTGTTGTCTTTGAATTAGGTCAAGCTATTTGTTATTTGATTTTTGCATACAAACCATAAGTCTATCATGGCATATTTAGAAAGCTTTAAAATGCGGAATTTAAAATCCTAAATTATTACAAAATAATCATGGGGATGGGGGTACAAATGTTCAAATGGGGATGAGACTTTAATAGGAGAGTAATATCCAAATATTTACAACCAAATCGAATCGATCGCAAATGTAATATGTATCAATGTATAGGAATAAGCAAATGTGTATGTGTAAATGTATTTGTGTAAGTGTATGTGATTTATTTACAAGAATAAAAAGGGTTAATTTTGGGATATTTTCATGGTTTAGGGCAAAACCCTAATTTTGCAAATAAATAGTATTTATTATTTATATTATATACAATATTTATTAATTATATACAAAAAATAAATGAAAGAGAAGTATATTGTGAAAAGGTAATTTTTGAGGTCAAATATTAATAAAAGAAAAAAAATGTATTATTTTTATATTTTTATCCTAAATATTCTAATAAATATATAAGTATTTATATTATGTATTAAATATATTAAATATGCACAAAAATAAAAATATTAATTATTTACAAAAAAAGTATATTTTTTAGGAAATGTTTTCAGAAAATAAAATAAAATAAAATCAGAAAATAAAATGTATTTGTATTATTTTTTAGTATTTTAAATAAAAGTATTATATTTATTTGTATATACAAGTGTAAATAAAGCAAATAAATTCAAAATAAATGCAAAAATGGTTGAAAAAATATTTTTTATATTTTTTATATTTTGACAAAAAATAATAAGTCAGGGAAAAAAACAAAAAGTCAAAAATGATTGAAAAATCACACAATGGGCCAAGGGGGTGTAAGTGTAAAAAGGTGATGTAAACAGAAAAACAAAGTCAGGCCCAGCCCAAGGCAAGCTTCTTCAACCTCCAGTCATTTCTGTTCTCAAAAACGTGCGTTTCTTTGCTTGATTCAAACATCCTGATTCTTTGATTTTTAGCACAAACTTATAACACCAAAAATGTAAAGCATCAAATCACGAATTCATACATATAAAGAACTTGATCTAACTCTCAGAAATGAGAGAGAATTTCTCCTCCCCCAATTCCTGACCTAGCTTTTTTGCAATGTTCAGGTTCAAAATTCTCTCAGTACACACAACATAAATGAAAAGTAATGATATGGATAGATTCAGGGCCATGAGTAGGACATAATTTCTTCACAAACCTAAGCCTAGATATGCTTGGATAGAGAGATAGAAGTTCAAACTTTTACCTGTTCAGCTTGAATCGTGTACAACAATGGAGGCACTTTCAATGGAGTTTGAGGACTTGTACAGCTTGCTTGAGGTCCAGGGATGCTTCCTCTATGCTTGGCTTGCTTTGAATCTTACTGAATCGATCTATAGAAGTCAACCTGCACAGATGAAAAATGAAAATGGCACACTTGACTATGGCTGTTACAGCTTGTATCTAAGGCTTGGGATAGTTTGTATGGATGATGTAGGATGTGTTTGAACTGGTTTGGATGAAAACGCACGAGGGAAATGAACTGGCCAAGTCAATCTGCAACAGGGACTCTGTTTTGCAGAAAAAATGTGCCTTAATGGATGAGGAGTTATTGAGGGTTAAGGGCTCGTGTTTTAGGTTGGTTAGGGAGTATGCAATGTATGGACAAAGTTTGTTTCAGTTAGTTCTTGCAGTAATGTGAGTTGTTGTTCAAAATGCAAGTTTTCTTCCTTCTTAAGCAAAAGTTGTCAAGTTAGGTTACAGGCTCATACAGGCCCCTCAAGCATGCTGCCCTTTCTCTCCTTGATCAGTGGGATTAGTCCATAATCTTGTGCCCAAAAGATCTGCTTTGTACTTCTTTGATTTGCTTTTTGACATAAAGTGCTTCTTTACAAGAATGACTAAAATGCTTTTTCCATATATGGCTTAATCTTGTATGTAATGGTTAAATACATAAAACAAGACATGAACACAAAGGATATGCATTAAATTATTGAGTGAGAATGGGATTAGAGGCCTGTAATCTATTTTGTGCAAGCTGAGTTCAAAATGCCAATGTTATGTACATGAATTTGGCCATGAACAAAGTGACTTTTGCCCATCTTGACAAATTCGAATCTCCCTAACCACAAGGGTGTTTGATGAGTTATTAGACAATTTCGAAAGCTTGGAATGTGTACTACAATCCATCTTTGTAATGCAAGTTGAAATTCCAAGTGGAAGCATGTGAAAAGTGGCCATGAAGTTGGGCAAAAATCCTGCCTAAAATAGGTCAAAAAAATTCTAAGTTAAGAATGTTTTGCAACCCTATTCCAAAAATCATAACTTGAGCTACAAGCTTCTTTTGAGGAAACTTTGTGAATCAAAGTTGTAGATTTTGCAATGTACTACAACTTGCATGTTTTGAGTTTTGTTTGAATCCAAATACATCTTGATGAAAAAATGGGACAAAGTTAGGAAAAAATTAGGAAATTTCATAACTTAGAAAATTTCGAAGTTATGAAATTTCTTCATTTCAAACCCTAATTTGTAATTTTTGATTTCTTGATGAACAAGTTTCATAATTTGACATGTTTTTATGAAAAATGAATCTTGACACTTGATTTTGACCAAAAAGTCAAAGTTTGACTTTTCAGTATACAGTCAAATTTGATCAGTTGACTGGAAAATTCATCTGTCAATCTTGTGCAATTGGGATCTTTTGAACTTGTTGAATGTGTCAAGACCATGCCATTGAGTCCTTGAGTCCATATGTGAGCTTGGTTTTCCATTGGCCAGGTCAAACAGTCAAAAATTGCCTTTGTGCAATCAAAACCCTAAAAATGACCATTTTGCCCTTTTGGTGATCTGATCAAATTTCTTGTGGAATTGTGATCCAAACTGGATCAAATGGTCCATATGAGTTCATAATGTTGATGAGGGTCAAATTTCATGAGGTTTGACTGTCAATTGGCCATAGTTGACTTTTTCCCCAATACAGCTGATTTCTAGGTCAACTGTCCAATTGATTGGGCAAAGATTGGAATCAAGGCTTGAAACTTGGTATGGATAAACTTGTGAGTCCAACATGAAGCATGAAAGTCATTTTGGTCATTTTAGGTCAAAACATCTTTGTGCAAACTCAAACCCTAATTTGGGTCAACAGTGCAAGGAGGAGTCTTGAGCAGAGCAAACCCTAACTTGATCTTGAGCTCCAAGGGTCTTGTGGTGAGAAAATATTGATGAAATGGGAGGGCAAATTTTGGGGTACAACACAAAGCTTCGGAGAAGAGGGTACAAACCACAAAATCGGGGAGAAAGAAAGCAAAAATCCTAATTAAAACTATTACAACCCTTTAGCAGTTACATAATCGGGGGGAAAACTGAATGCGAAAATAATAAAGGTGCGAGAAGATTGTAAAATAAGAGGAAATTATTTGATGAAAAAACTTGATGATTAACCTAAATTCTAATTGATTTTAACTTAGAAAAAGAATTAGTTGATTAAAAAGAATCGATTAATTAGGCAAACCCTAAAATCTAGGTTGATTTTTATCTAATTGAGAAAAACCTAAAAAAAATCAAATTAGGGTTTATAAACAAAAACCTAAAACTAAATTATGGTTAATTATTAAAACCTAAAATTGATTAAATTAAGAAAAAATAAAATTAAAATTAGAGTTTGTTTTCAAAAAAAAATTGGAAAAAGGTTTATAAAAGAGTGAGAAATATAGAATTGAAAAAATAAAATAACCAAATGAGTAGGGGTGGATGTTGAACCCACGCCCTCAAGCAGTTTCAGCAGCAAGCATACCACCCAGCCAACGCGCTGGTTGTGTCAAGGTAACGCCTCCAACATGTTTTGTAATCAACTCTGTAAAGATGATGGAAATATGAAAAAAATAGCAAAATTGGGGATCGAACTTGTGACTTGAGAGATAAATGACTAAGTGCGTGCGTTTTAACCACTGGGGTGGTGATACATCCATTAACCTGGTTGAAATAATGAATGTATAATATAATTAAAAAAACCTAAAAGTTAGGAAATTCAAAACACGCGCCTGAGTGGGTCCCTTACATTTTGAATGGACCAATCCAAAACTCCCAAAATGCCACGCATGTCTCTGGTCGGTCAGCGCTGTCGTGGATGGCTGAAACAAATGTCTTCTCCGACAGGTTGTTTTTTTGAAACCTGCAAAATCAAAAGAATTGAAATAACACAAATACCCTACCACCCTAATTTGACCCTCCTAAATCTAAATATGGGCTTAGTTTTAGCTATAAGTCCCTTTAGGTTGAGTTTTGAAGAAGAATCCCTAACACGGTTCATAAATGGAAAACCATGATTCTCACGTTATGAGCCTCATGCGATGTTCTCAACTTGTTCCAAACTTCTTCCTGAACATGCCTGAGCAAGCAAAAAACATTAATAACGCTTTGAATAAAAAATTCAATTGCAAGAATGTTTACCAATTGGACTTGATGGGATATCATGATTTGGTGCTTGAGAGGCTTGGCTATGGACTTAAATTAACTCCTAGAAATCTCAGGAAGGTGATTGGATACTTGAAATCAACTGAGAATGGATGGAGATAAGGGCTTGCTTTTTCCCTAATCTTTGGGATTTTTAGGAATTTTTTTGTAGGAGCGTTTGAGGCAGCTTGCACGTGTACTTTTGGTCTGATCTTGTTAGATATATATAGGACATGAGATTAGGTCAACAAAAATTGAAAGAATCGTGCATGATTAGGAGAAAAAGATTTGATTTTGAATTATGTGAAAACTTGCTATTTTTAATAAATCTTGCACCAAACTTCCTTGCACAAATTTTCTAGCTTGTATATGCAATCTTGGGCCTCCAATATAATTTAAACAAAAGCCTTGCACGCCTAACTCATTAACCTTGCATTTTATTTGATTTTATTTTGAATTTAAATGAAAAAAATCAAAATAAAAAGAAATAAAAATCAAAAAGATGAGTGAATGGATTTAGAGGTCCTTAGATATGTCATGAACATGTTTGAACCTAAGAAGTTAGGCCCAATGGCCCAAAATCACAAATTTGCTCAATTTCGAATTCATGCATTCTACCAAAATTTCCCAAGTTGCAATAGCCATAAATCTCTCAATATTTATATTTTGAAGGTGATATTGTACTTTTGGGAAGCAAGATGTCCTCTATAACCTCTATGTTGATCATTTTTGCATTTGAAGACTTTATCTTGATGTAAGTTGCCTTGACAAAAAGTGTCTTTTTGTTGACTTTTGAAATGACTTGTAATGTATTGGCTTATATCTCTCAAATAATGCATTTTTTATACTTGAGCTTAGAGTAAGAAAGTTGTAGAGAATTGAATTTCCTTCAAAATGAGCTTTGGCATGGGAAAAGATGATGAAGCATGTGAAAGTTATGCTTGGTCAAAGTTTAGTTGACTTCTCCTAAGGATACCCTAATTTGGCAACTTTTGACTTTTGATGATTTGAGAGTTTTCCTTGAGGAATCATGATCAACCCTTGATCAAATGATGAATGTGACTTCAAAGTATATGTTGACCAGAAATCTTGAAGTTTGATTGTATTTTGACCATAGTTGACTTTTTACCCAATACAGTTGATTTTCATTCATCTGAGTCATTGACTGAGCAAACTTGTGATGTAAGGTTTGAAACTTGACATGAGCATTCTTGAAGACCTATGGAGAACCATGAAAACCACTTGAGATCTTAGAAACCCATTCTTCCTTGTGAAACACAAAACCCTAGTTGTGGACCCATTGCTTAGGAGGAGAATTTGTTTGATCAATTCTTAAGCAACCTTGAGCAAATGAGGACCTCATGAGAATATCTTGAAGAAAAATAGGAGGGAAAATTTTAGGGTACAACACAGCTCTATTAAATTGTTGGTCCTTTATAGTATGCAAGAGTATTGCTTAAAAGCATTAAGAAAACTATTTAAGAAAGAATAAAAGGACCAAAGTAGTCTACATGCTAGTATGCAAGTGTGCATACTGTGTGCAAAAATTAATATACCAATGTCATCATGCTAACATTAAAATAAAATAATTATTGAAAATAGATAGGCACATACACTCCTCTCCAACTATTCTGATCTTTTTGATGAAACTATAATACACTCCTCTCCAACTGTTATGATCTTGAAGTAAGTGTATTTCCATCCACCTATTAATATATCAATCCATAAACTGTTACAGAATTAATTTTTGTAAGCCGATTCTTGAAAAAAATACACACAGCTTAAGACATTAATACCTGATACTATATGTCCCTCTTCAATTGCAAAAAAACAACACACAAAGCTTAAGTGGTTCTACACATTGAGACGTGTAAACTTAGCTCAATATCAAATTAAAACTCTACTCATAAGGGTAAAATAAGAAATTAAGCCATTGAAACACTTTAGATTTCAACTATTATTCAACCTTTAGATTTGACTATCCTACTATTAAAACTTAAAAAACAAAAAACATTAAAAACAGAGCAACTCCCAATTATCACTTTAATAACATGAATGGAAAAAAATAGTTGTATATAAATAAGTCTAATATGATTTTCTCATTATTGTGTTGAGATCAGAAAACATGTAATTGAGATGTTAAGGGTGTACGAAAGATGCAAAGTATAACCACTTACTGCTCCTTTTTGACCCGTCATTCTTTGTATTGATGGAGCCCGTGCCATTGAATAAGAAGTCGCAGCTGTTGCAGCATGAATTTTTACAAAGTAAAATTTATATAGCACAACAATTCAGATTAGAATCAGCTTCATAATGTTCTTACCCAAAAAGGATGAACATCCTTCTAATACAACATCATTCATCCTTTCTCAAACATCCATGACATTAGGCACATCATGTATCTGTCACCTTGGTCACCATCTCAAAACTCAAGATATCCTCATACCTAAAATCAATCATCAAATCAAACATCCAATCTTATTATAATTCTATAATTGACCAACAACCTAGCAACATAAGAAAAAAATACCAACATGAGCAGAATGTTGAGCCCAATCAAAGAATCACCTACATACATGGCAATGCAACTTACATTAATCAATCAATTTCGAAATATTCAAACAAAATTTGGATTTACGAAATAAAAAACCCAAATCGAGAAAAATTGAAACTCTCTGTGGCATTAACTTTGTTATCATGATCACGTCCCAAAGCCACGTGCGTCACACACGTCTTTCGAAATGTCAATGTTTATGTGGAGAAATCATTGAACATGAAAGAACCATCACTGTATAAACATGATACTGACAAACCTTGTTCTTATTGCATCCGGTTGAGTCAAGTCTTTGATCGAGAGGAGCACCACATAGGATTCTGACGAAGGTGTGTGACTTTTCCAGATCGAAGATTGGATCTGTAACGTCCCGATAATTTAATTAATTATTTAATTAAAATTATTAGTTGAAGTTGAGCAATGTTGTGAATTATTGTTAAGTTGTTCTGTGACATTATTTGATTAAATGGTAGTTTAATAATATTAAATAAATTGGAGCATTATAAGATTAATTGTTAGGTTTATTTAAGTGATGTCATGTAATAAATATGAGAGTGTGGATATTGGCCCAATAAGAATTACTAGAATTACAAGGTTAAGTGGATATAAAAGGAATAAGGTTAATTGAGAAAAAAGTGAGAGAATAGATGGGAGAAACTCATTTTCGTTTTTATTGCAGCAGTCTCACTAAATCGGAAATTTCCGATTCGTTAACCGTTGGATCATGCTCAAATTTTGAGGGTAGGTTCGCAACACCTACACCTAACTTTTAACCATTGGGATCTTCAAAATAAGGTCTGAGTTAGGAGATATCATCATCGCACTCTAGCTGCGTATTTGGGAAAATTTTCAGCTTTGATTTTAATCTAGAGAGAGAAAAATCTTGGAAGGTTTTGGTACAAGAGAAGTTGCAGAGAAGAGAAAAATAAGGGTTTTGAGGAGAAGAAGAGGGATACGTGGAAGTTACACCAAGCGTCCAAGAGGAGATTCAATCGGAGACCCTTAGAGTTACCTTCAATCCAAACTAGGTAAGGATGGGGTTCAATCTCTATAACCAGGTATATGATAAATCGTATGTGGGGTTGGGTTGTATAAATTTATGCCATGAATTGTTGTCGATTCGGTTATATTGTGATTCTGTGAAGATTATCAGTCCTGCAATTTTAGTTATCAGTGAATGTTCATAATATGTTGATGAAGTTGTTCTGCAATTTATTTAAATCGTATTTCTGTTATGATATTACTATGGCTATTATTGAGTTGTTGTCCTGAGATGAGACTCGAAAGAACATATAGGCGTGGTGGGAAGACTGTGTCATATCTTATATTATTAATAAGTTAATATAATTAGTAAAATAATTTAGTATCAGATTGGATTAAAGAAGTCGTAGGAATAAATTGTAATGCTTTAGTCAAATGAATAGCAGGATGTATATGTAAGAGTAGCAAAAATAATAGTGTATGGACTAATTTAGCTGAGAATTGTTAGGAAGTATCAGTAGATATAGAAATTGCAAATTATCATACAGAAAGTATAACGGAGAATTTCAGTAACGGGAGGAATAAGTTGAAATTGGTTTTGGTTTATAACTAATATTTGTCACTGGCAGGAAGTTGTAGTAATAGAAGTTGTAGATAGCAAACAAGTAGTTTTGGCGGAGACCAATAATAGTAGTAAGCTAAATAACAGAGGTAGCATAATTTAGTAGAATAAATTGATTAGTAGCAGTATAAATAAATAGTAGTAATAATAGTATATAAAATAGTACCGATTAGCCGAATTTGTAGATTTAGGCGGTAAAAGTAGTTAACCGGAATTAGTTGAAATTGTTGGAGTGAGTCGTATATATATATGGGTATTTTTAGTTGGTTTGTTTTGTTAGAATTATGTAGAATAAAGTTGATTTGCAGGTGAAGTCGTATTAAGTTGAATGGTTCCGGTTTATGGAATTGTGTTGTATACCTTGTTGAAAAATATGAAATTGCAGGTGATGATGAATTTGGTTGAATTGCCTCTATTTATGGGCAATATTATGTTGTAGCCCTATGGCCAATGTTGAGATGTTGTGTTGTTGTGATTGTGTCTGTGAATTCTTGTTGATAATGTGAAGTTGCAGAGATTTTATATGATAATGAATTACCTTTATTTACTGGTAATAATGGTGATGTGGGCTTATGCCTTGCGATGGATGATGATTGTTGTTAGTATGTGATGGTGTATTCATTGAGTCACATACATTTGCATACTCTGTGATGGCCTGTGTTGGCGGTTTTTATGAAGGCCTGTATTGGTAAACTGCAAAGAAGGCTTATGCCTTGTTGATGCCTCTATTTATTGGCAATTTTTAAGTTGGGAGTTCTGCTCCGATGGTACCACATGCATGTGCATTGTGATTGAGTCGCATTTGATGTTGCATCTTGAGTTGTGGTGAAGATAGATTCATTGTTGCTTTATGTTGTTGACTTGTTGTGACAAGTATTATCTAAAAGTTGTGAATTTAGTTGTTATGTCGTGTTGATGTTTTATTGTGATTAAATTTGTTTGCAAGTTGTGAAGTGGTGATTTTATATGATCTGATTTAATATATTATTTATCACATGACTAATTATATAGTTTGATATCTCACCCCTTATGTTTGAGTGTTTCCCTCTATTTGTAACGTGCAAGTAATTAAGAAGGATAGTTGTTACCTCGTTAGTTCGAGTCGGTGTTGTCGCTCTGATACGTAGCACTCGGGGGGGTGAAAGCTTGATGTTTAGTTGTTGATTATTATTTCGATCGCTGAATTTTTAAGTTGATTACATGAAATAATTGTTGTCTTGAGGTTGTTTTAGTTGAATAAAAGATGTTAAGTGAATTGAAGTTGAGTATATATATTTTGTTGCTTATAAATAAAAATTTGTTTGATTTTGAAGAATAAATCAGATTGTTATTGATTCATCCAAGTTAAGTGTTATGTATCGGTTTGTATGCGATTAAATGAAGATTGAGTTTTAGTTGAAAATGTAGCATCCTATTTATGTTGAACTCTGATTTGCTTATTATCCCCCGGGTAGAAATGGGGTGTTACATTAGTGTTATTATAGCAGGTCGGCCCGTCCGACCAAGTTGTCTAATGTTGTTTGTTCCTTAGTACGCGACAAGTGTGTGAAATACCGTCGGTACTTGTTTGCCTTAATTGCAGGAAGTTGGTTGAAGATAAGTGGGGGAGAAGCTTTGCTTCTCGGATATGTTCAATTGAAAGGTGTTGGTTCGGTGTGCTGCCGACGATGATAATGCAAGAATTTATAGAGTCTTATTATTCCCGGATTTAAAGGTGACTTAGATTCAAGGTCTTGTTGTTAGTCGAGTTAGAGCATCTTGAGAGAAATGGATCAGACATTGTTGGTGCTTACTTCTCGAGGAATAAAGAGCGGTGTAATATTTGTTAATTTATGAAGCAAAAGTAAGATGTCGATGTTTGAACAATGATGGAGTAATAAAGTTGCTGTAACTTTTGTGTTGGGATCACATAAGTGATTGTCGGAAGTAGTTGACGTTGATAAGTAGTTGTGAATCGCGAGTCCGAGTCGAAACTTGAAGAAGTGAGTATTGTTGCGAAAAGAATTGTTGCCCTGGTGTTTTGGAACCTGGACTTTGGCGAAGGAATGCATATCTCGAGTTATAAGAAGTTTGGGAGCACGAGATATGTTAAGAGTTATTTGGAATATGTCTAAGTTGAAGACAAATGAGTTTCGGAGTGGAATTTCCGTAAGCGAATCGCAGGAAACTGCAGAACTATTGTGGGACTTCAAAAATTCATAACTAGAGTTTCGGGCATCCGATTTGAGTTCTGTTTGAAGTATTGGAAAGATAATGAAATGAGATTCATTTTAAAAATGGTTCCAGTAGTTGTAATAGATTCATTTATCACGTGATAATATTGGAAGTAAGTGAAGTTTGTTGATAAGCTTGTCTTTGGGACTAGACTTGTTCTTCAGTGTTGTACGGGACGTCAGCGTTCGAGTTGGGTGAATTAAAGGAGCAATTGGAAGATTTATTTAAAGTAATTTGTGAAATCAAAGGTATCATTTGTAAAGATTTGGTGTTATTAATTAGAACGAAAGACGATAGTGCAAAGTTGTGTGGAATTTACGGTGTCGAAAGGAGTAAGATTTATGCTAAGTTGTCAGGATGTATGTTATAGTTTTGGGAGAAGAGTTCTCTTGAATAATTTTATTTCCAAGTGAAAGTGTATGTAGATATATTCAAGGTGGATGCAGTTCTAAGTTGGAGAACGACGAAGTTTGTTATAGAGGTTAGTAACTTGTTGAGCTTAGATGATTACTACCGTAGTTGTTTGAGGTGTAGATATATATGAAATGTTGTTAGATAAGATGATAATGTTGAGAGTGTGATTGGAATGAGTTTGAGAGGTTGAGATACATGTATTTTTGATGTTGTGAAATTCGGAAGAGGATTAAGAGTTTAAGAATGTTGTTAGAATCCTTTATGTAGATAAAGACTCAGACTAGAGTGGAAGGATTTGTAATATATTGATATGCCAACAGATCTCGAGTTAGAAAATGATTGATCATCGTGGGATGGTGGGTGAATGAGGATTAGACATGTTATGTTTTAGAAAACTTGAATACGAGTTTTAAGGAAACACTATTATAGTTTGATACGACGATTTATACTCCCTTATGGTTGTCGAATACTAATTGACAAATTGAGGAACTGATCCTCCTCAATCTATTGTTAATAGTAGACGAGATTATGTTGGATGCTATAGCTTTATTTTGCTATAGTAATGGTGTGAAAAATTATGGATGTTATATCACGAGAATAATCGCTCACCAGTTTGTGTGAAATTAGTAGAGGAGTTGTTGAGTGAGAATTGAGACGTAATGAACAATTCAGAGTAGTGGGTTTGTATGCGAGCTAACATCGCAAAGTGAAAGATTGAGAATATCAAGTGAACAACGATTTTATGACAGATGTTAAAGAAAGTTTGGGATTAGATTGAAACTTGTAAACCATATAATCGACAGAAAATTTAATGAGGACGATGACTTAATATGGATGATCAGAGTTGCGCAACTGAAGCGTGATGGGCGCAATTTCTATGCGTGTATGACTCGTTAGAAGTGAAGGATTAAAACATCAGAAGTCTATGGGAATGGTGTGTCTTAATTTACATGCTTGATTTGGTGGATGGTTGATATAGAGATATTGTGCCAAGACACTATTTTTGCTAGTAAATATTTACGGATTTCATAAGAAGATTGTTGTGGATTGTTGGTTGATGGTGAGCTATAGGTATGCTTGCTGAGTTATACAGTTATGTTGATGTTGTAATGATTTTGTTATCATTATTAAGATGTTATTGTTGGTTACTGTAAGTGATGAATAATATCCTATAATATGACGGAGTTAATTTTATTGACTATGTTGATGTCATTATAATGGTGAATAGAGTTTTTAATATTTTGTTGATAGTTGACATACATATACGTGTGAGAATAAAGTTGTATACGCGCTTTAGTGTTGGGAAAGTTGTTAAGAGGTGACGTGGTATATCCAAGTATAAGTGAGTTATGGTTGTTACATTTCTACTATAGGATTTGTCATGTCCGAGTGTTGCTGAAAAGGTCGGTAAGTTATTGACGGGTATGTCATGAGGGTGTTGAGTGATTAGCATGCGCGTAGTAGATTTACATCATGATTGAGTTGTTACTATGTTAAAAAGTAGTGGCCGAAGTGTTGGTAAACGCGGAGTTTAAGGATTAGAGGGTTGGATACGAGGTTCGTGTTAAGGATGGAAGTATAGAGTAGATTTTCGAGGACAAAAATATCCTAAGTGGGGGAGAGTTATAACGCCCCGATAATTTAATTAATTATTTAATTAAAATTATTAGTTGAAGTTGAGCAATATTGTGAATTATTGTTAAGTTGCTCTGTGACATTATTTGATTAAATGGTGGTTTAATAATATTAAATATATTGGAGCATTATAAGATTAATTGTTAGCATTATTTAAGTGATGTCATGTAATAAATATGGGAATGTGGATATTGGCCAAATAAGAATTACTAGAATTACAAGGTTAAGTGGATATAAAAGGAATTAGGTTAATTGAAAAAAAGTGAGAGAATAGATGGGAGAAACTCATTTTCGTTTTTATTGCAGCAGTCTCACTAAATCGACAATTCCCGATCCGTTAACCGTTGGATCATGCTAAAATTTTGAGGGTAGGTTCGCAACACCTACATCTAACTTTAGACCGTTGGGATCTTCAAAATAAGGTCTAAGTTGGGAGATATCATCATCGCACTCTAGCTGCATATTTGGGAAAATTTTCAGCTTTGATTCTGATCTAGAGAGAAACAAATCTTGGAAGGTTTTGGTACAAGAGAAGTTGCAGAGAAGAGAAAAATAAGGGTTTTGAGGAGAAGAAGAGGGATACGTGGAAGTTACACCAAGTGACCAAGAGGAGATTCAATTGGAGACCCTTACAGTTACCTTCAATCCAAACTAGGTAAGGGTGGGGTTCAATCTCTATAACTGGGTATATGATAAACCGTATGTGGGGCTGGGTTGTATAAATTTGTGCCATGAATTGTTGTCGATTCGGTTATATTGTGATCCTGTGAAGATTATCAGTCCTGCAATTTTAGTTGTCAGTGAATGTTCATAATATGTTGATGAAGTTGTTCTGCAATTTATTTAAATCGTATTTCTGTTATGATGTTGTTATAGCTATTATTGAGTTGTTGTCCTGAGATGAGACTCGAAAGAACATACAGGCGTGGTGGGAAGACTATGTCATATCTTATATTATTAATAATTTAATATAATTAGTAAATAATTTAGTATCAGATTGGATTAAAGAAGTTGCGGGAATAAATTGTAATGCTTTAGTCAAATGAATATCAGGATGTATATGTAAGAGTAGCAGAAATAATAGTGTATGGACTAATTTAGCTGGGCATTGTTAGGAAGTATCAGTAGATATAGAAATTGAAAATTATCATACAGAAAGTATAACGGAGAGTTTCAGTAACGGGAGGAATAAGTTGAAATTGGTTTTGGTTTATAACTAATATTTATCACTGGCAGGAAGTTGTAGTAATAGAAGTTGTAGATAGCAAACAAGTAGTTTTGGCGGAGACCAATAATAGCAGTAAGCTAAATAACAGAGGTAGCGTAATTTAGTAGAATAAATTGATTAGTAGCAGTATAAATAAATATTAGTAATAACAGTATATAAAACAGTACCGATTAGCCGAATTTGTAGATTTAGGCGGTAAAAGTAGTTAACCGGAATTAGCTGAAATTGTCGGAGTGAGTCGTATATACATATGGATATTTTTAGTTGGTTTGTTTTGTTAGAATTATGTAGAATAAAATTGATTTGCAGGTGAAGTCGAATTAAGTTGAGTGGTTCCGGTTTATGGAATTGTGTTGTATACCTTGCTGAAAAATATGAAATTGCAGGTGATGATGAATTTGGTTGAATTGCCTCTATTTATGGGCAATATTATATTGTAGGCCTATGGTCAATGTTGAGATGTTGTGTTGTTGTGATTGTGTCTGTGAATTCTTGTTGATAATGTGAAGTTGCAGAGATTTTAGATGATAATGAATTACCTCTATTTACTGGTAATAATGGTGATGTGGGCTTATGCCTTGCGATGGATGATGATTGTTGTTAGTATGTGATGGTGTATTCATTGAGTCACATACATTTGCATACTCTGATGGCCTGTGTTGGCGGATTTTGTGAAGGCCTGTATTGGCAAACTGCGAAGAAGGCTTATGCCTTGTTGATGTCTCTATTTATTGGCAATTTTTAAGTTGGGAGTTCTGCTCCGATGGTACCACATGCATGTGCATTGTGATTGAGTCGCATTTGACGTTGCATCTTAAGTTGTGGTGAAGATAGATTCGTTGTTGCTTTATGTCGTTGACTTGTTGTGACAAGTATTATCTAAAAGCTGTGAATTTAGTTGTTATGTCGCGTTGATGTTTTATTGTGATTAAAGTTGTTTGTAAGTTGTGAAGTGGTGATTTTATATGATCTGATTTAATATATTGTTTATCACATGACTAATTATATAGTAAATTCGTATTTTAATAGAAAATTTTAATGAAATGCTAACAAGTGTTATGGATGGAATAATAAATTTTCCAAATCTCTCAAATAATCAAAGACCACAAGTTTATACTCGGCAAAGGAATACGAAATCCATGTTGGTACTCCAAACTTGTTATTAATATCCAAACAATGCCAGCATGATTTCAAATTCCAAAGTGTCTTCATCTGCATACCATATGTTTTTAGCATATGGTAACGATCAAAGTCTTCATAATCTTCTTATGATCTCTCATTATCAAAACTTTCAAATCTTATTAATAGACTAAAACATACACTTAGGTGAAGTTCATCAAATCAAAGTGGGCTCATTTTTTATGTAATACAATCTAGATCTGAGCAATAATTATTTTTTTTTAAATGAAGATCCAAGATGCAGTGAACTTGTGGCCATTAATGCCAGCTAGATATATCCATCAAGAAATAAAATTTCATAGAATAATTGAATTATATAAATTAATTACAGGTGAAAATTTCCTAGTCATTGAATTGAGATTATGTTGCAGGTTCATCGTGCATTTGATACTTCTACGGAACTATCAATTAAACTAATTTAATAGAATATTAATTTTGTAATTTTATTAAAGAAATATTTACACTCATCTATATTTATGTATTATCTAATCAAGTGAAGCATAATTGATATTTAACAGAAATTTTGAAAATGATTATTACATTTTAATGATCAAATGCATGTATTGATCCAATTATAGTAAGATGGTAAGGAAACATGTGAGTCATTAACTCTAGATCCAGTAAAGTTTTGAATTATGACGAAAATTAAACCAAGGAAAAGATAGAAGGTGGAAGTTGTAGACAAGCCAAGTTACCTAATAATAGTAGTCTTGAAAAATATTTCTTTTGAAAGAAAATTCAATCAAATCTCAACCATAAATAACTTTTGTAACCCACATGATCAAAAAAAAAAATTCAAAATCAAAATGGATAAATATTATCTAATATCACATTGACATTGACATAACGATACCGATAATAATTTTAAAAATAAAATAATCAATATAATCGTATCAAATTTCGTCTATGTTAAATATTGAACTCATCTTTAATGTTTAATATAAAATGTCAGTCATCATTCCTTGAGGATCATTTTAAATTTTTAAAGATTCTAGTAGGTTAACCATGATTTAAGTGTCACAAATCAAATAGAAATTATTTTTAGTCGCGATTTAAATGTGTCAAATTTTAAGTTCTATGAAATAACTTATCTTGTAATCTTCAAAGACGGCGTTGCACGACGTAGACATATGATTTAGGTAATTTAATGGACAAATAAAAACACAAGAGTTATAAGTGTCAGACTTTGTAGTTTTAAGTCTCATTTTCATTTCTTGATCTTAGATCTCTCTGACACTAGTCTAAAGATCTTCTGTCAAAAAGATCCAAAACCCTTCTCTTATCATTGTTTCATTTACAAAACTAAAATCTTAGACCAAGTCTGCCATATTGAGTCCATATGTGCTTTTCCAGCTAAGTCTGTTCCTGTAACATGACACATCTCTGAGTTTTAAATCCACATGCACGTTTCAAACTAATGCTCAAGGTACAAAGAACCAAAACACGCTTGCGTATTCTCTGAACTATTGCATGAAAGCTACTAGTTTCTCATCCCAAGGTAACTTTCTATATTACTCTACCCCATACCAACTTGTTTTTTAGCTCAAATTTGTTCATATCTAATCATGTCTATTATTTCTTATAGGTATATATAGATTTAGTATAAGATGAGATCATTCATGTGAAGAATAGCCAACAACAACAAAAACAACGGATTGGTAATCATATTTCATTAGCGAAAGTTTTTATTATGACTATATCGTGCTGGAAACCAAGTGTGGAGCGTGATGATGAAGATGTGAAAGGGAAAGTTGATGGATTGTTATGGTATAAGGATTTGGGGAATCATCTTTATGGTGAATTTTCAATGGCTGTAATTCAAGCTAATAGTTCTTTGGAGGATCATGGTCAGCTTGAATCTGGACCGTTGAGTTCGGATTATCTGGGTCCTCAAGGAACTTTTGTAGGTGTTTATGATGGTCATGGTGGACCTGCAGCATCTAAGTTTGTCAATGACAATCTATTCTCCAATTTCAAGAGTATGCTCTGAAAACCTTTTATATGAGTTTTGCTGTATGTTGTTTTCACGTTTATTCAGCTTCGAGATGCTAGAAATAGTATGAAACCGCTGTTTCAAACACATGCTGAATATGTCTTTTTTGGTGTGAAGCAGGTTTTGCAGCAGAAGAACAAGGCGTTTCGGAAAAGGTTATAAAGAGGGCATTTTCTGCAACAGAAGATGATTTTCTGTCTCTTGTGAAGAAGCAGTGGCTAACAAAACCACAGATAGCGTCTTCGGGTACATGTTGTTTGGCCGGGATAATTTGCAATGGCATGCTGTATGTTGCAAATGCAGGAGATTCAAGAGCCGTGTTAGGAAGAGTGAAGAAGGGAACAAAGGAAACATTAGCTGTTCAGTTATCTGCAGAACACAATGTTAACATAGAGACTGAGAGAAACGATGTTCGGTCGAAACATCCTTATGATCCACAGATTGTGGTTATGAAACACTCCGTTTGGCGCGTGAAAGGCATCATACAGGTACAAACTTTGATGTCCTAGTTCAGATTGCGGATTCCTAACTTTTTAAAATCCTAGATGCTGATATTGCCTAGAACCACTTATTACTCCAATTCTTTTTTAACAGAATTTGTTTACACAGGTTTCAAGATCCATAGGTGATGCATATCTGAAGAAAGCCGAATTTAACACCGAGCCTCTGCCACAAAAGTTTAGACTTCCCGAAACCTTTTTCAAGCCGATTCTTAGTAGCGAACCATCGGTAATGATTCATAAAATCCAACCCGAAGATCAATTCCTCATCTTTGCTTCTGATGGTTTATGGGAGCAAATTAGCAACCAAACAGCTGTCAATATAGTTAGCAACAATCCACGCAATGTAAGTTTCCTTTCGAACATTTCAACCGTGTTTTCTTATTCACGGGTTCTTTTCTTTCTCACTAAGATTGATTTATGTAACAGGGAATAGCTAGGAGACTCGTGAAAGCAGCGCTTAAAGAAGCAGCTAAGAAAAGAGAGATAAGATTGTCAGATCTCCAAAAGATTGAACAAGGAGTGAGGAGACATTTTCATGACGATATTACAGTAATCGTTGTATATCTAAACCGTAAACTGATCGATAATAGCTCTCTATGTAGTTCTCCTCTTTCAATCAAAGATGGTAGGCATGTCAATTTTTAGTGCAAAGAATGAAAGAACTCTAAGAAACATCCATTCAGTACCTGTTCTTAGAATTGTTGTATAAAGAAGATAGGTAGATAACTTGACATGGTGTGGTTGAATTGAAACTTAAGGATTATTTATGACAGAAACAAGATTGAACATATATGTATGTTTCTATGTTTGAATTATCCATGGTCATTTCATATGATTGCACACTATTATGAGTGACATTTGATTGATAAAAGAAGGAGAACAATCTTGAACATTTTAGTAAACATCATTAAAGATAGTTTGAAGTCGATCACATATAAAAAACGGCTGGTAAAATATTTGAGATGATTAATCAAATTGTGAAAGAAATTGGTAAAGAAAATGTGGTTCACTTCATGATCAACAAGGCAACAAATTACAAAGTTGTTGGAGCTATGTTAATGTATAAAAGAAATAAGATATAATGGACAACATGTGCGGCTCATTGTATTGAATTCATGTTACAAGATTTTGAAGAGAGAAAAAAAGACTAATGTTCATCATGAAACCATTGCAAATGGTAAAAATATAAGAGAATTTTTTGGTACACCCAATAACATTTTAGCGCACTGCATAAATTTTCGAAAATAATCTCAAATTTTGAAAATATATTTTTTAGAAATACTCCACACATATATTCTATTCGTTTTTAAGTTACATCTCAGTCTCAGTTTTATAATTTAATTTATTTCAAAAATATATTTCCGAAATATCAATACATTTTTGAAACACACTGTATCAATAGTTTCATTTTAGGTAGCTCCCACTTTCAACATAATATCAGTTTTAGTTTAGCAAAATGGCAAATGAAGTAGCCAATCACTACAAACAGTTACCTTTCCTTTCCATTCTCTGTCAAGCTAGTCATCTATGATTTCTTAGCTTCTATATCATTGAGATTCATAGGCACTGATAAATATCAAAATCAATACAAATATCTCCGTATTGAAACCGTTGATTCTCTGTTTCAGTAGTTTCAGTGAAATGGCAAATGAAGTAACATCAAAAAAATTGTAATCCGTGAGTGATTCCGGAATATCAAACGGTTTCACAGATAAATTTTTGTAGTGATTTATTACTTCATTTGCCATTTTGATAAATATCATTGATACAGTGAACAAACTTGGATAAAGTAATATCAACGGTTTGAGCAAGTTTTGGAAATGTATTTCTAGAGATATTTCATAAATGCATTTCACGAATAGATTAAATCGTAAAACTGAAGCGTAACTCAAAAATGAATGAAATATATGTGTGTGAGATACATCCAAAAAAATACATTTATGAAATTTGAAAATATTATCGTAAATTCACGCGGTGAGATTGAAAGTTATAAGATGCATTAAGAAATTCTCAATATATTGACTTTGGATTGTCTCATTCAAAACAAATGAGTATTAATAAGAATGTTCACCTCTAATGAGAGAGGCAGATTAAAGATGTTATGGATAAAGAATTTTGAAAAAAAATAGTCATTTGTTTGAAAGATGTTTATCCATTATTCAATGTATTTTGTTTAGTGGATTTCAATGAAATGTCGTTTACAAGACTTCTCTATGGGACAATGAACGAAGTCAAAGAAGAGAACAAATTCAAACTAACTTCAATAGTGTCCAAAAAGGCCTACACTCTGCACTATTTTTTACATTCAGCAGTACTCTGGATTTTACAACCTGCAATATGCACTACTTTTTACATTATACTTCTGCTCTTTACATTATGTTGTACATTTTACTTTACATTTTGAAGCCTGCAGCTAATTCACTGTTTTGCTTTATATTTTAGTCTCAAGCTTCTATAGAATATAATTAATTGATGAGAGGAGAGATAGAGTATAGTCTTGATGACATTAAGTCAAAAAGAAAACTAAAAAATCAGGAGAATAGTCATGATGACATTAAGTCATATGATGAATGGATTATGAAAAATAAAGTTTTAGATATAAAAATTTAAGATTTTACAAAACTGATGATTTGGAAAATGTCACCGCTGAAGAAGGAAATGGAAGTTGCCACCGCTTAAGGGGGAATGGAGTTAAAAGAGTTTGATGGAGAAGAAGATGAAGGTTGTAAGAAGGATGCGGACTTTCAAGATCATAATGTCTGAATGTGTTTGAGACGTTTTTAGTTGCTACCGAAAGAATTATGATTTAAGAAATTATGTTTTTTAGATGAGTGTTACTATTTATGATTAATCTAATGAACATTCTATGTTAAGGGTTGTTTCTCCAAGATATTTCTATAATTTTGCCTATTTATTGAAATCTTACCATCCATCTAATGGCAAATTCAACTAGACTACTTCACAAATATTTAGTTCTTTAAAATTTTTAAATTAAATAACTTCAGAAATTCCAACATCTAAGCATATTTATTTATACCCTAACTATTGTTATCTAGATCCCATTTTGACAACCATAGATGTTAACATCGCAAATTCAACTAGACTTCTTTACAAATATTTAGTTCTTTAAAACTTTTAAACCAAATCACTTGGGAAATTCCAACTTCTAAGCATATTTATCTTTCATTTTCATCCCACGCAACACAGTGCTAGAAATATCATTTGGATTCCATAAGACCATACAAGTATTCCAAACATAGTTCAAACTTGACTCAGCAATTAATCTGTTACAATTGGTTCATGAATCAAATCAGATGAAATTAGCATTGGGTTGCCTAAAGAAACAACTTAAAATCTAATTCGGCATTACAAACTAATTTAAATTGTGGTAACAATTATGCCAAAGAAAACCATAGCATGTTTAGGTGTAAATCAAAATTAGTGTTGCTATATTTGCATGAAATAATGGTCCTTCCATTCATTTGTACTGCCAAGTGAAAATGTAAACCCCTGAAACAGGACACTATATTCTCCAAGCTTTGGTCCTCCATACAAAATATATTACAATGTACTATTTCAGCATAAAAAAATTACAGAGTTTTCTCCACATCCAGGACTACAGATATACAATTTTATATTTTGGCAACTTCGGTTATAAACCTTCAAAGTGTTCACTTATCTTTAAAATAACAGCAAAGGTAATAGAAGTTAGAAGCTACAGCCTTAATTTTTTTTAAAAATCAAGTTTAAGCACCTAGATTAAAAAGCATCAGGATTCAGCCCACAGAGAACATTGATCCTTTTTCAAAGAGCATGCTTCAGATTCATGTAATGTGCCGTGATCACCTTTTTTTCATATGATTCAAACATGATACAACCATAGAAGTGAAATAGTTGGCATAAACACAGCAACTAAAAACTCATAACATAGGGATTGAGGAAAGCAATTTCAGATGCAAAAGTACAAATGCAGCAGCAATTATCAATAGTTCCATGTTTGCAGTCTCCCTTTAAAACTTGTCAGTGAGAAACTAGGCCTAGAACTATTAAAACAGAAAACCTGAATGAGCATTATTACTCATAGAAGATGAAGAAATCTAACTTTACCCACCCTCTCCCTGAAATACATGTCAAGCACTAACCAGAAAACAGTTCATATTGCATTATGGACGCTATTCTGTAATAGAAGGGCCTATTTCATAGCTATTCATTGCCCTTCAAAGACATGTTAAACAACAAAAAATAAGCTAACATTACCAATTTCTGGATCAGTGTTACATTGAAGTAAAACCAATCCGGCACTACCTTTTGGCATAATGATAATGAGCATTTCACCAACAGAAAATAACTATAAACAGAAAAGTTCCAATAAAAAGAAAACATTCATTCGTCTAAATTTTTAAGGCTGTAGATTCTAATATTCAAATATTTGCTGATTTTAAGATTAGTAACACTATGAAGACGGCCAATAATTACCCAAAGATACCTAGAGAGCCAATACCGAGATGAACCAAAAGCAGGCTACCTCTGAACACTTGAATCTATCCACAGCTTGGAGGAAGGTAGATGCATCGGGGGATTAGTAGTTCAAAAAGCAGATAAGGTGTGAGGAAGCCACTCTGAATATTGAAGTGCTCTAAACTATAACTGCAGAAAATTTCAAGAAAAAAAAGGCGTATGAATAACAATACAATAATCATAAATCAGGTCAAAATTAAAGGTATGTGTAATTTACAAAAGCAAAGAGTAACAGGAAAAAGCAGAAGACTTACAAGAAAGAAGAAAAAAAATCCTACAATAAAAGAAGCAAGCTGATAAATCAGGTCCCTCCTCCAGCATTACCGGTAATAGCAGCCTTATTGTTTGAACCACAGAACAAACATAAGTGTCAAACAAACAAAAAGCAATATTTTCATCTTTATATAAACAAAATATATTGGAAATCAGGGGCCTTACAGGCTCAATGTTTGCCTCAGCATTGACTTGAGACAAAGGGGTTGATGATGACTTCGAAAACCTGGGTACAACAAACATAGTGATATAATAAGATGTATTAACATGGGAAAAGGCATAGGTCAAGGTTTCAAATAACGGTCGTGGTCACATTGCGGTGGCATGAATAATTTCACGATTTCGGTCCGTACACATGTTGCAACAATGATTGTGGTCTTCATAATCTGTTCTTAATCGTAAAAACAGTGAATAACAGTATCGGTATCGGAAGGTTATTGGCACCATCAGATACCATTTTTGCGGCAGCCGTTATCAAGGAATTGGAGCATTTTTTAAAACGGTGGCATAGGATAGGACTGTTTATATGAATTTGGAGAAACAGAATAAGACAAGAAACACACACCTGAGTGCCCTTGCTTTCTTTTTATCTTCCTCAGCAGGATCTGTCTTGGAACCAGGTGCAAACCTAGCAAGGCGAGCTTTCTTCTTTGCATCCTCATCAGCAGCTGTAGAAGGAGTAGGAATCCCAAACCTGTGAGAATCGGAATAAGTAACAATGTTCACATTAGAATAAGTAACAATGTTCACTAGAATTTCAAATTAAAATCGTCATGAATTAGGGTTTAGGGTTAGAAAGGGGGAAAATTGAATACCTCTCTGCCCTAGCTTTCCTTTTCAGATCTTCTGCTTTGGATCCCTCAGGTCCCTGTAATACAGAAGCAGTGCCAAATCTGCAATCAAAACAAACCCTAAATTCAGTTATTTTGCTCGAAAGAAAACGAGAATTGTCGGTGGAAGATGAAACGTTATATACCTTTCGGCTCGTGAATTGCGCTTCTCTTTCTCGGATAACTGGACGGAAATACCGAATCGCTCTGCGCGGCGCATCTTCTTCTGAACATCGGAAAGTGGGGCGTCGGTTTCGGTTTCAGCCGGTGTTTCTTTAGACTTCTGGTCATTGGCGTCTTTGTCGTCGGGGATTGAATCTGAGAGGGGTTTGGGGGAGGTTGCGTCTAGGGTTTCGAGAGGGTTTTCCTCGGTTGGTTTGGTGGTGGTTGTGGTGGCGGCGGCGGCGGCGGTGGTGGCGGCGGTGGCCATTGGAAGTGGAAGATCGATTGGAGAGATAAACAGCGGTGGAGGTGAAGAGAGAAACGTCGCGGAAGTACAAGAGGTGGTTCTGATATTCTTTTTCTAGTTCTGAAAATTGTGTTGTCTGAGTTTTGTAATTAGCTTATTATTCTTTCCACTACCTTTCCCTCTTCCTTTTCTAACAATTATTATTTGACGATTAAAATAATTATTAACTTTTAAAAATCAATAAAAACTATTTCATTTCATTTATGACTAGTTAAAAATGTATGATTTGACATTTCTATTACTATTAAATACCATAACCACCGAGTGAGAATTCCGGAAAATCAATATATGAAGCCCCAATTTTCATCTAGGAAGTGATATTAATTTTCATCTAGAAAGTGATATTATTGAGAATGTGGTTGTTTGAATTCGTATCTCTTGATTGTCTATTCAATATTGTTTTGGATTGGTCTATTAGCTAAACAGGATCTAATTCATTCCTGTGTTTAGGACGGTTCAATGATCTTGGCTCAATCAATTGGAATAGATAAGAGATATTGTTCTTTTGCCCCTTATGTCGAGGAGTCTTGGTCGGTTGACTCATAGGATCAACGAGACCACATTTGCCCGCTTAGAACAGGTTAGTCCTCGTTCTGTCAATCTCACGGGAACAGTCGCCCATGAACGATCAGAATCGCGCTTGCCCGTGAATATTCCTCTGCCTGTTATAACGGCTAGTTCCAAGCATCTTTGTCAGTCATAACGGCTAGTTCCTGGCAGTTATCTATTTTTGAGAAATCTGATATTCAGGCCCAAAAATAGAGACCAATGGCTAAGCGTCGGGAGCATTATATAAACCCTCGCATTTGTGAGGGTCAAGTATTCAATATTCACCACTCATTTATAAAACCCTAGACTTTTCTATCTTGTATCTCTTTGCACTTTTTCTTACTTGACTGTCGGAGTAACTTATAGGTACACCCCCTCCTCCTTATTACCAGCTTTGTAAACAAAGATATTTGCCCCCTACAGGTTGGGATCACCGGTAAGATCAGTGGCGATGTATGTGGGAAACTATTTTCCCCGTCTTTCTTTCCCAAAAACCAAGGATAAAAGCAACATCACCAGATTTTGATGATGGTCGATCATGATGACGACCATCTTACTGGAAAAACCATTTTATCCCTCGTTCGTAAGGCTGATAATGACGACAGATATCGTCCCTCCGAGGACATTCCCCTCAAGACATATGGTGCCACAACGTCTCTCTCTTCCGTTGAGGCTGACGATGATGACATCCATTTCTTGGAAGCTGACGGGTCCAAGAAAGCCCAAGAAGAGGCACTAACCACTCTCCAGTCGGTCTCGATGACGACCAGCGTCGATCCGGCCATGACAGCTCTACTTGTTTCCCTAAATCAAATCATCGCCCTGATCCTTCGCCATAATAATAGGATCGAGACATTGGAGAAGAAACAACCATGATTCCTCAGAGATATTGACAGCGCATATCGCGCAGTCTTTCGCCACAACCTCATGGTCGTCGACCAGCGTAAGGAAAACCAGAGTCTGTGCTCGATAAAAAGTGAAATCACTCACCTCCTCACAGAGAACGTCACTCCCCGAATAAGACACGGGACGAGTCACGACCAGACGATCACCATTCACCTCCACCGAAATCAAAGATTCACCCCAGAAGCTCGTCCCATCGGCGAACTAACAGTACACGCCAATGAAAGAATTACTCTCCACCTTGGTCCAAGAGTTGGAGCGACGATGACGAACCTCGCGGTCCGTTATCACGAGAAATCATGGAAACACCACTCCTTACTGGACTGGAGAAACCTCTCAACCTGGGGACGTACGATGGGACCGCCGACCCTGACGATCACCTCAAAAACATCGACACTTTACTCGATTACCAAGGCGTCAAAGGCACCATAAAGTGATGTCTATTCCCTACCACACTTAGAAAAAGATCTATGACGTGGTACAAAAGTTTTCCCGACGAATCCATCATGTCCTAGCGAAACCTCAGAAAGCAGTTCTCCAGGCATTTCACAACTTCTCATAGGCATCTGAAGTCACAAGTTTCACTCAAAGCGATCATCCAAGGCAAGGATGAGTCTCTTCGGGCATATACTGAGAGGTATCCACCACTTAGGTTCCGAGGAAGTGAAAATCTTCACTGACTCTCAACTCATCACGTCCCAAGTTTGAAGGTAATATCAGGTCAAAAATGACAACCTCTCTGAGTACTTGAACCTAGTCTGCAAAAGAATAACAAAATTTGAAGCGTGGAGGTTTAACATGTTCCCTGTGAACACAACACTCGAGAAAATATTCTTTCGAAACTCGTGAGCACAAAAAGAAAAGAGGGAAACAAGTTAGTAATTCAGGAAATACTCCCTCGACCGAGCATCAAAATGTTTTCTCATACTATAGATATAAACGCCATCAGCGACAGCAACTGCTGGATAATCCCGATATACAACTACCTCACAAAAGGAGAACTACCACCTGATCAAAAAGAAGCCATTATGGTTAGAAGAAGAGCATGTTCATACGTCTAGGTCGAAAACAGACTATATCGACGAGGATTTTTCGTTTCTCTCATAAAATGTGTCGAGGAGACCAAAGTCACCCACATCCTGCAAGAAATCCAGAGGAATTAACGCCCAGCACCTCAAAGGAAGGTCTCTCACAAGGAAAGCCCTACGAGCATGATATTACTTACCCACCATGCAACACGATACAAAAGAGCATGTAAAGAGATGCGACAAATACCAATGATACAGGGATATGCACTTAGCACCACCAAACAAGCTCAAATCCTTTTCTTCTCAATGGCCCTTCGTGTGGGTGGGACTAGACATCCTCGACCCATTTGTCGTAGATCAAGCCAGAATAAGTATCTGATAATAAGTGTGGACTACTTCACAAAATGGAGAGAATCAGAGGCCTTGTCCAAAATGATGGTACAAAACATACTATGTTTCTACAAACGAAACATACTTGCTCGGTTAGGCATACATCAAGCCATTGTCACTGACAACGGGACACAATTCATATATAGGAATTTTCAAGAATTTGTCACCAAATTGTTGACTGGGAATTTGGATTACATGATTTCTTAAATAAATTAGTACATTTTGGAAGAAAAGAAGTTTGAAAGAAAATATGATGGAATTCCTATGAAGGTTTCGATAGATAAAAAGCTAGCAAGAATTTCTTTTTATCAAGCGTTGTTGAAAGGTTCGTCTGCAAACCAATGGAAATTAAATTATTCGAAGTATCATAAGAAAGGATACTTCGACTCTCGCATTGTTTGATTTGGAGCTTCAAAAAGGAAGATATTTTGAATTCGAAAGTTTGATCTTATCCAAAGAGACGCGTGGAAGTTTGATGGGTTTGAAGGACATGCATTCTTTGAACGTGGCACTCTATTATAGAAGGACCGTTGGGGTCAAATTAGTATAAATATGGATCTTAATGATAGGATTCAGGGTGTTTATTTTGTACAAAATACTCACTATACTCAAAGTACCAAGTGTTAGAGAAAAGAGTTGCAGGAAATGTACATATAAGACACCATTATTATTCTTTTCGATTTACCTTATTTTATCAACACCAAGTCTTTTAAAATTCCCAATATTTATTTTATTTGTTTAATAAAAACTCTTTCAAATTGAAACCTTTACATTTATTCCGCATTTCCTTTACGTTTCTTTACATTTTCAATCGAAACCCTTACATTATTCATTTAAAACTTTCTTATTAGAACTTACTGTAAATTGTATTTCTAAATCTTCATACTGTTATCAATAAAATAATGTTAAACATAAACTTTATTACCAGTTGTCCTACCCCAAATTTGCCCTACCTTTATGATTATATTTTCAAGATTAAAAACACGAAGAAATGTTTAGTTAAGCATGGTTCAACAATATCTGATGACTCGTTCTTAAATCCAAGACAACCAGGGGATGCAGTTTAATTTAGGAAAGTGGGGCTTTCTAAATTAGAAAGACTCATGTATCCGTAAACTCATTCGTGAAGCATGTTGGCCAATAGCCTATGACATTCGAAAATGGAAAATTATTTCAAAATTAATAATTAAGTTTTAGTTATTATTAAGCCCATTAGAATTTGGTCTATTTCGTTTTGGGTAATTAAATAGCAAAAAGGGGGGTATGGTTATAGATTACACGCCCATTGAGCTTTTTTTAAGCCAAGCCCATTGGGCGTTTTTTTGTCACTTACTGTTTTAGTTCAAAAAACATTATTGTTATTAAACTTTTTTTTATTATTAAGAGTTTTTGGGAAAAGGTATGTTGGGTCAAAAGTGCAAAGGCCAGTTAGGCCTATTTCATTCTAAAAATATTTGTTGCAATAAAAATAAATTGGGAAGATAATGTTTTGCATTACAGTTTAAAAGGCCCAATTCAATTTAACTAGTACAAGGCCTAAATTCAAATAAATAAAAAGTGTGTTGGCAACATAGTTAAAGCCCAATTAACATTTTTCATCTATTTTTTATTAAAAAAAACGTTATTATTAAAACATTTTTTGTTTATTAAATATTGGTTTTTAGAATCACTCATTAAAAATTGTTTGAAGATTTGTTTTAAAGGGTCAAGTTTTAAGTCCAGTTTGAATTAAGAGAAAATGTGGATATAAGAAAAAGAAAGTTATGGACCGAAAATAATTAATTAACGCGTTGGCCCGTGCTAAACCACAAACAAGTATTGTATCAATTATCCTAAAACTGCGCATGTGTTTCCTCACTAACTGTTACTGTAGAAATCAAACGCAATTAAATCAAATATTCTAAAAAGCAAATTCCAGATTTTTTTTATAGTATAAAATCTAAACAGTTCAAATCCAGAAAATCTAAAAGATGATACAAAATCTCTATTACATTATAAATCAATTACAGAATTATCAATCAATTACCGCAAATCCAAATCCCTAATTGATTTACAACCCCTAATCTAAGCTATCCTAAATTACATTCGTAAAACCCTAAAGATCTAAAACATATATATACTAATCAGAAGACAGGGGTGTTGGTGTAAGCCCTAGAGGCCAATACTTTTGGTACTTGTATCGAATTATTTATTAATAATAAAAGACATTTCTTTATTATGTTTTCCAAAATAATAAAGTCCCTAGAATGGTTTATTGGTTTAATGAAATGTTAAGTGTGACTTAATCATGAGATCTCATTAAACATAAGAAACTATTCTTAAAGTATCTGTAGTCAAGCTTTAATGTGAAGTGGGATAACATTAAAGCATTAAGATTATTATGAAGATAGATTGATGATCACATCTCATGGATCATAGATAAGGAGTTATCAAGTCTTGACATAGGTATGAATATTAGGAGTAATATTTATACTGGATTGACCCGTTATGAGAATACTACATAGAATGTTATGCAAAGTGTCATAAGTTATTCTCATGATGATAATGGTGTATACCACCCTTCGACCTGAAACCACTATGGACCCTAGATGTAGAGTCAAGTACTTTATTGCTGATCAAACGTCATCCGTAACTGGATGACTATAAAGATGGTTGATGGGTACTTCACAAAGCATGCTAAGGGACATGAGTGACCTAGATGGAATTTGCTCATCCTGCATAACAGGATAAATGTCTAAGGGCCCAATATTGAACTGGACAAGGGTGACACAGTGTATGCCTTGTGTTCAATATAGACATGAGGGCAAAAGGGTAATTGTACAACACAAATATTATCACGGAAAAGGTTTGGTCAGATCACATGACATTTTCGTGACTTGGGTAACAGTGATGTGTTGCTAGATACCGCTCACTGTTTATTATATTAAATGTGTAATTTAATATAATTGCCAACGTCGTGAAAACCTACAGGGTCACACACATAAGGACAGGTTGATGAGAGATAGAATAAATAAGGAACACCGTAAGGTACGGTGCACTTAAGTGTAATACGGAAAGTGGTGAGGTACCACGTGGATAAGTGATATATGGTACATCATAAGGTATGATGTCCATAAGCTTAATTGGGCTTTTAGCTTATAGCCTTAATTGGGCTTTTAGCTTGTAGCCCACACGAGTGATTCTATAAATAGATCCCTTTTGATGAAGTTTTTTCACTTGATGCATTTTCGTTTTTGACTCTCTCTCTCACTCAAGGTTTTCGTTCGTGATCAGCTAGCACTGTGACCGGAAGCGATCTGTTCGTGTGGACTGAGTAGAGGCGTTGTTCTTCATCAACGCTCGTGATCACGACATCAAAGATCTGAATCGCCACAAGAGGTAAAACTTTCTATCACTAACCATGCTCATTCGTAAGGATCTCTAAAGGAAAATTTTATATTCCGCTGCGTTTTTTTATCGCAATTTTCCTTCAGTGGTATCAGAGCCACTTACGAAACCATGGATCTGATAGTTGTTTATGTTCTATGTTTTTTGTTTTGATTCGATTAAAACCAGAATAAATTGAATAATAAACGATTAATTAAATTTGGCATCTGTTGTGTACGATTTGGATGATTGATGTTGAATATGCTTCGGAATCCGACATTAGTATGGTGAAGCAGCGATACATCGATCGTCCATAGGTTACACAAATAAGATCGATCACTCTTATATATGATATAAGTAAATCTGATGCAACGATGGTATATGTGATATACTGTTTCTGTTTCGTTTATTCAAACACTTGATGATTGTTATTCCTTTGACTGATCACTGTTCATATGCTTCGGAATCCGACATTAGTATGGTGAAGCAATGGCATGTGATTAATCATACTGAATTATCAATCGAGATGTGTTTGACAGCATGAAACTGTTGCATTAGGGTTCATGACGGCACAAGGGTTGTGTTGTTGCAGAGTTATGCGATTAGGGTTGTGAATGCACAAGAGTTGTGCGAAAATGACGCCGATTTCAAATGAATTGTTCATTAAAATTTTGCGCCGGGGCGCTGCCCCTGACAACCCCGCAAAGGGGCGCTGCCCCCTTGACTCCCGTCCGCTGAACGGTCAGCGGAACCCCCGGCTAACTCTGCGTAGTGTGATCAATCATCGAAATTTAATTTGCCTTTTTTAATTAACAAAATTTAAACTAATAATAAAAGTGTGTTTATTATTATTGTCTTGTGGTGATCAGTTATGGCCTTAGTTTTTTTTTTCCTTTATTTTGTTTTGGGATTGTAAAATACGGCCTGCGTGTCGTGCCTCTCTCTAAAATTCTTGATGTAACTTCTTTTCTCATCTCACTCCCTCGTATGTAAAACGAGTTTCTTTTATGTAATGTAATGTTATGAAGAAAGAGAAGAATACAATATCAAAGGAGGATAACCTTGGAGATCTTGCTTGGAGAAGTTTAGATCGTTATTAGGTTAGCTTAGGTTCTCTCATTGGCTTGGGAGAACAATTGCGCTAGGGGCCATAACTGTATCCTTTTATGTATATTGATGCATGTGTTTGTATGTTGATGCATGAGAGAGACGAATTGCATGTTAAGCCGGTGAGATCAAACTAATAACAAAATCCCTCAAGTTAAATATTAAGTTCATGCTTTCCAAGTTTTAGCACTCATCAAGACTAATATCGAACAATGTAGGTTTCGCCTACGCGAGGTGCATGTTCTATATTAGTAAGGTGCGATGGGATAATTGTAATATCCAACTGCTAAAACAATGGGTCAAACTTAACTAAACACATTATAATAAGATTATACATGTTTAGAAGCAAGAGTTGAGAATGATTCATATGATGAATTAGAATAAGGAGTTATTCACCCAACTGAAAATATTCGAGAGTTGTATGAGATACAATTGGAAGGAGTTCCTACCTAAATAACCTAGTTTTGTGTAATCAGCCTAACGCTGACTTAGAACAAAGTGAAATAAGGATCTCGACCCACTAGAAAGTCTTCCAACGGGATTTTCCGAATCAAATGATGAGGGTCATTTGGTTTGAGTAAAATAGTGGGAGCATATTTGATTAAAGGCCTAATTAAATATGTTGTTTTAATGATACTTATATTTTCATTTTTTTTGTAGATTACCATGACAACAAACAACCATATTTTGCGATCAATCCTAGATAAGGAAAAATTGTCTGGGACAAATTTCCTGGATTGGCACCGAAATCTGAGGATTGTCCTCAAGCACGATAAGAAGCTGTATGTCTTGGAGACACCTGTTCCTGAAGAGGAACCGCCTAGTTCGGCACCTAAGGCAGAAAGAGAAGCTTATAAGAAGCATCTTGATGATGCTAACGAAGCCGCTTGTCTCATGCTAGCTACTATGAACTCGGAGTTGCAAAAGCAACACGAGAACATGTCAGCGTTCGATATGATCGGACATCTGAAAATGCTCTATCAAGAGCAGGCAAGAAATGAGAGGTTTCAGGTTTCAAAGGCCCTTTTTAACAGCAAGTTATCTGAGGGAAACCCTGTAGGTCCCCATGTACTCAAAATGATTGGGTATGTGGAGAACCTTGAAAGGTTAGGGTTTCCGCTTGGAAAGGAACTTGCAACTGATTTTATCTTGCAATCGTTGCCAGATAGCTTTAATCAGTTTGTCATGAATTTCAACATGAATGACATGGATAAGAGTCTTCCAGAATTGCTAAGCATGTTGAAAACTGCTGAGCAGAATATGAAGACAAAAGGGAAGTCCATTCTGATGGTCAGTAATGGAAAGAAGCTGAACAAGAGGCCTACCAAGCAGGTTGGTAAAGGGAAAGGCAAGGAATTTGCCAAGCCTAAACCTACTGTTCCTGCTTTGAAGCCTAGTGGAGGCATAGCAAAGGAGGGTACTTGCTTCCATTGCGGTAAGACCGGACATTGGAAGAGAAACTGCCCAAAGTACCTGGAAGATATTAAAAATGGAGTAACGACTTCAAATTCAGGTATTTTTGTTATTGAAATTAATTTATCTACTTCTGCATCATGGGTATTAGATACTGGATGCGGTTCTCACATTTTTACTAATGTGCAGGGGCTAAAAAGGAGTAGAGATTTGGCAAAAGGTGAAGTTGACCTACGAGTTGGAAATGGAGCAAAGGTTGCTGCTTTAGCCGTAGGAACTTATGTTTTGACTTTACCTAGTGGTTTAATAATTCAGTTAGAGAACTGTTATTATGTACCTGCAATTAGTAGGAATATTATTTCCGTTTCTTGTTTGGACAAGTTTGGTTTTTCATTTATAATAAAGAACAATTGTTGCTCTATTTATTTGAATGATATATTCTATGCTTCTGCACAAATGAACAATGGACTATATGTCCTTGATCTTGAAATGCCAATTTATAACATTAATACTAAACGGATTAAACCTAATGAGTTAAATCCAAGCTACCTTTGGCACTGTCGCTTAGGCCACATAAATGAGAAACGCATTTCCAAACTCCATAAAGATGGACTCTTGGACTCTTTTGATTATGAATCATATGAGACATGCAGATCTTGTTTAATTGGAAAGATGACAAAGTCCCCATTCACAGGAAAAGGTGAAATGGCTAATGATCTTCTGGCCCTCATACATACTGATGTATGTGGACCACTGAACATACCAGCCAGAGGAGGTTTTCAATACTTCATCACATTTACTGATGATTTCAGTAGATATGGTTATGTGTATTTAATGAAACACAAATCTGAAACCTTTGAAAAATTCAAGGAATTCAAGAATGAAGTACAAAACCAACTAGGTAAGAATATTAAAGTTCTTCGATCAGATCGAGGCGGTGAATATTTAAGCCTAGAGTTTGATGACCATCTAAAGGAATGTGGGATTTTATCCCAACTTACTCCTCCCGGAACACCACAATGGAATGGTGTATCCGAGAGAAGAAATCAGACCTTGTTAGACATGGTTCGATCCATGATGAGTCATGCCGATCTTCCGAACTCCTTTTGGGGACATGCACTATTGACTGCAGCTTACACACTTAACCGAGTTCCATCCAAAAAGGTTGAGAAGACACCATATGAGATATGGAGTGGTAAGAAACCACATATGTCTTACATGAAGATTTGGGGTTGTGAAGTTTATGTGAAACGACAAATTTCAACTAAGCTTGAGCCCAAATCTGACAAATGCTTATTTGTTGGGTATCCTAAAGAAACAAGAGGGTATTACTTCTACAATCCTTCTGAGGGCAAAGTGTTTGTCGCTCGAATTGGAGTTTTTCTGGAAAAGGATTTTATTTCCAAAAGAATCAGTGGGAGGAAAATAGAGCTTGAAGAAATTCAAGAACCACAAAGCATTGATACACCTATGGAGGAATTAGAGCAGGAAACACAAGTAGTTGTGGAAGAGCAACCTGCTCAAGTAGAACAAGACCAGCGTAGGTCAAGCAGGATACGTCAACAATCTGAGAGATATGGATATCTCATAAGTGATCAGGGTGATGTATTACTCATGGATCAAGATGAGCCTGTGACCTACCAAGAGGCCATAACTGGTCCTGAGTCCGAGAAGTGGCTAGAAGCCATGAAATCTGAAATGGATTCCATGTACACAAACCAGGTTTGGACCTTGGTAGAGCCTCCTATAGGAGTTAACCCTATAGGATGCAAGTGGGTATTCAAAAAGAAGACTGACATGGATGGTAAGGTACATACCTATAAGGCAAGACTGGTTGCAAAAGGCTATAAACAAATTCATGGGGTGGACTATGATGAAACCTTTTCACCAGTTGCAATGCTTAAATCTGTTCGGATTTTACTTGCTATCGCTGCATATCATGATTATGAAATATGGCAGATGGATGTCAAAACTGCTTTCCTTAATGGGAATCTTTTTGAGGATGTGTACATGACACAACCTGAAGGATTTGACATACCAGAGGAAGCCCAAAAGATATGTAAGTTACAGCGATCAATTTATGGATTGAAGCAAGCTTCCAGAAGCTGGAATCTTCGTTTTGATGAAACAGTAAAACAATATGGATTCATCAAGAATGAAGATGAGCCTTGTGTCTACAAGAAGGTTAGTGGGAGCATTATCGTATTCCTGGTATTATATGTAGATGACATATTACTCATTGGAAACGATGTCCCTACCTTGCAACAAGTGAAGACTTGGTTAGGGAAATGCTTTTCAATGAAGGACCTAGGTGAAGCAGCCTATATATTAGGAATCAGGATCTATAGAGATAGGTCATAAAAACTGCTTGGCCTAAGTCAGAGTACATACATAGAAAAAGTGTTGAGACGCTTTAATATGCATGATTCCAAGAAAGGATTCATACCTATGCAACATGGCATGTGTCTGTCAAAAACACAATCCCCTTCAAGTAAGGAAGAAAGGGATCGCATGGATAAGATTCCATATGCATCTGCAATAGGATCTATCATGTATGCCATGCTATGTACTCGACCAGATGTCTCGTATTCTTTAAGTGCAACGAGTAGGTACCAGTCTAATCCCGGTGATGCTCATTGGGTAGCTGTCAAGAATATCCTTAAGTACTTGAGAAGGACTAAGGATTCATTCTTGATATATGGAGGTCAGGAAGAGCTTGCTGTAATTGGATACACTGATGCTAGCTTCCAGACAGATAAGGATGACTTTAGATCGCAATCTGGTTATGTGTTTTGTTTAAATGGTGGCGCTGTGAGCTGGAAAAGTTCAAAGCAAGATACAGTTGCTGATTCTACAACCGAGGCTGAGTATATTGCTGCCTCAACTGCAGCAAAGGAAGCTGTTTGGATCAAGAAGTTCATTAGTGAACTTGGCATAGTCCATAGCATTGTGGATCCCATTGATCTCTATTGTGATAACAATGGTGCTATCGCACAAGCTAAGGAGCCTAGATCTCACCAACGATCCAAACACATACTTAGGCGTTATCATCTCATTCGAGAGATAATCGATCGGGGAGATGTGAAAATATGCAGAGTACCTACACTTGACAATGTTGCTGACCCATTAACAAAGCCTCTTGCGCAGCTGAAGCATGATGGACATACTAGATCTATGGGTATTAGGGGTATGCCTGATTGGCTCTAGTGCTAGTGGGAGATTGTTGGTGTAAGCCCTAGAGGCCAATACTTTTGGTACTTGTATCGAATTATTTATTAATAATAAAAGGCATTTCTTTATTATGTTTTCCAAAATAATAAAGTCCCTAGAATGGTTTATTGGTTTAATGAAATGTTAAGTGTGACTTAATCATGAGATCCCATTAAACATAAGAAACTATTCTTAAAGTATCCGTAGTCAAGCTTTAATGTGAAGTGGGATAACATTAAAGCATTAAGATTATTATGAAGATAGATTGATGATCACATCTCATGGATCATAGATAAGGAGTTATCAAGTCTTGACATAGGTATGAATATTAAGAGTAATATTTATACTGGATTGACCCGTTATGAGAATATTACATAGAATGTTATGCAAAGTGTCATAAGTTATTCTCATGATGATAATGGTGTATACCACCCTTCGACCTGAAACCACTATGGACCCTAGATGTAGAGTCAAGTACTTTATTGCTGATCAAACGTCATCCGTAACTGGATGACTATAAAGATGGTTGATGGGTACTTCACAAAGCATGCTAAGGGACATGAGTGACCTAGATGGAATTTGCTCATCCTGCATAACAGGATAAATGTCTAAGGGCCCAATATTGAACTGGACAAGGGTGACACAGTGTATGCCTTGTGTTCAATATAGACATGAGGGCAAAAGGGTAATTGTACAACACAAATATTATCACGGAAAAGGTTTGGTCAGATCACATGACATTTTCGTGACTTGGGTAACAGTGATGTGTTGCTAGATACTGCTCACTGTTTATTATATTAAATGTGTAATTTAATATAATTGCCAACGTCGCGAAAACCTACAGGGTCACACACATAAGGACAGGTTGATGAGAGATAGAATAAATAAGGAACACCGTAAGGTACGGTGCACTTAAGTGTAATACGGAAAGTGGTGAGGTACCACGTGGATAAGTGATATATGGTACATCATAAGGTATGATGTCCATAAGCTTAATTGGGCTTTTAGCTTATAGCCTTAATTGGGCTTTTAGCTTGTAGCCCACACGAGTGATTCTATAAATAGATCCCTTATGATGAAGTTTTTTCACTTGATGCATTTTCGTTTTTGACTCTCTCTCTCACTCAAGGTTTTCGTTCGTGATCAGCTAGCACTGTGACCGGAAGCGATCTGTTCGTGTGGACTGAGTAGAGGCGTTGTTCTTCATCAACGCTCGTGATCACGACATCAAAGATCTGAATCGCCACAAGAGGTAAAACTTTCTATCACTGACCATGCTCATTCGTAAGGATCTCTAAAGGAAAATTTTATATTCCGCTGCGTTTTTTTATCGCAATTTTCCTTCAAGGGGGAGATACTGAATACATGAGGCTGGAGAACTTGAAGAAAGAAGGTGAAGAACGCGAAGAAGACGGAACCAAAACCTCCAGTTGCTGAAGAATAAAGAGGACCGTGATTAGGGTTTCAATATCTGAAATCGTATCGTTGCTAATCATCATTGTCGCTTCCTCCCTCCACCAACATCCTCAACCTTCAACTCCATAGAACCTGCAAAACAGAGAAAGATTAGTTGCAAATCTGAAAGCTTGAGATCGAAGTACGATATCGTGAAGGGTAACTTAGCTTTTTTTATTTTTTGATTGTTGGTTGGGGATTAGGTTAGGGGTTGGTTACGGCAGCACAATTGTTGTAGGGTTAGAAAGAAGAAGGGAAAAGAGATTTAGGTTAGAGAAAGAGGAAAAAGTTTGCTAGTAAGAGAGAGAAAGGAGGGGTCATTGTGAATACGAAAATGAAAGAATAATGTAAAAATAACAACTTGTAATCTGTAGCAATCCAATGCCCGCGCGCTTACTGTAGTTAACATGCTCTCTCAATTTTCATCCATGTGATCATCATCAGACGACCGATAGGACAAGTCCCATTGTAACACCTATGGACCCTCGCGTACCCAATCTTTTAGATATTCCCTCCAAACGCGTTGGGCCTAAGCCCACTACTCTTCACACACCCCTTATGCTATTTTACTAAAGCATAAAACAATTGATACACCCCTTCAAAAAAAACATATTTGGGCCTAGCCCAACCTGATTATTAGCGCCCCCTATTTTTACTTATCAACTTAAACTGCACCCCCTGGGTATTAACTAATTATTTTCTATTTTTATTTTATTCTTTTTTTTATATAATAATTATTGTTATTAATATTATTTCTTATTTATTTTAATTATTATTATTATTATTATTATTATCATATTATTATTTATTATCATGCAAATAAATTATTTTTACTCAAAACTCATGTACATATTATTTTATATTTTTGCATTAAATATTTTTATATCATGCATTAATTAGAAATTTTGCAATTAATATGATTAAAAAATACCAACGAACATCAAACCCATTTATTCGCAATAAACTAATCTAAACAATCAATTTTTGCAAAAGGGTTCCAAACGAATTTTGACTAATCGCGCATTTAGTCTAAAATTCTGCAATCTCTACTCCCGATCAAAATGTAAGGCGATTCAAAATACATCTGCAAACCCCTAAAAAACACAAACCCCATACGAACTACGAATTGGGACTCTGATTCCTCATAAGAGGATACGTAAGCATACGATCAAAAATCGTGGCGACTTCCCCTATTAAGAATTAAAACCCTTTTCCACTATTAAAATTTAAAACCCTATTTAGCCTGAAACTTGAACCTAAACCTAATATCCTTCTGAACAAGGTAGATGAAAGGTGCCTAACACCTTCCTTTCATCTAATGAAGTCCGAACTTAGAATCTCTGTCTTGCAATTTAGGGTTTCCTATTAGATGTCTTTCCTTAGGATAAAAACTAATAGTGGCGACTCTCATTTAAAAACCAGTCGCAACAGCTGACGACTCTGCTGGGGACCTCAACCTTAGGTTTTAGGTTTTACTTTGGGTTTTATTTATATTTATTTATTTACATTAATTTATTTATTGCATTTATTTATTTCTTATCTATTTTTCTCTATCATTATATATTTGCTATGTGGCGGGTTTTTATTTCAAAAAAATATATTTTCGAACAACCCTTAGAAAGAAGGTTCGTCTATTAGCTTAGGGGATACATGATCCATGCGAGTTTATGTGACGACTTTGCCTAGAGTCGGTGGAATTCTGCAAAAGGAATACTTATCGAGAGATATCCTCTTGACGAGTAGGACTTCGAAATTCCACCCTTGACTCTTTTTAACGACCTTAACCTAACATCTCATGACGATACCTTTCACGACTTTGAGACGAAAGTCTCGGTCCGTAAAAAGGCTCCACCTAAGGGAGGCCCTTGTGTCTTCTCCCTCTGGTGTTATTCATGATACCCTTAAGGAAGCCACCTTATGGGGAGGATAAAATATCCGCAGGCCAAAACTAGGAGCCTACCTTCTAAGGATATCATTCATATAATCTCATTTCCACCATCCCTAAACCCGCAAGGGTTACTTCCGGTATACTACAATCCCTAGCCTACAGGGTATATCTTTCATAAGTCACAACCCATAGCATGTAGGGATTCATCAATTGTCTATTAGTCTACAACAATACCTAGCTTGTAGGAATTATCGTCCCTCAATTACCATCTCTAGCTTATAGGGATTCCCCCTCCGTCTTCTATGATCCTTAATCCTTAAGAAGTTCCTATCTGACTCAATATCTGAGTCAGTGTACGGTATCCCCATTTCCATGTCTATCATTATCTTCGCCCTTAAGGAGTTCTTATATGTCTCAATATCTGAGTCAGTGTAGGGTACCTCCAAATCCACATCAAATTATTTTCGTCCTTAAGGAATTCCTATCTGTTTCAATCTCTGAGACAGTGTAGGATATTATCATTTTCATATCTACCATCAAACCTGTATAGGGTACCCCTACGTCTACCCTCATATTACATATGCGTCACATTTCATATCCATGAAACCTTTTAGCATCATGCCCTAAAGCCAAAAACATTTTTGCATACCCATGCATTCACATACATTCATACATTTGCATCTCATGCATTTCCACCTTCGCCTTTTATTATCCATATGCTAGTCGATTTCTTGATACTCACCAACGAACTTAAAGAAGTCTGAAAATGTGGAAGGATGAGATTAAACATTGGAGACTCAATTAAACTTGGCTCTACAAAGAAAGAAGGCAACCCTTCACAAGGTCAACAATGAGTCTACACAATATCTCAAATGCCACTACCATTGGTAATTCCTCTACATCAAGAACAACTGCTGTATCAACAAAATAGGTATGCCCAAGAAAATCCAAGGGTCATCCTCATGCTCTGACAAGTCCAAAATCAATAAGCTCTCCAAAAGTCAAGGGGATCAACAAAGAAGCTTTTCTCTATGATCAATATGCCTTTATAATTTCATTTTGTAATGTCATTGTTGCTAAGTTGTGATTATTGTAAACTAGTATCTTTTGATCAATAATTTTAATAAAATAAGCATGCATGTTTTTGAAATCGATTCAATCCACAAAAATCAACAACTTTCTATTTTCACTCTTTTCCATTTTCAAATTAACAAACTTCGATGGAGAATGAGGAAAATCAAATAACTGAATTTTTTCTAAGCTGTGCTTTCAATGTAAGACCGAGCTGACGATGTAAGGCATTGTTTCAATTCTTAAATAATGGAGATAATCCGTAGTTAACCCCCTCGAGCCAGAATTCAGAGTTCTTTCTATTTTCTAAAACAAAAAACCTTAATATTAACCAGGGGCAGGGTAGTCTTTCAATTAATTCAATGGCGCATTCTATTCTCAAGAGAAGTGATTTATCCAGATAAAAGTTTCAAGCCTATCTCCTTCCTCGATACATCATTGAGGGAACAGTCTAAGAAAAAGTTCAAGCACGTCGTCTTCCTCGTGCACATCAATAAAGATTGCGGAAGCAATCAATGTAGACAAAGCTCTCAACATCTTACTTCTCAATACATCATTCAAGATCGAGGAAACAATAAAGATGAAGCTTACCACAATCAATATGGCAGTCGCAAATGTTCAAAAGCAAAAAAAGGGAAATTTTAAAAAGAAAATAACAAAGCCCGCTAAGTCAAGTAAAAATCGAAAAAAAACTTGACTTAGGAAAAATTTAGGGATTTAAAACAAATAAATTGGAGAACAATATTGTGACTGCCACCTCAAGAACCATCAAGGCTTCTCATCAATTCTTAGATCTTATCAATACTTTTCATCGGTGCTTGGATCGTATCATTACTTCTCATCCATGCTTGAACCTTATATACGCTTCTCATCATCTGTGCGACTATAAAATTTCTCTTCGGGATTAAACACATCTATTGGATTAATTGAATTAGGACTGGAGAACATCAAGGAGAATGGGGTGGGCTAAATAAATTTTGAACCTTATATCTTTTGTTTCTCAAACCATGAACCATGGCCACTTTACAACTTTCAAAAGTCCTAATTGAAGCAAGGTTAACTATGAAAGCATACTAAGCAAAATTTATGTTAAACTGACTCCTATGTTTGTTAAAATTATTTCTAATCATTTCTCTTCTTCGAATATCCATCTCTAACCATCCATTTCTATTCCATAATCAAACTTCTATTTCAAGAACTTGCATGTGCATCAAACAAAATTACTTTTTCAAAATGTATAATTTAACTACGAATCAATACTTTGCATCAAGGAGACTTCAAAATTGGTCTGATCAAAGGCAACATTTCCAAGAAGCTTATAATCAGGGGAAAAGCATCTAAAAGGATCCCTATATACATGGGAAAATACTAATGATTATGGGGGCATATCACATGAAGATGCTATCGACCCGAATCAAATTTCAAAGTATTGTTCAATCAGGGGCATACCTTTCGAAAGAACATTCCTTAATCAAGTCATATCATAACAGAGTATGACTCGGTTCCTTAATTTTAAACAAATCCCTCAAGGATTCGATTCAAGTGGAAATCTTCCAAGATTCAAATGTTGGGGCAATACATGTCAGGTTCATCCTACCGCTCGTAGGGTACAAGTTCCTCTTCAAGCGACTTCTAGTGCAAACTTTTCAAAAATTCAAATCTTGGGGCTATCTATATCAAAGTTCATGGTGAGGTCTAAGTTCTTTCTGAGGGTACTTCCTCCAGATCCAGGGAATTGAGGGGCACCTCTTTCAAAATTCAAATGGTGGGGCAAACCACTACGAGGCTCGTCAAAAGGAGTTGATTCAAAAATAGCCCATCAAGGAAAAATCATCCAAAAGCCCATTAGTCAAGGGCATGATGTTTCAAAGTGCGAAATAGTGGGGTCATCCATACTATGATCAAACTATTTCCAAGTGCATATCAATGAGAATCTCCTCCAACTCCCTATAAAAAATTAGGGAAAGACAGTCCACAAAAAGCGAGCTCTCCATGCACTTTCATAATCTCCAATGGATCTTTCTCTTATATCAGTAATCTTCCGAGTTCAAAGCGAGTATCAGGAAATCATGCAAGCATAACATTTAACCATCATGTGACAAGAAACCTTGTTATATAGTCAAACCTCTACGCTTAATCATCAATGACCCATCACAGGGGCATCACTCAACAAACCATGTGAGTCATAATCATAAAGCATAATTTTACATAAATCATTAGCATACATTCATTAGGATGCTGAAATCAAAAAATAAAGTTATACCTATCATCTCATCCGGTTGACAAACTCCGACAGCATGGATCTAACAAAAAGCTTAATATCACTTGGCATCTACCCTTAAGCCAATTCTCATTGGCGCATCAAAATTCTAACATCCATTGACGCGTATCCAATTCGCTCATTACATACATTGATCAGTTATTCTACGTGTTAACATTTGCATCTACATACATACATAACATATCATAGGCCAAGACTTAGGACCCCCGTAAAAATCTAGAGTCAATTTCTAGGAGAGTCACTATTACAATCTCTAACATCCCTCCGACTATCCCTCTGAGTGAGTCTATGATACAAGTATTCTTCGTCAAACTAAACCGTAAGAAGACTTACATACCACCGTCCAAGATGTGAGCAACCTCACACATTTTCTAATCTGCATTTCATAAAAGACGTGGGTATCCTCACGCAACCTCATCCATTATTCATTCATAGGCAGCCATACGAGGCATGAGCAACGTCATGCATTCATCATCCATCCTACGTAAGCAGCCCTACGTAAAAGTCGTGAGCAGCCTCACACTTTCCAATTAATGTCTATAGGTAACCTTACCAATATTAGTGACTTTGCTATCCGTTTCACCTTTCCAAGCCACTGAGTTAATGTTATTCAAGCAACCATATAGATATGTGTGACCGGTGGAAATATAACTGACTGTTTTTAAGCTGGTTTCGCGAAATGTCGCGGAAGCAAGAGTCGCCACCATCTTTTATTTTCTCCAACATGGAAAGGACAAAAGCACAGCAAAATTCCTTATGAGAATGTTTCTCGGTTCGGGAGGTAGATTTATAGAAAGGGAAGGTGTTAGCACCCTTTCTATCCATGGTTATCCATGGGCTCTTAGGTACTTGCTCTTATGTTTTCAAAATGTTTGCTTTTCAAATGTGGGTGGGTTTGAAAAAGTTTCTTTGAAAGATTTCTGAATGACTCTTGTATCTGTCCTCAAGAGTGTTTGAAAAATTTGTTTTGAAAGCTTTTGAAAGTGTAAGGTGTGAAAAGTATTTTGTTTGTTTTGAAAAGAGCAAGTACCCATGAGTCATCTACCTACCCTAAGGAATTAAGTTGTGTAAGTGTCCTTTAGATAGTGCTATCCCACCATTGAGAGGTAGGTAGCACCATCGTTGGAGGTGTTCGGGTCAATTCGATTATCGAGACAGTGTGGTCACCGAAGCAACGGTAGGACACTGTTGTACCCCAAAATTTGCCCTCCCATATTCTTCAGGATTTGCCAAGTCAAGCTTCAAAATCACCCAAGGCATATGCACGACTACTTGGCCCAAAGGGAAGTCTTTATTCATTTTTTATTTATTTATTTGAATTTTTATTTATAATAATTCATTTAAATCAAATTAAATATATGAAAAATGCTTAACCTAATTTTTTCAATCTTTTTGTGCACAAAATCTACTCAATAACTCGTGCATGATCCAATATGGAAAGATTTGGAGAGAATTGATATGATTGAGAACAAAAACACATGGAAAAAGATTGAAAAGATCTTTGAAAATCAATTTTCAAAAACTATGAATGCAAGAGATTTGGATGATTCTTTTTAACCTAATTCATTACTACATATGCAAGGATCACAACCCTATTGCCATTACACACGCAGCTGCTCAGAAACCTGAAAACAAAAACTTGAAATTTTGTTAAGAAACTCAATTCTGAAAATCACATTCTAGGGCGATTCAAGGCATAATTTTTGTTTCATTAGCTTGCTGAAGGTTCACTGAACGTTTCCCAATCAAAAACATTCATCAAAGCTTAAAGAATTGGTAACATGAACCGCCCCTGTACAGAAAAAAATCCATGATCGTGTTTTAACATCTATGCATTCTTATGGCATTTTAATTGTTGATTTACATTCCTTATGCTATTCTGAAGCTAACCCATGTGTTTAATTGTGTTTTTATGCATTGTGTGCCAATATACCATTGTTGCTTTTTAGGGTTTACAGAGTTTGGAATTAGGGTTTTTTGAATGAAGAAAAATTAGAACCCCTGAGTACCACCATTGACACAAGCAAGCTTGGACGAAAAGTTTGAGACCCTCGCGCTCAATTTATGAGCGTCACAGGGCTAATCGCTATTTTTTAATAGCTGGCCTAAGAGAACGCCATGAAAACCGTTGCTTATTCTATTTGTGTTTCAGGGACGAGGAAGAAGAAGATGCGTGGCCAGCCATGATTGGTTCTTTTAAATTTTCGCGCGAAGAACGAAACACTAACGCATGTTTTTTTATTATATTTGTTTGTCATATTAATTACAGAAAAGCAAATTGGTTCAGCTGGCAAGCATAAGGATTGGCAAAGCACATGACCTGGGTTCGAGCCCCAGGTCTTCATACTTTCAATATATTTTTTCAAACCATATTCACATGCAGCTTCAGTGTAAACGTACATCATGCACCTCCATAATCAAGCCATCCACGCGTCCAGGGGCATCAGATCAAAGGCCCAGATCCAAGGAATATGATGAACCATGGTCAACACTGATACACCTTAGTGCCAAAGTCAACGAGGCTTAAGGAATTGGGCCCTAAAGTGCTGGGCTTCACCTCCAAAATCAGGGGCAGACCCCCTAGGTTTGCAAGTCTTTATTTTTTATTTATTTTCTATTTTCTTTCTAATTGTTGTTTTATTTAATTAATTAATTATTTCCATAAAACCACAAAAAACATGAAAAATCAGGAAAAGAGAAAAAACAATAAATAATTTTTAAATTAATATTTTCATAATAAAAATCTAAAAAAATGTAGAAATAGGGTTTTATTAATAATTTTTCATCCTTTTTAATTTTCTTTCATAAATAATTAAATAAGTTAAATATTTATTTTATAATTAAATTTGTATATAAAAATTAGGTTTAATTTAGGTTAAAATTCAATGTTTTTCTTAATAAATTAAAAGCCATTAGAATTAGGGTTAGTATTTATTTTAATTAATTCTTTTTTTTCATATTAAATCATAAATACTAAAAAACACCAAAAAAACAAGTTCTTTCTTTCTTTTAAATTTAATTAATTCCTCATTAGTTTAATTTTGCAAAAGGGTCCAACGCCCTCGTTCTTAATTTCTTATCAATTCACATATTTGTTTTATTTCGCTTAAATATTTATGTATCTCTCCCAAAGCCGTGTAAATAATTGCTCGCACTTTTAATTCTTTATTTTCTTTTATTTCTTTATTTATTTTCTGTCAAATCGGGTTCGAGAAACTTTTGGCGATGTGGACCCGCGCCGTTTGTAATAGCTTAGAACTTTACATTTCCCGCACTTTTTCTAACTGCTAATAAAATGCATGCAAGAATGAATGACAACAAATAAAAAGAAACGATAGATCACTTTGACATGACAAGATAAATACAAATGAAAATGACACACAAATCACACACCACCCCTAGGGTACGCCTCACTGTTGCCTTGCCTCGAAAGGTGATCGTCGAGTAGAGGATGTCTTAGTAAGTCCTCATGATCCGGGAACCTGGCATGAGGGTAGCTTCTAAGATGTCTTCCTATTGCTCTGGTGATCACCATGTCCCGAACCTCGAATTAACCCGAACACCTCCAACGGTGGTGCTACCTACCTCTCAATGGTGGGATGGCACTACTTTAAAGGACATCTACACAGACGAATTCCTTAGGGTAGGTAGACGACTCTAGATACTTGCTCTAATTTCAAAACAAAATTCAAAAATACTTTTCACACCAACACCTTTTCAAAAAGCTTTCGAAAGCAATTTTTCAAACACTCTTGAGGACCGATACAAGAGTCGAACTGAAATTTTCAAAGAAACTTTTTAAAACCCACAGTTGAAAAGCAAACAAACCATTTTTGAAAACACAAGTGAGCAAGTATCTAAGAGCCCATGGATAACCATGGATAGAAAGGGTGCTAACACCTTCCCTTTCTATAACCTACCTCCCGAACCGAGAGCAATCTCTTTAAGGAATTTTTCTGTGCTTTTGTCCTTTCCATTTGGAGAAAATAAAAGACGGTGGCGACTCTTGCTTCCGCGACATTTCGCGAACCAGCGTTAAACAGTCAGTTCCAGATCCACCGATCACAGACACCTTAGAAGTAACCCTAATTTCCTAGATCCTTTTATCCGAGGCAACCGTTTCGAGGCAACTGTTTCTAGGCAACTAGATCTTAGACATAAGAGTGACCGCTAAAACGTCCTATAGTTGACGACCACGTTTCGAAGGCAATGAGTGAGGCGTATCCTAGAAGTGGCGTGTGCATTGTGTGTTGTTTTCAGTTAATGTTTGTCTTGGTAATTAGTGAGCTACGAGTTTGTTTTTATTTACCATACATTCTTTCACGCATTTAATAGTTAGGGGGTGCGGAAAGTAAATTGCGGAGACATAAATCCTACGCTATTACAAAGCGCGGGTCTATACATCGCCAAAAAATACAAAGACCCGTTTTTGGTAAATAAGTACGAGAAATAGTAAATAAAACAGTAAAAATCCTAATTACTATTACATCCGGAGGCAGTTACAGAAATAATCAAAATAAAGAATTAAAACTAAAATGCGCGCGAAAGAAAGAATCAGGAATGTCTTAAGGGTGTTGACCCTTTTAAGAAAAGAAATTGATTTTTTTTGTCTTTTTGGAATTAAATGCAATTAATTAAATAAACCTAATCTAATTAATTAATTTATTAAAGGAATTTTTTTTTTTGTGTTTTTGTGTTTTTATGAAATAAAATAAGAGAATTAAAATTCTAAGTTATTTTAGTTATTTAAAAAAAGGTTAAAATGACCTAATTAAAACTAATTTATTTAATATTTATTTACAAAAATAATATGAGAATAATAATAATAATAATGTTAATTCTATTTTTTTGATTTTTTATGAAAATATTAGTTGGTTAATTATGTTAATAAGAAATAAAATAAAAAAGGTTAGAAATTAAATTGGAAAATAAAGAATGAAAAGAAAAGAATAAACCAATGGAAGGGGGTATTGGGCCAGGAAGGAGGGTGCATTTTTGGAATTATGGCCCATTGAAGCTTCAGCTCGTTTGACTTTCTTGGATTGCTTATGCCCACGTTGACTCCAGAGTACCATGGTCCTCCTACTTTGGCCACTGGATCTGCACTGATGACACTTGGAGCACTGGGATATGAGGTCTATGGTGGAGGCTGTTTGAGAATCTGCACAGGAACGCCTTGAAAAAAATAATATGAAAATTATGGGGGACCTGGGAATCGAACCCAGGTCCCAGAGGTCACCAAACACATCTTCCACCACTGCATCACTTAGGCGCGTTTGTAAGTGAAATAGAAAAGAAATATTAAATAAAACAAATGCGTTATATGCTGGAAATAAGAAAAAGCGCGCGCCCAGTTTGAACTGACCACTCCCTGATTGCCACGCCCTTCGTCTTCTTCGTTCCTGCAAAAACATGAAACACATAGCGGGGGTTTTAAACCCCCACAAAATGCAGACATTTTAAAAATAGCGAATAGACGCTCATTGAATATAAAAAGGGCGCGAGGTGTTCATCCTGTTCGTCTTGTCACACTGATTTTGGCCATGTACATTTGGAGTCCTGATTTTACAGTATAACAAAAGCCCTAAATAACAAGCTCTGAAAACCTAGAAATTCGTCCATGGTGATTTTCGATTTAAGGCATCATTCTCAAATTAAATCACATGGAAAGCTTTGTATTGATCCTGTGAGCATAATGCCATCAACAAAAAGTGTTAAAAATGCATAAATGTATGACTGTAATTTTGAGAAAGAATATAAACCGTGTGACTTGTGTAACGAGATTCCTTGAGGTTTTTGGCTTAATTTTGATTGCAAAAGGTTCCTGGAAGGGTCAGGAGTGTGTTTGGATCAAAGAGAGAACTTGAATTGTGTGGGAAGATGGTTTTCAGTTTGTGATTTTTCTCTTCAAAAATGAAATTTGCTTTGGCCCTTTTTGAGTGTTCTAGGTAGTGTTCTCGGTCTCAGAAGCTTGCATATAGGTTTTGTAATGTGAATCAATCAAAATAATGGACATTTAAGCCTTTGCCATGAAGTTTTGATTTTGCCATGAACACCATTAAACCACTTGCCATATTTGCTTCAAATTTGAATTTCCATGCTTGAAATAGGTCTTGCACGAGTTTGGTAAGTGCTTCATGGTGTATCAAAGCTATTCAAGCCACAAAATATCCTTTATTTAATTTTTTTGACTTTTATTTGAATTTTAAAGATTTAAAATGAATTAAATAAAATAAAATTAAATAAAAATGGAAAAATTAATTTTTAATCTTGAAATAAATTGTGGGACACGTGGGAGGCATGGCCAAGCTGAACCAAGTGGAAAAAGTGGGCCCTTTTTGTCAAAAATGAAATTTCAAGGATAGTTGACTTTGGCCATTTCACAAAAATTTCCCAACTTCTCCAATGCATATCTTGCTCAATTTTGAAGCTATGAACATGTTCTTGGACATTTTGGAAAGTTCTTGAAGTCCTCTAACCAATGCCTTTGGTCCCATGTCATTTGAATTTACCAATCTCAAGTTATGGTCTTTGACTTAAAGTGCCTTTTTGTTGACTTTTGAAAATGACCTATAATGTTGAAATTGATAACTTTTTGTGAGAGCATTTCTTGGACTTGGAATGTGAAGATGAGTTGTAGGAAATGTCTTCCCCTTCAAGTTCAGCTTTGGATGGGATTTTTCTGATGAACCATGAAAAAGTTATGCCTTGGTCAAGTTACAGTTGACTTTTCAGCTGTCCAAAAATAGAAACTTTTGCATCTTAATGATTTTTGAGCCATTCTTGTGGAATCATGGTCAAGACTTGACCAAATGATGATTGTGGCTTCAAAATAAGATGTTGACCAAAATTTTTGACTTTTGACTGCCAAATGACCATTTTGCCCCTACATTTGATTGTGAGGTAATTAGGATTTTTGACTGTGCAACTTGACCTTGTGAGCCTTGAAACTTGACATGGGGATGCTTGACAATGTGTATGAGCATATGGGACTTGATTGAGCCCTTGAAAACCTCAACTTCCTTGCAAGAACCAAAACCCTAATTTGACTGGCTTAGGAGGGTGCTTGACTGTGTAGCCCTTGAGTAGACTTTGAACCATTTGAGGTGATGCTTGTCAAAACTTTGAAGAATATGGGAGGGAAAATTTTGGGGTACAACAGTTTCCCCTGTTCAATCTTCTTAGACCTGAGGATGTAGATTGGCTTGTGTTCCTTTCGTGATCCGAGGGTGGAAGATGATTGAACACTAGAGTACCCAGAAATTTGCACTCACATAGTAGAGTATCAACAATGTGATGTCGGGAATGGGCTTACAGATGCCATTTGGAAAGATGGTGGATAGGAGGATGGGCTTATAGATGCCATCTGGATATGTGACAGAACCTTGTCGGGAATGGGCTTATAGATGCCATCTGGAACTGTAATGGGAGGATGGGCTTATAGATGCCATCTAGGTGTCGATCGCGCAAGAGATTCCTTAGCGAGAACTTGCGTACTTGAGAAAGAAAGATAATTATCTGGCCTGTTACATGGGTTGATCTTCACTCAGTCGCTCACAGACATGCCCTGGCTAGATACAGGTATCGAATCTGGAACTTCAAAAGGTTGATGGGTTGTCTCTACTGACAGGTTATCTCAGAAAAATCTTTAGGATTTAACTGAACCAGAGGAGGTTTTGTCTTTCTTGACGAGTTGTCTTCATGGACGGGTTGTCTTCAACGATGAGTGATCTTCAATGATGAGTTGTCTTCAATGACGAGTTGTCTTCAATAACGAGTTGTCTTCAATGACGGGTAGTCTTCAATGACGAGATGTCTTCAATGACGGGTGTCTATACTGACGGGTTGTCTTCAATGACGGGTGTCTATAATGACGGGTTGTCTTCAATGACGAGTTGTATTCAATGACGAGTTGTCTTCAATGACGGGTAGTCTCCAATAACGAGATGTCTTCAATGACGGATGTCTATACTGACGGGTTGTCTTCAATGACGGGTGTCTATAACGACGGGTTGTCTTCAATGACGAGTTGTCTTCAATGACGAGTTGTCTTCAATGACGAGTTGTCTTCAATGACGGGTGTCTATAATGACGAGTTGTCTTCAATGACGGGTTGTCTTCAATGACGGGTGTCTATAATGACGGGTTGTCTTCAATGACGAGTTGTCTTCAATGACGAGTTGTCTTCAATGACGAGTTGTCTTCAATGACGGGTGTCTATAATGACGAGTTGTCTTCAATGACGGGTTGTCTTCAATGACGGGTTTCTATAATGACGGGGTGTCTTCAATGACGAGTTGTCTTCAATGACGAGTTGTCTTCAATGACGAGTGTCTATAACGACGGGTGTCTATACTGACGGGTTGTCTTCAATGACGGGTGTCTATAACGACGGGTTGTCTTCAATGACGAGTTGTCTTCAATGACGAGTTGTCTTCAATGACGAGTTGTCTTCAATGACGGGTGTCTATAATGACGAGTTGTCTTCAATGACGGGTTGTCTTCAATGACAGGTGTCTATAATGACGGGTTGTCTTCAATGACGAGTTGTCTTCAATGACGAGTTGTCTTCAATGACGAGTTGTCTTCAATGACGGGTGTCTATAATGACGAGTTGTCTTCAATGACGGGTTGTCTTCAATGACGGGTGTCTATAATGACGGGTTGTCTTCAATGACGAGTTGTCTTCAATGACGAGTTGTCTTCAATGACGGGTAGTCTTCAATGACGAGATGTCTTCAATGACGGATGTCTATACTGACGGGTTGTCTTCAATGACGGGTGTCTATAACGACGGGTTGTCTTCAATAACGAGTTGTCTTCAATGACGAGTTGTCTTCAATGACGAGTTGTCTTCAATGACGGGTGTCTATAATGACGAGTTGTCTTCAATGACGGGTTGTCTTCAATGACGGGTGTCTATAATGACGGGTTGTCTTCAATGACGAGTTGTCTTCAATGACGAGTTGTCTTTAATGACGAGTTGTCTTTAATGACGGGTGTCTATAATGACGAGTTGTCTTTAATGACGGGTTGTCTTCAATGACGGGTGTCTATAATGACGGTTTGTCTTCAATGACGAGTTGTCTTCAATGACGAGTTGTCTTTAATGACGAGTGTCTATAACGACGGGTGTCTATAATGACGGATTGTCTTTTTTGACCTGAGGAAGTAATTTAACTGGACCTGTCTTCTTTGACTGGATGAGCATCAGAAAAACCTTTGGGATTTAGATGGACTTGTCTTCTTTGAGTGGATTTGTCTTTTCTTTTTTTGACTGAATCTGTCTTCTTTGACTGGATTGGTCTCTTTCGACTGTATCTGTCTTCTTTGACATAGCTGATCATTTAACTGTATCCTCCCTGAAAGGTAAGGTTAGTCACATGCAATGCATGACATGGATCAAGCGATGATGTTCTCAACATAAAATGAGATTGTATGATGTGTATATGCATGTATCATGACGATGCGATGTTTATGAATGTATTCTCGTCTAGGAAAATAAATCCTTGACGGATGCCGGGAGTTTATTGAATCCTAGGCTTGATGTTTGAAGAGTGGAGTTCTTCGTTTCCGCTGGGGATGATGGTTGCAATAATAAACCGGTAGGAGAAGATGACTCTGTTGGGGTAATAAACTTGTTGGAGAGATTACTCTGCGGGGAATACTCTGTGGGAAGAGATACTTCGCTGAGGTTTTGAAATTGATGATAACTCCACTGGGGATACCGTTGATATGTTATGTTGGAAGATTTGATGAACTCCGCTGGGGGATAGGAAGAGCTTCACCGAGGACGATCTTTCTGTGGTAATTGGCTGAGGATAACCCAGTTATAAGCTCTGGTGGAGAATAACCTTTGAATAAAGCCGGGGAGACGCGTTCGCATTCTGCAGGGGATAAGCTACCAGAATCTACGGGGGATAAGCTTCCAGAGTCTACTGGGGAGATTGATTCAACTCTCCTAGGGAAACTTTTGAACTGTACTGGGGAATGGTTCCACTGGGGTGTTTGGTGTTCCGTCGGGGAACAATCTTGGATCAAGATTTCCGGGGATGCTTGTTTAGGAACATCTACATACTCTGCTGGGGAATATTGATATTTTCTTGGGATACCCAACTTCCTTAAGGCTGACAGTAGGTTAACTCCGCTTGGGGAGAGTGTTGCTGACTTGCTGGAAGTACTGTGCCTTTTCGGGGCTGCTGTGAGATCAACTCTGCCTGGGGAGAGTATTGCTGATTGGTCTTACTCTGGGGAGTGAAGGTATCTTGGTCATGTTCTTCAGCTGAACCTACCTTAGTACCTGGAGAAAAGCAGCTGTACAGTTTGGGCAACTTTTATTGCCCCAGCTTCTGTGGGAGAAGGTACCTGTAGAGGTGCTTGAGGACTGCCGATTTGACAAATCTTCTTCTGGTAGGCAAGTGACAAGATGATGGGACATAGTCGTACGCTTTGATCCCTAACTTTTGCCTGGACCGCCCTTTCGGGTTTTCAATCCAATGGGATACCCATTTTTGCCCAAGCTGCCTTTTCAGGTTTTCGACTTGCCGGGTGTACAGATTTTTTCATTTTCGTCCCTTATTTTGCCCGAACCCTTTTGGTTTGCCGGGAAGCCCTTATTTTTGCCTAGGTGTGTCAACATAGCGGGTCTTTGATTGAGCATAGTATTTTTTCGACTATGTCCACGCTCTCAGAATGCAGGGAGTTGCCCCTGTCAGAAGTGTTGTCACATCATCAGAATATTTTTGTTTGATCGTCCAATGCCCCAAGTGATCCAGATGGAGATTTGCCCCAAGCTGGTTGGCCTTTTGAGAGATTCTCCGAATCTTGACTTAACTGCCCCAGATGATGGACAATGATCATGCCATGCCCCTTGATTGGAGGTGCTTTTCCATTTGAGGTGACCTTTTGTTGAGAAGATTCTTGTTTACTAGGTATTCGTCGTGCGAATTTCTCTGTATGTTCGAACAAATAGTCATATGCAATTAATGTTATTCTAAAAATGCAAAGCTTATGTCTGTCTTGAAGTTTTTTGAAAATGTATATATTTTTTTTCCAGTAAAACAAGCAAATTATGTAACATGTGATGTCAACTCAAGATTTTACAGCGAGCCTTAAGGAGTCAGGATACCTTTGTAACAGTATGCTTTCGAATTAACCCATGCTTCAGCTAGGACTTTTGAGGGTTATAACGTGGCCTGGTTCACGGTTTAAGAAACAAAGGATAAAGGCTCAAATTTTATTTGTACCCGCCCGCTCTTCATGATGTTCTTCAAACCTAACCTCAGTTAATCGTGCGTCAGACCTTGTTTGAGTCTTTGCTCAGATATTCCAGTAATGGTTCGAATATTGACAGTTTATTTTGAATAGGCAGTCATTTCTTTTTTGGTTGGGGTTTGTAGGACCTCCTTTTTTTTTTGATTTCACTATCCCTGTTTTTTCCCTGAACTGTTTCTTTTGTTGGAATTACAGTCAGTGGGATGCCCCAGTTTTGTAAGTCTCCTTCATAGGTTTTGACTTATTTGGCTTTAGTTTTTTTTTTGGTAATGACTGCCTGTTTTTATGATTATTCAGAACCATTATTGTTTTTTGTCTTGGAAGGAATCCTTTGATGCCATTCATTGTGCACCTGGATCAGTTGAGAGAACTACCCTGCCCCAGGTTATGATTAAGGGTTTTAATTTTCGAAAAGAAAAAACTCCTGCTTCTTTGGCTCAAAGGGGTTGACGAGGGATTATCATCCTTATAACTCCAATGTTTAGGAATTGAAACAATTCCTGTACCTCATCAGCGGGGTCTGTTCAAAAGCATACTGTAGATTGTGGTATCGTTTTCATCATCCTCCCTCAAGAGGCTTAGAATTATTAACCGAGCGTTGATCATCACACAAAAATATGAAAGCAATTTGCAATATAGTGAATACAAAATAATTACTTCAAAACAAACATGTGTAATGCATTAATGAAATAACAACGTTTGACATGAATACAATGTTTTGAACAATCAAAGAAAAATACAACTTGAACATTCGAATGAACAAAAAATTTCCAATCCTAGCCATATTTTGGCAAGGGAGCAGTGGTCACATCGAGAGTCTCTGGAGAGTCGAACTGGACTTCCTTTGCGTCGATCAGATCCTGAACCTTGTTTTTCAAAGTCCAACAATCATCTGTAGCATGCCCCGGGCTGTCAGAATGATAAGCGCAGCGAACGTTGGGGTTATACCTTGAAGGTGTCCTGTTGGGATTCTTAGGAGGGTCCCTTAGAGTTACCAACTTGGTCTCCAGCAGCTGTGGCAATATCTGGGACAAGGTCATGCCGAGGGGAGTGAATTGCCTTTTAGGTCTCTCTTCCCTTTGTTAGTTGCGATGTTGAGGCGCATTGGCCGGTTTTGAGATAACTACTGCGTTGACAGCACTAGATTCTTTCTTGGACGGTTTCTTCTCAGTGTTCGAGGAATCACCATTCTGTATCTTCCCCGACTTGATACCGGCTTCAATTCTTTCCCCAGTCAAGATTAGGTCTGTAAACCCAGCGGAAGAATTTCCAATCAGATGGTTGAAGAATGGACCAGATAGGGTCCCCAGGAACATATCCACAAGCTCACGGCCAGTCAACGGTGGCTGCACTCTGCCAGCCAGGTCTCTCCACCTTTGCGCATACTCCTTAAAACCTTCACCCCTCCCAAGTGACATACCTTGGAGTTGGGTATGCGTAGGAGCGAGGTCGGCATTATACTGATACTGCTTATAAAAAGCAGTTGCCAAGTCCTCCCAGTTACGAATACTGGTTCCATCCAACTGATAAAACCAATCGAGCTGAGTCCCTGAAAGACTCTCCTGGAAGAAATGGATCCATAGATTCTTGTCTGCCGTGTAGGGCTGGATCTTCCTTGCGTATGAACGGAGGTGCAGCTTAGGACAGGAATCCCCGTCGTACTTTACAAAGGCGGGTGCCTTGAACTTGTGAGGGATCACCACCCCAGAAGATAAACCTAGGTCCCCAAAGTCCAGCCCAGGCACACGTTGAATCTCCATAGCATTTAACCGGTCCTCCAGCTGTTTGTACCTGTCCTCAGCAGGAGGGTACTGTTCATCATTGAAATCTGTCTCGGTGTCAGAGACTACGGGACTAGGAACCCTTCCCTCTTGGTGACTGCCTTCCCCAACAGATGGAGTAGTCCGCTCAGCTTCATTCTGCAGTGTATTCCCAGATCTGCGCCTAGGGTTGAACAAAATAGTCCTCTTCTTCTTTTTTTTCAAAAGCAAAGTCTTCAATTCCTGTTGCCCCTGGGCTAAGCTCATGACCAGCTCCTGGAACTGGGCGTTCTGGGCCTGGAGGGCCTTGATAGCTTGTTCATTGGACGATTCAGGATTCATGATGATGGCTGAAATAAACAGCGAAGAAGATTAAGCAACATGTAGAACAGAGTACCTGTAATGCAATGATATGTATGTATGCATGCGATGTTTTCAAGGATCTCGCGGGGTAAACAGAGAAACTTGTTAGAATTTGAATTTGGGTAGCTTGATGGAAGGGACTTCATGTTGATGAGAGTCCTTCTTCAAGAGTCAAGGCTCACTGTTGTACCCTAAAATTTGCCCTCCCATTTTCTCAACATTTTCTCATCACAAGGCCCTTAGAGCTCAAGATCCAGTTAGGGTTTCCTCTGCTCAAGACTTCTCCTTGCACTGTTGACCCAAATTAGGGTTTGTGTTTGCACAAAGATGTTTTGACCTAAAATGCCTAAGAGGACTTTCATGCTTCATGTTGGACTCCCAAGTTTATCCATACCAAGTTTCAAGCCTTGATTCCAAATTTTGCCCAGTCAATTAGACAGTTGACCTAGAAATCAGCTGTATTGGGGATAAAGTCAACCATGGCCAATTGACAGTCAAACCTCATGAAAATTGACCCACATCAACATTATGAACTCATATGGACCATTTGATCAAGTTTGGATCACAATTCCACAAGAAATTTGATCAGATCACCAAAAGGGCAAAATGGTCATTTTTAGGGTTTTGACTACACAAAGGCAATTTTTGACTGTTTGACCTAGCCAATGGCAAACCAAGCTCACATATGGACTCAAGGACCCCATGGAATTGTCTTGACATACCCAACAAGTTCAAAAGATCCCGAATGCACAAGATTGACAGTTGAATTTTCCAGTCAATTGATCAATTTTGACTGTATACTGAAAAGTCAAACTTTGACTTTTTGGTCAAAATCAAGTGTCAAGATTCATTTTTCATCAAAACATGCCAAATCATGAAACTTGTTCATCAAGAAACCAAGAATTGCAAATTAGGGTTTGAAATGAAGATTTTTCATAACTTAGAATTTTTCTAAGTTATGAAAAAACCCTAATTTTTTCCTAACTTTGTCCTACTTTCTCATCAAGATGCATTTGGATTCAAGGAAAAGTAAAAACATGAAAGTTGTATCCCATTGCAAAATCTACAACTTTGATTCACAAAGTTTCCTCAAAAGAAGCTTGTAGCTCAAGTTACAATTTTTGGAACAAGGGTACCAAACCATTCTTAACTTAGAGAAATTTTGACCTATTTTAGGCAGGATTTTTGCCTAACTTCAAGACCACTTTTCACATACTTCCACTGGGAATTTCAATTTGCATTACAAATATGGATTGTAGTACACATTCCAAGCTTTTCAAAATGTCAAAGAACTCATCAAACAACCTCATGGTTAGAGAGAATCGAATTTGGCAAGTTGGGAAAAACTCACTTTGTTTATGGCCAATTTTCATGTTCATACACTTAGGCAATTTTGAATTCAGCTTGCATTCCTTGATTTCAGGTCCTATATCCCATTTGCACTCATAAATTTAATGCTAACTCATTGTGCCAAGGCCTTATTTTGTGTGTTCAAACATTGTATGCAAAATTAAGCCATAAGTAGAAAAAGCATTATGTCCATTTTTAAAAAGTAAAAACTTTATGTCAACTTGCAAATCAAGAGGTACACAACAAATCTCTTTGGCACAAGTTTTGGAGCTAATCCCACTGATCAAGACTAATGTATGCAACATAGATTGGGGGCCTCCATCAGTCTAAAACTGAACTTGGCATTTTGTTGCTTAAGGTGAAGAAAACTTGCATAACAACTAAAAACTCTATTTCCTGTCAACCAGAGCTTAAGCAAAGATTGTGAACACTTTCTAAACACCAACCCTGACCTGAAACACAAGCCAAACACTTCCAATACATCATCAAACACAGAATCACCATAAAACTGTAAAAACAGGGCATAAGCTGCAGTTGGACTTCTATAGTTCATTCCACTCGTGCATTCTTGCTAAGACTTGTTCAAACACATCCCACATCATCCCAAGAAACTGTTCCAAGCCCTAAACACGACCTGTAACACCCCTAACCCACATCACCATTTTCATATTTTCTGTTTTGCAGTTGGAGTGCCATAACACGATTCACTTAGTTTCAAAGCAAACTAAAGGTTGGAATAGCATCCCTGGACCTCAAGCAAGCTGTACCAATCCTTACCTTGCACTGAAAGCACCTCCATTGCCAGATACGATTCAAGCTGAACAGGTAAGTTCATGAACTCCTATCTCTCTATCCAGGCACATTTAGGTTTAGGTTTGTGAAGAAATTATGTTACATTCATGGCCCTGAATCTGCCCATATCATTACTTTTCGTTTATGTCATGTATGCTATGAGAATTTGAGGTCTGAACATTGATAAAAAGTTAGGTTAAGAATTAGGAATGGAGAAATTCTCTCTCATTTCTGAGAGTTAGGATGAGTTCTTTATATGTCCAGAATCGTGGCTTGATGCTTAACACTTTTCATGTTGTGAGTTTGTGCTAAAAATCAGGGAATCTGGAGATAGGAAAACGCGCGTTTTTGTTGATTCAAACAGGTTCTGAGGTTGAAGACAAAGTCTTCTTGGGCTGGGCCTGAGTTTGACTTCCTATTTGCACCTTGTTTTTACTTTTGAACCCCCTTGGCCCATTGTGCTTATTTTGACCATTTTTTGACTTTTTCTTGTTGTTTCTGACTTATTTATTTTTTCTCATAATATTAAAAATATAAAAAATATTTTTCAAATCATTTTTGTATTTATTAGGCATTTATTTGTTTAAATTGATATTTGTATATAAATAAACACATAAATACCTTTTATTTAAGAATATTAAAAAATAATTCAAATACTTTTATTTTCTGATTCTTGTTTTATTTCTATCTTTAAAAAACATTTTTATAAAAAAATATATTTTTTATTAAATATTAAATATTAATATTTTTGTGTATATTTAGTATTTAGTAAATATTATAAATACTTATATATTTATTAGTATATTTAGGTTAAAAATACAAAAATAATACATTTTTATTTTTACTAATATTTAACTTAAAAAATCACTTGTTTTTTTACAATATACTTCTTTTATTTATTTTTTGTATATATTTGATAAATATGGCATATAATAAATAATTAACACTTTTATTTGTAAAAATTAGGGTTTTTGCCCTAAATGCATAAAAATACCAAAAATTAATTGATTTTATTTTTGCTTACTTGATACATAATAAATACTTTTTACATACATATAAAAAACCTTTTTTTGCATTTTTGCATATTTATTTTATTTTTATTTTGCATATTGTGTAAATAAATACCTTGCAAAATTCCAAGTTTGATGTAATAGTTTAGGATTTAATTTCTTGTTAAAATATCCCCATTTGAACATTTGTACCCCCCCTTCCCATATATTATGTTGTAATAACTTAGGAACTTTATTTCTCGCACTTCAAAGCTTTCTAATTATGCCATGTTAGAATTAGGGTTTTTGTATGCAAATCAATTAACCAAAAATAGTTTAACCTAAATTCAAGATAAACAAGCATGAAAATGGACAACACTAATCACACTTGCACCCCTAGGGTATTCCACTTGTTGCCTTCAAAAATGGGCCATATTGCATGTTAGGTCTCTTTGGGCAAAACAAAACAAATTCAAATGATCATAGTCCCTCGATGACGCTTTCGAAAGTTGCCTAAAAATGATCAAGTCCCTTAAAGGAAAAATTGCCCAAAGATACTTGGCACCATTGCAATCATGGTCTAAACAATGACCCACGCCCGTCCCGTTCACATCCTAACACAAGATTGTCCACCAAATACAATGGTGGAACAAAATTGTTAAAAGGGTTAAAACATTGCAAAGATCTTTGAGAAATTTAGGGTAGATAGCTCTTGATTACTTGCCAACTTGCAAAACAAAACCCTTGCCTATTTTTCAAACCACACATCACTACACTTTCAAAACAACTTTCAAAAACATTGAAAACCTTTTCAAAAGACGTACACCTTTGTATACATCCCAACATGGATCATTACAAAGGTTGCCACCACATTGGCCTCTTTTCAAAACATTTTTAAACCCACACACACAAAGCACCATTTCAAACAATTGAAAATCAAGGCAAGTTGATCTAAGCAAGTAACTAAGAGCCCATGGATAACCATGGATAGAAAGGGTGCTAATACCTTCCCTTTCTATAATCTACTCCCCGAACCCAAGAAAACATCTCAAAGGTTTTTGCTGTGCTTTTTAACCTTTCCTTAGGATAAAATAAAAAGTCGGTGGCGACTCTTGCTTAACCGAAACATTTGCGAAAACAAACGCAAAACCTCAAGTCAGTTCTCCCATCGTATCACAGAACTGGCGACTCTGCTGGGGAAAATTTAAAAGTGGAGTAACCTTAGGGCTTAGATCACCCTCTTGCATGACTAAATTGTTTGTTTTGATTGCTTTATATCTTGGCTCTCTTGTTTGGGTTTACAATCCTACACCCGGATTTTGGGAAACATTCATAGATAGCAATACGTTGTGGAAACTGTGTGGGGTATACTGACACGGTCGAAGCAATAGCTATATTAGTGCGACATATTTGTGAGTACCGGTAACCCTTGAGTTCAATCAAGGAGAGTACGGGGCCGCTGAGTGATGTCACTAAGCACTAATGACCTAGAACCTTACTTGACCATCTTGGCCTTTTATTAGGGGTAGTGAGATGACCGGCTTTGGTGCAGTCCGAAGTTGGTAGATACTCGATACTACACTCATTGAGGGTTGTTTTCTTGGAATATTTTGGTCGCTAGTTAAGTGGCTAAACCAAGACAATGAACAATGAAAACAATCCAATGATATTGAGCTCCTTAGAACCCGGTTACTATTTATAGGACAGGTTTTTAAGCCAACTACACTCAAGAGGGTACTTACCTATGAAACCCCATGCAAGCCTGAAACTAGGGTTCGGTGTGAATTGCTTGTACATATGTTTGTGCATACATCATAAACATCATAAAGCATCATATGCATTTACTAACCATTTCAAGGGTTTAGATCTTCATCTTTGTTCTTGTTTTGTAGGTCATGGAAATTCCTCGCAGAAAAACCATCCAAGTCAACCTTGTGAGAATCCCTCCTCAACTCAAGGAGCTCACATCAAGGATTCCGGAAAGCTCACCCTTCAGTAAAAGACATGGTAGACTTCTCAGCCTAGTCAACACCAACATTGAAGAGGACATGATGAAAGTGCTATTCCAGTTCTTTGACCCTCTTCATCACTGTTTCACTTTCCCCGACTTCCAGTTGGTGCCCACTTCGGAGGAGTTTTCTCAACTCCTGAGAATTCATATCCTTAATCAACTACCTTTCAACGGTACGGAAAAGGAACCAAAGCCGGAAGATGTTGCTCGAGCATTACATCTACAGCCTTCTGACATCAAGGGGCATTGGGAAACTAGAAGCGGCGTCAAAGGTTTCTTAGCAAAATTCTTGTTTGAGAAGGCACAAGAATGTTGGAATTCATTGGACCTACAAGCCTTTGAAGAAATTGTGGCACTCCTTATCTATGGGTTGGTCCTGTCCCCAAATCCTGACCAGCTTGTAGAAGTCAACGCCGTCAAAATCTTCTTGTCCAGAAATCCAATACCAACATTGCTTGGGGACATTCTTCACTCATTTTACACACGAACAATGAGAAAGAGGGGTGTTCTCATGTGCTGTACTCCTCTCCTTGCAAGGTGGTTTATTTCGCACCTTCCACAATCTGTCTTGAAGAATGACCAAGGCTCAAGGTGGTCCCAACGGTTGATGACTCTTACTCACTCTGATGTACATTGGTGTTCTCGGTCCAGAGAAAATGTCATCATCGTCGATCGTTGTGGAGAGTTCCCTAATGTTCCATTACTTGGCATTAGAGGGGGCATTACCTACAACCCTTGTCTAGCTTTGAGGCAATTTGGATATGCACGAAGGGATGGCCCTCACGACATGTTGATTCCTGACCTAGTTTTTGACTTCGACAACGATGCGCAAGGACTTCGCCAAAGATTCATCAGAGCTTGGAGGATGCCCAACAAGGTTGATAGCAAGACACTGGGGCACAAGAACTCCATCCCTCTTGAGCCTTATCTCAAGTGGGTACGAGCCCGAGCCCAGAGTCTAATGATGCCTTATCCTCATGTTCTCCCTGTGATTAAAGAGCCTGTCAAGGAAGGAGAGGTTCCCTACACCATCCTATATCCTGACATGCCTACATCATGGGAGGAGATGCAGAAGAGTTGGATCCAACTCAAGGAGGAACAGAACACTTTTGAAGCCAGCTTCTACGCCAGCGAGAAGAAGGTTCTAGAGCTCACCCGCCAACTCCATGAGCAAGAGACCCTCAACACCTACATCGCACCAAAGAGGATGTGCAACGTCTTTTTACCTTGAGAAGTTGTTTTTGTAATATTTGGCCCATGGGGCATTTATGTACTAACAAATTTCTTCTTATTAATATGACGTGCGTTCTTTTTTGTCTGCAACAATTTTGAATATTCTAAATCCTTGAATGCATTGCATACATAAGCATACCATTCATCATGCGCATAGGCAGGTCTCTACACCAGGTTTCCTTATCTTTCTGCTGTTTATTTCAGTAAGATGGATCTCGAGCAAACAGTCAAGGACTTGCAATCTCAGAATGCACAGTTTCAACAACTCCTGATGACCTTGGCTAAGGGTCAGGAGGATCTAAAGGCCCTACTGGGGAACAAAGACCAAGTGAAGAAGAAGAAAAAGAGAGTCGGGGTGGCTACTTTAGGGAGAAGGTTTGAAGGAGAAGCCCGGAGAGTGCTTGAATTTCCCCCTACTTCTGAGGAGGGAACCAGTAAAGGGAATGCGGCTGCAGTACCTTCCGAGTCTGATATGGAAGAAGAAGAGGTTGAGGAGGACGAAGACTACTCTGATCAACAATACCCTCCGGCTGATGACAAGTACAAAGGTTTAGAAGACAGGTTGGCAGCTATGGAGCTGCAGAGAGTCTCGGGTTTAGATTTCGAAGACTTGGGTTTAGTTGCCGGAATTGTGATTCCCCCAAAGTTCAAAGTGCCGGTTTTTGTGAGGTATGACGGGCTGTCCTGTCCAAAAATGCATCTTAGGTCCTATGTAAGGAGGATCCAACCGTACACTTCGGACAAGAACCTTTGGATCCATTTCTTTCAGGATAGCCTTTCTGGGGCTCAACTGGAGTGGTTCTATCAACTAGATGGAACCAGTATCCGAAACTGGGAAGACTTGGCCACCGCCTTTTACAAACAATATCAGTACAATTCTGACCTTGCTCCCACGCGTACCCAACTTCAAGGTATGTCACTGGGAACGGGCGAAGGATTCAAAGAATATGCACAAAAATGGAGAGACTTGGCTGGCAGGGTGCAGCCGCCTTTGACTGACCGCGAACTGGTTGACATGTTTCTAGGGACCTTGTCTGGTCCATTTTTCAATCATCTAATTGGTAACTCTTCCGCTGGGTTTACAGATTTGATCTTAACAGGCGAGAGAATAGAAGCTGGCATCAAGTCAGGGAAGATTTAGAAGGGTGCCTCCGCAAGTACCAAGAAGAAGCCTTTCAAAAAGGAAGCTAGTGCTCTTTATGGCCCTAGAAGACAAGTTAAGCCAGAACGCCGCCAAGCCGTCAATGCATTGGTAATTTCAAAGCCTATTGCTGCTCCTCAGCAGTACAATCAACAAAGAGGTGAGAGGCCCAAAAGGCCGTACACTCGGCTGAATATGACCTTGTCACAAATCTTACCGCAACTGCTATCGACCAACTTGGTGACCATCAGAGAGGCTCCGAAGGTCGTGAATATTGCATCTCCTAAGTATAATTCAAATGCCCGCTGTGCTTATCACTCTGATAGCCCCGGGCATACTACAGATGATTGTTGGGCCCTAAGAAATAAGGTTCAAGACCTTATCGATGCGAAGGAAATATAGTTTGAGGCGCCTGAGAGGCCTAACGTTATGACTGCTCCTATGCCCCAGCATGGAGTAAATGCTGTTGAGGAAGATTTGTATGCTGTTTCGGTGAATGATGTTGCTACCCCTCTATTGACTGTTAAGAGGAATCTGTTGCTGGCCGATTTATTTCCGGGTTGTAGCAAGGGTTGCCTCCTGTGTGCTGTTATCCCTACTGGTTGTCCGCTGCTGAAATCAGGCATCAAAAGCCTGATGGACAGCAAATAAATTCTGTTCAAGAAAACCGTTGTTCCATTTGTTTCCGCTGAAGAAGTATCTGTCGTCACAATTTTCAACAATCCTACCAAGGCTCCCCCGAGGAAGCCAGTCAAAATTATGTCTGTTGCACCCATTATTATTACTGTTCCGGGGCCCCTCCCTATGAATCTGACAAGGCTGTCCCATGGCACTATGGGGCAGATGTGTATGTGCTTGGAATGAAGCAGGAGTTCAACACCGGTACCAGTATCAGTAACATCACTGGTCCCGCCAAAATTACCCGCAGTGGCAGGCTCTTCTCGCCTGACATAGCACCACCAGTTATCCGAAAACCTCTTATCATCACACCCGCAAGTGTGCATGTTTCCCTTCCAAATCAAGTTCCTGTGTCCATCCTTGCCGCCGAGTCCTCTGATACTCGGGGCAAAGGAGTTGCTACCGATTTGCCTGCCTAGACGGAGGCACCAAAAAAGACCGCTGTTGAAGCCTCCCAACAAGAGATGGAGGAAATCCTCAAAATTATTAAGAAAAGAGATTTCAACGTCGTAGAACAGTTGGGGCATACTCCTTCCAAGATCTCCATGCTATCATTGCTGCTATGCTCAGAGGCCCATGCCAAGGCCTTGATTTCATTTTTGAAAACAGCCCATGTGCCACAAGAGACATCTGCAGATCAATTCATTGACTGTGTGGCTAATTTGACCGCTGACAATGGTTTAGGTTTCTCGGATGCTGATCTTACCGTCAAGGGGAAGAACCACAATGATGCCCTACATGTCTCCATAGAATGCAGGGACACTACTCTTGCACACGTGTTGGTGGACACCGGTTCTTCCCTGAATGTATTGCCCAAGAAGGCCTTAGACCGGTTGGATTGTGAGGGTCTGGAATTGAAGCCTAGTAACATCATTGTTAGAGCCTTCGACAGTTCTAAGAGGATGGTGCATGGTGAGGTAGACATTCCTATTCGTGTGGGTTCCCAAGTCTTTGACTCAACGTTCTACGTGATGGACATCCGTCCATCTTATTCCTGCTTGCTGGGTCGACCTTGGATTCACAAGGCTGGGGCTGTAACATCCACTCTACACCAGAAGCTCAAATACCCTGTCAGAGGGAAGATTGTTACTGTGCAGGGGGAGGAAGAATACATGGTTAGTCATCTGAATTCCTTCTGGTATATTGAGATGGACGGGGAGTTTATTGAAACTCCCTTTCAACATTTTGAAGAGGTGCCCCAGACGTTGGCATCAGCTGAAACTGTGATTGAAGACCCTCCTTTGAAGATGGCTTCCTTGAAGGATGCCCGGGATGTAATTGAGAAAGGCGAGTGCGCAAACTGGGGTCAACTTCCTGACTTCACTCCAAAGACCGACAAGTTTGGGCTGGGCTTCACTGCGGAGGCTCAAAGGGCTGTTCACAAAGAAAGGATCAGAAAACCTCTGGTGTTCATCACCAACCCTAGAGTGAATGCTATTGAGGATAACGTAGAGGAAGCGGAATTTGATAGCTGGATCTACCCGACAACCAACAACGGACCAAGCAACTGGACGGCAAAAGATTTTACACCTATTACTTTTGTCACGCAGTAATGAGCTCTTTTGATTTCAATTTGTAACAAACAATATGTTGAAACTTTTATTGGCTCGGTGTCCTACCCGGGGCACCGTGGCTCCATTTGTGAGGGCTTTTTGTATGAAATTTTCATATATCATTAATCAAAACATTGGACGTTTGTTGCATTTCAAATCTTGTGCTCTTTTTCTTTCTTTGTTTATATATTACAAAACAGTTATATTTACACACACTCACTTATACAGGTTCCAATCCACTCTGGATCTCACTGGTAACAGCTCTGCTACTGCCAGTTATGACTTCGAAAATCCGATCAACTTAGCCGAAGACGAGGGTGAAGATGATTGAGAAGTGCCTGGTGAACTCGCAAGACTGCTACTCCAGGAAGAGAGGGCCATTCAGCCGCATGAAGAGCCAGTGGAGACGGTAAATCTGGGTACTGAGACAGATAGAAAAGAAGTCAAGATTGGTGCCAATCTGGAGCTCAGCGTAAAACAACGGTTGATTCAGATGCTGCATGATTACATGGAAATCTTTGCTTGGTCTTACGAAGACATGCCTGGTTTGGATGCCGACATTGTAGTTCATCACCTGCCTACCAAGGAAGACTGCCCTCCGGTAAAACAAAAGGTCCGCCGCATGCGCCCAGAGATGTCTGAGAAAATCAAAGCTGAGGTTATGAAACAATTTGATGCCGGGTTTCTAGCAGTGACTGCTTATCCTCAGTGGGTGGCCAACGTGGTTCCAGTACCAAAGAAATATGGTAAAGTCAGAATGTGTGTTGACTACAGGGATTTTAACAGGGCCAACCCTAAAGACGATTTCCCTCTGCCTCACATCGACGTTCTTGTTGACAATACTGCTCAACACAAGGTGTTCTCCTTCATGGATGATTTTTCAGGGTATAATCAGATCAAGATGGCTCCTGAAGATATGGAAAAGACTACCTTTGTTACTCAGTGGGGCACCTTTTGCTACAAGGTCATGCCATTTGGGTTGAAAAATGCTGGGGCAACCTACCAACAGGCCATGGTTGCTTTATTTCATGATATGATCCATCACGAGATAGAAGTGTACGTCGATGATATGATTGCAAGATCTCAAACTGAGGAGGAACACCTTGACCATCTGCGGAAGCTGTTTGACCGACTGAAGTTGTACAAACTGAGGTTGAATCCAAACAAATGCACCTTTGGGGTGAGGTCTGGAAAATTGCTAGGTTTCATTGTAAGCGACAAAGGTATTCAGGTGGACCCTGCCAAGGTGAAAGCGATACAAGAGATGCCAGCTCCCAAGACAGAGAAAGAAGTCAGAGGCTTTCTAGGACGACTGAATTACATTGCCCGATTCATCTCGCATCTAACTGCTACCTGTGAGCCAATCTTCAAATTACTGAAGAAATATCAAGTAGTACGTTGGAACGATGAATGTCAGGTCGCTTTCAAAAAGATAAAAGAGTATCTCCAAGAACCACCCATTCTTATGCCACCAGTGGAAGGGAGACCTCTAATACTATACTTGACAGTACTTGACAACTCAATGGGGTGTGTGCTGGGGCAGCATGACGAGTCTGGCCGAAAAGAGCACGCTATTTATTACCTGAGCAAAAAGTTTACTGACTGTGAGACTCGGTACTCACTGCTCGAGAAAACTTGCTGCGCTCTGGTATGGGCTGCTCGCCGGCTGAGACAGTATATGTTGACTCACACTACTCTGTTGATTTCAAAAATGGATCCAATCAAGTACATATTCGAAAAGCCCGCTCTGTCCGGAAGAATCGCAAGATGGCAAATGATCTTGACAGAATATGACATCCAATACACAACTCAAAAAGCCATCAAGGGAAGTGTATTGGCAGACCATTTGGCACACCAACCTATAGACGATTACCAATCATTGAACTTTGAATTTCCAGACGAAGATATCATGGTAGTAACTGATTGTGAGGTACCCGGACCGGAGGAAGGACCTGAGGAAGGATCCCGTTGGTCTATGCATTTTGAAGGAGCCTCGAACGCTTTGGGTAACGGCATCGGCGCTGTGATCATATCCCCTAAAGGTACTCATACTCCACTCACTGCCCGACTGTGTTTCAACTGCACCAACAACATGGCGAAATATGAGGCATGTATCATGGGTCTTCAAGCTGCAATCGACTTAAGGATCAAGTTTCTGAGTGTCTTCGGAGATTCCGCTCTCGTGATCAATCAGATCAAAGGCGAGTGGGATACGAAACACCCAAATCTTATTCCTTACAAGGAGTATGTGTTAACTTTGCTTCCCCACTTTGAAGAGATAACTTTTGAACACTTCCCAAGAGAGGAGAATCAATTAGCAGATGCACTAGCTACGATGTCTTCAATGTTCAAGGTCAAATGGGACAACGAGGCTCCCCGGATCATTATCTGGAAGTTGGACGAACCAGCATATTGCTGCGATCTTGAGGCCGAAGAAGTAACCGAAAAACCATGGTATCATGAGGTGAAGAGATATTTGGAAGCTCAAGAATACCCCAAAGGCGCATCAGTCAATGACAAGAAATTCCTGAGAAGGTTTGCGTCAAAATTCTTCCTCAGCAACGACATTCTCTACAAACGAAACCATGATTCAATTTTACTGCGTTGTGTGGATAAGACTGAAGCAGAGAAGATCATGGTAGAACTATATGAAGGTACATTTGGAACACATTCCAGTGGACATACCATGGCGAAGAAAATCCTTCGGGCAGGATATTTCTGGTCCACAATGGAAGCTGACTGTTACCAACATTCTCGAACTTGTCATAAATTCCAGATCTATGCTGATAAGGTGCACATTCCTCTGGTTCCTCTGAACGTTCTGACGGCACCTTGGCCTTTTGCAATGTGGGGCATCGATATGATTGGCGAGATATGACCAACGGCATCCAACGGGCATCGTTTCATCTTGGTAGCGATTGATTACTTCACGAAGTGGGTGGAAGCAGCTTCCTACGCCACCGTAACCAAGAGCATCGTGGCACGTTTCATTCGGCATAACCTGATCTGTCGGTACGGCGTCCCGGAAAGAATCATTACGGACAATGGTACCAATCTTAACAACAAGATGATCACTGAGCTCTGCGAGCAATTCAAGATACAGCACCACAACTCTTCTCCTTACCGGCCGAAGATGAATGGAGCTGTCGAAGCGGCAAATAAAAACATCAAGAAAATTGTGCAGAAGATGACAGTGACCTATAAAGATTGGCACGAAATGTTACCATTTTCTCTTCATGGGTACCGTACCTCAACACGGACGTCAACTGGGGCAACACCCTTTTCCTTGGTCTATGGCATGGAGGCAGTCTTGCCGATTGAAGTCCAGATACCCTCTCTCCGGATAATGAAGGATGCAGACTTGAGCGAAGATGATTGGATCCAGACTCGACTTGATCAATTAAACCTAATTGACGAAAAAAGACTCACCGCTATCTATCATGGTCAGACGTACCAAAAACGAATGATCAGGGCATTTAACAAGAAAGTCAGACGATAATAGTATCAAGTCGGAGACCTGGTAATCAAGCGCATCATTCTTCCTCAAAGTGATCCTAGGGGCAAATGGACCCCTACGTACGAAGGGCCATTTGTGGTTAAACATATCTTCTCAGGAGGAGCTATGATTCTAACCACCATGGATGGTGACGACCTTCCTCACCCCGCCAATGCAAACATAGTAAAAAGATACTACGCATGAATAAAAGACCCGCTAGGTTGACATACCTAGGCAAAAATAAGGGCTTCCCGGCGAACCAAAAGGGTTCGGGCAAAAATAAGGGATGAAATGAAAAGAATCTGTACACCCGGCAAGTCGAAAACCTGAAAAGGAGGCTTGGGCAAAAAAGGGTATCCCGGTGGACTGAAAACCCGAAAGGGCGGTCCAGGTAAAAGTTAGGGATAAAGCGTAACACTATGTCTCATTGGATCACCTTGCATCCAGAATTCGGTATCAACTATCGGGCCCAGACTTCGGCATCGATCAATCAGCTTCATCTTCAACTAAGCAGCAAAGTGATGAGACACTTGAAGATATAAAGGCGATAGCAGAATTGGAAGCCAGTGGGAATATTGTTCACATAGCTGTTTTGTTTCCTTTTTCAAAATTGTATGAACTTTATGTTATTCGGCGGCGTTCTCTTACTAGGACGCTAGCCTCTTGTACAAAAAACGCATATTTACAGGCAAACTTCAAAATCAATACAAATTCACTTTTCCAAACAAATTGCCAATTGTTTTTCCTTTTTCTGATTTGTCTTGCGAAGAACGTCCAATGTTCATTTTTGATATATGCACTTGACATTAAATTGCTAATTCATAAATACTTGCATGCGAAACAAAGGACTGATTACAGGTGACATCAGAAACAGGGGCAATGTAGAGTTGTCCAGGCAGTCTAGTTGCTCTATCCGCCAAGGTACCAAGGTAGATTCAACTGAAGAATGTGATCAAGTTACCTCAACTCCCCAGTAGAGTATAGGCATTCCTCAGCAAGCATCCTCGACAGTCTTGATCTAAGATTGTTCCCCAGCGGAATACAGACACCCCAGTAGAAACATTTCCCGGTACAGTCCGAAAGGGTTCCCCAGGAAAATTGGAATCCATATCCCCAGCAGGTCTTGGAGCTTATCCTCAGTAGATTCTGAAAGCTTATCCCCTGCCGAATACGAACGTCCCTCCGTTTTCATTCAAAAGTTATTCCTCACAAGGGCTTATAATTGGGTTATCCTCAGCTAATTACCACGGAAGATCGCCCTCGGAGAAGTTCTTCCTATCCCCAGCAGAGTTCATCAAGGTTCCCCAACATAACTTATCAACAGAATCCTCAGCGGAGTTTATCATTGTTATCCCCAGCGGAGTCCATCATTGAAATCCTCAACTGAGCTCTCGTCAAAACTTCAGCGAAGTATCTCTTCCCACAGAATAATTCCCCTCAGAGTAATCGCTCCAACAAGTTATTCCCCAACGGAGTCATCTTCTCCTACCGATGTATTCTTGCAACCATCATCCCTAGCGGAAACAAAGAACTCTACTCTTCAACATCAGCCCAGGATTTAATTGCCCGGCCGGTCGTCAAGGATTTATTTTCCTAGACGAAAATACATTCATAAACATTTCACATTTCATACATCTTGCTTACATACATGATAAAGTGCATACAACGCTATCTCATTTTGAGCATCATGACATCATGCATTTCATACATCATGACATTGCATACAACTGATGATTTGCCTTTTCAGGGAAAAGGACAATCCAAAAGAGGGCATACCTTCAACTGTCATAATTCCAGATTCGATTCCTGTATCTAGCCAGGGCACATCTGTGAGTGATCAGTTTCCATATTCGATTCTTGTATCTAGCCAGGGCACATCTGAAGAGTTTAAAGATTCGATTCCTGTATCCAGCTAGGGCATATCTATCAACTGTCACAATTCCAGATTCGATTCCTGTATCTAGCCAGGGCACATCTGAAGAGTTTGAATATTCGATTCCTGTATCCAGCCAGGGCATATCTGCTGACGACTAATTCCAGATTCGATTCCTGTATCCAGCCAGGGCATATCTATTGACGACCAATTCCAGATTCGATACCTGTATCCAGCCAGGGCACATCTGTGAGCAACCGATTATAGACTCGACACCTGTATCTAGCCAGGGCATGTCTGCATGAAGAGATTGAAGATCAACACCTGTAACAAGCCAGGAAAACATCTGTCTTTCTCAAAGTGCACTAGTTCTCGCTAAGGAATCTCTTATGCGATCAACGCTTCCAAATGGCATCCATAAGCCCATTCCCGACAAGGTTCTGTCACGTCTCCAGATGGCATCTATAAGCCCATCCTCTTATCCACCACATCTCCAAATGGCATCTGTAAACCCATTCCCGCTATCACATTGCTGATACTCTATCATGCGAGTGCAAATTTCAGGGCACTCTAGTGTCCAATCTCCTTTTACCCTCGAGTCACGAAAGGCAAACTTGCCAATCTAACTCTTCAGGTTCAAGAAGATTGAACAGGGGCAACTGTTGTACCCCAAAATTTGCCCTCCCATTTTCTCAACATTTTCTCATCACAAGGCCCTTAGAGCTCAAGATCCAGTTAGGGTTTCCTCTGCTCAAGACTTCTCCTTGCACTGTTGACCCAAATTAGGGTTTGTGTTTGCACAAAGATGTTTTGACCTAAAATGCCTAAGAGGACTTTCATGCTTCATGTTGGACTCCCAAGTTTATCCATACCAAGTTTCAAGCCTTGATTCCAAATTTTGCCCAGTCAATTGGACAATTGACCTAGAAATTAGCTGTATTGGGGATAAAGTCAACCATGGCCAATTGACAGTCAAACCTCATGAAAATTGACCCACATCAACATTATGAACTCATATGGACCATTTGATCAAGTTTGGATCACAATTCCACAAGAAATTTGATCAGATCACCAAAAGGGCAAAATGGTCATTTTTAGGGTTTTGACTACACAAAGGCAATTTTTGACTGTTTGACCTAGCCAATGGCAAACCAAGCTCACATATGGACTCAAGGACCCCATGGAATTGTCTTGACATACCCAACAAGTTCAAAAGATCCCAAATGCACAAGATTGACAGTTGAATTTTCCAGTCAATTGATCAATTTTGATTGTATACTGAAAAGTCAAACTTTGACTTTTTGGTCAAAATCAAGTGTCAAGATTCATTTTTCATCAAAACATGCCAAATCATGAAACTTGTTCATCAAGAAACCAAGAATTGCAAATTAGGGTTTGAAATGAAGATTTTTCATAACTTAGAATTTTTCTAAGTTATGAAAAAACCCTAATTTTTTCCTAACTTTGTCCTACTTTCTCATCAAGATGCATTTGGATTCAAGGAAAAGTCAAAACATGAAAGTTGTAGCCCATTGCAAAATCTACAACTTTGATTCACAAAGTTTCCTCAAAAGAAGCTTGTAGCTCAAGTTACAATTTTTGGAACAAGGGTACCAAACCATTTTGCCTAACTTCAAGACCACTTTTCACATACTTCCACTGGGAATTTCAATTTTCATTATAAAGATGGATTGTAGTACACATTCCAAGCTTTCCAAAATGTCTAAGAACTCATCAAACAACCTCATGGTTAGAGAGAATCGAATTTGGCAAGTTGGGAAAAACTCACTTTGTTTATGGCCAATTTTCATGTTCATACACTTAGGCAATTTTGAATTCAGCTTGCATTCCTTGATTACAGGTCCTATATCCCATTTGCACTCATAAATTTAATGCTAACTCATTGTGCCAAGGCCTTATTTTGTGTGTTCAAACATTGTATGCAAAATTAAGCCATAAGTAGAAAAAGCATTATGTCCATTTTTGAAAAGTAAAAACTTTATGTCAACTTGCAAATCAAGAGGTACACAACAAATCTCTTTGGCACAAGTTTTGGAGCTAATCCCACTGATCAAGACTAATGTATGCAACATATATTGGGGGCCTCCATCAGTCTAAAACTGAACTTGGCATTTTGTTGCTTAAAGGTGAAGAAAACTTGCATAACAACTAAAAACTCTCATTCTTGTCAACCAGAGCTTAAGCAAAGATTGTGAACACTTTCTAAACACCAACCCTAACCTGAAACACAAGCCAAACACTTCCAATACATCATCAAACACATAATATCCATAAAACTGTAAAAACAGGGCATAAGCTGCAGTTGGACTTCTATAGTTCATTCCACTCGTGCATTCTTGCTAAGACTTGTTCAAACACATCCCACATCATCCCTAGAAACTGTTCCAAGCCCTAAACACGACCTGTAACACCCCTAACCCACATCACCATTTTCATATTTTTTGTTTTGCAGTTGGAGTGCCATAACACGATTCACTTAGTTTCAAAGCAAACTAAAGGTTGGAATAGCATCCCTGGACCTCAAGCAAGCTGTACCAATCCTTACCTTGCACTGAAAGCACCTCCATTGCCAGATACGATTCAAGCTGAACAGGTAAGTTCATGAACTCCTATCTCTCTATCCAGGCACATTTAGGTTTAGGTTTGTGAAGAAATTATGTTACATTCATGGCCCTGAATCTGCCCATATCATTACTTTTCGTTTATGTCATGTATGCTATGAGAATTTGAGGTCTGAACATTGATAAAAAGTTAGGTTAATAATTAGGAATGGAGAAATTCTCTCTCATTTCTGAGAGTTAGGATGAGTTCTTTATATGTCCAGAATCGTGGCTTGATGCTTAACACTTTTCATGTTGTGAGTTTGTGCTAAAAATCAGGAAATCTGGAGATAGGAAAACGCGCGTTTTTGTTGATTCAAATAGGTTCTGAGGTTGAAGACAAAGTCTTCTTGGGCTGGGCCTGAGTTTGACTTCCTATTTGCACCTTGTTTTTACTTTTGAACCCCCTTGGCCCATTGTGCTTATTTTGACCATTTTTTGACTTTTTCTTGTTGTTTCTGACTTATTTATTTTTTCTCATAATATTAAAAATATAAAAAATATTTTTCAAACCATTTTTGTATTTATTAGGCATTTATTTGTTTAAATTGATATTTGTATATAAATAAACACATAAATACCTTTTATTTAAGAATATTAAAAAATAATTCAAATACTTTTATTTTCTGATTCTTGTTTTATTTCTATCTTTAAAAATCATTTTTATAAAAAAATATATTTTTTATTAAATATTAAATATTAATATTTTTGTGTATATTTAGTATTTAGTAAATATTATAAATACTTATATATTTATTAGTATATTTAGGTTAAAAATACAAAAATAATACATTTTTATTTTTACTAATATTTAACTTAAAAAATCACTTGTTTTTTTACAATATACTTCTTTTATTTATTTTTTGTATATATTTGATAAATATGGCATATAATAAATAATTAACACTTTTATTTGTAAAAATTAGGGTTTTTGCCCTAAATGCATAAAAATACCAAAAATTAATTGATTTTATTTTTGCTTACTTGATACATGATAAATACTTTTTACATACATATAAAAAACCTTTTTTTGCATTTTTGCATATTTATTTTATTTTTATTTTGCATATTGTGTAAATAAATACCTTGCAAAATTCCAAGTTTGATGTAATAGTTTAGGATTTAATTTCTTGCTAAAATATCCCCATTTGAACATTTGTACCCCCCTTCCCATATATTGTGTTGTAATAACTTAGGAACTTTATTTCTCGCACTTCAAAGCTTTCTAATTATGCCATGTTAGAATTAGGGTTTTTGTATGCAAATCAATTAACCAAAAATAGTTTAACCTAAATTCAAGATAAACAAGCATGAAAATGGACAACACTAATCACACTTGCACCCCTAGGGTATTCCACTTGTTGCCTTCAAAAATGGGCCATATTACATGTTAGGTCTCTTTGGGCAAAACAAAACAAATTCAAATGATCATAGTCCCTCGATGACGCTTTCGAAAGTTGCCTAAAAATGATCAAGTCCCTTAAAGGAAAAATTGCCCAAAGATACTTGGCACCATTGCAATCATGGTCTAAACGATGACCCACGCCCGTCCCTTTCACATCCTAATACAAGATTGTCCACCAAATACAATGGTGGAACAAAATTGTTAAAAGGGTTAAAACATAGCAAAGATCTTTGAGAAATTTAGGGTAGATAGCTCTTGATTACTTGCCAACTTGCAAAACAAAACACTTGCCTATTTTTCAAACCACACATCACTACACTTTCAAAACAACTTTCAAAAACATTGAAAACCTTTTCAAAAGACGTACACCTTTGTATACATCCCAACATGGATCATTACAAAGGTTGCCACCACATTGGCCTCTTTTCAAAACATTTTCAAACCCACACACACAAAGCACCATTTCAAACAATTGAAAATCAAGGCAAGTTGATCTAAGCAAGTAACTAAGAGCCCATGGATAACCATGGATAGAAAGGGTGCTAATACCTTCCCTTTCTATAATCTACTCCCCGAACACAAGAAAACATCTCAAAGGTTTTTGCTGTGCTTTTTAACCTTTCCTTAGGATAAAATAAAAAGTCGGTGGAGACTCTTGCTCAACCGAAACATTTGCGAAAACAAACGCAAAACCTCAAGTCAGTTCTCCCATCGTATCACACTCACCATATCGAGTGGGTCATAGCCCCTGACTTATGTCATTAACTTTGGCTAGAGGAAAATAAATCCCCTTTGCCCCTTGCTAGACATTTTGATTCATCATGACCTGCATCACAGACCCTAGAGATCTTTGAAATGGATTAGTCCTTATGTAGGATGTATGCAGTGGTATGATGGCATGATGTTATGCTATGCGTGGAGTGATGTAAGTAAACCCTGTTATGAGTCCAGGTTAAGGACTGTAAACAAAACCTGCAAGAAACTCAAGTGTCAGATAACAAGCATGCAAGTAATTCAAGTTTGAAAGCACACAAGTCACACAGAGAGCCCTTAGAGTTCAGGCCAGCATGAAGTTTGGGGTACTACCCTCTTGAAGTTGGTGGGCTCAAAAACCTGTCCTATCAAAAGTAACCGGGTTCTAAGGAGCTCAATATCATTGGGTTGTTTTCTGTGTTCATTGTTTCGATTTAGCCACTGAACTGGCGATCAAAATATTCCAAGAAAATAACCCTCAATGAGTGTAGTATCGAGTATCTACCAACTTCGGACTGCACCAAAGTCAGTCATCTCACTACCCCTAAAGAGGCCAGGATGGTCAAGTAAGGTTCCTAAGGTCATTTGATGCTTCACGACAGCACGTGGTGGCCCCGTACTCTCCTTGACTTGACTCAAGGGTTACCGGTACTCACCAAAGTGCCACATCAACGTAGCAAACTGCTTCAACCGTGTCAGTATACCCCGCACAGTTCCCTCACAGTTTGTTGCTACTTTCTAAGAGGTATCCCCCAGATCCGAGTTAGGATCTATGAAACTCCCAAAACAGGCCCGCATATTTAAAGCAAATAGATCAAGCAATTGAAAACATGATGATGAACTATTCCTAAGGTACACCTAACTTTATTAATTCCCCAGCAGAGTCGCCAGTTCTGTGACCGGTGGAAATAGAACTGACTGTTTTTAAGCTGGTTTCGCGAAATGTCGCGGAAGCAAGAGTCGCCACCGTCTTTTATTTTCTCCAACATGGAAAGGACAAAAGCACAGCAAAATTTCTTATGAGAATGTTTCTCGGTTCGGGAGGTAGATTTATAGAAAGGGAAGGTGTTAGCACCCTTTCTATCCATGGTTATCCATGGGCTCTTAGGTACTTGCTCTTATGTTTTCAAAATGTTTGCTTTTCAAATGTTGGTGGGTTTGAAAAAGTTTCTTTGAAAGATTTCTGAATGACTCTTGTATCTGTCCTCAAGAGTGTTTGAAAAATTTGTTTTGAAAGCTTTTGAAAGTGTAAGGTGTGAAAAGTATTTTGTTTGTTTTGAAAAGAGCAAGTACCCATGAGTCATCTACCTACCCTAAGGAATTAAGCTGTGTAAGTGTCCTTTAGATAGTGCTATCCCACCATTGAGAGGTAGGTAGCACCATCGTTGGAGGTGTTCGGGTCAATTCGATTATCAGGACAGTGTGGTCACCGAAGCAACGGTAGGACACCTTAGAAGTAACCCTAATGTCCTAGATCCTTTTATCCGAGGCAACCGTTTCGAGGCAACTGTTTCGAGGCAACTGGATCTTAGACATAAGAGCGACTGCTAAAACGTCCTATACTTGACGACCACGTTTCGAAGGCAACGAGTGAGGCGTACCCTAGAAGTGGTGTGTGCATTGTGTGTTGTTTTCAGTTAATGTTTGTCTTGGTAATTAGTGAGCTACGAGTTTGTTTTTATTTACCATACATTCTTTCATGCATTTAACAGTTAGGGGGTGCAGAAAGTAAATTGCGGAGACATAAATCCTACGCTATTACAAGGCGCGGGTCTATACATCGCCAAAAAATACAAAGACCCGTTTTTGGTAAATAAGTACGAGAAATAGTAAATAAAACAACAAAAATCCTAATTACTATTACATCCGGAGGCAGTTACATAAATAATCAAAATAAAGAATTAAAACTAAAATGCGCGCGAAAGAAAGAATCAGGAATGTCTTAAGGGTGTTGACCCTTTTAAGAAAAGAAATTGATTTTTTTTTGGTCTTTTTGGAATTAAATGCAATTAATTAAATAAACCTAATCTAACTAATTAATTTATTAAAGGAAAATATTTTTTTTGTGTTTTTGTGTTTTTGTGTTTTTATGAAATAAAATAAGAGAATTAAAATTCTAAGTTAACCTAATTCTAAGTTATTTTAGTTATTTAAAAAAAGGTTAAAATGGCCTAATTAAAACTAATTTATTTAATATTTATTTACAAAAATAATATGAGAATAATAATAATAATAATGTTAATTCTATTTTTTTGATTTTTTATGAAAATATTAGTTGGTTAATTATGTTAATAAGAAATAAAATAAAAAAGGTTAGAAATTAAATTGGAAAATAAAGAATGAAAAGAAAAGAATAAACCAATGGAAGGGGGTATTGGGCCAGGAAGGAGGGTGCATTGTTGGAATTATGGCCCATTGAAGCTTCAGCTCGTTTGACTTTCTTGGATTGCCTATGCCCACGTTGACTCCAGAGTACCATGGTCCTCCTGCTTTGGCCACTGGATCTGCACTGATGACACTTGGAGCGCTGGGATATGAGGTCTATGGTGGAGGCTGTTTGAGAATCTACACAGGAACGCCTTGAAAAAAATAATATGAAAATTATGGGGGACCTGGGAATCGAACCCAGGTCCCAGAGGTCACCAAACACATCTTCCACCACTGCATCACTTAGGCGCGTTTGTAAGTGAAATAGAAAAGAAATATTAAATAAAACAAATGTGTTATATGCTGGAAATAAGAAAAAGCGCGCGCCCAGTTTGAACTGACCACTCCCTGATTGCCACGCCCTTCGTCTTCTTCGTTCCTGCAAAAACATGAAACACATAGCGGGGGTTTTAAACCCCCACAAAATGCAGACATTTTAAAAATAGCGAATAGACGCTCATTGAATATAAAAAGGGCGCGAGGTGTTCATCCTGTTCGTCTTGTCACACTGATTTTGGCCATGTACATTTGGAGTCCTGGTTTTACAGTATAGCAAAAGCCCTAAATAACAAGCTCTGAAAACCTAGAAATTCGTCCATGGTGATTTTCGATTTAAGGCATCATTCTCAAATTAAATCACATGGAAAGCTTTGTATTGATCCTGTGAGCATAATGCCATCAACAAAAAGTGTTAAAAATGCATAAATGTATGACTGTAATTTTGAGAAAGAATATAAACCGTGTGACTTGTGTAACGAGATTCCTTGAGGTTTTTGGCTTAATTCTGATTGCAAAAGGTTCCTGGAAGGGTCAGGAGTGTGTTTGGATTAAAGAGAGAGTTTGAATTGTGTGGGAAGATGGTTTTCAGTTTGTGATTTTTCTCTTCAAAAATGAAATTTGCTTTGGCCCTTTTTGAGTGTTCTAGGTAGTGTTCTCGGTCTCAGAAGCTTGCATATAGGTTTTGTAATGTGAATCAATCAAAATAATGGACATTTAAGCCTTTGCCATGAAGTTTTGATTTTGCCATGAACACCATTAAACCACTTGCCATATTTGCTTCAAATTTGAATTTCCATGCTTGAAATAGGTCTTGCACGAGTTTGGTAAGTGCTTCATGGTGTATCAAAGCTATTCAAGCCACAAAATATCCTTTATTTAATTTTTTTGATTTTTATTTGAATTTTAAAGATTTAAAATGAATTAAATCAAATAAAATTAAATAAAAATGGAAAAATTAATTTTTAATCTTGAAATAAATTGTGGGACACGTGGGAGGCATGGCCAAGCTGAACCAAGTGGAAAAAGTGGGCCCTTTTTGTCAAAAATGAAATTTCAAGGATAGTTGACTTTGGCCATTTCACAAAAATTTCCCAACTTCTCCAATGCATATCTTGCTCAATTTTGAAGCTATGAACATGTTCTTGGACATTTTGGAAAGGTCTTGAAGTCCTCTAACCAATGCCTTTGACCCCATGTCATTTGAATTTACCAATATCAAGTTATGGTCTTTGACTTAAAGTGCCTTTTTGTTGACTTTTGAAAATGACCTATAATGTTGAAATTGATAACTTTTTGTGAGAGCATTTCTTGGACTTGGAATGTGAAGATGAGTTGTAGGAAATGCCTTCCCCTTCAAGATGAGCATTGGATGGGATTTTTCTGATGAACCATGAAAAAGTTATGCCTTGGTCAAGTTACAGTTGACTTTTCAGCTGTCCAAAAATATAAACTTTTGCATCTTGATGATTTTTGAGCCATTCTTGTGGAATCATGGTCAAGACTTGACCAAATGATGATTTTGGCTTCAAAATAAGATGTTGACCAAATTTTTTGACTTTTGACTGCCAAATGACCATTTTGCCCCTACAGTTGATTGTGAGGTAATTAGGGTTTTTGACTGTGCAACTTGACCTTGTGAGTCTTGAAACTTGACATGGGGATGCTTGACAATGTGTATGAGCATATGGGACTTGATTGAGCCCTTGAAAACCTCAACTTCCTTGCAAGAACCAAAACCCTAATTTGACTGGCTTAGGAGGGTGCTTGACTGTGTAGCCCTTGAGTAGACTTTGAACCATTTGAGGTGATGCTTGTCAAAACTTTGAAGAATATGGGAGGGCAAATTTTGGGGTACAACAATATGGGTGCAAAGCCCAATTCCCGTCTGACCCATCTTTTCAAAATCCCAGTTCCAGTCTGGCGTATATTTTCAAAAGCCCGACCCTAATGAAAGAATAAGTCTTGGCTAATAGTCTGCCATGAGCATTGGTTTCGCAGTTCAAATAACATGGGCATTGCATTTATCAATCATCACATCATCTTAATTCATAACATTATCATATCAATCATACATACCATACATCATGCATACATCAAGCATAATCATATAAAACATACATACAGGTTACATTAAATCATACATGCCCATAGAAAACTACGGAAAAATATCAAGGCGTGACTACCAGCTAAGACAAACTCAAATTCAAATCCAAGCTCGGCATTATCCATTCACCTTGCTATAGCTACCTCTGTTGATAACTGACATAATCGTTAGAGGTACCGCTATCAAAATCTTACTATACAGCTTACCTAGGATTCATATACATGCCTACATCCACATCCACGCTTATTTCTATGACCACGCCTATTTTTACGGCCACGCCTACACCTACGTCCATGTCTACACCTACACATGCACTTACAACACAAGAGTCTACACATGTGCCAAATACATACGTCTACACCTACGCCCGCACTTACAACACAAAAGTCTACACACTTATCCACCTATGCCTGCACCTATAACACAAAATCAATTAAAATCCTTGCTAATACTTGTCACAACGTTCAAATCAATTTAAAGACGCCACGACAATACACATACACTCAGGGTTCCATATCAATATACAAACACTTAATATACATACACTCAAGGTTCCACATTGATATCAGACGGCATACGCATGCGTCATACATCAAACAAACAATCTCACCCTCAATTTAGCTATCCAAGGATCAGTCATCAAAGCACACTTCTTATACAAATCCAACCCATCACATAAGACTCCACGCAGTGATGTGTTCAGCCTATCACCTAAGACTCCATGCAGTGACGTGTTCCTTACAATGCAACATTACTTAAGTCTCCATGCAATAATGTGCAAAATCCAGCTCATTACCTAAGTCTCCATGCAGTAATGTGTAAAACCCAGTACATTGCCTAAGACTCCACGTCGCAATGTTCGAAAACCAAAATTTTGCATATCGCCTAAGACGACATGCAGCAATTCGCGAACCTAACCCACTGCCTAAGACGTCGTGCAACAGTGCGATTCCTTGTTCCGTAATAAAGACCATTGCCTAAGACGTCGTGCAGCAATGTGTTTCTTTATTCTGTAACACATACCATCGCCTAAGACATCATGCAGTGATGCTCGAAAACCAAAATTTAGCCTATCACCTAAGACAACATGCAGCCATTCGCAAACCTAACCCACTGCCTAAGACGTCGTGCAACAGTGCGGTTCCTAGTTTTGTAATAAAGACCATTGCCTAAGACATTGTGCAACAATGTGTTTATTTATTCTGTAACATAAACTATCGCCTAAGACATCATACAACGATGCTCGAAAACCAAAATTTAGCCTATCGCCTAAGACGACATGCAACAATTCGTGAACCTAACCCACTGCCTAAGACGTCATGCAGTAGTGCGGTTCCTTGTTCCGTAATAAAGACCATTGCCTAAGATGTCGTGAAGCAATGTGTTTCTTTATTCCATAATACAGACCATTGCCTAAGACATCATGCAGCGATGCTCGAAAAAATACAGAATCTAGCTTATCGCCTAAGACGTCATGCAGCGACTCGCGAACATAACCCATGGCCACAGTCTCCAAGCAGCCATGTGTTGCACCCCAAAATTTTCCCTCTCATTTTTCAAGTATTTGCTCATAAGATATTCTAAGACGTCAAGTTTGCAACACTGATACATCAATTTAGGCTTGAAATTGGCACAAGGGCAAAATGGTCAATTGCATACTGGAAAGTCAAACTTTGACTTTTTGGTCAACATTACAACCCAAAGATCAAATTTCATCAAGACATTCAAAAAAATATCAAGCTTGATCACTAAGAAGTCAAGAGAATCAAAAATCCAACTTTGCAAGACTTTGAGATTTTTCTAAGTATTTTCTATACTTGGTTAATTTCATTTGCTTCATGGCATTTTACTACAACTCCAAGTAATTCAAGATGATGCAAGTAATTCAAGTTATTACAAAGTGACATTTTTTGCAAAATTACATATTCTAAAACTATGTCTTGATTAAAACCTTGTCACAATATTTTTGCCTTTGACATAATGTGTGCAAGACTAAACTTGTGACATGCTACAACTATAATGTCCAAAATTGAAGAAAATAGGATATATCACATTGCCACAAAACCTGCATTGATGTCCTATATAATCCAAAATATATCCACAAAACCAGTCAAAAAATGCTCTATGCAGTCTGCCCAAGCCTGCACCATGACAACCCCAAACTTGCACCAAAATGGCAAAGGAAATTTGTGTGCAGAAAGCATCAAAACAGCATGCAAAAACAATTCAAAATGAATTAGTTGTTTTCCCCCCCTAAACCACTGTCAAGGGGTCTACAAAAGGAAGGTTGTCTCATAAGACAAAGGGTTGGACTTTGGAAGAGGATAGAGAGAGAGAGAATAGAGAGTCTCATTGAGCAGAAAAACAGTATCCTTGTTAACCTTGACTGATTTTTCAAAATCAAATTTGTTCTTGTTCAAAATAGAACCCCAACCTCTTACTCCACTATACAAACTCTCCCTAAGCCAAACACTTCATACAAAGTTTGTCCAAACATAAAAACAGTCCTTATAGTGCTATTCACCTTCTTCATCAAAAATACCAAAAATATAACAGTACAGTCCAACTCAATTCTAGCAGTCCAGAGCAGCTTCCTGAAGACTCACAAGGTTATCACATCATTTGGAAAAGCATTCAGATCTAAAACAACCAGTGCAGCCCAAAGATAAGTCCTCTTGACTTGATATCTTGTCATTACATCATTAACAAGTTGTTGTTCTTTGAAGACAAGATGTTGTGCTTTATTATCCTGTTGAACTAGTCACCTGCACTTTGTTTAGGCTCATTCAATCATTTGTTGTTCATGTTTATCCATCATATGCCAAAAGCTAACCTGTACATTTAGTGAAATAATGTTTAAGGCAGGAAAATGAAGCATGTATCGACACATATCCTCATGTGTCGACTCATCCTAGTGAAAAAATAGGGTATGAGTCGACACATAACCCCATGCATCGACTCATACTGATTTCAGGTTACAAAACAGAAGTGGGAAAAGACTATGTATCGACACATACACGCTTTGCGTCAACACAAGAAGGGTGTATGAGTCGACACATTCCATTATGTGTCGACTCATACTGAGCAGATTTTGTTTCAGGAGCAGGGAAAAGCCTATGAGTCGATATATACGATTTTCGCTTCGATACGAGAAGGTGCATGAGTCGACACATCCCATTATGTGTCGACCCATACTGAACTGATTTTGTTTTACATGGGCAGGAAAGGCTATGTGTCGATGCATAGCAGCATGGGACGACACATAGCAGTTCAAAACGCAGTTTTCCTTTTATTTTACACTGTTTTTACACTGTTTTCATTATCATTCGATATGGTTGTAATATTTCAGTCTCCACTTCATCCCCATTGTAAATTTGTACCCCCATCCTCCTAAAGTGATGTAATAGCTTAGGATTTATTTACCGTATGTTTACTTGCTTTCATATATTGCTAGTAACTAGGATGTATGGTAAGATAAAACCAACAAATAGGCCACCCTAATCAAGACAAAATGCATGCAACCAAACACACTTTGCACACATGCACCCTTAGGGTAATTCCACTTGTTACCTATCGGAAAATAGTCATGTCCCTCGAGCATGGGCGTTTTAGCAAAGACCCTTCGATAAAAGATCGTAGTCCCTCGATGACCCTCGATGTTACCTTCGGTAAACGATATAGTCCCTAAAACGACATTGCTAAAATGTCCCATATGTTGCTTTCTATGACTATACAAACGTCCCAACGTCCGTCCCTTCACATCCAATGATGGGGCTTCTTACCAAATTAATGGTAAGATAGCCACATCTAAAGGAGGAGGAAAAACACATTTAAGACCTTTCGAGTAGGTAGATTCACTCTCAGTTACTGCTTGCTCACAACAAAAACATTTTTACCCACACTCACATCTTTGAACTATTTTCGAAACAAACACTTTGTATGCATTCTTATAGAAACGAGAACCATTATGAAGTTCCATTTTCAAAATACTTTCAAAAACACATCTCACAAACTCACTTTTGGACTATTTTCAAAACAAACACTTGGTAGGCGTTCTCATAGAAACGAGAACCATTACGAAGTTCCATTTTCAAAATACTTTCAAAAATCACCACCACAAGCACACATTCAAACAAAAGCAAGTTGATCTAGCGAGTAACTAAGAGCCCATGGAAAACCATGGATGAAAAGGGTGCTAATACCTTCCCTTTTCATAATCTATCCCCCGAACCTAAGAAAACATCTCTAAAGGTCTTTCCTGTGCTTTTTCACCTTTCCTTTTTGGATAAAAGAAAAGTCGGTGGCGACTCTTGCTAAACCGCAACATTTGCAAACACAAATGCAAAACCTCAAGTCAGTCCTCCCACCGTATCACAGAACTGGCGACTCTGCTGGGGCATGTTGAAAGTGGGGTTACCTTAGGGTTAAATCACATTTACTTGCTTTCATTGTTTGACTTGTATGCTTTGTATTTTGATTCCTTGTTTGGGTTTGTTTTAAATCTTACACCCGGATTTGGGGGCACCTTTTAGGTAAGTAGCAATAGACTGCGAGGGAACTGTGCGGTGTATACCGACATGGTTGAAGCATTAGCTACGTTGATATGACACTTTGGTTGGTATCGGTAACCCTTGAGTCGAATTAAGGAGAGTACGGGGCCGCCGCGTTGTGTCGTGAAGCGTCAATTTACTTTAGAACTCTAATTGAACCAACTTGGCCATTAGGATGTAGTGAGATAACCGATTTCAGTGTAAAGCTGAAAATTGGTTGATACTCGATGCTACACTCATTGAGATCTGACTTTTGGGATATCTGGGCCGCAAGAAAAGATTGATTGAGTTGAGACAATGCCTAAAAGAAAGGTCAGTGATATTGAGATCCCTTAGAACCCAGTTACTATTAACTAAGACATGTTGAGCCAACTAAACTTCAAGAGGGTACTTACCTACAAACTCCATGCAAGCCTGAAACTAAGGACTTGTCTGCTTTGTGTGAATATGATTATTTGTATATACACTTGCTTACCTCGCATATTTGTACATAACATCATAACATAATACCATAGCATTCTCAATAACCATTTCAAGGATCTCGAGGGTCTTTGATGCAGGGTCACGTTGAACCAAGACGTCTACCAAAGGGCAAGAGGATTTATTTTCCTCTAAACAAACATCGTCAAAGATCGAGTACAACAACTTGAGTCAAGGGCTATGACCCACTTGACATGGTGAGCTTGATTCTCGTGGAAGGACATCCACCGATACAAAGTTCTCCAATTAAATATGTTGATCAAAATTCAATCTCTAACTTTTTCTTGTGTTTACCCCGCGAAATCCTTGGAAACATGCATCCACATATCATGCATCATATCATGACAGGTTTCTCCCATACGAGTTTCCTTATCTTCCTACTGTTTATTTCAGTAGAGATGGCCCTAGAACAAACCATCAAGAGCATTCAGATTCAAAACGCTCAACTTCAAGAGATGTTCTTGAACCTATCCAAGGGGCAAGAAGAGGTGAAAGCTCTCCTAACTAGGGGCACAACCATGGGGAATCCTGATGACACCAAAGATGACCAGTTGGAGCGGCTACAAACCGAGATAGCCATAATGAAAATCCATGGGACAATTGGTGGGCCAGATGGCTCTCATCCAAAACTTGGCACAAGGACAAGAAGAGCTGAGGGTCCTCATCAACAAGCTTCGTCGGGATGAATGTAACCAAGTGGGGCAAACACCCAGGATTGTGGATCAAATCATCAATCAGTCTCCCATGAGACAAGGAACCGAGAGTGCACCTTTCCAATTTGCTTCCGCGTCACGAGCCCAACAACCACCTCGCCAACAACAACAGGGTAATCAACGTAGGCGGAATACACCTGAAAGACGCTTCACCGAAATTGACATGTCATTATCTCAAGTGCTGCAACACCTGTTGGAAGCCAAACTGGTTGTATTAAGGGACCCTCCTCAGAATCCCAACACAGCCTCTCCAAGGTACAATCTAAATGCAAGATGTGCGTACCACTCCAACAGTCCTGGACATGACACCAATAGCAGTTGGACATTGAGAAATAAAATTCAAGATCTGATTGAAGAAGGGACGTTGGAGTTCACATAAGATGGCCAGGCTGAATTCTTCTGCCAAAGGCTCTCCACCTAAAATGACAAGTTCGAACAAATAAGCTTTTGTTTATTTAAATTTTTAAGTTGTAATCTCCTTTGTTATTCAAACAATTATCTATTAATGTCAAACTTTGTTTCATTAATGCATTGCATATGTTTGTCTTGATTTGATCCACTCATTTTCATTATATTTAAACTATGCGTTTTACTCTCTTTTTGACATTCAACTCTTGCTAAAAGTTACAAGCCTTTAGAGGGAGGATGACGAAAACAATGCCATAATCTCATACAGTATGCTTTTGGACAGACCTTGCTGACGATGTATAGGCGTTCTTTCAAATCCTAAACACTGGATTTATAAGGAAGATAATCCCTAGTCAATCCCTTCGAGCCAAAGAAGTTAGAAGTTTTCTGTTTTAACACAAATTGAAACCTTTAATCAAAACCTGGGGAAGGGTAGTCTCTCAGTTAATTCAAATGCGTGTTAAGCCACAAACTCTCATCTCGTAATCCAACGAATGACATAAAAAACATTCTCTGGAATAAAAAGAAGGTGATGGTTCCCTATCACATAGGCAGTCATTATCTCTCAAAAAGAAAAGCCCACTAAGTCAAAACCTACAAAGGAGACTTAAGAGAACTGGGGCATCTCGCTGACTGTAATCTCAAAACAAGAACAGTCAGGAAAAATTAGGGATAACAAATCAAAGAAAGAGGTCACTACAAATCCTCAACAACAAAAAGAATGTTGCGAAAATGACTGCTTTCCAACAAACTTAACTTGTTTGAACCATCACCAAAAGTTCATCCCAGACTCAATTGGAGTTCAAACATACAATTAACTGAGCTTAGGACCGAAGAACATCACGAAGAACGGGCGGGTACAAATACACTTTGAGCCTTTATCCTTTGTTTCTTAAACCTTGAACCAAGCCACGTTACAACCTTTCAAAAGTCATAATTGAAGCATGGGTTAGTTCGAAAGCATATTGTTACAAAAGGTATCCTGACTCCTGTAAGGCTTTACTCTAAATCTTGAGTTTGAATTTTTCATACAAAATTTCTTTACCTGCTAAAAACGCATTTTTCAAAACTTCAAGACAAACATAAACTTTGCATTACTTGAATATCACTGTTTGCATATGGTTGTTTGTTTGACAGCAGAGAAATTCACACAAAGAATATCCAGTGAATGAAAGCTCTCTCAGTGAGCAAAATCACTTCAAAGAAGGACGAAGCTTCCATTGGCAAATCTCCTATCAACAGGGGGACATGACATGTCACTATCCAGCACACCTAGGGCAATCCAGTCAAGATTTCAAGAAATATCTCAAATTGCAGAGTAACCAGGGACAAGTCTCCATTTCCATCACTTGGGGCATTGAACGTCAATCTCAACAAAGGGTTACATACAGTCAAACATTTCCCGGCAGTGCTAGAAGCACTTGCTACTAGGGAAAATGAGAAATATCCCCAAGAATCCTTCTCACGGGATGATTCCCCAGCCAAAGTTTAATCTCTGAAAACCTTTCCCCAGCTGAGACAACTTCAAGAATCCTTAAAGACTTTCCCCCAACGAAGTCGTCACCTCTCAAGCAAACCGACAACAGGGTTTATTTCCTCAACAAACGACGGGACTCCCCAGCTTGAGGTAGCCTTTCCGATTACTACAAATCAAAGGACAACAACTCCTCTTCCCCAGTAGACTACTCTACCATCCCCAACAAGTTACTGCGAAACCTGGACCCGACCATATATCAGTTCAACTTTGACTCCCCTGTAGAGAAACAGACGACTAAGACTCCTAAACTCTTTTCCCAAGTAGGAATTGAAGGAAAATTGCGACCAAAAGCGCAGCGAAATTTAAAATTTTCCTTTAGCGGTCCTTACGAATGAGCATGGTCAGTGATAGAAATATTTACCTCTTGTGGCGATTCAGACCTTTGATGTTGTGATCACGAGCGTTGATGAAGAACAACGCCTCTACTCAGTCCACACGAACAGATCGCTTCCGGTCACAGTGCTAGCTGATCACGAACGGAAACTTTGAGTGAGAGAGAGAATCAAAAACAAAATTGCATCAAGTGAAATTGCTTCATCACAAGGGATCTATTTATAGAATCACTCGTGTGGGCTACAAGCTAAAAGCCCAATTAAGGCTATAAGCTAAAAGCCCAATTAAGCTTATGGACATCATACCTTATGATGTACCATATATCACTTATCCACGTGGTACCTTACCACTTTCCGTATTACACTTAAGTGCACCGTATCTTACGGTGTTCCTTATTTATTCTATCTCTCATCAACCTGTCCTTATGTGTGTGACCCTGTAGGTTTTCGCGACGTTGGCAATTATGTTAAATCACACATTTAATATAATAAACAGTGAGCGGTATCTAGCAACACATCACTGTTACCCAAGTCACGAAAATGTCATGTGATTTGACCAAACCTTTTCCGTGATAATATTTGTGTTGTACAATTACCCTTTTGCCCTCATGTCTATATTGAACATAAGGCATACACTGTGTCACCCTTGTCCAGTTCAATATTGGGCCCTTAGACATTTATCCTGTTATGCAGGATGAGCAAATTCCATCTAGGTCACTCATGTCCCTTAGCATGCTTTGTGAAGTACCCATCAACCGTCTTTATAGTCATCCAGTTACGGATGACGTTTGATCAGCAATAAAGTACTTGACTCCATATCTAGGGTCCATAGTGGTTTCAGGTCGAAGGGTGGTATACACCATTATCATCATGAGAATAACTTATGACACTTTGCATAACATTCTATGTAGTATTCTCATAGCGGGTCAATCCAGTATAAATATTACTCCTAATATTCATACCTATGTCAAGACTTGATAACTCCTTATCTATGATCCATGAGATGTGATCATCAATCTATCTTCATAATAATCTTAATGCTTTAATGTTATCCCACTTCACATTAAAGCTTGACTACAGATACTTTAAGAATAGTGTCTTATGTTTAATGGGATCTCATGATTAAGTCACACTTAACATTTCATTAAACCAATAAACCATTCTAGGGACTTTATTATTTTGGAAAGTAAACATAATAAAGAAATGCCTTTTATTATTAATAAATAATTCAATACAAGTACCAAAAGTATTGGCCTCTAGGGCTTACACCAACAGGAATAAACATACTCCCCACAGAGTTTTCAATATTTCCCAGCGGAGCTCTCCTCAAACAACAAAATAGGAACCTCTGGTGGAAACATTCTAAGCAAAGTTTGAAGACACACATACTCTTCAATAGCAGTCCATGATTTAACGGTTCCCCGGCATCGGTCAAGGATTTATTTTCCCAGACGAAAATACATTCATAAACATTTCACATTTCATACCTCCTATTTACATACATGATAAGTGCATACAACGCAATCTCATTTATTTTGAGAACATCATGGCATCATGCATTTCATGCATCATGACATTGCATACAACTAACATTTTACCTTTTTAGGAAAAGGTCAATCAACAGATGGTTACCATCAACCTTTTCAAGTTCCAGATTGATACCTGTAGCAAGCCAGGAAAGCTATCTGTGGACGACTGATTGTAGATTAATACGTGTAACAAGCCAGGAAAACTATCTACGTGAAGAGATTGAGGATTAATACATGTAGTAAGCTAGGAAAACTATCTTTCTTTCTCAGGTCAGAGATTAATACCTGAAACCAGACAGGACAACTATCTCGTCGACCAACCTTTTCAAGTTCCAGATTAATACCTGTAGCAAGCCAGGAAAACTATCTGTGGACGACTGATTGTAGATTAATACCTGTAACAAGCCAGGAAAACTATCTACACGATGAGATCAAAGATTAATACCTGAAACCAGACAGGATAAATATCTACTCGACCAACTCAAACAATTCGCTTTTAGATACAGTTCAGATACGCACCAGATACGGATGCCATCCTGATACTCATTCAAAGACAGCTTTCAGATACAGTTCAGATACGCACCAGATACGGATGCCATCCTGATACTCATTCAAAGACAACTTTCAGATACAGTTCAGATACGCACCAAATACGGATGCCATCCCGATACTCATTCAAAGACAACTTTCAGATATAGTTCAGATACACACCAGATACGGATGCCATCCTGATACTCATTCAAAGACAGCTTTCAGATACAGTTCAGATACGCACCAGATACGGATGCCATCCTGATACTCATTCAAAGAAAGCTTTCAGATATAGTTCAGATATGCACCAGATACAGATGCCATCCTGATACTCATTCAAAGACAACTTTCAGATACAATTTAGATACGCACCAGATACGGATGCCATCCTGATACTCATTCAAAGACAGCTTTCAGATACAATTCAGATACGCACCAGATACGGATGCCATCCTGATACTCATTCAAAGATAGCTTTCAGATACAGTTCAGATACACTCATGACGCGGATGCCATTCGGATACTCATTCTTTCAGCTTACAAATTACAATGCCAACAATCACTTTTGGATGGCATCTTTAAGCCCATCTCCAACAACTTTCTATTACCTCTCCAAATGGCATCTTTAAGCCCATTCCTCCTATTATCGCATCGCCGAGTGCAAATTTCTGGGCACTCTAGTGTCCAATCATCTTCCACCTTCGAGTCACGAATGACAAAAACTCGCCAATCTAACTCTTCAGGTTTAAGAAGATTGAACAGGGGCAGCTGTGTCACCCCAAAATTTGCCCCCTCATTTTCAAGTATTTGCTCATAAGATATTCTAAGACGTCAAGTTTGCAGCACTGATACATCAATTTAGGCTTGAAATTGGCACAGGGGCAAAAATGGTCAATTGCATACTGGAAAGTAGAACTTTGACTTTTTGGTCAACATTACAACCCAAAGATCAAATTTCATCAAGACATTCAAAAAAATATCAAGCTTGATCATTAAGAAGTCAAGAGAATCAAAAATCCAACTTTGCAAGACTTTGAGATTTTTCTAAGTATTTTCTATACTTGGTTAATTTCATTTGCTTCATGGAATTTTACTACAACTCCAAGTAATTCAAGATGATGCAAGTAATTCAAGTTATTACAAAGTGACATTTTTTTGCAAAGTTACATATTCTAAAACTATGTCTTGATTAAAACCTTGTCACAATATTTTTGCCTTTGACATAATGTGCACAAGACTAAACTTGTGACATGCTACAACTATGTTGTCCAAAATTGAAGAAAATAGGATACATCACATTGCCACAAAACCTGCATTGCAGTCCTATATAATCCAAAATATGTCCACAAAACCAGTCAAAAACTGCTCTATGCAGTCTGCCCAAGCCTGCACCATGACCGCCCCAAACTTGCACCAAAATGGCAAAGGAAATTTGTGTGCAGAAAGCATCAAAACAGCATGCAAAAACAATTCAAAATGAATTAGTTGTTTCCCCCCTAAACCACAATCAAGGGGTCTACAAAAGGAAGGCTGTCTCATAAGACAAAGGGTTGGACTTTGGAAGAGGATATATAGAGAGAGAGAATAGAGAGTCTCATTAAGCAGAAAAATAATATCCTTGTTAACCTTGACTGATTTTTCAAAATCAAATCTGTTCTTGTTCAAAACAGAACCCCAACCTCTTACTCCACTATACAGACTCTCCCTAAGCCAAACACTTTATACAAAGTTTGTCCAAACATAAAAACAGTCCTTATAGTGCTATTCACCTTCTTCATCAAAAATACCAAAAATATTACAGTACAATCCAACTCAATTCTAGCAGTCCAGAGCAGCTTCCTGAAGACTCACAAGGTTATCACATCATTTGGAAAAGCATTCAGATCTAAAACAACCAGTGCAGCCCAAAGGCAAGTCCTCTTGACTTGATATCTTGTCATTACATCATTAACAAGTTGTTGTTCTTTGAAGACAAGATGTAGTGCTTTATTATCCTGTTGAACTAGTCACCTGCACTTTGTTTAGGCTCATTCAATCATTTGTTGTTCATGTTTATCCATCATATGCCATAAGCTAACCTGTACATTCAGTGAAATAATGTTTAAGGCAGGAAAATGAAGTATGTATCGACACATATCCTCATGTGTTGACTCATCCTAGTGAAAAAACAGGGTATGAGTCGACACATAACCCCCATGCATCGACTCATACTAATTTCAGGTTACAAAACATAAGTGGGAAAATACTATGTATCGACACATACGCGCTTCGCATCGATACAAGAAGGGTGCATGAGTCGACACATCCCATTATGTGTCGACTAATACTGAGCAAATTTTATTTTAGGAGCAGGGAAAAGCCTATGAGTCGATACATATGATTTTCGCGTCGATACGAGAAGGTGCATGAGTCGACACATCTCATTATGTGTCGACTCATACTGAGCTGACTTTGTTTTACAGGGGCAGGAAAGGCTATGTGTCGATGCATAGCAGTATGGGTCGACACATAGCAGTTCAAAACGCAGTTTTCCTTTTATTTTACACTGTTTTTACATTGTTTTCATTATCATTCGATATGGTTGTAATATTTCAGTCTCCACTTCATCCCCATTGTAAATTTGTACCCCCACCCCCCTAAAGTGATGTAATAGCTTAGGATTTATTTTCCGCATGTTTACTTGCTTTCATATATTGCTAGTAACTAGGATGTATGGTAAGATAAAACCAACAAATAGGCCACCCTAATCAAGACAAAATTCATGCAACCAAACACAATTCGCACACATGCACCCTTAGGGTAATTCCATTTGTTGCCTATCAGAAAATAGTCATGTCCCTCGAGCATGGGCATTTTAGCAAAGACCCTTCGACAAAAGATCGTAGTCCCTCGATGACCCTCGATGTTGCCTTCAGTAAACGATCTAGTCCCTAAAACGACATTGCTAAAACGTCTCATATGTTGCTTTCTATGACTATACAAACTTCCCAATGTTCGTCCCTTCACATCCAACGATGGGGCTTCTTACCAAATTAATGGTAAGATAGCCACATCTAAAGGAGGAGGAAAAGCACATTTAAGACCTTTCGAGTAGGTAGATTCACTCTCAGTTACTCGCTTGCTCACAACAAAAACATTTTTACCCACACTCATATCTTTGAACTATTTTCGAAACAAACACTTTGTATGCGTTCTTATAGAAACGAGAACCATTACGAAGTTCCATTTTCAAAATACTTTCAAAAACACATATCACAAACACACTTTTGGACTATTTTCGAAACAAACACTTGGTAGGCATTCTCATAGAAACGAGAACCATTACGAAGTTCCATTTTCAAAATACTTTCAAAAATCACCACCACAAGCACACATTCAAACAAAAGCAAGTTGATCTAGCGAGTAACTAAGAGCCCATGGAAAACCATGGATGAAAAGGGTGCTAATACCTTCCCTTTTCATAATCTATCCCCGAACCCAAGAAAACATCTCTAAAGGTCTTTCCTGTGCTTTTTCACCTTTCCTTTTTGGATAAAAGAAAAGTCGGTGGAGACTGTTGCTAAACCGCAACATTTGCAAACACAAACGCAGAACCTCAAGTCAGTTCTCCCACCGTATCACACCATGCATCATCAATTATTATTTTATTCATATTCATCCGCCAAATGGGTGAATAAGCTAAAGCAAAACAAGACATACAAGATTGATCTCTCAAGCTCAAGACCATTTGCCTCGTCATCAAACCCTGGTAAGCGATATATCATCAGCTTCGTCTATTTCCTCAAGGTTCGTAAGGGTATGCTACATCAGCGTAACCTTATGTTCGTCGGATAAATTTTGGGGTATTCCAAGTATTCAATAAACTCCCAATCAGAATGCGCAATACTTGCGTATCCTCACGCTATTTGATTGGAAGATGATTGAATAGGGGCAGTTGTTGTACCCCAAATTTGCCTTGCCTTTACGATTATATTTTCAAGATTAAAAAAGCGAAGAAATGTTTAGTTAAGGATGATTCAACAATATCTGACGGATCATTCCTAAATCCAAGACAACCAGGGGGTGTAGTTTAATTCAGGAAAGTGGTGCTTTCTAAATTAGAAAGACCCATGTATCTGTAAACTCATTCGCGAAGCATGTTGGCCTATGGCCCATGACATTCGAAAATGGAAAATTATTTCAAAATTAATAATTAAGATTTAGTTATTATTAAGCCCATTAGAATTTATTTCATTTCTTTTTGGGTAATTAAATAGCAAAAGGGGGGGGGGGGGTATGGTTATAGATTATAGGCCCATTGAGCTTTTTTTTAAGCCAAGCCCATTGGGCGTTTTTTTTGTTACTTACTGTTTTAGTTTAAAAAACGTTATTATTATTAAACAGTTTTTTTTATTATTAAGAGTTTTTGGGAAAAGGTATGTTAGGTCAAAATTACAAAGGCCAGTTAGGGCCAGGCCATTCTAAAAATATTTGTTGCAATAGAAATAAATTGATAGGCAAATAGTGTTTTGCATTACAGCTTAAAAGTCCCAATTGGATTTAACCAGTACAAGGCCTAAATTCAAATAAATAAAAAGTGTGCTGGAAACATGGTTAAATCCCAATTAACATTTTTCATCAACTGTTTTATTTTTAAAAAAAATGTTATTATTAAAACATTTTTTGTTTATTAGATATTGGTTTTTAGAATCACTCACTAAAAATTGTTTGAAGATTTGTTTTAAAGGGTCAAGTATTAAGCCCAATTTGAATTAAGATAAAATGTGGATATAACAAAAAGAAAGTTATGGACTGAAAATAATTAATTAACGCGTTGGCCCGTGCTAAACCATAAACAAGTACTGTACCAATTATCCTAAAATTGTGCATGTTTTCCTCACTAACTGTTACTATAGAAATCAAACGCAGTTAAATCAAATCTTCTAAAAAGCAAATTCCAGATTTTTTTACAGTATAAAATCTAAACAGTTCAAATTCAAAAAATCTAAAAAATGATACAAAATTTCTATTACATTACAAATCAATTACATAACTATTAATCAATTACCGCGAATCCAAATCCCTAATTGATTTACAACCCCTAATCTAAGCAAGCCCAAATTACATTCGTAAAACCCTAAAGATCTAAAACATATATATACTAATCAGAAGACAAGGGGGAGATACTTAATACAGGAGGCCGAAGAACTTGAAGAACGAAGGTGAAGAACATGAAGAATACAGAACCAAAACCTCTGGTTGCTAAAGAACAAAGAGGGCCACAATTAGGGTTTCAATATCTGAAACCCTAATCACATTGTTGTTAATCGCTGTCACCGCTTCTATCCTCCACCACCATCCTCAACCTTCAACTCCATAGAACCTGCAAAATGGAGAAAGATTAGTTGCAAATTCGGAAGCTCGAGATCGGAGTACGATATCGCGAAGGGTAACTTAGATTTTTTTATTTTTGATTGTTGGTTGGGGATTGGGTTAGGGGTTGGTTACAACGCCACTATTGTTGTAGGGTTAGAAAGAAGAAGGGAAAAGAGATTTAGGTTAGAGAAAGAGGAAAGGGTTTGAGAGTGAGAGAGAGAAGAGGGGTCGTTGTGAATACGAAAATGAAGGAATAATGTAAAAACAACAACTTGTAATTTGTAGCAATCCAATGCCCGCGCGCTTACTGTAGTTAACACGCTCTCTCAATTTTCATCCATGTGATCATCATCGGACGACCGATAGGCCAAGTCCCATTGTAACACCTATGCACCCTCGCGTACCCAATCTTTCAGATATTCCCTCCAAACGCATTGGGCCTAAGCCCACTTCTCTTCACACACCCCTTCTGCTATTTTGATAAAGCACAAAACAATTGACACCCCTTAAAAAAAACATATTTGGGCCTAGCCCAACCTGATTATTAGCGCCCCCCTTATTTTTACTTATCAACTTAAAATGCATCGCCCTGGGTATTAACTAATTATTTTCTATTTCTATTTGTTGTACCCCAATTTTCCCCCTAAGATCCCTTCATCATACTATATTATTTCAATCACAACAAAATCACATTAGGGCTTTTGGTTCTTCTCCCTATCTTTAGCTTTGCTTTGCTGAGTAATTACCAAGCACCTTAACTTGTGTTCTTTTGTGATCATGGATATTTTGCTTTGATTTTCTCTCTAATTAACAAAATGCAATATTGGTTTATCTTGCTTGTTAATAATGTAGGTAAAGGCAATGAGGTTTATCAAGTTGCTTCATGGGTGCATGAGTTTATTTCCATGCCCTAGTCAAAAGCTTGAGAAATTCAAACCTCACCATTGAAGTTGGTATTGAAGTGGTTTAGGTGGCCATGAGTCCTCCTCCTCATCCTCAACAATCTCTATTCACAAAGGAAGAATATTGGCACAAAAATTTTGTTCAAACTTGGCAAAGTTCCACCAAGCTTTCTCTTGATCTAGAGGCTAGGGTTTTGGACTTCAAAGGGGCATATCTTGCTCATCTTTTGGTATTTTTGAGTGATTCCAAAAACATTCATCTCTTCAAAGAATTACCAATAAATCACTTCAAAAGTTCCAAGGAGTTTTCATGTGGAAGGAACTTGGTGAAGAGGGAAGATTACAGGTCATCCAGATGAATCCCCAATTCTCCATATGTGAATTCAAATGGTCATAACTTGGTCAATTTTTATCAACTTGAGCCCATTCATTTTTCATGATGATCCAAAGTATGTGTATGTCATGCCTTCTTTTATGTGCAAAGTAATAAAATGGATGGAAGTTGCCTTAAGAATGCAAGAGATTATAGGTAATTTCGTGATTTTTGACCAACTTCAACAAGTCATAACTTACTCAATTCATGGAGATTTTGAGTGGTTCAAATTGAAAAATGTCATTCAAGAGATCTACTTAATTCCATCTTTTTTGGTCAAGAGCAAATTCTAAGTGGAAGGCCATGTTTGGATGTAAGAGATTATAGGTCATTTTTAAAGAAGAATTTGAAATATTTCTAAGTATGGAAAGTCAATTTTTTTTCTTCAACTTTGACTCCATGTAACTTTCAGCTCAAGCATCCATTTGATTCCATTCTTTTTCCATTGCAAAGTTTGTTACCTCATCTTTACAAGGCATCAATAATTTTTCCCTAAGACTCCTTGAGGTGGAAATGCCATTGGATTGAACTTGGTAACTTGGAACTGAAGTTTCTCCATAAGTCAGAATTTGAAATTCATGTTTTGGCCTTTAAACATCAAATTAGCATGCATTTGTGATCTAAACATGTTTAACCAAGTTTCCAAAGTGGATTAGAGCCTTAAAACGCAAGGATTATATGAGTTTTGATGCAAATCAGATCACACTTTGCTCGTGCATCAGGTTCACACGATTTCCCTCCAATTTGCATCATTCCACACGCTTGAACATTCCATTTGATTCCCTATAAATAGAGGTTCACCCCCCATTCAATTTCCCAAGCTTAGATAGCCAGAATCACCCTGCCAAACTTGCTTCACAACTCAGAATTCAGCTACTTCGAATCCTATTCTCAAACCTTTTTCAATACATTTTTTTCATCAATTCACCTTCATTGATCTTCCCTGAAGCTAACCATATAATCACATTCAAGAATCATGCCCTATATTGCTCCATAGAAGTCCAGTTTCAGAGCTCTGCAATTCAACTTCAATAGGTAGATTCCTTCAACAATTCTTCAAAACTTTGGTATCATTGTGTTGCTCTCATTGCCCTGGTTCTAGTCGCAACACTTACTTTTATTTGGAAGCACATTTTGACCATGAATTTTCAAATCCCTTTTTAAAACTTTCTTTCCAAATTGCTTGAGTTACAGTTTATATAAATTTGGCGTGAGGGTGTGGTTGTCTTCGTCTTGAAGATACGAAGCGAATGGCATAGGTCTGAGCTTCTGATTTTACAGTTTGAGAGACCTGCAATTCGTGAAGGTTGGAGGTTGAAGATGACCAACGTGTCATCTTCTAACCAATGAAAGCGTGACATATGTTATTTTCAAAATTTGATTTTATTAATGATTCTGTACATTATTCATTAAAGACCATGATATGCACAACGCGCCAGATCCTTTAGATTTGATTACTAACACGTTTTGACTCTCATCCAATGGTCCACATCTTTTTCTTTTATTTTCTTTTTTCTGATTTTTATATTTTAATTGTTTTAAATTTCAAAAAATCATAGAAAATTCATTTTTAGTCCAAAAAATCTGGAAAAATTATGAAAAATATTTTTGATTATTCTCTTTCTGATTTTCATTTTTTCACAATTTAATTTTGTATTTTGGTATTTTTTATCAATTTTACACTTATTTGATTTGTTTAAAATGTTTAAAAATACTTTTACACATTTTTTAATTATGAAAATATTATGGAATGATCCAATGATATTGTGACAAATATTGGTGACCTTATTTTATTTTTGTTTCTGACTTTACTATTTTTTTTACTATTTTTGTTTATTTTACCCATTTAATTTAATTTTTAAAAATAGTTTCTGACTTTTAAAAATTCCCAAAATTTTTGTAAAATTACTTGGCTTCTTTTCTGATTTTTCTATGATTTTATTTTTCATTCTTGGTTAATTTGAATATAATTGATATTTTCCTCATTATTTTCCTTTTTTAAAAACATTTTAAACCTTTTAATGTATATATTAAATATATATAATTTTTGTGATTATTTTCTGGCTGTCTTGGGTTGATTTTTTGATCATGGCTTTATTAACATCATTGAATCTTGGGTGTTGAGTTCAACTCCGTTAAAATGGATGAATGATTTTAATAATAGTTTGATTAAATTTTTAATTCAAATGTGGTTTCTCTTTTTACCCTAATTCCTCTTCATCTCACCCCCTTCTCATTGCACTAAATATTGTTAGAGCATGATCTCTATATCATGTCTCAAAACAAATGGTGCATAAATTGCTATTGACGGGCCTCAAAATAGGTGCAACTTCTATATAAGTCCACTTACGGTTGCTTAACATAGCGCTAAATTTTGTCCCGATTCGAATAAATGATCATTCGTGGCCCAAACTTATGATTGCAAGACCAAGTATGTTAACTTGATCTCTTTGATCCAATAACCTTGAGATTCATTGTGTGGAGGATTTGGTTCTACCAATCCTCTAATGGATCTACAACACCTTTGGTCAACACGGATCACTTAAACACCGTTGATCATTAAATGGTACTTGTGAGAATTCCAAATGGATGATATACTTGACAAAAAGCAAATGCAACTTGTTCTGTGGATGCTTTGGTTATACCAATCCTCTAATGAGTTCCAAATGCAAGTTTGAAGATGGTCATCCAACTAACCACTAATTATTAACTTGTTTTATTTTATGCTTTTATTCTTTTATGCTTTATGCACTATTTATCTTTTAGCATTTTTATTTCATGCCATTTTCATCTTTGCTCATTTGAGTATTTTATTTTCTTGTCATTTTTACTTTGCTCACTTGAGCTTTTCTTTTCTTTGCTTAAGATACTTAATAATCAACTTAAACCCTAAAAAACCCTTAATGGTACTTGGACTATTTGGTTACTATCCTTGGCATTATGGAGCACGAGACTATTTCTTGGACTTAGGATTAGAAACCTTGGCCTATCTTGGAGACCTTGTGATCTTATCTGATTATTTTGTCTAAAGCTCTTGAGGTTTACCTCAAGACATCGGGTTGCTTGTTTATTTTTGTGTGCAGGTTTTTGTGATTACATCCTTTGTTTATAATCTGGAATTCACCCGCATACAGCCGTTACTCTACCCAATTTTTGTAAAGACTTAATACACTTGAAGAGGTCTAGTATCTTTGCTTGCTTGATTTCAATCCAAAGAATGGGAATTCTATCTTGGCTCATAATGTCAAGTTTTGGCTTCTTGTTGGTTATATGGTCCTTATCCTTAGCTTTTACCTTATGCTTTAGGATAGTCTCTTCTTCTCCTCCCATCTTCTTTAATTTCAAAACAATCTTCTCCCTCCTTTGAAAACCTTTCTTGTTTTGGAACTTAAACACCTTCATAATAAACTTGGACTTATGTCCATGCATTTTCAAAATCTTTTCATAAATAAACTCCAATCAATTTAATAATACCTTGACATTTTTTGTGAGAAGACTAAAAGTCAACCAATCTCATTTCAAACCATTTTTCCACTTTGGATTTTTTATCTTTAAAACTTTTCTCAAAAGATTAGACTCTTGTCAATCCTTGTAGTGATGCAAACAACTATACTTCTAAAATATGTAGTGAAGTGAGATATTTTCCATTTGGGTGTTGAGTGAGGCATTGTTGATTTTAAAATCCAAGCCATATCCTCCATTTTGAGATGATGCAAATTCTCCTTTCTCATGATTGTGGGTAGTAAGTATGTTTTCCACACGGACAATGACGATGATGTCTTATCTCTTAAAATTAACCAACACACTTGTGTTTCAAAATTTTAAAAAAAGGAACTACGTGTACCCTGATCCCATATTGCACGAAAGGTGGTACGTAGGCACTAAAGGATCGTAACCGCGATGGGTGCAAAAATCATAAAAAATACTTCTCTTCTCACCTCCACCATTCATTTTCTATACAACACATTTTTTTATTATATAGCCAAAATATACAGATTTTACAAAGAGGTTCCTGCGGAGTACCGTAGATGTTTAGGGTGCTAATACCTTCCCTTTGCATAACCAACCCCCTTACCTTGAATCTTTCCCTTTTTTTGGGTTATTCGCTCTTTTCCCATTCCTTTGGAAACAATAAAGCACGGTGGCGATTTTAATTTTGATTTGTATAAAGTCTAGTCAATCTAATGGCTTAGTCTTGAACATTTCTACCGCTACAGAAAAATGGCGACTTCACTGGGGAAAGATTAACCTCTTGCTGGTCCATCCCTAAGTGGGTTGAGCCTATCTTTGTTTATATCTCTATATGTGCTATTGTTGTTTACGTGTTATATTTTGTATATATGTTTGTTTGGATTTTCCTGGTTTTCAGGGTGCTTGGTGATTACTCATAAGTCCTATACCCGGACTTGGGAAAACTTTAAGATAGGACGGGCGGTATAGTCATTTTAACTTTGAGGGAGTAATCCCAAAAAAGGAGGCATGAGATCCCCCACTCAGTGGAGGCCCCTTTGACTGTAGTGTCGTTTACCGAGTAATCGGGAAGACGTACTGCTTTCGACCTGGGAGCCTGCTGAAACTGAGGACCGTAGAATACCAAACCCATCTTGGCATTTTAGGTGTAGTGCGGAAGCTATGACGGAGTAATCCGGAAATAGTTGTCACACGATACTACGCTCAGACGAGCCTTTCTTGAGAATATTACTGATTACCGAGTTAATTGGGAAGTTGGTAATATCCGAAGGAAGGATGTAGACTCTGGGAACCTCTAGAACCTTGTTCGGCAGGTGATAACTTTTTAAACCAACACCTTATGGGTAGTACCTTTGACCTCATGCTCGTGACGTTGAACCTATGAACCCTATATGAGTGATTTTGTGTGTGATTGATGCATCATGCATCCATGCACTCATAAGCATCTTTTGAAGAAAAACAATATTTCAAGGGATTTAAAGGTTGACTATTTGTGAATGTCTCATGCATCCATGGATTCTGGAAAGAGAAAGACTGGGAAATACAGTTTCAAGGATCCCAAGATAGATGAGTTGGTCAGTCTAATTCCAGAGACCGATCATTCCTCTCATGAAGTTGAAGATGAAGGAGGGTATTCTCTCAACCTTGGTCCAGTTCTATGATCCGGTGTATTCTCTCGACCTTTCCCGATTATCAGTTGATGCCTACACTAGAGGAGTATTCTTATCTATTGGATTTACCCGTTACTGATCGTGTTCCTTTTACTGGTTTGGAGGGTGAGCCAAAACCACACGAGATTGCTGCTTTGATTCATCTGGGGAAGCCTGAGGTGGAAGCCCATATGACTACTAAAGGAGGGATTAGAGGATTACCAGCTCAGTTCTTATTAGAGAAAGCTCGTTACTTTGTTAGAATGAAGAGTACAGTTGCTTTTAAGGCCATCTTTGCTCTGCTTGCTTATGGATTATTCTTATTTCCTAATGTGGACAAGTTTGTCGACATTAACGCCATTAGGATTTTCATGATTGGAAACCCGGTTCCTACACTGTTGGGTGATGCTTATTACTCTGTTCATCTTCGGAGTTATTATCATAGGGGAATGATTATTTGTTGCACGCCTTTGTTGTACCGGTGGTTCATCTCTCATATGCCTCAGTCTGATGCTTTTTGGGATATCAAGAAGGAACCCCGTTGGGCTCCTAAGATCATGGCACTTACTCACTCGGATATTGATTGGTATCATCGAGCTTACCAGGATGTGGAGATTATTGACAGTTGTGGTAGTTTCCCCAATGTACCTCTTCTTGGTATAAAGGGAGGAATTAACTATAACCCTGTTCTTGCACGGTGACAGCTTGGTTATCCGATGAGGGATAGACCAAACAGTATTCATTTGAGTAGTTTCTTTCTGAAGGAAGGAGAAGACCACAGGGAAGCTATGGAGCAGATTGCGAAGGCCTGGCGTCACATTCATAAGAAGAATAAGAAGGATTTGGGACCTAGGGATGCTGTTTCTTTGGAGCCATATCTTCAGTGGGTCCGATCGAGAGCCATTCAGTTGAAGATGCCTTATACTCGGGAGACACCCATGCCTGATCTATTTGTGAAGACCACTCCTCCTTTATTAGATGATCTAGAAGAGTTGCAGCTTGCTTTGGTTAGGATGCAACATGAAAAAGATGCTTGGAAGAACAAGTTCCAGACTTTAGAGAGTTCCTACACAGCAAACTTGAAGGAGAAAGATGATTTGATCGAGATCCTTGGTAGTCGAGTGGTAGAGTCTATGGAGAGGAAAGGGGATTTATTTTCTCCTAAGCCTCAAACAGGTGCTGATTGCTCATTTCCTGATCCAAATGATTGGAAGGAGGTTGCCATCAGACATGTGGAAGAAAACCAGAGGTTGAGGGCTCAGATTGCCAGGCTCACAGGGAAGCGCCAACGTACAGATTGATCTCTATCAGTTTCTTTCTCTCAGGATTTTTAGATTGTATTTTCATCTTGTACTTGGGATCATTGAAACTTGTAATCCATTTTTGAAGTTATTATAATAAAAGTTTTTCAGTATTTCAAATGTGTTATTATTTTGATGTTTGTAATATGTCTATAAACGTTAAATCCCTTGAAATATTAAATGATAAAGTAAAAATAATCATACGCATTGTACATCATGCATCATATTTCACATATTTCTTTCATTTATTATGCATATCTAGGTGCCTTACCCAACTTTTTGCTTCGTTCAGCAAGCTGACTCATCACTATAACACTCGGGCTAACTGCAAAAAGAAGATGGACAACTTAGAACAAGAAAATCGCGAGCTGCATGAAGAAGTTTATGCTTTGAAGGCTGGTTTGGCCAATTTGACTTCTATGATGGAAGCTCTAATGGTTGCTCAGAATCAGCCACCGAGTGTTCAACCTTAACCAACAAGGGCAAATACTGAAGTTCCAACTGTTCCTGTATCCGCTAATTTGGTTGTTGTTCAAAACCGCATGCCTCAAGGATATCCGTGGGGAATGCCAGAGAATTTTGCACCTGAAGGTTTCAATTTGGGCCCCCAAGATGCTCCAGTGGTTCCAAATGTTGTTACTCCAGCACCTCCTGTGGTGCATTCTGTTCCTGCTACACCTCCTTCAGTAAATTTGGTTCTGTTTGAAGATGTGTGTCGCCCTTTCCCTCTGCTGAGTGAAGATTTGGGTCTTGATGACAGAATGGATGATTTCCAAGAGCAGTTTAATAGAATGCAAAGAGAGATAAAGGATCTTAGGGGAAAAGATTTATTTAAGCAGAATGTGAATGAGTTGTGTTTGGTCACGAATGTTAAAGTGCCTGCTAAGTTCAAAGTTCCGGAGTTTGAGAAGTACAAGGGAAACACTTGCCCTCGTGCTCACTTGGTGATGTATGTGAGGGGAATGTCTACCCACACTGATGATCAGCGTCTGATGATTCACTTTTTCCAGGATAGTCTGATCGGCGCAGCGTTGAAATGGTACATGAGTTTAGACAGCGCTAACATCCATACTTTTAATGATTTGGGAGAAGAATTCATTAAACAATACAAGTACAGTGTGGAAATGGCGCCTGACCGTGACCAGCTTAGGGCCATGGTTCAAAAAGACAGAGAATCGTTCAAAGAGTACGCACAGAGGTGGCGCGAAGTGGCTGCACAAGTGATTCCTCCTATGGAAGAGAATGAAATGACTAAGATTTTTCTGAAGACGCTGAGTGCTTTCTACTACGAAAGAATGGTAGCAAGTGCCCCAAGTGATTTTACAGAAATGGTAGGAATGGGTGTCTGCCTAGAAGAGGCAGTAAGAGAAGGTCGTTTGACAAAATGTGAAGGATCCAGAAGTGTGAAGAAGCCATCTTATGGGTTTACAAAGAAGAAAGAGGGGGATACAAATACTGTTATTCAAGAGAAGAGAGTGAACACTCCTAGAAGGAATTATCAGCGTCACCAACAAGTTGCTTCAGTGACTCCTGTTATGAATGCCGCTTCGACTACCATTGCTTATCAAAGACAGTCCCAGCAGGGGAACCAAGGGAATAATTAGATAAGGGAGCACTACGACCCTATTCCCATGAGTTATGCAGAGCTACTACCAGCATTAATTCAAAAGAAGTTGGTCCAGACACGACCATCTCCAGCCGTACCATCACCATTACCTTGGTATTACAAAGCAGACCAGACGTGTGCCTTTCATCAGGGAGCATCAGGGCATAATGTTGAAAATTGTTATCCTTTGAGGACTGAAGTGCAAAGGTTGGTGAAGTATGGAATTTTATCTTTCAAAGACATGGGACCTAATGTGAAAGACAATCCTCTACCCAAGCACGGGGGAGTGAATGTTGTGAATATGGTGGCCGGTTGTCTAGGTGACTTCTGGATTTTTGACATTAATCTGGTTAGAGGGGATTTGGTGAAGATGCACACAGACCTCTATGAACTCAGTTATTACACGCATGATCATGCCGGTTGTGTTATTTGCAGTATAAACATACATGGTTGCGAGAAGATAAAGGCTGATTTACAGGAGATGATGGATGAAGGTCTAATTCATATAATCAGGCCCAGGGCAGAATATGAATAGGAAGTGAATATGGTTTCTGTATGTCCGGGTGAATTCAGAATTTTTAAAGTAGAGCATTTGAATGAAGATCTCGTACAATTGCATGCTACTTTCTGCCGTACTGCTGGTCAGGTGGAACACCAATATGGGTCTTGCATAGTTTGTTGTCGAGACCCTCGAGGATGTTCTATTGTGAGAGAGGGTGTTTAGCTACTGTTAGATAATAGAACTATCAAGATCACAGGTCAGAGAGATGATTATCACGAGATTGATATGGTTGAAGTTTGTTTGATGGGAGAAGAGTCAGAGAAAGAGTATGCCTCCGCAGATGAGTATTTCTCTTTAGACGAAGATTTGTTTGCCAGAAATGACCTTTTGAGGGCTGATTATGTTGAGGAAGGTGTAAACTTCATTATACCTTGTTTTGGTGCACCCGCTCATCTTGAGGTGGAGTACCATAGTAAACCAGCTGTTACCCCATTGGTAATTAGTCTGCCAGGACCTGTTCCCTATAAATCAGATAAGGCTGTGCCTTACAAATACAACGCTACAATCTTAGAAGATGGGGTGGAAATTCCCATCCAGCCAATGCCAGATGTTGGAAATAAAGCTGATAATAGCAGGGTGACCCATAGTGGTCATGTGTTTGCGCCGGTTATTCGAAGAGATGTTGTTGCTGGAAAGAAAATTGCTGAGAATGATGAGTCTAAGAAGGCTGCATGAGAGACTAGTGGAGCTACATTGGAGAAAGAAGTGGATGATATCTTGAAGATAATTAAGATAAGCAACTACAAAATTGTAGACCAGCTATTGCAGACTCCTTCAAAGATATCCATCCTAGCTTTATTGATGAATTCCTCTGCTCATAGAGAATCACTGATGAGAGTACTAGATCAAGCTTTTGTAGAGAATGACATGCCGTTAGATCAATTCAGTAGCGTAATTGGAAACATTACGTCATGTAACAACTTGAGTTTCTGCGATGATGAGTTACCAGATGAAGGGAGGAATCATAACCTGGCCCTCCACATATCTATGAACTGCAAGAATGACTCGCTATCCAATGTGTTGATTGATAACAGATCCGTATTGAATGTTATACCGAGGAGTACCCTTATGAAGTTAAAGTATCAGGGAACACCTATGCACCCGAGTGACATCATTGTGAAGGCTTTTGATGGGTAGAGGAAATCTGTCATAGGTGAGGTGGACTTACCCATCCACATAGGACCGCATTTGTTCTTGATAACCTTCCAGGTTATGGACATTATTCCCGCGTATAGTTGTTTGCTAGGACGGCCATGGATACACGAAGCAGGGGCTGTCACTTCAACTCTGTATCAGAAGCTAAAGTTTATGCGTGAAGGGAAGGTAGTGATCATAAATGGGGAGCAGTCGTTGTTGATATCCCATCTATCCTCTTTCAGTATTGTAGAAGTGGATGAGGCTGCTATTGGAACCCATTTCCAATCCTTATCCATTGACAACATAAGGAGGAATGAGAATTCTGTGGTTTCCCTGAAGGATGCACAGCAAGTTGTGCGCAATGGTCATAATGCAGTTTGGGGACGACTTGTGGATCCACCCGTGAACAAGAACATAACTGGTTTGGGTTTCTCTTCAAGGAATGGCAAAGGTGAAAATTTGAAGTCAAAGTCTTATGTGAACAATTATCATGATGTTTTCCGCAGCGAAGGCTACCTCCATCCAATTGGTTCTGGAATTAATGCTGTTGAAGAGGATGAAGCAGAGCATGAAGTACCGAATTATGTGACGCATGGAGTCTGAGTTCAGAACTGGGTCACTATTGATGTTCCTTCTTGCATACATGTTTCAAAGTAATTTGTTTTGTTAATCTGTTTCTTTCTTTTGAAAAGCTTTCACTCTGCCCGAGGTGGAAGTATTAATATTGTAGGGCTTATCTATTTGCTATAACTGTTAAGATCATTAATAAAAGGTGTCTTTGCTTCCAAATTATGTCTTTTATTTTCTACTTTTTCCTGGGAAATGGTAATAAAAAAAAACAACCTTTCAAAATAATCAATACCTGAAAATTAATCTGCATGATCACTTGTTATATGTGTCAGTTTCTAAAAGCCATCGTAAATCACATGTGCAGATTAATTAAAAAACCCGTTGAATACAATGACCATGCACCCTCTCCCAACTTTGATTGTCCCGTGTTTGGGGCTGAAGAAGAAGATTATGATGAGATTCCTGAAGAGGTCTCACGGTTGCTTGAGCACGAGGAATATACCATTCAGCCATATAAAGAGCCTTTAGAATTGGTTAATTTGGGTTCAGAAGAAGATCCGAAGGAAGTTAAGATTGGAGCATCGTTGCATCCTGATGTAAAGAGCGGGTTGATTGAGCTATTGAAAGAGTATGTGGATATTTTTGCTTGGTCTTATCAAAATATGTCTGGTCTAGATACAGACATTATCGAGCATCATTTGCCGTTGAAGCCAGGGTGTCCGCCAGTTAAACAAAAGTTGAGAAGAACCCACCCGGATATGGAAGTAAAGATCAAAGAGGAGGTCCTAAAGCAGATTAATGTTGTTTTTCTTGTGACATCAGTGTATCCTCAATGGATTTCCAATATTGTCCCAGTGCCGAAAAAAGACGGAAAAGTCCGCATGTGCATAGATTACAAAGATCTAAATAAAGCTAGTCCAAAAGATGATTTTCCATTGCCTCACATTGACATGTTAGTGGTTATCACAACAAAATTCAAGGTATTCTCGTTCATGGACGGATTTTCCGGGTATAATCAAATAAGAATGGCTCCAGAGGACATGGAAAAAACAACGTTTATCACACTCTGGGGAACATTCTGTTACAGAGTGATGCCCTTCGGGTTAAAGAACGCTGGTGCAACGTACCAGAGGGCCATGACAACCCAATTCCATGATCTGATGCACAAAGAAATCGAAGTATATGTTGATGATATGATTGCCAAATCCCAAACTGAAGAATGGCATATAGAAGATTTGTTGAAGTTGTTTCAGCATTTGAGGAAGTATCATCTCCGCCTGAATCCAAATAAATGCACCTTCAGAGTTAGATCGGGGAAATTGTTGGGTTTTGTTGTTATCCAGAAAGGAATTGAAGTTGACCCTGACAAAGTCAAAGCAATTCAAGAAATGCCAGCACCAAGAACTGAAAAGCAAGTCAGGGGTTTCCTTGGGAGTTTGAATTATATCTCCAGATTCATTTCCCACATGACTGCAACGTGTGAACCAATCTTTAAGTTGTTAAAGAAAGATCAAGGTTGCGTGTGGATGGATGATTGCCAAAGGGCATCTGAAAGTATTAAAGAGTATCTGCTTGAACCTCCTATCTTGCTCCCTCCTGTAGAAGGAAGACCGTTGATTATGTATCTAACAGTGTTAGATAAATCCATGGGTTGTATTCTGAGACAACAGGATGAAATAGGAAAGAAAGAGTTCACCATTTATTATCTTAGAAAAAAGTTCACTGATTGTGAGTCGCGGTATTCTATGCTAGAAAAAACATGTTGTGCTCTAGCCTGGGCGGCAAAGCATTTGCGACAGTATATGTTGAATCATACTACTTGGTTGATCTCCAAAATGGATCCAATCAAGTATATTTTTGAAAAGCCTTGGTATTATGATATCAAGCATTTTCTTCAGGCTCATGAATTTCCATTTGGTGCATCAAAGAAAGATAGAAAGACACTGAGAAGGTTGGCAGGTAGTTTCTCCCTCAGTGAAAATGTGTTATACAAGGGAAATTTTGACATGGTCTTGCTCAGATGCATGGATAGACACGAAGCAGACATGTTGATGCATGAGATCCATGAAGGTTCATTTGGTACTCATGCTAATGGACATTCAATGGCTAAAAAGATGCTAAGGGCTGGTTATTATTGGTTGACAATGGAATATGATTGTTACAAATTTGTAAAGAAGTGCCATAAATGCCAGATTTACACAGATAAGATCCATGTACCTCCGACACTTCTCAATGTGATTTCTTCCCCGTGTCCTTTCTCTATGTGGGGTATTGACATGATCGGGATGATAGAACCCAAAGCTTCGAATGGACACCATTTCATCTTAGTAGCAATTGACTACTTTACCAAATGGGTAGAGGCTGCTTCATATGCTAATGTTACCAAACAGGTGGTTGTGCGTTTCATCAAAAGTAATCTTATATGCCAGTATGGTGTGCCGAGCAGAATCATCACTGACAATGGCTCGAATTTGAACAATAAGATGATGACTGAATTGTGCGAAGAATTCAAGATCGTCCATCACAATTCATCTCCTTACAGGCCAAAGATGAATTGGGCTGTTGAAGCTGCTAATAAGAATATCAAGAGAATTATCCAGAAAATGGTTGTCACTTATAAGGATTGGCATGAAATGCTCCCTTTTGCTCTGCATGGATATCGAACATCTGTTCGCACTTCAACATGAGCAACCCCATTTTCCCTAGTGTATGGAATGGAAGCGGTACTCCCTGTCGAGGTGGAGATTCCCTCGTTGTGTGTGATAATGGAAGCTAAATTGACAGAGGCTGAATGGGTTCAGAACAGGTTTGACCAATTGAATTTGATTGAAGAGAAGAGAATGACAACTTTGTGTCATGGGCAATTATATCAGAAAAGAATGAAGAAATAATTTGACAAAAAGGTTAAACCTCGTGAATTCAGAGAAGACGACCCCGTGCTCAGGAAGATCATGTCTTTCAACACTGACTCTAGGGGCAAGTGGACTCTCAATTTTGAAGGCCCGTATGTTGTCAAGAAAGCCTTCTCTGGTGGTGCATTAATTCTTGAAACTATGGATGGCGAGTAGTTCCCACGTCCCATGAATGCTGACGCAGTTAAGAAATACTTCGCCTAAAGAAATAAAAGAACAACTAAGAAAACCCGAAAGGGCGGCTTAGGCAAAAATGAGCGTCTCGGTAGGCCAAAAACCCGAAAGCGCGGTCTAGGCAAAAATTAGAGACATAAACAGAATAAATTTACCGCTAAGTTGAAAACCTGCAAGGGCAGCTTAGGCAAAAGTTAGGGATTTTCTTGGCAAGTAACTACGTCGAAAAAGACTTGATCATTGAAGCAACAATCTTCTTGGATCCTTACCATACTTCAACAAAAGTTGTTGCTCAGGATTTCAAAAGTTGTTAGGGGGGATAGTGGTCATTGTATCTCAATGTATATTTTCCATTACGTATTACCATTTCCCAAACTTTGTAATCATCCATGGAGTCTCGCCATTCACAGACTACCATTCTATTAATGAAATTCGAGCTTTTGCCCAATTCTTTGTGTTCTTATTTTTATTTAGCTTGCAAAGACTTCATTTATTACTAATAATAACTGTTAAAGCAAAAAGATTAAAAGAAGCAAAATTAACTTTTCAAAAAAAAAAAAGAGAAGAGATCTTTACAATTCAATTTACTTTGGGATTTGTGATAAAACAATGACAACAAAGATGGTGATCCCAAGAATGAACAAACTCCATTTGTTTTAAGAGGATTTACTTCTTTCATGAAGGTTTTCTCAGGTCATTTTGCTAGTGTGCGCAATCTTTATGTGTTTCTCAGATAATTAAAGACGATATCAGTGGGTACAAGGTACAGTATTGGGTTTGTGAGCCCACTATCCCCAGTCAAGTCTTGGTTCATTTTTCTTCGGGTTTGCATGATCAGAAGCCTCTGTCCCAGTTTCCCCAGCGAAGTCTTTCCTCATATTATGAAAGGTTTTATTTCCTTGGTGTGCGGGGATGTCGCTCTTTTTGCAGTTCTGTCATTAATGTTGACTTCTTGATTTCCCGAAAAGGTTATCCCAGGGCATCTCTTGTTCGAATGAGTATTCGTGATGAAAGTTTCAGTCCGCAGTTTTTCTCCAGGGAGGTAGGCTTGAATTCCCCAGTAAGGTTTGATTGTTTCGGCGTCAGTCTGCTTTATTTGAGTTTGGTCTTGCAATCTCCAGTATGCATGTTGCTTTTGGAAACCCTTTTTCTCCAATGAAACCAGAAGAAGGATGTTCTTTCCCGATATCTGTTTGATTTAGATACATCCAGATTATGGTTCTCCTCAGCTAGGTTTGGTTTCTGCGGTTGCTTTTCCCCTTTTTTGGATTGATCTTTCTAGTTGAAGCTTAGCACAATGTTGTTAGTACCTGAGGCAGTTTTGTTTGTCTGCGCTGATTATGTATCCTTTTTACTAGCACATGTATAGTAGCACTCATGCATTCATACATACATCATGCATTGCTAAAAATCATCATTCATCGACATTGTGTTCTGACCTTTCCGGCAACGCTCTTTGCTTAGTTGAATTTGGTTTTCCCTCTTGAGTTTATTTCTCAAAGGATGAATCTGCATTAGCCGTCTTGCTCTAGTTTATTTCTGAATTAGATTTGTGGCTACATGACAATATCATTTATTATAGATTTCTGAAAACTTTGAGCTTTGGTTTGTGCATTTATTTTGCACAGGAAGACTTTATCTCCTCAGCAGGAATATCGTGGCATTTCCCCAGGAAGTCATTTCTCTTTGCAATTCCTCTTGACAATAAGTGGAAGTCTCTTTATTTGAGACAAATTACGTATTACCCTTTCCAGGCAGATTTCCTTGGTTAAAGAAGAAGTTGAGACTCGTTCTTGGCAAAACACCAGAATCTTGGGGAAACTTGATATATTTACTCTTTCTACCTTCAGTGAACGTTGGTAGTACATCGGAAGTGAACGTCGGTGTTTCTTATCTTTCTTCTATCTTCAGTGAATGTTGATAGTTCATCGTCAGTGAACGGCTGTGATATGATATATTTACTCTTTCTACCTTCAGTGAACATTGGTAGTACATCGGCAATGAACGTCGGTGTTTCTTATCTTTTTGCTATCTTCAGTGAACGTTGATAGTTCATCGTCAGTGAACGACAGTGATATGATATATTTACTCTTTTTACCTTCAGTGAATGTTGGTAGTACATCGGCAGTGAACATCGGTGTTTCTTATATTTTTGCTATCTTTAGTGAATGTTGGTAGTACATCGGCAGTGAATGTCGGTGTTACTTATCTTTTTGCTATCTTCAGTGAACGTTGATAGTTCATCGTCAGTGAACGGTGGTGGTATGATATATTCAGTGAACGTTGATAGTACATCAACATTGAATGTCGATGCTTATTATCCTCCTCTCTGATTCTGTTCTCGTGGTTTACCAGTGATTTATTTTCCTGGTGGGGTTGCTCCTTTGTTTTTACATTTTTTGTTGCATCCCCAATGCTACTTTGTGTCTCTTTTGTTCCATTCATATGCATAAACATTTGCATGGCATCTTAGGGCCAAAAATAGAGTTTGTTTTATATTTAAGTGTCTTCGATCACGCCGACACGAAGAGTTTTAACCTTTGTATCTCCGAATAGAAGAAACTTAAATAAGGGCAGCTGTTGTACCCCAATTTTTTCCCCTAAGATCCCCTCATCATACTATATTGTTTCAATCACAACAAAATCACATTAGGGCTTTTGGTTCTTCTCCCTATCTTTAGCTTTGCTTTGCTGAGGAATTACCAAGCACCTTAACTTGTGTTCTTTTGTGATCATGGATATTTTGCTTTGATTTTCTCTCTAATTAACAAAATTCAATATTGGTTTGTCTCGCTTGTTAATAATGTAGGTAAAGGCAATGAGGTTTAGCAAGTTTCTTCATGGGTGCATGAGTTTATTTCCATGCCCTAGTCAAAAGCTTGAGAAATTCAAACCTCACCATTGAAGTTGTTTTGAAGTTGGTATGGAAGTGGTTTAGGTGACCATGAGTCCTCCTCCTCATCCTCAACAATCTCTATTCACAAAGGAAGAATATTGGCACAAAAAGTTTGTTCAAACTTGGGAAAGTTCCACCAAGCTTTCTCTTGATCTAGAGGCTAGGCTTTTGGACTACAAAGGGGCATATCTTGCTCATCTTTTGGTATTTTTGAGTGATTCCAAAAACATTCATCTCTTCAAAGAATTACCAACAAATCACTTCAAAAGTTCCAAGGATTTTTCATGTGGAAGGAACTTGGTGAAGAGGGAAGATTACAAGTCATCCAGATGAATCCCCAATTCTCCATATGTGACTTCAAATGGTCATAACTTGGTCAATTTTTATCACCTTGAGCCCATTAATTTTTCATGATGATCCTGAGGATGTGTACTTCATGCCTTCTTTTATGTGCAAAGTAAGAAAATGGATGGAAGTTGCCTTAAGAATGCAAGAGATTATAGGTCATTTCATGATTTTTTGGCCAACTTCAACAAGTCATAACTTGCTCAATTATTGGATATTTTGAGCGGTTCAAATTGAAAAATGTCATTCAAGAGATCTACTTTATTCCACCTTTTTTGGTCAAGAGCAAATTCTAAGTGGAAGGCCATGTTTGGATGCAAGAGATTATAAGTCATTTTTAAAGAAGAATTTGAAATATTTCTAAGTATGGAAAGTCAACTCTTTTTCTTAAACTTTGACTCCATGTAACTTTCAGCTCAAGCATCCATTTGATTCCATTCTTTTTCCATTGTAAAGCTTGTTACCTCATCTTTCCAAGGCATCAAGAATTTTTCCTTAAGACTCCTTGAGGTGGAAATGCCATTGGATTGAGCTTGGTAACTTGGAACTGAAGTTTCTCCATAAGTCAGAATTTGAAATTCATGTTTTGGCCTTTAAACATCAAATTAGCACGCGTTTGTGATCTAAACATGTTTAACCAAGTTGCCAAAGTGGATTAGAACTTTGAAACGCAAGGATTAGATGAGTTTTGATGCAAATCAGATCACACTTTTCTCGAGCATCAGGTTCACACAATTTACCTCCAATTTGCATCATTCCACACGCTTGAACATTCCATTTGATTCCCTATAAATAGAGGGTCATCCCCCATTCAATTTCCCAAGCTTAGATAGCCAGAATCACCCTGCCAAACTTGCTTCACAACACATAATTCAGCTACTTCGAATCCTATTCTCAAGCCTTTTTCAATCCATTTTTTTCATCAATTCACCTTCCTTGATCTTCCCTGAAGCTAACCATATAATCACATTCAAGAATCATGCCCTATATTGCTCCATAGAAGTCCAGTTTCAGAGCTCTGCAACTCAACTTCAATAGGTCGATTCCTTCATCAATTCACCAAAACTTTGGTATCATTGTGTTGCTCTCATTTCCCTGGTTCTAGTTGCAACACTTACTTTTATCTGGAAGCACGTTTTGACCATGAATTTTCAAATCCCTTTTCAAAACTTTCTTTCCAAATTGCTTGAGTTACAATTTATATAAATTTGGCGCGAGGGTGTGGTTGTCTTCGTCTTGAAGAGACGAAGCGAATGGCATAGGTCCGAGCTTCTGATTTTACAGTTTGAGAGACCTGCAATTCGTGAAGGCTGGAGGTTGAAGATGACCAACGTGTCATCTTCTAACCAATGAAAGCATGACATTTGTTATTTTCAAATTCTGATTTTATTAATGATTCTGTACATTATTCATTAAAGACCATGATATGCACAACGCGCCTGATCCTTTGGATTTGATTACTAACGCGTTTTGACTCTCATCCAATGGTCCACATCTTTTTCTTTTATTTTCTTTTTTCTAATTTTTATATTTTAATTGTTTTAAATTTCAAAAAATCATAGAAAATTCATTTTTAGTCCAAAAAATCTGAAAAAATTATGAAAAATATTTTTGATTATTCTCTTTCTGATTTTTATTTTTTCACAATTTAATTTTGTGTTTTGGTATTTATTATGAATGTTACACTTATTTGATTTGTTTAAAATGTTTAAAAGTACTTTTACATATTTTTTAATTCTGAAAAAATTATGAAATGACCCAATGATATTGTGACAAATATTGGTGACCTTATTTAATTTTTGTTTCTTACTTTACTATTTTTTAATATTTTCGTTTATTTTACCCATTTAATTTAATTTTTAAAAATAGTTTCTGACTTTTAAAAATTCCCAAAATTTTTGTAAAATTACTTGGCCTCTTTTCTGATTTTTCTATGATTTTATTTTTCATTTATTGATTAATTTAAATATAATTAATATTTTCCTCATTATTTTCCTTTTTTAAAAAACATTTTAAACCTTTTAATGTATATATTAAATATATATATAATTTTTGTGATTATTTTCTGACTGTCTTGGATTGATTTTTTGATCATGGCTTTATTAACATCATTGGATTTTGGGTGTTGAGTTCAACTCCACCAAAATGGATGAATGATTTTAATAATAGTTTGATTAAATTTTTAATTCAAATGTGGTTTCTCTTTTTACCCTAATTCCTCTTCATCTCATCCCCTTCTCATTGCACTAAATGTTGTTAGAGTATGATCTCTATATCATGTCTAAAAAAAATGGTGCATAGATTGCTATTGACCGGCCTCAAAATAGGCGCGACTTCTATATAAGTCCACTTACGATTGCTTAACATAGCGCTAAATTTTGTCCCAATTCGAATAAATGATCATTCGTGGCCCAAACATATAATTGCAAGCCCAAGTATGTTAACTTTATCTCTTTGATCCAATAAGCTTGAGATTCATTGTGTGGGGGCTTTGGTTCTACCAATCCTCTAATGGATCTACAACATCTTTGGTCAACACGGATCACTTAAACATCATTGATCATTAAATGGTACTTGTGAGAATTCCAAATGGATGATATACTTGACAAAAAGCAAATGCAACTTGTTGTGTGGAGGCTTTGGTTCTACCAATCCTCTAATGAGTTCAAAATGGAAGTTTCAAGATGGTCATCCAACTAACCACTAATTATTAACTTGTTTTATTTTATGCTTTTATTCTTTTATGCTTTATGCACTATTTATCTTTTAGCATTTTTATTTCATGCCATTTTTATCTTTGCTCATTTGAGTATTTTATTTTCTTGTCATTTTTACTTTGACCACTTGAGCTTTTCTTTTCTTTGCTTAAGATACTTAATAATCAACTTAAACCCTAAAAAACCCTTAATGGTACTTAGACTATTTGGTTATTATCCTTGGCATTATGGAGCATGAGACTATTTCTTGGTCTTAGGATTAGAAACCTTGGCCTATCTTGGAGACCTTGTGATCTTATCTGATTATTTTGTCTGAAGCTCTTGAGGTTTACCTCAAGACATTGGGTTGCTTGTTTGTTTTTGTGTGCAGGTTTTTGTGATTACATCCTTTGTTTATAATATGGAATTCACCCGCATACAGCCGTTACTCTGCCCAATTTTTGTGAAGACTTAATACACTTGAAGAGGTCTAGTATCTTTGCTTGCTTAGTTTCAATCCAAAGAATGAGAATTCTATCTTGGCGCATAATGTCAAGTTTTGAATTCTTGTTGGTTAGATGGTCCTTATCCTTAGCTTTTAACTTATGATTTAGGATAGTCTCTTCTTCTCCTCCCATCTTCTTTAATTTCAAAAAAATCTTCTCCCTCCTTTGAAAACCTTTCTTGTTTTGGAACTTAAACACCTTCATAATAAACTTGGACTTATGTCCATGCATTTTCAAAATCTTTTCATAAATAAACTCCAATCAATTTGATAATACCTTGACATTTTTTGTGAGAAGACTAAAAGTCAACCAATCTCATTTTAAACCATTTTGCCACTTTGGATTTTTTATCATTAAAACTTTTCTCAAAAGATTAGACTCTTGCCAATCCTTGTAGTGATGCAAACAACTATACTTCTAGAATATATAGTGAAGTGAGATATTTTCCATTTGGATGTTGAGTGAGGCATTGTTGATTTTAAATTCCAAGCCATATCCTCTACTTTGAGATGATGCAAATTCTCCTTTCTCATGATTGTGGGTAGTAAGTATGTTTTCCACACGGACAATGACGATGATGTCTTATCTCTTAAAATTAACCAACACACTTGTGTTTCAAATTTTTTAAAAGAGGAACTACGTGTACCTTGATCCCCTATTGCACGAAAGGTGGTACGTAGGTACTAAAGGCTCACAACCGCGGCGGGTGCAAAAATCATAAAAAATACTTCTCTTCTCACCTCCACCATTCATTTTCTATACAACATATTTTTTTATTATATAGCCAAAATATACAGATTTTACAAAGAGGTTCATGCGGAGTACCGTAGATGTTTAGGGTGCTAATACCTTCCCTTTGCATAACCAACCCCCTTACCTTGAATCTTTCCCTTTTTTTTTGGTTATTCGCTCTTTTCCCATTCCTTTGGAAACAATAAAGTGCGGTGGCAATTTTTATTTTGATTTGTATAAAGTCTAGTCAATCCAATGGCTTAGTCTTGAACATTTCTACCGCTACACTATTTTATGATTATTATATTTTTTTTTATTCTTTTTTTTATATAATAATTATTGTTATTAATATTAAATCCTATTTATTTTAATAATAATTATTATTATCATATTATTATTTATTATCATGCAAATAAATCATTTTTACTCAAAACCTCATTTTTACTCAAAACTCATGTACATATTATTTTATATTTTTGCATTAAATATTTTTATATCATGCATTAATTAGAAATTTTGCAATTAATATGATTAAAAAATACCAACGAACATCAAACCTATTTTTTCGCAATTAACTAATCTAAATAATCAATTTTTGCAAAAGGGTTCCAAACGAATTTTGACTAATCGCGTATTTAGTCCAAAATTCTGTAATCTCTACTCCTGGTCAAAATGCAAGGCGATTCAAAATACATTTGCAAACCCCTAAAAATCACAAACCCCATACGAACTACGAATTGGGACTCTGATTCCTCATAAGAGGATATGTAGGCATACAATCAAAAATCGTGGCGAGTTCCCCTATCAAAAATTAAAACCCTTTTCCCCTATTAAAATTTAAAACCCTATTTAGCCCGAAACTTAAACCTAAACCTAATATCCTTGTGAACAAGGTAGATGAAAGGTGTCTAACACCTTCCTTTCGTCTCATGAAGTTCGAACTTAGAATCTCTGTCTTGCAATTTAGGGTTTCCTATTAGATGCCATTCCTTAGGATAAAAACTAATAGTGGTGACTCTCATTTAAAACCAGTCGCAACACGAGTTCAAACTTAGGAACTTAGACACATGTCCTAGGATCAATCTATTCGATCCTGCAAGTTACCAAAGTGTTTAGTTTGGAAGACTAGCGGTTGTTTACCGAATTTACGCATAAACAAATTGGCACGCCTAGTGGGACCGTGTCAAAGTTCTTGAAAATTTATATTTTTTTGTAAACATCTATCTTTCATCATTCATCTTTTGAGTATATATTTCGTTATTGTTGTATGAACTTTAGAAGTGGTAAAATATCCAACAGTAACCAACCATAACCCAAAAGAAAATATACAAGAAAGATGGTTAACACAACTAGCCATGATGGGAAAAAAAATCCCCCATAGGGATCAGGCACAGTTGTTGCAAGTTCGATGGATACATTAACTACAATCTGTTACACACATGCCATGCCTACATCTATGGGTTCGTTGGCCACAAATAATTCAACAACCATGCCTCTATCTTCGAGTGCAGTATCCATTCCTTCGAATGCCCAAACTGTATCGGTTTCTACACACGTTGGGAACCAAGCCCAGTTTTCAACCCTAGGCCTCCGGGGTTTGAAACATTTAGGACACTTAGGGAACCACCACCATATGGAATGCCAACTTCTTTCATGGAAGGACTTCATAATAGTACTACCCAATCCCCGCTACAAGGGTCTGGTTCTGGGATGAATAATATGGGTCGAAATACCCAGAATCAAGGGTCTTTTACCCAAATGCCTATATTGACAATGAGCAATCAGACAACATTCAGGCAACAAATGAATGATAGTAACCATAATATGGTAGAAGTGTTGGCTAGAGAGATGAGTACCATTTTTACTCCTTTGATCCAAAAAATTAACATAAACAATCAAGAAAATACCCACACCTATCAGCAAATGTCAGTGAAGATGGTGCACATAGCAGATTTCTTTGGTGCTCCCGAAGAGCCTGTTTGACACAGGCAAAACCAGGCCCCAGTTGTTCAGGAGGAAGAATCAACCATTAACCAAGTAAGACTACCTAGACAGGAGGTTGTCAAAAGAATCATAGAACCAAGGGTAGAGCAACAAAGGATTCGAAATGATGTCCAAGAGGAACAACCTAGGAGGGTAATGGTGGTTAATAGGGATCAAAATACAGACAAAATGGTCCATAGAGTTAGACAAGATAACATGGAAAATAACTTGATCACCATGATCGAGAAAATCATGGCACAAAATGGTCTAAATATCAGACTTAGGAGACCAAATTATTCATCCCCTCTATCTGAATATATATTACAAACAGAATTACCAAGGGGTTGCAAAGTCCCTAGGTTTACAAAAATTTCAGGAGATACTAATGAATCTACCGTGGAGCACATAGGCAGGTATTTGAATGAAGCGGGGGGATTTGGCAAATGATGAGAGCCTGAGAATAAAATACTTTCCAAGCTCGTTAACAAAAAATGATTTCACTTGGTTTACTACTCTTTTGCCGGGTTCTATAAATACTTGGCAACACTTGGAAAGATTATCTCATGAACAGTTTTACATGGGGAAATCTAAGATAAGTCTCAAAGAATTGGCTAGTATCAAAAGTAAATTCATTGAACCAATAGATGATTATCTCAATAGATTTTGTTTACTGAAGTCTAGATGCTTTACAGTGGTCCCCAAACATGAACTAGTCGAAATAGCCGCAGGAGGTTTAAACTATTCCATTCAAAAGAAACGAGATACTCAATATCTAAGAGACATGGCCCGGTTAGCAGATAGGGTTCGACAAGTCGAACATTTAAAAGCTGAAAAAATTAGGGCAAATAAAAACTATAAGAAAGAGAGGGTTGCATATATCAAAGCCGAAGAAGAGGAACAAGAAATTCTAAATGATCCTTTTGGCTTCGAAGAGCTTGAAATAGATTTGGCATAACTAAAACAGGCACCCCGATACTCTTGTAAGGTTCTTGCCCCATTGAATGGCAAAAACCCCATCGAAACAGAAAAAATGACAAATATCCTAAGAAAACATACACATTCGATGTAACAAAATTTGATGAGATATTTGACTTATTAGTGAAAGATGGCCAGATGATAGTGCCCCCAAATGCAAAGATTCCTCCATTGGAACAATGGAAGAAGAGGGGTTTCTGTAAATATCAAAACTTCTTAGGCCATAAAACCTCACAATGCTTTCTTTTCAGGGATCTGATTCAGAATACCATCAAGGATGGAAGGCTCAAGTTTAGAGAAAAAGTAAAAAGTCAGATGAAGATAGATATTGACCCCCTCAATGTGGCTAAAACAGATTATGCTGAGCCCCTGGACATCAACATGGTGGAAGTATCTGATGCGTTTTTTAGCCAATAGGTGAAGGTGGAACAGAGCAAGGCTACTGAAGGCTTCAAGTCTGAAGACTTTTTCGATGAAATTAATGAGGATCCTCTTCCAGAGATTGCTGAAGTTCCACAGGATCAGACTACAAAGGATAACGTTGCTGATGATGCACCCCTAGAGTGGAAAATGCTAAGGTTACTGAAGGCCTTATAGTGAAATTTGAAGAGATAAGGATTACTAAGGACTCAAAACCTGCCTATGGAGAGATCGAGACTACTAAAGGTCAAAACCATGAGATCAACATGATAGATTTGAATCAACCTACTCCATAAATGGAGGAAATAAAAAGAAAACTGAAATGGAAAAACGATCAAATGAGAGGAGGATATGCCAGAAGCAATGAAAGTCTGCGTGATTACTTGTTCCGCTGCCATGCGCATGATGCTGATATGCTTATGTGCCCTAGATGCAGTATAACTCACGATCAAAAGGCCGCAGCAGCATACAAGATGATCTAGAAGGCGCATACTGGGAGGAACTAGAGAAGTCCAAACCAAATACTGACTTCTTACCCCAAGCCAGGGGAAAGTTTGTTAGGTTTCCTTGTGAGATGCCAAAAGGCTAACTCTATATGCTTGATGTGCCCCAGATGTGGCGATGTGTATGACAAGAAGGCTGTTGAGATTTTCACAAGAGTTCCCTACACCCAAGCCTGGGGAAATCGAAGCGAGGTCAAGTCCAGTTTTACCTTCGACAAGAGGGGAATCCCAAGGAGACAAGACAGTCCTCACCCAAAAGTCAATCGAAGGGTAACTTTCAAACATCCTGCTGTTATACCAATTGTGATCGGTGGATCTGGAACTGACTGTTTAACGCTGGTTCGCGAAATGTCGCGGAAGCAAGAGTCGCCACCGTCTTTTATTTTCTCCAAATGGAAAGGACAAAAGCACAGAAAAATTCCTTATAGAGATTGCTCTCGGTTCGGGAGGTAGATTATAGAAAGGGAAGGTGTTAGCACCCTTTCTATCCATGGTTATCCATGGGCTCTTAGATACTTGCTCATTTGTGTTTTCAAAAAGTTTGTTTGCTTTTCAATTGTGGGTTTTAAAAAGTTCCTTTTGAAAATTTCAGTTCGACTCTTGTATCAGTCCTCAAGAGTGTTTGAAAAATTGCTTTCGAAAGCTTTTTGAAAAGGTGTCGGTGTGAAAAGTCTTTTTGAATTTGTTTTGAGATTAGAGCAAGTATCTACGAGAACCTACCTACCCTAAGGAATTCGTCTGTGTAAATGTCCTTAAAGTAGTGCCATCCCACCATTGAGAAGTAGGTAGCACCACCGTTGGAGGTGTTCGGGTCAATTCGAGGGTTCGGGACATGGTGATCACCGGAGCAATAGGAAGACACCTTAGAAGCTACCCTCATGCCAGGTTCCCGGATCATGAGGACTTACTAAGACATCCTCTACTCGACGATCACCTTTCGAGGCAAGGCAACAGTGAGGCGTACCCTAGGGGTGGTGTGTGCGATTCGTGTGTCGTTTTCATTTGTATTTATCTTGTCATGTTATTGGTGTTCTACGCTTGATTTTATTTTGTCCATACATTCTTTCATGCCATTATTTACAGTTAAAAAGTATTGCGGGAAAAGTAAATTCTAAGCTATTACAAACGGCGCGGGTCCACATCGCCAAAAGTTTCTCGAACCCGATTTGACAGAAAATAAATAAATAATTAAAGGTAAAGAATTAAAAGTGCGAGTAATTAAATACATGGCTTCGGGAGAGATACATAAATATTTAAACGGAATAAAATAATATGCGGATTAGAATAAAAATTGAAAACGAGGGCGTTGGACCCTTTTGAAGTTAAATTGAAATTAAAAATTAATTAATTATTAAAAGAAAGAAAGAAATTGTTTTTTTTGGTATTTTATGTTTTTTAAGATTTTAAAGAAAAAGAAATTAATTAAAATTAAAATAAGATGCAAACCCTAATCCTAATTATTTTTAATTTATTAAGAAAATATTGAAGTTTTTTAACCTAAATTAAACCTAAGTTATTTTCATGCAATTTAATTATAAAAATAAATATTTAATTATTTTAATTATTATGAAAGAAAAAATAAAAAGATGAAAATTAATCAAACCTAATTCTATTGTTTTTTTAAATTTATTATGAAAATATTAAATTAAACCTAATTTACACTAAATTTAATTATATGCAAATTTATTTACAAAATCTTAATTAATTAAATATATTTAATTTTTGGTCTTTTCTGATTTTTTTATGGTATTTTGTGATTTTATGAAAATAAATAAATCAAAGAAATAAATGAAATTAATTAAAATAAAAAAAGAAAAATATAAGAAAAGAATAGAGAAAGCAAACCCTAGGGGGTTCAGTCCCACATTGGGAGGTAAAGTCCATGTGATTAGGCCCATTATGTCTTGGCCCTTCTGACTTTTGCGTTGGCATGTGAGACGGTTGACTTGTGTTCATCATACTCTCCAGATCATGGCCCTTTGATTGATCTCAGGGTGTACGTGGAAGGTGGGATTTTGTGGACGTACGGTAGTCGCTTGCCTAGAGACTGCACAGAAACACATTGAAGAAAAAAATATAAGGAAAGGGAGGGGACCTGGGATCGAACCCAGGTCCTGAAGGTCATCAACGCATGTGCCTGCCAATCGTGCCACTTGGTTACTTTGTATATTAAATAACTGGGGAATAATATAATAAGAAATAACGATTAATGGGAAATTTAGCGCGCAAATTTAAATGGACCACTCATGCCTTGACACTGCATCATCTTCTCCGTTTTGTTTTTTTTTCCTGAAAACACAAAAACAATAAACAACGGTTTTGAACCGTTCTGTAATATACCATTAGAGAAAATAACGAATAGGCCATAAGGCCTCATAAATTAAGCGCGATGGTTGATTTTGAACCGTCCCAACATGCTGAATCCAGTTATGGTACCATGGGACTCTAATTTTTTCTGAACTGGGAAACCCCAATTCAAAGTTCTTCAAACCCTAAAAAACGATAATGGTGGATTCGCGTAGGGTGCATAAGAATTCAATCAAACATATGGGTTAGCTTCAGAATTGAACATAGAACACAAATTAAACATCAAAAATTGTAAAAGGTGCATGAATCATGATGCAAGAAAGTGATAAATTTTCTGTACAGGGCGTCTGTGTTCTCACGTTTCTTGATGTCAAAGTTTTTGGTTTTGATCCAAATCCCTTCTTTTAATCCTCAGCAAGCTAAAGGAATCAGTATTGAGGCTTGAATCGCTTTAGAATTAGGTTTTCAGTTTTCCTTTTTCAAGCAAAAATTCCAAGTTCTTTTGATGCTTTTTTGCGCAGCTATGTGGTTCTTGAGATTAGGTTTATGTTTAGGCTTATGTACTGAATGAATTAGGTTAAAGAAACCACTCCAAATCTCTTGCATTCATGATTTTGGAAATTTGATTTTCAAGATCTTTTTTCAAATATTTTTCATGCAATTTTGTATCAATTATGATCTAATCAATCCAAATCTTTCCTTATTTAGCCAGGCACGAAATATTGATGATATAATGTGCACAAAAAGATTGAAAAAATTAGGTTAAGCATTTTTCATATATTTAATTTGATTTAAATGAATTATTATAAATAAAAATTCAAATAAATAAATAAAAAATGAATAAAGACTTCCCTTTGGGCCAAGTAATCGTGCATATGCCTTGGGTGATGAATTGTGGAATAAAAATGGGCCCATTAGCAATTTTAGGTCATTTGAATCAATGTTGACTTTTCAAAATATCCAAAAATTTCCCAACTTCCACAAGGCATAACTTGCTCAATTTTTAAGCTTTGCTCATGTTCTTGGACATTTTGGAAAGGTCTTTGAGTCCTCTAACCAATGTCTTTTGTCCCATGTCATTTTGATTTACAAATATCAAGTTATGGCCTTTGACTTAAAGTCCCTTTTTGTTGACTTTTGAAAATGACCTATAATGTTGAAATTGATAACTTTTTGTGAGAGCATTTCTTGGACTTGAAGTATGAAGAGGAGTTGTAGGGAATGTATTTCTATTCAAAATGAGCTTTGGATGGAATTTTTCTGATAATCCATGTGAAAGTTATGCCCTGGTCAATTTACAGTTGACTTTTTCAACTGTCCAAATAAGGAAACTTTTGCATTTTGATGATTTTTGAGCCAAGCTTTGAGAATCATGATCAAGCATTTATCAAATGATGTTTGTGGCTTCAAAATGATATGTTGACCAAAAATTTGAACTTTTGACTGTCAAATGACCATTTTTCCCCTACAGTTGACTGTAGTGCAATTAGGGTTTTTGACTGTGCAATTTTGTGCTGAATGTCTTGAAACTTGATATGAGGATGCTTGACCATATTTGTAGGCATGTGAGACTTGATTGGACCTTTGGAAACTTTATTTTCTTGATCAGAACACAAACCCTAATCTTGACTGTTCATGAGGCCCTTGCACTGTGCAACCCTTGGGGAATTTTGTAGTTTGACTTGGCAATTTCTTGAAGAAAATGGGAGGGCAAATTTTGGGGTACAACAGTTGCCCCTGTTCAATCTTCTTAGACCTGAGGATGCAGATTGGCTGCTGTGCCTTTCGCAATCCGAGGGTAGAAGGTGATTGAACACTAGAGTGCCCAAAAATTTGCGCTCACATAGTGGCAGTGATGATGGGAATGGGCTTACAGATGCCATTTGGAGATTGATTGTGTAAGAGATTCCTTAGCGGGAACCTGCATACCTGCAAAAGAAAAAATGAGTACCTGACATGTTGCAGGAGCTGGTTTTCAGATGCTTTTGTGTAGATATGTCCTGACTGGTTACAGGAGTCGGATCTTCGAATTCTTCAGACGTGCCCTGGCGAGATACAGGAATCGAGTCTGGTAATGTTAGTCTTCAACGGATACACCCTGGCAAGATTCAGGTATCGGATCCTCGAACTCTTCAGACACACCCTGGCAAGATACAGGAATCGGATCTGGTAATGTTAGTCTTCAACGGATACACCCTGGCAAGATTCAGGCATCGGATCCTCGAACTCTTCAGACACACCCTGGCAAGATACAGGAATCGGATCTGGTAATGTTAGTCTTCAACGGATACACCCTGGCAAGATTCAGGTATCGGATCCTCGAACTCTTCAGACACACCCTGGCAAGATACAGGAATCGGATCTGGTAATGTTAGTCTTCAACGGATACACCCTGGCAAGATTCAGGCATCGGATCCTCGAACTCTTCAGACGCACCCTGGCAAGATACAGGAATCGGATCTGGTAATGTTAGTCTTCAACGGATACACCCTGGCAAGATTCAGGTATCGGATCCTCGAACCCTTCAGACACACCCTGGCAAGATACAGGAATCGGATCTGGTAATGTTAGTCTTCAACGGATACACCCTGGCAAGATTCAGGTATCGGATCCTCGAACCCTTCAGACACACCCTGGCAAGATACAGGAATCGGATCTGGTAATGCTAGTCTTCAACGGATACACCCTGGCAAGATTCAGGTATCGGATCCTCGAACTCTTCAGACACACCCTGGCAAGATACAGGAATCGGATCTGGTAATGTTAGTCTTCAACGGATACTCCCTGGCAAGATTCAGGTATCGGATCCTCGAACTCTTCAGACACACCCTGGCAAGATACAAGAATCGGATCTGGTAATGTTAGTCTTCAACGGATACACCCTGGCAAGATTCAGGCATCGGATCCTCGAACTCTTCAGACACACCCTGGAAAGATACAGGAATCGGATCCGGTAATTGGTCGTCAACAGATACACCCTGGCAAGATTCAGGAATCAGACCTTTACTTGCGACCATTGATGGTAATCAATTTTGTACTTTTGTCCTGAAAATACAAGCGTTAGTTGTATGCGATGTCATGTGGTATGACATGCGAGATGCCCTCTGAATAAGTGATATTGTATGTTCATGATGCGTATATGCATGCTATAATGATGTATGTGATGTTTACGAATGTATTTTTCGTCTAGGAAAGTAAATCCTTGACGGATGCCGGGAAGTCACATCCTGGGCTGATGTTGGAGAATAGGCTTTGCTTCCGTTGGGGATGATGGCTGCGAGAATACCGGTAGGAGAAGATGACTCCGTTGAGGAATAAACTTGGCGAATGGAATAACTCTGCGGGGGGAAAAGTACCCTGACGATCTTGCTGGGAAGCGATACTCTGTGGGGAGAGAGATACTTTGCTGAGTTGTTGATAATGATTTGCTGGGGATATCCTTGCTGTATTGGGAGTGTTGATAGACTTCGCTGGGGTAAGAAGACTTCGTCGAGGACGCTCTTTCCGTGGCTTTTGGCTGAGGATAACCCAGTTATATCCTAGTACGGAAATAACTCTTTAAATAAAGCCGGGAGACGCGTTCGTGCTTTGCGAGGATAAGCTTCCAGAATTTACTGGGGATAAGCTTATTGCTTGGGGGTATGAATTCCAACCTTCCTGGGAATGGGATTGGACTCTCTTGGGGAGGTTTGATATGCTGGGGAAGTGATTCCTTTGAATGCTGATATGCCGCCGGGGAACAATCTTTAGACCAAGACTGCCAGGGATGCTTGTTGTAAGTATATATGTATTGCCGCTGGGGAATGTGAGATCTACTGGAGGATACTCAATTTCCTTAAGATTTGATAACTCTGCTTGGAGAAGAGTGCACTGACTGCTGACTCTCTGGGGAATTAAGATGTACTGGTCATGTTCTTTGGCTGAACCTACCTTGGTACCTTGGAGGACAGATCAATTAGATTGCTTAGACAACTCTTTATTGCCCCTGTTTCTGGTGTCACCTGTAATAAAATCCTTTGTTTCATATGCAAGTATTTATGAGTTAGCAAATTATTGTCAATGCATATATCACAAATTGAACCTTGGACGTTCTTCGCAAAACAAAACAGAAAAAGAAAAACAATTGGCACATTTAACTGAAAAGTATATTTGTATTGATTTTGAATGGCCTGAAAATAGGCATTTTGTGTACAAGAGGCTGACGTCCTAGTAAGAGGACGCCGCCGAATCAAAAGAGTTTATACAAATTTTGTACAAAAGAAAATAAAACAGCTGTGTGAAATGAATGATCCCAATGGGTTTCAACTCTGCTATTGCCTTTATATCTCCGAGCGTCTCATCACTTGATGACCTTGGTTGAAGGTGAAGCCGACTGATAGATGCCGTCTGAACTTGATATAGATACCGAATTCTGGATGCAAAGTGATCAATGAGACATAGTATTACGCTTTTATCCCTAATTTTTGCCTGGACCGCCCTTTCGGGTTTTCAGTCCACCGGGATACCCATTTTTGCCCAAGCCGCCTTTTCAGGTTTTCGACTTGCCGGGTGTACAGTTTTTTTCCATTTCATCCCTTCATTTTGCCCGAACCCTTTTGGTTCGACGGGAAGCCCTAATTTTTGCCTAGGCATGTCAGCCCAGCGGGTCTTTTTCATGCGTAGTATCTTTTTACTATGTCTGCATTGGCGGGGTGAGGAAGGTCGTCACCATCCATGTTGGTTAGAATCATGGCTCCTCCTGAGAACACATGTTTAACCACAAATGGCCCTTCGTACGTAGGGGTCCATTTGCCCCTTGGATCACTCTGAGGAAGGATGATTCTCTTGATTACCAGATCCCCAACTCGATATTCCTGTGGTCTGACCTTTTTGTTAAACGCCCTGATCATCCATTTCTGATACGTCTGACCATGACAAATAGCAGCAAGTCTCTTTTCATCAATGAGGTTGAGCTGATCAAGTCGTGTTTGGATCCAATCATCCTCGTTCAGATTTGCATCCTTCATTATCCGGAGAGAGGGTATTTGCACTTCGATCGGTAAGACTGCCTCCATACCATAAACCAAAGAGAAAGGAGTTGCCCCGGTTGACGTCCTAGCCGAAGTACGGTACCCATGTAGAGCAAACGGTAACATCTCGTGCCAATCCTTATAAGTCACTGTCATCTTCTGCACGATTTTCTTGATGTTCTTATTTGCTGCTTCTACAGCCCCATTCATCTTCGGTCTGTAAGGAGAAGAATTGTGGTGCTGTATCTTGAACTGTTCGCAGAGCTCAGCGATCATCTTGTTGTTCAGATTGGTACCGTTGTCTGTAATAATTCTCTCTGGGACGCCGTACCGACAGATCAGGTTATGCCGAATGAACCGTGCCACAACAGTCTTGGTTACAGTAGCGTAGGATGCTGCCTCGACCCACTTCGTGAAATAATCAATCGCCACTAGGATGAAGCGATGCCCATTGGATGCCGTAGGTTTAATCTCGCCGATCATGTCTATGCCCCACATTGCAAACGGCCAAGGCGCAGTCAGAACATTCAGGGGAACTGGAGGAACATGCACCTTGTCTGCATAAATCTGGCACTTGTGGCATGTCTTGGAATGTTGGTAGCAGTCAGCTTCCATTGTGGACCAGTAATATCCTGCCCGTAGGATTTTCTTAGCCATAGTGTGTCCACTGGAATGTGTACCAAAGGTCCCTTCATGTAGCTCTTCCATGATTCTTTCTGCTTCAGTCTTATCCACACAACGCAGTAAGGTTGAATCATGGTTTCGCTTGTACAAGATGCCGTTGCTTAGGAAGAACTTTGCTGCGAACCTCCTCAAGAATTTCTTATCATTGATAGAGGCACCTTCAGGGTATTCCTGGGCTTCCAAATATCTCTTTACCTCATGGTACCAAGGCTTCTCGGTCACCAACTCAGTCTCGAGATCACAACAGTATGCCGGTTCGTCCAATTTCCAGATGATGATTCGGGGAGCCTCATTATCCCATTTGACCTTGAACATAGAAGACATTGTAGCTAACGCGTCCGCCAGCTGATTCTCTTCTCTTGGAAAGTGCTCAAAGGTTATCTCTGTGAAGTGGGGAATCAGGGTCAATACACATTCTCTGTAAGGAATAAGGTTCAGATGTTTCGTATCCCACTCTCCTTTGATCTGATTGATCACAAGAGCGGAATCTCCGAAGACACTCAGAAACTTGATCCTTAGGTCGATCGCAGCTTGAAGACCCATGATGCACGCCTCATACTCCGCCATGTTGTTGGTGCAATTGAAACACAGCCGGGCAGTGAGTGGAGTATGAGTACCTTGAGGAGATATGATGATGGCGCCGATACCGTTACCCAAAGCATTGGAGGCTCCGTCAAAGTGCATAGACCATCAGGATCCTGGTTCAGGTCCTTTATCCGGTCCAGGTACTTCACAATCAGTTACTATCATGATGCTTTCATCCGGAAACTCGAAGTTCATTGATTGATAATCATCTACGGCCTGATGTGCCAAGTGGTCTGCCAATACACTTCCCTTGATGGCTTTCTGGGTTGTGTACTGAATGTCGTATTCCGTCAAGATCATTTGCCATCTTGCAATTCTCCCAGACAGAGCAGGTTTTTCGAATATGTACTTTATAGGATCCATCTTTGAGATCAACAAGGTGGTATGAGTCAGCATATACTGTCTCAGCCGGCGAGCAGCCCATACCAAAGCGCAGCAAGTTTTCTCGAGCAGTGAGTATCGGGTCTCACAGTCGGTAAACTTTTTGCTAAGGTAATAAATGGCATGCTCTTTTCGGCCAGACTCATCATGCTGCCCCATCACACACCCCATTGAGTTGTCAAGCACTGTTAGATATAATATCAGAGGTCTCCCTTCAACTGGTGGCATAAGGATAGGTGGTTCTTGGAGATACTCCTTGATTCTGTCAAAAGCAGCCTGACATTCATCATTCCAACGTACTACCTGATCTTTCTTCAGCAGCTTGAAGATTGGTTCACAGGTAGCAGTCAGATGTGAGATGAAGCGAGCAATGTAATTCAGGCGTCCTAAAAAGCCTCTGACCTCTTTCTCTGTCTTGGGAACTGGCATCTCTTGAATAGCTTTGACCTTGGCAGGGTCCACTTGAATGCCCTTGTCACTTACCACGAAGCCTAGCAACTTTCCAGATCTTACCCCGAAGGTGCACTTGTTCGGGTTCAACCTCAGCTTGTATAGTTTCAACCGGTCAAACAACTTCTGCAGATGATCTAGGTGCTCTTCCTCAGTCTGGGACCTAGCGATCATGTCGTCAACATACACTTCTATCTCATGATGGATCATATCATGAAATAAAGCAACCATGGCACGTTGGTAGGTTGCCCCAGCATTCTTTAACCCGAATGGCATGACCTTGTAACAGAAAGTGCCCCACTGAGTAACAAATGTATTCTTTTCCATGTCTTCAGGTGCCATCTTGATCTGATTGTAACCTGAAAAGCCATCCATGAAAGAGAACACTTTATGCTGAGCTGTATTATCAACAAGGACATCAATGTGAGGTAAGGGGAAGTCATCCTTGGGGCTGGCCCTGTTCAGATCCCTGTAGTCGACACACATTCTGACCTTACCGTCCTTTTTAGGTACCAGCACCACATTAGCAACCCACTGAGGGTAAGAAGTCACTGCAAGAAACCCAGCATCAAACTGTTTCATAACCTCGGCCTTAATCTTCTCAGACATCTCTGGACGCATCCGACGGACCTTTTGCTTAACTGGAGGGCAGTCTTCCTTAGTTGGCAAATGATGGACCACAATATCGGTATCCAATCCGGGCATGTCTTCGTAGGACCAGGCAAAGATCTCCATATAATCATGTAACATCTTGGTTAACCGTTGCTTCACGCTGAGCTCTAGGTTAGTACCAATCTTTACCTCTTTCCTGTCTTCTTCAGTACCCAAGTTGATTGTTTCCACTGGCTCTTCTTGGGGTTGAGTTGCCCTCTCTTCCTGAAGTAACAGTCTTGCAAGTTCGCCAGGCACTTCGCAATCATCTTCACCTTCGTCTTCGGCTAAGTTGATTGGATTTTCGAAGTCATAACTGGCAGTAGCAGAGTCGTTACCAGTGAGATCCAGAGTGGATTGAAACCTGTATGAGTGAGTGTGTGTGTAAATACAGCTGTTTTGAAATATATGTAAAGGAAAGAAAGACAGAAAAGGAGCACAATATTTGCAATGCGGGAAAACGTCCAAGATTTTCATTCATGATATATGAAATGACAATTTATATGCCCTCACAAATGACACCACGGTGCCTCGGGTAAGACACCGGGCCAAAGAGTTTATTATTGTTTATTACAAATACCAAAAACATAGGAATTCATTACTTAGTAACAAGAGAAACAGACAGGTTGTCCTTTGCACTCCAATTATTAAGTCCACTGTCGGTTGCAGGGTAAATCCAGCTATCAAACTCAGCTTCATCCACTTCCTCTTCGTCCCCAATAGCATTCACTCCATGAGCAGGCAGGGGAGCTGTCACTACATTAGGCTTCTCAGATGCCTCAAACTGTACCTCCTTGGCGTCAATAAGGTCCTGCAGCTTGTTCCTTAATGCCCAACAGTCATCAGTGGCGTGCCCCGGGCTATCAGAATGATAAGCACAACGAGCATTTGGGTTGTACTTGGGAGATGTAGTATTTGCAACCCTCGGAGCCTCTCTGACGGTTACCAAGTTGGTTGAGAGCAACTGTGTTAAGATCTGCGACAAAGTCATACTCAAACGGGTGAATTCCCTTCTGGGTCTCTCAGCCCTTGGTTGGTTAGCTTGCCGAGGAGCGGCAGCAGGCTTAGCAATCATTACCGCACTGACAGATTGGCGGCGCTCAGGTCTCTCCGATATCTTGGAACCATACACGGCACTAGCCTCCTTCTTGAAGGGTTTCTTCTCAGAACTAGACGATGCACCCTTCAGAATCTTTCCAGATTTTAACCCAGCCTCAATTCTCTCTCCAGTCAGAATCAAATCAGTGAACCCTGCAGACGAATTCCCAATAAGATGGTTGAAAAATGGCCCAGATAGGGTCCCCAAGAACATGTCTACCAACTCCCGATCAGTCAACGGAGGCTGCACCCTGCCTGCCAGGTCTCTCCACTTCTGAGCGTACTCCTTAAAACCTTCACTTGAACCTAACGACATACCCTGGAGTTGGGTACGTGTAGGGGAAAGGTCGGCATTATATTGATACTGCTTATAGAAAGCAGTAGCCAACTCCTCCCAGTTACGAACCTTGGTCCCATCCAGCTGATAGAACCATTCGAGATGAGTCCCTGAAAGACTCTCCTGGAAGAAGTGGATCCACAAATTCTTATCCGCAGAGTACGGTTGAATCTTTCGAACATAGGACCTGAGATGTAGCTTGGGACAAGACGCCCCGTCATACTTAGAGAAGGATGGTGCTTTGAACTTATGAGGGATAATCACACCAGTTGACAAACCCAGATCTCCGAAATCCAGCCCAGGTACCTGTTGAATTTCCATAGCCTTCAACCTGTCCTCCAACTGCTTGTAACGGTCTTCTGCAGGAGGGTACTGTTCTTCATCAAAATCAGTCTCGTTGTCGGAGACTACCGGACTAGGAACCCTTGCTTCTGCCTGAGGAGTACTCTTGCCAACAGAAGAACCAGCCTCTTCCTGTTGCAGAGCATTGCCAAACCTTCGGCCCGAGTTGAACATAACAGTTCTTCTCTTCTTCTTCTTCTCCTTCTTCAGGAGCATAGCCTTCAGCTCTTCTTGGCCTTGAGCCAAACCCTTGATTAATTCCTGAAACTGCGCATTCTGCGCCTGAAGAGCCTTGATGGATGTCTCAGTTGATGACGAGTCGAGATTCATGATGCTGAAATAAACAGCGAAGAACTGTAAGCAACCTGAAAAGGGAAAAACCTGCTATGCACATGATGTATGAAATGCGTATGAATTATGTTTTCAAAGACAATCGGGAATCAACTTTGTAAACAAAAAGGAACACACTTCATTAGATTCAACTTCGAAACTGAAATTATTCAACAGGTTGCCCTTAGGCGTTACATGAAAGGAAATACTGAAAAGGAAATAAAACTGTAAAAGCACATCTGGAGCTCCTTATTGATCCCATGGTCTCCTATTCTCAGTACGGATGTAGGCATTCAGAGCTCTCTCATTCTCCAACTGCTTTGTCAGCTTCTGGATCTTTGATTCCTGCTCGTTGAACTTTTCCCGGTAAGAATCCCGCTCTTCTCGTAGTTGCGACCAAGATTTCTTCAATGTCTCATAATCAGTAGGTATCTGAGGAGGAAGGACAGTTGGAGGAACACCATCTTTGTCAGGACACTCAAGAATGACGGGTCTGACAGCTTCATACGGCATACCTAACTTCTGAGCACGGATGTGAACCCATTTGTAGTAGGCTTCCATAGGTAAAGAGGTCCTTGGCCCTAACTCATGTGGGTCAGCTTTATGAACCTTGTCCCAAGCCTTGATGAACCTACGACGCAGCTCGTCACTATCCACCTGAAATTTAAAAATGATGTGAGGCACCAACATCTCATGGGGGCCTGCTCTTCTTGCTCTTCCAAACTGACGGAGTGCTAGACATGGATTGTAAGAGATCCCTCCTTGGGTACCAATTAGAGGAACATTAGGGTATTCCCCGCATCGATCAATAATAGCTATCTCATCCAAGCCTCTGCAAGTCCAAATGATGTCTTTATCGGTGAGAGACATTAACCTGTGAGCCCAACCTCTTCCTTCTTGGTTCTTCAGTACGAACTTGGGGAGGTGTGAAATAAACCACCTCACCAACAAAGGGATACAACACCATAGGGTTCCTCGTCTTCGGGTAGTACGAGCATGAAGTTGTTGCAAGATATCACCCAAGAGAGTGGGCACCGGGTTCTGAGACATAAAGATCCTTATGGCAGTGATATTGATGAAGTTGTCAGGATTAGGGAACAGGACTAACCCATAAATTAGGAGAGCCAAGATGTCTTCATATGCCCTAAAGTCCAGGTCATTCCAGAAACTGTTAGCTTTACCAATCAGAAACTTGGCCAAGAAACCCTTAACTCCGCTTCTAGTTACCCAGTTGTCTGTTACCTCTTGATGGGTCAAAGGAAGAGCTGCAGCAACATCCTCAAGCCTGAGGGTCTTTTCCCAACCAGTAAAGGGAGTCTGATCCAAGATAGGGATACCAAGCAAATCAGAGAACTCTTCCAGGGTAGGGACCAGCTGGAAGTCTTGAAAGGTGAAGCACTGGTACAGAGGGTCATAGAACTGGGTCAGAACACTCATCAACTGTTGATCCCGCTTTGCAGTGACTAAACCGAGAAGGGAACCATGCCTTTGAATGAAGGAAGTGGTATTTGGAATTCTGCTAACCAACTCATCAAGCAACTCAGGTGAACGAACAAAATTGAACCGGATAGTATTCCTTCGCACAGGCATCATGATGTCCTACAAAACAGAGCAAAGGTGAAACCCTCTTGTCTTTGAAATGGTCAGTCCTTATGCAGGATGCATGCAATGCTCATGATGCTATGATGTTATGATAAAGCACACCACATATAGATACAAAGGCAAACATGGTAAGGCACACAAGTCACACAAGGCAAGCCCTTAAAGTTTAGGCCAGCATGAGGTCTAGGTACTACTCTCTTTCAGTTTGTTGGTTCATACCTGTCCTATCAAATTAACCGGGTTCTTAGTGGATCCCAATATCATTGACTACCCTCAATCGGTCATAACTCCAGCATCGCTATCTTTTCTTGCGGCCAGAACCATCACGAGAGTTTAGCCTCAATGGGCGTAGCATACTGCTACAATTCTAAAGGCCAAGTTGTGTCAATTAAGGTTCTAAGGTTGTTGGTGCTTGATGACTCCTTAGAAGACCCATATTCTCCTCGTTGCGACACAAGGGATATGGGTACAGACCAAGGTGTCACACCAACGTAGCCACTGCTTCACCTGTGTCGGTCTACGCCGGACAGGTCCCTCACAGCTTATGCTACCTAAACAGGGTATCCCCAGATCCGGGTTAGGATCTATGTAACTCCGATGCAACCCACAATAGTAAAGCAAGCAAATCAATACAATTGAAAACACAATTATGAACTAGCCCTAAGGTACACCTCACTTTATAAAGTTATCCTCAGCAGAGTCGCCAATTCTGGGATCGGTGGATCTGGAACTGACTGTTTAACGCTGGTTCGCGAAATGTCGCGGAAGCAAGAGTCGCCACCATCTTATATTTTCTCCAAAAGGAAAGGACAAAAGCACATAAAAATTCCTTATAGAGATTGCTCTCGGTTCGGGAGGTAGATTATAGAAAGGGAAGGTGTTAGCACCCTTTCTATCCATGGTTATCCATGGGCTCTTAGATACTTGCTCATTTGTGTTTTCAAAAAGTTTGTTTGCTTTTCAATTGTGGGTTTTAAAAAGTTCCTTTTGAAAATTTCAGTTCGACTCTTGTATCAGTCCTCAAGAGTGTTTGAAAAATTGCTTTCGAAAGCTTTTTGAAAAGGTGTCGGTGTGAAAAGTCTTTTTGAATTTGTTTTGAGATTAGAGCAAGTATCTACGAGAACCTACCTACCCTAAGGAATTCGTCTGTGTAAATGTCCTTAAAGTAGTGCCATCCCACCATTGAGAAGTAGGTAGCACCACCGTTGGAGGTGTTCGGGTCAATTCGAGGGTTCGGGACATGGTGATCACCGGAGCAATAGGAAGACACCTTAGAAGCTACCCTCATGCCAGGTTCCCGGATCATGAGGACTTACTAAGACATCCTCTACTCGACGATCACCTTTCGAGGCAAGGCAACAGTGAGGCGTACCCTAGGGGTAGTGTGTGCGATTCGTGTGTCGTTTTCATTTGTATTTATCTTGTCATGTTATTGGTGTTCTACGCTTGATTTTATTTTGTCCATACATTCTTTCATGCCATTATTTACAGTTAAAAAGTATTGCGGGAAAAGTAAATTCTAAGCTATTACAAACGGCGCGGGTCCACATCGCCAAAAGTTTCTCGAACCCGATTTGACAGAAAATAAATAAATAATTAAAGGTAAAGAATTAAAAGTGCGAGTAATTAAATACATGGCTTCGGGAGAGATACATAAATATTTAAACGGAATAAAATAATATGCGGATTAGAATAAAAATTGAAAACGAGGGCGTTGGACCCTTTTGAAGTTAAATTGAAATTAAAAATTAATTAATTATTAAAAGAAAGAAAGAAATTGTTTTTTTGGTATTTTATGTTTTTTAAGATTTTAAAGAAAAAGAAATTAATTAAAATTAAAATAAGATGCAAACCCTAATCCTAATTATTTTTAATTTATTAAGAAAATATTGAAGTTTTTTAACCTAAATTAAACCTAAGTTATTTTCATGCAATTTAATTATAAAAATAAATATTTAATTATTTTAATTATTATGAAAGAAAAAATAAAAAGATGAAAATTAATCAAACCTAATTCTATTGTTTTTTTAAATTTATTATGAAAATATTAAATTAAACCTAATTTACACTAAATTTAATTATATGCAAATTTATTTACAAAATCTTAATTAATTAAATATATTTAATTTTTGGTCTTTTCTGATTTTTTTATGGTATTTTGTGATTTTATGAAAATAAATAAATCAAAGAAATAAATGAAATTAATTAAAATAAAAAAAGAAAAATATAAGAAAAGAATAGAGAAAGCAAACCCTAGGGGGTTCAGTCCCACATTGGGAGGTAAAGTCCATGTGATTAGGCCCATTATGTCTTGGCCCTTCTGACTTTTGCGTTGGCATGTGAGACGGTTGACTTGTGTTCATCATACTCTCCAGATCATGGCCCTTTGATTGATCTCAGGGTGTACGTGGAAGGTGGGATTTTGTGGACGTACGGTAGTCGCTTGCCTAGAGACTGCACAGAAACACATTGAAGAAAAAAATATAAGGAAAGGGAGGGGACCTGGGATCGAACCCAGGTCCTGAAGGTCATCAACGCATGTGCCTGCCAATCGTGCCACTTGGTTACTTTGTATATTAAATAACTGGGGAATAATATAATAAGAAATAACGATTAATGGGAAATTTAGCGCGCAAATTTAAATGGACCACTCATGCCTTGACACTGCATCATCTTCTCCGTTTTGTTTTTTTTTCCTGAAAACACAAAAACAATAAACAACGGTTTTGAACCGTTCTGTAATATACCATTAGAGAAAATAACGAATAGGCCATAAGGCCTCATAAATTAAGCGCGATGGTTGATTTTGAACCGTCCCAACATGCTGAATCCAGTTATGGTACCATGGGACTCTAATTTTTTCTGAACTGGGAAACCCCAATTCAAAGTTCTTCAAACCCTAAAAAACGATAATGGTGGATTCGCGTAGGGTGCATAAGAATTCAATCAAACATATGGGTTAGCTTCAGAATTGAACATAGAACACAAATTAAACATCAAAAATTGTAAAAGGTGCATGAATCATGATGCAAGAAAGTGATAAATTTTCTGTACAGGGCGTCTGTGTTCTCACGTTTCTTGATGTCAAAGTTTTTGGTTTTGATCCAAATCCCTTCTTTTAATCCTCAGCAAGCTAAAGGAATCAGTATTGAGGCTTGAATCGCTTTAGAATTAGGTTTTCAGTTTTCCTTTTTCAAGCAAAAATTCCAAGTTCTTTTGATGCTTTTTTGCGCAGCTATGTGGTTCTTGAGATTAGGTTTATGTTTAGGCTTATGTACTGAATGAATTAGGTTAAAGAAACCACTCCAAATCTCTTGCATTCATGATTTTGGAAATTTGATTTTCAAGATCTTTTTTCAAATATTTTTCATGCAATTTTGTATCAATTATGATCTAATCAATCCAAATCTTTCCTTATTTAGCCAGGCACGAAATATTGATGATATAATGTGCACAAAAAGATTGAAAAAATTAGGTTAAGCATTTTTCATATATTTAATTTGATTTAAATGAATTATTATAAATAAAAATTCAAATAAATAAATAAAAAATGAATAAAGACTTCCCTTTGGGCCAAGTAGTCGTGCATATGCCTTGGGTGATGAATTGTGGAATAAAAATGGGCCCATTAGCAATTTTAGGTCATTTGAATCAATGTTGACTTTTCAAAATATCCAAAAATTTCCCAACTTCCACAAGGCATAACTTGCTCAATTTTTAAGCTTTGCTCATGTTCTTGGACATTTTGGAAAGGTCTTTGAGTCCTCTAACCAATGTCTTTTGTCCCATGTCATTTTGATTTACAAATATCAAGTTATGGCCTTTGACTTAAAGTCCCTTTTTGTTGACTTTTGAAAATGACCTATAATGTTGAAATTGATAACTTTTTGTGAGAGCATTTCTTGGACTTGAAGTATGAAGAGGAGTTGTAGGGAATGTATTTCTATTCAAAATGAGCTTTGGATGGAATTTTTCTGATAATCCATGTGAAAGTTATGCCCTGGTCAATTTACAGTTGACTTTTTCAACTGTCCAAATAAGGAAACTTTTGCATTTTGATGATTTTTGAGCCAAGCTTTGAGAATCATGATCAAGCATTTATCAAATGATGTTTGTGGCTTCAAAATGATATGTTGACCAAAAATTTGAACTTTTGACTGTCAAATGACCATTTTTCCCCTACAGTTGACTGTAGTGCAATTAGGGTTTTTGACTGTGCAATTTTGTGCTGAATGTCTTGAAACTTGATATGAGGATGCTTGACCATATTTGTAGGCATGTGAGACTTGATTGGACCTTTGGAAACTTTATTTTCTTGATCAGAACACAAACCCTAATCTTGACTGTTCATGAGGCCCTTGCACTGTGCAACCCTTGGGGAATTTTGTAGTTTGACTTGGCAATTTCTTGAAGAATATGGGAGGGCAAATTTTGGGGTACAACACCAATAGATCGATGGGTCAACTCAAGTGAAGCAAGGAATAAGTGGAGGAGTTTCGATGAAGGAGGCAGGACTGAAATGGCTTACAGAAATCAATTCCAAGCATCAAAGAGGGAGGCTTATAGGATAGAGAACTATAAGGGTAAGAATCCAATGTCTAGATCCTAGTGGTGAAGGCATCAGATGATAAAGAAGGTTGAAAGGGAACTAGTAACAAAGAAGATAGGTGAATCAAGTAACAACCAGTTTTCATCAAATAGGATGGTCACAGACAAACCCCTAGTTGGAAGAAAGTTGTTTTCACCCAGAGGGAAAGAGGTTGCCGAGAAAGGTCCGGAAGAACAAGAAAATGATGAAGATGTGATGACCAACAATTTCAAATCATATGGAAATTCAACACTAAATATAAAATGCAATATATTTCCAGTCTTACCCCATGAATATGACCAAATCATAGAAGTTGAAGAATCTGAGGAAGCAGAGGCAGCAGAAATGGCAAGGCATAAGCCCGTGTGCTATTACGTCCTTAACAATGGCGTGATGGAAGAGTAAAATGCTTTCTTTGAAAGGCCAGATCAGAGCATGAAGAATTATCTGAAGCCACTCTTCATTAGAGCCAGAGTGAAGAGCATAGGAATAAACAAAATGCTAGTAGATGGAGGTGTTGCAGTCAACCTTATGCCTCAATTTATGCTAAAGAAGATAAAGATGTTAGATACAGATATCAAACCTCACAACTTGGTGCTCTCAAATTATAAGGGGAAAATTGGTCACACCTTAGGTGTAGTGCAAGTGGACATAAATGTAGGCTCAATCACTAGGCCAACAATGTTCATGGTTATAGCTTCCAAATCCAACTACAATCTCCTCTTGGGTCGTGAATGGATCCACGACATTGGCGTAATCCCTTCATCAATGCACCAGCGTGTGTCTATTTGGAAAGAAGATGGTATCATAGAAAATATAGAGGCGGACCAAATCTATTTCTTGGATGAAGTCAACCAGGTGCACAGAAGGAACTTCGACAGAAATCTGGCAAATATAGGGCCATGCAGTCCAGCGGAAGGAGCATATTCCCCCGACAAAAATGCTTTGTACTACCTAACCTTACACCCAACCCATGGGTTTCAATGGGACATGGAAATAATGGGCAAAGAGGATGACATCAAAGGGTTACCTGGAGTACGGCCAACTGGCTGGTTCGATGAAGACAATAAAGATGTCGGAGTCGTCCTTCCTCGAAAATATTTCGGCATACGTGGCTGAAAATAGAATAAAAATGGCTTTGGAAGCCGAAGCAAAATACATGGCTATCCAAGCCAAAGTAGAATCAGCACATACAGAAGGGCCTAGAGTACATTTTATTCCAAATCCCTATGATGAACAAGTACCTATAGAAAACAACAACCAAAGGCTCGACGCTATCTATGATGATGGACCTTTGGGATTTGAAAGGGATCCAGTGGCCCCAAGTGCAAAAATGTTGGCACAAGATCATCCTTGAAGAAGTTAATCTAGGAGAAGGAACTGAAAAAAGACCCACTTATATCAGCGCAAAGCTAGATCCGGAGGTAAAGAACAAAGCAATCCAGATGTTGAAAGAGTATAATGATTATTTTGCTTGGGACTACGATGAAATGCCTAGTTTAAGCAAAGATTTGGTCGAACTGAAGCTGCCTATAAAGGATGGCAAGAATCCCATCAAGCAGACTCCCAGAAGGTTTGCACCAGAGATACTGTGATACGGTGGCAGAACCGACTGTTATACTGGTTTATGTTTTATATTCGCAAATGTGCGGTAAGCAAGAGTCGCCACCGACTTTTATTTTATCCAACAAAGGAAAGGGTGAAAAGAACAGAATAAGACCTTTTTCGAGGGTTTCTGAGTAAGGGGGGTAGATTATGGAAAGGGAAGGTGTTAGCACCCTTTCCATCCGTGGTTTTCCACGGGCTCTTAGGTACTTGCTCATTTTGAAAATTACTTTCGTGTTTGTGTGTTTTGAAAAATTTGTTTGCTTTATGCTAACTCTTGTATCAGTCCTCAAGAGTGTTGATAAATCAATTTTTTTGGAAAATGTTTTGAAAGTGTAGTGTGAAAAAATGGTTGTTGAGCAAGTACCTAAAAATCATCTACCTACTCGAAAAAAGGTGTTCTTTTCCTCCTTTCCTTTAGATAGTGTTATCCTACTATTAGTGAATAGGTAGCCCTATCGTTGGATGTTGAGGGACTATCAAAGGGACGTACAATCATAAAGGAAACATGTGGAGACACTTTAGCAATTTTGTTTAGGGACTAGATCATTTACCGAAAGGCAATTGTAGGGTCATCGAGGGACTATGATCTTTTGATTTATGGGTCTTTGCTAAAGCGTCCCCGTTTTGAGGGACATGACTGTTTTTCCGAAGGCAACCAAAGTGGGAGATACCCTAGAGGTGCACGTGTGCAAGTGTATTGATTCAATTTTTTTATCTTTTGCATTAAGGTTTGCTAATGTTTATTTTCAATCTTTCCATGCAATCCTAGTTACTAACAATAATATTGTACAGGAAATGTAAAGTGCGGGAATTATAAAACCTACGCTATTACAATGCTTTGGGACAGTTACATAAAAAAGAGTGCAAGAAATAAAGTGCGTAATTCTAAACCTAGACTATTACATCCTATAATCAGTTACATTGTTTATATAAAATGCGAGAAATTAATAACGCGCAAAAGGTTAGAAAATACTTCTAAGGCAATAAGAAATATTTTTTTTTGCTTATTTTTGATTTAAGAGAAAAAATTAAATTAGTTTTTCTAAAGTCTATTTAGAAAATAAACTAAACTTTTTATATTTATGAAAAGAAATATTAAAATTAAAGTAAGTCCTAAATTCTAGTTTACTTTTAATTTTGAAAGAAAAGGTTAAAGTTAATTAATTAATTAATTTTAGAAACTAATTATTTAATAAATAAAAACTAAATCCTATTTTTTTTTGTGATTTTAATTGTTTGTTGATGATAAAAAAAGTAAAAGGAGTAAATAATAAAAACAAAATAAAGAAAGAAAAAAGAAATTGGGCTAGATCTGCATAATTAAAATGAGGGGTGCTGGAACTTTTGTTAGGCCCATAGGAAAAATAAAACAGGCCGAGACGCTGCAAAATGAAAAAAAATCAGGGGGTGATCTGCAGGATGCAGGCCTAGATTGAAAGGCCTAAGGCTACCTTTCAATCCAAGTGAGAAGTATGATCGAAGGTGCCTAATTATGATACATGATATACTCCTTCGATCCGGGACATTGGATCTGCACACAAGTTTGTTAGAAAAAAAACACAAATTGCATGACCTGGGTGTCGAACCCAGGTCCTTTGATTCCCTCTCTAGTTCGATTCTGAAGTTAATTCGTCCTGCAATACCAAAATTTTTGAGATTCAAATCTGGGTCTAAAAATGGCAGAAGGTTCCTGTGTTACCTAATTCGAAGCTTGCTGCTTCGAAGCCCTACACAGTATTCCTGTAAAATACATAAATGTTAGAGATCCAGGGGGGACTTTACCCCCTGATTCGAATCCCTCCCATATTCGGATCTATCTCCAATTCTAATCTGGGTTTATTTGGCCTGGAGCTTCCCAGGTGTGATTCGAAGGAAAAACTCAGATCGTGCCCTAGCGGTGGCACGATCTCATCCCTGCATTTTAGCTTGTATGCAACACAAATATTGGAAATAACAAGAGTATATGTGCAATGTATATCTAAATAGCATGAAGGTGCAGTTTTGGTTCTGCAAACTCTTACCAATCAAAGGTGGCTCTGAGCATGGAAATGTTTGCTGGGGAGTTGGTGTGGACTCCTGGAGAGGGGACCTGCAAAAGGTTTTTTGACTGGGAGGCTTTTGGGGTTTTTGAGCAACGTGGTGTGTGTAATCTCTTCGTGTGCAAAATGTCCCTCTACGTGTGAGTATCCTTCCCTTTTTTAATTTGTGTTTGACATCTTGTATTTATAGATGGTGGAGGAGACAAGGAAATGGGGAAAGAATCATGGCATTAAAGACCAACCATTAAACATGGCCTTGAAAACAGAATCAGACACATTAAAAGATTGCCACTTTGAGATATATCATGCCATTTGGAATCCTGAGTGAACCTGGATAGGTCAATTTGGCGCCTTGCTCAAATTTTGAAAATATTCAGAGTTTCCCTCTTCAAAGTCCCTTTCGATCAGTCTGTATTCCTGTGATGATTCTGAGTTCTGATTCAAATTGCACCAAATTTGTTATCATGGCTCCTTAGATTAAGTCTCAAGCTTTTCTCTCTTTGATGGCTTTGAACTTGACCAATCAAAGCATTATCTTATTGACTGGTCGAAGTGTTGTTTTTCTATCTTCGATGGCTTTGAACTTGACCAATCGAAGCATTATCTTATTGACTGGTCGAAGTTTTATTTTTCTCTCTTCGACGGCTCTGCGCCCTGATTCGAATTGCTCATATTCTCAACATCAGAGTTTCTTTATTTGAACCATGGTATGTAGGAATTCTAAAGGCTCAGAGTTGTCCTTATCAGAGCTCCTTCGATTTTGTCTCCAATCTGCATGAATTCGAATGGCCCGTCATCAGAGCTTCTAGAAACCTCTCAGTTCTTGCTCTTTTCGATCTTATTTTATCTAACTTGGACAATCGAAATGTCACCCTGTTGATATGCCATCAAAGCATCCCTTGGTTGACATGCCTGTTGAAAGACACTTTGTATGCCATAAACAAAAGACAATCTTACTTAAGATGTCCATCGAAGCTGCCTTGTTTAAGATGCCCATCGAAAGACCCTTTGGCATGCCAATGAAAGACCTTTTGCAGATTCCAATCGAAGGGCTCTTTGTAGATGCCAATCGAAGGACACTTAACCATCATTCAAAAAATTTCCTTTTCTTTAGGCAAATGTTTGTAAACACCCATGCAAGGGAAAATCTTGGAAAAACATGAGAGGGCAAATTTTGGGGTACAACAGCTGCCCCTGTTCAATCTTCTTAAACCTGAAGATTTAGATTGGCTTGTCTGCCTTTCATGATCTAAAGGTGGAAGATGATTGAACACTAAAGTGCCCAGAAAATTGCACTCGTCTGAAGTGATACTGTTGGTGAATAATATCGGGAATGGGATTATAGATTCCATTTGGAAAAGATGACATAAGACTTTTAGAGATGGGCTTAAGGATACCATCCATGGAATATGACGGAGAGTCGTCGGAGATAGGCTTAAAGATGCCATCCAAAGTAGATGCTGACTGCATAAGAAGTCTCTTTATGGGGATTCCTGTTCCTGCTGTCTTAGGAGGAGTCCGCTGGGGAATGTTTTAGGGGAATAAAGTCTAGGAGCTTTGGTTGTCCATTACTCTACTGGGGAGTTATCTCTTGATTAGAGAGACGAAAGTGAGTTGTTATCTGGTTGGAATCCCGGCTTCATAGCAACTTGCTGAGGATAATAAGGCTGACTATTATCCGACCGTATTCCAGGCTTCACAGTAACTTATCAGGGAATATGAAATTAACTGCTATCTGGTCGGTTCCAGGCTTCACAGTAATTGTAGACATTAAACTGTTATCTAGTCGTATCCAGGCTTCAATGGTTTGAAGAAATTAAGTTGTTATCTGGTCGGGTCTAGGCTTTAACTTGAATATAAGGTATACTGTTATCTGGTCGAGTCCAGGCTTCGATGTCATAAGTTATACTATCATCTGGTCGGGTCCAGGCTTCATAGTAATTAATAAACTATTATCTGGTTGGACTCCAGGCTTTACAGTATCTTTAACTGGATAAGAATAAAAAAATCTTAATGTCTATTTAACTGAACCAGAGAAAGGTCTTGAATTATCTTTAATTGGATAAAGAATCAGAAAAAAATCTTAGGGTCGATTTAACTGAACCAGATAAAGTATCCATCGGAAATGAATCAGAATAAATCATTAGTCGATTTAAACTGAACCAATAGAGGTCTTGAGTCATCTTTAACTGAAATAGAATCAGAGAAAGTATCCACCGGAAATGAATTAGAATAAATCATTGGTCGATTTAAACTGAACCAATAGAGGTCTTGAGTTATCTTTAACTGGAATAGAATCAGAGAAATTTTAGGGTCAATTTGACTGAACTAGAGAAAGTATCCACCAGAAATGAATCAGAATAAATCATTGGGTCAATTTAAACTAGACCAGTAGAGGTCTTGAGTTATCTTTAACTGGAATAGAATCAGAGAAATCTTAGGGTCGATTTGACTGAACCAGAGAAAGTATCCACTGGAAATGAATCAGAATAAATCATTGGTCGATTTAAACTGAACCAGTAGAGGTCTTGAGTTATCTTTAACTGGAATAGAATCAAAGAAATCTTAGGGTCGATTTAACTGAACCAGAGAAAGTATCAATCAGAAATGAATCAGAATAAATCATTGGTCGATTTAAACTGAACCAACAGAGGTCTTGAATATGATCTTCTGAAGAAAATGTTGGGAAGGTAAATCCGTGACTGCTGCTGGAGAGTACTGGGAAGTTGAATCTCAGACTGCTGTTTAGTAGATGAGGAAAATGGTTCTTTTATTTCCGCTGGGGATGATGAATGGAGGATATTTGTCGGGGATTTCCTCTTTCCGTTTAAGGGTACTCTTCCGGGGATCTTTGACTTCTGCCTGAGAATGCTTCGCTGGGGAGAAGATGCTCCGTTGGAAGATTTTACCAATGTAGAGAAATAAACTCTGTTGGGGAATGAACTTCCGCAACTATAGAAATAAATTCTACCGGGGATGAGGCTTTATAAACTGTTTGAGATTATAAAACCTAGCTGGGGAACATGAATTTCAGTTCTCTGAGGGAACTTTGCTAGAGGAGGTAATTCCTGCTTGGGGAAGAAGAGGTCAAAACTTTGGTTGTTTTCAGTCTACGGGGACATAGACATCATTAGGACGTATGCTGAGGATGTAGCGGTGACTTTGCAGTAGGACGTCTCTGCCTCTGTACCTGTTGGATAAAATAACTGTGGGGACTACAAATGGCTTTTTAGACTTTGTACCGTTTTTTAAAAGTCATTAGCAAATGTCTTTCTGTTTTTTATGCAAGTATTTATAAACAACAATCATATTCAAATGCACATGTCAAAAATAATCACTGGACGTTTTTTGCAAAACAAAACAGAAAAATGAAAATGAAAGGTTTTGTACTTTCAAAGAGGTGTTTTGTATTGATTTTAATGTTTGCCTATAATAGGCGTTTTTTGTACAAAGAGACTGACATTCTAGTAGGAGAATGTCGTCATGAAAATGAAAACTATTCAAAATAATGTACAAAGAGAAAACAACTATGTGTAATAATCCCATTGAGTTTCAATTCCGCTATTGCCCTTATGTCCTCGAGCATCTCATCACTTTAATACTTGTCTGAAGGTGACTGGATTGATTGGTACCGTTTGAGCTTGATAGTTCATAATGAAGTCTGGTTGCAAGGTGATCCAACGGGACATGGTTATACGCTTTAAATCCCTAACTTTTTCCTAGACCGCCCTTTTGGGTTTTGAGTCCACCGGGATACCCTTTTTTGCCCAAGCCGCCTTTTCAGGTTTTTGACTTGCCGGGTGTACAGATTCTTTTGTATTTTATCCCTAATTTTTTCCCGAACCCTTTTGGTTCGTCGGGATGCCCTTATTTTTGCTTAGGCCAATCAACCTAGTGGGTATTTATTCATGTGTAGTATCTTTTAACTATGTCCGCATTCACGGGGTGAGGAAGGTCGTCACCGTCCATAGTGGTTAAGATCATGGCTCCACCAGAAAATATGTTCTTTATCATAAATGGCCCTTCGTATGTGGGAGTCCATTTGCCCATGGGATCACCTTGCGGCAGAATGATGTGCTTGATTACCAGATCCCCAACTTGATATACCTGACGTCTGACCTTCTTGTTAAAAGCCTTGATCATACGCTTTTGGTACATCTGACCATGACAAGTAACCGCTAGTCTTTTCTCGTCAATAAGGTTCAGTTGGTCAAGTCGGGTCTAGACCCAATCATCTTCGTTCAAACCTGCATCCTTCATGATTCTTAAAGAAGGGATTTGAACCTCAATAGGTAGGACAACCTCCATACCATACACCAGAGAGAAAGGTGTTGCTCCTGTTGACGTACGTGCTGAGATGCGGTAACAATGAAGAGCAAATGGTAACATCTCATGCTAGTCTTTATATGTCACCGTCATCTTCTGTATGATCTTTTTAATATTATTATTAGCAGCCTCCATAGTGTCATTCATATTTCTCCGGTAAGGAGAAGAGTTATGATGCTGGATCTTGAATTGCTTACAGAGCTCAGTGATCATAGTGTTGTTGAGATTTGTACCGTTATCTATAACGATTCTTTCGGGGATACCATACCGACAGATAAGGTTATGCTTAATGAACTGCGCCACAACATTCTTGGTAACAGAAGAAAATGAGGTAGCCTCAACCCACTTCGTGAAGTAATCAATGGCGACTAGGATGAAGAGATGTCCGTTTGAAGCGGTAGGTCTTATTTCTCCGATCATGTCAATTCCCCACATTGCAAAGGCCAGGGAGTAGTCAAGACATTCAAGGGAACTGGAGGCACATGTACTTTGTCAGCATAGATCTGATATTTGTGACAAGTTAGAGAATGTTGATAACAGTCTGCTTCCATAGTGGACCAGTAATATCCTGCCCTCAAAATATTTTTAGCCATGGTGTGTCCACTAGAATGGGTGCTAAAGGTACCTTCATGTAAATCTACCATAATCCTCTCTGCTTCACTCTTGTCTACACACTGAAAGTAGAGTCGTGGTTGCGCTTGTAGAGAGTTTCATTACTAAGGAAGAACTTTGCAGAGAACCTTCTCAAAAACTTCTTATCATTGACAGATGCCCCCTCGGGGTATTATTGAGCTTCGAGATACCTTTTCACTTCATGGAACCAAGGTTTGTCCATTACTCCTTTAGTATCGATCTCATAGCAGTAATCTGGTTCATCCAATCTCTCAATAGTGATATGAGGAGCTTCGTTATCCCATCTGACCTTGAACATGGATGACATTGTAGCTAGTGCGTCCGCTAACTAATTCTCTTCTTATGGAAAATGTTCAAAGGTGACTTCTTCAAAGTGTGGAATCAGTGTCGACATATGTTCTTTGTAAGGGATGAGATTAGGATGCTTCGTGTCCCAATCTCCTTTGATTTGACTTATTACCAAGGTCAAATCTCCGAAAACACTCAAGAACTTGATTCTTAGGTCAATAGCAGCTTTGAGACCCATGATGCATGCTTCATACTCAGCCATATTGTTGACACAATTGAAACATAGCCTGGAGGTGGAAGGAGTATAATAGCCCTCGAGAGATATGATTACAACACCGATGCCATTTCCAAGTGCGTTGGAAGCTCCATCGAGAACCATAGTCCATCGGGATCCTTTCTCAGGTCCTTCATCCGGTCCAGGTTCTTTATAATCAGTCACTAACATAATATTCTCATCCAGGAATTCAAAGTTCATGGATTGGTAGTCGTCCACGGCCTGATGAGCCAAATGATCAGCTAATACACTTCCTTTGATTGCTTTCTGGGTTGTGTATTGAATATCGTATTCGGTCAGGACCATTTTCCATCTTGTTATTCTTCCGGAGAGAGCGGGCTTCGCAAAGATGTACTTGATAGGATCCATCTTAGATATCAATAAAGTAGTGTGGGTCGACATATACTGTCTTAGTCGGCGAGCAGCCCATGCCAAAGCACAACAAGTTTTCTCGAGCAGTGAGTATCTTGTTTCACAGTCGGTAAACTTTTTGCTAAGGTAGTATATTGCATGCTTTTTTCGACTAGACTCGTCATGCTGCCCCATTACACACCCCATTGAATTATCTAATGCTGTTAAGTACATTATCAAAGGCCTTCCTTCAATCAGAGGCATTAGAATTGGAGGCTCTTGAAGGTATTCCTTGATTTTGTCAAAGGCAGTCTAGCATTCGCCATTCCACTTTACCACTTGATCTTTCTTCAGGAGTTTGAAGATTGGCTCATAAGTAGTAGTTAGATGGGAAATGAACCTAGCAATGTAATTTAGGCGTCCCAAGAAACCTCTAACTCCCTTCTCAGTGCAAGGAGACAACATCTCTTGTATATCTTTAACCTTTGTAGGGTCTACCTGAATACCCTTGTCACTGTAAATGAAACCTAGGAGTTTACCAGACCTTACCCCAAAGATGCACTTGTTCAGATTTAATCTCAACTTGTACGTCTTCAACCTATCAAACAACTTTTACAAGTGATCAAGGTGTTCTTCTTCTGTTTGAGATCTGGATATCATGTCTTCAACATAGACCTATATCTCATGGTGAATCATATCATGGAACAAAGCTACCATAGCTTGCTGACAGGTTGCCCCAACATTCTTTAACCCAAATGGCATCACTTTGTAACAGAGAGTGCCCCACCGTGTGATGATTATTGTCTTCTCCATGTCTTTGGGTGCCATCTTGATCTGATTGTAACTAGAGAATCCATCCATGAAGGAGAATACCTTATATTATGCGATATTGTCAACTAGAACGTCAATGTGGGGAAGCGGGAAGTCATCCTTGGGGCTTGCCCTGTTCAAGTCTCTATAGTCCACACACATACGCGCTTTTATGTCCTTCTTAGGCACCGGAACTACGTTAGCAACCCATTATGGATAAGAGGTGACAGCTAAGAACCCAACATTGAACTATTTCATAACTTCTGCCTTAATCTTCTCCGACATTTCAGGACGCATACGACGAACCTTATGCTTTACTGGAGGACAATTTTCTTTAGTTGGCTGACGATGAACCACAATATCAGTGTCAAGTCTTGGCATGTCTTTATATGACCAGGCAAAGATCTCCACATAATCATACAACATATGAATCAACAACTGTTTGACACTAAGCTCCAAATTTGCACCTATCTTGACTTCTTTTCTGTCCTCTTCTGTACCCAGATTCACTGTCTCAACTGGCTCTTCATGAGGTTGTATAGCCCTTTCTTCCTATTGTAACAGTCTGGCAAGTTCTCATGATACCTCATAATCTTCCTCACCTTCGTCCCCGACTTGGTTGATCGGATTTTCAAAGTCATAACCGACAATAGCAGAACCGTTATCAATGGGATCCAGAGTGGATTTGGATCTGCAGTTTGATGCGTGAATGTGTGTAAGAGCATAGCTGCATTAATAAAATAAGAGCAGAAAAGAAAAACAAAGAGCGCAAAATTTGTATTCAAAACATCCAATGCTTTATTGATGACATATGACATTGAAAAATGATAACCCTCACAAATAAACCATTGTGCCTTGGGTAAGACACAAGGCCATAGAGTTTATATTGTTCATTTATTACATATCCGAAAAAACAAAAAGACAATTACTCCTGAATAAAAGTAATCGGCACAAAGTCTTTAGTTGTCCAGTTATTGGGTCTACCGTTGGTGGTAGGGATGATCCATCGGTCCATGTCATAGTCACCATCACTGTCTTCTAAAGCGTTGATCCCATGATTTCTAATGCGTAGGGGAGGTCCTCTGGTGTAAGCATGATGAACAACCCTTTGAGCCCCTGAAGTGAAACCCAAATCAAACTTATCAGATTTGTATGGAATGTTAGGGAGTTGGCCCCAAATGGTATACCCACCTTCTTCAATTACTGCTTTGGCTTCCTTGAGAGAAGCCATTTTCAAGGGAGGTCTGGTGATCTTTAGCACACTGGTAACATTCTCGGTTGCAGCCATGGTCTGAGGCACCTCTTCAAAATTCTGACAAGGAGTCTCGATGAACTCGCCGTCCATTTCGACATACCTGAAAGAATTCAGGTGGCTTACCATGTACTCCTACTCACCACGTACTGTGACAATCTTTCCCCTCACCGGGTACTTCAGCATCTAATGCAAAATGGAAGTAACAGCTCCAACCCCATAGATCCAAGGGCGTCCCAACAAACAGGAGTAAGATGGTCGGATGTCCATCACGTAGAAGGTGGAGTCAAAGATCTTAGAACCCACTTTGATAGGGATGTCCACCTCCCTTTGCACCATTATTTTCAAATCATTGAAAGCCCTCACCACAATGTTGCTGGGCTTCAGAGTCAAACCTTTGCAATCTAATCTGTCAAGAGCCTTCTTGGGCAGAACATTCAGTGATGAACCAATATCTACTAAAACATGGGCCAAAGTGGTGCCCCTGCATTCGATGGAGACATGCAGCACATCATTGTGTTTTCTTCCTCTGGGTGTCAAATCAGCATAAAAAACCCAGTCTGTTATCAGCGGTCAAACTAGCCACACAATCTTCGAATTGATCAGCGGAGGTTTCCTGCGGCACATAAGCAGTCTTGAGGAATTTTACCAAAGCCATTGCATGAGCTTCGGAGCATAACAGTAGGGCCAACATTGAGATCTTGGAAGGGGTCTTCCCCAGCTGTTCGACCACATTGTAGTCGCTCTTTTTAATTATTTTCAAGATTTCTTCCATTTCTTTCTTAGAAACCTCCAGAATGGATTCTAAATGCGCCTTCGTCTGGACAGGCTCAACCAATATCTCTTTGCCTTGAGTCTCGGTCGACTCGGTGACAGAGGTGGCAACAGGGATAATCAGAGGAGTAGTAGTGGTAGTATTAGCAGGAGCAGCAGCAGGAATGATCACAAGAGTAGTAACTTTTTTAGGAGGTGAGATCTCGGGAGAGAACACTCTTCCGCTTCTTGTTATTTTACTGGTCCCAACGATATTTTCGTTGTCAGGATCAGTACTTCTAGTAACTTTGTCTTCAACAGCCAATAGGTCTTGCTTGACGCCATGGTAATAGACGCCAGCCCCATAATTCCAGGGAAAAACTTTGTTCGAGAAATATGGTATTGACCCTGACATAGTGATGATCAGGGGAGCCAACTTTGGAGCAGATGTAATCCTGATGGGTCTTTTGGTGGAGACCCTGGGAGGATTGGCGGAAATGGTTATAATAGAAATGTATTTACATGAAACAGTTGTGATGAGGGTCTTCTCAAATAGAATCTCTTTATCATTCATCAGGCGCTGAACACCTGCTTTCAACAAATAGCAACCAGTTGGTAGAGATAAACAAAAGTGGCAACCTTCACCACAACCCAGAAATAAATAGGCTTGCAACAGATTCCTTTTAACAGTCATGAGGGGAGTAATAAGTTCCTCAATGGAAGCAACAAACATATCATCGTCAACAACATTAATACCATGACCGTGCTTGGGCATGGGGGCAGTTATAACATTAGGAGTTTTCAGAGCATCAAATTCAATCTCCTTTGCCTCGATCAGATCCTGCATCTTGTTCTTTAAATCCCAATAGTCGTTTGTGTTATGGCCTAGACTTTCATAATGGTAGGTGCATCGAGCCTTTGGATTATAGTAAGGAGATGCAGTGTTGGGATTTTTGGGAGCTTCCCTAAAAGTTACCAGATTGGATTTCAATAAGTGTGGCAAAACTTGAGACAAGGTCATATTAATCCAGGTAAACTGTCTCATAGGCCTTTCTGCTCTAGGCTGGTTGTTCCACTGTCGAGTAGCTGCAGGCTTGGATATCATTACAGCGCCTACCGTTGGATGGCGTTCTGTTCTACCCTGATTTCTCTGACTTTAAGCAACATTGACCTCTTTCTTTACCATAAATGGTCTCTTTCCTGCATTTAAGGAGGTATCTTTTTAAATCTTGCCGTTTCTAATACCAGCTTCCACTCTTTCTCCAGTTAGGATCAACTCAATAAAACTAGCTGAGGAGCTTCCAATCAGATGGTTGAAAAACGAACCAGATAGAGTACCTAAAAACATATCCACCAACTCCATATCAGACAGAGGGGGTTGGACTCTTCCTACTAGGTCTCTCCACTTCTGGGCGTAGTCTTTAAAGCCCTTGCTTGAATCCATGAACATACTTTAGAGTTGTGTACAGGTCGAAGCAAGGTATGCATTATATTGGTACTGCTTATAGAAAGCAGCAGCCAGGTCTTCCCAGTTACAGATATTGGTTCCCTCTAGCTGATAGAACCACTCTAGCTGAGTCCCAGATATGCTGTCTTGGAAGAAGTTGACCCACAAATCTCTATTAGCGGTGTGAGGCTGAATCTTCCTCACATAAGATCGGAGATGCATCTTGGGACATGAGACCCCATCATACTTAGTAAACACCAAAACCTTAAACTTTTGCGGGATAGTAACCCCATAAACCAAGCCCAGCTCTTCAAAATCTAGCCTAGGTACCTTCTCGATTTCCATTGCGTTCAAACGATCCTCTAGCTGTTTGTATTTATCGTCAGCAGGAGGATACTGATCCTCATTATAGTCAGATTCATCATCATATTCCTTTGGGCTGAGGTCTTCCTCTCTTGTCCCCCCTTCCTGATTGTCTCCTTCTTTTGATGAAGTTACTAATTCTGAAGCTCGCCGCACTGGTCCTCTGATCCTTCTCCCTAGATTCACTACCCTAGTTGGTTTCTTTGGCTTCTTCTTTTTGTCCTTCAGTAAGAGAGCTTTCAGATCTTCTTGCCCTTTAGCTAGAGCCACAATCATTTGCTGGAACTGGGCATTTTGTGCCTGGAGATCCTTGATGTTTTGCTCAAGAGCCATTTCTTTACTTGCTGAAATAAACAACGAAGAAGATAAGAACCCTGCTTTGAAACCTTCTTATGCAGTGAGATGTATGATATGCTTATGCAATACTTTCAAGGACCCTATTGGATTTTAAGCTCTTTTAAACAAAACAAGAAACAAAACTCTTTATTAGCAAGTTTTTAAAGAAACAAAAGATTACACAGGGATAAATATTGAAAGGAAATTCTAAACTCCTAAGTTTCCCATGGGCGCTTCCTCTTGGTGTTGAGGTACGTATTGAGATTCCTCTCTTCGTGAAGCTGTTTCGTTAATTCCAGCACCTTCTTCTCACTTGCATAGAATTGAGCCTCAAAAGCATCTCGTTCTTCCTTGAGCTGGATCCAAGACTTTTGCAACTCTTCGAAGTTGGTTGGCATATTAGGATGGAGAATAATGCGGGACTCGCCCCCTTGAACAACATGTTCCAATATTAACGGTAATATGGCATCGTATGGCATCATAAGACTTTAGGCTCGAGCACGTACCCATTTGAGGTAAGGTTCCAAAGGGATGGAGTTCTTGCACCCCAAAGTCTTACTATAGGTCTTCTTAATAATGCCCCAAGCACGGATGAACCTATGACGATAATTTTGCAGATCATTTGAATAGTTGAACACAATACCCTGGATGAGCATATTCGGTGGACCATCTCTCCATGCGTAGTCAAACTGACGTAGTGCTAAAGAAGGATTGTAGGTGATGCCTCCCCTAATGCCCAAGAGTGGCACATTAGGAAATTCTCTGTAGTGATCAATAAAAGAGATGTCTTTTTGAGAGCGAGGATACCAATGGATGTCGCAGTGAGAGAGACATTAATCTTTGACTCCACCTTAAGCCTAAATCATTCTGCATTGTTGATCGAGGAAGGTGCGAAATGATACACCTATATAGCAGAGGGGTGAAACACATAAGAGTTCCTCGCTTATTTAGAGTACGAGTATGGAGAGAATGTAGGATATCCCCAGGCAATGTAGGAACCAGATTGTGAGCAAGGAAAATGTTGATGGCATTCACATCTATAAATTGATCTGAATTAGGAAACAAGACCAACCCGTGGACCAAGAGAGCTAAAATATCTTCGAAGGCATGGTAACTCATAGCATCTAGGAAAATCTAAACTTTCTCCATTAGAAATTTTGTAAGAAGGCCCTTAACTCCACTTCTTATTTCCCAATGGGATTCAATATCAGATGGTTTCAAGTGCAAAGCTATGACAACATCTTCAGCAGTTGGATCTTGTTCTGACCCAGTGAAAGATACTCGCTCTAATATAGGTAAACCAAGTAACTTAGAGAATTCTTCTAGCGTAGGTACCAGTTGATAATCGGGAAATGTGAAGCAATGGTGCTCGGGGTCAAAGAATTGGAATTAAACACTCAGCAAAACTTCGTCAAATCCGGTGGTAACCAAGCTGAGAAAATGACCATGTCTTTTGTTGAATGATGAGTCCTTGGGAACTTTCAATACCAAGTCCTTGATCTTGGGAGGGATTTCTGTGAAGTTAATCCGGATGGTTTTTCTGCGATCTGAATTCATATCCTACAAAATAGCAAAGAGGTAAATCCAACAGGCCCTTGAAACAATTAGTATATATGAATGTCATAATGTCATGATTATGCTTAAACCACATATAAATACAAGAAAATCACACAATAGACCTTAGGTTCAAAGGCTTGCATGAGGTTTAAGGTAAGTACCCTCTTGAATGTTCAGATGGCTCAACCTGTCCTATTAAGAGTAACCGGGTTCTAAGGAGTCTCAATATCATTGACCTTCCCATCAGGAATTGTTTTAGCTTATGCACCGAAGCATTGCGGCAAAAAAAAATCCGAAAGTCCAGTCTCAATGAGTGTAGCATCGAGTATCAACCAATCTTCGGTCAGAACCAAAGCCGGTTATCTCACTACTTCCTAATGGCTAGGATGAGTCGATTAAAGGTTCTAAAGGTCAGTTAGCGCTTAGTGACATTATTAGGAAGCCTAATGTTATCCTTGGCTTACTAAAGGAATATCAGTACCATCCAGAGTATCGCGCTAACGTAGCCACCACTTTGTTCGTATCGGTCTATACCATACAACCTCCATGACTTATTGCTACTTACCTAGAAGGTGCCCCAAATCCAGGTGTAGGATCTTTACAAGAATACCCCCAACAAACCCTCAAAGATAAAGCAATCAAAGCAAACAAAGAAAGCAATTTTAAAATGAACTAGACCCTAAGGTAAACCCCACTTTTTAATATTAGTCCCCAGCAGAGTCGCCATTTCTGTGATACAGTGGCAGAACCGACTGTTATATTGGTTTACATTTTGTATTCGCAAATATGTGGTAAGCAAGAGTCACCACTGACTTTTCTTTTATCCAACAAAGGAAAGGGTAAAAAGAACAGAAAAAGACCTTTTTCGAGAGTTTCTGAGTAAGGGGTAGATTATGGAAAGGGAAGGTGTTAGCACCTTTTCCATCTGTGGGTTTCCACGGGCTCTTAGGTACTTGCTCATTTTGAAAATTTCTTTCGTGTTTGTGTGTTTTGAAAAATTTGTTTGCTTTACGCTAACTTTTGTATCAGTCCTTAAGAGTGTTGATAAAGCATTTTTTTTTGGAAAATGTTTTGAAAGTGTAGTGTGAAAAAATGTTTTTTGACAAGTACCTAACAGTCATCTACTTACTCGAAAAAAGGTGTTCTTTTCCTCCTTTCCTTTAGATAGTGATATCTTACTATTAGTGAATAGGTAGCCCTATCGTTGGATGTTAAGGGATTATCAAAGGGACGTACAATCATAAAGTCAACATGTGGATACGCTTTAGAAATTTTGTTTAGGGACTAGATCATTTACCGAAAGACAACTGTAGGGTCATCGAGGGACTATGATCTTTTGATTTATGGGTCTTTGCTAAAGCGTCCCCGTTTTGAGGGACATGACTGTTTTTCCGAAGGCAACTGAAGTGGGAGATACCCTAGAGGTGCGCGCGTGTAAGTGTATTGATTCAGTTATTTATCTTTTGCATTAAGGTTTTCTAATGTTTATTTTCAATCTTTCCATGCAATCCTAGTTACTAACAATAATATTGTACAAGAAATGTAAATTGCGGGAATTATCAAACCTACTTTATTACAATGCTTTGGGACAGTTACATAAAAAAGAGTGCAAGAAATAAAGTGCGTAATTTTAAACCTAGACTATTACATCCCATAATCAGTTACATTATTTATATAAAATGCGAGAAAATAATAACGCGCAAAAGGTTAGAAAACACTTCTAAGAACCTAAGACAATAAGAAATTTTTTTTTTTTTGCTTATTTTTGATTTAAGAGAAAAAATTAAATTAGTTTTCCTAAAGTCTATTTAGAAAATAAACTAAAATTTTGTGTTTTTTTTTATATTTATGAAAAGAAATATTAAAATTAAAGTAAGTCTTAAATTCTAGTTTACTTTTAATTTTGAAAGAAAAAGGATAAAGTTAATTAATTAATTTTAGAAACTAATTATTTAATAAAAAAAACTATGTCCTAATTTTTTTGTGATTTTAATTGTTTGTTGATGATAAAAAAAGTAAAAGGACTAAATAATAAAAACAAAATAAAGAAAGAAAAAAGAAATTGGGCTAGATCTACAGAATTAAAATGGGGGGTGCTGGAACTTTTGTTAGGCCCAGAGGGAAAATAAAACAGGCCCAAACGCTGCAAAAGGAAAAAAAATCAAGGGGTGATCTACAGGATGTATGCCTGGATAAAAAGGCCTAAGACGGCCTTTCAATCCAAGTGAGAAGGCTGATCGAAGGTGCCTAATGATGGTACATGATATACTCCTTCGATCTGGGACATTGAATCTGCAAGCAAGTTTGTTAGAAAAAAACACAGATTGCATGACCTGGGTGTCAAACCCAGGTCCTTCGATTCCCTCTCTAGTTTGATTATGAAGTTAATTTGTCCTGTAACACCAAAAATTTTGAGATTCGAATCTGAGTCTAAAAATGGCAGAAGGTTTATGTGTCATCCAATTCGAAGCTTGCTGCTTCGAAGCCCTACACAATATTCCTGCAAAATGCACAAACGTTAGAGATCTAGGTGAGACTTTACCCCCTGATTTAAATCCCTCCCCTATTCGTATATATCTCCAATTCGAATCTGGGTTTATTTGGCCTGGAGCTTCCCAGGTGTGATTCAAAGGAAAAATTCAGACCGTGCCCTAGCGATGGCACGATCTCATCCGTGCATTTTAGCTTGCATGCAACACAAATATTGGAAATAACAAGAGTATACGTGCAATGTATATCTAAATAGCATGAAGGTGAAATTTTGGTTCTGCAAACCCTTACCAATCAAAGGTGGCTCTGAACGTGAAAATGTTTGTTGGGGAGTTGGCGTGGACTCCTGGAGAGGGGACCTGCAAAAGGTTTTTTGACTGGGAGGCTTTTGGGGTTTTTGAGCAACGTGGTGTGTGTAATCCCTTTGTGTGCAAAATGTACCTCTACATGTGAGTCTCCTTCCCCTTTTTTTAATTTGTGTTTGACATCTTGTATTTATAGATGGTGGAGGAGACAAGGAAATGGGGAAAGAATCATGACATTGAAGACCAACCATTAAACATGGCCTTGAAAACAGAATCAAACACATTAAAAGATTGCCACTTTGAGATATATCATGACATTTTGGAATTCTGAGTGAACCTGGACATGTCAATTTGGCGCCTTGCTCGAATTTTGAAAATATTCAGAGTTTCCCTCTTTAATGTCCTTTTTGATCAGTCCTTATTCCTGTGATGATTCTGAGTTTTGATTTGAATTACACCAACTTCATTATCATGGCTCCTTCGATTAAGTATCAAGCTTTGCTCTCTTCAATGGCTTTGAACTAGACCAATCAAAGCATTATCTTATTGACTGGTCAAAGTGTTGTTTTGCTCTCTTAGATGGCTTTGAACTTGACCAATCGAAGCATTATCTTATTGACTGGTCTAAGTGTTGTTTTGCTCTCCTCGACGGCTCTGCGTCCTGATTCGAATTTATCATATTCTCAACATCAGAGTTTCTTCGTTTGAACCACGGTCTGAAGGAATTCAAAAGGCTCAGAGTTGTCCTTACCAGAGATCCTTCGATTTTGTCTCTAATCTGCATGAATTCGAATGACCCATCATCTGAGCTTCTGGAAACCTCTCAATTCTTGCTCTTTTCGATCTTATTTTCTCTAACTTGGACAATCGAAATGTCACCTTATTGATATGCCATCGAAGCATCCCTTGATTGACATGCCTGTCGAAATAAACTTTGTATACCCTAAATGAAATACAACCTTACTTAAGATGTCCATTAAAGCTTCCTTATTTTAGATGTCCATCGAAAGACCCTTTGGCATGCCAATCGAAAGACCTTTTGCAGATGCCAATCGAAGGGCACTTTGTAGATGCCAATCGAAGGACACTTAACCATCACTCAAAAATTTTCCTTTTCTTTAGGCAAATGTTTGTAAACACCCATGCACGGGAAAATCTTGGAAAAACATGAGAGGGGAAATTTTGGGGTACAACAGATACTATAAAAAATAAAGGAGGAAGTCGAAAGACTCCTTCAATGCAAATTTATCAGAGCAACCATGTATGTAGAATGGATTGCAATTATTGTTCCTGTTATTAAAAAGAATGGATCCCTTAGGGTTTGCATAGACTTTCGTGATTTAAATGCTGCAACCCCCAAGGATGAATATCCAATGCCTATATCAAAAATGTTAATTGATTCTGCAACGGGATTCAAATACTTGAGTATGCTTGACAGATATTCAGGATATAACCAAATTTTCATTGCCAATGAAGATGTGCCCAAAACAGCCTTTTGATTCCCTAAGGCATTAGGCACCTATGAATGGATAGTGATGCCTTTTGGACTAAAAAACGCTGGGGCAACTTACCAAAGGGAAATGAATTCCATCTTTCATGATTTCATAGAGACCTTTATGCAGGTTTACATTGATGACATTGTCATCAAATCCGTGTCCCATGAATTCCATTTGGATCATCTTTGACAGTCATTCGAAAGAATGAGGAAACATGGTTTGAAGATGAATCCCCTCAAATGTGCTCTCTTTGTACATGCAGGTGATTTCCTGGGATTTGTAGTCCACAAGAAATGGATAGAGATAAACCATAATAAAACAAAGGCAATTAGGGAAGCGAAAGAGCCATCATCGAAAAAGGAGTTGCAATCACTTCTAGGAAAAATAAACTTCTTAAGAAGATTTATTTATAATCTGAGTGGTCGAACTCAAGCCTTCTCCCCCCTCTTACGCCTCAAACAAGCCAACTTCGAATGGGAAGAAGAACATCAACGGGAGTTTGATAATATCAAGAAATATTTGATGCATCCTCCTACCCTCACACCTCCTTGTGGAAAGAAGCCCATGAGGCTATATATATCAGCCTCAGAATTTACTATATGAACATGTTTGCCCAAGAAGATGATAATGGTTTAGAAAGAGCCATTTATTACTTAAGTAGGATGCTAAATTATGCTAAGACTAGATACAATGCAATAGAAAAATTGTGCCTTCGTTTGTATTTCTCTTGTACCAAATTGAAATATTACGTAAAACTTGTTGATGTTTATGTTTCATCACATTTTGATGTTATTAAAAACATGCTATCAAAGCCAATCATGCACAGTCGAATTGGAAAATGGGCTTTATCCCTCACTGATTATTCCTTAGCCTTCTTGCCTTTAAGAGAAATGAAGGGTCAAGTGGTCTCAGATTTTATTATGGACCATGCAGTGGTTGAAAACCCCTAACACTTTGTTGAGTTGAAACCTTGGAAACTATTTTTCGACGGTTCTACCCATAAAGAAGGTAGTGGAGTTGGAATCTTGATCATTTCTCATGAAGGAATTCCAACAAGGCTCAAGTATAAGATTGAAGGCCCTCTTTGTTTTGACAATGAGGCAGAATACAAAGCGTTAATTGCTGGACTCGAAGCCTTGTTAGAATTATGGGCAACAAGAGTCGAAATCAAAGAAGACTCTGAATTAGTGATCAACCAAATAACAAGTAAATACAAATGTATATAATAAAATTTGATCATATACTTTGTGTTGTACCCCAAAATTTTCCCTCTCATTTTCTCAAGATTTCTCTCACATGTGTGATTACAAACACCTAATTAAAGGAAAAGAGAAAAAATGAAAAAATTGAAGATGTTAATGTGCCTTTCGACAAGATAAAAGTTTGCTTCGAATCCACATCCTTGGATTGGATTTCTTGCCTCTTTCGATGCAAGCTCGGCTCGCACCCTTCGATTGGGCGTTGGCCTCTCACACGCTGGCTTTGATTCACAAGGCAGAAGCTTCCTGCATGCAACCTTCAATTGCATCTTTGGTCTCACATGGTTCATAATGCAATGGCTGCCTATATGCTTGCTTTTATTGGACATTTGATGCTTGTATGCCTATGTTGATTAGACAAATAATTCCCTCCATGCTTGCTTTGATTCACAAAGTTGATGTCTAGCTGCATACAACTTTCGGTTGAGCCATAACTTCCTTCTTGCACGCAAGAGGCGCCCACCAGGCTAGCAGGCACAAGGCAAAAAGCCTCTTGTAGCCTCTTTCGATTAAAAGAGGAAACATTTCTTGTTGGCTTCCTTCAATTCAAGAAGCAAAGGCCTCTTTCATGTTTTCCTTCATTTGTGCCCTTTACCTCCTGCATGCTTTCTTCGTTTGGGCGTGTGACTTTCTTCAATACAAGCTTGGGCTTACATTTTTCGTTTGGGCTTGTGGTTTCCTTCAAATGCAAGTTCGTTTGGCCATATAGACCTTTGGCAGACAAGCTTTCGTTTGAGCAAAGGCCTCTTGCATGTTTTGTTTGAAGTCACAAAGAAAGGGCCTCTTGCAATTCTCCTTCGACTTAGAAGCCTTTGGTTTTGCATGTTTGCCAAATTCTCAAGGCAGAATTCACCCTTTATGCTAGCACCCCAAAATAGGGACCTCCTGCATGCACCCTTTCGTTTGTCCATGTGACCTCTTGCAGGCAAGCCTTCGATTGGACAAAAGCCACCTTCACACAGAGATTTGATTGAAGTTTTATTTCCCTTCAAATCAACATATTTCAAACCCAACTCTGGACCCTTCGAAGCAAGTTTGGGCAAATCTCATAGCCTTACCCTCCAAATCCTACTTGTCAGGCTATGTTGCTTCCAAATCTTTAAATGATCAGAGACTTACACAAAGGTTTGAAACTTTGTCTACTGGATAATACCATTCTTGGTTAAAATAGCAAAAGGCTACATACCCTTTTTTAATAAAGAGTACTTTTATCACAAATTCAACTCCCAATCTGATTCGTGTCTGAACGAAAAGCAGTTCCATAAGCACAAGTCCAATCTCCTGCCAGCAGGCCCCCACTTGTACTGGAAACGTGGGAACAACGAAAAGGGACTAAACTTGTTTCATTTTTAACCAAACCGTGGTTTTTTATCCTATAAACCCGGTTACTTCAAACACCTTTAACCTTTTCTCTATAAATAGAGAATCATTTGCAAGCTAGAAGAGGACCTTTTTTTGGGCGATGGAACGAGTCTTTAAGGAATCATCAAACTCTTGAAAAACTCTCAAAAACTCTTAAGATTCCCAAACATTAAACACAAACCCAGAATCTAAACATTTGCCTCTTTCAAATCTGAAACATCCCCACACTTTGTTTTCCTTCGAATCCAGTAGAAAGAACATCACACTTGTTCTTATCCTTCGAATCCAGCATTAGAAACGTCATCCTTGTTTCTTTCCATCAAATCCAGGGACATCCAAGGCAACCACTCAAGGTCCAGCACACGCTCCAGCTTCAAACAAGGTAAGTCACTCTTAACTTTGAACCTTTCATTTCTAACATAACATGTGAATAAATTTCCTTTCGTTTCAAACATGTATATCACATTTATTTCCTTTTCGTTTCCACCCTTTTAATTTGTTTTCATTGCTAACCCTTTTAATTTTGCTTCTTGTTTTATTAAACATTCTTTAAGAACTAACCTAGCCATAAGACCATGCTAGCATGGCCTTAGGCCATGTTTCCATTTAAAATCTCAAATGAAAGAAACAGGAGGAAGGAAGTATGAAACAAAGCCTTAGGCTTCCATACTGACTTCCAGGTCCAAATGAAAGAGGTAGCCAGAAGGCTACACGACACTGACTTCCAGGCCCCAATCGAAGGAAGCAGAAAGTTAGGCTACACCATACAGACTTCCAGGCCCCAGTCGAAGGAAGCAGAAAGTCAGGCTACACCTCACTACTTCCAGGCCCCAGCCGAAGGAAGCAGAAAGGCAGACTGCATCTCATGCTGATTCCAGGCCCAATCGAAAGACACACCATCACTACTTCCAGGCCAAATCAAAGGGAGCCAGAGAAGCAGAATCGAAGGTTTCTGCTGCCCAAATCGAAAAACCCATTTTCCTTTCTTTATTTTATTTTGTCTTTATATTTTCTTGCTATTCAATATGGTTGTAATAGTGTAGGATTTATTTTTCTGCATTTTTATTGCTTTTGTACAAATGTTAGTAATTATGATGTATGGCAAGATATAAACCAACAAGTAGACAACCTAAAAATCAAAGACAAAATACATGCATATCAAACACACTATTCACATATGCACCCTTAGGGTAATCTCACTTGTTGCCTCAGAAAATAGTCGTGTCCCTTGAATATGGGCATTTTAGCAAAGATCCTCGATAAAATATCATAGTCCCTTGATGACCCTCAATGTTGTCTTCGCTAAACGATCTAGTCCCTAAATAACATTGCTAAAACATCCCGTAGGTTGCCTTCTATGACTATACAAATGTCCCACGCCCGTCCCTTCATATCCAATGATGGGGCTTCTTACCAAATCAATGGTAAGACAACAACATCTAAAGGAGGAGGAAAGGAACATTAGACATTTTGAGTAGGTAGGATGCTCCTAGTTGCTCGCTTTCTCACAACAAAAACATTTTATGCACCAAACACTTTCATTTGAAACATTTTCAAAAGATAAAACTCTTTGTACGCGTTCTTATAGAAACGAGAGTCATTACAAAGACACTTTTCAAAATCACTTTCAAAAACACATTCCACAAACACCTCTTTGAACTATTTTCAAAATAACACTTTGTACGCGTTCTTATAGAAACGAGAACCATTACAAAGACGTTTTCAAAATATTTTCAAAACCCACACCACAAGCACATTTTCAAACAAAAAGCAAGTGATCTAGTAAGCAACTAAGAGCCCGTAGATAACTACAGATGAAAAAGGTGCTAATACCTTCCCTTTTCTTAACCTACCCCCCTAACTCAAGAAATAATCTCGAAAGGTATTTCCTATTCTTTTCAACCTTTCCTTATTGGATAAAAGAACAGTCAGTGGCGAATCTTGCTATCTGCAACAAATGCGATCAAAAGCAAAACACCCAAGTTAGTTCTCCTACCGTGTTACAGAACTGGCGACTGTGTTGGGGACAAAGACACTTAAAAGTGGGGTTACCTTAGGGATAAATCACCTTTACTTGCTTTTCATTGTTTAACTTGCTTGCTTTACATTATGGGGTCCTTGTTTGGGTTATTGTTAAAGATCCTACACCCGGATCTAGGGCACCTTTTAGGTAAGTTGCAATAAATCATGGGGGTTGTGCAGCGTATACCGACATGGTTGAAGCGATAGCTACGTTAGTGTGACGCATTTGTAGGTACCGGTAGCCCTTGAGTCAGTCAAGGAGAATACGAGGCCGCTGAGTGGTGTCATGAAGCACTAACTGACCTTAGAACCTTAATTGAACCACTTGGCCATTATGAAGTAGTGAGATAGTCAGTTTTGGTTCCGACCGAAGATTGGTTGATACTCGATGCTACGCTCATTAAGATCACACTTTTGGGATATTTCGGTCGCCACTAAAGAGGCTTGCGCTGAAATAAAGCTCAATGAAGAAAGATGAGTGATATTGGGATCCCCTAGAACTCGATTACTATTACTAGGACAGGTTGAGCCAACTAAACTTCAAGAGGGTACTTACCTACAAACCCCATGCAAGCCTAAACCTAAGGACTTGTCTGCTTTGTGTGTATATGACTATTTGTACATAACAACTTGCTTGCTTTGCATACTTGTACATAACATCATGACATCATACCATATCATTTTCAATAACCATTTCAAGGATCTCGAGGGCCTATGATGCAGAGTCATGTTGAACCAGACGCCTATCAAGGGGCAAAAGGATTGATTCTCTAATCAAACGCCGTCAAAATCCAAAGCACGGTAACTTGAGTCAAGGGATATGACCCACTTGACTTGGTGAGCTTGATTCTCGTGGAAGGACATCCACCATACGAAGTTCTCCAATCAAAGCTGTTGATCAAAGTTCAACTTCTAACATTTTCTTGTGTTTCCCCTGCGAGATCCTTGAAAACATGCATCCACATACCATGCATCATATCACGACAAGTTTCTCCCATACAAGTCTCCTTATCTTCATATTATTTATTTCAGTAAGATGGATATGGAACAAACCGTGAAGGATCTTCAAGCACAAAATGCCCAATTCCAACAAATGTTCCTAGCTATGGCTAAGGGGCAAGAGGAACTGAAGACTCTCATTCTAAAAGACAAGAAGAAAAAGACAAAGAAGTCAGTAGGCATCCTGAATTTGGGAAGAAGACTTAGAGGACCAGTCAAGAGAGCTCTAGATTTCTCAACTCCATCAAATGAGGGGAATAATCATGAAGAATATAACAACCCAAGGACTGATGAAGATGAATCTGACTACTCTGAGGAACAATATCCTCCCGCTGATGATAAATACAAATAGTTGGAGGATTGCCTCAATGCTATAGAGACTCAGCAGATACATGGCTTGGACTTTGAAGAGTTAGGGTTGGTTTCCGGAGTGGTCATCTCACAAAAGTTCAAAATCCCCACCTTTGCCAAGTATGAAGGGGTTTCTTGTCCTAAGATGCATCTGAGATCTTATGTTTGCAAGATTCAGCCTCACACCGCTGGCCGGAAGCTATGGATCCATTTCTTCCAAGAAAGTTTGGATGGTACTCAACTGGAGTGGTTCTATCAGTTAGAAGGAATTGACATTCATACCTGGGCGGACTTGGCTGCTGCTTTCTACAAGCAGTACCAATACAACACCGATCTTGCACCAACTCGTATGAAATTGCAGAGTATGACCATGCATTCCAATGAGGGCTTCAAAGACTATGCTAAAAAATGGAGAGACCTGGCTGGCAGGGTGTAGCCCCTATTAATTGACAGGGAGCTGATTGATATCTTCATGGGAACTTTGACAGGACCTTTCTTCAATCACCTAATCGGAAGCTCCTCAGCTGGGTTCACCTAGCTAATACTAACAGGTGAAAGAGTAGAGGCTAGCAACAAAAGCGGAAAGATTCAAGGAGCTACATCCTTTGATACTCAAAAAAAGCCATACAATAAGAAGAAAGAGTCTGGTGCTGCGTACGGTCAAAAAGGTCGTAACCAGAGCAACCACGACCAACACGTGGGGGCAGTCCTGATCTCCGGTCCTACATCGCAGCGACAATAACAAAGGGGAATTTAGTGAAGGAAAGATGATCCCAAAAGACAGTTTACCAACATCAATATGCCGCTGTCTCAAGCACTGTAACACTTGTTAAATATGAATCTGATCACGTTGATAGGACCTCACCCAAACCCCAAAACTTCTTCTCTTAACTATAATCCTGATGCAATATATGCATATCATTCTGGTAGTCCTGGGCATGATACTAATGATTGTTTTACGCTGAAATACAAGATTCAGAACATGATTGACACCAAGGAGATCGAGTTCGATCCTCCAGAGACTCCCAACGTGACCACCGCTCCCATGGAAAATCATTGAGCGTTCCAGTTCATTTTGAATTTTCAATTGTAATTTCTTTTGTTATTCAAACACTTATATATTAATGTCAAACTTTGTTTCATTAATGCATTGCATATGTTTGTCTTAAATTAATCCATTCGTTTTCATTATATTTAAACTATGTTATTTTTACTCCCTTTATGATATTCAACTCTTGTTTCAAAAAGTTGCAAGCCTTTAGAGGGAGGATGACAAAAACAATGCCAGAATCTCATACAATTTGCTTTTGGATAGACTTTGCTGACGATATATAAACATTCTTTCAATTCCTAAACACTGGAGTTATAAGGAGGATAACCCCTAGTCAACCCCTTTGAGCCTAAGAAGTAGAAGTTTTCTTTTTCACACAAATTTAAACCTTTAATCAAAACCTGGGGCAGGGTATTCTCTAAGTTAATTCAAATGCGCATTCAGTCGCAAACTTTCACTTCACAATGAATGATACCAAAAACATCCTTCTGAATTAAAAGACAGTGATGGTTCATCCCATAAGCTAGGCATTCATTATCTCCCAAGAGAAAAGCCCACTAAGTCAAAACCCGCAAAGGAGACTTAAGAAAACCTGGGGAATCCCGCTGACTGTAATCTCAAAACAAGAATAGTCAGGCAAAAATCAGGGATAGTAAATAAAAAAAGAGGTCACTACCAAATCCTCAACAACATGAAAAATGTTGCAAAAATGACTGCCTTCACAAATAAGCTTCCAAGGGTACGAACCATCACCAAAGCGTCATTCCAGACTCAATTGGAGTTCAAACGTATAATTAACTGAGTTTAGGACTGAAGAACATCACGAAGAACGAGCGGGTGCAAATACACTTTGAGCCTTATCCTTTGTTTCTTAAACCATGAACTAGACCATGTTACAACCCTTCAAAAGTCCTAATTGAAGCACAGGTTAGTTCGAAAGAATATTGTTACAAAAGGTATCCTGACTCCTGTAAGGCTTTACTCTAAATCTTGAGTTGAATTCACGTTCTTACAAAAATTCTTTTATCTGCAAAAATGCATTTTCAAAACTTCAAGACAAGTATAAACTTTGCATCATTTGAATATTGTTGTTTTCATATAGCTATTTGTTTGACAATAGAGAAATTCGCATGATGAACATCCAATGAACGGAAACTCTCTCAATGAACAGAACCACTTCAAAAAGGATGACACTTCCAATGACAAATCTCCTATAAGAAAGGGGAATAGCATGATAATTGTCTAGCACATCTGGGGCAGTCAAGTCAAGATTCTAAGAGATCTCTCAAGAGATGCTGAATATACCAGGGGCAGGTCTTTATCTGAATCACTTGAAGTATTAAAGTCATGTACATTCAAGCAAACATTTTCTGGCAGTACTACAACACTTACTACTTGGGGCAGTGACAAATCCCCCCAAAGTCCTTTTCATAAGGTGATACCCAACCAAAGTTTCAATTTTCGAGAAACCTCTCCCCAACTGAGTTGATCTCAAGAATCTTCGAGGGGTTCTGCCAAAAGAAAACACCTCTCCAACAAATTGGCAACATGGTTTATTTCCCCAACAAACGACAAGATTCTCCCGCTTGAATTTGCCTCTTAGACTATCATAAATCAAGGGACCACAACTCATTTTCCCCAATAATTTTTTCTACAACCCCCAATGAGTTGCTGCAAAACCTGGGAGATAACCAGATAACAGTTAATTTCTTTATCCCCAACAAGTTTTTAGCTTCCTTTCTCTTCCATCAAGAGATAACTTCCCAGTAGAGCAACGGACAACTAAGACTCCTAAACTCTTTTCCCCAAGCAGGAATCAGCATTCTCCACAGAGTTTTCCTCAAGAAAAGTCAACATCCCCCATCGGAGTTCTCCTCAAACAATAAAAATAGGAATCCCCAGTGGAAATGTTCTAAGCAAGGTTTGAAGATGTGCATACTCTTCATCAGCAGTCCGGAATTTAGCCTCCCAAAACTCCCAACATCTGTCAAGGATTTATTTTCCAAGACAAAATTACATTTCAATAACATTTTGCATCATATATGATAGATAAATGCATACAGCATAATCTCATTTATTTTGCACCATGCATTTCATACATCATGACATTGCATGCAGCTAACTCTTTACCTTTTCAGGAAAGATCAGTCAACAAATGACTATCATCAACAAATTTCAAAAAGGTTAGAGATTAACACCTGAAACCAGACATGATAACTATCTCAATGACCAACATTTTCAAGTTCCAGATTAATACCTGTAACAGGCCAGGAAAACTATCAGTGGATGACTGATTGTAGATTAACACCTATAACAAGCCATAAAAACAATCTACATGAAGAGATTAAAGATTAACACTTGTAACAAGCCAGGAAAACCATCTTTCTTTCTCAGGTCAGAGATTAATACCTGAAACCAGACAATATAACTATCTCAAACGACCAACAAAAACAAGTTCCAGATTAATACCTGTAACAAGCCAGGAAAACTATCTGTGGATGACCGATTGTAGATTAACACCTGTAACAAGCCAGGAAAACTATCTACATGAAGAGATTGAAGATTAACACCTGTAACAAGCCAAGAAAACTATCTTTCATTCTCAGGTCAGATATTAATACCTGAAACCAGACATGACAACTATCTCAAATGACCGGCAAGAATAAATTCCAAATTAACACCTGAAACCAGACAGGAAAACTATCTGTGAGCGACTGTTTGTAGATTAATTCCTGAAACAAGTTAGGACAATTATCTACACAACCAGCTGAAGTAATCCTACACAGGCTCCTCCTCATACACTATTTCAGATACAGTTCAGATACGCTCCAAATACGGATGCCATTCTGATATTCATTTAGATTTAGCTTTCGGATACAGTTCAGATACGCTCCCGATACGGATGCCATTCTGATACTCATTCAGATTCAACTTTTAGATACAATTCAGATACGCTCCAGATACAGATGCCATTTTGATACTCATTCAGATTTAGCTTTCAGATACAGTTCGGATACGCTCCATATACAGATTCCATTCTGATACTCATTCAGACTCGGCTTTCAGATACAATTTAGATATACTCCAGATACGGATGCCATTCTGATACTCATTCAGATTCAGCTTACAGATACAATCTAGATACGATCCACATATGAATGTCATTTTGACATTCATTCAGTACATCTTTCAGATGCGATTCAGATATAATCCATTTATGGATATTATTCTGATACTCATCCCACTACATCTACCATTTCAATATAAATCAACCAAAGATTTATTCTGATACTTCTTCAAATTTTTGTCACCAATCACTTTTGGATGGCATCTGTAAGCCCATCTTCGATAACTCTCCATCATCTCTCCAAATGGAATCTTTAAGCCCATTCCCTAGACAATCAACCACCACATCATCGAGTGAAAATTTATGGGCACTCTAGTGTTCAATCATCTTCCACCTTCAAGTCACGAATGGTGGACTCTCCAATCTAACTCTTCAGGTTTAAGAAGATTGAACAGGGGCAGCTGTTGTACCCAAAAATTTGCCCTTTCATTTTCTCAATATTTCTCTCACATGTGTGATTACAAACACCTATTTAAAGGAAAAGAGAAAAAAATGAAAAATTGAAGATGCTAATGTGCCTTTCGACAAGATAAAAGTTTACTTCGAATCCACATCCTTCGATTATATTTCTGGCCTCTTTCGATGCAAGCTTGGCTTGCACCCTTCGATTGGGCGTTGGCCTATGACACGCTGGCTTTGATTCACAAGGCAGGAGCTTCCTGCATGCAACCTTCGATTGCATCTTTGGCCTCACATGGCTCACAATGCAATGGCTGCATATATGCTTGCTTTTATTGGACATTTGATGCCTGTATGCCTATGTTGATTAGACAAATAATTCCTTCTACGCTTTCTTTGATTCATAAAGTTGAATGCTAGCTCCGTACAACTTTCGGTTAAGCCATAACTTCCTTCTTGTATGCAAGAGGCGCCCACCAGGCCAACAGGCACAAGGCAAAAAACCTCCTGTAGCCTCCTTCGAATCAAAGAGGAAAAGCTTACTCTTTGGCTTCCTTCTATTCAAGAGGCAAATGCCTCTTTTCTGATTTCCTCCGTTTGTTCCCTTTACCTCCTGTATGCTTTCTTCGTTTGGGCGTGTGACTTTCTTCAATACAAGCTTGGGTTTACATTCTTCGTTTGGGCTTGTGGTTTCCTTCAAATGCAAGTTCGTTTGGCCATATGGAACTTTGGCAGAAAAGCTTTCGTTTGAGAAAAGGCCTCTTGCATGTTTTGTTTGAAGTCACAAAGCAAGGGCCTCCTGCAATTCTCCTTCGACTCAGAAGCCTTTGGTTTTGCATGTTTGCCAAATTCTTAAGGCAGAATTTCCCCTTTATGCTAGCGCCCCAAAACAGGGACCTCCTGCATGCACCCTTTCGTTTGGCCATGTGACCTCTATCAGGTAAGCCTTCAATTGGACAAAAGCCACCTTCACACAAAGCTTCCATTGAAGTTTTGATTCCATTCGAATCAACATATTTCAAACCCAACTCTGGACCCTTCGAAGCAAGTTTGGGCAAATCTCATAGCCTTACCCTCCAAATCCTACTTGTCAGGCTATGTTGCTTCCAAATATTTACAAGATCAGAGGCTTACATAAAGGTTTGAAGCTTTGTCTACTGGATAATACCATTCTTGGTTAAAATAGTAAAAGGCTACACACCCTTTTTTCATAAAGAGTACTTTTATCACAAATTCAGCTCCCAATCTGATTTGTGTCTAAACGAAAAGCAGTGCCAAAAGCACAAGTCCAATCTCCTGCCAGCAGGCCCCCACTTGTACTGGAAACGTGGAAACAACGAAAAGGGACTAAACTTGTTTCATTTTCAACCAAACCATGGTTTGTTATCCTACAAACCTGGTTACTTCAAACACCTTTAACCTTTTCTCTATAAATAGAGAAGCATTTGCAAGCTAGAAGAGGACCTTTATTTGGGTGGTGGAATGAATCTTCAAGGAATCATAAAACTCTCAAAAAACTCTAAAAAACTCTTAAGATTCCCAAACATTAAACACAAACCCATAATCTAAACATTTGCCTCTTTCGAATCTGAAACATCCCTACACTTTGTTTTCCTTTGAATCCAGTAGAAAGAATATCACACTTGTTCTTATCCTTCGAATCCAACATTATAAACGTCATCCTTGTTTCTTTCCATCAAATCTAGGGACATCCAAGGCAGCCACTCAAGGTCCAGCACACGTTCCAGCTTCAAACAAGGTAAGTCACTCTTAACTTTGAACCTTTCGTTTCTAACATAACATGTGAATAACCTTTCCTTTCGTTTCAAACATGTACATCACATTTATTTCCTTTTTGTTTCCACCCTTTTAATTTGTTTTCATTGCTAACCCTTTTAGTTTTGCTTCTTATTTTATTAAACATGCTTTAAGAACTAACCTAGCCATAAGACCATGCTAGCATGGCCTCAGGCCATGTTGCCATTTAAAATCTTAAACGAAAGAAACATGAGGAAGGGAGTATGAAATGAAGCCTTAGGCTTCCATACTGACTTCCAGGTCCATACAAAAGAGGTATCCAGAAGGCTACACCACACTGACTTCCAGGCCTCAGTCGAAGGAAGCAGAAAGTCAGGCTACACCTCACTACTTCCAGGCCCCAGCCGAAGGAAGCAGAAAGGCAGACTGCATCTCATGCTGATTCCAGGCCCAATCGAAAGACACACCATCACTACTTCCAGGCCAAATCGAAGGGAGCCAGAGAAGCAGAATCGAAGGTTTCTGTTGCCCAAATCGAAAATCCCATTTTCCTTTCTTTATTTTATTTTGTCTTTATATTTTCTTGCTATTCAATATGGTTGTAATAGTGTAGGATATATTTTTCTGCATTTTTATTGCTTTTGTACAAATGTTAGTAATTAGGATGTATGGCAAGATAAAAACCAACAAGTAGACAACCTAAAAATCAAAGACAAAATGCATGCAAATCAAACACACTATTCACACATGCACCCTTAGGGTAAACTCACTTGCTGCCTCAGAAAATAGTCATGTCCCTCGAATATGGACTTTTTACCAAAGACCCTCGATAAAAGATCATAGTCCCTCGATGACCCTCAATGTTACCTTCGGCGAACGATCTAGTCCCTAAATAATATTGCTAAAACGTCCCATAGGTTGCTTTCTATGACTATACAAACGTCCCACTCCCGTCCCTTCACATCCAATGACGGGGCTTCTTACCAAATCAATGGTAAGATAACAACATCTAAAGGAGGAGGAAAGGAACATTAGACCTTTTGAGTAGGTAGGATGCTCCTAGTTGCTCGCTTTCTCACAACAAAAACATTTTATGCACCAAACACTTTCATTTGAAACATTTTCAAAAGATAAAACTCTTTGTACGCATTCTTATAGAAACGAGAGTCATTACAAAGACACTTTTCAAAATCACTTTCAAAAACACATTCCACAAACACCTCTTTGAACTATTTTCAAAACAACACTTTGTACGCGTTCTTATAGAAACGAGAACCATTACAAATACATTTTCAAAATATTTTCAAAACCCACACCACAAGCACATTTTCAAACAAAAAGCAAGTGATCTAACAAGCAACTAAGAGCCCGTAGATAACTACGGATGAAAAGGGTGCTAATACCTTCCCTTTTCATAACCTACCCCCCAAACTCAAGAAATAATCTCGAAAGGTCTTTCCTGTTCTTTTCAACCTTTCCTTATTGGATAAAAGAAAAGTTGGTGGCGACTCTTGCTATCCGCAACAAATGCGATCAAACGCAAAACATCCAAGTCAGTTATCCCATTGTGTTACACTTTGTTATTGCTAATGGATTGCTCAAAAGTTTCGAGTACATGGGTATTAAACATATTCCCAGGGTTAAAAATCAGGAAGCAAACGACTTAGCACAGATAGCTTCAGGATATAAAGTATCATTAGAAATTTTAGAAGATTTTATCGAAGTAAGAGTGAAATCAATGGCTGCCAAGTTATCCCCATCTGATTTAGAGAATTCAAAATTAGGATACGCTAACAAAGAAGAATTCGAAGTATTAGTTATTAACGCTCTAATAGATACAGATTGGCATAGCCCAATCATAAATTATCTCAAAGATCCTTCGATAGGTGCAGAAAGGAAGATCAAGTATAGAGTATTATCCTATATCCTGATGGGAAATGAATTGTATAATAAAACCCCAGAAGGTGTCTTGCTTAAATGTTTGGGAGAAAGTGAAGCATACTTAGCTTTGTCTGGTGTGCACAGTGGGGCATGTGGAGGGCATCAAGTAGGCCATAAAATGAAATGGTTGTTATTTTGATATGGAATGTATTGGCCCACAATGCTCAAAGAATGCATAGAGTTTGCCAAGGGATGCCAAGAATGTCAAAAACATACAGGTATTCAACATGCCCCTGCAAGCGAACTTCACTTAATTATCAAATCGTAGCCTTTTAGGGGTTGGGCGTTAGACCTAATTGGGGAAATTCATCCTGCTTCATACAAAGGTCAACGATACATCTTGGTAGGAATATATTATTTTACAAAATGGGTCAAAGCGATACCTTTGGTAAATGCAGATCAGGAGGTTATTATCGAATTCATTCAAAGGCATATAATTTATAGGTTTGGAATCCCAGAGAGTGTTACAACAGACCAAGGATCAATGTTCACTGGTAAAAAATGCAAGAGTTTTCTAAGGAAGTGGGTTTCAAATGTTTACCTCAACACCATACTATGTTCAAGCAAATGGTCAAGTAGAGGCAGCCAACAAGGTGATAATTGGTCGAATAAAGAAACATGTGGGGAGAAAACCAAAAAATTGGAATAAAACTTTAGACCAAGCTCTATGGAATTGTCGAACGTCTCCTAAGGAAGCAACTAATACTACACCATATCGACTCACATTTGGACATGATGCAGTTTTGCCAGTCGAAATCCACTTACAGTCAGTTAGAATTCATAGGCAAGGAGAAATTCCTTCTGAGCATTATTGGGAAATGATGATGAATGGATGATTGGATCTGGATGAAGAAAGGATGCATGCGTTGGAAACTTTGAGAAGAAAAAAAGAAAGAATAACGAGAGCATATAACAAAAGAGTTAAAGGTAAAACGTTCGTAACCAATGATTTAGTATGGAAAGTAATTTTGCCTATGGATCGAAAGAATAAGTCTTTAGGTAAATGGTATTCATATTGGGAAGGTCCTTTTATAATATTACGAGCATTCTCAAATAACTCTTATGAGATTGAAGAGCTAACATAGGATCGAAGGAGCCTAAAAGTAAACGGTAAATACTTAATGAATTATAGGCCATGTCTTCAAGAAGTTAGGATTTTAATAGAATAATGTGAAATGATTTATCTTAAGCCAAATAGTACCAATAAAAATAAGGTTGCCGAAATGGCTATTGTTCCAAGGAGTTACAAACTTTAAACAAAGCACAACAGTAAAAGGTTATCATGAGTATATGGTCTATCGAGATTTAGGATTATTATTCAAAAACGACTATTTCTTTATGTAAAGAAATACACATTTTCGAGGAGCAATTTGTTAACTGTGAATTTCCATTACATGATTTCTTAAACATATTAGTACATTTAGGAAGAAAATAAGTTCGAAAGAAAATATGAAGGAGTTCCTATGAAGGTTTCGATAGATAAAAAGCTAGCAAGAATTTATTTTTATCAAGCGTTGTCGAAAGGTTCGTCTGCGAACCAATGGAAATTAAATTATTCAAAGTATCATAAGAAAGGATACTTCAACCGTCACATTGTTTGATTTGGCGCTTCAAAAAGGAAGACATTTTGAATTTGAAAGTTTGATCTTATCCAAAGAGATGCGTGGAAGTTTGATGGCTTCGAAGGACATGCGTTCTTTGAACGTGGAACTCTATTATAGAAGGACCATTAGGGTTAAATTAGTATAAATAGGTATCTTAATGATAGGATTCAGGGTGTTCATTTTGTACAAGATACTCACTATACTGAAAGTACCCAGTGTTAGAGAAAAGAGTTGCAGGAAATGTACGTATAAGACACCATTTTTGTTCTTTTCAATTTACCTTATTTTATCAACACCAAGTCTTTTAACATTCCCAGTATTTCTTTTATTTGTTTAATAAAAAATCTTTCAAATTGAAACCTTTACATTTATTTTGAATTTCCTTTACGTTTCTTTAAATTTTCAATTAAAGCCCTTACATTATTCATTTAAAACTTTCTTATTCGAACTTACTGTAAATTGTATTTCTAAATCTTCATACTGCTATCAATAAAATAATGTTAAACATAAACTTTATTACCAGTTCAAACTTAGGAACTTATACACATGTCCTAGGATCAATCTAGTCAATCCTTCAAGTTACCAAAGTGTTTAGTTTGGAAGACTAGCGGCTATTTACCGAATTTACGCGTAAACACAAACTGAGTATCGTTCAACACTTTGCTTCTATCGAGCACTCTCAAACAAATAGGAAAGCCGAAGTAGCGAATAGGGTGATCCTACGAGGCCTCAAACAAAAGCTTGACGAAACATAAAGGAAGTGGCTTGAGGAGTTACACAACATGCCTTGGGCCTACCGAACAACTTCTCACTCGACCACTAGGGAAACCCTATTATGTCCGGCATACGGCATAGAAGCAGTGATCCCGGTGGAAATCAAAGATCCATCTAGGTGAACTGAAGCTCCTCTCGACTAGGAAATGAGTGACGAAACACTGAGAGAGGAGTTAGACCTTGTCAAGGAAGCCCGGTTGGGGGCAGCCCTTCGAGAGGCCTCGCTAAAACAAAGAATTTCCCTCCATCATGACGCCAAGGTCTATGACGAGAATTCGAAGTCGACAGCCTAGTCCTGAGGAGAAATCACAAAGATTCTCATGAAGGCAAACTCGCCACAAATTGGGAAGGCCCCTATCGTGTCCGAGCAAAAACGGGGAACAAGGCCTACTACCTCAAAAAATTTTAAGGGGAAGAACTTGCTCGACCATGGAACACCGAAAAAATAAAACAATATTAGAGTTAAGGCACGAAAACAGTCAGCTTGCTTTGTCAAAACAACAAGCACATCAGCCTCGACCACATGTGTATGCTCAGGTACAAGCATAACACCTCAATATGAACGAAATGGTGAGTTTCCACTCTTTAACAAGCAGATACTCGGCCCGACTTGGAAAACTTAAATGAGTTCCACTGCCATCATACCATATTGACAGATCATCTAACTCGTGATGGGAAGTTCACACCGTCGAGTTTAGATCTTAGTCAATGAAATTTGGACTCAGCCCCCTGTCCGAAAGACAATCCAGACCATTGGACCAGTTCCCCACACTGGAGGATATCAACACTATCGAGAAAATCCCCAAATGTACTTAGTAAAACACAAATAAAACATCTCGAATAGACGAGCAAATAAATATGCGAAACTTAACAAAAGCAATAAGTATAAATCATGCATACATAAAAATAAGTAAAGAGCAAATTAAAGTCAGAAGGTCATGGAGACCGTAATTGTCAAAGCATTACACAAAGAGGGCCAAGTCCCCATAAAAGTATGACTGAAGTAATGGCCACAAGAATCAAAGTTGTTTGGGTGTTATATTAAACCGGGAAAAAGCCCCCAAAACAAATATTACAAACTATGGCACGCAGGCTGAACAAAAGAAAATAACAAAGAAGTTGATTAGTTATTAATGTAACACCCCAAAATAATTAAATTATTTATTTAATTATTTGATTAATTCATGTTGAGTATTTGTGATTTAATTGTGATGTTTATATGATGTATAGATGATCATGATGCTTGATACGATGTTTTGTGTGGTGTATGATGGGGTGGTAGGAATTAAGAAGTATTTTAGAATAATTTGGATAATTTTAGATAATTAAAATATTTAATTAGGATTATTTTAATTATCTAAATAGAATCATATTGGTGTTAGAGATGACAAGGGCATAATGGTCAATTGGAAGAAGTTAAGTGAGGGCAAAGGTGGAAGGATCATATTAGGGGTCCAAGGGGTAAGATTGACAAATAGAGAATATTGGGGTTTGAACAATTCATTATGTACAATCGCTTTTGGAAGAGAAACAGAGAGAAAAGGCTAGGGCACAGAGGAAATTGAAGAGAACCCATTAGAACGTGAAGAAGAAGTATCAATTGTTAGGAATCTAAGGTAAGGGGGTTTATCATTGTTATTATAATTTATTTAAGGTTTAGATAATTATAGGTTGTGTTGGGGTTTTGGGATGATGATGTTAATGTGATATTTTGATGAAAATTGGTGAAATTGTGATGTTTCTTTGTAAAGAATTGATGTATATGATGTATGATAATTTCTGTTGTTGTTATATGATGAAACCAAGTGAATCTATGGTGAATTGAGACTTGTACTATGGAGAAATCATATAGAAATTGGGACTGTATAGCGCAAAAATCGCAACAGGGAAGTCTTGTTTGCGCTGTAGTGGCAGGTGGTGGATCTGTATTGACGGGCGATGTAGCCTCGCTCCAGCAGTGTCTGGCAAGTAAGAAACGATGGAATTAGGTGAAAAACATAGCCCCTGGACTTTTGTATGGAGGGTGGTCTGTCGCTAGAGCATCGTCAGGCGACGTAGAAGTGAGGAGTAAGCGCTGGGAGAGTAAGACGTGTCGCCGGTCGATGGAGATACGAGAGGAATGGTGGTGTTGTCGCTCCCACGTCATCGGGAGAGCATCCTGCTTTGCTGGACAAGCATCAAGCGATGGACAGTAATAGAATTTTATAAGTGTTATAACTTGAGTTTCAAGACTCCAATTAACGCGTTGTTCCAAGCGTTATGAAGTTAAGCGATGAACTATACCTTGGTAGAATAAAAAGAGTCACATGATGTGTTTTTCAGTACCTATGCTTGGATGAATAAGATGATTCGATGATTGTTTTACTATGGTGTATGTGTATACCATGAATTGTTGATACTATAATGATGTTGTGTTGTGTTATGAAGTATGTGTTGATATTTATGATGACTATATGAATAATGATGTATTTTGGCTAGCCGTGGTCATTTGGTTATTAAGATGTTTCACATCATGCATTCATAGAATAAGTTAGGGCATAGCCCAATGATGGTTGGAGAATGTTGTTCTAGTGGGTTTTGTAGGACGAATAGTCCAGTGATGGCCTTAATCCTATAGTGTAGATTAAGTGCAAATTATGATGTGCTCTAGTTCCAAGCAGGAATCGATCATATTGGTGGGGATCTTTAGAGGAAACGATGACAGTGTAATCAGTGAAGTTTTGGTACCACATGCGTGAATCTAAAGAAGTTGCATTGCATTATATATGGCATTTCATGATGAATTGATTGACTGGTGTTTTGTGAATGCGCGTTTGTGATCATTTCTAATTTATGGTATTACCATGTGTTTGATGCATATTATGATACTTGAAGGTGTGAGTATGACTTGAGGTTTTCGATGGTGCATTTCTTTGATGTTGTATCATGACTACTATATTTACTCCTTATGTCTTTTATAATGATTGTGATTTACCCACCTTTACTGCTTGGAAATTTTTCCTCTATACATGGGTAACTTGCAGGTAATTAAGAATAGTTTGCCGAGGCTTAGAGGATAGTTGTAGAGTGTGTTCTTTATTTCCTGTAGAATAAAGGGGTCTTGCTCTGATATGTAACATCGGGGATGGGATTGTTTGACTAGAATAATCATCTCATTTTGTTTAATTTTAAGTTTAAACTACCTTCATGGTATTCATTTTAATTGAGTTGTGAATCATAGATGAGAAAGTATGATGAGGATTCTACGAAGTATTTCTTTTAATAAAGTGTTTTGAAACTATGAATTCCGCTGTGAGAAGTTCAAGTGACATTGTCATTAATGAAGTGTTTGTTACAATTGATTTTTGAAAACCCGTGTTAGAGAGCAATATGTTTATAAGATGTTAGAGTTAAGATATGACACCCTTGTTGGTGATTCTATTTGTTTTATTTTTCATAAAATTATATGTGAAATGTATGCGGGTTGAGAAGGGTGTTACAGTCAGGTTGCGACTTCTCTTCACGGGCAAGCTCCTCTTGAGTAGGCTACTCAACGTCTCCAAGGTTGAGAAAGTCGGGGATAACGATCTTCCTGTTGACCATGCTTTAGAGAAACCCAGTCTCATCCGTACTAAACTTGACATCGGGATTTACAATCCTAAGCTGGTCCACCGTATTATTGAAGCTATCATCACCGATCGCCATGCAGTCTTCCTCAGCCGAGTGGATATAGGCAACTGGCTTGGCACGAGTTCCCAATTCCCTTATCCCCTCGTTTTCATCCTCAGTCGGGGCCGCGTTAGCTTCTGTAGCAGTGACCCTTTACTCGAGTTTTTTTTCTTATAGAAGGTCAGTTGAGCCACCTCCTCACCCCTCTACTTTTCCAACTCCTCGTTATCAAATTTCAACTTAGTCATCTTCGCCTGAAAAGCTCCATTGGTCGTGCGGAGGTCTTTAACCTCCTTGATGGTAAGGGTCCCCTCCTCGGTATGGACCACCCCCATCTCCATTATTTTTATCATGGAGGTAGCATCCTGGGTAAGAGTCTTCCTCTTACTCGGTTGATCTAAATTCTCCAAGTGTAGAGACTCTGCCCATGAAACCTTCAAAGAGGGACCCCATTCGAAATAGCTCCTTTGCAGCCATCAGTGAGGTAACTCGTACTTGTTCAGAGACCTCTATAAGGTCAAGTCCATGGTGTCCCCTCCAACTCGGTGACACTTTATGGCTAAACTCACTTGATGTAGAGAAGGATGCTCCCCGATAGGAGTAGAATAGGAGTTCCCCAAACTCGTCGGAGGCGGAACCACAATGCCGCCAAGGCTGCTCTTTGGAAGCTGACCTTTCTTTAACTGCTTCGACTTGTTATATGTTGCCATCTTAACCATACGCTTCTGAGCATTCAACATTTTACCTACAACAAGCAATAAGGACAAGCCAATAAGACGAAGAAAACAAACAAGAGGATAACAACAAACACAAAAGCTACCTAAAAGTGTTAGGGCTTCCTCGTAGGTAGCACAATCAAGGAGCCCCTTCATATTAATAAATTGAGCCTCGAGCATAGGCTTCGTGTCCTCGTCAAGAATGATTTCCCCACACTTAGTCATATAATAGGCGGGGACAAAGTTGTCAATGGAAGCCACCCGTTTGTTATAACTTGCCCAGTCATCCTCTTCCAAGTCGTCCGCATAGACAATATTCTCCTTGGTCGGTCGATCGATCAAAATGATCGCGACTCCAGGAAAAATGGAATCTCTGAACCTGATGCCTTTTCTGTCGGCCATCCTCTCCAAGAGAGGATTCCCATAAACATCCCTCATAATTTCCCAATTGAGCAAAGAATTGATGGACCTCTCACATACATGTAAGATCATATAGTACCTATTCTTAAATGTTTGGATGGACTCCGAGTATGCCTTAAATAATTTTCTCGACTGCTTCAAGGAAATCCATCTGAACACTCCCTCTGAGACCATCTTCCGCTAAGGATGAAAGCCGGTGAACAATAAAGGGACTGTGGCCCCAATCTTGAGATAGTCATAAACAATATCGAATGCTCAAGTAAAAGCCATAGAGTTGGAATTAAGCTGTGAGGGCACCAAATCTAAATGGGCAAGAACTGCCACCTGAAGATTTGAGAACGACAACAGAAGCCCCATCTCTCTAAAGACGTATTCATACATAAAGAACTAATCAATCTCGAATGGCGAACATATTCACTCATCTTCCCTAGGGAACAATACCATCCACTTCTCCTTGGAGCTCGATGAACTCATCTCGCCCCTTATAGCTGTGAAGGCCCCCTCGGGGAAGGAAGAAAAAAAGTGAGGCTATCCCCCGTGGCTCCGGGTCAATCCACTCACTAGGCTATGAGGTCGTCCGCTCCTCCTCGGACGTCTCTGTCTTCTCGACTATAATTTTGTTGTCAGAGTTAGCAACCATTTTCACCTAAAAAGTAAAGGACACAAATTAATTCGATGATCAAATAAAATCCACACGTCCACCGTTAGTCAAGTGAAAGGGCATACAGAGACACGAGAATAATGTCCCTGACTAAAGAGCTTACTCTAACAACAAACAAAGCTAATGACTAATTCTTCCTCAACCAGTTCAAAGCCTCTATGAGAGGCTAATCCTTAAAATCTCCCGAGGAGGATCTCCCTGACGTACTACCCATAAATTCATTTTAAGATTCATCGAAACCTTTATACCTTTATCAAAAAACGCATAAACTCATTAGAAAACTCATAGGTCCACCAGGAAACTAAGGGGTTTTGTTGGTGACAAACTTACTCGTCGCCACGGCTACGACCCTAGAGTGGTAAAAAGAGCACACATCTCGGCTCTACCTCACCCTCTCGCCAGCTATAGCGTCAGAAAGTGGCATAACCACTGTCACACACTAACAAGTCGCCAGAGAAATGCTCATCCTAGCTTAATTTATCGTATCCGCATAAATTTCAATAAAATACAGAGCTAAATGTAGCTTAAAACCAAGAGAAATAGGAAGCTTACATGGACATAGAGCTTGAAGTTTTATTTGGATGACTCTGTAATGGTGGAAGACAAAAGCGTATGATGGCAACGACCATAAAATTAATCAGAGGAAGAGAAGAAGAGAGAGAAGCAAAAGTGCAAATAAACTATCCTCTTCCCTAATTATAGAGCGACCTCTACACACGTACACATGCACGCGCGAACTAGGGCACTGTAGGGTCATCATTAACCCTATACCCTAGACTGATGTGATATGGTGGGAGAACTGACTTGAGGGTTTTGCGTTTTATCGCAAATGTTGCGGTTAGCAAGAGTCGCCACCAACTTTTCTTTTATCTAAAAGGAAAGGTGAAAAAGCACAGGAAAGACCTTTGAGATTATTTCTTGAGTTCGGGGGGTAGATTATGAAAAGGGAAGGTATTAGCACCCTTTTCATCCATGGTTTTCCATGAGCTCTTAGTTACTTGCTAGAACACTTGCTTTTGTTTGAAATTGTACTTTGTGTGGTTTTTTTGAAAGTATTTTGTAAAGAGGCCATTGTTTAGGCAAACTTTGTAATGATTCTCATTCGTAAGAATGTATACAAAGTGTTTGATCTTTTGAAAATGTTTTCAAGTTGGTAAGATGTTTTGAAAGTGTAGGTGTTTGTTTTGAAAATAGAAAGGATGTTTTTTTTTGAAATAAAGCAAGTAATTAGGAGCATTATACCTACTAAAAAGTCTTTCTTGTTCATTTTCCTTTCCTTTTACATTGTTATCTTACCATTGATTTGGTAAGTAACCCTATCTTTGGATGTAAACGGGACGGACGTGGGTCATCGTATAACCATGATTAGTAATGTTGCAAGGTATCTTAGCATTCTTTTTTAGGAACTAAGATCATTTGAAAGGCAACTTAGATAGTGTCATCGAGGGACTATGATCTTATATTTTACTTGTTTTTACTAAGATACCTCGCATGCGTAATATGACCATTTTGTAAAGGCAACCAAGTGGATTTACCCTAGGGGTGCTTGTTTGCAAGTGTATTGTTTTCATGCTTGATTTTGTCTTGAATTAGGGTTTTCTAAGTACTGGTTTTAGTCTTTCCATACAAACCCTAATTACTAGCATTTGTATATAAAAGCGATAAGTTGCGGAATTTAAAGTTACTACGCTATTACAATACTTGTGGGAGGGGGTGTACAAATTGTAAATGGGGATTGCAAGAAAATAAACCTAATTAATCTATTACAACCATATTGAATTGGTACAAGAATGGAAATAAATAAATGTACAAAAGAAATAAATATGCAAATGCAAATGCAAAGAAAATGGATCTTTTTGTTTGGATTTTTTTAGGAAAAATGGAATTTGAGTTTAACCTAATTAATTAAAGGGAAAAATAATTAATTAAAGGTAAAAAAAAGTAAACCTAATTTTACTAGGAAAAGTTTTTAAATGAAACCCTAAATCTATTAATTGATTAAAAGGAAATTAAGTTTAAGAAAAGTATTTTTTTTTGTATCTTTGTCTTGAAAATAATTTATAGTATTAAAATACTTTTGGGCTTTTTTATATTAAAATAATATATTTTAATTGATGTAAAAGAAAATAAATAATAACCTAGTTTGAATTAAATTTACAAGAATAATTATTAAAATAAATAAAGTATGGTTAAATAAAATATATTTTTTGTGAGAAAAATAAATAAACTAAGTCAAAATATAAATCTACTATTTTTATATTTTTTTTGTGATTTTTTAGTATTAGAAAAATAATTAAGAAAATAAATAAATATAAGAAAAATAAGAAAAAGAAAATAAAATTGGGCCAGGGGTGTGAAAAGGAAACATGAGGGTTAATATGTAAAAACAAAAACGACAAGGCCCAAGGAGGCCCAGCGCCTGCAAAAAAAGAAGTCAGAAATGCAAAAATATGAAAAAAATCAAAAGGGTACCACTGGGGCTCGAACCCAGGTCCCTCAGGTTATAGGCGCGCGCTTCTACCACTGGGGTGAATATACATCAGTTTATATATATCAAACAATAAATACATAAGGCAAACATGTTCCTGAGGCCAACTTCATCTTCAACCTCACGCCCAGCCAGAAGCTCTGTAACTTGTTCAAATCTCAATAAAAATGAAAACTGTAAACATGAAACTTGTAGCAAATTTCCTCACGGTTTCAGAAATGTAAAGCATTAAAGCTATAGCTCAAAGATAAACATGAATTTTAATGGCCCTATTCTAAACCCTAAAAATCTCAAAAATTTCAATCTTAAAATTCTCTAAGCTCAAGCAAAATTAATGAAAACTATGAACATGGTTAGCTTTAGGGCAATGATATCTACATATTTTATTCACAAATAAATCATTGACGATGTCTGTATGAAAAGTTCCAAAGTTAGAAAACTTACCTTGCAAGAGGGTACCAGGTTTGGAGTTTGAGCAGCTTTGAGTGAGCTCCAATGATTTGGTTAGCTTCCTTAAGTTCCCAGGAAGCTAATGGGATGCTTAGCTTGAGCTGGAAGTACCTGAGGAGTCCTAGAGAAGTCCAAGTGCAAAGCTCTGTTTTTGAAAATGGAGGATGGTGTTAATGGTGTTACAGTTCTATAATAGGATGTGGTATCAGTTCTAAATGATGTTTAGAAGCTTTAGGAACCAAAAGGCTTAAAAACCCACGAGGGAGTTATGAGTTTCAAGTTTTTGGTCAGTTTATGTGAAAATGGAGGTATGAGATGTGATTCTGAGCTCTTGGTGTTTTTAGAGGTCAAGCATTCATGTATCTTATGGAAAATGGTTTGTATATCTATAAGCAAAAGGATTGGAGTAGTTTGGACAATCATAAGTACAAGTTTTCAGCTAATTGCTAGGTTACTTGATTTTGAAGAAAAGTGGGAAACCAAGTTTCAATGTGAGGTTCAAGCATGGATTCACTCCACAGAAAAACTATTCAGGTCAACCTTGTGAGAATTCCTCCCCTACTCAAGGAGCTTGCTTCCAAGATTCCAGAGAATTCTCCCTTCACTGAAAGACATGGTAGACTTCTCAACTTGGTCAACTCCAACATTGAAGAAGACATGGTGAAAGTTCTCTTCCAGTTCTTTGACCCTCTACACCATTGCTTTACATTTCCTGATTACCAACTAGTGCCCACTTTGGAGGAATTTTCTCAACTCCTGAGGATTCCTATTCTCCATCAACTACCCTACAATGGTACGGAAAGAGAGCCAAAGCCTGAAGATGTTGCTCAAGCCTTACACTTGCAACCATCTGATATTAAAGGTCATTTGGAAACCAGAAGTGGTGTCAAGGGTTTCTTGGCAAAGTTTCTGTTTGAGAAGGCACAAGAATGTTGGAATTCTCTAGATCTGCAAGCTTTTGAGAAGATTGTAGCACTTCTCATCTATGGGTTGGTCTTGTTCCCAAACCCTGATAAGCTTATAGATGTGAAAGCTGTCAAGATTTTCATATCTCAGAATCATGTGCCTACATTGCTTGGGGACATCCTACACTCATTTCACACACGAACAATGAGGAAAAAAGGTGTTCTCATGTGTTGTACTCCTCTTCTAGTAAGGTGGTTTATTTCTCACCTTCCCCAGTCAGTCTTGAAGAATGAACAAGGCTTGAGGTGGTCACAACGGTTGATGACTCTCATACATTCTGATGTTCATTGGTGTTCTCAGTCCAGAGAAAATGTCATCATCATTGATCGTTACAGGGAATTCCCTAATGTCCCATTACTTGGCATTAGGGGAGGCATTACCTACAACCTCTACTTAGCTCTGAGACAATTTGGGTATGCCCGAAGGGATGGCCCTCATGACATGCTGATTCCAGACTTGGTTTTTGACTTCGACAACGACGCTCAAGGACTTCGACAAAGGTTTATCCGGGCTTGGAGGATGCCCAAAAAAGTGGACAGTAAGACACTGGGACACAAGAATTCCATCCCCATTAAGCCTTACCTCAAGTGGGTACGAACCTGCGCCCAGAGTCTTATGATGCCTTACCCCTACATTCTCCCTGTGATCAAAGAGACTATTATGAAAGGAGAGGTTCCATACACCCTCCTACATCCTGACATGCCAACATCATTGGAAGATTTGCAAAAGAGTTGGATACAGCTCAAGGAAGAACAAAACACTTTTGAAGCCAGCTTCTACGCCAGTGAGAAGAAGGTTTTGGAACTTACTCGTCGACTCCATGAAGAGCAGACTCTCAACACCTACATCGCACCAAAGAGGATGCACAACATCTTTTTACATTAGAATTTTATATTTATTTTGCCCATGGGGAACTTATGTACTAACAAATTCTATCTTATTAATATGATGTGTGTTCTTTTTGTTTACAACAAATTTGAATTTCTGAATCCTTGAATGCATTACATGAATACATATCATTCATCATATGCATAAACAGGTCTTCACACCAGGTTTCCTTATCTCTCTACTGTTTATTTCAGCAAGATGGATATAGAGCAGACGGTCAATGACTTACAAGAGCAGAATTCACAGTTCCAACAACTCCTCATGACCTTGGCAAAGGGTCAGGAGGATCTTAAAGCACTGTTAGAGAAGGAAAAGGAAAAAGAGAAAAAGAAAAAGAAAAGAGTTGGTGTGGCTACTTTGGGAAGAAGATTTGAGAACCAATCTAGAAGGGTCCTGGATTTCCCCTCAACATCTGATGAAGGGGTAGGTAAAGGAAAGGGAGCTGCAGTACCATCTGAGTCTGAGGCTGAAGAAGAAGAAGAGGATGAAGACTATTCTGAACAGCAGTACCCTCCTGCAGATGACAAGTATAAGAATTTGGAAGAGCGTCTGGCGGCTATGGAGGTACAAAGAGTGCCTGGGCTGGACTTCGAAGAGCTAGGGTTGGTTGCTGGGATCGTGATTCCCCCTAAATTCAAGGTGCCTACATTTGCTAAATACGATGGTTTGTCTTGTCCGAAGATGCACCTACGGTCTTACGTCAGAAAGATCGAACCTCTTTCTTCTGATAAGGATCTGTGGGTCCATTTTTTTCAAGATAGTCTTTAGGGGATGCAATTAGATTGGTTCTACCAGCTTGAGAGATCTGATGTACACAATTGGGAGGATTTGGCTGCTGCCTTCTACAAACAATATCAATATAATGCAGACTTAGCACCTACACGTACTCAACTACAGAGTATGGGTATGGTCTCTAATGAAGGCTTTAAGGAGTATGCCCAGAAATGGAGGGACTTGGCTGGAAGGGTGCATCCACCATAGTCTGAAAGAGAGCTTGTTGATATGTTTTTGGGGACGCTGTCAGGTCCATTCTTTAATCACTTAGTAGGGAGTTCGTCTGCGGGGTTCACCGAGTTAATTCTGACTAGTGAAAGAGTCGAAGCTGGCATCAAGAGCGGTAAAATTCAAAAAGATACATCTGCTCCCGCTGCTGTCAAGAAGACCTTTCCAACAAAGAAAGAAGTCTCAACTGTTTACTCTCAAAGAGGCCAAATAAGAGTGGAGCACCGGCCAGCGGTGGGTGCTATAATAATTCAAAAGTCTGCAGTTGATCAGCCTCGAAACAGTCAACCTAGAACCAACCAGCAAAGAGTGGAAAGGCCACAACGACAATATACCCGGATAAACATGACACCTACTCAGGTTCTCCCCCATCTCCTGAAGTTAAACCTTACAACCTTAAGAGAGGAACCGAAGAATACAAATACCACTTCTCCACATTACCATCCCAACGCCAAGTGTGCTTATCATTCAGATAGCATAGGGCACGACACCAACAATTGTTGGGCCCTCAAAAACAAGATCTAGGATTTAATAGATGCCAAGGAGGTAGAATTCGACGCGCCTGAAAAGCCGAATGTGATCTCTGCCCCAATGCCAAAGCATGGTCACAATGCCCAAGCTATCGAAGAGGATCTGTATGTTGCTGCTGTTGATGACTTAATGACCCCTTTACCAATAATCAAGATGAATCTGTTGAAAGCCGGGATTTTCCCAGGTTGTGAAAAAGATTGTTAACTTTGTTCGTCCCTATAATCCGATTGTGCGTTATTAAAGTTAGGCATCCAACGCCTAATGGATAATCAAGAAATCCTCTTTGAGAAAACTCCTGTTATTCCAATTCCTGTCGAAGATGTTGCTATAATTACCATTTCCGCCAATCTTTCCAAGGTCTCCAAAAGACCTGTTAAGATTACATCCGATCCAAAGATTGTATCGCTGAAGATTACTATGCCGGGGCCTATCCCATACAAGTCCAACAAGTCAATACCGTGGAATTATGGAGGAGAGATCTTCTACCACGGTGTTAAGAAGATTGAATCAGTGAAAGAAAATTCCAATGAAGAAACTCCTGGCATAGGAAATATCGCTGGGACGAGTAAAATCACCCGCAGCGCAAGAATTTTCTCTCTGGAGATTGCTCCTCCAAGGGCAATATTCGGACCCTCAAATGCTCCTAAGGTTACTCCTGTGCCGGTCAACATCTCTGTGCAAACTCCATTCATTGAAGAAATTGTTACTCCCATAGTTGTACCCTCTACTGTTGCTGCTGATAAAGGTAAGGGGTTCCAAGAAGCGCCCGTCAGGACGAGGGCTCAACCTTTAGTCATCCCCGAGACCACTCAAAAGGAAATGGAGGAAATTTTAAAAATAATTAAGAAAAGCGACTACGATGTCATAGAACAACTGGGGCAAACCCCTTCAAAAATCTCTATGCTGGCCCTATTGCTCTGTTCTGAGGCTCATGCCAAAGCCTTGATCAAATTCCTGAAGATGGCCCACGTGTCTCAAGAAACCTCCGCGGACCATTTCCAGGAGTGTGTAGCCAGCCTAACTGCCGACAATGGTCTTGGCTTCTCTGATGCCGATCTAACATCTAAGGGGAGAAAGCATAATGATGCGCTGCATGTCTCGGTGGAATGCAGAGGGACTACTCTTGCTCATGTTCTGGTTGATACCGGGTCGTCTTTAAATGTCCTGCCAAAGAAAGCATTGGACAGATTGGACTATGAAGGTTCGACCCTAAAGCCCAGCAATATCATTGTTAGAGCCTTTGACAGTTCTAAGAGGATGGTCCACGGGGAGGTGGACATCCCAATTAAGGTGGGAACGGAAACTTTCAACTCTACATTTTATGTGATGGACATCCGTCCTTCATACTCTTGCTTGTTGGGAAGACCCTAGATCCACAATGTTGGGGCCGTCACTTCTTCTCTACACCAAATGCTCAAATACCCAGTCTAGGGGAAAATTATAACAGTTCATGGCGAGGAGGAGTATATGATAAGCAATCTTAATTCTTTCCGCTATATGGAGTTAGATGGTGAATTCATAGAAACCCCATTCTAACACTTTGAAGAGGTTTCCCCTGAAGTTGCGGCAACCAAGACAATTATTTTTGTACCTGCTGTTACCAAACCTGTGTCTCGGATGTCATCCCTTAAATATGCGAAGGTTGTGATCGAGGAAGGAGGAAGTACAGTATGGGGTCAGCTACCAGATTTTCCTTTCAAGACAGATAAGTTCGGCTTGGGTTTCACCACTTCTGCTCAAAAGGCTGTGCGCCACTCCCGGGCTGGAGGGCCACCATTAAAGATCACTCATCATGGAGTTCATGCTTTGGAGGATGGTGAAGATGAGAGCAACTTTGAAGATTGGATTTTCCCGACTGCTGAAGGAGGACTGAACAACTGGGAGGCGAAAGACTTTGTTCCCATTACTTTCATAAATCAGTAATTTATCTTCCGAACATTTTTGTTGGTCTGTAATAATTATTAAACAATTCGTACACTCTTTTTTCCTTGTGCCTTACCCGGGGCATATAGGTCCATTTGTAAGGGCTTGATTTTTTTCATCTTCATATGCCATTTTTAATGAACCATGAACGTTTTCATATATAAACTTTTGTGTTCATTTTATTTCTTTTTACATTTTATTTGTTTAAAGGTGGCTATCCCTTACACACACACGCACACACACTCACAAATGCAGGTACCCTTCCACCCCAGATTCTATGGGTAACAATTCTACTATGGCCTTCAGTGACTCTGAAGATCTGGTCAATCATGCGGAATACGAAGGTGATGAAGACTGTGAAGTGCCTGGAGAGTTGTCTAGACTTCTACAACAGGAAGAAAGGGCTATTCTGCCCCATGAAGAGCTGTTAGAGATTATCAACTTGGGTACTGCCGAAGACAAAAGAGAGGTTAAAGTGGGTGCCAACCTAAATCCAAATGTCAAAAAGCGCTTAGTTCAGCTGTTGAATGAATATGTTGAGATCTTCGCTTGGTCCTATAAAGACATGTCGGGACTCGATACAGATATTGTGGTTCACCGTCTCCCTACAAGAGAAGACTGTCCACCAATTAAACAGAAAGTCCACCGAATGAGGCCCGATATGTCCGAAAAGATCAAAGCCGAAGTGATGAAGCAGTTCAATGCCGGGTTTCTTGCTGTTACTTCCTATCCACAATGGGTTGCTAACATTGTGCCCGTACCCAAGAAGGACGGCAAAGTGAGAATATGCATGGATTACAGAGACTTAAACAGGGCTAGCCCTAAGGATGACTTTCCACTACCGCACATTGACATCTTGGTTGACAATACAGCTCAGCATAAGGTATTTTCCTTCATGGATGGATTTTCAGGGTACAACCAGATCAAAATGGCCCCCGAAGACATGGAGAAGACTACTTTTGTTACGCAGTGGGGTACCTTCTGCTATAAAGTGATGCCATTCAGACTGAAGAATGCCGGGGCAACCTATCAGCGAGCCATGGTAGCTTTGTTTCATGACATGATACATCATGAGATTGAAGACTACGTAGACGACATAATAGCTCGTTCACAAACAAAAGAAGAACACCTCGACCATCTGCAAAAGCTGTTTGTCAGTTTAAAGGAATATAAGCTCAGACTAAACCCTATCAAGTGCACTTTCGGAGTCAGGTCCGGTAAACTCTTGGGATTTATTGTCAGCAACAAAGGCATCGAGGTTGATCCTGCCAAAGTCAAAGCCATACAAGAAATGCTTTCCTCCCGCACTGAAAAGGAGGTCAGAGGTTTCTTAGGACGCCTAAACTACATTGCAAGGTTCATTTCTCACCTAACATCTACCCGTGAACCAATCTTCAAGCTATTAAAGAAAGATCAGGTGGTTGAATGGAATGATGACTGTCAAGTTGCTTTCGATAAAATCAAGGAGTATTTGCTAGAAGCTCTTATCTTGATGCCACCCGTCGAAGGAAGACCGCTAATCATGTATTTGGCTGTTTTGGATAATTCAATGGGGTGTGCACTAGGCCAACATGACGAGTCTGGTCGAAACGAGCATGCCATTTATTACCTTAGCAAAAAGTTTACCGACTGTGAGACTCACTACTCACTGCTCGAGAAAACTTGCTGCGCTTTGGTATGGGCTGCTCGCCGGCTAAGGCAGTATATGTTGACATATACCACTCTGCTGATTTCTAAAATGGATTCGATCAAGTACATCTTTGAAAAGCCTGCTTTATCTGGAAGAATCGCTAGATGGCAAATGATCCTGACTAAGTATGATATCTAGTACACAACCCAAAAAGCTATAAAGGGGAGGGTATTAGCTGACCATCTAGCTCATCAAGCTGTCGAAGATTACCAATCCATAAAGTTCGACTTCCCTGACGAAGACATTATGACATTGGACAACATTGAAGGTAACATACCATATGACGGACCTGAAAAAGGATCCCGATGGACCCTGTACTTTGATGGTGCTTCAAATGCACTTGGCAACGGTATCGACACGGTACTTATCTCTCCAAAAGGTTGCCATACACCTTTCACTGCTAGACTCTACTTCAGCTGCACCAACAACATGGCCGAGTATGAAGCTTGCATCTTTGGTCTCAAGGCTGCTATTGACTTGGGAATCAAATCTTTGGTTGTGTTTGGGGACTCAGCTTTGGTTATCAGTCAAATCAAAGGAGAGTGGGACACTAAACATCCTAATCTCATCCCATACAAAGAACATGTCCTGACATTGTTACCCCATTTCGAGCAGATTACCTTCGAGCACTTCCCGCGAGAAGAAAATCAGCTAGCGGATGCTCTAGCTACAATGTCATCCATGTTTAAACTTAACTGGGATAATGAGGCTCCCCAAATCACCATTGAGCGGATGGACGAACCTGCACATTGTCACGAGATTAATACCGAAGAAGTAGTGGACTGACCCTGGTTTCACGAAGTCAAAAGGTATCTCGAGACTCGAGAATTCCTTGAAGGAGCTTCAGTCAACGACAAAAAGTTCTTAAGGAAATTTTCTGCCAAGTTCTTCCTGAGCAATGGTATCCTATACAAGCGCAACCATGATTGCATTCTGCTTCGTTGTGTGGAAAAGGTTGAAGCTGAGCAGATCATGACTGAACTGCAGAATGGTACTTTTGGCACCCACTTGAGCGGACATACGATGGCTAAGAAGATTCTAAGGGAAGGCTATTACTGGTCTACCATGGAAGCTGACTGTCATCAACATTCCCGTACTTGTCACAAATGCCAAATCTATGCGGACAAGGTACATATTCCTCCAGTTCCTCTCAATGTCCTAACAGCTCCTTGGCCATTCGCAATGTGGGGAATCGATATGATTGGAGAAATCAAGCCTAGAGCATCCAATGGACACCGCTTCATCCTGGTGGCCATTGATTACTTTACCAAGTGGGTCGAAGCAGCTTCCTTTGCCTCCGTTACAAAGAATGTGGTTGCTCGCTTCATCAAGCAGAACCTCATATGCCGGTATGGTATCCCCGACTGTATCATCACGGACAATGGTACAAACCTGAACAACACTATGATCACCGCTCTGTGCGAGCAGTTCAAGATTCAACATCATAATTCATCTCCCTACCGACCAAAGATGAACGGTGCTGTCGAAGCTGCGAACAAAAATATAAAGAAGATCATTCAAAAGATGACAATCACCTACAAGGACTGGCATGAGATGTTACTGTTTTCTCTGCACGGATACCGTACCACGGCGCATACTTCAACTGGGGCAACCCCCTTTTCTTTGGTATATGGAATGGAAGCTGTTTTACCTATGGAGGTTCAGATTCCTTCCTTGAGAATTATGAAGGATGCTGGTTTGAGTGAACACGATTGGATTCAGACCCGACTTGATCAACTTAACTTGATTGACGAAAACCGACTTACTGCTGTTTGTCATGGTCAGATGTATCAAAAATGGATGATCAAGGCTTTCAACAAGAAAGTCAGACGTCAGGTGTATCAAGTCGGAGATCTTGTAATCAAGCGGATCATCTTGCCGCAAAGTGATCCCAGGGGCAAATGGACTCCTACCTATGAAGGACCAATTGTGATCAAAAACATCTTTTCTGGTGGGGCTATGATTCTAACCACCATGGACGGCAACGACCTGCCGCACCCTGCAAACGCAAAAATAGTCAAAAGATACTACACATAAATGACTCGACAAGTTGAAAACCCGAAAGGGCGACTTGGGAAAAAATGGGCATCCCGGTGAATCGAAAACCCGAAAGGGGGGTTCAGGCAAAAATTAGGGATAAAACAAAAAAATCTGTACACCCGGCAAGTTGAAAACCCGAAAGGGCGACTTGGGCAAAAAGGGGTTTCCCGGTGGATCAAAAACCCGAAAGGGCGATCCAGGCAAAAGTTAGGGAATTAAAGCGTATGACTATGTCTCGTCGGATCACTTCAAGGACAATATCTTCACGGACAAGCTCCAAGCTTCCGATCAATCCAATCATCTGCGGACGAAGCAACGAATGGACAAGATACTCAGAGTTACGAAGGCTATAGAAGAATGGGAACCCCATGGAATTGTTACACATAGCCATCATTCTTTGTATAAATTTTTCTCAATTTTATGACAACATTATATTACTAGGATGTCTGTCTCCTTTGTACAAAATACTTACACAAAGTTAATACAAAGATACTTCAAAGTGCAAAAAACTATTTGACTTTTCTTTTCTTTTTACACTTGTGTTTTATTTGAAAACGTCCAATGATTTATTAAATGAGTATATGCATTTAAATATAATCACTGCTTACAAATAAAACGAAATGAGAAAGAATAATTACTGATAGGTTGAAAGTATAGGAAACGTCTTTTCTAGGAGAAATCCCCTGCAATACATCATCCAGATCCTCAGCGGAACTAAAGCCTTGAAATATATATCCTCAACGGAGTTAAGTTTCAAAATCCCCATCAGAGTTGAGACTACCAACTCCCGATCCCCAGCAGAGCAAAACTTTGAACTACAGATCCTCAGTGAAGATGAAACTTTCTTCCCCAACGGAGTCAAATATTCAAACTTTAAACCCCAGTGGAAACCATCCAGTTTCTTCCAATTTCCCCGGAAAGTCACTTTAAAACCAGATAATTCCCCAGAGAGTTATCCTAAAACCCTCTTCCCCAGCGGAGTCAAACTATCGATCCACAACGGAAACCATTTAGCATCTCCAGATTCTCCAGCAAGTTGTCTTAAAATCTGAGAATCAACCACATAACAGTTAACTTTTGTCTTATCCCCAACCTAGGATAATTTCCCAGTAGATTGGCACACAACCCAGGCTCCTGTCATCCCTAGCAGTAAGTTTTTCCCCCAGAGTCCTGAGCTTACTCTTCAGCAGGATGGCTATTCCCCACAGAGTTTTTACTCTCCAACAGAATGAAGATTCTCATCCTTGATTATCCAGTGGAGTTTCCAGAGCCTTCTTTACTCTCAGCATAAAATTGTCAAAATTTTTAATTCGCCTAGAAGATTTAATATTCTCATTCTTAATTCCCCACAGAGGTTGTCAAAGTTTTGATAATCTTCAACAGTAAAAGATTTTGAACCTCCAGCAGTGGTCAAGGATTTATTTTCCCCGACAGCAGTCAAGGATTTATTTTCCTCAGCAAGACAGCTAATCAGCTTACATGCGCATACATTACATTCATATATCATAAACATTGATAAAACACATATATTGCATCATACATTTCATGCAACATAACTTTGTGTTTCAGCTAATATTTTACCCTTTTCAGGATAAGATTAATAAGCTACTGGTATAGGATCTTGAAAACAGTTTACGGATGCTCCAGACACGGATGCTAATCTATCGCTTGTTCAGATTCAGCTCAGAAAACAGCCTAGAGATGCTCCAGACACGGATGCTAATCTATTGCTTATTCAAATTCAAGGATCAGGAAAACAGTTTACGGATGCTCTAGACACGGATGCTAATCTATCGCTTGTTCAGATTCAACTCAGAAAATAGCCTAGAGATGCTCCAGACATGGATGCTAATCTATTTCTTATTCAAATTCAAGGATCATGAAAATAGTTTATGGATGCTCCAGACATGGATGCTAATCTATCGCTTGTTCAGATTCAGCTCAGAAAACAGCCTAGAGATGCTCCAGACACGGATGCTAATCTATTGCTTATTCAAATTCAAGGATCTTGAAAACAGTTTACATATGCTCCAGACATGGATGCTAATATATCGCTTGTTTAGATTCAGCCTCAGAAAATAGTTTATAGATACTCCAGACACGGATGTTATTCTATTGCTTATTCAGATCCCCAACTCAGAGATGCTCCAAGACACTGATACCATTCTGACGCTCACCTATAACTTACAATTCAACAAACATTCTTGGATGGCATCTTTAAGCCCATGTCCGACAAGATTCTATCATATCTCCAAATGGCATCTTTAAGCCCATTTCCTCAACTACTCCGACGAGTGCAAATTTACGGGAACTCTAGTGTCCAATCCTCTTTTACCTTTGAGTCACGAAAGGCAAACTCGCCAATCTAACTCTTCAGGTTCAGGAAGATTGAACAGGGGCAGCTGTTGTACCTCAAAATTTTCCCTCTCATTTTATCAAGATTTCCCCGCACAAGACTCTTTGAATTCCAAACAGAATTAGGGTTTGATCTGCTCAAGACATCTCCTTGCAATGATGACCTAAATTAGGGTTTGAGTTTGCACAAGGAATTTTGGACTTCTAATGATCAATGTGACTTTTATGCTTCATGTTGGACTTATAAGATTGCTCATACCAAGTTTCAAGCCTTGAATCAAATTTTTGCCCAGTCAATTGGATAGTTGACCTAAAAATCAACTGTATTGGGGAAAAAGTCAACTATGGCCAATTTACAGTCAAACCTCATAAATTTTGATCCACATCAATATTATAGGCTCATATGAACCATTTGATCAAGTTTGGACCACAACTCCTCAAGAAATTTGATCAGATCATCAAAAGGGCAAAATGGTTATTTTTAGGGTTTTGACTGTATAAGGGCAATTTATGATTTTTCACCTAGCCAATGGCAAATTGGGTTCAAGCATGGATTCAAGGACTCAATGGCATCATATTAACCTATTCACAAGGTTCAAAAGATCTCAATTGCATTAGATTGACAGATGAATTTTCCAGTCAACTGATCAAAAATCAACTGTACACTGAAAAGTCAAACTTTGACTTTTTGGTCAAAATCAAGTGCCAAGGGTCATTTTTCATCAAGATGTGTCAAAACATGAAACTTTTTCATCAAGAAACCTAATTTTGCAAATTAGGGTTTAGGATTGAAAAATTTCATAACTTAGAATTTTTCTAAGTTATGAAATTTTCTTATTTTTTCCCAACTTTGCCCAACTTTTTCACCATGATGCAATTGGATTCAAACAAAAATTAAAACATGAAAGTTGTAGTCCTCCACAAAGTCTACAACTTTGATTCACAAAGTTTTCCAAAAAGAAGCTTGGATCTCAAGTTATGATTTTTGGAACAAGGGTCCATGAAACTTTTAACTTAGTGAAATTTTGCCCTAGTTTAGGCAGGATTTTGACCTATCTTCATGGCAATTTTTCATATAGTTCCACTTGGAATCTAAAAATGCATTTTAAATATGGATTTTAGAGCATGTTACAAGATTTCCAAAATGTCCAAGAACTCTCCAAAATCATTTATGGTTAGGGAGAATCGAAGGTTTGAATTTGGCAAAAACTCACTTTGATCCATGGCTCGTTTCATGTTGACACAAATTGCAAACTCTATCCAGCCTCACTTGTACTTGCTCACAGGTATTTAAACCCTTCCACACTCAAAAATTGAATTCAAGATCAATGTTCTAAAGCATTATTCTGATCAATGGAAGTTTACACAAGAGTTTAATCTATTTTTGGCAAAAAGTGAACTATGCCATTTTGATAAAGGCAACTTTATGTCAACTTGCTTCCCTTGAGCCTTGAACCCCCCTCTTTGCAGAAAACAAGTTCCATAAACTTAGGAAAAGGTACAAAAATCTTGTGCATGCTTGAAGATAGCCTATACAGGCCTGTCTTGTATCACTTCACACTTTTACTTCAAAACCAAGTAAACTTAAAAAAGATCCATATCTTTGAAATCTGATAAGAACAAAGTTTGTAACCTTTCAAAACAACTTTTACACATTGCCTTGAGTAAGAAGCACGAGATATCCAACCCTCAAGCCTTCCAAAACACAAAAACACCATCTTCTTGCAAAACAGGGCAGCTTCTGCATTTTCACTTCCATCTCACAAACCACTCGTGCGTTTTGTCCCAAACCAGTTCCAATACATTCCAAATAACCCACCTAAGCTATCCCAACCACTGGCCATTGACTGTAACTCCATTTGCAAGCTTCACCATTTCCGATTTCAGCTTGTGCAGATTGACTTTTACAGGCTTATTCAAGCAAGCTCAAAGCAAACAAAACAATGGGGAAGGTCAGAGGAAGTTCAGGCAAGCTCACAAACATCTCATGCCTCATTTAAAACCTCCACATTGCCATATTCGCGTTCAACTGAAGTAGGCATTTTCCAACTTCCTATATCTCTATTTAGGAATCATTAGGCTTAGGTTTGTGAATAAAAAATGTAGTACTCATAGCCCTTAAGTTGTACATATGCATAGATTTCATTTAAGTTAAGTGTGTTGAGAGAATTTGATTGATGAACATTCTGAAAAAGTTAGGTTAGAAATTAGGGCCATAGAAATTCTCTCTGGTATTTGAGAGTTAGGTTAAGTTCTTTGTATGGTTGGAATCATGTTGAAAGATGCTATAACTTTCATGTTGTGAGTTTTTGCTTTAGAGCACGTATGCAGGAGTTGGACATTGGTACAGGAAACGCGCGTTTTTGTTTGAACGAAGGTTGAAGATGAAGTAGTTGGGCTGGGCCTGGCTATTCCTTGCTTTTGACACCCCCTGACCTACTTCTCACACCCCCTTGACCCATTGTTTTATATTTTTATATTTTTATATTTTCTTTTTTATTTCTGATTTTATTTTATTTTTTCTAAACATAAAAAATTACCAAAAACATTTTCATAAATTTTCACATTTCATTTTGTATTTTTTATTATTTTTTCTAACATAAAAATAATTATTAAATAACATACTTTTATTTTCTTTAATAAAAACTTGAAAATAATACATAAAAATATTATATTTTTATTTTTATTATTTACATACTTAAATAATATTTTTTCTAATATATTTTTATTTTTTGACATTTGTATATATTTTGTTATTTTATTTTATTGTACATAAAAAATATATATATACTTTCTTAAAACAAATTAGGGTTTTTACCCCTAACAAAAATAACCTTTTATTTTCCTATTTTTCTAATACATTAAATATTTTACTTTTACATACATAAAAATAAACAAAGATATTTTTTACATATTTATAATCTATTGCATATTTATTTAATTGTCTATTTAAATATTTGCTTATTTATTGTTGGATACAAAGAATTCAATTTGGATGTAATAGTTAACCTTAGGGTTTTATTTTCTTGCAAATACTCCCCATTCAAAATTGTACCCCCCTTCCCATATCAATGTTGTAATAGTCGTAGATTTATTTTACGCATTTATAGCTTTCAAATGCCATGATAGAGATTAGGGTTTGTATGCAATATCCAAAATCAAAACAAATAGCTAGACCTAATACAAGACATAAAAGCATGTAAATTGACAACACAATGCACACATGCACCCCTAGGGTTTCATCCACTTGTTGCCTTTAAAATGGCCATGGTATGCATGTTGAGTATCTTGGCAAAACAAAACAAAAACAAACAAAGATCATAGTCCCTCGATGGCGCTATCTTGGTTGCCTATACAAAACGATCTAGTCCCTCCAAAAATTTGCTAAGATACTTGGCACAATTGTTATCATGGTCAATACGATGACCCACGCCTGTCCCGTTTAACATCCAAATGCAAGATTGTTTACCAAATGCAATGGTAAAACAACACTGTCAAAAGGGTTAAAAATGTGTAGGAAAGATCTTTGAGTAGATAGGGTAGATTCTCCTAGTTACTTGATCAAAACTTGCAAAAATCCCTGCTATTTTCAAAAACACATCACCACACAATTTCAAAACATTTCCCAAAACAAACTTTCAAACATTGAAACATCTTTTCAAAAGACAAACACCTTTGTATATATTCAAACAAGAATCATTACAAAGGTTTCCACAATGATGGCCTCTTTTCAAAACATTTTCAAAACCACACACAAAGCACCATTTCAAACAATTGAAAAGCAAAAGCAAGTGATCTAAACAAGGAACTAAGAGCCCATGGAAAACCATGGATGAAAAGTGTGCTAGCACCTTCCCTTTTCATAATCTACCCCTCGAACCCAAGAAAACATCTCAAAGGTCTTTCCTGTGCTTTTTGACCTTTCCTTTGGATAAAATAAAAAGTCAGTGACGACTCTTGCTAAACCGAAACATTTGCGAACACAAACGCAAAACCTCAAGTCAGTTCTCCCACCGTATCACAACTGGGAATAACCTTTAGAGGAGTAACACCAACATGAATGATTATGGGTCCAGAAATAACTTTTGGAGGAGATATTTCTGGAGAGAAAACCCTTCCGCTTCAGGTTATCTTACTAGTCCCTGCAATATTACTGACATCGGAGCCAACTTTCTCAGAACTTGAATCTTCAGCAGCTAGCCAATCTTGCTTGATACCGTGGTAGTAGACATCCCCTCCATAATTCCATGGTACGGTTTTGTCTAACGAATAAGGGATTGGTCCAGGCATTGTAATCATCAAAGGAGCTACTTTAGGAACTGATGTAATTATAATGGGTCTTTTGGTGGAGACCCTGGAAGAATTGTCGAAAATGGTCACGATGGAAACATCATTATAAGAAACAGTTGGAATTGAAGCCTTCTTAAACAAAATCTCCTTGTTATCTATTAGGCATTGAAAACCTGCTTTTAACAACAAACAGCTGGTTGGTGAGGACAAACAAAAATTACAACTTTCATCACAGCCTGGGAATACACCGACATTCAACAAGTTCTTTTTGATAGTCAGGAGTGGGGTCACAAGTTCATCAACTGAAGTAACAAACATATCTTCTTCAACGACATTGACATCACGGCCGTGCTTGAGCATATGGGCAATAATGACATTGGGAATTTCTGGCATATCGAATTCAATCTCTTTGGCTTCAAGAAGGTCTTGTACTTTGTTCTTCAGAGCCCAACAATTGTTAGTGTCATGGCCGGGACTTTCGGAATGGTATGCACAATGGGAATTAGGATGATAGTGAGGAGAGGTTGTGTTAGGGTTCTTTGGAGATTATTTCAAAGTCACTAGGTTGGGTCTTAACAAATGTGGCAATACTTGAGATAGTGTAATATTAATTCGAGTGAATTGTCTGACTGGTCTTTCCATTCTTGGCTGGTTGCTTCTTTGCTGAGCAGGCGCATGTTTAGGAATCCTGACAGCCCCCACCATTGGATGATGTTCAGTCATATCCTAATTTCTATAAGGATATACAACAAAAACTTCTTTCTTTCCGATGAATGGTTTCCTTACAGTAGTAGAGGATGCATCTTTTTGAATATTTCCATTCTTTATCCCGACTTCTACCCTTTCTCCGGTCAATATCAACTCAGTAAAGCCTGCCGATGAACTCCCAATTAAGTGGTTGAAGAAAGGACCGGACAAGGTGCCCAAGAACATGTCTACTAATTATCTTTTAGACAGAGGAGGTTGGACTCTTCCTGCTAAGTCCCTCCATTTTTGCGCATAGTCTTTAAATCCTTCACTTGAAACCATGGCTATACTCTGGAGTTGAGTACGGGTGGGCACAAGATCAGTGTTGTATTGGTATTGTTTGTAAAAGGCGGCGGCCAGATCTTCTTAGTTATGAACATTTGCTCTTTCTAACTTATAAAACCAATCAAGTTGAGTTCCAGACAAACTGTCTTGAAAGAAGTGTACCCATAAATCCTTGTCAGCGGCATGAGGCTGGATTTTCCTCACATAAGACCGAAGATGCATTTTGGGACATGAAACTCCGTCATATTTGGCGAACACAGGTGCTTTGAATTTTGGAGGAATGACAATCCCTGATACTAATCCCAACTCCTCAAAGTCCAATCCATGAACTTTTTGGATTTCCATTTCACTTAACCATTCTTCTAGATGCTTATACTTGTCGTCGGCTGGAGGGTATTGTTCTTCGGAATAATCTTCTTCTTCCTCTTCCTCTTCCTCTTTTGACTCTGACTGGACAACTGTTTCTTTGCCCTTCCCATCTTGATTGTCTTTCTCACCAGATGACGTAGCAAAGTCTAAAGTCCTTCTTGCTTGTCCTTGGAATCTTCTTCCCATGTTTAAAACTCCGGTTATCTTCTTTGTTTTCTTCTTTTTCTCTTTAACCAGCAAGGTCTTCAAATCTTCTTGTCCTTTGGCTAGAGTTAAGAACATCTGTTGAAACTGAGCATTTTGAGCTTGGAGGTCCTTCACTGTTTGCTCGAGATCCATCTTACTGAAATAAACAATAGAAAGATGTGGAGACTTGTTGCAAGAAACTTGCTTATGTTATGATGAATGGTAAATGCATATGCAATGGTTTCAAGGATTTTAAAGATTCAACTTTGTTTTAGACAAAAAGGAAACACACGTTATATTAATAAATTAAAGCTTGAGTACATCAATGCCTTTTTGGGAAAACAATACAAAAAACTATAAGATAAAAAGTTTGTACGCATCCTCTTTGGTTCTATGTAGGCATTCATGTTCCGCTCCTCATGAAGTTGCTTAGTGAGTTCCAAAACCTTCTTCTCACTAGCGTAGAATTGGGCTTCGAATGTATCTCTCTCCCCCTTGAGTTGTATCCAATCTCTTTGTAAGTCTTCAGGAGAGGTGGGCATGTCAGGATGTAGGATAATGTATGGAATATCTCCTTCCATAACAGGCTCAATGATTACTGGGAGAATGGAGGGATAAGGCATCATAAGACTCTGAGCACGAGTTCATACCCATTTGAGGTAAGGCTCAAGAGGGATGGAATTCCTATGCCCCAATGTCTTTCTATCTACCTTGTTCAACATCCTCCAAGCTCGGATAAATCTCCAGCGAAGACCTTGATCTTCGTTCTCGTAGTCAAATACCAAACCTTGAATGAGCATCTCATGAGGGCCATCCCTTCGGGTGTAACCAAACTGTCTTAAGTGTAAGCAAAGGTTATAGGTGATACCTCCCTTAATGCCAAGTAAAGGGACATTAGGGAATTCTCCACAATGGTCAACAATAGTAACATTCTCTATGGATTGGGAACACCAATGAATGTCTGAATGTTTGAGCGTCATCAACCTTTGTGACCACCTTGAACCTTGATCGTTCTTTAATACAGATTGGGGAAGATGCAAAATAAACCATCTTTCTAAGAGAGGAGTGCAACATATAAGGAAACCTCTTTTCCTCATAGTGCGAGTGTTAAAAGAATGTAGAATGTCCCCTAACAAAGTAGGCACTGGGTTGCGGGATATGAAGATTTTGATGGTGTTCACATATATGAGTTGGTCAGGATTTGGAAACAAAACCATCCCATAGATGAAGAGAGCCACAATTTCCTCAAATGCTTGCAAATCCAAAGAGTTCCAACAGTTTTGGGCTTTCTCAAACAAGAACTTTTCTAGGAAACCTTTGACACCATTCTTCATTTCCCAATTAGTTGTGACATTAGATGAGTGCAAGTGTAGATCTTGAGCAATCTTTTCTGGCTTTGGGTCTTTTTCCGTATTGTTGAAAGGTAGTTGATTGATAATGGGAATCCACAAGAGTCGGGAGAATTCTTCCAAAGTAGCCACAAGTTTATAATCGGGAAATGTGAAGCAATGGTGTAAAGGATCAAAGAACTGAAAGAGCACCTTCATCATGTCTTCATTAGTGTTGGAAGTGACTAAGTTGAGTAGGCGACCATGTCTCTCGGTGAGTGGGGAATTTTCTAGAATCCTTGAAGCTAGCTCCTTAAGTTATGGAGGGATCATTACAAGATTAACTTGAATAGTTTTCCTGCGAATAGAATCCATGTCCTACAAAACAAGAAAAAATATAAATCCCAAGATCCTAGAAATGGTTAGTGAATGAGTATGATGTTATGATGTTCATGATTTTATGTACAAGTATGTATATATAAACAAAGCAAACAAGTCCTTAGGTTTAGGCTTGCATGGAGTCTCATAGGTAAGTACCCTCTTGAAGTTTAGTTGGCTCAAACCTGTCCTAGTAATATTAACTGGGTTCTAAGGAGATCAATATCACCGGTTTGTTTCCCTGGTCATTGTTTCAGCACAAGCCTCTTTAATGGCGACCAAAATATCCCAAAAAACCAAACCTCAATGAGTGTAGTATCGAGTATCTACCAACTTCAGACTGCACCAAAGCCGGTCATCTCACTATGTCCTAAAGGCCAAGTTGGTCAAGTAAAGGTTCTAAAAGTTCATTAGTGCTTCATGACATCACTCAGCAGCATTGTATTCTCCTTGATTAACTCAAGGGCTACCGGTACCCACAAATATGTCGCACTAACTTAGCTATTGCTTAGACCATGTCGGTATACCCTGCACAGTTTCCACAATGTATTGCTACTTACCTATAAGGTATCCCAAATCCGGGTAGATGATTCAAACCCAAACAAAGGACCATAATGTAAAGCATACAAGTCAAACAATGAAAGCAAGTAAATTTAATCTAACCCTAAGGTAACCCCAATTTTAGAATTCTCCCCAGTAGAGTCGCCAGTTCTGTGATATGGTGGGAGAACTGACTTGAGGGTTTTGCGTTTTATCACAAATGTTGTGGTTAGCAAGAGTCTCCACCGTATTTTCTTTTATCCAAAAGGAAAGGTGAAAAAGCACAGGAAAGACCTTTGAGATTATTTATTGAGTTCGGGGCGTAGATTATGAAAAGGTAAGGTATTAGACCCCTTTTTATCCATGGTTTTCCATGGGCTCTTAGTTACTTGCTAGAACACTTGATTTTGTTTGAAATTGTGCTTTGTGTGGTTTTTTTGAAAGTATTTTGTAAAGAGGCCATTGTTTAGGCAAACTTTGTAATGATTCTCATTCTTAATAATGTATACAAAGTGTTTGATCTTTTGAAAATGTTTTGAAGTTGGTAATATGTTTTGAAAGTGTAGGTGTTTGTTTTGAAAATAGCAAGGATGTTTGTTTTGAAATGGAGCAAGTAATTAGGAGCATTCTACCTACTCAAAAGTCTTTCTTGTTCATTTTCCTTTCCTTTGACATTGTTATCTTACCATTAATTTGGTAAGTAACCCTATCTTTGGATGTAAACGGGACAGGCGTGGCTCATCGTATAACCATGATTAGCAATGTTGCAAGGTATCTGAGCATTCTTTTTAGGGACTAAGATCATTTGAAAGGCAACTTAGATAGGGTCATCGAGGGACTATGATCTTATATTTTGCTTGTTTTTTCTAAGATACCTCGCATGCGTAATATGACCATTTTGTAAAGGCAACCAAATGGATTTACCCTAGGGGTGCTTGTGTGCAAGTGTATTGTTTTCATGCTTGATTTTGTCTTGAATTAGGGATTTCTAAGTACTGGTTTTAGTCTTTCCATACAAACCCTAATTACTAGCATTTGTATATAAAAGCGATAAATTGCGGAATTTAAAGTTACTATGCTATTACAATACTTGTGGGAGGGGGGTGTAAAAATTGTAAATGGGGATTGCAAGAAAATAAACCTAATTAATCTATTACAACCATATTGAATTGGTACAAGAATGGAAATAAATAAATGTACAAAAGAAATAAATATGCAAGAATGCAAATGCAAAGAAAATGGATCTTTTTGTTTGGATTTTTTTAGGAAAAAGGGAATTTGAGTTTAACCTAATTAATTAAAGGGAAAAATAATTAATTAAAGGTAAAAAAAAGTAAACCTAATTTTACTAGGAAAAGTTTTTAAATGAAACCCTAAATCTATTAATTGATTAAAAGGAAATTAAGTTTAAGAAAAGTATTTTTTTTGTATTTTTGTCTTGAAAATAATTTATGGTATTATAAAATACTTTTGGCCTTTTTTATATTAAAATAATATATTTTAATTGGTGTAAAAGAAAATAAATAATAACCTAGTTTTAATTAAATTTACAAGAATAATTAGTAAAATAAATAAAGTATGGTTAAATAAAACATATTTTTTGTGAGAAAAATAAATAAAGTAAGGAAAAATATAAATCTACTATTTATATATTTTTTGTGATTTTTTAGTATTAGAAAAATAATTAATAAAATAAATAAATATAAGAAAAATAAGAAAAAGAAAATAAAATTGGGCCAGGGGTGTGAAAAGGAAACATGGGGATTAACAAGTAAAAACAAAAACAACAAGGCCCAAGGAGGCCCTGCGCCTGCGAAAAAAGAAGTCAGAAATGCAAAAATATGAAAAAAATCAAAAGGGTACCACTGGGGCTCGAACCCAGGTCCCTCGGGTTACAGGTGCGCGCTTCTACCACTGGGGTGGCTATACATCCGTTTATATAAATCAAACAATAAATACATAAGGCAAACATGTTCCTGAGGCCAACTTCATCTTCAACCTCACGCCCAACCAGAAGCTCTGTAACTTGTTCAAATCTCAACAAAAATGAAAACTGTAAACATGAAACTTGTAGAAAATTTCCTCACGGTTTTAGAAATGTAAAGCCTTAAAGTTATAGCTCAAAGATAAACATGAATTTTAATGGCCCTATTCTAAACCCTAAAAATCTCAGAAATTTCAATCTTAAAATTCTCTAAGCTCAAGCAAAATTAATGAAAACTATGAACATGGTTAGCTTTAGGGTAATGATATCTACATGTTTTGTTCATAAAAAAATCATTGATGATGCATGTATGAAAAGTTCCAAAGTTATAAAACTTACCTTGCAAGAGGGTATCGAGTTTGGAGTTTGAGCAACTTTCAGTGAGCTCCAATGATTGGGTTAGCTTCCTTAAGTTCCCAGGAAGCTAATGGGATGCTTAGCTTGAGCTGGAAGTACCTGAGGAGTTATGGAGAAGTCCAAGTGCAAAGCTCTATTTTTGAAAATGGAGGATGGTGTTAATGGTGTTACATTTCTATAACAGGGTGTGGGATCAATTCTAAATGATGTTTGGAAGCTTTAGGAACCAAAAGGCTTGAAAACCCACGAGGAAGTTATGAGTTTCAAGTTTTTGGTCAGTTTATGTGAAAATGGAGGTATGAGATGTGATCCTGAGCTCTTGGTGTTTTTATAGGTCAAACATTCATGTATCTTGTGGCAAATGGTTTGTGTATCTATAAGCAAAAGGATTGGAGTGGTTTGGACAATCAGAAGTACAAGTTTTCAGCTAATTGTTAGGTTACTTGATTTTGAAGAAAAGTGGGAAACCAAGTTTCAATGTGAGGTACAAGCATGGGCTGAGTGATTATAAGTGTCTAACAAGTTTCTTATGGGTTATGGGACTTGTATGATCAGAAGAGAACAAGTGCAAGGCTCAAGAACAAGTTTTGTGTAAAAAAGCATTTTACCAAAATGGCAATGTACACTTTCTTCCCAAAATGGATATAAAGCATGGCCTTGCATTGAATGCTTGAAATGAGACCTATAACAGCTGTGAAAGCAATTAATTATGGAGTGCCTAACAAGTTTGAGGCCTGCAAATTAGAGGTTATGCAGCATACTTTGAATTTTGAATTTTGTTCATCACAAAATGCCTTGTAATTCAAGTGATAAAACCCTAACTTCATCTCTTCGATTCTCCCTACTCAAGAATGATCTCAAGGAGTTCTTGGACACTTTGGAAAGCTTATAATGTGATATAAAACCCATTTTTAATTTCTTTTGAAGATCCCCATTGGAACTATATGAAAAAGTTCCATGAAGTTTGGTCAAAATCCTAACCAAATTAGGGCAAAAATTTCACTAAGTGTTTTGTTTAATGACCACATGTTCTTAAAATCATAACTTGATATCCAAGAACTTTTAGAAGGAATTGTGTAAAGAAAAGTTGTAGTTTTCATGGAGATCTACAACTTTCATGTTGGAAGTTTCTCTTGAATCATCTTGCGTCATGGTGAAGTTTTTCTCAAAGTTGTGAAAAAACATGAAATTTTCAACACTTAAAAATTTCTAAGTTTAAAAATTTTGACTTTTCAAAATGAAATCTTGAATTTTTGATTTTTTGATGAATAAGTTTCATAGTTTGACATGTTTTGATGAATTGTGATCATTGGCATTTGAATTTGACCAAAAAGTCAAACTTTGACTTTTCAGTATACAGTTGACTTTTGATCAGTTGACTGAAAAATTCATTTGTCAATCCATTGGACTTGCAATGTTTTGAGCCATGTAATTAGGTCAAAATGATGCAATTGGACTATTTAGGTCATGCCTTAAACCAATTGATCATTTTCTAGGTCAAAAATCAGAAATTTCCCTTTCCCAACCAAAACCCTAATTTTGAGCATTTTGCCCTTTTGAAGATTTGATCAAATTTCTTGAGGAATTATGGTCAAAACTTGACCAAATGATACATATAAGTTTAAAATTTTGATGTGGATAAAAAATTATGAAGGTTGACTGTAAATTGGACATGGTTGACTTTTTCCCCAATACAACTGATTTTTAGGTCAACTGCTCAATTGACTGAGCAAAAGTGTGATCCAAGGCTTGAAACCTGACATGAGTAATCTTGGGGGTCCATAATGGTCCATGAAAGTCATATGAAGCATTCAAAGTTCAAATATCCTTGTGCAATCTTAAACCCTAATTTTGGTCATCAGTGCTTAAGGAGGTGTCTTGAGTTGATCAAACCTAGTGCAGTCTTGAGTTAAAGGAGATCTTGTGAGCAAATTGTTGATAAATGAGAGGGCAAATTTTGGGGTACAACAACTGCCATCATTATGCGTTAATAACAACGCATATATTGATACGGGAGTGATATACAACCTCTCCAAGTCCAATTAACTATTCATCTCCCCGCGCACTGAACATGTGGAGCAGCGTCTGAGTTCCTCATATATACCTATCGTCAGATAGTCCAGGGACGTCGCCGTCTCCTGCAACAAGCACCAACATCATAGTCCCCTCCTCAACACGCAAGCTGACTCTAATTCATTACCCCAATGCCTTTGAGAAACGACTATGCGGCTCCTGTTCTGGGTTGGCCTAATAGCTAAGCAGGGCCCAATTCACTCATGCGTTTAGGACGACCAAATAACCTTAGCCCAATCAGTTGGAATATATAAGGGACATTGTTCCCTTCTTCCCCTCATGTCGAGGAGCCTTGGTTGGTTGACCCCCAGGATCAATGAAACTAGATTTACCTGCTCAGAACAGGCTAGTCCTCGTCCTGCCAGCCGCACGAGGACAACCGCCCAGGAACGATCAAAATCGTGCTTGCCCATGAATAATCCTATGCCTATTATAACGACTAGTTTTGAGCATCTTTGCCCGTCATAACTGCTAGTTCTGGGAAGTTACCTATTTTTTAGGAATCTAATATCTAGGCCCAAAATAAGGACCAATGGCCAAGCGCCGAGGGCATTATATAAACCCTCACACTTATGAGAGTCAGGTATTCAATATTCACCACTCACTTCTAAAACCCTATAATTTTCTATCTTGTATCTCTTTACACTCTTTCTTAATTGAGCGTCAGAGTGCCTTGCAGGTACACCTCCTCCTCCTTATTACCTGTTTTGCAAACAAAGATATCGCCCCCCTATAAGTTCTTATCATCGGTAAGATCAAATACTATGATGCAAAGGTTTTATTCTTTATTGGTGGTCAGGTAGAAAGAACTTTGAAAGTTAATGATAATAAGTTGCAATAAGAGTGTGGGAACTAATCCCTGGAGGGTAGTACAGAAAGAAAGTTAATGGATGGAGAAACAATGCTACGACAAGAGTTAATGAGGCCACAATATTAAATGAGTCAATATTTATTACTTTGAATTAGGATATATAAAAAAATAATGATTTTATTTTTGGTGTTAACCCTCTGGTTCCTAGGGTAAGGGGGCTCTAGTAATTTGGAGTTCGACCGAGGTAAGGAAAGTCTGGCCATGAATTGTTTCCACCGGGAATCAAACTCAGATTCTCCTGAACAATTCTTCTTAGGGAGGGCTCATTGACCACTTGAGCCCAATTACTTAGTTAAAATAAATAAATATTTTGTTGGTAATGTCATAGAGAAATAGGAAGGGTTGGAAATAAATGACAATGATGGGGAAGTTGTAAAGACAAATAATGTTGTTACTAGCTTTGCTAAATTTAGAAATGGAAATAAATGTAAGAAATAAATTAATGGAAATAATATTTCTAACGGGGAAAGTTATTTAGGAGAAGACAATAAAATATTTGAAATTGACTATTGATCCGCTGTCGCGCATAAATCAAAACGAGTGATTTTGAAAATATAGTTAGCAATAATGACTCTTCATATCACAAGGATTATTGTATGATTTAACCAACTAATTAGAACAATGGGGGGGGGGGGTTGAGTTTCGATTAAAATTAATAGAACCAATATCACGAGTTTAATAACAATTACGATTAACAGATTAATCTATTGCATTCGGTCTCCCACTTATCATCGACCCGAATAATTCCCAATTCTTAAGCGAATTCTATTCCCTTTTTTTATTATAATAACAACTAAATAAGTGCAATTGATACTACACGATAGATATTCCTAATTTCCGAATTAAGCAGACGAACAAGATATAGCAATCGAATTAAGCGAATACGATAAAACAAACGTGAATTAAGCAAACACGATTAAAGTATAGAAACATGAAATCATCGAAATAAATCAACCTAACCATAGATAAATTGAATTAATAAAACAATATATCAAATATCCTAACAGAAAGAAAATAGATTTAATTGGAAAATATAAGAACCTCAAAGTGTCGACGGAAATCGATTACAACAGATTAACCGTGGAAGGATTAGTTATCCATTACAATTGTTCAAACCCAAGTATTTTCTCGTCAATAGTGTATCTTTCCTTGGCTGAATACACTTAAACAAAATAAGGATTTGCAATTCTAATTCAAACCGGATCGGAAAACATAAAACCGATCCAAAAGTGGCACAAAACTAAACATTTCTTAGGTCTGGAACTTAAACAAATTATTTGAGACTTCTGCACTCCAAATCATATTTTTGCTCTAACATGAAACTTATAGCTGTATCTCTTAGCTTTCTACCGCATTTCAGAATGCGTCAATCCGATTCCCATAGTTCAAATTATGATATGCACAGAGAAGAGGTATCAAATAATAGTTAATGCTGAAACTAAAATACAAATATTAAATAAAGGCAAAAATAAAATAAAATATAATAACACATTAAAATAGTAAAATTAATAAAACAAACTAAAGAAATTCCTAAGTAGAATAGTAGAAGAATATGTATCAAAATGTACTGATCAAATTTCCCCACACTTGAACTTTTACACTTCGAACAAAATAGTATCAAGACTCATGAAAACTATAGCATGCAGATACTTATTCTAGGCTACAAACTCTTCTTCGGTTAAGATTATACTGATAGGTACTAATCTTGCACACTAAGGATATTGTAAGAACACAAATCTGTAATTATGCGACCATAAGCTTCCTTCCTATACGAACCAATTTGAATCATGTTATTATGCCTAAGCCTAACTTACTCATCCTTTTTTTATTCTTTTTCATTCTAGCACAATCACATTAAGCTCGTTATCTATTCATACATATAGTAAATAAGCTTGTTAGTGACTATGATCTATACCTTTTCAAATTTTCCAAATTAACCACTTTAGCAACAACAATTTTTGTTTTCCTTGAAGGTTTCACAACCGTTAGCCTAAGTGACGGGTGAGGGCCACCTAACTTAAAAGGCGGATTCCTATTCAGAGTTCTTATTAAGCACGGGATCATTCACTTATTTGCATAAACTTAATTACTTAGTGTGTGGTTTCTAGATGGTGATGACTTCTAAATAAACTACTAAAGAGCTATTAAAGGATAAGAACTCAAGGCTATGTCATAACAAGTATTTAAATCTATTTCCATATTCGATGGACTTAAGGTGTTAAAACGATACCGGTATTGTAAAGTTTTCCCAAGTCTCCATAATCTAACCTCAAATTAATCTATAGCCTAAAACTTTCAAAAGATGCATTGTGTTTCTAAGTCTAAATATATTTTATTTTTTTCACTTAAAGAAAACAAAACAAAAACAAAGAAAACTGAAAGAAAATAAAACAAAGAAATGGTTCCCTCCCCCACACTTAAAACATGCATTATCCTCAATGAAAGAACATAACTATTAAATAAGAGTGAGAAAAGGAAAGAACACACCCGAGAAGCCAAGGAGGATATGTGATCGCATAAATAGTTTCTCCTTCCAAAATGGAGCTCTCATGGAGTAGCTTCGGGTAATATTCATTGTCCTTAAAAATTGGTTTAGTTTCTTCGCCTTTTATTCCAAGATCAAAGAACAATCTCCGATAAGTAAAAGTGTAAAAGTGAAGGGGATGCCCAATGGATGGTGTGGTTAGTGCAGTAGGGACGTAGAGATTTCCAATTGCATACACAACTTCTTCATCAATAACTTCACGTGTAGGAACAATGTCAACCTGCGAGGCAGCCTCAATCTCAGCAAAAATAGAGGAAGTATCACATGAGTAAGTATCATCAAAGTTAATCACATCAAGAAGTGGAATGGTCACCGTTACTTTTCTGAACAAATCTAAAATCTCTCTTTCTCTCTCTCTCTCTCTCTCTCTATCTCTCTCTCTCTCTCTCTCTCTTTGTCTTCCTCATTCATCTTATTAGTTTTAGCTACTCTTTTTGGAAAGGGGACTGATGGTACATATTCCTTTTCACCCTAAATAACAATAGAAGGTTCGCGTGTTACCTCAAGAATTTTCTTATTCTTTTATGGGGTTGGTTCTGCAACTTTTCTAGATCTTAGGTAGATTGCACTCACATTAGGGTTCACTAATGTTTGGGAAGGTAGTTGGTTCGATTGTTGAGCTTGCTGCATGGTACTCATTGAAGTGGCAAGTTGCCTAATCCGTGTTTACAAGGTCTGAATGTTAGAATCAGTTCTTTGTTGGAACTAGAGATTTTATACAATCATTTTCTTGACAAGGTCCTCTACTAAAGGTCTGGAGGGTACAAATGTGGTTACTTGGAAGGGGGGGGGGGTCATGTGGTTGTTGGTTCCCATATTGAAAGTTTGGATAATTCCTCCAATTAGGATGGTATTTGTTAGTGGACAGGTCAGGGATGTTGCCTTGATTGTAAAGGTTTGTTGCATATGTTTAAGGCAATTTAAAAACCGAATCATCTTGCAAGAGGGGGCACAAATTTGTTGGATGTTCATGAGAAGTACAAATCCCACATAACTTTGTTGGTTGATTTTTTTCTACTGCCAAATGTTTGATTAATGAGGTAAGTTCATCAAGTTTGGTTTATAAAGCCCCGTTGGAAGAAGAAGTTTGGGTTTCACCCACTCCTTTCAGAACTGCATAATTGTTTCTAGTTGTGAATTATTGGGAGTTGAGTGACATGTTTTCAATCAAGGCTTTGGCAACAACTGAAGTCTTATCAATAAGTGTTCCACCACTAGTAGCATCTAAAATGTTTCTATCCATTGATAGAAATCCCTCATAGAAATATTGAATAAGAAATTGTTCGGTAATCTAGTGTTGAGGGCAATTGGATACTAAATGTTTGAATCTCTCCTTATACTCAGCTAATGATTCATTTCCCCTTCTAATACCACATATTTCTTTTTTAATAGATGCGACTCTGGAGGCAGGAAAGTATCTCTCTAGGAAGACTTTCTTCAAATCATTCCAAGTTGTAACAAAATTTGGCTCAAGACAGTATAACCAATCCTTGACAGCATCCTGTAGTGAAAACGGGAAGGCTCTCAGTTTGATGTGATCTTCTATGATTCCTTCAGGCCTCAATGGTGTAGAACAAACAACCTGAAATTCCTTCAGATGCTCATGTGGATCCTCACCTGCAAGACCACTAAACATTGGCAGCAAGTGTATTAAATCAGATTTAAATTCAAAAGGAACAACAACATCAGCATATTCAATACATAAACAATTGTAATTAACATCAGGAGCAGCAAGCTACCTTAGTGTTCTTTGATCAGCCATGTTATTAAAAGAAAAATACCAATAATGTCCCAAGTAGGTAGAAACAAAATCAAAGAAGAAATACGATTAAAATAAATAAAAAAAAATACAAAAACACGAAACTTAATCTAATTAAGTGAAATAAGAATTTTGGATTTTTTTTGAAAATTTTGGAGACTATGAAAATAGTAAAAAATTCATAAAAATAGAAAAATGATGATCACACGTTTTTTCTGCTCAGAAGGCACAAAATAGATTTTGATTCGGACACAATTTTTCAGAAAATCAGGTTCTCGAACCAGGTCGAACATTTGGACGCGAAAATGTAGAAAAATGCAGGAAAAACAAAACAAATATTACCTAAGACTAATCAATTGCCTAAATCGACAAGAATCCCCGACAACAGCGCCAATTTTATCTGTTGTCGCGCATAGATCAAAACGAGTGATTTTTAAATTGTAGTTAGCGACAATGGCTTGAGTAAAATCACAAGTATTCTTGTATGAATTAACCAACCGATTGGAACAATGGGGTTTATGTTTCGATTAAAATTAACAAAAGCAATATCACGAGTTTAACAATAATTATGATTAACATATTAATATACTGCATTTAGTCTCCCACTTATCATCGACCAAAATAATTCTCAATTTTGAAGTGAACTCTATTCCCTTTTAAATTATAATAAAAATCATAAGAGCGCAATTGATACTACACGATAGATATTCATAATTTCCGAATTAAGCAGACAGAAAAGATATAGCAATCGTGAATTAAGCAAACACGATAAAACAAACGCCGATTAAGCAAACACGATTAAAGTATAGAAACATGCAACCATAGAAATAAATAAATCTAACAATAGATAAATCAAATTAAGCAATCAACAAATCAAATATCATAATTGAAAGGAAATAGATTTAATTGGAAAATATAAGAACCTCAAAGTGTCGGTGGAAACTGATTACAACAGATTAATTATGAGAGGACTAGTTCTCCATTACAATCGCTCAAAGCCAAGCATTTTCTCTTCAATAGTGTATCGTGAATAGTACCAAAGCTGAATGCACTTAAACAAAATAAGGATTTGCAAATCTAATTCAAAATGGGTCGAAAAACATAAAATCCGCCCAAAAGTGGTTTCAACAGCTTTTGGTTTCAACACAAAACTTGTAGCTTTGTCTCTTAGCTTTCTAACACATCTAAGAATGCGTCAATCTGATTCCCGTAACTCAAGCTATAGTCTGCACAGTGAAGAGGTATCAAATAACATTTAATGTTGAAAATAAAATACAAAAATAAAATAAAGGAAAAAATAAACTAAAATATAAAAACACGATAAAATAGTAAAAATAATAAAACAAACTACAGGAATGCGTAAGTACAATAGTAGAAGAATGTGCATCAAAATGCACTAATCAACTACACGTGTATCACATGTTTTTAAAGGAAGCTAGTGTTTTTAGTAGAAAAAGGATTTGAAAATATGGTACATAAACCAAAACTTAATAGTATGGATAAAAACATCAAGATCCAATTTAAAAGGTCCAATATTAATAAGTCGGGTGAAGAGAAGAAAGCAAATAATGGGGGACATGTATTAATAGTGTGTGTTGTACGCCAAAATTTTCCCTCTCATTTATCAAGAATTTGCTCACAAGATCTCCTTTGGCTCAAGACTGCACTAGAGATTTGATCAACTCAAGACACCTCCTTAAGCACTGATGACCAAAATTAGGGTTTGAGATTGCACAAGGATATTTGAACTTCCAATGCCCCATATGACTTTCATGGATCATTATGGACCTTCAAGATTACTCATGTCAAGTTTCAAGCCTTGGATCACACTTTTGCTCAGTTAATTGAGCAGTTGATCTAAAAATCAACTGTATTAGGGAAAAAGTCAACTGTGGCCAATTTACAGTCAAACTTCACAATTTTTGATACACATCAACATTTTAAACTCATATGTATCATTTGATCAAGTTTGGACCATAATTCCTCAAGAAATTTGATCAAATCTTCAAAAGGGCAAAATGGTTAAAATTAGGGTTTTGACTAGGAAAGGGCAATTTCTGATTTTTGACATAGCAAATGATCAATTGGTTTAAGGCATGATCTCAAGAGTCGTATTGCATCATTTTAACCTAATGACATGGCTCAAAACATTGCTCAAGTCCAATGGATTGACAGATGAATTTTCAGTCAACTGATCAAAAGCCAACTGTATATTGAAAAGTTAAACTTTGACTTTTTAGTCAAAATCAAATGTCAAAGATCATAATTCATCAAAGCATGTCAAAATATGAAAATTATTCATCAAGAAATAAAAAATTCAAGATTTCATTTTGAAAAGTTATTCATCTAAGTGTTGGAAATTTCTTATATTTTCACAACTTTGAGCAAATTTTTCACCTTGATGCAAGAGGATTCTGAAGAAACTTCCAACATGAAAGTTGTAGATCTCCATGAAATATAGAAAATTTATTTACACAAATCCTTCCAAAATTGATTGGATCTCAAGTTATAATTTTAAGAACATATGGTCATGAAACAAAACACTTAGTGAAATTTTTCCCTAATTTGGTCAGGATTTTGACCCAACTTCATGGCACTTTTTTCATATAGTTCTAAGGGGAATTTTCAAAATTGATTCAAATATGGGTTGTATATCACATTACAAGCTTTCTAAAATGTCCAAGAACTCCTTGAGATCATTTTTGAGTAGGGAGAATCGAAAAGATGAAGTTTGGGTTTTATCACTTGAATTACAAGTCATTTTGTGATGAACAAGATTCAAAATTCAAAGTTATGCTGCATAACCTCTACTTTGCAGGCCACAAACTTGTTAGACACTCCACAAAAATTGCTTGCACAGCTGTTAGAGGTCTCATTTCAAGCATTCAATGCAAGGCCATGCTTTATATCCATTTTGGGAAGAAAGTGCACGTTGCCATTTTGATAAAGTGACTTTTTGCACAAAACTTGTTCTTGAGCCTTGCACTTGTTCTCATCTGATCATACATGTCTTATAACTCAAGAGAAACTTGTTAGACACTTACAATCACTCAGCCCATGCTTGTACCTCCTCTTGAAACTTGTTTTCCCACTTTTCTTCAAAATCAAGTAACCTAGCAAATAGCTTGTAACTTGTACTTATGACTTTCCAAAGCACTCAAACCTCTTTTCTTATACATAAACAAGCCATTTGCCACAAATCCCACGCATGCTTAAGCCCTGAAAACACCAAGAACACATAATCACCAAAAACACTTCAAAACTTGTCATTTTTGAGTTTTGAAGCCAATCTCCAAATTTACTTGTGCGTTTCTTGGCCTTTTACTTTCAAAAGCTTCTAAACCACACACACAAACAATCCCAACACCTGCAACACCACTTTAACACCTCCATCATCATCCACTATTTTCAAAAACAGCACCTTGCACCTTGACTTCTCCAGAACTTCTCAGGCACTTTCAGCTCAAGCTAAGCATCACATTAACTTCCTGGGAACTTGAGGAAGCTAATCTAATCATTGGAACTCACTGAAAGCTTCTCAAACTCCAAACACGATACCCTCTTGCAAGGTAAGTTTTCTGACTTTTGAACTCTTCATACAAGCATTATTAATAGTTTATTTGTGAATGAAAAATGTAGATATCATTGCCCTAAAGCTAACCATGTTCATAGTTTTCATTAATTTTGCTTGAGCTTAGAGAATTTTAAGATTGAAGTTTCTGAAATTTTTAGGGTTCAGATCATGACCATTAAAATTCAAGTTTGTCTTTGATCTATAATTTTATTGCTTTGCATTTCTGAAATCGTGAGGAAATTTGCTACAAGTTTCCTGTTTACACTTTTCATTTTTGTCGAGAATTGATCAATATACAGAGGCTCTGGCTGGGCGTGAGGTTAAAGATGAAGTTCAGGCCATGGACTTGTTTACTATCATATATTTATTGTTTTGATTATATAAACGGTTGTATAGCCACCCCAGTGGTAGAAGCGCGTGCCTGTGACTAGAGGGACATGGGTTCGAGCCCCAGTGGTACCCTTTTGGATTTTTTTCACATTTTTTTGCATTCTGACTTTCTTTTTGGCAGCACTGGGCCTAACAGCTTTGGGCCCGACTCTCTTTTTTTTTTTTTTATTTGTCACCCCCTGTTTCACTTACACAGCCCCTGTCCCATTTTATTTTTTATTTTTCTTATTTCATTTATTTATTTTCTTTTAATATATTTTACTTAATAAACAAATCATAAAAAAAAATAGATTTAGGCTTTTATTTAATTAAATTAATTTTTTACATAAAAATAAATTTATTTAATCACCTTTTCTTTTATCTTTGACAATTAATTTGTAAATTAATTAGAAGTTAGGGTTTTGATTATTATTTTCACACATTAAAAATATTTTCTTAAAGCAAATTAATTTTTTTCCTCAAAATAAATTAACATTAGAACCAAGTTTGTTTTCTTTTATCAAAATTAACTTAGAGCCTAGGTTTTCTTTTAATTAACTAATTTTTATACTAGTTTAATTTAATTAAAACTTTTTTCACAAACAAAACCCTAAAAAAACTTGTTTTCTTTAATTAAGTTAATTCTATTAACTTAATTTTAATTTTCTTATTTTAGTTAATTATTTTCTTTTAAGTTAATTAGGTCAATTTTTTTAAAACAAAATCCAAACAAAATTCATTCCTTATCCATTCATACTTGTACATTATATTCATTTAATTTCTTGTACATTTATCCAAATCCAATATGGTTATAATAGATAAATAGGCTTTATTTTTTTGCAATGCCCATTTGAAATTTGTACACCCCCATCCCACAAGTATTGTAATAGCGTAGTAATTTTAAATTCCGCAATTTATCACTTTATATACAAATGCTAGTAATTAGGGTTTGTATGGAAAGACTAAAACCAATCAATTATAAAACCCTAATCAAAGACAAAATCAAGCATGAAAACAATACACTTGCACAAAGCACCTCTAGGGTAAAATCCACTTGGGTGCCTTACAAAATGGCCATATTACGTGTTGTACCCCAAAATTTGCCCTCCCATATTTCTCAAGATTTCTCAAAGGTTGCACAGTCAAATCACCTCCTAAGGGAGTCAAGTCAAAATTAGGATTTTGTGTTGCATCAAGGTCCTTACATCCAAATGACCTCAAGTGCTCCTTAATGTCCTAACTTATACTCAAATTCAGGTTCGGCTCAAGAGTCAATTCTTTAAAGAAGGTATCTGACTGTGTGAGTTTTCTCGAAGAAATATGGTGAAAAAGTGTGCTGAAAGTGCAGTTTTTACGCGCTAAAAAATTCATAACTTGAAGATCATGACTCGTTTTGAACCTGTTTCGGTGGCTAAAATTCCGTCTTGACATTATCTACATTTTCATCTCTCACGGCTGGAAGCCAATTTCGATCAGAAGGTCTTCAAAAATGTGGATTTATCAAGTATTTTCGCACAGAAAAGTTTTGACAGAAGTTTATTTGCGTCATGTTCAGAAAATCATAACTTGGTCAATTTTCATCGTATCGAGCTGGTTCCGGCGCCAAAATTTCATAAATTGAGTTGACTACATTTTCACAGAAGGTATTGAGTTCAAACGGTATTCAAAAGGCCTTCGTTTTTTGCTCAGAGTGCGTGACACGCTGAAAATCCTGAATGCTGAATATTATTTCTTCTGGGCCGAAACTTCGAAAATTCATAACTCGGTCAATTTTTATCGGATTGGGTTCATATTTTTACACAAGGTCCCTGACTCATAGATCTACAACTTTGCTTCAAAAGTCGAGACCGGATTATGCTCTGATCAATATAAGTTTTTTATTGAAAAACGTGTCAGAGTCGACACTGGAGCCCAAAATAAGTTTGTCTGAGATGAAACTTCAAAAATTCATAACTAATTCACCGTTCATCCGATTGAGCCGATTTTCGGACAGGAGTTAGTTATCGATGTCGGATACATTTTGTTTTCACATTTAAACTTCAAAAATTGCACTTAAGTCCCTACGATTTAGCCTGGAAAGTGACGAACTCAAGTGAACATTGGAGGCCCAATTGCACATTCAAAGCCCATTTTCTTTACCCTAATTTCTATTATATAATCACCTTATTTTCACACAAACCAGAGAGGAGGAAAAAGAGAGAAAAAACCTTGCCACAACACTGTTAGAATATCAAATTCTTTCAAGAACCCTAAAACCTTGAAATCCTTATTACAAATCCCTCTCTCACTACAAACAAGCCATCACAGTTACAAACCAACACCTCATTACTTCTTCAGTAAGGATAAGGCTGGCTTGATCTCCATGATCCAAAGGGCATAAAAGCATTCAGGTCATTAATTTCCCAGTAAGGGTAAGATTGATTTGATCTCCATGATCAAAAGGGTATAATCATTCATACATGCCATATTGTGCCTAAACATTAAATTTCTTCATATATTGGCTTTATTTGCATTTTATGATTTTATTTAATGTGTTCGTGAGATTCAATAATGCAGATTTAGACAGGATCCCATGCAGGTTCATTTAGTAACGTTGAGGCCAAAAGCCAAATGGCCAAAAGCCAAAAGCCAAAAGCCAAATGGCCAAAAGAACAACTTATGCATGACGAGACAGACATCCTGGGAAGATTAAGGAACGTTGAGGCCAAAACACAAATGGCCAACAGCCAGAACACAAATGGCCATGAAACCCAATCCAATGGCCAAAGAATGCAGACCACGGTACTCAGGAGTCAATGAACACGTACGTGATGCCAGAAAGTCAAACAAGGCTTTTTGTCTAATGGGCCAGATTTCTCACAAAAAACCTCCCTTTGGGTCTAAATACCCCCCATGGTTTACACATTTTTATTTTTTTATTTGATTTTCCTTTTTATTATTTTAATTGTTTTCAATTGTTTTCTTTAATTTCATAAATTAATGTTCATAAGATAAAAAATCAGAAACTAAAATATATTTAATTATTATTATTTCACTATTAATTTATTTTGTAAATAAACTTTAATAATTAGTTTAGTAAATTAGGTTTTAAAACTTTAATCTTTTCCTCAATAAATTAAAATATGTAGAAATTAGGTTTTTTAACTTTTTATCACTTTTCTTAATAAATAATTTTTTTCTTATTATCATTATTATTAATTACTAATTTATTTTGTAAATAAACATGTACATTAAATATTTAGTAAATTAGGTTAAACTTTAATATTTTTCTTTAATAATTAAAAACAACTTAGAATTAGGGTTTCTCTTAAATTTTAATTTTCTTTATTTCATAAATACGAAAACCATAAAAAAAAACATTTCTTTTCTTTAATTTAATAATTAATTAACTTTTCATTCAATTTAATTCCAAAAGGGTCCAACGCCCTCGAATGTTCTATTTTCTATTCTTTTCGCGCATTTATTCTTATTTTTCTTGTGAATATTATGTAATTGCTCAAGCCTTGTAATAGTAACTAAGTTTTACTTTCCGCATCTTTTATTAAAACAGATCTTTGTTAATTTGGCGATGTATAGACCCGCGCCTTGTAATAGTGTAGGATTTTACTTTCCGCATTTAAATTTCCGCACTTTTTAATTATAAATCGCATGAAAGAATGTATGGCCTAAATTAAAAACAATGCGTAGCTCACCAAATGCATGATCAAAGACAAATATTAACATGAAAAAAAACACACAAATTCACACACCACTCTTAGGGTACGCCTCATTGTTGCCTTGCCCTCGAAACGTGGTCGTCGAGTATATGACGTTTTAGTAAGTCCTTATGTCCATGACATGATCCAGTTGCCTCGAAACGGTTGCCTCGGAATTAAAAAAGATCAATGGCATAAGGGTAGCTTCTAAGGTGTCCTACTGTTGCTCTGGTGACCACATTGTCCCTACAAACGAATTGACCCGAACACCTCCAACGGTGGTGCTACCTACCTCTCAATGGTGGGATGGCACTACCTTAAGGACATTTACACAGCCTAATTCCTTAGGGTAGGTAGATGACTCATAGATACTTGCTTTATTCAAAAACAAATCAAAACTCTTTTCACACCGACACTTTCAAAAAAAGCTTTCAAAACGAATTTTTCAAACACTCTTGAGGACAGATACAAGAGTTATTCCGAAATCTTTAAACGAAACTTTTTCAAACCCACTCACAATTGAAAAGCAAACACTTTTGAAAACACAATGAGCAAGTATCTAAGAGCCCATGGATAACCATGGATAGAAAGAGTGCTAACACCTTCCCTTTCTATAAATCTACCTCCCGAACCGAGAAACTATCTCATAAGGAATTTTGCTGTGCTTTTGTCCTGTCCATGTTGGAGAAAATAAAAGACGGTGGCGACTCTTGCTTACCGCGACATTTCGCTAACCAGCGCTAAACAGTCAGTTCTAAATCCACCGATCACAGAACTGGCGACTCTGCTGGGGAAATACTTTAAAGTGAGGTGTACCTTAGGACTAAGATCACTTGTGTTTTCAATTGCCTGAATTGCTTGCTTTATTATTGAGGGTACTGTCTTGGGAGTTCTATAGATCCTAACCCGGATCTGGGGATACCTTCTTAGAAAGTAGCAACAAGGTTGTGAGGGAATTGTGCGGGGTATACCGACATGGTTGAAGCAGCCTGCTACGTTGATGTGGCACTTTGGTGAGTACCGGTAACCCTTGAGTTTAGTCAAGGAGAGTACGGGGCCGCCGCGTGGTGTCGTGAAACATCAACTGACCTTAGGAACCTTAATTGAACCATCTTGGCCTCTTTAGGGTAGTGAGATAACTGACTTTGGTGCAGTCCGAGGTTGGTTGATACTCGATACTACACTCAATTGAGGGTTGTTTTCTTGGAATATTTCGGTCGCCAGTTCAGTGGCTAAATCGAAACGATGAACAATGAAAGCAATCCAATGATATTGTGACCCTTATAACCCGGTTACCTCTGATAGGACAGGTTGAGCCCACCAACTTCAAGAGGGTAATACCTAGACCCCATGCTGGCCTAAACTCTAAGGGCTGTGGTGTGACTTGTGTGCTTTCATACTTGACTACTTGCATGCTTGTTATCTGACACTTGAGTTTCTTGCAAATTTTGTTTATAGTCCTTAATTGGGACTCATAACAGGGTTTACCTACATTACCCCATGCATAGCATAACATCATACCATTGCATGCATCCCGCATAAAGACTAACCCATTTCAAGGATCTCAAGGGCTTGTGATGCAGGTCATGATGAACCAACATGTCTGGTAAGGGGCAAAGGGGATTTATTTTCCTCTAAGCCAAGGTTGTCAGGGGCTATGACCCACTGGATATGGTGAGCCTTTGACCCTTGAAGAAGGACTCTCAACAACATGCAGTTCCTTCAATCGAGCTATCGGATCCCAACTCTAACAATTTTCTTGTTTACCCCGCGAGATCCTTGAAAACATTGCATGCATATATACATATCATTGCATTATAGGTATCCCTTTTGACAGGTCACTTACCTTCTTCGCTGTTTATTTCAGCCGATCGTCATGAATCCTGAATCATCTACTGAGCAATCCATCAAGGCTCTCCAGGCTCAGAACGCCCAGTTCCAAGAGTTGATCATGAGTTTGGCCCAGGGGCAACAAGATCTGAAGACTCTGCTCTTGAAGAAGAAGAAGAAGAGGACGGTGTTGTTCAACCCGAGACGCAAATCTGGGAATGGGTCACAAAATGAAGTTGAGCTGACTACCCCGTCTGTTGGGAAAGACAGTCCCCAAGAAAGGGAGGTTCCTAGTCCAGTGGTCTCTGACAATGAGACCGATTACAATGGTGAGCAGTACCCCCCAGCTGAGGACAGGTACAAACAGCTGGAAGACCGGTTAAGCGCTATGGAGATACAGAATGTGCCCGGGTTGGACTTTGGAGACCTAGGCTTATCCTCTGGGGTGGTGATCCCACACAAGTTCAAGGCACCTGCTTTTGCAAAATACGATGGGGCATCCTGTCCTAAGCTGCATCTCAGGTCTTACATAAGGAGGATCCAGCCCTACACGGCTGACAAGAATTTGTGGATTCACTTCTTTCAGGATAGTCTGTCGGGAACTCAACTCGACTGGTTCTATCAACTGAATGGAGCCAACATCCGCAGCTGGGAGGACTTGGCCACTACATTCTACAAGCAGTACCAGTACAATGCCGACCTCGCTCCTACACGTACCCAACTCCAAGGTATGTCGCTAGGATCAGGAGAAGGTTTTAAGGAGTACGCCCAAAAGTGGAGAGACCTTGCTGGAAGGGTGCAACCACCTGTGACTGATCGTGAACTTGTGGACTTGTTCTTGGGGACCCTGTCTGGTCCATTCTACAACCATCTGATTGGGAATTCTTCTGCTGGGTTCACAGATCTGATCTTGACCGAGGAGAGAATTGAAGCTGGTATAAAATCAGGAAAGATTCAAGAAGCTGCACCTGCTGATGCTCAGAAAAAGCCCCACAGTGGGAAGAAAGAGTCCAATGCTATACATGGTAAAAAGGGTCGTCATGATGTAGGGGCAATCCAGATCTCTGATCCCGCGCCTGTTCAACAAAGAAAGAGCAATAAGCGTAGGATAAAGTATCAAGATAAGAAGTATACTGACATCAACATGCCTTTGTCTCAGGCACTACAACAATTGCTGAAGGCGAAACTGATCACACTAAAGGATCCTCCCCAAAATCCTGATACTTCCTCTCCCAAATACAACCCGGGTGCGAGATGTGCCTACCATTCTGACAGTCCCGGACATGACACCGACGACTGTTGGACCTTGAAGAACAAGATCCAGGATTTGATTGACGCCAAGGAGGTCAAGTTTGAACACTGATCCTACACCAAGTCATCGAGAATATCTTTTGTTCATTTGAATGTTCAAGTTGTATTTTTCTTTGATCGTTCAAACATTTTATTCATGTCAAACTTTGTTATTTCATTAATGCATTACACGTGTCTGTTTTGAAGTAATTATGTTTACTATGCTTAAAACTGTTTTCATATTTTTGTGATGTTCAACGCTCGGTTAACAATTCTAAGCCTCTTGAGGGAGGATGATGAAAACGATACCACGATCTCTACAGTATGCTTTTGAACGGACCCCGCTGATGAGGTACAGGCATTGTTTCAATTCCTAAACACTGGAGTAATAAGGAAGATAATCCCTCGTCAACCCCTTTGAGCCAAAGAAGTAGGAGTTTTTCTTTTCGAAAATTAAAACCCTTAATCATAACCTGGGGCAAGGTAGTTCTCTCAGTTGATCCAAGTGCATAACGAATGGCACCAAAGAGGTCCTTACAAAACAAAAAGACGATGATGGTTCCGAATAATCATAAAGACAGGCAGTCGTTATCTTTCAAAAATGAAAGCCCAATAAGTCAAAACCTATGAAGGAGACTTACAAAACTGGGGCATCCCGCTGACTGTAAATACAAAAAGAAACAGTTCAGGCAAAAAAAATAGGGATAACGAAATCAAAAAGAAAGAGGTCCTACAAACCCTAAAAAAAAAAAGGAATGACTTCCTATTCAAAATAAACTATCAACATCCGAACCATCACGGGAATATCAGGACAAAAACTCAAATAAGGTCTAACGCACGGTCATCTGAGTTTAGGATTGAAGAACATCACGAAGAACGGGTGGGTACAAATAAAATTTGAGCCTTTATCCTTTGTTTCTTAAACCGTGAACCAGACCACGTTACAACCCTTAAAAGTCCTAGCTGCAGCATGGGTTAGTTCGAAAGCATACTGTTACGAAAGGTATCCCGACTCCTTAAGGCCTACGGTAAATACGGAGTTGACATCACGTTTTACAAACATTCACTTGTTTTAGGAAAAAGAATGCATTTTCAAAATCTTCAAGACAGACATAAGCTTTGCATTTTTGATATAACATTGTTTGCATATAACTATTTGTTTGAACAGCAGGAAAATTCGCACGATGAATACCTAGTGAACAAAAGCACTTCCAATCAAGGGGCAGACGTGATTATTGTCCATCATCTGGGGAAATTCAGTCAAGATTCGAAGAATCTCTCAAAATGCCAAGATAACCAGGGGCAAATCTCCGCCTAAGTCACTTGGGGCATTGGACAGGAATTCCAGCAACAAATCTTGCACGATCAGACATCTTCTGGTAATATGGCTACACAATGCTACTGACAGGGGCACCTCCCTACATCCTGAGAGTGTGGACATAGTCGAAAAAATACTACGCACAATCAAAGACCCGCTAGGTTGACACACCTAGGCAAAAATAAGGGCTTCCCGGCGAACCAAAAGGGTTCGGGCAAAATAAGGGATGAAAATGAAAAATCTGTACACCCAGCAAGTCGAAAACCTGAAAAGGCGGCTTGGGCAAAAATGGGTATCCCGGTGGACTGAAAACCTGAAAGGGCGGTCCAGGCAAAAATTAGGGATCAGAGCGTACGACTATGTCCTGTCATCTCGTCACTTGCCTACCAAAGAAGATTTGTCAAATCGGCAGTCATCAAGCACCTCCACAGGTATCTTCCTCTCCCACATCAGAAACAGGGGCAATAATGAGTTGTCTAAGCGATCTAATTGCTCTGTCCACCAAGGTACAAAGGTAAGTTCGGTTGAAAAACATGACCAAGATATCTTAATTCCCCAGAGAGTGAGCCAGCAAGTCAGCGATACTCTCCCCAAGCAGAGTTAGTCCACTATCAACCTCAAGGAAGTTAGATTATCCCCCGCGGATCTCAACATTCCCCAGCCGAGTATACAAATATTCTTAACAAGCATCCCCGGCAGTCTTGATCTAAGATTGTTCCCCGGCGGAATACCAGACATTCGGTGGAGCCACTTCCCCAGTACATCTCAAAAAAATTTCCCCAGGAGAGTCCAGTCCAAAAGTTTCCCCAGGAAAGTGGAATCCATATCCCCAACAGGTCTTAAAGCTTATCCCCAGTAGATTCTGGAAGCTTGTCATCCGCATAGTACGAACGCTCCCCCGACTTTATTCAAAGTTTATTTCCCCACCAGGATATAACTGGGTTATCCTCAACCAATTGCCATAGAGAGATCGTCCCCGGCGAAGTCTTCCTATCCCCAGCGGAGTTCATCAGATCTCCCAACATGACTTACCAATGGAATCCCCAGTGGAGTTATCATCAACCTCAGCGAAGTATTCCTCTCCCTACAGAGCATTCCCCGCAGAGTAATCTATTCGACAAGTTTGTTCCCCAACTGAGTCATCTTCTTCTACCGGTATTCTTGCAACCATCACCCCCAGCGGAAACAGAGCTCTACTCTTCCATATCAGCCCAGGATTCAACTTCCCGGCACCCGTCAAGGATTTATTTTCCTAAACGAAAATACATTCATAAACATCACCTTGTCATACATTATGATACATGCATACACACATCGTATCACCCCAATCTCATTTATTTTTGAGAACATCATGACATCATGCATGTCATACATTATGACATTGCATACAACTAACTCGTTACTTTTTCAGGAAAAGAACGATCAACAGATAAAAGTCTTTACCTTTTGAAGTAGAAGACATCCAAGATTCCTTCATCATTCTGTTGAGGTAGTAATCGCCCAAAGGTTCTCTCATCATCCCGTTGAGGTAGTAATCGCCCAAAGGTTCTCTCATCGTTCTGTTGAGGTAGTAATCGCCCAAAGGTTCTCTCATCGTCCCGTTGAGGAAGTAATCGCCCAAAGGTTCTCTCATCGTCCCGTTGAGGTAGTAATCGTCCAAGGTTCTCTCATCGTCCCGTTGAGGTAGTAATCGCCCAAAGGTTCTCTCATCGTCCCGTTGAGGTAGTAATCGTCCAGGGTTCTCTCATCGTCCCGTTGAGGTAGTAATCGCCCAAAGGTTCTCTCATCGTCCCGTTGAGGTAGTAATCGTCCAAGGTTCTCTCATCGTCCCGTTGAGGTAGTAATCGCCCAAAGGTTCTCTCATCGTCCCGTTGAGGTAATAATCGCCCAAAGGTTCTCTCATCGTCCCATTGAGGTAGTAATCGTCCAAGGTTCTCTCATCGTCCCGTTGAGGTAGTAATCGCCCAAAGGTTCTCTCATCGTCCAGTTGAGGTAGTAATCACCCAAGGTTCTCTCATCGTCCCGTTGAGGTAGTAATCGTCCAAGATTCTCTCATCGTCCCGTTGAGGTAGTAATCACCCAAGGTTCTCTCATCGTCCCGTTGAGGTAGTAATCGTCCAAGGTTCTCTCATCGTCCCGCTGAGGTAGTAATCGCCCAAGATTCCCTCATCGTCCCGTTGAGGTAGTAATCACCCAAGGTTCTCTCATCGTCCCGTTGAGGTAGTAATCGTCCAAGGTTCTCTCATCGTCCCGTTGAGGTAGAAATCGTTCAAGGTTCTCTCATCGTCCCGTTGAGGTAGTAACCGTCCCTGATTCATTCATCACATCAGTATCAACAAAAACCTTTTGAAGTTCCAGACTCGATTCCTGTATCTTGCCAGGGCATGTCTGAAGAGTTCGAAGATCCGATTCCTGTATCTTGCCAGGGTGTATCTGTTGACGACTAACATTACCAGACTCGATTCCTGTATCTTGCCAGGGCACGTCTGAAGAGTTCGAAGATCCGATTCCTGTATCTTGCCAGGGTGTATCTGTTGACGATTGTATTCTCCGGACTCGATTCCTTTATCTTGCCAGGGCACGTCTGAAGAGTTTAAAGATTCAATTCCTGTATCCAGCCAGGGCACATCTACATAAAGGGTTTGAAGATCAACTCCTGTAACAAGCCAGGTAATTATTTTTCTTTCTCAAGTACGCAAGCTCTCACTAAGGAATCTCTTACGCGATCGACAACCTCCCGATGGCATCTATAAGCCCATCTCTCCACTTACCAACAGTCTCTAGATGGCATCTATAAGCCCATCCTCCTATCCATCATCTCTCAACATGGCATCTGTAAGCCCATTCCCGTCATCACATTGCTGATACTTCACTATGTGAGCGCAAATTTCTGGGCACTTTAGTGTTCAATCATCTTCCACCTTCGGATTACGAAAGACACGCAAGCCAATCTGTATCCTCAGGTCTAAGAAGATTGAAGAGGGGCAACTGTTGTACCCCAAAATTTGCCCTCCCATATTCCTCAAGATTTCTCAAAGGTTGCACAGTCAAATCACCTCCTAAGGCAGTCAAGTCAAAATTAGGATTTTGTGTTGCATCAAGGTCCTTACATCCAAATGACCTCAAGTGCTCCTTAATGTCCTAACTTATGCTCAAATTCAGGTTCGGCTCAAGAGTCAATTCTTTAAAGAAGGTATCCGACTGTGTGAGTTTTCTCGAAGAAATATGGTGAAAAAGTGTGCTGAAAGTGCAGTTTTTACGCGCTAAAAAATTCATAACTTGAAGATCGTGACTCGTTTTGAACCCGTTCCGGTGGCCAAAATTCCGTCTTGACATTATCTAGGTTTTCATCTCTCACGGCTGGAAGCCAATTTCGATCAGAAGGTCTTCAAAAATGTGGATTTATCAAATATTTTCGCACAGAAAATTTGTGACAGAAGTTTATTTGCGTCATGTTCAGAAAATCATAACTTGGTCAATTTTCATTGTATCGAGCTGGTTCCAGCGCCAAAATTTCACAAATTGAGTTGACTACATTTTCACAGAAGGTATTGAGTTCAAACGGTATTCAAAAGGCCTTCGTTTTTTGCTCAGAGTGCGTGACACGCTGAAAATCCTGAATGCTGAATATTATTTCATCTGGGCCGAAACTTTGAAAATTCATAACTCGGTCAATTTTTATCGGATTGGGCTCATATTTTTACACAAGGTCCCTGACTCATAGATCTACAACTTTGCTTCAAAAGTCGAGACCGGATTATGCTCCGATCAATACCAGTTTTTTATTGAAGAACGTGTCAGAGTCGACACTGGAGCCCAAAATAAGTTTGTCTGAGCTGAAACTTCAAAAATTCATAACTAATTCACCGTTCATCCGATTGAGCCGATTTTCGGACAAGAGTTAGTTATCGATGTCGGCTACATTTTGTTTTCACATTTCAACTTCAAAAATTGCACTTAAGTCCCTGCGATTTAGCCTGGAAAGTGACGAACTCAAGTGAACATTGGAGGCCCAATTGCACATTCAAAGCCCATTTTCTTTACCCTAATTTCCATTATATAATCACCTTCTTTTCACACAAACCAGAGAGGAGGAAAAAGAGAGAAAAAACCTTGCCACAACACTGTTAGAATATCAAATTCTTTCAAGAACTCTAAAACCTTGAAATCCTTATTACAAATCTCTCTCTCACTACAAACAAGTCATCACAGTTACAAACCAACACCTCATTACTTCTTCAGTAAGGATAAGGCTGGCTTGATCTCCATGATCCAAAGAGCATAAAAGCATTCAGGTCATTAATTTCCCAGTAAGGGTAAGATTGATTTGATCTCCATGATCAAAAGGGTATAATCATTCATACATGCCATATTGTTCCTAAACATTAAATTTCTTCATATATTGGCTTTATTTGCATTTTATGATTTTATTTAATGTGTTCGTGAGATTCAACACTGCAGATTTAGACAGGATCCCATACAGGTTCATTTAGGAACGTTGAGGCCAAAAGCCAAATGGCCAAAAGCCAAAAGCCAAATAGCCAAAAGTCAAAAGCCAAAAGCCAAAAGCCAAATGGCCAAAAGAACAACTTATGCATGACGAGACAGACATCCTGAGAAGATTAAGGAACGTTGAGGCCAGAACACAAATGACCAACAGCCAGAACACAAATGGCCATGAAACCCAATCCAATGGCCAAAGAATGCAGACCACGGTACTCAGGAGTCAATGAACACGCACGTGATGCCAGAAAGTCAAACAAGGCTTTTTGTCTAATGGGCCAGATTTCTCACAAAAAACCTCCCTTTGGGTCTGAATACCCCCCATGGTTTACACATTTTTATTTTTTTATTTGATTTTCCTTTTTATTCTTTTAATTGTTTTCAATTGTTTTCTTTAATTTCATAAATTAATTTTCATAAGATAAAAAATCAGAAACTAAAATATATTTAATTATTATTATTTCACTATTAATTTATTTTGTAAATAAACTTTAATAATTAGTTTAGTAAATTAGGTTTTAAAACTTTAATCTTTTCCTCAATAAATTAAAATATGTAGAAATTAGGTTTTTTAACTTTTTATCACTTTTCTTAATAAATAATTTTTTCTTATTATCATTATTATTAATTACTAATTTATTTTGTAAATAAACATGTACATTAAATATTTAGTAAATTAGGTTAAACTTTAATATTTTTCTTTAATAATTAAAAACAACTTAGAATTAGGGTTTCTCTTGAATTTTAATTTTCTTTATTTCATAAATACGAAAACCATAAAAAAAAAACATTTCTTTTTTTTAATTTAATAATTAATTAACTTTTCATTCAATTTAATTCCAAAAGGGTCCAATGCCCTCGAACGTTCTATTTTCTATTCTTTTCGTGCATTTATTCTTATTTTTCTTGTGAATATTATGTTATTGCTCAAGCCTTGTAATAGTAACTAGGTTTTACTTTCCGCATCTTTTATTAAAACGGGTCTTTGTTAATTTGGTGATGTATAGACCCGCGCCTTGTAATAGTGTAGGATTTTACTTTCCGCATTTAAATTTCCGCACTTTTTAATTATAAATCGCATGAAAGAATGTATGGCCTAAATTAAAAATAATGCGTAGCTCACCAAATGCATGATCAAAGACAAATATTAACATGAAAAAAAACACACAAATTCACACACCACTCTTAGGGCACGCCTCATTGTTGCCTTGCCCTCGAAACGTGGTCGTCGAGTATATGACGTTTTAGTAAGTCCTTATGTCCATGACATGATCCAGTTGCCTCGAAACGGTTGCCTCGGAATTAAAAAAGGATCAATGGCATAAGGGTAGCTTCTAAGGTGTCCTACTATTGCTCTGGTGACCACACTGTCCCTACAAACGAATTGACCCGAACACCTCCAACGGTGGTGCTACCTACCTCTCAATGGTGGGATGGCACTACCTTAAGGACATTTACACAGCCTAATTCCTTAGGGTAGGTAGATGACTCATAGATACTTGCTCTATTCAAAAACAAATCAAAACTCTTTTCACACCGACACTTTCAAAAAAAGCTTTCAAAACAAATTTTTCAAACACTCTTGAGGACAGATACAAGAGTTATTCCGAAATCTTTAAACGAAACTTTTTCAAACCCACTCACAATTGAAAAGCAAACACTTTTGAAAACACAATGAGCAAGTATCTAAGAGCCCATGGATAACCATGGATAGAAAGGGTGCTAACACCTTCCCTTTCTATAAATCTACCTCCCGAACCGAGAAACTATCTCATAAGGAATTTTGCTGTGCTTTTGTCCTGTCCATGTTGGAGAAAATAAAAGACGGTGGCGACTCTTGCTTACCGCGACATTTCGCTAACCAGCGCTAAACAGTCAGTTCTAAATCCACCGATCACATTACGCATGTGAGGTATCTTAGCAAAGACAAGCAAAATACAAGATCATAGTCCCTCGATGACGCTATCTATGTTTCCTTTCAAATGATCTTAGTCCCTAAAAGAGAATGCTAAGATACCTTGCAACATTGCTAATCATGGTTATACGATGACCCACGCCCGTCCCGTTTACATCTAAAGATAGGTTTACTTACCAAATCAATGGTAAGATAACAATGTCAAAGGAAAGAGGAAATGAACATGAAAGACTTTTGAGTAGGTATAATGCTCCTAATTACTTGCTCCATTTCAAAACAAAAAATCCTTGATATTTTCAAAACAAACACCTACACTTTCAAAACATCTTGCAAAACTTGAAAACATTTTCAAAAGATCAACACCTTTGTATACATTCTTACGAACGAGAATCATTACAAAGTTTGCCTAAACAATGGCCTCTTTACAAAATACTTTCATAAACCACACAAAGCACAATTTCAAACAAAAGCAAGTGATTTAGCAAGTAACTAAGAGCCCATGGAAAACCATGGATGAAAAGGGTGCTAATACCTTCCCTTTTCATAATCTACCCCCCGAACTCAAGAAATAATCTCAAAGGTCTTTCCTGCGCTTTTTCACCTTTCCTTTTGGATAAAAGAAAAGTCGGTGGCGACTCTTTCTAACCGCAACATTTGCGATCAAACACAAAACACCCAAGTCAGTTATCCCACCGTATCACAGAACCGGCGACTCTGCTGGGGAGTATTCTAAAAGTGGGGTTACCTTAGGGTTAGATCATATTTACTTGCTTTTATTGTCTGACTTGTATGCTTTATATTATGGTTCTTTGTTTGGGTTTGAATCCTCTACCCGAATTTGGGATACCTTATAGGTAAGTAGCAATACATTGTGGAAACTATGCGGGGTATACCGACATGGTCTAAGCAATAACTACGTTAGTGTGACATATTTATGGGTACCGGTAGACCTTGAGTTAATCAAGGAGTATACGGGGCCACTGAGTGATGTCATGAAGCACTAATGAACTTTTAGAACCTTTACCTGACCAACTTGGCCTTTAGGACGTAGTGAGATGACCGACTTTAGTGCAGTCCGAAGTTGGTAGATACTCGATACTACACTCATTGAGGTTTGGTTTTTTGGGATATTTCGGTCTCCATTAAAGAGGCTTGTGCTGAAACAATGACCAAGGAAACAAACCAGTGATATTGAGCTCCTTAGAACCCAGTTACTATTGCTAGGATAGGTTGAGCCAACTAAACTTCAAGAGGGTACTTACCTATGAGACTCCATGCAAGCCTAAACATAAGGACTTATTTGCTTTGTTTGTGTATATTTACTTGTACATAACATCATGAACATCATAACATCATACTCATTCACTAACCATTTCAAGGATCTTGGGATTTATCTTTGTTCTGTTTTGTAGGACATGGATTCTATCCGTAGGAAAACCATTCAAGTCAATCTTGTAAGGATCCCTCTTCAACTTAAAGAGCTAGCATCAAGGATTTATGAAAATTCTCCATTCACCGAAAGACATGGTCGCCTACTAAACTTGGTCACCTCCAACACTGATGAAGACACGATGAAGGTGCTCTTTCAGTTCTTAGATCCTTTACACCATTTCTTCACATTTCCAGATTATCAACTTGTGCCAACTTTGGAAGAATTCTCCCAACTCTTGAGGATTCCCATTCTCAATCAACTACCTTTCAACGGTACGGAAAGAGATCCAAAGCCAGAAGATATTGCTCAAGCTTTACACTTGCAATCATCTGACGTCACAACTAATTGGGAAATAAGGAGCAATGTCAAAGGTTTCCTAGAAAAGTTATTGTTTGAGAAAGCCCAAAGCTGTTGGAACTCTTTGGACCTACAAGCTTTTGGGGAAATTGTGGATCTCCTCATCTATGGGATGGTTTTGTTTTCAAATCCTGACCAACTCATAGATGTGAACACCGTCAAAATCCTCATATCTCACAACCTGGTGCCTACTTTGCTAGGGAACACCCTACTTTCCTTTCACACTCGCACTATGAGGAAAAGAGGTATACTTATGTGTTGTACTCCTATCTTGGCAAGATGGTTTATTTTGCATCTTCCCCAATCTTTATTGACGAACGAGCAAGGTTTAAGGTGGTCACAAAAGTTGATGACGCTCAAACATTCAGACATTTATTGGTGTTCCCGATCCTTAGAGAATGTTACTATTGTCGACTTTTATGGAGAATTTCCTAATGTCCCTTTACTTGGAATTAGAGGAGTGTCGCGATAAAAATGTTGCGGGGTAAATCGGAGATCGAATTATTGATTAATTCATCTCACAAAAGCAAGAGTAGCCACCGCGCTTTATTGTTTCCAAGGGAAAAGGGGAAAGAGCGAAATAAAACCCTAAATATGCAATGTAAATAATACTTTTTAAAAGTAATAAAAAATACAAGGCATTTTGGAAAAAGAGATCTATGGTTCGGGGGTTGGTTATACAGTGGGAAGGTATTAGCATCCAATGTATCTATAGTACTCTATAGGAACCTTTTGAAATATCTGTTTATTAAAATTGTTCGTTTGATTTAAAAAAAATGAATCGTTTTGGCCGAAAAGGGGTATGGACGGGTTTTTGAAGATACGACGACCTAATGTCGAAGTTTTGGCTTGAAAGGTATAAGTTGAAAAAGATTGAATATTTGAGGAAAAATTATCCTAAGTTTTAATGAAATGCGAATGTTCGCGTGATTAGACTTGAGGACATGAAGTCGACAAATTTAATCGTTTTTCCCTTGGATTTAAACGTAAACAGAATAAACAAGTAAATATGAAATAATTAAACAGAAAAATTATGCAGATAAGCAACAATTAAATAAAAGACTAAATGGTGTAAATATGCATTTTTGTATTTTTGTATAATATTAACAAAAAGAAAATGTTTTAATAATTTTCATTTTTTACGCATTTTTAATATGGATAAAAGTAATGAGAATTAATGAAAAATAAAATGTTTTTTATATGTTTCTACTTTTTATATGTTTTGTATTAATATAAAAATATTATTTTTAAGAGTTATTGAATTATTTTTAAACTAAATTAAAACTAAAAAAAACTTCTAACTTAAGTCTAATTAAAAAAGGATACTAAAATTATCAAATTAAATCCTAAAAGTTAAACTAATAAAATTGATCAATTGTTAAAATGTTTTAATTAAAATATACCTCTTATTAATTAAGTCTAATTAATATTAATAAAAACTCTAAAAATGGCTAAAGAAAACAAAATAAATAAAATAAAAAAGGTATCAAGAAAATAAAAGGGTGAGTTGATAATGTATGGGCCAAAAGGTTTCAAGAGGGCCTAAACAGGGGTAACAAAGAAGGTATGGGGGGTATTATGTAAAATTCGTTGGGCTTAGGCAGGGAACCGGGTCCATTCACATTTTAATTTGTTTTAGGGGTTAAGCAAAGGGTTTCAGTTGAGAAAGGGATTAGGTTCTTGGTTTAACAGCGACGGCGCCGTTCGCTTCCTCATGCGTTCTTCTTCATCTTCCTCATGCATGCCTCTGCGTTTCCTCAGCCCAAGGCCACCAGCTTCCTCCATTTCCTCTTCCCTCCGACGACAGCGTTAAGGCGACAAAATTAGGTAACAATTCCAATTTAATTCGTTAGGGTTTGTTACGATTGCATGTTGTGATTGTCTAATCCGTTGATTCTAACTTCAAGTTTTTTTAATGTTTGTTTGAGGTTTTGAAAGAAAGAGAAATGGGACATGTTACCTGGAGACGGAGGAGGAGGTTGTGGTTGCTACGGAGGCCAAGGGCGGACGGAGAGGCGGAGGCGCGTTAGCTACTGCTTAGTATCCTGGTACCTTGTCTTTTCTCTTCCTCTATTGCCTTGCTACTGTTACCCTATATGCTTTGAACGCTTCTGAATACCTTTGATTTTCTCTCTTCTTCTTCACTGTGATTTTGTACGCTTTTGTTAATGCTTCATTGCCTTGAACTTGACCTATGATGATATGCTGAGGTTTTTGGTGTTTTTTCCTTCTTCTTCTGACTTTGCCTTGCTTTGTTGACCTTGAACGTTTATGTTGCCTCGAGCTAGTGTTGAAACGTGGTTTTGACTAGCTTCTTTCTTCTTCTTTCTCACCTTGCTACTGTATGCTTTTTTTTTAATGGCCAATGATGATGTATCTGAGGTCTTCAGTATTGGACATTGGTTTCAATGGTTTATGCTTTGTTGGTTTTGAAATGGTGATGGTGTTTGTTGGACAGTAGATGGAAGGTTTTTGGTAATGGCTATGGTTTTACTGGTTTTTATGGTGTTTGATGGAAATTGGTTTTACTTGTTTTTATGGTGTTTGATGGAAATTGGTTTTACTGGTTTTTATGGTGTTTGATGGAAATTGGTTTTACTGGTTTTTATGCAGTACGCCATGGTTTTTGTTTTGTTTATGGTTTTATGGAATTTTTGGTTTATGACAGTAGGTTTTGAATGGTGTATGCAGGTTCCATTGTTTAGGCCATATGGTTTTGGTTTAGACAGTAGGAATGGTTTATGCAGGTTCTTACTGGTTTTAGGCCATGAAGGTTTGATGGTTTAGACAGTAGGAATGGTTTATGCAGGTTCTTACTGGTTTTAGGCCATGAAGGTTTATGAGATAACAGGTTAAAATGGTTCTGATGTGATTTATGTTATAGCAGGTTTAACCTTTGGTTTGACAGTAGGTTTTGAAAATGGTTTTTGACAATCTTTGTGTTGGAGGCCTCTAGGTTCTTTAGACAGGTTTTAACCCTTCTATTTGAAAGGGGGTTTTGTGCTTGTTATAACAACTGTTTGCTTGGTTTACGTTACAGGCTTAGGTTTGAATATTTTACAATATTCTCTTGGCCTTCTGCACACCTGCTTCATATGGTTTGTTTGTATTCTAATTTCATGCTTCTTTTTTCTACTGAGTTACTGCTGTATCTTTGTTTTATAACTCCTTCTGCCTAAACCAAAACCTGTAAAACCATCTTTCTATCTCTCTTCTCTCTCTTAAGTATATTTGATGCATTAAGATGATGTACTGTACTGTATTCTGAAATTGCATAGGCTGGAACATGATGTAAAAGGAAATATACTTGCTTGCAAAATGGTTTTTAGACTGCACATTTTCTTTTGACTTGCAAGGGCACAGTGGAGCTTATTGTTTTGGACTCTTCCTATGTGCATGACAAAGGTTTACGTTGGCCTTCTTTTGAACATGTCATGTTTATGCATATGCTGTTGCTTTTTGTATGCTGTGTATATTTTTGAAATATGCATTTTTTTACAAAAGAAATTATGCATATGCAGTTGGCCCCTTTTTTAAAATGCAATTGATTTTAAATATGCAGTTTTGAAAAATAAAATGAATTTGTGCATGTTTTAAATTGTGCATTCATTTATGAAAATAAAAATTCCTCCCTTTTTGTGAACCGGGAGAAATCCCGTGATTTGCAAAAAAGGGTAAACTGATTCCAGCCGTTTGCTTTTAATGATGAACGCTTAAGATTAATTTTCTGCTTTTAATTATTTATTCAATTCTGACTTTTCTTTTAATTGTCTTTTGCAGGTAAAATTAAATGAGCAGACAAAGGCATTGGATAGAAGATGAAGATTTAGAATTTAGGAAAATAGTTTTTTTATTTTACTTTAAACTCTTTAAGTAATTGTCATTATAAATATTTTGTAAATAATATAATATTTAAATAAAAATTGTAATAAATAGAATAAAGTGAATAAAATTCTATTATTTCCCAATTAACTCTTTTTCTTTCCAATTATTTATTTATTGTTTATAATTCTTTAAATTATAATAATTAAAAAATCAATTTCAATTACTTAAATTCCGAATAATAAACAAATAAATGAACATCATTGATCAATTAATAATTTCAATTATTTAATTCATTATTCATGATTTTCTAAATTATAATAATTGAAAATAGAATTTCAATTATTTAACTTAGAATGACAAATAATTAAATAATCACTGTTGACCAATTAATAAACCTCTTTTCCAATATTTATTTTATTATCTATAAATCTTTAAATTATATAACAATTGAAAATAAATTCCAATTATTTAAATTTAAGATAATAAATAATTAATAAACATTGTTTTAGCATGAATCGATTAATAAATTTAGCGTTCAAAAATAAACAGCTCTCGACTCGAAAAAGTTATGAATTTTTAAAAATCAATAGATCAAAATGCTTGCAATGTAATGATGCAGATGGGAGATGGTATCTTAGGTCAAAATTTGGGGTACAACAGCTGCCCCTATTTAAGTTTCTTCTATCCGGAGATATGAAGATTAAAGTCTTCGTTTCGACGAGATTGAAGGTACTTAAATACATAATACGCAAATTTTGTCCTAAGATGCCGCCATCATGTTTGATATGAATGCAGTGATTGAATTCACAGAGAAAGATATTGTATGAAACAAGACAATGTTGGAGGAATTGAACACCAACAAAACACAGAGACATGGATTATACATTACTGGGGAAACGAGCTATCGACTTCAAACGACAGACTCTTGATAGCGAATAAAATTGAGGGAATACGACCTCTGACCCTAACAAAGAAGGCATCTTGCATAGGCCATAAACAGATTATTGACCCAAAACAGTGAGCTCACAACTCAAGGTCGAAGATAGACGAAAAGCAAACAATCTTGCTGATGATGGGTTACCGACTTCTGAAGGTAATGATTCATGACAAGCTTCTCTGCGAGATCTCCCGAGATATACTCATTAATGCTGATATAGTAATATTGTAGATACGCTAGTTGTTCAAATAAAGAAACTGCCACTTGCTGTCTTGCCAAAAAATATTATGACATACAAGCTACTCAAATAAAGAGGCTGCCACTTGCTGTCGTCCAAAATCTATGACATACAAACTGCTCAAATAAAGAGGCTACCACTTGGTGTCGTCCAAAGAAAATACCAATAACATACAAGCTGCTCAAATAAAGAGGCTACCACTTGCTGTCGTCCAAAGAAAATACCAATAACATACAATCTGCTCAAATAAAGAAGCCGCCGCTTGCTGTATTCCATAAAAATAATAACGTACAAGTTGCTCAAATAAAGAGACTGCCGCTTGCCGCTTTCCAAAATAATAACGCACAAGTTGCTCGTGAAGAGCTGCCGCTTGTCATTTTCCAAAATAATAACGCACAAGTTGCTCGTGAAGAGCTGCCGCTTGTCGTTTTCCAAAATAATAACGCACAAGTTGCTCGTGAAGAGCTGCCGCTTGTCGTTTTTAAAAAAATAATGATGACGCACAAGTTGCTCGTGAAGAGCTGCCGCTTGTTGTTTTCTGATGATGTCTATAAGGTACAAGTTGCTCGTGAAGAGCTGCCGCTTGTTGTTTTCTGATGATGTCTATAACGTACAAGTTGCTCGTGAAGAGCTGCCGCTTGTTGTTTTCCGAAGAGTAACTCAGAAAGAAGTTGCGATGACCCTGGCAGAGAATAAAATCTTCGTCAAAGAGAATCATGAATCAGTCCATTCTCGAGGAGATCACATATAAATGTGCAAAATAAATGCACCATCTGTCTAGGTCGCGATTTCACTGGGAAAAATCATGAGATAGCCTATGCAAGAGACAACAACTTCATCCAGGAATAACTAGAGAGACAACAGTCAAGCAAGACTCCACCCAATGAGAAAGTAATTCGATTGGGGAATTCATCCTATCCAGAAATGGACAAGGTGAGCTAAATCAAAAATCATCCATGAGGATTAGCTCAGTTGGCGAACTTAGAAAGGAAGCACATTTTCTGCCTAAGCTAACCTTATACTTGGAAAGAAACATGTACGTTATCTGAATAAACAAAATACAACCCAAAAATCAACGGCAAATGTGAGTATGCGTGCATGGTATAAGTGTAAGTGGGTAAATGAATGTTATGCTGGCAAAACAAACAGATGGAATATCCTGAAGACGATAAGATGTCACGACAAAATAGATACTCGGCCAATCCTAAAAACAAAATACGGAAGATAAGTCGAACTGGAAACACAAAGCAACGTCGGAGCGTAACACGCCACAAAGCTCAAATCTTCTGAGGAGAAAAGTACTCGAATCCAAACTTCCAAAACCAAAAGACCACTGGCAAGAGACAAAACGCACCATACTTCCGAAATCTCCCAAATAAAGCTAACTGAAACAAATCTTAACTGGAACACTTGGGGAGTCACCAAACTCAGCACCACTAGAACCAAGAGTGTACATAACCAACACCTCATGACGGTTTCAAAAGAAAACAAGCTCATCATGCAAGGATAAATTACTGTACTGTTTTGCATTTCATGGCTTGACCATCCTCGAAACAACTGTTAATATTCCTTTTGTTATTCACGACACATTTTTTTTTAAAATAAAAATACTTTAAGTAAATTTGTTTCAAGTATTTCCACAAAAATTAAAATTTTGCCCACAAAAGGTAAATGCTCAAATTTCATTAATAATATGGTAGTTCGCTAACAATGCGACTCCAACGGTTTACAAAAGTTTGGGAAATAGTACATGAAATAAAAAGGTTACGCAAAAACAATGATCGCTATTCTCCCTAACAACTTCGAATTCCAAAATGTGCTCAAATGCCAAGATTGGTCTGACCAAAAGCCTGCCTAAGCGAAGTACTTCTTGACTGCATCGGCGTTCATGGGACGCGGGAGTTCTTCACCGTCCATATTGGTGAGAATCAAAGCACCTCCAGAGAAAACTTTCTTAACGACATACGGTCCTTCATAATTCGGAGCCCACTTGCCCCTAGAATCAGGTTGGAAAGATAATATCTTCTTGAGCACAAGGTCACCTTCTCTGAACTCGTGCGGTCGAACCTTCTTATCAAAAGCCTTCTTCATTCTCTGCTGATATAATTGACCGTGACACAACGCTGTCAATCTCTTATCTTCAATTAAATTCAACTGATCATATCTACTTTGACACCATTCAGCCTCAGAAAGTTTAGCTTCCATCAACACTCTCAAAGACGGAATCTCAACCTCCACGGGGAGTACGGCTTCCATACCATAAACCAGGGAAAATGGAGTTGCACCTGTTGAAGTTCGAACTGAAGTACGGTACCCGTGTAAAGCAAACGGAAGCATCTCATGCCAATCTTTATAAGTTACCACCATCTTCTGGACAATCTTCTTGATATTCTTGTTAGCAGCTTCAACAGCCCCATTCATCTTCGGTCTGTAAGGAGAAGAATTATGATGTTCGATCTTGAACTCTTCACAAAGCTCTCTCATCGTCTTGTTATTCAAATTCGAACCATTATCAATGATAATCTTGCTCGGGACGCTGTATCGACAAATGATCTGATTCTTGATAAATCTGACTACCACCTGTCTGGTTACATTAACATAAGATGCTGCTTCCACCCACTTAGTAAAATAATCGATCGCTACCAAAATGAAACGATGACCATTTGAAGCTTTGGGTTCAATCATTCCAATCATATCAATGCCCCACATAGAGAAAGGCCAAGGTGAAGAGATAACATTGAGGAGGGTCGGCGGCACGTGCATCTTGTCCGCATAAATCTGGCATTTATGACACTTCTTCACATATTTACAACAATCAGATTCCATCGTCATCCAATAGTAACCGGCTCTCAACATCTTTCTAGCCATTGCATGTCCATTGGCATGAGTGCCAAAGGACCCTTCGTATACTTCTTGCATCAGCGTGTCCGCTTCACGTCTGTCTACACATCTGAGCAAGACCATGTCGTAATTTCTCTTATACAAAACTTCTTCATTGAGGAAGAAACTGCTTGCTAATCTTCTCAACGTCTTCCTATCTTTATTGGATGCCCCAGGCGGGTACTCTTGAGTTTGGAGAACACGTTTAATGTCATAGAACCACGGTTTGTCGTCGGTAACCTCTTCTACCGAGAACACATGAGAAGGTCTGTCAAGGCACATAACCCGGATTATAGGCACATCGTTCCAACCATTCACTTGAAACATTGAAGACAAAGTAGCTAAAGCGTCAGCCATTTGGTTCTCATCTCTAGGGATATGATGTAATTCCACTTTGTTGAAGAAAGTTAACAATCTTCTAGCATAGTCTCTGTAAGGGATCAAACCAGGATGACGAGTCTCCCATTCTCCTTTGATCTGATTAATTACCAATGCCGAATCTCCATAAATATCAAGAATCTTAATCCTTAGATCCACCGCTTCTTCGAGACCCATAATACATGCCTCATATTCAGCCATGTTGTTCGTGCAGTCAAACTTCAATCTTGCCGTGAACGGGATATGAGTGCCTCGGGCAGTGACGATGATTGCCCCAATTCCATTTCCATAGGAATTCACAGCTCCGTCAAATATCAAACCCCAATGCGATTCGGGATCAGGTCCTTCTTCAGGTAACGGCTCTTCACAATCTTTAGCTTTCAAGTACATAACATCTTCATCTGGGAAATCAAACTTGATGGATTGATAATCGTCAATTGGTTGGTGAGCCAAATGATCGGCTAAAATACTCCCTTTGATCGCTTTCTGAGTGTGATACTCAATGTCATATTCGGATAACAACATCTGCCAACGGGCTATTCTTCCAGATAAGGCGGGCTTCTCAAAGATATACTTGATCGGATCCATTTTGGAGATCAACCAAGTGGTGTGGTTAATCATATACTGGCGCAGACGGCGAGCAGCCCAAGCTAAAGCACAACAGGTTTTCTCAAGCAATGAGTATCGAGACTCACAGTCTGTGAATTTCTTACTCAGATAGTATACGGCATGTTCCTTTCTTCCAGTCTCATCTTGTTGACCAAGCACACATCCCATGGAGTCTTCCAATATAGTCAGGTACATAATCAAAGGTCTTCCTTCCACTGGAGGAATCAAAATGGGAGGTTCAAGCAAATATTCTTTGATGCTATCAAAAGCTCTCTGACAATCTTCCGTCCACACACATCCTTGGTTCTTTCGGAGAAGCTTGAAAATCGGCCCACAGGTAGCAGTCATATGAGATATAAACCTAGAAATGTAGTTCAGTCTCCCAAGGAATCCTCTTACTTGTTTTTCCGTCTTGGGGGCGGGCATTTCTCGAATAGCTTTGACTTTATCAGGATCTACTTCAATACCTTTCTGACTGACAATGAAACCCAAAAGTCTTCCAGAACGAACTCCAAGAGTGCACTTGTTGGGATTCAGACGGAGTTTGTACTTCCTCAAACGCTGGAATAACTTCAACAAATGTTCCAAGTGATCCTCCTCAGTTTGTGATTTGGCGATCATGTCATCCACACACACTTCGATCTCCTTATGCATCATGTCATGGAACAAAGCAGTCACGGCCCTTTGGTATGTTGCGCCAGCATTCCTCAAACCAAACGGCATAACCCGATAACAGAAAGTTCCCCAAGGTGTAATGAAAGCGGTCTTCTCCATATCTTCTGGTGCCATCTTGATTTGATTGTAACCAGAGAAACCATCCATGAAAGAAAACACTTTGAACTTGGCGGTACTGTCGACCAATACATCAATATGAGGTAATGGGAAGTCGTCCTTCGGACTAGCTCTATTCAGATCTCTGTAGTCTACACACATCCGAACTTTGCCATCTTTCTTAGCAACAGGCACTATGTTGGCTAACCATTGAGGATAGACCGATGTAACAAGGAAACCTGCATTGATCTGCTTCTGAACTTCCTCTTTGATTTTGTCAGCCATATCGGGACGAGTCCTTCTCAACTTCTGTTTGATCGGCGGACATTCAGGTCTCAACGGTAAACGATGCTCCACAATATCATTGTCCAAACCTGGCATATCTTGGTAGGACCAAGCAAACACATCAACATACTCTTTGAGGAGCTCCAACATTTTCTCTTTGACCTCCGGGATAAGCAATGCTCCGACTTTGACTTCCTTTCTTTCCTCTTCATCACCCAAGTTGACCAACTCTACAGGTTCTTCAAATGGTTGAATGACCTTCTCATCATGCTCAAGAAAACGGGAAATTTCAACAGGAATCTCTTCATCATCCTCTTCTTCGGCTCTGAACACAGGGAATTCAAAGTTGGGAGAGGGCATAGGATCATTGTTTTCGATGGTTAAGTCATGGATTAATCTGCACATATGATTATGCTTTAATTTAGAAATCGATTTGTGCAAATAAAACAAAAAATTATTATATTTCCTATTACTACCAATTAATTTTCATTGCTATTTCCCAGAAAAAGTGAAAAATAAAACAGTAGTGGACAGAATAACATTTTTATTCATTAAAGGGAAATACTTGAAACAAGGAGCCCAGACATTTCTCTTTTGCCTTGGGCAGAGAAAAAGGAATTATTTTTCATAGCCCGACTCAAAATACTTTTCGCCTTGGGCAGAGCGAATTTTTTCAAAGAAAAACAAAACGAAACATTACTCGGAAATGTGCATAACAATAGGAACATCAACAGCTATCCAGTTTTGGCAAGCCAATCCAGGCGTCACAAAATCAGGCAAATCTTCCTCGGAATCATCTTCTACGATAGCATCAACCTCAGGATGTATAAACCCTGCACTTCGGAAAACCTCTTGAATCGGATGAACAACCACCTCTTGCTTGACTCTCGCAGACACGGGAAGAAAACCAAGACCTTCCCCAGACTTGTTCTCGGGCAAAGTCAACACCTGGCCCCATCCTTCGGCCGAACCACTTTCCACCACTCGTCGCGCATCCTCAAAAGAAGAAATGGATGCCCCTGGCTTCTTCACTGCATTCTTGGCAACAGATAAACCTTGGAACTGGGTTCCCACATCCTCATCAGCATCAATAAAAGAGAAGGATGATAAATGGCTTACCACCATAGCTTGCTCTCCACCGATCATCACTAGCTTCCCATGCCTCACAAACTTCAGTCTCTGATGGAGCATAGAGGTGACTGCCCCTGCATCATGGATCCATGGACGACCCAATAAGCAACTGTAGGCAGAACGAATATCCATCACTTGGAAAGTGATTTGAAAAGTATGGGGACCAATTACTATAGGAAGATCCACTTCACCAATGACTGTCTTCCTAGAACCATCAAACGCTTTAACAATTACTCCACTGAGTCTCATGGGAGCACCTGGATATGAGAGTCGAGACAATGTAGTCTTGGGAATCACATTCAACGACGAACCTGTATCTACCAACACACTTGATAAGGTATCATTTCCACAACTTACTGAGATGTGCAAAGCCATATTATGTTTTCTCCCCTCTTCCGGGAGTTCTTCATCACTGAAACCAAGATTGTTACACGAAGTAATATTTCCCACAATTCCATCAAATTGGTCAACCGTCACATCATGATCCACGAACGCCTGGTCCAAGACCTTCATCAAAGCTTCTCTATGGGCACCAGAATCTCTCAGTAAAGCAAGCAAAGAAATCTTGGAAGGAGTTTGCAAAAGTTGGTCCACAATCTTATATTCGCTTCTCTTGATAAGCTTCAGAATCTCATCATCCTCAAGGCGAGGGATAGGTTCACTGGATCGGCCTATCTCAACCCTTGGTTCAACATTTCTCACTGGAACTTCTGCAGGTATGGGTCTCCTGACTTGAACTTCTGGTCTCTTCAAAGGTACTGCTGCAAAAACACGTCCACTTTTCGTAACTCTACTCACATCAGCAATGTTAACAAAATACGGTCTTGTTGGTATAGGGACTTCTACCCCATTCTCAATCATTGTGGCATTATACTTATACGGTACAACTTGGTCTGAGTTGTAAGGCACATGACCAGGTGGGTAAATAATCAAAGGATCAACATGTGCAGTCTGACTATCGTAAACGATCTCTACTGATTCAGGAAAATTGAATTGTGGTACGATAACATTCACTTCATCTTCCGGATTTCTGTCATATGTAATAGTGATAACTCTCTGGTCCAACAACTTCTGAATATCCTCCTTCACAATAAGACAATCAACCTCTCTTGAACAAAACTCACAATCATCATAATCATGCTGATGCTTAACAAAGGCAAGTCTTCTCAAACTCTGATGTAACCTGATCAACGACTCTCTTATGTGTTCAACTTGAAAAACTCGAAACTTTCTCGGACAACCTTCCACCATATTCACTGAAGCTGCCCCATGTCGAGGCAAAGGATTATCTCTAACATTTGGATTAACATCTTTGAAAGACAAGATACCATTCTTAATCAATCTCTGCACGTCCGCCTTCAGAGCAAAGCAATTCTCAAGGTTGTGCCCCGACGACCCTTGATGATATTCACAAAACTGATCTGCCTTGTACCACGGAGAAGTACTATTCGGTGCGACAGGAGGAGGCTTTGTCGTTATGAGATTCTTTCTAATAAGAGAAGGGAACAATTCAGTATAAGTCATAGGAATGGCATCGAATTGCGGTTTTCTGGGTGAACGGTTCTGATTGTTGAATGGATAAGCCTGTTGTCGAGGCTGCTGCTGAAATGGTCGTTGTTGAGTTGGCGGGGTTTGATGAGCTGGGGTCATCAAAGCTGGGCAGACAGCCGGAGTGACTGCCGCAACGTGAGAGTAACCTCTCCTTGGTATACCTGGGAACAAAGCGCTGACATCCTGCTCTTTTCTTTTCGGGAAAACACTTCCAAACTTCTTAGTACTGCTAGATGGACTTCCTTCTTTAACCAAACGCCTTTCACGAATCCCTTCCTCTAACCGCATGCCCATGCTTACCATTTCGGTGAAGTCACTGGGTGCGCTGGCGATCATTCTTTCATAGTAAAAGGAACCTAAAGTCTTCAAAAATATCTTCGTCATCTCTTTCTCCTCAAGAGGTGGATAGATTTGAGTAGCAATTTCACGCCACCTCTGGGCGTACTCCTTAAAAGATTCTCGGTCTCTTTGCGACATCGCCCAGAGTTGATCCCTGTCCGGGGACATGTCAACGTTGTACTTATACTGGTGAACAAAAGCTTCGCTAAGATTGTTGAAGTTGCGGATCCGAATACTGTCTAAACCCATATACCACTTTAGAGCAGCACCCGTCAAACTATCTTGAAAATAATGAATCAATAAGTCATGATCATCGGAATACGTAGACATCTTTCTCACGTACATTGTCAAATGACTTCTAGGACACGAATCACCCTTATATCTTTCAAAGTCTGGCACTTTGAATTTTGCTGGAATCTTGACATTCGGAACTAAACAAAGGTCATGCGTGTTCTTCCCAAACAAATCCTTCCCCTTTAACGCTCTGAGCTCCTTCTACATTTCCTGGAACTGATCTTGAAATTCTTCCATTCTATCAAAGAGACCCAAACTTTCAGCTGGCTCGGCAGGATAAATAGGTTCATTCAAGTACGGCACGGAGTGGACCACAGGAGCGACAGTTGTCATAATCGGTTGCGGAAAAGGTGTCACAGACGGAATTACTAGCGGCATGGCAGTTGTCTCTGGTTGAGGAAGAGACAAAGCAGGTTGAAATAAAGGTTGTACAGCAGGCTGATACCCCTCTGGCACAAAGTTGTAAGGCATTCCCCACGGAAAACCTTTCGGCATCTGATGTTGAAGCGGAGAGTTGATTTGAGTCACGGATGTAGGAACGGTGACAATCTCGGAAACCACTGAAGTTGAAGTTTGAATCTCAGCAGCTGTAGTCGATGGCTGATTCTGAACAGCCACCAAACTTTCCACTAACGCAGTTAACTTTTCCATCTCGATACGAAGGGTAACAACCTCCCCACGAAGCTCATGATTTTCCTGTTCCAGATCTTCCATTTTCCTCTGACGATTGGCTCGAGTGTCGTATCGGTGAGACATCTTGACAACCTTTGGAGTGGAAAAAGAAACAAGGATAAGACTCTAGGAAACATGTGAAGTGAAATGTTGAATGATGCATGATGTGCGATGCAAATGATGATTCATTTTAATAGTTTTTCAAGGAACTTCGATAATTTTGCATACATCAATGGTAAAGGAATTTGGAAAAACGAAAACTCAATCCATTAATTGAAAACAGTAAATTACAACTTACAACTTGGAATATCAAAACAATAAATTACAACTTTGGGATAACAACCCAATAATAAAAGCAGTAAATTACAACTTCGAAACATGAAATCCATAATAAAGCGATAAATTACAATTTTAAAACATGAAGTCCAAAATAAAGCAATAAATTACAACTTTGGAGCATGAAGCCCATAATAAAGCAATAAATTACAACTTTGGAGCATGAAGCTCTTTTACATAGTTTTACAAAATGACATCAATAAAATAAAACTAAAAGCTAAAGATCACTCAGAATCATCAGATGAGGGACCAAACACCAACTGTAACCGGAGCTTCTTGATCTTCTCTTCATAAAAGTCTTCCATCTCTTTCTTCTCAGCTACCAGTCGATCAATGATTTCCTTCTGCGGATTAGGAACGAGAGCTACGCTTACCGAACCTTCCTTCTTTCTCTTCCCCTCACTAGTATACTTCTTCAGTAAAGCATCCTTTTGACGAAGTTTCTCATCATGATCAATGAACCAGCCATCTTGAATAAAGAGTAAATCCTCCTTTTCCTTTAGCTGTCAAGTCAGGACTCGATTCTCATATTCAGACATATTGTACTTTTCTTTCCAAGCATCTCTCTCGGACTTCATCCTAGCCAGATTTCTTTGGTATTCTCCTATATTCGCGATAGGGATAACAACAGATGATGGCGCAACGGTAGGGAATAAAGGTTTCTCAAGTTTATAGGGCATCTTGAGAACACAAGCCCTAGCACGGACCCATTGTAGGTAAGGCTCCAAAGAAACGACACCTCTATGTCCTAACATATCTCTCCCTTTCCTATGGATGTGTCGCCAAGCTCCTTCGATCTCCCTCTTAGCTGCCTGATGATCTTGTCTTTCCTGTAGAAAGAAACCACTCACATGGATGTTGTTTGGCTTATCTCTCATCGGGTACCCAAACTGACGGCGTGCGAGAACAGGGTTATAGTTGATTCCACCTCTCGTACCGAGAAGAGGCACGTTAGGAAAAGCACCACAGCTATCGATGATCTTTACGTCGTAGTAAACTCGATTATACCAATCAATGTCGAAATGAGTGAGAGCCATAATCTTTGGCGCCCAACGCGGCTCCTTCTCGAGATCCCAGAAAACATTAGACCCAGGTAGTTGCGAGACATACCACTGATACAGCAACGGTACACAACAAATAATCATTCCTCCTTGATAAGAGTTTCGAAGATGAATGGAGTAGTAGGTATCTCCTAGCAGCGTAGGGACCGGATTTCCAATCAAGAAGATTCTGATGGCGTTGATATCCACAAACTTATCAACGTTAGGGAACAAGAATAAACCATAAGCAAGTAAAGCAAAGACGTCTTCAAAGGCAATAGTATCTTTTATCTCAGCAAAATGACGAGCTTTCCTCAACAAAAACTGCGCAGACAAGCCTCGGATTCCCCCTTTTGTAGTCATGTTCTCCTCTATCTCAGACTTCTTCAAGTGGGTGATAGTCGCTATCTCGTGAGATTTGGGCTCCTCTTCTAATCCAGAAAAAGGAACACAGTCGGTGATCGGCAAACCAAGTATGTAGGAGTACTCTTCTAAGGTGGGAATCAACTGGTAATCCGGAAAGGTGAAACATCGGTACAAAGGATCGTAGAATTGAACCAACGTATTGAGGATGCCTTCCTTCATCTTGCGCTTCATGAGAGGTATAATGCACCCATACTTTCTCTGAAAATCCGTCGGGTTCTCGATCTTCGGAATCAAACTCCTCAGTTCTTCAATCTCGGGCTCCTTAAAACTAAAGCTTCGAGTGTTTCTCCTTCCAAATTCCATGATAACCTGAGATGTCTGCAAGAATCATTCCGAAGTTCCTTGAAAAACAAGTTTTTTACAAAGATGTTGATGAATGCATGGATGAATGATAATGCACAAGTTTGCAAACATGGGGTTCAAAGGTTCAACGTCAGCATGGAGTCAAGGGTAAATCCCACCCCAAGGTATGTACTAATGGTTCAATCACACCTGTAAGACAAGGTTCTAAGAGTTCCCAGAGTCTACATTCCTCCTTCGGATATTACCAACGTCTTGATTACTCAATAATTAGCAATATTCTCAAGAGAAACTCGTCCGAGCGTAGCATCGCGTAACAACTACTTCCGAATTACTCCGTTATAGTCTCCGCGCTACACCTAAAAAGGCCAAGATGGGTTAGGGTTCTACAGTCCTCAACTTCTCGGGCTCCTAGGTCAAAAATAATAATGTCTTCCCGATTACTCGGTAAACAAATATTAAGTTCAAGAGGGCCTTCCATTGAGTGGGGGATCTCATGCCTCCTTCTTCGGGATTACTCCCTCAAAGTTAACATGACTATACCGCCCGTCCTATTCCTTAAGTGTTACTTAATCCGGGTATAGGATTCGTCCTTTGCAAAAAACCCAAACACCCCAATTTAAACACATAATCAAACAAATCAAATAATAGTAAAACATATAAAACAAATTAGGCTTAACCCACTTAGGGATGGACCAGCAAGAGGTCAATCTTTCCCCAGCAGAGTCGCCAATTCTGTCGCGATAAAAATGTAGCGGGGTAAATCGGAGATCGAATTATTGATTAATTCATCTCACAAAAGCAAGAGTCGCCACCGCGCTTTATTGTTTCCAAGGGAAAAGGGGAAAGAGCGAAATAAAACCCTAAATATGCAATGTAAATAATACTTTTTAAAAGTAATAAAAAATACAAGGCGTTTTGGAAAAAGAGATCTATGGTTCGGGGGTTGGTTATACAGTGGGAAGGTATTAGCACCCAATGTATCTATAGTACTCTATAGGAACCTTTTGAAGTATCTGTTTATTAAAATTGTTCGTTTGATTTAAAAAAAATGAATCGTTTTGGCCGAAGAGGGGTATGGACGGGTTTTTGAAGATACGACGACCTAATGTCGAAGTTTTGGCTTGAAAGGTATAAGTTGAAAAAGATTGAATATTTGAGGAAAAATTATCCTAAGTTTTAATGAAATGCGAATGTTCGCGTGATTAGACTTGAGGACATGAAGTCGACAAATTTAATTGTTTTTCCCTTGGATTTAAACGTAAACAAAATAAACAAGTAAATATGAAATAATTAAACAGAAAAATTATGCGGATAAGCAACAATTAAATAAAAGACTAAATGGTGTAAATATGCATTTTTGTATTTTTGTTTAATATTAACGAAAAGAAAATGTTTTAATAATTTTCATTTTTTACACATTTTTAATATGGATAAAAGTAATGAGAATTAATGAAAAATAAAATGTTTTTTATATGTTTCTACTTTTTATATGTTTTGTATTAATATAAAAATATTATTTTTAAGAGTTATTGAATGATTTTTAAACTAAATTAAAACTAAAAAAAACTTCTAACTTAAGTCTAATTAAAAAAGGATACTAAAATTATCAAATTAAATCCTAAAAGTTAAACTAATAAAATTGATCAATTGTTAAAATGTTTTAATTAAAATATACCTCTTATTAATTAAGTCTAATTAATATTAATAAAAACTCTAAAAATGGCTAAAGAAAACAAAATAAATAAAATAAAAAAGGTATCAAGAAAATAAAAGGGTGAGTTGATAATGTATGGGCCAAAAGGTTTCAAGAGGGCCTAAACAGGGGTAACAAAGAAGGTATGGGGGGTATTATGTAAAATTCGTTGGGCTTAGGCAGGGAACCGGGTCCATTCACATTTTAATTTATTTTAGGGGTTAAGCAAAAGGTTTCAGTTGAGAAAGGGATCAGGTTCTTGGTTTAACAGCGACGGCGCCGTTCGCTTCCTCATGCGTTCTTCTTCGTCTTCCTCATGCATGCCTCTGCGTTTCCTCAGCCCAAGGCCACCAGCTTCCTCCATTTCCTCTTCCCTCCGACGACAGCGTTAAGGCGACAGAATTAGGTAACAATTCCAATTTAATTCGTTAGGGTTTGTTACGATTGCATGTTGTGATTGTCTAATCCGTTGATTCTAACTTCAAGTTTTTTTAATGTTTGTTTGAGGTTTTGAAAGAAAGAGAAATGGGACATGTTACCTGGAGACGGAGGAGGAGGTTGTGGTTGCTACGGAGGCCAAGGGCGGACGGAGAGGCGGAGGCGCGTTAGCTACTGCTTAGTATCCTGGTACCCTGCCTTTTCTCTTCCTCTATTGACTTGCTCCTGTTGCCCTAGATGCTTTGAACGCTTCTGAATACCTTTGATTTTCTCTCTTCTTCTTCACTGTGATTCTGTATGCTTTTGTTAATGCTTCATTGCCTTGAACTTGACCTATGATGATATGCTGAGGTTTTTGGTGTTTTTTCCTTCTTCTTCTGACTTTGCCTTGCTTTGTTGACCTTGAACGTTTATGTTGCCTCGAGCTAGTGTTGAAACGTGGTTTTGACTAGCTTCTTTCTTCTTCTTTCTCACCTTGCTACTGTATGCTTTTTTTTAATGGCCAATGATTATGTATCTGAGGTCTTCAGTATTGGACATTGGTTTCAATGGTTTATGCTTTGTTGGTTTTGAAATGGTGATGGTGTTTGTTGGACAGTAGATGGAAGGTTTTTGGTAATGGCTATGGTTTTACTGGTTTTTATGGTGTTTGATGGAAATTGGTTTTACTGGTTTTTATGGTGTTTGATGGAAATTGGTTTTACTGGTTTTTATGGTGTTTGATGGAAATTGGTTTTACTGGTTTTTATGCAGTACGCCATGGTTTTTGTTTTGTTTATGGTTTTATGGAATTTTTGGTTTATGACAGTAGGTTTTGAATGGTGTATGCAGGTTCCATTGTTTAGGCCATATGGTTTTGGTTTAGACAGTAGGAATGGTTTATGCAGGTTCTTACTTGTTTTAGGCCATGAAGGTTTGATGGTTTAGATAGTAGGAATGGTTTATGCAGGTTCTTACTGGTTTTAGGCCATGAAGGTTTATGAGATAACAGGTTAAAATGGTTCTGATGTGATTTATGTTATAGCAGGTTTAACCTTTGGTTTGACAGTAGGTTTTGAAAATGGTTTTTGACAATCTTTGTGTTGGAGGCCTCCAGGTTCTTTAGACAGGTTTTAACCCTTCTATTTGAAAGGGGGTTTTGTGCTTGTTATAACAACTGTTTGCTTGGTTTACGTTACAGGCTTAGGTTTGAATATTTTACAATATTCTCTTGGCCTTCTGCACACCTGCTTCATATGGTTTGTTTGTATTCTAATTTCATGCTTCTTTTTTCTACTGAGTTACTGCTGTATCTTTGTTTTATAACTCCTTCTGCCTAAACCAAAACCTGTAAAACCATCTTTCTATCTCTCTTCTCTCTCTTAAGTACATTTGATGCATTAAGATGATGTACTGTACTGTATTCTGAAATTGCATAGGCTGGAACATGATGTAAAAGGAAATATACTTGCTTGCAAAATGGTTTTTAGACTGCACATTTTCTTTTGACTTGCAAAGGCACAGTGGAGCCTTATTGTTTTGGACTCTTCCTATGTGCATGGCAAAGGTTTACGTTGGCCTTCTTTTGAACATGTCATGTTTATGCATATGCTGTTGCTTTTTGTATGCTGTGTATATTTTTGAAATATGCATTTTTTTACAAAAGAAATTATGTATATGCAGTTGGCCCCTTTTTTAAAATGCAATTGATTTTAAATATGCAGTTTTGAAAAATAAAATGAATTTGTGCATGTTTTAAATTATGCATTCATTTATGAAAATAAAAATTCCTCCCTTTTTGTGAACCAGGAGAAATCCCGTGATTTGCAAAAAAGGGTAAATTGATTCCAGCCGTTTGCTTTTAATGATGAACGCTTAAGATTAATTTTCCGCTTTTAATTATTTATTCAATTCTGACTTTTCTTTTAATTGTCTTTTGCAGGTAAAATTAAATGAGCAGACAAAGGCATTGGATAGAAGATGAAGATTTAGAATTTAGGAAAATAGTTTTTTTATTTTACTTTAAACTCTTTAAGTAATTGTCATTATAAATATTTTGTAAATAATACAATATTTAAATAACAATTGTAATAAATAGAATAAAGTGAATAAAATTCTATTATTTCCCAATTAACTCTTTTTCTTTCCAATTATTTATTTATTGTTTATAATTCTTTAAATTATAATAATTAAAAAATCAATTTCAATTACTTAAATTCCGAATAATAAACAAATAAATGAACATCATTGATCAATTAATAATTTCAATTATTTAATTCATTATTCATAATTTTCTAAATTATAATAATTGAAAATAGAATTTCAATTATTTAACTTAGAATGATAAATAATTAAATAATCACTGTTGACCAATTAATAAACCTCTTTTCCAATATTTATTTTATTATCTATAAATCTTTAAATTATATAACAATTGAAAATAAATTCCAATTATTTAAATTTAAGATAATAAATAATTAATAAACATTGTTTTAGCATGAATCGATTAATAAATTTAGCGTTAAAAAATAAACAGCTCTCGACTCGAAAAAGTTATGAATTTTTAAAAATCAATAGATCAAAACGCTTGCAATGTAATGATGCAGATGGGAGATGGTATCTTAGGTCAAAATTTGTGGTACAACAAGGAGGTATCACCTACAACCCTTTCTTAGACGTAAGACAATTTGGTTATGCCTGAAGGGATGGCCCTCATGAGATGCTCATCCAAGGTTTGGTATTTGACTATGAGAACGACGATCAAGGTCATCGCCAGAGGTTTATCCGAGCTTGGAGGATTTTAAACAAGGTAGATAGCAAGACATTGGGGCGCAAGAATTCCATCCCTCTTGAGCCTTACCTAAAATGGGTACAAACTCGTGCTCAAAGTCTTATGATGCCTTATCCCTCCATTCTCCCAGTAATCATCGAGCCTGTTATGGAGGGAGATGTTCCATACACTATCCTGCATCCTGACATGCCTACCTCTCTTGAAGAATTACAAAGAGATTGGATACAACTCAAGGGGGAGCGAGACACTTTCGAAGCCTAATTCTATGCTAGCGGGAAGAAGGTTTTGGAACTCACTAAGCAACTTCATGAGGAGCAATCTCTGAATGCCTACATCGCACCAAAGAGGATGCGTACAACCTTTTCATCTTAGAGTTTTTGTATTTGTTTTTCCCAAAGAGGCATTGATGTACTCAAGCTTTAATTTATTAATATAATGTGTGTTTCCTTTTTGTCTAAAACAAATTTGAATCTTTAAAATTCTTGAAATCATTGCATATACATTTACCATTCATCATAACATAAGCAGGTTTCTTAGAACAAGTCTCCTCATCTTTCTACTGTTTATTTCAGTAAGATGGATCTCGAGCAAACGGTGAAGGACCTCCAAGCACAAAATGCTCAGTTTCAACAGATGTTCTTAACTCTAGCCAAAGGACAAGAAGAGTTGAAGACCTTGCTGGTTGAAGAGGAAAAGAAGAAGACAAAGAAAATAACTAGAGTTCTAAATATGGGAAGGAGGTTCCAAGGACAAGCAAGAAGGACCTTAGACTTTGCAACTTCATCTGGCGAGAAAGACAATTAAGATGGAAAAGGCAAGGAAGCAGTTGTCCAACCAGATTCAGAAGAGGAAGAGGAAGAAGAAGACTATTCTGAAGAACAATATCCTCCAACCGACGACAAGTATATGCATATGGAAGAACAGTTAAGTGCAATGGAAATTCAAAAAGTGCCTGGATTGGACTTTGAGGAGTTGGGGTTAGTATATGGGATTGTCATTCCTCCAAAATTCAAAGCACCTATGTTCGCCAAATATGAAGGAGTTTCATGTCCCAAAATGCATCTCTGGTCCTATGTGAGGAAAATCCAGCCTCATACCGCTGACAAGGATTTATGGGTACACTTCTTTCAAGACAGTCTGTTTGGAACTCAACTTGATTGGTTTTATAAGTTAGAAAGAGCCAATGTTCATAATTGGGAGGATCTTGTCGCTGCCTTTTACAAAAAAATATCAATACAACATTGGTCTTGCTCCCACCCGTACTCAACTCCAGAGTATGGCCATGGTTTCAAGTGAAGGCTTCAAAGACTACGCGCAAAAGTGGAGGGACTTAGCAGGAAGAGTCTAGCCTCCCCTATCTGAAAGAGAATTAGTAGACATGTTTTTAGGCACCCTGTCCAGTCCCTTCTTCAATCACTTAATTGGGAGTTCGTCGGCAGGTTTTACCGAACTGATATTGACCGGAAAAAGGGTGGAAGCCGGGATAAAGAATGGAAAGATTCAAAAAGATGCATCCTCTGTTGCTGTAAGGAAACCATTCATTAGAAAGAAAGAAGTTGTTGCTGTATATCCTCGGAGAAATCAAGATAGGACTGAACGTCATCCAATGGTGGGGGCTGTCATGATACCTAAACCCGCTCCTGCTTAGCAAAGAAGCAACCAGCCAAGAATGAAAAGACCAGTTAGATAATTCACCCAAATTAATATGACACTGTCTCAAGTATTGCCACATTTGTTAAGATCCAACCTAGTGAATTTGAAAGAAGCTCCAAAGAATCCTAATATAACCTCTCCTCATTATCATCCTAATGCCCGCTGTGCATACCATTATGAGAGTCCCTACCATGACACTAACAACTGTTGGACACTGAAAACCAAGGTACAAGACCTTCTTGAAGCCAAAGAGATTGAATTCGATGCACCATAAATCCCCAATGTCATCACTGCCCCTATGCCCAAGCATGGCCATGATGTCAATGTCGTTGAAGAAGATATGTTTGTTACTTTGGTTGATGAACTTGTGACCCCACTCCTGACTATCAAAAAGAACTTGTTGATTGCCGATTTATTCCCAGGCTGTGATGAAAGATGTCATTTTTGTTTATCCTCACCAACCAGCTGTCATTTGTTAAAAGCACGCGTTCAATGCCTAATAGATAACATGAGATTTTGTTCGAGAAGACTTCTATTCCAACTGTTTCTTATGATGATGTTTCCATAGTGACCATTTCCGACAATTCTTCCAGGGTCTCCACCAAAAGACCCGTTAGAATTACATCAGTTACTAAAGTAGCTCCGTTGAAAATTATAATGCCTGGACCAATACCGTACTCGTCAGAGAAAACCGTCCCATGGAATTATGGAGGTGATGTCTACTATCACGGTATCAAGCAAGATTGACTAGCTGCTGAAAATTCAAGCTCTGAGAAAGTTAACTCTGATATCAGTAATATTGCAGGGACTAGTAAGATAACCCAAAGTGGAAGGGTATTCTCTCCAGAAATTGCTCCTCCAAAAGTTATTTCTGGACTTGTAATCATTCCTGTTGTTATTGCTCCTCCAAAGGCTATTCCTAGTCCTGCAATCATCTCCGCTAATACTCCTGTTGACAAAACTATTGCAGTCCCTATTATCACCCCTACTCACATTCCTACTGCCGAGTCAACCGAGACTCTAGGTAAAGGTATTCTGGTTGAGCCTGTCCGGACGAAGGCATAATCAGTAGCTATCCCTGATACCTCCCGAAAAGAGATGGAGGAAATTCTAAAGATTATAAAAAGAAGCGACTACAATGTAGTTAAACAACTGGGGCAAACTCCATCAAAAAATTCCATGCTGCCTTTATTATTATGTTCCGAGGCTCATGCAAAGGCCTTGGTAAAATTCCTTAAAACTGCCCATGTACCCCAAGAAACATCTGCCGATCAGTTCCAAGACTATGTAGCCAGCTTGCCTGGAGATAATGGTTTAGGTTTTTCGGATGTTGATTTAACGCCAAGGGGGAGGAAGCATAACGAGGCATTGCATGTCTCAATCGAATACAGGGGCACGACGTTGGCTCATGTCTTGGTTGACACCGGTTCGTCTCTGAATGTGTTGCCTAAAAAGGCTCTTGATAGGCTTGACTGTGAAGGATTGACATTGAAATTGAGCAACATAGTAGTTAGAGCCTTCGACGACTCAAAAAGGATGGTGCATGGGGAAGTGGACATCCCCATAAAAGTTGGAACCCAAACTTTTGATTCAACTTTTTATGTAATGGACATTCGCCCTTCATATTCCTGCTTATTAGGCCGACCGTGGATTCACAATGCTGGTGCTGTTACCTCTACGTTGTGTTAAATGCTGAAATATCCAATTCAAGGGAAAATCATCACTGTTCATGGAGAAGAAGAGTATATGGTCAGCCATCTAAATTCCTTCAGATATGTGGAATTAGATGGTGAATTTATTGAAACTCCATTCCAACACTTTGAAGAAGTCTCGCAAATTGTGGCGGTAACCAAGGCTATTTCTCAAGTCCCCAAGATTACAAGGCCTCCGCTCAAGATGTCGTCTTTGAAAGATGCCAAGGCAGTGATAGAAGAAGGTGGGTGCACTATTTGGGGCCAACTCCCAGATATCCCATACAAATCTGACAAATTTGGTTTGGTTTTCACTTCAGGAACCCAGAAAGCTGTATGCCGTGCTCGTGCCGGAGGAACACCCTTGAAGATCAGCAACTGCGAAGTCAATGTTGTGGAGGATGATGAAGACATCTATGACCTGGAGGATTGGATTTTCCCAACTGTCAGTGGAGGGCTCAATTACTGGGAAGCTAGAGATTTTGTCCCGATCACCTTTATCCCACAGTAATTTGCCTTTAAATTTTGTCAGATTTGTAATATTAAACAATTCAGACTCTTAAAACCTTGTTTCTTACCCGAGGCACAATGGTCCATTTGTAAGGGTTATTATCTCATTTCCATATGACATCAATGAATCATGGACGTTTTTGTATACAAAATTTGTGCTGATTGTTTTTCTTTTTACATTTCCATTTCTTTCAAAGATAACTATACTCTTACACACACTCACATTCAAAATTCAGATCTACATCCATTCGGGATCCCATGGGTAACAATTATGCTTTGGCCTTTTGTGACTCTGAAAATCTGATCTACCAAGCTGAAGGTGAGGAAGATTGTGAAGTACCAGGGGAAATCGCCAGGTTACTGCAATAAGAAGAGAGGACCATTCAGCCCCACGAAGAACCAGTGGACATAATTAACCTAGGTACCAAAGAAGACAAGAGAGAAGTCAAGGTGGGTGCCAATATGGAACCAAGTGTCAAAGAGCGTCTGATTCAGTTGCTACATGATTAAATTGAGGTCTTTGCCTAGTCGTACGAAGACATGCCAGGACTTGATGCATATATCATAGTACATTGTCTACCTACAAAAAGAGGAATGCCCACTGGTGTAACAAAAGATTCGTCGCATGCGACCAGACATGTCAGAGAAGATCAAAGCGGAAGTCATGAAACAATTCAATGCCAGATTCTTGGACGTCACTTTCTATCCATAATGGGTTGCCAATGTTGTTCCCGTGCCCAAAAAGGACGACAAGGTATGAATGTGCATGGACTATAGAGATTTGAATAGGGCATTCCCTAAGGATGATTTCCCACTTCCCCACATTGATATTCTAGTTGACAATACAACACAACATAAGGTGTTTTCCTTCATGGATGGTTTCTTAGGATACAACCAAATAAAGATGGCACCTGAGGATATGGAGAAAACAACCTTTGTCACACAGTGGGGCACTTTCTGCTACAAGGTTATGCCATTCGGACTAAAGAACGCTGGGGCAACCTATCAGCGTGCCATGGTAGCTCTATTTCACGACATGATACATCACGAAATATAGGTCTATATGGACGACATGATAGCCAGATCTTAAACAGAAGAAGAGCATCTTGATCATTTACAGAAACTGTTTGAGAGATTAAAGAAATACAAACTGAGGTTGAACCCAAATAAATGCACATTTGGGGTGAGGTCCGGTAAACTCCCAGGCTTTGTTGTCAGCAATAAAGGTATTGAAGTGGATCCTGCCAAGGTGAAAGCAATACAAGAAATGCATGCTCCTCGTACTAAGAAGGAAGTCAGAGGGTTCTTGGGACGATTAAACTACATTTCCAGATTCATTTCTCACCTAACAGCTACTTGTGAACCAATCTTCAAATTATTGAAGAAATATGAAGTAGTCAAATGGAATGATGAGTGCCAAACTGCCTTCGACAAGATCAAAGAGTACCTGAAAGAGCCTCCTTTTTTGATGCCACCAGTCGAGGGAAGACCATTGATCATGTATCTAACTGTTTTGGAAAATTCAATGGGGTGTGTGCTGGGGCAGCATGACGAGTCTGACCGAAAAGAACATGCTATTTATTACCTGAGCAAAAAGTTTACCGACTGTAAAATAAGATATTCACTGCTCGAGAAAACTTGTTGTGCTCTGGCTTGGGCTGCTCGCCGGCTAAGACAGTATATGCTGACCCATACTACCTTATTGATATCTAAAATGGGTCCAATAAAATACATCTTTGAGAAACCTGCTCTCTCTGGGAGAATAGCGAGATGGCAGATGATCTTGACAGAATATGACATCCAGTATACTACCCAAAAAGAAATAAAGGGCAGTGTGCTAGCTGATCACCTTGCTCACCAAGTTGTGGAAGACTACCAGTCCATGAAGTTTGAATTCCCAGATGAAGACATCAAGATGGTAAACAAATGTGAAGAATTTAGACCATATGACGGACCTGAACAAGGATCCCGATGGACCCTGGTTTTTGATAGGGCATCCAACGCACTCGACAATGGTATATGTGCTTTACTCATATCTCCTGAAGGGTGTCATACTCCCTTTACTGCAAGACTCTGCTTCAACTGTACAAACAACATGGCAGAATACGAAGCCTGCATTTTTGGTCTCAAAGCTGCCATAGATTTAGGGATCAAATCCTTAAATGTATTCAAAGATTCAACTTTGGTCATCAGCCAGATCAAAGGGGAATGGGACACCAAACACCCAAACCTTATCCCCTACAAAGAACATGTGCTGACATTGATCCCACATTTTGAGAAAATGACCTTCGAGCATTTCCCGCGAGAAGAAAATCAGCTAGCAGACGCACTAGCCACAATGTCATCCATGTTTAAACTTAAATGGGATAATGAGGCTCCCCAGATCACCATTGAACGAATGGGTGAACCAGCTCACTGTCACGAGATTAATATTGAAGAAGTAGTGGACCAGCCTTGGTTTCACGAAATCAAGAGGTATCTCGAGGCTCAAGAATATCCAAAAGGAGCTTCAGTCAATGGTAAGAAGTTCTTAAGGAGATTCTCTGCTAAATTCTTCCTTAGTAATGGCATTCTCTACAAATGCAACCATGACTCTGTTTTGCTCCGTTGCATAGATAAGGTTGAGGCAGAAAAGATCATGGCTGATCTACATGAGGGCACTTTTGGCACCCATTCCAGTGGGCATATGATGGCAAGAAAATACTACGGGCAGGTTATTACTGGTCTACCATGGAAGCAGATTGCTATCAACACTCTCGAACTTGCCACAAGTGTCAGATCTATGCTGACAAGGTGCACGTACGCCCGGTTCCTCTGAATGTCTTGACGGCTCCTTGGCCCTTTGATATGTGGGGCATCGACATGATTGGGGAAATCAAACCAACAGCCTCTAATGGACACTGCTTCATTTTAGTGGCCATTGACTATTTTACAAAGTGGGTTGAGGCGTCCTCTTTCGCTTCTGTTACCAAGAAGGTTGTAGCCCGGTTCATTAAGCAGAATCTCATCTGTCGGTATGGTATCCCGGAGAGGATCATCACAGACAATGGTACGAATCTAAATAATACTATGATCACCTCCCTGTGCGAGCAATTCAAGATCAAGCATCACAATTCTTCCCCTTACCGGCCAAAGATGAATGGTGTTGTCGAAGCCATAAATAAGAACATTAAAAAGATCATACAGAAAATGACAGTCACATACAAAGACTGGCATGAGATGCTACCATTCTCTCTGCACGGGTATCTTACCACAACATGCACATTAACCGGGGCAACACCCTACTCTCTGGTATACGGCATGGAGGATGTCTTGCCTATTGAGGTCCATATCCCCTCTCTGAGAATTATGAAGGATGCAAGTCTAAACGAAGACAATTGGATCCAGACTCGACTTGATCAACTGAACTTCATTAATGAGAAAAGGCTTACTGCTGTCTGTCATGGTCAGATATATCAAAAATGGATGATCAAGGCTTTCAACAAAAAGGTCAGACTCCAAGTATATCAAGTCGGGGATCTAGTGATCAAACGCATCATACTGCCGCAAGGTGATCCCAGGGGAAAATGGACTCCTACATATGAAGGATCGTTTGTGATCAAAAGTATATTCTCTGGTGGAGCAATGATCTTGACCACCATGGATGGCGACGACCTGCCGCACCCTGTGAATGCAGACATAGTCAAAAGATACTACGCATAAGAGACCCGCTAGGTTGACACACCTAGGCAAAACAAGGGCATCTCAGCGAACCAAAAAGGTTCGGGCAAAAATTAGGGATAAAACAAAAAAATTCGTACACCCGACAAACTGAAAACCCGAAAGGGCGGTACAGGCAAATGTTAGGGAATTAAAACGTATGACTATGTCCTGTTGGATCACCTTACGGACGACCTGCAAACTCGATGGTTCTGATCAATTCAATCAGCTCCAGACAAGGCAACAAATATATAAGATGCCCAGAAACACGACGGCTATAGCAGAATGGGAACCCCATGGGATTATTTCACATAGCTATCTTTTCTTTGTATCAAATTTTCATTTTTTACGACGACATTCTCTTACTAGAATGTTTGTCTCATTGTACAAAAATACTTACTCAAAGTCAATACAAGGATATCCCTTTGAAAATGCAAAACTATCTATTTTTTTCTTTACTATTGTGTTTTGTTTACAAAAACGTCCAATGATTTATTTTTGAACATATGCATTTGAACATAATTACTGTTTTCAAATGAACAAAATAAAAAGACAATCACTAATGGCTTTAAGAGGTAGGGAGATCTCCCTAAGATATTTCCATAAAATCCCTTGCAGTGTGCAGTTTAATCCCCAGCGGAACAAAACTTCCAGTTATCAATCCCCAGTAGAAGTCGTCCAATTTCTCAGGATTCCCCAACAGGATTTTACAAGCACTACACAACATTTCCCTTACAATAGAGTTTATTTCTCTAAGCTAAAATTCATAAACACTTTAGCTTCACAACATGAAGACTTACACTCTATATCCTCAACAGCAGCCGGGGATTTATTTTCCCCCAATCCAACAACACTGCAACAGATTAGCTCACATATGCATACCTCACATCCATATATCATACACATTGATAACATGAATGCATGTATCACAATCTCATTATACCATGCGTTTCATACAACATGACTTTGCATATTAGCTAACATTTTACCCTTTTCAGGATAAGGTTAATCAATAGCTACCATTAACAATGTTCAAAGGATTTTCAGATACAATTCAGATACGCTCCCGACACGGATGCCATCCTGATACTCATTCAGAGTCAACTTTCAGATACAATTCAGATACCCTCCCGACACGAATGCCATCCTGATACTCATTCAGAGTCAACTCTCAGATATAGTTCAGATACACTCCCGACACGGATGCCATCCTGATACTCATTCAGAGTCAACTCTCAGATACAGTTCATACACGCTCCAGACACAGATGTTATCCTGATACTCATTCAGCTCTCAGATATAGTTCAAATACGCTCTAGACACGGATGCCGTCCTGATACTCATTTAGATTCAGCTTTCAGATACAGTTCAGATACGCTCAAGACACGGATTCCATCCCGATACTCATTCAGATTCAGCTTTCAGATACAATTTAGATACGCTCCAGACACGGATGCCATCCTAATACTCCTTCAGCTCTCAGATATAGTTCAGATACGCTTCGGACACGGATGCCATCCTGATACTCATTCAAATTCAGCTTAGGATATATTTCAGATACGCTCCAGACACGGATGTCATCCTGATACTCATTCAGATTCAGCTCTCAGATACAGTTCAAATACGCTCCAGACACAGACGCCATTCTGGTATTCATTCAGTTTCAGTTTACGGATACGTTTCAGCAATCATTTCTGGATGGCCTCTACAAGCCCATCTCCAACAACTTTCCATCATATCTCCAAAGGGCATATTTAAGCCCATTCCCTATACCATCAATCATCACATCACCGAGTGCAAATTTCTGTGCACTCTAATGTCCAATCATTTTCCACCTTCGAGTCACGAATGGCAGAACTCGCCAATCTAACTCTTCAGGCTTAAGAAGATTGAACAGGGGTTGCTATTGTACCCTAAAATTTTCCCTCTCATTTATCAAGAATTTTCTCACAAGATCTCCTTTGGCTCAAGAATGCACTAGGGATTTAATCAGCTCAAGACACCTCTTTAAGCACTGATGACCAAAATTAGGGTTTGAGATTGCACAAGGATATTTGAACTTCCAATGCCCCATATTACTTTCATGGATCATAATGTACTCTCAAGATTACTCATGTCAAGTTTCAAGCCTTGGATCACACTTTTGCTCTGTCAATTAAGGAGTTGACCTAAAAATCAACTATATTGGGGAAAAAGTTAACTGTGGCCAATTTACAGTCAAAATTCACAATTGTTTATCCACATAAACATTTTAAACAAATATGTATCATTTGATCACGTTTGGACCATAATTACTCAAGAAGTTCGATCAAATCTTCAAAAGGGCAAAATGGTCAAAATTAGGGTTTTGACTGGGAAAGGGAAATTTCTGATTTTTGACCTAGCAAATAATCAATTGGTTTAAGGCATGATCTCAAGAGTCCAATTGCATCATTTTCACCTAATTACATGGCTCAATACATTGCTCAAGTCTAATGGATTGACAGATGAATTTTCAGTCAACTGATCAAAAGTCAACTGTATACTGAAAAGTCAAACTTTGACTTTTTGGTCAAAATCAAATGTCAAAGATCACAATTCATAAAAGCATGTCAAAATATGAAACTTATTCATCAAGAAATCAAAAATTCAAGATTTCATATTGAAAAGTTAAAATTTCTAAACTTAGAAATTTTTCTAAGTGTTGGAAATTTCTTATTTTTTCATAACTTTGAGCAAAATTTTCACCTTGATGCAAGAGGATTCTGAAGAAACTTCCAACATGAAAGTTGTAGATCTCCATGAAATCTACAACATTTCTTTACACAACTTCTTCCAAAAGTGATTTAATCTCAAGTTATAATTTTAAGAACACATGGTCATGAAACAAAACACTTAGTGAAATTTTGCCCTAATTTGGTCAGGATTTTGACCCAACTTCATGGCACTTTTTCATATAGTTCCAAGGGGAATTTTCAAAAGTGATTCAAATATGGGTTGTATAGCACAGTACAAGATTTCCAAAATGTCAAATAACTCCTTGAGATCATTTTTGAGTAGGGAGATTCGAAGAGATGAAGTTAGGGTTTTTATCACTTGAATTACAAGTCATTTTGTGATGAACAAGATTCAAAATTCAAAGTTATGCTGCATAACCTCTACTTTGAAGTCCTCAAATCTGTTAGGCACTCCATAATTAATTTCTTTCACAACTGTTAGAGGTCTCATTTTAAGCATTCAATGCAAGGCCATGCTTTATATCCATTTTGGGAAGAAAGTGCACATTACCATTTTGATAAAGTGACTTTTTGCACAAAACTTGTTCTTGAGCCTTGCACTTGTTATCTTCTGATCAACATGTCTTATAACTCAAGAGAAACTTGTTAGACACTTACAATCACTTAGCCCATGCTTGTACCTCCTCTTGAAACTTGTTTTCCCACTTTTCTTCAAAATCAAGTAACCTAGCAAATAGCTTGTAACTTGTACTTCTGACTTTCCAAAGCACTAAAACCTCTTTGCTTATACATACACAAGCCATTTGCCACAAATCCCACGCATGTTTAAGCCCTGAAAACACTAAGAACATAAAATCACCAAAAACACTTCAAAACTTGTCATTTCTGAGTTTTGAAGCCAATCTCCAAATTTACTCGTGCGTTTCTTGGCCTTTTACTTTCAAAAGCTTCTAAACCACATACACAAACAATCCTAACACCTGCAGCACCACTGTAACACCTCCATCATCATCCACCATTTTCAAAAAAAGCACCTTGCACCTTGACTTCTCCAGAACTCCTCAGGCACTTTCAACTCAAGCTAATCATCACATTAGCTTCCTGGGAACTTGAGGAAGCTAATCCAATCATTGGAACTCACTGAAAGCTTCTCAAACTCCAAACATGATACCATCTTGCAAGGTAAGTTTTCTGACTTTTGAACTCTTCATACAAGCATCATTAAAGGTTTATTTGTGAATTAAAAATGTAGATATCATTGCCCTAAAGCTAACCATGTTCATAGTTTTCATTAATTTTTCTTGAGCTTAGCGAATTTTAAGATTGAAGTTTCTGAAATTTTTAGGGTTCAGATTAGGGCCATTAAAATTTATGCTTGTATTTGATCTATAATTTTATTGCTTTACATTTCTGAAATCGTGAGGAAATTTGCTACATGTTTCTTGTTTACACTTTTCATTTTTGTCGAGAATTAATCAAGATACAGAGGCTCTGGCTGGGCGTGAGGTTGAAGATAAAGTTCATGCCATGGACTTGTTTACTATCATATTTATTGTTTTGATTATATAAACAGATGTATAGCCACCTCAGTTGTAGAAGCGCGCGCTTGTGACTAGAGCGACCTGGGTTCGAGCCCCAGTGGTAACCTTTTTGATTTTTTTCACATTTTTTTGCATTCTGACTTTCTTTTTGGCAGCGCTGGGCCTAACAGCTTTGGGCCCGACTCTCTTTTTTTATTTTTTATTTCTCACCCCCTGTTTCACTTACACAACCCCTGTCCCATTTTATTTTCTATTTTTCTTATATCATTTATTTATTTTCTTTTAATATATTTTACTTAATACAAAAATTATTAAAAAAAATAGATTTAGGCTTTTATTTAATTAAATTAATTTTTTACATAAAAATAAATTTATTTAATCACCTTTTCTTTTATCTTTGATAATTAATTTGTAAATTAATTAGAAGTTAGGGTTTTGATTATTATTTTCACAGATTAAAAATATTTTCTTAAAGCAAATTACTTTTTTTTCTCAAAATAAATTAACATTAGAACCAAGTTTGTTTTCTTTTATCAAAATTAAGTTAAAGCCTAGTTTTTCTTTTAATTAAATAATTTTTATACTAGTTTAATTTAATTAAAACTTTTTCACAAACAAAACCCTAAAAAAAACTTGTTTTCTTTAATTAAGTTAATTCTATTAACTTAATTTTAATTTTCTTATTTTAGTTAATTATTTTCTTTTAAGTTAATTAGGTCAAAACGTTTTATTTAACAAAATCCAAACAAAATTCATTCCTTATTCATTCATACTTGTACATTATATTCATTTAATTTCTTGTACATTTATCTAAATCCAATATGGTTGTAATAGATAAATAGGCTTTATTTTCTTGCAATCCCCATTTGAAATTTGTACACCCCCTCTCACAAGTATTGTAATAGCATAGTAATTTTAAATTCCGCAATTTATCGCTTTATATACAAATGCTAGTAATTAGGGTTTGTATGGAAAGACTAAAACCAATCAATTAGAAAACCCTAATCAAAGACAAAATCAAGCATGAAAACAATACACTTGCACACAAGCACCCTCTAGGGTAAAATCCACTTGATTGTCTTAAAAAATAGCCATATTACGCATGTGAGGTATCTTAGCAAAGAAAAGCAAAATACAAGATCATAGTCCCTCGATGATGCTATCTATGTTGCCTTTCAAATGATCTTAGTCCCTAAAAGATAATGCTAAGATACCTTGCAACATTGCTAATCATGGTTATACAATGACCCACGCCCGTCCCGTTTACATCCAAAGATAGGGTTACTTACCAAATCAATGGTAAGATAACAATGTCAAAGAAAAGAGGAAATGAACATGAAAGACTTTTGAGTAGGTAGAATGCTCCTAAATACTTGCTCCATTTAAAAACAAAACATCCTTGATATTTTCAAAACAAACACCTACACTTTCAAAACATCTTGCAAAACTTGAAAACATTTTCAAAATATCAACACCTTTGTATACATTCTTACGAACGAGACTCATTACAAAGTTTGCCTAAACAATGGCCTCTTTACAAAATACTTTCAAAAACCACACAAAGCACAATTTCAAACAAAAGCAAGTGATCTAGCAAGTAACTAAGAGCCCATGGAAAACCATGGATGAAAAGGATGCTAATACCTTCCCTTTTCATAATCTCCCCCCGAACTCAAGAAATAATCTCAAAGGTCTTTCCTGCGCTTTTCACCTTTCCTTTTGGATAAAATAAAAGTAGGTGGCGACTCTTGCTAACCACAATATTTGCGATCAAACACAAAACAAACAAGTCAGTTCTTCCACCGTGTCACAGTGTGGATAAAAATATTGAGGCCCAATTCAAAAGGCCCATTATTGGTAAATTAGGTGAAGAGGAGGGAGGAAATAATGGGGACATATATTCCACCACCACTAGAAATCAAAGTGATCCTTGTTTACCCTCTAAACTATAAGTATTTACCACCTATAGGGGGTCTCCATGTAACACCCCAAAATAATTAGATTATTTATTTAATTATTTAATTATTTTATTAATTTATGTTGAGTATTTGTAACTTAATTGTGATGTTTATGTGATGTACGAATGATCATGATGCTTGATATGATGTTTTGTGTGGTGTATGATAGGATGATAGGAATTAAGAAGGTATAAAGTATTTTAGAGTAATTTAGATAATTAGAATAATTAGTTGGAATTAAGTTAATTAGTTAAATAGAATAATATTGGTGTTAGAGATGACAAGGGCATAATGGTAAATTAGAAGAAGTTAAGTGAGGGCAAAGGTTGAAGGACCATATTAGGGGTCTAAGGGTTAAGATTGACAAATAGAGAATATTGAGGTTTGAGCGATTCATTTTGTACGACCACTTTAGAAAGAGAAGCATAGAGAAGAGGCTAGAGCACAAAGGAAGAGGAAAAGAACCCGTTAGAATGCAAAGAAGAAGTATTAATTTCTAGGAGAAATTTAAGGTAAAGGTGTTTATCGTTGTTATTATAATTGATTTAATGTTTAGATAATTGTAGGTTGTGTCGGGGTTTTAAGATGTCGATGTTAATGTGATATTTTGATGAAAATTGGTGAAATTATAATGTTTTATTGTAAAGAATTGATGCATATGATGTATGATAATTTGTGTTGTTGTTATGTGATGAAACTAAGTGAATCTATGGTCAATTCATACCTGTACTATGGAGAAATAGTGTAAAAATTGGCACTATGCAGTGCAAAAATAACAACGGGGAAGTCTTGTTCGCGTTGCATCGTCGAGTGATGGATATGTATCAGAGGGCGAGTAAACTTCGCCTAAGAAATGCCACGCAAGCAAGAGGAGAAGGAGTGGGGTGAAAAACATGGCCCCTAGATTTTTGTATGGGGGGGGGGGGGGGTTACGTCGCTTCAGCGTCGTCGGGCGACGCAGAAGCAAGATGTGGCTGTCGGGAGAGCAAGATGCATCGTCGGCCAATGGACACTGGAGAAACTAGAGCCCATGGAGTTTGATATGAGGATGGTTCTATCGCTCCCTCATCGCTGGGCGTGCCTCATGCAAGCATCCTGCTTCACCAGGCGAGCACTAGGTGATGAACAACAATAGTATTTTAAAAGTGTCATAACTTGAGTTTCAGGACTTCGATTGACGTGCCGTTCGAAGCGTTAGGAAGCTAATGTGATGAACTATACCTTGTTATAATAAAAAGAGTCATATGAGGTGTTTTCCAGTACCTATACTTTGATGAATAAGATGATTCAGTGATTGTTTTAATATGGTGTATGTGTATACAATGAATTGTTGATGCTATGATGATGTTGTTTTGTGTAATGAAGTATGTGTTAATATTTATGAAGACTAAATGAACGATGATGCGTTTTGACTAGCAATAGTAATTTGTTTACTAATATGTTCCACATCATGTATTCATGGCATAACTTAGGGCGTAGCCCAGTGATGGTTGCAGGATGTTGTTCTAGTGAATTTTGCAGGACGAGTACTCTAGTGATGGCCTCAATCCCATAGTGTGGATTAAGTGAAATTTATGATGTTCTATGATTTCAAGCAATAATCGGTCCTATTGGTGGGGATCTTTGGATAAAATGATAACGATGTCATCAGTGAAGTTTTGGTACCACATGCATGAATCTAAAGAAGTTGCATTACATTATATGTGGCATTGCATGCTGATTTAATTGACTGATATTTTATGAATATGTGTTTGTGATAATTGCTAATTGATGGTATTATCACGTGTCTGATGCGTATTATGATGCTTGAAGGTGTGAGTACGACATTAGGTTTTCGATGGTGTATTTCTTTGGTGTTGTATTATAACTACTATATTTACTCCTTGTGTCTTTTATAATGATTACGATTTACTCACCTTTGCTGCTTGTAAATGTTTCCTCAATATGTGGGTAACTTTCATGTAACCAAGAATAGTTCTTTAAGGCTTAGAGGATAGTTGCGGAGTGTGTTCTTTATTTCCTGTAGAATAAAGGGGTCTTGCTCTGATATGTAACATTGGGGATGGAATCGTTTGTTTTGAATAATCATGTTGTTCTATTTAATTTGAGATTTGAGCTACCCTTGTGGTAATTGATTTATTTTGATTTGATGAAGTTATTTAGAAGTCTCTTAATAAAGATGTTTGAATTATGAATTTCTGTTGCGAGTAAGTTGCAAAACTATAGTTGTTAATTATTGAGTACTTAACGTAATTGACTTTTGAAAACCCGTGTTACGGAGTAGGATGTATTTTATTATGAAGTTGTTTGAAGAAAATGTGACACCCTTTTTGGTGAATTACTCTGATTTATTTATTGAATTATTCTATGAATATTCCTTAGGATTTAGAAGGGTGTTACATTAGTGGTATAAGAGTAGGTCGGTCCGTCTGACCAGATTTTCTTATGATATGTATGTCCTGTCGATTGATTAGTATGAGTGCACTATCGATGCATGTTTTTGAGATTAGTTTTCTATGTGTAGAATGGCTGGAAGAAATGATGTTGTGATTGTTGCTACTTTATAGGCCGTTGCCCAGGCTGTGTATCAATAGTCCAATGTTGGTGGGAATGATGGATCCCGTGTTTTGGAGACATTTCAGAGGAATCATCCGCATGTTTTAAAAGGTAGATACGATCCTGATGGAGCGCAGACTTGGCTCAAGGAGATTGATAGGATATTTCGAGTCATGGATTGCTCACAGGCGCAGAAGATGCAGTTTGATACGCATCAACTGGTAGAGGAAGCTAATGACTAGGGGGTTAGCGCATGTCAGAGAATGACAGTGGTGGGTGAACTTATTACTTAGGTTTTGTTCAACAGGGAGTTTCTGAGGAAGTAATTTAAAAAGAATGTGCGCAGAAAGAAAGAGATTGAGTTTCTGGAGTTAAAATAAGGGAACTTGACTATGAATAAGTATGCTTTAAAGTTTGTGGAACTAGAAAAGTATTACCCAAATTACATTGAAGCGACTGCTAAGTTATCAAGGTGTATCAAGTTTGAGAATGGTTTGCGTCTGGAAATCTAACAGGCAGTTGGATATCAACAGATCCGTGTGTTTTCACCGTTGGTGATTAGATGTAGGATCTATGATTAATACATCAAAGCTTATTCAACTTTATACAAGAGTTTGAACGAGAAGAGAGGTGTTGTACCCCAAAATTTTCCCTCCCATTTTTACTCAAAACATGCTCCTAGAGGTCCTCAATTGCTCAATGTTGACCAAGAATTGACCAGACAAATTCTCCTCCTAAGCAATGAACCTCTAGCTAGGTTTTCACTTTTAATCAAGATGTGTGAGCTCCAAAGGTCCCAAATGTTTTCCATGGTCCTAATATGCCTTCAAGATTGTCCATGCCAAGTTTCTTGCCTTGCACTACAATTTTGCTCAGTCAATTGCTCAAATGCTTGAAAATCAACTGTGCTAGGTCAAAAGTCAACTATGACCTATATACTGTCAAACTTCAAGATTTTTGGTCAAAATTAATATTTTGAAGTGATGTCCATCATTTGATCAAGGGTTGATCATGATTACTCAAGAAATGCTCCTAACCTATCAAAAGTAAAAAATTGCTAAATTAGGGTTTCTATAGGAAAAGTCAACTGAACTTTGACTAGGCATAACTTTCACATGCTTCATCCATTTTTCTACAACCAAATCTCATTTTGAAGAGGATCCAATTACCCACAACTTCTCTTCAGCCCTCAAGTCCAAGAAATGCACCATTTGAAAGATAAAAGCTCATACATTACAAGTCATTTTTAGAAAGTCAACAAAAGGCACTTTTTGTCAAGACCATTTACATCAAGATAAAATCTTCAAATGCAAAATTTATCAAAATAGGGATTGAATTAGACATCTTGGGCTTTCCAAAAAGTTTAATATCATCACCATGAGATCAAAATTGAGCAAGTTATGGCTTTCCCAAGTCAGGAAAATTTGGGAAATTTCAAGAATTAGGCATTGAGCAAACTGGAAGTTTTAGGTCAATGGCTTAGTTTCTTGGACTTCAAGCATCTTCCTAAGCTTATAGAGGACCTATAAAATCATTCTTACCATGTCTTACATTTTATACCTATTTTGTACATATTTATTTTATTTTATTCAAATAAATATAAAATAAAATGTATAAAATAATTGGAAATGGGCTTTGAGAATTTGGGCTAGTGTTTTGGTCAGCCTTGGGTGCAAGAATTCGTGCAAACAATGTCCAAGTTCATCCAAATTTGAAAAGAGACAAGAGTTCCATGTCTTTTTAACAAAATTAAAATTCTCATTCATGGCCTTGAAGAACATGTTTATGACCGTTTCATTCCTTGCTTTCTTGTTCCATCCATCTCCTCTATTTATACAACACACTTGCAAGTCAAATGGACACGAAAAATAGCCAGAAAAAGCTCTACAATTTTTTGCAAAAATTATCAAAGTTTCCAAATTTGCATCTTCATTTCCAGCCATCCTTAGTCCAAACCAAGGACTCAAACATGTTCTTGAAGGTCCCCTGAAGCTTTTGTAATCATTACCATGCCCTGAAACATCACGAAACATCCCAGAAAGCTCACACGGTTTGCAACTTTTTCCAAATTTGTTTTGCTTGATTCATGTAAAATAAATCTGTTATGACCATGCATTATTAATCATTTGAGTGTTTGCAAGCTCCCTATATAGCTGGATTGAAGTTTTGATGCAGGAATGACATTTTGCCATGGTTAGGGTTTGGACCTCTGAATTGGGGTTTTTCAAATCAGTCAAAATTAGCCCAAAATAATGGTACCATCATGCTCAGGAGATCGAGGCAAATTGATCCATGGGCTCACATTGAATTTATGTTGTGTATTATGGATTTTATAGAGTGCAGGTGTTTTAGTGACAAACAAAAACTGTCACTATAGGTCTTGAACCTAAAGCGATAGAGTGAGGAAGAAGACAAGGCGTGGCAGCTTCCCATTGGTCCATTCAAACAGCGTGCATGTTTTTTTATTTCTCCAATATTGACATTTTATTATATACTATATTATTTCATTTTATGTAACGAATGGACAGGTAGTTCAAATGGCAAGGCAACATGTGTAAAGGGGTGAGGGCCTGGGTTCGAGTCCCAGGTCCAGCATTTTCTCATTTTATTCATGCAGATCCCATGTAAAGCATGGTCATACATGGACCATGCACCCTCAGCCTACACCATCAGATGTACATTTGACCTGGATCAAGGCGTCCAAACTGCAAGCTCACCGTGGACATACATAAGTTGTCCCCACTGGATTTTTTTGGCAAGTCTGGGCTTCAGCTTTGGGCTCAGGTGTAGCGGTATAAATGTTTAAGATTAAGCCATTGGATTGACTATACTTATATAGATCAAAATAAAAACCGACACCGCGCTTTATTGTTTCCAAAGGAATGGGAAAAGAGCGAATAACCCAAAAAGAGGTGGAAAGATTCTAGGGAAGGGGGTTGGTTATGCAAAGGGAAGGTATTAGCACCCTAAACATCTACGGTACTCCGCAGGAACCTCTTTGTAAAATCTATATGTCTTGGCTATAAAAAATGTTGTATAAAAATAGATGGTGGAGGCGAGATAAGAAATATTTTTTGATTTTTTTTGCACCCGTCGCAGTTGCGAACCTTTAGTGCCTACGTACCACCTTTCATGCAATAGGGGATCAAGGTACATATAGTTCACCTTTGAAAATTTTTAAAACACAAGTGTGTTGGTTAATTTTATGAGATAAGACATCATCGTCATTGTCCTTGTGGAAAAACATATTTACTACCCATAATCATGAGAAAGGAGAATTTGCATCATCTCAAAGTGGAGGATATGGCTTGGATTTTTAAAAATCAACAATGCCTCACTCAACACTCAAGTGGAAAATATCTCTCTTTACTACATATTGTAGAAGTATAGTTGTTTGCGTCACTATAAGTATTGACAAGTGTCCACTCTTTTGAGAAAAGTTTTTAAAGTAAAAAGCCAAAGTGGCAAAAATGGTTTGAAATGAGATTGATTGACTTTTAATCTTCTCACCAAAAAAATGTCAAGGTTTTATTAATGTTGATTGAAGTTTATTTGTGAAAGATGTTTTGAAAATGCATGGACCTAAGTCCAAGTTTATTATGAAAGTAGTTCAATTTTAAAAATAAGAAGAGTTTTTAAAAGGAGGGAGAAGATTTTTTGAAATTTAAGAAGACAGGAGGAGAAGAAGAGGCTATCCTAAAGCATAAGGTAAAAGCTAGGGATAAGAACCACCTAACCAACAAGAAGCCAATACTTGACATTATGAGCCAAGATAGAATTCCCATTCTTTGGATTGAAACCAAGCAAGCAAAGATACTAGACCTATTATGAGAACCAAACTTCAAGTTATTAAGTCTTCATAAAACAATTGGGCAGAGTAACGACTGTATTACAAACAAGGAATGTAATCACAATAACCTGCACACAAAACAAACAAACAACCCAATGTCTTGTGGTAAACCTCAAGAACTCCAGACAAAATATCAATTAAGGTCACAAGGTCTCCAACATAGGCCAAGGTTCCTAATCCTAAGTCCAAGAAGTCCAATACTCCATAATGCCAAAGATAGTAACCAAATAGTCCAAGTATCATTAAAGTTTTTTATGGTTCATGTTGATTATTAGGTGTCTTAGAAGAGAAAATAAAAGGCTCAAGTGAGCAAAATAAAAATGACATGAAATGTAATGCTTAAAGAAAATGGTACATAAAGCATAAAAAATAAAAGGGCACAAAGTAAAAACAATTTAATAATTAGTGGTTAGTTGGATGACCATCTTGAAACTTGCATTTGGAACTCATTAGAGGATTGGTACAACCAAAGCCTCCACACAACAAGTTGCATTTGCTTTTTGTCAAGTATATCATCCATTTGGAATCCTCAAAAGTACCATTTAATGATCAACAATGTTTAAGTGATCCACGTTGACCAAAAGTGTTGTAGATCCATTAGAGGATTGGTAGAACCAAAGCCTCCACACAATGAATCTCAAGGTTATTGGATCAAAGAGATTAAATTAGCATACTTGAGCTTGCAAACATAGGTTTGGTCCACGAATGGTCATTTATTCGAATCAGGACAAAATTTAGCGCTATGTTAAGCAATCGTAAGTGGACTTATATATAAGTCATACCTATTTTGAGGCCGGTCAATAGAAATCTATGCACCATTTGTTTTGAGACATGATATATAGATTATGCTCCAAGAACACTTAGTGCAATGAGAAAGGGACAAGATAAAGAGGGGTGAGAGAGAATATACAAACCACATTTGAATTAAATTTAAATCAAACTATTATTAAAATCATTCATCCATTTTTATGGAGTTAGACTCAACACCATGGATCCAATGATGCTAACAAAGTTCATGACCAAAAATTTAATCCAAGATCAGCCAAACAATAATCACAAAATAATATTGCATTTAATATATACATAAAAAAAGGTTTTAAAAATGTTTTAAAATAGAAATAAAAGAGAAAAATATCAACTATATTCAAATTAATCAAGAAAATAAAAGTAAGACCATAGAAAAATCAGAAATGAACTAAAATGATTTTATAAAATTTTTGGGAATTTTTTAAAAGTCAGAAACTATTTTTAAAATTAAAAGAAATGAGTAAAATAAACCAAAAATGATAAAAAATAACAAAGTCAGAAATAAAAAATAAATGAGGTCAACAATATTTGTCACAATATCATTGGATCATTCCATAATTTTTTCAGAATTTAAAAATGTATAAAAGTATTTTTAAACATTTAAAACAAATCAAATAAAGTGAAAATTTATAAAAAAATATCAAAACACAAAATAAAATTTTGAAAAAATAAAAATTAAAAGAGAAAAATCAAAAATATTTTTCATAATTTGTTCAGATTTTTTTGACTAAAAATGAATTTTCTATGATTTTTTTGAAATTTAAAACAATTAAATATAAAAATAAGAAAAGAAAAATAAAGTCAAAAATATGTGGACCATTATGTGAGAGTCAAAACGCGTTAGTAATCAAATCCAAGGGATCTGGCACGCTGTGCATATCATGGTAATTAGTGAATAAAGCACTGAATCAAATGTAAATCAGAAATTCAAAAAATCAAAACGGCGTTGTTTCATTGGTTGAAGGATGATTCGTTGGTCATCTTCAACCTCTATCCAGTCCCAAAACCAGGTTGCTCAATCTATAAAATTAGAGCACGAGACCTATGCCATTCGATTCGTCAATTCAAGACGAAGACAACCGCACCTTCGTGATAAATTTATATAAACTGTAACTCAAGCAATTTGGAAAGAAAGTTTTGAAAAGGGATTTGGAATTTCATGGTCAAAACAAGTTTCCAGATAAAAGTAAGTATTGCAAATAGAACTAGGGAAATGAGAGCATCACAATGATATCAAAGTTTTGAAGAATTGATTAAATAATCTACTATTGAAATTGAGTTGCATAGCTCTGAAACCGGACTTCTATGGAGCAATATAGTGCACGATTATTGAATGTAATTATAAGGTTAGCTTCAGGTAAGATCAAGGAAGGTAAATTGATGAAAAAATTGGATTTAAAAAGGCTTGAAAATAGATTTCAAAGTTGTAGAATTTTGAGTTATGGGACAAGTTTGGCAGGGTGATTTTGGTTATCCAAGCTTGAGAAAATGAATGGGGGATGACCCTCTATTTATAGGGAATCAAATGGAATGTCCAAGCGTGTAAAATGATGAAGTTTGAAGGGAAATCATGTGAAGTTGCAAACAAGAAAATTGTGACTTCCAATTTGATCAAAACTCATCCAAAACGCGCGTTTTGTTGTGCTAATCACTTCTGGAAGTTCACTAAACCTATTTAGAGGCAAAAACACGCATAAACAAAGTGTTTAGAAGCTAAACCAATGGTTTCAAATTCTGACTTTTGAAGAAACTTCAGTTCCAAGTTACCAAGTTCAAATCAATGGCATTCTCAGCTCAAGGGGTCTTAGGGCATGATTCTTGATGCTTTAGAAAGATGAGGTTACAAGCTTTGCAATGGAAAAAGAATGGAATCAAATGGATTCTTGATCTGAAAGTTGCATTGAGTCAAAGTTGGGGGAAAAAGTTGACTTTCCATACTTAGAAATATTTCAAATTTTTCTTCAAAAGTGACCTATAATGTTTTGCATCCAAACATGGCCTTCCACTTGGAATTTGCTCTTGACAAAAAAATATGGCATGAAATATACCTCTTGAATGACATTTTGAAACTTAAACCATTCAAAATCTCCAAAATTTGAGAGAGTTATGAATTGTTGAAGTTGGCAAAGAATCATGAAATGACCTATAATCTTTTGTATCCTTAGGGAATCTTCCATCTATTTTATCACTTTGCACATAAACTAAGGCATAAAGTTAACATCCTAAAGATCATTGTAGAAAAAGAATGGGCTCAAGGTGATAAAAATTGACCAAGTTATGATCATTTGAAGTCACACATGAGAAAATGGGGGCTCATTTGGAGGACTTGTAATCTTTCTTCATCATCAAGTTTCTTCCACATGAAAACTCCTTGAAACTTTTGAAGTGATTTGTTGATAACCCTTTGAAGATAAGTATGTTTTTTGAATCACTCAAAAATACCAAAAGATGATCAAGATATGCTTCTTTGAAGTTTAAAATCCTAGCTCCTAGATCAAGAAAATGCTTTGAGGAACTTTGAAAATTTTGAACAAACTTCTTGTGCCAACACAAATACTTTGTAAATAGAAGTTGTTCAGGATGAAAATGAGAATTAATAGCCACCAAAACCACTTCCATATATTGATAATTGAGAGGAATATGCACTTGTGACCAATGAGAACAAAGCCTTGTCCAAGCATGACAACTTCTTCAATCAACCCCTTGTACTTTTGAATCAAATTTGATAACCTTGAAATGTGGTGAATCAAAATAACCTTGCCATGCCATTTTTTCCAAAACAAATCCAATGGTGAGGTTTGAACTTCCCAAGCTTTATTGACTAGGGCATGGAAATAAACTCATGAACTCATGGAGAAACTTGCTAAATCTCATTGCCTTTACCTACATTAGTAACAAGCAAGACAAACCAACATTGTATTTTATAAATTAAAAGGAAAAATAAGGACAAAATATTCATGACCACAAAAGAAAACAAGTCAAGGTGCTTGGTGATTCCTCAAAGAGCAAAGCTAAAGGTAGGGAGGAGGACCAAAAACCCTAATGTGATCTTGTTGTGATTGAACCAATTTGGTATGATGAAGGGATCTTAGGGGCAAAAATTGGGGTACAACACCAGCGAATTTCCAAACATCACCCCTTTTTATTATTTTTTTGTTATCAGGCCCATTTAGCCTTTTGGTTATTTTGTTTTAGTTTTATTAATTTTGGTTTTTATTTATTTATTAATTAAACAAATAATCAGAAAAAAATCACAAAAAATATTAAGTTAGTTTTTTAATTAAACTAACTTTGGTAAATAAATTAATTAAACTTTAACCTTTTCTTAATCTAAAATAAAATAGAATTAGTTTTAATTTATATGTTTAAATTATTTTCTTTTTTATAACAAAAAACAATAAACTTATATTATTTTCTTAAATTAACTTTATTTTCTAAATAGATTTTAGGGCAATTTTCATTATTTTTCTAAAATCAAAAATCAAAGACAAAAAAAGGATTTTCTTATTAGGGTTTTTAGACGAACTTTCAACCTTTGCGCGTTACTTATTTTTTCCGCATTTACATTATTGATGCAACTGTATATTGAGATATAATAGTAATTAGGCTTTACTTTCTGCTTTTAATTTCTGCACTCCCAAGTTTTGTACATTGTAAATATCCCCTCCCCAAAGCCATGTAATAGCGTAGGGTTTATTTTCGCAATTTACATTCTTTTGTACATATTAACTTCTAGTAACTAGGATTGCATGACAAGACTGAAAACAAAAAAGAAATGTTAGCAAACCTAAATGCGCAAGATAAATACTTGAACTAAACACAATTTCACATGCACACCTCTAGGGTATCCCACTTCGGTAGCCTTCGGAAAACAGTCACAATTCTCGAAACGTGAGAAGTTTTAGTGGCTGTCCTCTAGTTTGAAAGATCACAAGTCCCTCGAGGACCCTCTCGATGTTTCCTCGGTTAAAAGTGATCTTAGAACTTTAGGAAAGTTACTAAAATTCCTTGCCAAGTTGCCTTCGTGATCGTAACGCCCCTTTGAATGTCCCTCAAACATCTAACGATAGAGCTACCTACTCACTAATAGTAGGATAGCACTGTCTAAAGGATAGGAGGAAAAGAATGACCTTTTCGAATACAAGTCGATATCTATTAGATGCTTGCTCAAAATAAAAACTTTCTACACTTACACATTTCAAAAACAATCTTCAAAAATATTTGTTTTGTCAACACTCTTGAGGACTAATACAAGAGTTAACACAAAGCGAATCACCTCACTAAGGCATTTTCAAATACTTTTAAAAAGCACAAAGCACAAGCAATTTTCAAAACATGAGCTAGCATCTAAGAGCCCGTAGATAACTATGGATGGAAAGGGTGATAACACCTTCCCTTTCCATAATCTACCCCTTACTCAGAAAACTCTCAAAAAGGTCTTTTTTTGTTCTTTTCACCCTTTCCTTAATTTGGATAAAAGAAAAGTCGGTGGCGGCTCTTGCTTACCGCAACATTTGTGAACACAAATGCAAAACCAGTATAAACAGTCGGCTCTGCCACCATATCACAGAACTGGAGGCTCCGCTGGGACTTAATAAAAAGTGGGGTTACCTTAGAGTTTAGTTCATCATTTTTAATTGCTTTCCTTGTATGCTTTGTTTGCTTTGCTTTTAAGGGTTTTTGCTTGGGTTACTTGTAAAGATCCTACACCCGGATCTGGGGCACCTTTTAGGTAAGTAGCAATAGATCGTGGGGACTGTGCAGGGTATAACGACATGGTTGAAACGATAGCTATGTTGATGCGGCACATTTGTTGGTATCGATAGCCCTTGAGTAGTCAAGGAGAATACGAGGCTGTTGTGTGGTGTCATGAAGTATCATCTGACCTTAGAACCTTTAATTAAATAACTTGGCCATTAGGAAGTAGTGAGATAGCCGTATTTGGTGTAGCCCGAAGTTGGTTGATACTCGATACTACACTCATTGAGATTTAACTCTCGAGTTTCGTTTGGTGGCAAGTCAATTGTCGATCGGAACAAGACTTGTGGGAAAGATCAGTGATATTGAGATCCCTTAGAACCCGATTACATTTTAGGACAGGTGGAACCAACTAAACTTCAAGAGAGTACTTACCTGAAAACCCATGCAAGCCTTAAACCTAAGGTCTTTGTGTGATTTGCTTGTGCTTGTTGTATTTGTGTTTTCTTAGCATAATCATGATATCATAACATCATAACATGGCATATCATACTAAGCATTTCAAGGATTTTTAGGACTTATCTTTGTGTTGTTTTGTAGGACATGGCATCCACTCGCAGGAATACTATCCGAGTCAACCTCATAAGGGTACCTCCTCAACTCAAGGAATTAGCATAAAGGGTTCCTGAGAGCTCTCCGTTCACTGAAAGACATGGTCGACTTCTCAATCTGGTCACCTCAAGCCCTAATGAAGAAATGTTGAAGATACTCGTTCAGTTCTTTGATTCTTTACATCACTGCTTCACCTTTCCTGATTACCAATTGGTGCCTACCATGGAGGAGTTTTCTCAATTATTGGGGGTGCCCATTCTTGATCAGTTACCCTTCAATGGTATGGAAAGAGACCCAAAACCTAAAGAGATTGCTCATGCTATATCTTTACAACAGTCCAATATAGTGGCAAATTGGGAAACAATAAGAGGCGTCAAAGGGTTTCTAGCTAAGTTTCTATTTGAGAAGGCTCACAATTTTTGGGATACTCTGTGTAGCGGTAGAAATGTTCAAGACTATGCCATTGGATTGACTAGACTTTATACAAATCAAAATAAAAATCGCCACTGCGCTTTATTGTTTCCAAAGGAATGGGAAAAGAGCGAATAACCCAAAAAGAGGGGGAAAGATTCAAGGTAAGGGGGTTGGTTATGTAAAGGGAAGGTTTTAGCACGCTAAACATCTACGGTACTCCGCAGAAGCCTCTTTGTAAAATCTGTATATTTTGGCTATAAAAACTGTTGTATATAAAATGGATGGTGGAGGTGAGAAAAAAATGTTTTTCTTATAATTTTTGCACCCGCCGCGGTTGCGAACCTTTAGTGCCTACGTACCACCTTTCGTGCAATAGGGGATCAGGGTAAACGTAGTTCCTCTTTTAAAAAATTTGAAACACAAATTCGTTGGTTAATTTTATGAGATAAAACATCACTGTCATTGTCCGTGTGGAAAACACACCTACTACCCACAATCATGAGAAAGGAGAATTTGCATCATCTCAAAGTGAAGGATATGGCTTGGATTTAAAAATCAATAATGCCTCACTCAACACCCAAGTGGAAAATATCTCCCTTCACTACATATTGTAGAAGTATAATTGTTTGCATGACAACAAGGATTGATAAAAGTTTAATCTTTTGAGAAAAGTTTTAAAGGTAAAAAAGCCAAAGTGGCAAAATGGTTTGAAATGAGATTAATTGACTTTTAGTCTTCTCACAAAAAAAAAGGTCAAGGTATTATTAAGTTGGTTGGAGTTTATTTATGAAAATATTTTGAAAATGCATGACATAAGTCCAAGTTTATTATGAAAATACTTCAAGTTTCAAAACAAGAAGAGTTTTCAAAAGGGGAAGACGATTTTTGAAATTAAAGAAGATGGGAGGAGAAGAAGGGACTATCCTAAATCATAAGGTAACAACTAGGGATAAGAACCATCTAACCAACAAGAAGCAAATACTTGACATTATGAGCCAAGATAGAATTCCCATTCTTTGGATTGAAACCAAACAAGCAAATGATACTAGACCTCTTGAGAGAACCAAACTTCAAGTGTATTAAGTCTTCACAAAAATTGGGTAGAGTAACGACTGTATACGGGTGAATTCTAGATTACAAATAAAGGATGTAATCACAAAAAGCTGCACACAAAAACAAACAAGCAACCCAATTCCTTGAGGTAAACCTCAAGAACTCCAGACAAAATAATCAGATAAGATCTCCCAGATCTCAAAGATAGGCCAAGGTTTCTAATCCTAAGTCCAAGAAAAAGTCTCATGCTCCATAATGCCAAGGATAGTAACCAAATAGTCCAAGTGCCGTTAAAGATTTTTTAGGGTTTATGTTGATTATTAAGTATCTTAAGAAAGGGAAATAAAAGCTCAAGTGAGCAAAGTAAAAATGGCAAGAAAACAAATGCTTAAATGAGCAAATATGAAAATGGCATGAAATGTAAATGCTAAAAGTAAATAGTACATAAAGCATAAAAAAGAATAAAAGAAAAAGATAAAACAAGTCAATAATTAGTGGTTAGCTGGATGACCATCTTGAAACTTGCATTTGGAACTCATTAGAGGATTGGTAGAACCAGAGCCTCCACACAACAAGTTGAATTTGCTTTTTTTCAAGTATATCATCCATTTGGAATTCTCATAAGTACAATTTAATGATCAACGACGTTTAAGTGATCCACGTTTACCAAAGGTGTTGTAGATCCATTAGAGGATTGGTAGAACCAAAGCCTCCACATAATGAATCTCAAGGTTATTGGATCAAAGAGATCAAATTAACATACTTGGGCTTGCAATCATAAGTTTGGGCCAGAAATGATCATTTATTTGAATCAGGACAAAATTTAGCGCTATGTTAAGCAATCGTAAGTGGACTTATATAGAAGTCACACCTATTTTGAGGCCGGTCAATAGCAATCTATGCACCATTTTTTTTGAGACATGATATAAAGATCATGCTCCAACAACATCTAGTGCAATAAGAAAGGGATGAGATGAAGAGGGATGGAAAAAAATATACAAACTACTTTTGAATTAAATTTTAATCAAACTATTATTAAAATCATTCATCCATTTTTGTGGAGTTAAACTCAACACCATGGATCCAATGATGCTAACAAAGTTCATGATCTAAAATCTAACCCAAGATCAGCTAGAAAATAATCACAAAATAATATCACATTTAATATACACAAAAAAAGATTTTAAAAATGTTTTAAAAATAGAAAATAAAGAGAAAAATATCAACTATGTTCAAATTAATCAAGATAAAAAAATTAAGGCCATAGAAAAATCAGAAATGGATCTAAATATTTTTATAAAATTTTTGGTAATTTTTAAAAGTCAGAAACTATTTTTAAACTATTTAAAAATTGCTCAAACAAACAAAAAATAGGTCAAAAATAGTAAACCTCAATATAAAATTCCATAAATTTTTTAGAAAATAAAAAATATGCAAAATAATATTTATGAATTTTTTCAGAATTAAGAAATGCCAGAAAGTATTTTTTAAGTAATTAAAAGAAAGCAAATAATTCAAAAAAATACAAAAAAAATATCAAATGTCAAAATAAAAATGTGAAAAAATAGTCACGAGATCAGAAATAATTCAAAGTATTTTTGTGAATTTTTTCATAATTTTTGGATAAAAATAAAAGAGTTATGAATTTTTAAAAATTTAATCAATAAAAATATAAAATCAAAAAATAAAATAAAACCAAAAAGATGTGGACCATCAGATCATAGTCAAAACACGTTAGTAAGCTGATCCAGTGGACCAGACGCGTTGTGCTTGATATGTACCTTAGTGAGATACGCATATGATCAGAAAAAGGGCAACTAATGAAATTAAATTGTTTGGCATGCTATCATTGGCTGAGACGAGACATGTCATCGTCTTCAACCTCCAGACACCCTGCAATGGGGATTTTGTGAGATCCTTCAAATAGAAAAATTAGGATCTCAGGCTAGTATCATTGAACTCGTCTCTTCAAGACGATTCTAACACCACCATCGCGCCAAATTTATATAAGGTATGGAGAGAGATATGGATCAAAAACTCAGAAAATAGCGAGCACCTTCAATTTGAGATTTCTCTCTCAATTCTCAATGGATTTAAAAATTGTAAGCAGCATTGGAATCAAGAGAAGGAGTAGAATAGATTAGTTCTTGATTTGAATCCAAATGGTGGAGAATTCTACCTTTTGGAAGTTCAAGGAAGAAGCTCTGAAACTGGACTTATGTAGCTTGAATTATGGCTCGTTTTGATTGGTTTAAGTGCTGGAGAGTTTATATGATGCTTAAGGATGATGAATGCGCAAATTTTTTTGGAAAAGGAAGCTTAAATCTCAGAAACTGAATTAAAAAAAGATGGGTTCGTGTGAAGTTTTGGCAGGGTGTTTTTGGCTCTCAAAGCTTGAAGAAATGAATGGGGGATGACCCTCTATTTATAGGGAAGTGAACTGGAATGAAATTGGAAGAAACAAGGAAGTTTGGAGGGAAATTGAGTGAAGGTCGGGCACGAGTGAAGTGTGACTTCATTTCCATCAAAACTCAACCAAATCTTGCATTTTGTGGTGCTAATCACTTATGGCAAGTTTTCTAATCAAGTTTAAATAAAAAACACACATAAATATGGTGTTTAGAAGTCACATTATGGATTTCAAAATTCTGACTTTATGGAAAATCCAGTTTCAAGTTACCAAATTCAAATCCATGGCATTCCCAACTCAAGGGGTCTTAGGGCATGATTCTTGATGCTTTAGAAAGATGAGGTTACAAGCTTTTCAATGGAAAAATAATGGAGTTAAATGGCTACTTGAGATGAAAGTTTCATTGATTCAAAGTTGAAGAGAAAGGGTTGACTTTCCATACTTAGAAATATTTCAAATTCTTCTTAAAAAATGACCTATAATCTTTTGCATCCAAACATGGCCTTCCACTTGGAATTTTCTTTTGAACAAAAAATATGGAATGAAGTAGATATCTTGAATGACATTTTGAAATTTAAACCACTCAAAATCTCCAAAAATTGAGCAAGTTATGACTTGTTGTAGTTGTCCAAAAATCATGAAATGACCTATAATCTTTTGCATCTTTAAGGCAACTTCCATCCATTTTCTCACTTTGCACATAAAAGAAGGCATATAGTTCACATCTTCAAGATCACTATGGAAAACGAATGGACTCAAGGTGATGAAAATTGACCAATTTATGATCATTTGAAGTCACATATGGAAAATTGTGGATTCATTTGGATGACTTGTAATCTTTCTTCTTCACCAAGTTCCTTCCACATGAAAAATCCTTGGAACTTTTGAAGTGATTTGTTGATAAACCTTTGAAGAGAATGATGTATTTGGAATCACTCAAAAATACCAAAAGGTGAGCAAGATATACTCCTTTGAAGTTCAAAACAATAACTTCTCGACCAAGAAAATTCCTTGGAGAACTTTGACAAGTTTGAACAAACTTCTTGTACCAATATTCTTGCTTTGTGAATAGAAGTTGTTGAGGATGATAATGAGGAATCATAGCCACCAAAACCACTTCCATATCTTGAATTTTGACAAAAATATGCTCTTGTGACCAATAGGAACAAGGCCTTGTCCAAACATGACAACTTCTCCAATCAACCCCTTGTACTTTTGAGTCAAATCTAATAACCTTGAAATGTGATGAACCAAAGAAACCTTGCCATGCCAATTCTCCTAAAACCAATCCAATGGAGAGGTTTGAACTTCTCAAGCTATATTGATTAGGGCATGTAAATAAACTCATGAACCCATGGAGTAACTTGTTAAATCTCATTGCCCTTCACCTACATGGATAACAAGCAAGACAAGCCAACATTGTATTTTATTATTTAAATGAAGAAAACAAAACAATACTCATGATCACAAAAGGAACATAAGTCAAGGTGCTTGGTAATCCCTCAAAAGGAGCAAAACTCAAAGTAGGGAGGGGAACCAAGAATCCTAGTGTGATCTTGCTGTGAGTGAATCAACACGGTATGATGAAGGGATCTTAGGGGCAAAAATTGCGGTACAACAGCTGCCCTTATTTAATTTTCTTCTATCTGGAGATACAAAGGTTAAAAATCTTCGTGTCGACGCGATCGAAGATACTTAAATATAAAAAAAACCCTATTTTTGGCCCTAAGATGCCATTGAAATGCTTCTGATCATGAATGCATATGAACAGTACCAAAGAGACGCAAAACATCACTGGGGATGTAACAATACTAAAAGGAACAAAGGAGCACCCCCACTAGGAAAATAAATCACTGGTGGACTCAGGGAACTGAATCAGAGAGGATGGTAGAATGGTCAAAGGACCCACGAACTTCTACCGAATGCGAAGCTACCAACATTTACCGAAGGCAAAGAGAAAGATAACAAACACCGACGTTCACTGCCGATGTCCTACCAACTTTCACTGAAGGTAGAAAGAGAATATAAAATCATCGTTGTTCATTGACGATGGACTATCAACGTTCACTAAAGATAGAAAAAAGATAACAAACATCGATGTTCACTGCCGATGTCCTACCAACTTTCACTGAAGGTAGAAAGAGAATATATAAAATCACCACCGTTCACTGACGATGGACTATCAACATTCACTGAAGATAGCAAAAAGATAACAAACACCGATGTTCACTGCTGATGTCCTACCAAATTTCACTGAAGGTAGGAAGAGAATATATCATATCACCGCTGTTCACTGACGATGAACTATCAACATTCACTGAAGATAGCAACAAGATAATAAACATCGACGTTCACTGCCGATGGCCTACCAACTTTCACTAAAGGTAGAAAGAGAAAATAATATCACCGCCGTTCACTGACGATGAACTACCAAAGTTCACTGAGGGTAGAAAGAGAATATATCATATCACCGCCGTTCACTGACGATGAACTATCAATGTTCACTGAAGGTAGCAAAAAGATAATAAACATCGACGTTCACTGCCGATGGTCTACCAACTTTCACTGAAGGTAGAAAGAGAAAATATCATATCACCGCTGTTCACTGATGATGAACTACCAATGTTCATTGAGGGTAGCAAAAAGATAACAAACACTGACGTTCACTGCCAATGGCCTACCAACTTTCACTGAAGGTAGAAAGAGAAAATAATATCACCTCCATTCACTGACGATGAACTACCAACGTTCACTAAGGGTAGAAAGAGAATATATCATATCACCGCCGTTCATTGATGATGAACTATCAACATTCATTGAAGATAGAAACAAGATAACAAACACCGACGTTCACTGCCGATGGTCTACCAACTTTCACTGAAGGTAGAAAGAGAAAATAATATCACAGTTGTTCACTGACGATGAACTACCAACGTCCACTGAGGGTAGAAAAAAGATGACAAACACCGACGTTCACTGCCAATGGTCTACCAACTTTCACTGAAGGTATAAAGAGAAAATAATATCACCGTTGTTCACTAGCGATGAGCTACCAACGTTCACTGAGGGTAGCAAAAAGATAACAAACACCGACATTCACTGCCAATGGTCTACCAACTTTCACTGAAGGTAGAAAGAGAAAATAATATCACCACTGTTCACTGACGATGAACTATCCACATTTACTGAAGATAGCAAAAAGATAACAAGTTTCCCCAAGATTCTGGTGTTTCTCCTAGAACGGGTCTCAACTTCTTCTTTAACCAAGGCGCTCCGTCTGGAAAGGATAATACATAAGCTGTCTCAAATAAAGAGACTTGTTATTTGTGGTCACAAAAGATTGTAAAAGGAAATTACTTTTTTTGGGCAAGAGGTATGACTTCCTGGGGAAATGCCATGATGTTCTTGCTAAGGGGATAAAGTCTTCTTGTGCAAAATAAATGCACCAACCAAAGCTTGGAGTTTTCAGAAATCCAAAGTGAATAGCATTGCCAGGGAACCATAGATCCAAACCAGAAATAAACTGGAATGAAACCGTCAACCTGAATACATCCTTTGAGAAATAAACTCAAGAGGGAAAACAAGATCCGTCTAAATAAGGAATTGTACCGAAAGGCTAAGGCAAAAATCTTCTATGAGGGACAACTCAGTAGGGAAATTGAAAGAATATACGTTTTCTGCTTAAGACTAACGCTCTAATGAAAAGAGGGTAACTTATCCCTACAAAACAGGGTAATATGTCAACAAAAATATTAACAAATGTCAATGAACAATGATTTTCCAATTTTAGCTATGCATGATGTATGCATGAATGTTTGAGTGTTATCATGTGCATGCTGACAAAAAAGATACACAACATGGGGAACAACCAGAAAAAACTGCCTCGAGCACTAACAACACTCGGATAAGCTTCAACCAAGATGATCATTCCAAGAAAGGTAAAGGCCAATTGTTGAAACAAAACCCACTGTCTGCTTTTAACTTTACTGAGGAGAAACATAATCCAGAGGTAGCCAAATCAAACAGATACCGGGGTAGAACATCCTTCTTCAGGCTTCATCGGGGAAACCAATGTTTTTCAAAAGTAACATGCCTACTGGAGATTGCAAGACCAGTCTCAAATAAAGCAGACTGACACCGAAACATCCAAACTTTGCTGGGGAATTCAAGCCTACTTCACTGGAGGAAAATGCGGATTGAAACTTCACATCATGAAAACTCATAAAAAGGAGAATTGAATCCAAACTTGACCGAGGATACCGGAACCATAAACCCAATACGGCGAAAACAACCGAAGTAGACCTTCCCGAGGGGAACAAAAATTCTCAAAACAACTGGAGTTTGTCCATTCCTGGGTCACCATTTTTGTTGTCATTGTTTCATCACAAATCTCAAAGTAAAAGTAAATTGTAAAAATATTTTATTTTGAAAAATCAATTTTGTTATTTAATCTCTCTGCTTTAAAAGTTATTATCCGTAATAAATGGAGTCTTTGCAAGCTAAATAAAATAAGAAACACAAAGAATTGGGTAATAGCTCGAATTTCATTAATATAATGGTAGTCTGTGAATGGAGAGACTCCATAGATGATTACAAAGTTTGGGAAATGGTAATACATAATGGAAAAGATACATTGAGATACAATGACCACTATCCCCCCTAACAACTTTTGAAATCCTGAGCAGTAGCTTTTGTTGAAGTATGGTGAGGATCCGAGAAGATTGTTGCTTCAACGATCAAGTCTTGTCTGACGTAGTTACTTGCCAAGAAAATCCATAACTTTTGCCTAAGCTGCCCTTGCGGGTTTTCAACTTAGCAGGAAATTTATTCTGTTTATGTCTCTAATTTTTGCCTAGACCGCCCTTTCGGGTTTCCGGCCTACCGAGATTGTTCTTTTTTTTCCTAATCCGCCCTTTCGAGTTTTCAACTTAGTAAGCTGTTCTTTTATTTCTTTAGGCGAAGTATTTCTTGACTGCGTCAGCATTCATGGGACGTGGGAACTCGCCATCCATAGTTTCAAGAATTAATGCACCACCAGAGAAGGCTTTCTTGACAACATACGGGCCTTCAAAATTGGGAGTCCACTTGCCCCTAGAATCAGTGTTGAAAGACATGATCTTCCTGAGTACGAGGTCGCCTTCTCTGAATTCACGAGGTTTGACCTTTTTATCAAAAGCTTTCTTCATTATTTTTTGATATAACTGGCCATGACACAAGGCTGTCATCCTCTTCTCCTCAATCAAATTCAATTGGTCAAACCTGTTCTGGACCCATTCAGCCTCCGTCAACTTGGTTTCCATTATCACATGCAACGAGGGAATCTCTACCTCGACTGGGAGTACAACTTCCATTCCATACACTAAGGAGAACGGGGTTGCTCCTGTTGAAGTGCGGACAGATGTTCGATATCCATGCAAAGCAAAAGGGAGCATTTCATGCTAATCCTTATAAGTAATTACCATCTTCTGGATAATTCTCTTGATATTCTTATTAGCAGCTTCAACAACCCCATTCATCTTAGGCCTGTATGGAGATGAATTATGATGGACAATCTTGAATTCTTCACACAGTTCTGTCATCATCTTGTTGTTCAAGTTCAAGCCATTGTCAGTGATAATCCTGCTTGGCACACCATACCGACATATAAGGTTATTCTTAATGAAGCACACAACCACTTGCTTAGTAACATTGACATATAAAGCAGCCTCCACCCACTTGGTGAAGTAATCAATTGCTACTAAGATAAAACGATGTCCATTCGAAGCTTTGGGTTCTATCATCCCAATCATGTCAATACCCCATATAGAGAAAGGCCACAGGAAGGAAATCACATTAAGAAGTGTCGGAGGCACATGGACCTTGTCTGCATAAATCTGGCATTTATGACACTTCTTTGTGAATTTGTAACAGTCAGATTCCATTGTCAGCCAATAATAACCTGCCCTTAGCATCTTTTTAACCATCAAATGTCCATTGCCATGAGTGCCAAATGAACCTTCAGGAATCTCATGCATCAACATGTATGCTTCGTGTCTATCCACGCATTTGAGCAAGACCATGTCATAATTTATCTTGTATAACACATTTTCATTGAGGAAGACACTGCCAGCCAATCTTCTCAGTGTTTTTCTATCTTTCTTCGACGCACCAATCAGGTATTCCTGATTCTGAAGAAAATGCTTGATATCATAATACCATGGTTTTTCATCTGCTACCTCCTCTGCTATAAACACATGAGCGGGCCTATCCAGTCGTCGGACCATAATTCGGGGTATATCATTCCAAGTATTCACTTGGTACATAGAAGCCAGAGTTGCCAGAGCATCCACCATTTGGTTTTCATCTCTAGGGATGTGATGGAATTCAACTTTATCGAAGAAGGGTAATAATCTTCTAGCATAATCTTTGTAAGGGATCAAGCCGGGATGACGAGTATCCCATTCTCCTTTAATCTGATTTATTACCAAAGCTGAATCACCATACACATCAAGAATTTTAATTCTGAGATCAATAGCTTCTTCGAGACCCATGATGCAAGCCTCATATTCTGCCATATTATTAGTGCAATCAAATGTTAACCTTGCAGTAAAAGGAATGTGCGATCCATGAGGAGTGACAATCACAACACCAATTCCTTTACCATAAGCATTCATTACTCCATCAAATATCATACTCCAACGAGATTCAGGGTCAGGACCTTCCTCAGGCAATGGTTCATCACAATCTTTCACTTTCAGGAACATCACATCCTCATCGGGGAATTCATATTCAGCAGACTGGTGATCCTCCAATGGTTGGTGAGCAAGATAATCTGCCAACACACTGCTTTTAATAGCCTTTTGAGTGCGGTATTCGATATCATATTCAGATAACAACATCTGCCAGCAGGCAATTCTCCCAGTAAGAGCAGGATTTTCAAAAATGTACTTGATTGGATCCATTTTGGAGATTAACCAAGTGGTGTAATTCAACATATACTGCCACAAATGTTTTTCTGCCCAGGCCAGAGCACAACATGTTTTTTCCAGCATGGAATATCGCGACTCACAATCAGTGAATTTTTTACTGAGATAATAGATGGCGAACTCTTTCTTCCCTGTTTCATCCTGTTTTCCCAGAATACAACCCATGGATTTATCTAACACTGTCAGATACATAATCAACGGTCTTCCTTCTACGGCAGGGAGCAAGATAGGAGGTTCAAGCATATATTCTTTAATACTCTCAAATGCCTTTTGGCAGTCATCCATCCACACACAACCTTGATCTTTCTTTAACAACTTAAAGATTGGTTCACATGTTGCAGTCATGTGGGAAATGAATTTAGAAATATAATTCAAACGCCCGAGGAAACCTCTGACTTGCTTTTCAGTTCTTGGTGCTGGCATCTCTTGAATTTCTTTGAATTTATCAGGGTTAACTTCAATTCCTTTCTGGCTAACAATGAAACCCAACAACTTCTCTGATCGAACACCGAAGGTGCATTTATTTGGATTCAAGCGGAGATGATACTTCCTCAAACGCTGAAATAACTTCAACAAATCTTCTATATGCCCTTCTTCAATCTTGGATTTGGAAATCATATCATCAACATATACTTCAATTTCCTTGTGCATCAGATCATGGAATAGGGTTGTCATAGCCCTCTGGTACGTTGCACCAGCGTTCTTCAACCTGAAGGGCATCACTCTATAATAGAATGTTCCCCAGGGTGTGATAAACGTTGTTTTTTCCATGTCCTCTAGAGCCATTCTTATTTGATTATACCTGGAAAATCCATCCATGAACGAGAATACTTTGAATTTTGTTGTGCTATCCACTAACATGTCGATGTGAGGCAATGGAAAATCATCTTTTAGACTAGCTTTATTTAGATCTCTGTAATATATGCACATGCGGACTTTTCCGTCTTTTTTCGGTACTAGGACAATATTGGAAATCCATTGAGGATACACTGACGTCACAAGAAAACCAAAATTAATCTGCTTTAGAACCTCCTCTTTGATCTTTACTTCCATATCTGGGTGAGTTCTTCTTAACTTTTGTTTAATTGGCGGACACTCTGGCTTCAACGGCAAACGATGCTCGACAATATATGTATCTAGACAAGGCATATCTTGGTAAGACCAAGAAAAAATATCCACATACTCTTTCAACAACTCAATCAAACTTCTCTTCACATCGGGATGCACCGATGCTCCAATCTTGACTTCATTAGAATCTTCTTCTGAATCCAAATTGATCACTTCCAAAGGCTCTTTATATGGCTGAATGGTATTTTCCTCATGCTCAAGCAACCATGAGACCTCTTCTGGAATATCATCATAATCTTCTTCTTCAACCCCAAACACGGGACATTCAAAGTTGGGAGATGGTGCAGGGTCATTGTATTCAACGGGTTTTTTTAATTAATCTGCACATATGATTTATGATTGCATTTAGAAACTGACACATATAACAAGTGATCATGCATATTGAATTTCAGTTATTATTTATTTTGAAAGGTTTTTTCTTCTGATTACCATTTTCCGAGAAAAAGTAGAAAAATAAAGACATAATTTGGGAAGCAAAGACAACTTTTATTAATGATCTTAAAAGTCACATCAAACAGATAAGCCCTACAACATTAATACTTCCACCTTGGGCAGAGTGAAAGCTTTTCAAGAAAAAAAAGATTAACAAATCAAATTACTTTGAAACATGTATGCAAGAGGGAACATCAATGGTGACCCAGTTCTGAACCCTGACTCCATGCGTCACATAATTCGGCATTTCCTGCTCTGCTTCATCCTCCTCAACAACATTAATTCCATAATCAGTTGGATGGAGGTAACCACCGCTGCAGAAAACATCATGATAGCTGCTCATAGTAGACTTTTACTTCAAACTTTAGCCTTTGCCATTCTTCGAAGAGAAACCCAAGCCAGTTTTCTTCTTGTTCACGGGTGGATCCACAATTCATCCCCAAACTGCACTAGAACCATTACGCACAACCTGTTATGCGTCCTTCAGCGAGACCATGGAATTCTCATTTCCCCTTATGTTGTCAATGGATAGGGCTTGGAACTGGGTTCCAACAGCAGCTTCATCTGCTTCTTCAATACTGAAGGAGGACAAATGAGATATCAACAATACATGCTCCCCATTTATGATCACTACCTTCCCTTCACGCACAAACTTTAGCTTCTGATGCAAAGTTGAAGTGACAACCCCTGCTTCATGTATCCATGGCCGTCCTAGTAAAAAACTATATGCGGGAATAATGTCCATGACCTGGAAGGTTATCTGAAACAAATGTGGTCCTATATGGATAAGTAAGTCCACTTCACCGATGACAGATTTCCTCGACCCATCAAATGCTTTCACAATGATGCCACTCGGGCGCATAGGTGTTCCTTGATATTTCAACTTCATGAGAGTACTCCTCGATATAACATTCAACGCGGACCCATTATCAATTAGCACATTAGATAACGAATCATTCTTGCAGTTCATAGATATGTGGAGGGCCAGGTTATGATTCCTCCCTTCATCTGGTAATTCATCATCACAGAAACTCAAGTTATTACATGATGTAATGTTTCTAATTACGCTGCTGAATTGATCTATTGGCATGTCCCTCTCCATAAAATCTTGATCTAGTACCCTCATCAAGGATTCTCTATGAGCAGAGGAGTTCATTAATAAAGCTAAGATATATATCTTTTAAGGAGTCTGCAATAGCTGATCTATAATTTTGTAGTCTCTTATCTTAATTATCTTCAAAATATCATCCACTTCTTTATCTAGCGTAGCTCCACTAGTATCTCTTGTAGCATTCTTAGGTTCATCATTCTCCACAATTTTCTTTCCAGCAGCGACATCTCTCTGAACAACCGGCGCAAACACATGACCGCTACGAGTCACCCTGCTATTTTCAGCTATATTTCTAACATCGGGTATTGGCTGGATGGGAACTTCCACACCGTCCTCCAAGATTGTAGCGTTGTATTTGTAAGGCACAACCTTATCTGATTTGCAGGGGATAAGACCTAGAAAACTAATTACCAATGGGGTAACGGCCGGCTTGCTATGGTACTCCACTTCAAATTGGGCTGGTGCACCGAAACAAGGCACAATGACGTTTACCCCTTCTTCAACACAACCAGTCATCAATAAGTAATTTCCGGAAAACAAATCTTCGTCTGAAGAGAAATACTCATCCGCGGAGGCATACTCTTCCTCTGACTCTTCTTCCTTTAAATAAACCTCAACCATATCAACTTCATGATAATCATCCCTCTGATCTGTGATCTTGATAGTTCCATTGTCTAACAACAACTGAACACCCCTCTTCACGAATGAACATCCTCGGGGATCTCGACAACAAACTATGCAAGATCCATATTGCTGTTCCACCTGACCAGCCGTATGGCAGAAGGTAGCATGCAACTGTACGAGATCCTCATTCATATGCTCCACATCAAAAATTCTGAATTCACTAGGACATCCAGAAACCATGTTCACTTCCTCTTCATACTCTGCCCTAGGCCTGATTATGTGGGTGAGGCCCTCATCCATCATTTCCTGTAAATCAGCCTTTATCTTATCGTAACCCTGGATATTTATACTGCAAATAGCACAACCTGAATGGTCATGCGTATAGTAGCTAAATTCACAAAGGTCTGCATGCATTTTCACCAAATCTCCTCTAACCAGATTAATGTCAAAAATCCGGAAGTCGCCTGGACACCCGGCAACCATATTCACAACATTTACTCCCCCATGCTTGGGTAGAGGATTATCCTTCACATTAGGTCCCACGTCTTTGAAAGATAGAACACCAGACTTTCCCAATTTCTACACCTCATTCTTCAAAGGATAACAATTCTCAACATTATGCCCTGGTGCTCCCTGATGAAAAGCACATGTTTGGTCTGCCTTGTAATACCAACGCAATGGTGATGGTACGACGGGAGGTGGTTGTGTCAGGACCAACTTCTTCTGAATCAATGCTGGTAGTAACTCTGTATAGCTCTTGGGAATAGGGTCATAACTCTCCCTTCTCTGATTATACCCTTGATTCCCCTGCTGGGACGGTCTCTGATAAGCAACGGTAGTTGGAGCAACATTCATAACAGGAGTAACTGGGGAGACTTGTTGATGATGCTGATAATTCCTTCTAGGAGCGTTTACCCTCCTCTCTTGTATAATAGCATTTGCATCTCCCTCTTTCTTCTTGGTAAACCCATACGATGGCTTCTTTACACCTCCGAACACTTCACTTTTTGTCAAACGGCCTTCTCTTACAACCTCTTCCAAGCGGATATCCATTCCTACCATCTCAGTAAAGTCACTTGGCGCGCTTTCTACCATCCTTTCGTAGTAGAAAGCACCCAGCGTCTTTAAGAAAATCTTAGTCATATCCTTCTCTTCCATGGGAGGAATCACTTGGGCGTCTACCTCGCGCCATCTCTGTGCATACTCTTTGAACGATTCTCTGTCTTTCTGAACCATGGCCCTAAGTTAATCACGGTCAGGCGCCATGTCCATGTTGTACTTGTATTGTTTGATGAATGCTTCTCCCAAATCATTAAAAGTATGGATATTGGCGCTGTCCAAACTCATATACCACTTCAACACAGCACCGGTCAAACTATCCTGAAAAAGTGAATTAGTAGACACTGATCATCAGTATAGGTATACATCCTCCTTACGTACATCACCAGGTGAGCACGAGGGAAAGTGTTTCCCTTATACTTCTCAAATTTTGGGACCTTAAACTTAGCAGGTATTTTAACATTTGGGACCAAGCATAGCTCATTCACATTCTAACCAAATAGCTCTTTTCCCCTGAGGGCCTTCATTTCTCTCTGCATCTTGTCAAACTGCTCTTAAAAATCATCCATTCTGTCATAAAGACCCAAGTCTTCACTCGGCGGGGGGAAAGGACGACACACATCATCATTAACAAATGGAACCATATTCACCGAAGGAGGCACATCAGGAACACCATGCACCACAGAAGGTGCCAGAGTAACAATAGTCTGAACCATTGGAGTATCTTGAGGACCAAGATTGAAACCTTCAGGTGCAAAATTATCTGGCATTCCCCATGGATAACCTTGAGGCATGCAATTATGAATAACAGCTGGAGTAGAAGATACGGGAATAGTCGGAGCTTCAGTATTTGCCCTTGTTGGTTGAGGTTGAACACTCGGTGGCTGATTCTGAGCAGCCACCAGAGCTTCCATCAGAGTAGTCAAATTGGCCAATCCGACCTTTAAATAAGAAACTTCTTCGCGCAGCTCGCGATTCTCCTGTCCTAAGTTGTCCATCTTCTTTTTTAGATTAGCCCGAGTGTGGTAGTGATGAGTCAGCTTGCTGAACGAAGTAAAAAAGCTTGGTAAGACACCTGGGTATGCATAAAAAATGCAAGAAATATGTGCAATATGATGCATGATATGCAATGCACATGATTATTTTTACTTTGTTATTTAATATTTCAAGGGATTTAAAGTTTATAGACATATTGCAAACATCAAAATAATAAAGCTTTTGAAATACTGAATTTTTTTATTATAACAACTCCAAAATGGATTACAAGTTTCACTGATCTCAAGTACAAGATGAAAATACAATCTAAAACCCTGAGAAAAAGAACTGATGGAGATCACTCTATACGCTGTCGCTTCCCCGTGAGCCTGGCAATCTGAGCCTTCAACCTCTGGTTTTCTTCCATATGTCTGATGGAAATCTCCTTCCAATCATCTGAATTAGGAAGTGAGTAATCAAAACCTGATTGAGGATTAGGAGAAAACAAATCCCCTTGCCTCTCCATAGACTCTACCTCTCGACTCTCAAGGATCTCAATCAAGTTGTCATTCTCCTTCAGGTCTGCTCTGTAAGAACTCTCTAAAGTCTGGAACTTGTTCTTCCAAGCATCCCTTTCCCGTTGGATCCTAACCAAAGCTAGCTGCAGCTCTTCCTGATCATATAATAAGGGAGGAGTGGTCTTCACAAATAGATCAAGCATGGGTGTCTCCCGAGTATACGACATCTTTAAGTGAATGGCTCTCGATTGGATCCATTGAAGATATGGCTCCAAAGAAACAACACCCATATGTCCCAAATCCTTCCTACCTTTCTTATAAGTGTGACGCCAAGCCTTCGCAATCTTCTCCCTAGATTACCTATAGTATTCCCCTTCCTTCAGAAAGAAACAACTCAAATGAATACTATCCGATTTATCCCTCATCGGATAACCAAGCTTCCGCCATGTAAGAACATGGTTATAGTTAATTCCTCCCTTTGTACCAAGAAGAGGTACATTGCGGAAACTACCACAACTGTAAATAATCTCTATATCCTGGTAAACTCGATGATACCAATCAATATCCGAGTGAGTAAGTGCCATGATCTTAGGAGCCCAACGGGGTTCCTTCTTGACATCCCAAAAAGCATCAGACTGAGGCATATGAGAGATAAACCACCGGTACAACAGAGGCGTGCAACAGATAATCATTCTCCCATGATAAGAATTTCGAAGATGAATAGAGTAATAAACATCACCCAACAGTGTAGGAACTGGGTTCCCAATCATGAAAATCCTGATAGCGTTAATGTCGACAAACTTGTCCACATTAGGAAATAAGAACAACCCGTAAGCAAGTAGTGCAAAGATGGCCTCAAAAACAACTGTACTCTTCATTATAGTAAAGTAACGAGCTTTCTCGAATAAGAACTGAGCTGGTAATCCTCTAATCCCTCCTTTAGTAGTCATATGGGCTTCAACTTTAGACTTCCCCAGATGAATCAAGGCAGCAATCTCATGTGATTTCGACTCACCCTCCAAACTAGTAAAAGGAACACGATCAATAACAGGTAAATCCAATAGATAAGAATACTCCTCCAGTGTAGGCATCAATTGATAGTCGGGAAAAGTTAAGAAATGATACATCGAATCATAGAACTGGACCACGGTCAAGAGAATACCCTCCTTCATCTTCAACTTCATGATAGGAATAATGGATCCATACTTCTTCCGAAAGTCTGCAGAACACTAGATCTCGGGAATTAGACTGATTAACTCATCTATCTTGGGATCCTTGAAACTGTATTTCTCGGTCTTTCTCTTTCCAGAATCCATGGTTAAAAAGTACCTGAGATATTCACAAATAGTCAACCTTTAAATCCCTTGAAATATGGTTTCTTCAAAAGATGCTTATGAGTGCATGGATGCATGATGCAACAATCATACATAAGATCACACATATAGGGTTCATAGGTCCAATGTCACGAGCATGAGATCAAAGGTACTACCTATAAGGTGTTGGTCTAAAGTTATCACCTTCCGAACAAGGTTCTAGAGGTTCCTAGAGTATATATCCTTCCTTCAGATATTACCAACTTCCCGATTAACTCGATAATTAGTAATATTCTCAAGAAAGACTCGTCCGAGTGTAGTATCGCGTGACAACTATTTCCGGATTACTCCGTCATAACTTCCGCACTACACCTAAAAGGCCAAGATGGGTTTGGTACTCTACGGTCCTCAGTTTCAGCAGGCTCCCAGGTCAAAAGCAGTACGTCTTCCCGATTACTCGGTAAACGACACTACAGTCAAAGGGGCTTCCACTGAGTGGGGGATCTCATGCCTCCTTTTTTGGGATTACTCCCTCAATGTTAACATGACTATACCACCCGTCCTATCTTAAAGTTTGCCCAAGTTCGGGTATAGGACTTATGAGTAATCACCAAGCACCCTGAAAACCAGGAAAATCCAGACAAACAGACATATAACATATAACACATAAACAACAATAGCACATATACATATATAAACAAAGATATGCTTAACCCACTTAGGGATGGACCAGCAAGAGGTCAATCTTTCCCTAGTGAAGTCGCCATTTTTTTGTAGCGGTAGAAATGTTCAAGACTATGCCATTGAATTTACTAGACTTTATGCAAATCAAAATAAAAATCGCCATCGCGCTTTATTGTTTCCAAAGGAATGGGAAAAGAGCGAATAACCCAAAAAGAGGGGGAAAGATTCAAGGTAAGGGGGTTGGTTATGTAAAGGGAAGGTTTTAGCACCCTAAACATCTACGGTACTCCACAGGAGCCTCTTTGTAAAATCTGTATATTTTGGCTATAAAAATTATTGTATATAAAATGGATGGTGGAGGTGAGAAAAAAAAGGTTATTTTATAATTTTTGCACCCGCCGCGGTTGCGAACCTTTAGTGCTTATGTACCACCTTTCTTGCAATAGGGGATCAGGGTACACGTAGTTCCTCTTTTAAAAAATTTGAAACACAAATGCGTTGGTTAATTTTATGAGATAAAACATCATCGTCATTGTCCGTGTGGAAAACACACCTACTATCCACAATCATGAGAAATGAGAATTTGCATCATCTCAAAGTGGAGGATTTGGCTTGGATTTCAAAATCAACAATGCCTCACTCAAAACCCAAGTGGAAAATATCTCTCTTCACTACATATTATAGAAGTATAATTGTTTGCATCACTACAAGGATTGACAAGAGTTTAATCTTTTGAGAAAAGGTAAAAAATCCAAAGTGGCAAAATGGTTTGAAATGAGATTGATTGACTTTTAGTCTTCTCACATAAAAAAGGTCAAGGTATTATTAAGTTGGTTGGAGTTTATTTATGAAAATGTTTTGAAAATGCATGGACATAAGTCCAAGTTTATTATGAAAATAGTTCAAGTTTCAAAACAAGAAGAGTTTTCAAAAGGGGAAGAAGATTTTTGAAATTAAAGAAGATGGAAGGAGAAGAAGGGACTATCCTAAAGCATAAGGTAAAAGCTAGGGATAAGAACCATCTAACCAACAAGAAGCCATTACTTGACATTATGAGCCAAGATAGAATTCCAATTCTTTGGGTTGAAACAAAAAAAGCAAATGATACTAGACCTCTTGAGAGAACCAAACTTCAAGTGTATTAAGTCTTCACAAAAATTGGGCAGAGTAACGGCTGTATACAGGTGAATTCCAGATTACAAACAGAGGATGTAATCATAAAAACCTGCACACAAAACCAAATAAGCAACCCAATGCCTTGAGGTAAACCTCAAGAACTCCAGACAAAATAATCAGATAAGATCTCCCAGATCTCCAAGATAGGGTAAGGTTTCTAATCCTAAGTCCAAGAAAAAGTCCCATGCTCCATAATGCCAAGGACATCAACCAAATAGTCCAAGTGCCATTAAAGATTTTTTAGGGTTTATGTTGATTATGTAATTGCAAGCTTCTCAAGTCATATTTAAAGCATTTGTTTTGATGAAGACAACATGGACATCAACATTCAAAGGATGTGCAAAAAGCTTATCAATATCATATACAAGTCTTGAAGATTAGAAGAAGAATTATTGAAGAAACAACAAATGTCAAATGGTATAAATAATTCTTAATCTTGAATATAGATTTTCACAAATTTGCATTCATAATCATATACATATCCCACATTTTTAATGTTAACAAAAACTATGTTTGAAATCTTTTTCAAAAGAATTTTTTGAAAATAACCCTTTAGGAACCGGTTCCTCCCTAACAGGGAACCGGGTTCCAAACTTGTTCAAAAAACACGTCCCTGGAATTTGTACCAGGAACCGGGTTGTACCAATAGGGGAACTGGTTCCTGCGTGTTATTTTTGAATTCTGAGTTATAACGTTCACTAAGAACCGGATTCTGCCTGTATCGGAACCGGTTCCCAGCGAACCAGTGCAGCTTTTCTTTTGGTTTTTGAACATTTTTCAAATGGTATTCTTTCATGAATGCATTGCATATTTTCATATCAAATGGCATGAATGAAGAGGTACTTGTGACATTATAAAATGTGCAGATTTTTTATAGATTTAATATAACAACAACAACAACAACAATAAACCTTCTTCATATTAACAATTTTCATCAATTCAAATTTGCATATAAACTTTCATGTGTTAATAAATTTTATGAAACTTGCCATATACATTTTCATTAAGAAATCATTACAAGTTTCATACATACATTGTGAACATTTATAATCATTGCTTGAGAATTGTTTCTATCTTGAAGAAGAAGATCAATTGAAGATTGATAGTGCTCTCCATCTATTTCAAATAAATCATTGTATTACAAAATAAATTATTCCCTTACTATCCAGGATTGTTGTAAGTAAGTGTTGTGAGAGGATTGTTCTTCATTCACATTAGTGTTTGTTTGATCTTAAAGGTGTTAAGAACCTTTGGTCACCCTATAGGTTAGATAGTAAGCATAGGTTGTACAATTATTCTAACTATAGTGAAATCTCTTTCGTGTTGGAAAGGGGACTGGAGTACTCTCGGATTGTGAGGGGAACCAGGATATATCGCCGTGTTCTTTACTTTTCTGCTTTTACCGCTTTCATCACCATAATCAAGAAAAGATAAGATATAATCAAAACCTTCAAACACTTAACCAAAAATTACTACAAGTATTCTCATAAAACCGAATAAATTTTTATATACCTAATTCACCCCCCCCCCCCCTCTTAGGCACTCTTAGACTTACAGATTATTAAGTATCTTAAGAAAGGGAAAGAAAAGCTCAAGTGAGCAAAGTAAAAACAGTAAGAAAATAAATGCTCAAATGAGCAAAGATGAAAATGGCATGAAATGTAAATGCTAAAAGTAAATAGTACATAAAGCATAAAAAAGAATAAAAGCAAAAGATAAAACAAGTCAATAATTAGTGGTTAGCTGGATGTTCATCTTGAAACTTGCATTTGGAACTCATTAGAGGATTGGTAGAACCAAAGCCTCCACACAACACGTTGTATTTTCTTTTTGTCAAGTATATCATCCATTTGGAATTCTCACAAGTACCATTTAATGATCAATGACGTTTAAGTGATCCACGTTGACCAAAGGTGTTGTAGATCCATTAGAGGATTGGTAGAACCAAAGCCTCCACACAATGAGTCTCAAGGTTATTGGATCAAAGAGATCAAATTAACATACTTGGGCTTGCAATCATAAGTTTGGGCCACAAATGATCATTTATTTGAATCGGGACAAAATTTAGCACTATGTTAAGCAATCGTAAGTGGACTTATATAGAAGGCACACCTATTTTGAGGCCGGTCAATAGCAATCTATGCACCATTTGTTTTGAGACATGATATAAATATCATGCTCCAACAACATCTAGTGCAATAAGAAAGGGATGAGATGAAGAGGGATGGAAAAAAATATACAAACCACTTTTGAATTAAATTTTAATCAAACTATTATTAAAATCATTCATCCATTTTTGTGGAGTTAAACTCAACACCATGGATCCAATGATGCTAACAAAGTTCATGATCTAAAATCTAACCCAAGATCAGCTAGAAAATAATCACAAAATAATATCACATTTAATATACACAAAAAAAGATTTTAAAAATGTTTTAAAAATAGAAAATAAAGAGAAAAATATCAACTATGTTCAAATTAATCAAGGAAAAAAGAGTAAGTCCATAGAAAAATCAGAAATGGATCCAAATATTTTTATAAAATTTTTGGTAATTTTTAAAAGTCATAAACTATTTAAAAATTGCTCAAACAGAGAAAAAATAGGTCAAAAATAGTAAACCTCAATATTAAATTCCATAAAAATTTTAGAAAGTAAAAAATATGCAAAATAATATTTATAAATTTTTTCAGAATTAAAAAATGTTAGAAAGTCTTTTTTAAGTAATTAAAAGAAAGCAAATAATTCAAAAAAATACAAAGAAATATCAAATGTCAAAATAAAATGTGAAAAAATAGTCATGAGATAAAAAATAATTCAAAGTATTTTTGTGAATTTTTTCATAATTTTTGGATAAAAAATAAAAGAGTTATGAATTTTTGAAAATTTAATCAATAAAAATATAAAACCAGAAAATAAAATAAAACCAAAAAGATGTGGACCATCAGATCATAGTCAAAACGCGTTAGTAAGCTGATCCAATGGACCAGACACGCTGTACTTGATATAGACCTTAGTGAGATACGCATAGGATCAGAAAAAGGGCAACCAATGAAATTAAAATGTTTGGCACGCTATCATTGGCTGAGACGAGACATGTCATCATCTTCAACCTCTAAACACCCTGCAATGGGGATTTTGTGAGATTCTTCAAATGGAAAAATTAGGATCCCAGGCTAGTATCATTGAACTCGTCTCTTCAAGACGATTCTAACACCACCATCGCGCCAAATTTATATAAGGTATGGAGAGAGATATGAATCAAAAACCCAGAAAATAGCGAGCACCTTCAATTTGAGATTTCTCTCTCAATTCTCAATGGATTTAAAAATTGTAAGCAGCATTAGAATCAAGAGAAGGAGTAGAATATATTAGTGCTTGATTTGGATCCAAATGGTGGAGAATTCTACCTTTTCGAAGTTCAAGAAAGAAGCTCTGAAACTGGACTTCTATAGCTTGAATTATGGCTCGTTTTGATTGGTTTAAGTGCTGGAGAGTTTATATGATGCTTAAGGATGATGAATGCGCAAAGAATTTTGGAAAAGGAAGCTTAAATCTCAGAAACTGAATTCAAAAAAGATGGGTTCGTGTGAAGTTTTGGCAGGGTGTTTTTGGCTCTCAAAGCTTGAAGAGATGAATGGGGGATGGCCCTCTATTTATAGGGAAGTGATTGGGAATGAAAATTGGAAGAAACAAGGAATTTTGGAGGGAAATTGAGTGAAGATCGAGCACGAGTGAAGTGTGACTTCATTTCCATCAAAACTCAACCAAATCTTGCGTTTTGGGGTGCTAATCACTTCTGGAAAGTTTTCTAATCAAGTTTAAATCAAAAATGTTAGAACAAAGTTTGAATCTACTACCCTAAGTTTAAGTTTTGATGATAACAAAATGAAATGATATATTAATTATGTGATTCATGTAAGAAATATTTTCTACCTAAAAATTACCTTTCTGTTTTACAGAAACTCTGATAGGTATCAGCAAGAGTGCATCGTAATCAGCATCAGAATATTGGATATCAACATCAGCATCTGAAGATGCTATATCAGAATACCAGAATCAGAAGAACAACTCACGCGAATGCTGAAGCTTGATGAACAGAACTGCGCTCAACACTCTGATAAAGACAACAACAGTTCATCAGCACTTAAGCAGAGTCAGAATGAGCCAAAGCCAGAACACGCTTTAAGTAGCAACGGTACTGTGCATTCAAGGCGAATTATTACCAATGGCATCATTACAGACAAGATCTGCTTAATAAGGAAAGTTTGTTATTGGCATTGAATCAAGATTATTGCTCCAACGTTCAACAATTTCAGTGCTATATAAACAAGTCAATGAAGATTGAATTGGCTAATGCTCCACATCAATTTACACGCCTAAAAGCTATTCATCATCTTCTTATTCTCAGTTTGCTAAAAGCTCCAAAAAATTCCTTACTCAATATTTTAGCAATCTAGTTTCCATAAGCTTAAGTTGTGTAATATCACAGTTGTGATAAACAGTTTTGTAGAAAACATTCACACACCTAGATTTCTCTTCTTTATAAGAAAGTGATTCCTTGACAAACCGGTTTGTGGTTTGCATCAAGAAGGCTTTAGCAGGTGTTAAAGCAGATTGTAATATTCAGTTGAATATAGTGGATTAAGACCTCGTTGGAGAGAGGCGAAATCACCTTGACGGGTGGACTGGAGTAGTTTGAGATCAAACGAACCAGGATAAAATTTCGTGTTCATTGCATTGATTTTCAGTTTTACAATTCAACCCCCCCTTCTTGTGTTTTTCACTTATTCAATTGGCATCAGAGCGCCTGGTTCTGAGCTAAAACACTTAACCGTGTCAGTACAAGATCCAGCGTCAGAAAAACACAATGGCAGGAACTTATTCTCACACCAGCAATGAAAACCATGAGGACAGAGACAGATTCAGCGGCAAACCTCCAGTCTTTGATGGAGAAAATTTTGATTACTGGAAAGACAGAATTGAAAGCTTCTTTCTGGCACATGATGCTGATCTGTGGGACATGGTGACAGATGGATACATGCACCCTGTGAATGCAAGTGGTCAGAATATTGATAGGAAAACAATGTCTGACCAACAAAAGCGTGACTTCAAGAATCACCACAAGTCCAGAACCATCCTTCTCAGCGCCATCTCGTATGCTGAATATGAAAAGATCTCCAACAGAGACACAACAAAGAACATGTTTGACTCACTCAGAATGACGCATGAGGGCAACGTTCAGGTCAAAGAAACTAAAGCTCTGGCGCTCATTCAGAAGTATGAGGCATTCAAAATGGAAGAAAGTGAATCCATTGAAACAATGTTCTCAAGATTCCAGATTTTGGTAGCTGGTCTCAAGGTTCTGGACAAAGGTTACTCTACTGCTGATCACGTCAAGAAAATCATCAGAAGCTTACCAAAGCAGTGGAGGCCAATGGTCACAGCTCTAAAGCTAGCAAAAGATCTCAACAAAATTTCTCTGGAGGAACTTATCAGCTCCCTCAGAAGTCATGAGATAGAGCTAGAAGCTGATGAACCCCAGAAGCAAGGTAAGCCTTTAGCATTAAAATCTAACAAAAAATCTGAGTCTAAAGTTTTGCAGGCAGTTGAAGAAACATCTGGTGGATCCTCATCAGAAGAAGACGAACTCTCCCTCGTCTCCAGAAGAGTAAATCAACTGTGGAAGCAGAGGCAAAGGAAGTTCAGGGATCCCAGAAGATCTGATCAGAACGAGTCTTCTTCCAGATACAGAAGGACAGATTCTTCCTCTGGATACAAAAGATCTGAAGGCTCCTCAAGAAGCAGAAAGCCAAACACCAAGGACATCATCTGCTATGAGTGCAATGAGCAAGGACACTACAAGAGTGACTGCCCAAAGCTTCAGAGGGAAAAGCCCAAAAAGAATTTTGGAAGAGAAAAGAAGAAAAGTCTCATGGCCACATGGGATGACTCTGACTCGTCTGAAGCTGACTCAGAATCAGATGATGAGAGAGCCAACATAGCTCTCATGGCTAACATTTCAGAAGATAGTGAAGCTTCTGAATCAGACTCAGAATCAGACACAGAAGAGGTATTTCCTGACTTTGCAATTAATTTTACCAAGGCTGAACTTGCTGAAAGCCTTAATGAAATTCTGGAAAGGTATCAGCAGATTAGAGTTAAATTCAGAAACCTGAAAAGGAATCTTGAATCTAACTCTGATAAGACTGAGAGTCTTAAATTGGAGAATTCTGAGCTGAGAAATAAGATTTCAAAATTAGAAAATACTTTACAAAACTCTCAGAAGGAACCAATTTTTGAAACTCCCAGCAACGCTGATGAGATCATCAAGGAGTATGATCACAGTTTCCAGAAGTTCCTTGCTAAAAGCATAGATAGAAGCAAAATGGCTTCAATGATCTATGGAGTTAGCAGAAACGGCAGGAAGGGAATAGGATACCAAGGTAAGGTTCCTACACCAAAGAATGTCATGGATTTAACCATTAAACACACTCCTCTGAATTCACATTTTGTGTATGGTCACACACATGCTATTAAATACACTAGCAGTAAGTACTCTGAAACCAAAATTCAACCAGAGTTTTGGTAAATCTAACAAATCAGGACCCAAGAAAATCTGGGTACCTAAGGATAAAATAATACATGTTGCAGATATCTTTAGCAGCAAATCAGAAACACCAGTCATGGTACCTGGACTCTGGCTGCTCGCGACACATGACGGGAAGAAGGCATATGTTCCAAAGCCTGGAACTTAAGCCTGGAGGCCACGTTGGCTTTGGAGGCAATCAGAGGGGAAAGATAATTGGCTCTAGAACTGTAGGTAATGGAAATCTTCCCTCTATTAATAATGTTCTGCTACTAGATGGATAAATGCATAATCTGTTATCCATAAGTCAATTAAGTGATAACGGTTATGATATAATCTTTAATCAAAAATCATGTAAGGCTATTAGTCAGAAAGATGGGACTATCCTGTTTAATGGAAAGAGGAAAAACAACATTTACAAAATCAAACTTTCTGAACTGAAAAGTCAGAATGTAAAGTGCCTTCTGTCTGTTAAAAACGAGCAGTGGATCTGGCACAGAAGATTGGGGCATGTTAGTATGAGAAGAATATCTCAGATTAACAAACTCAATCTGGTCAGAGGACTTCCTAATTTGAAGTTCAATTCAGATGCTCTGTGTGAAGCATGTCAGAAAGGCAAGTTTGCAAAACCCTCTTTTAAATCTAAAAATGTTGTTTCTACCTCTAAGCCATTAGAACTTCTGCATATTGACCTATTCGGACCAGTTAAAACTGCTTCAGTCAGTGGCAAGAAGTATGGATTAGTAATCGTAGATGACTATAGCAGATGGACATGGGTAAAGTTCTTAAGACACAAGGACGAGTCACACTCTGTGTTTGTTACCTTCTGTAACCAAGTTCAGAATGAAAAGGATCTTAGAATCGTTAAAGTCAGAAGTGATCATGGTGGAGAGTTTGAAAACAAAGATTTTGAGTCATTTTTTAATGACAGAGGCATTCTGCATGATTTCTCTTGTCCTAGAACTCCCCAACAAAATGGAGTTGTAGAACGAAAGAAAAGAACATTGCAAGAAATGGCCAGAACCATGATCAATGAGACAAACGTTGCTAAGATCTTCTGGGCAGAGGCAATAAACACAGCGTTCTACATTCAGAATAGAATCTCAATAAGACCTATTCTGGAAAAGACTCCATATGAATTGTGGAAGAACAGAAAGCCCAACATTTCATATTTTCATCCATTTGGATGTACCTGTTTTATGTTAAATACAAAGAATTATTTGAACAAGTTTGACTCTAAAGCACATAAGTGTATTATGTTAGGATACTCTGAACGCTCAAGAGGGTACAGAGTATACAATACAAAAACACATATTGTGGAAGAATCAATCGGTGTTCGTTTTGATGATAAGCTTGACTCTGAAAAGTCAAAGCAGAATGAAGTTTTTGCAGGTATGGAAATTGAATTTACAGGTTCTGAAGACAAGTCATCAGAAGCTCTCAACACAGACACTCCTTCAACGTCTGAAAGGAGCACTGCTAGAAATCCTACGACAGCTGCTGATCAACCTCATAAGAGATTACCCAGAAGCAGCTTGGATCACCCAGAAGAAACTATCTTAGGAAGAAAGGAAGATCCAATCAGAACAAGAGCAAGCTTCAGAAACTCTGAAGAAACTCTCATGGGACTTGTGTCTCTGATTGAACCTTCTTCTATTGATGAAGCACTTCTGGACAACGACTGGATTCTGGCAATGCAAGAAGAGCTGAACCAATTCACCAGAAATGACGTATGGGATCTTGTTCCCAGACCAAAAGGATTCAACGTCATAGGAACAAGATGGGTGTTCAGAAACAAGCTAAATGAACAAGGTAAAGTCATCAGAAACAAAGCACGACTGGTTGCTCAAGGTTATAGTCAGCAAGAGGGGATAGACTATACAGAAACCTTTGCTCCAGTCGCCAGGTTAGAATCTATCAGACTTTTAATTTCATTTGCTGTTAATAGAGGCATCACTCTGTATCAGATGGATGTCAAAAGTGCATTCTTAAATGGTTATATAGAAGAAGAGGTTTATGTGCACCAACCCCTTGGTTTTGAAAATACAAAACATCCAGAACATGTTTTCAAACTAAAGAAGTCACTATATGGTCTGAAACAAGCTCCCAGAGTTTGGTATGAAAGACTAAGTAACTTTCTGTTAGAAAATGAATTCACCAGAGGGAAGGTGGACACTACCTTATTCTGTAAGTCAGTTAAGAATGACATCTTAGTCTGTCAAATTTATGTTGATGATATTATTTTTGGATCTACTAATCCTTCTCTTGGAAGAAAATTTGCTAAGTGTATAAAGGCAGAATTTGAGATGAGCCTCATGGGGGAACTGAAATTCTTTCTAGGAATTCAGATCAATCAAACTCCAGAGGGAACTTACATTCATCAGAGCAAATATATCAGAGATCTTCTGAAGAAATTTGACCTCTCAGAATGTAAGCCATCAAAGATTCCAATGCATCCCACGTGCATTCTGGAAAGAGAAGAGGTAAGCAAAAAGGTAGAACAAAAGGTCTACAGAGGTATGATTGGTTCTCTCCTTTATCTGACAGCTTCAAGACCTGATATATTATTCAGCGTATGTATTTGTGCTAGATTCCAATCAGATCCTAGAGAATCTCACTTAACAGCTGTTAAGCGAATTTTCAAGTATCTGAAAGGTACTACTAATCTGGGTTTATTTTATAGAAAATCTAGTGATTACAGCTTAGTAGGCTACTGCGATGCTGACTTTGCTAGAGACAGAGTAGAGCGTAAAAGTACTTTTGGAAGTTGCCAGTTTCTGGGAGAAAATCTGATCTCTTGGTCCAGCAAAAGACAATTAACAATTGCGCTATCAACAGCAGAAGCTGAGTACATAGCAGCAGCAGGATGTAGCACACAAATGCTCTGGATGAAAATTCAACTTGAAGACTTCCAGATTTTTGAGAGTAACATTCCTATACTCTGACAATACTTCTGCTATTTGCTTAAGTAAGAATCCTATTTTACATTCTAGAGCTAAGCATATAGAAATAAAATATCATTTCATTAGGGACTATATTCAGAAAGGTATTTTGAACTTAAAATTTATAGATACAGACCATCAATGGGCTGATATCTTCACTAAACCCCTTTCTGAAGATAGGTTCAATTTCATTCTGAAACATCTCAGCATGAAAATCTGCCCAGAGTGAAAATGTCTTAATTCTATATATTTATCTTCAGAATGTATTTGTTTTACTGTGAACTTCTGATCAATCTCTTTTCAGAAAGAAAGAACATGCAGATTGTATCAGATGCTAGTCTTAAAGATCTGAGCGTTTCAGCTCAAGGATAGACGTGCTGATCACTAAATCAAACAAGTGTCATCCAATCATCAGCAAATCTCTGAAGCAGAACACGCGTGCACGCTTTTGAGAAGGCAAAACGCTGATTGGGTGCATTGAGACACATGTCTGGTAACCGTTTCAAGTATCTTTCTCAAATCCCCCAAAATCAGCAAGCATTAAATGAAAGTAATCATGTTTTTAAAACGTAATCATGATTTTATTTCTCTTTCTTGAAACCGTTTACACTTTCAAAATATTCTGAAGTCTATTTAAGCACGTTAACTTCTCACATTAATCTTTTACAGTTTCTCATAATCTCTCAAATATTTTCTGCATTTTCTCTGTGTTCATCTCTTTCAAACTTAAACCCATTTTCTCAGTTTTCTCAGAAAAACCCTAAGTGTGAACATGGCAACCTCCAGCAGTGCTTCTGCAGGTTCTCAGAAGAAAGCTTCCTCTGAACAGTACCAAGTTCCATTCAGAACACTCCTTACACCAGTGAAGAATCTAGAAGTGTTGTCTGAACTGATTATTGACTTTGGCAGTCTGAAAGAGAATGGTTTTGACTTGACAGAAGAAGTTAGGGCACAGAAATGGGAGAGATATTTTGACAGGTTGGTTGGACCAACATTCCCAATGTTAGTGAAGGAGTTCTGGATTCATGCGTCCGCTTCAACGCATCAAGTCACCTCCTACATAATGGGCAAGAAGATTGTTATCATTGAGGATCACATAGCAAAACTGATTGGTTACAGTGGCGGTGGCGTCCGCTGTATTGACATGGCTGAAAGATGCACTGACGTTGGTGTCATAGCACATCATATTTTCACCCATGGGGTGCCCAGCAGCACGATTAGAGACCTAAAGGATCACCACAGAGTTTGGGCGAAGATCATTCTGGGGTGCTTTAATCATAGGAAGCCAACAAGTTCCCCTGATTACATAAATATAGATCAGCAGTTTCTGATCTATTTTATCAATCAGAAGGTAAAAATCAACTTGGCTCATCTTCTGTTTAATCACCTCAGAACAAGCGTGAAAGATACCAGGGAATAAGAAATAACAAAGAGGGATTGGATACCCTTTGGAAGGTTAATATCAGATATTCTGACTGAGAATAGGCTGATAGAGCACCTGATAGAAGCTCAAGAGTTAAGCACCATTGAAACAACTGTTGGCAAGCCTCTAAACGTGAAGAATCTGAAGAAAATGAAATTAATAGAGAACATCAGAAAGGAACCCAGCGTTACTCCTATTGCTGATATCACCAGCAGAAGAGTCCCACTGAGTGACTTTCCTTTATTTTCTGAGATAGAATCTAAACCAGTGGTGGTTCTCAGATACTTGGACGCGTGCAAGGCTGATGGTACAGATCCAAAGCTGAATATCAAAGATCTGCACCAAGATCAACCAGAAGTCTCTCTGAAGAAGACGAAGAAAAGGAAGGCCCCTTCAGAAGGAACATCCCAGCAGACTCCCAAGAAAAGAGGTAATTTATTTGCTGCTTCTGTTTTAAATTCTTCTACTATTCCAACATCTATCCCAACTCCAGCTTCTCATGAAATCCTAATCCCCATCCCAACAATAGATGAAACCGAACCAGAAGATGACCCTTCTGAGGCACTAAAACTCAGAAGACCCCGCACCAAACATCCCAAACCAACAACTTCAATAACATCAGAACTTGACAAAGTTCTGTCTGATATTGATCATCATGCTTCTGATCACCTCTCCAATAATCCAAACACTGAACCAGATATTGCCCATTCTCCTCAACCAGAACAACCTCTCTCACCCATTCCAGAAGAACCACATATTCCTGAACAATCAGAAATTCCTCCTCCTTCTCCACAACCAACAATTCCTTCTCCCTCTCATCAACCAGAAATTCATCCACCATCACCCCCTCAACCTGAGTTTCATCATTCTGAAACTCCATCTCCTCCATCTCCTGAACCACATTCTCCTCAATCCTCTGAACCACAACCTCTGGCAATCCAGCTGCCATGTGGAACAACCATAACCATGGCCCAACTGCCATCCTCGCCAGAATCTACCCCTCCAAATACTCCAAAAACCCCACACAGTCCAATTATTATTTCTGACTCTCCCACTCCATCTCCCAAACAAGCATCTCCCAAACAAACTACAGAAGACCCCAGCAGGACCTTCATAGATTTAACAATCCTTGACCGTCTTGCTGATCTCAAAAATAAAATAGCCATTCCAAAACCAAAATAGCCAGATGTTGGCTCTGGCATTGTGAATTTTGAAACAGGTTTGCAGCAATGGATTACTTCTCTGAAGCAAGTCTGTCCTGGAATAATTGACCCTGCTGCCTCAGACCAGCTCTGGACACGATTCAGAATTTGGGTACGTGCTGAAGCTCTAAAATTGCAAGACATCAATTATGAGCAAGCACAACAGAATTTCAGCAAGCTTCTGAACGAAGTTGGAAGTCAGATGCTGAAAGAAGACGTGCTCCTTCTGGATAGTGAGCCATGGTCTGAGAAGCGTCCAGCTTCAAAAGTGAAGCCAGAAGAAGATCAGACAATTCAAGCTGAAGCCAGTCAAGCTGAAGATGTTGCAGAAAGCTCTCAGAAGCTCCCTGCTTCTGATGTTTCTCAAGCTGCCTTGGACAGGCAGACTCTGGAAGAGCTGAAGCTGAATGATATTCGTCTGCAGCAAAGGATGGATGAAAATGATCAGAAGATGAAGGAAATGATGGATGCGCAGGATAGCAAGATAGATATAGTAGTCAGCATGGTGCACAAGCAGACTGAAACTGTTGATCAGATTAAGGCAATGCTGGAGACTCTGTTCACACGCCTTCCTCCCCAACCTTAGATTTTCATTCATGCCATTTTCATGTTTTCTTTGCATATCTTCTGTACTGTTTTGTCTGGCTCTGAATATTTTAATATAACAAGTTTTCTGCTCTTATCTTTTTAGCACATCACTTACACTTTTTGATTGCTGACAAAAAGGGGGAGAACAAGAATGATATTTTTCAATAACGGATTACTGAGATAGAAAATCTCAAATATTCTAACTCTGATATACTTGAATATGTTTTCTATTTTTGCTTAAGTCTACAGGTACAAGAATGCTCTCTGATTCACTGAAGACCAAAGCCCTGATACTCTGACCCAAAGCAAAGCTCTGATAAAGCTCTGATATTCTGATCTGAAGCTCTGCTCTGATATTCTGATCTAAAGCTTCTGATAGTCAAAGCTCTGATATTCTGATGTTCAAAGAAAGTCAATAAAGATCTGATCCTGAAGAATTCTTGGAATCAAAAAGGGAAGTTATAAATTCAGGGGGAGTATCTTCGATCCCAACTCTGATATCTCTTTATCCCTTATCTTTGATAACTCCTTACTCTGATACATCTTATCATTTAGTTATCTCTGATACTTTTTCACGTTACTTTCAATTAAAAATATCTAGTTTTTGTCATCATCAAAAAGGGGGAGATTGTTAGAACAAAGTTTGAATCTACTACCCTAAGTTTAAGTTTTGATGATAACAAAATGAAATGATATATTAATTATGTGATTCATGTAAGAACTATTTGCTACCTAAAAATTACCTTTCTGTTTTACAGAAACTCTGATAGGTATCAGCAAGAGTGCATCGTAATCAGCATCAGAATATTGGATATCAACATCAGCATCAGAAGATGCTATATCAGAATACCAGAATCAGAAGAACAACTCACGCGAATGCTGAAGCTTGATGAACAGAACTGCGCTCAACACTCTGATAAAGACAACAACAGTTCATCAGCACTTAAGCAGAGTCAGAATGAGCCAAAGCCAGAACACACTTTAAGTAGCAACTGTATTGTGCATTCAAGGCGAATTATTACCAACGACATCATTCCAGACAAGATCTGCTTAATAAGGAAAGTTTGTTATTGGCATTGAATCAAGATTATTGCTCCAACGTTCAACAATTTCAGTGCTATATAAACAAGTCAATGAAGATTGAATTGGCTAATGCTCCACATCACGCCTAAAAGCTATTCATCATCTTCTTATTCTCAGTTTGCTAAAAGCTCCAAAAAATTCCTTACTCAATATTTTAGCAATCTAGTTTCCATAAGCTTAAGTCGTGTAATATCACAGTTGTGATAAACAGTTTTGTAGAAAACATTCACACACCTAGATTTCTCTTCTTTGTAAGAAAGTGATTCCTTGACAAACCGGTTTGTGGTTTGCATCAAGAAGGCTTTAGCAGGTGTTAAAGCAGATTGTAATATTCAGTTGAATATAGTGGATTAAGACCTCGTTGGAGAGAGGCGAAATCACCTTGACGTGTGGACTGGAGTAGTTTGAGATCAAACGAACCAGGATAAAATTTCGTGTTCATTGCATTGATTTTCAGTTTTACAATTCAACCCCCCCTTCTTATGTTTTTCACTTCTTCAAAAAACACGCATAAATCTGGTGTTTAGAAGTCACATTATCGATTTTAAAATTCTGACTTTGTGGAAAATTCAGTTTCAAGTTACCAAATTCAAATCCATGGCATTCCCAACTCAAGGGGTCTTAGGGTATGATTCTTGATGCTTTAGAAAGATGAGGTTACAATATTTTCAATGGAAAAAGAACAAAGTTAAATGGCTACTTGAGATGAAAGTTTCATTGAGTCAAAGTGTAATAAAAAGGGTTGACTTTCCATACTTAGAAATGTTTCAAATTCTTCTTCAAAAATGACCTATAATCTTTTGCATCCAAACATGGCCTTCCACTTGGAATTTGCTCTTGACCAAAAAAGATGGAATGAAGTAGATATCCTGAATGACATTTTTAAATTTGAGCCACTAAAAATCTCCAAAAACTGAGCAAGTTATGACTTGTTGAATTTGGCCAAAAATCATGAAATGACCTATAATCATTTGCATCTTTAAGGCAACTTCCATCCATTTTCTCACTTTGCACATAAAATAAGGCATAAAGTTCACATCCTCAATATCATTATGGAAAAATAATGGACTCGAGGTGATGAAAATTGACCAAGTTATGATCATTTGAAGTCACATATGGAAAATTGTGGATTCATTTGGATGACTTGTAATCTTTCTTCTTCACCAAGTTCCTTCCACATGAAAACTCCTTGGAAATTTTTAAGTGATTTATTGATAACCCTTTGAAGAGAATGATGTATTTGGAATCACTCAAAAATACCAAAAGGTGAGAAAGATATACTCCTTTGAAGTTCAAAACCCTAGCTTCTAGACCAAGAAAATGCCTCAGAGAACTTTGACAAGTTTGAACAAACTTCTTGTACCAATATTCTTGATTTGTGATTAGAAGTTGTTGAGGATGATAATGAGGACTCATAGCCACCAAAACCACTTGTATATCTTGAGTTTTGAGAGAAATATGCTCTTGTGACCAATAGGAACAAGGCCTTGTCCAAACATGACAACTTCTCCAATAAACCCCTTGTACTTTTGAGTCAAATATAATAACCTTGAAATGTGATTAACCAAAGCAACCTTGCCATGCCAATTCTCACAAAACTAATCCAATGGTGAGGTTTGAACTTCTCAAGCTATATTGACTAGGGCATGGAAATAAACTCATGAACCCATGGAGTAACTTGTTAAATCTCATTGCCCTTCACCTACATGGATAACAAGCAAGACAAACCAACATTGTATTTTATTAGTTAAATGAAGAAAAAAAACAAAATTCATGATCACAAAAGGAACATAAGTCAAGGTGTTTGGTAATCCCTGAAAAGGAGCAAAACTCAAAGTAGGGAGGGGAACCAAGAATCCTAGTGTGATCTTGCTGTGAGTGAATAAACATGGTATGATGAATGGATCTTTGGGGCACAAATTGGGGTACAACACCCTAGAGTTACAAGATTTTTAAGAAGTGTTGGCCCTTCTCATCTATGGGATAATACTATTGCCTAATCCGGACCAACTCATAGATGGGAATGCGGTCAAGGTTTTTCTATCTCATAATCTGGTGCCTACTTTACTTGGAGACATTCTACACTCTCTGCATACCCACACTGTAAAGAGAAGAGAGACCCTTCTGTGTTGCACTCCTTTGTTGGCTAGGTGGTTTATTTTGTACCTGCCTCGATCTATGTTGAAGAATGAGCAGGGTTTGAGATGGTCTAATAGGTTGATGTCTCTCACACATTCGAACATTCATTGGTGTCCTCAATCCTTGGAGAATGTTACCATCATTGACTGCTGTGGGGAATTCCCTAATGTCCCTCTCCTAGGCATTAGGGGAGGAATCACTTATAATCCTTGTTTGGTGTTGTGACAGTTTGGTTATGCTAGAAGGGATGATCCTCATGATACACTTGTCCAAGGAATTACATTAGACTATGAGAATGATGTTCAGGGTTGTCGCCAGAGGTTCATAAGAGCTTGGGGCATGATGAACAAAGTTGATAGCAAAACACTGGGGATTAAAAACTCCATTCCTTTGGAGCCTTATCTTTAGTGGGTACGAGCCCGTGCTCAAAGTCTCAGAATGCCTTATGAGGCCATTCTACCCATAATCATGGAGCCAGTTGCTGAGGGATACACTCCTTACATTGTTCTTCATCCTGACATGTCGACTAATTTCGAGGAGTTACAAAAATCTTGGATTCAACTCAAAAAGGAACGGGATACCTTTGAAACCCAATTCTATGTTAGCGAGAAGAAAGTTTTAGAGCTCACTAGGATACTTCATGAAGAGAAGAGTATAAATGCCTACATTGCACCAAAGAGGATGCGCCTGTGGGAAGCTTGAGTCTTTTTTTCTTTGAGAGTTCGTTTTTCTTTTTTACTTACTTTGTAAGCCCAAGAGGCATCATTGTAACCGCTTAAACTTCTTAATGCAATTAACATTTGTTTTCCCTTTGGCTAAGCAAATTTAAGTCTTAGAAATCCTTGAAAACTTTGCATACATATATCATGCATATCATTGCATAAACAGGTTTCAGGACATGTGTGATACAATGGCAGAACCGACTGTTAATATTGGTTTTGCATTTGTATTCGCAAATGTTGCGGTAAGCAAGAGTCGCCATCGACTTTTCTTTTATCCAAATTATGGAAAGGGTGAAAAGAACAGAAAAAGACCTTTTCGATAGCTTTTTGAGTAGGGGGGTTGATTATGGAAAGGGAAGGTGTTAGCACCCTTTCCATCCGTAGTTATCTATGGGCTCTTATAGGTTTGCTTATTTTGAAACACCTTTGTGCTTTGTGTGTTTGAAGATGTTTTGAGAATTCCTTAGTACGACGAACTTTGTAATGTTTCTCGGGATAGCGGAGAAAGTATACAAAGTGTTTTGAAAAATGTTTTGAGAAAATTTCTAACAACAATCTAATTTATACTCGAAAAGGTTATTCTTTTCCTCCTATCCTTTAGACAGCGCTATCCTACTATTAGTGAGTAGGAAACCCTAGTCGTTGGATGTATAAGGGACATTCGAAGGTACATTACAGTCACGCATGCAACTTATGGAGATGATTTAGCGATTTTTTTAGGGACTAGATCATTTACCGAGAGGCGACTGTAAGGTCATCGAGGGACTATGATCTTTTTGATTTATGGGTCTTTGCTAAAGCGTCCCTGTTTCGAGGGACATGACTGCTTTATTTCCGAAGGCAACCAAAGTGGGGTACCCTAGAGGTGCATATGTGCAATGTGTGTTATACTCAGTTATTTTTTATCTTTTGTGTTAGGTTTGATAACATTTTGTTATTAGTCTTTCAATACAAGCCTAATTACTAACAGTTAATATATATTGCATAAATTTTAAAGTGCTTAAAGTTAAATTTACGCTATTACATGGCTTTGGAGATTAATTACATGTCCAAGAATAAGGGGAATAAAGCGGAAAATAAAATCCTAATTATTCTCTTACAACCCTTGAGCAGTTATAATAATATGAAAAATGCAAGCATAGATAAATGCGCGCGAGTTGAGAAAAGATGTCTAAAAATCCTAAAGAAAAGAGAATCTTTTTGTTGGTTTTTATTTATGAAGATGACTAAATTAAATATCCTAAAATTATTTAGAAAAATAAAAATAAATTAAGGAATTAGTCTAAGTCCCTTTTTTTATTTTTTTTTTATTATGAAAAGAAAATGATATAAATATAAAACTATTCCTAATTCTATTTTATTTTAATTTAAAAAGGAGTTAAAGTTTAATTAATTAATTGCTTAAAGAAATTAAAAAAATCTAATTCTAATTATTGTGTGGTTTTTGGTTATTTATTTGTTGATAAAATAAAGGTAAAATAAATAAATAATAATAACAAAATGAAGAGAAATTAAATGGGCCAGGATAGCAAAATTAAATGGGGGGTGTTAAAATTGAAATTGGTTAGGCCCAGCTGAAGGGAGCCCAAACTTCGTCTGGATCTAGTGAGGAGCAGCTTTGAGGGTGCATGATGACCTTGCGCGTTAGATACTTTGACTTGGATCAGGGATGCTTCTGATGGCTTGAACCTGATGGTGTATGATGAACAAATGGCCTTAAGAAGCACTACATCTGCATGAAATATGTTAGAAAAGGTAAAATGTTGGACCTAGGATTCGAACCCAGGTCATTTCCCTTCTACACGCGCGCCTTTACCAACTGAGTTGCTGAATCATTAGAACTAGATGAAATTACCACTGGATCCTGCAAAATTTGTTAGTTCCAACATCTAATGAACCTATCCCCATCGAACTCTCCCCATGAGCTCAAATATGGGGTTGTTTCAATCTGTGACAGATTATACCTTGAGTTTTGAAAGCATTCTATATCGAAGTCCCCTAGCATTGGCATCCTAATATTTGGACACTGCAACTTACGTATATCATGTTAAATCAATCACACACAAACAAGGATAACATGAATATGCAATCCAACGAGTTTACATTATTGAATGATAAGAAGGAAATTTTACCGACTGAGGTATTTCGAAATGAGCTTGGGATGACTTAGATTTTAGACTGGAAATTGTCTTTCGAGTTTTATAACTTTGGAATTTTTTTTTTGCAAATTTTCTGTAGAGTTCCTCTAGGCTCTCTCCGGTGCTAATGCTTGCTAATGTGTTCTTTATATAGAGAGGATGGAGGGGACAAGAAGGAAATGGTTTAAACAACCTTGATCATGTCCTTTAAGAGCCATAAACAAAATATTGTAACTTTGCCAAAGACATGGAATCTTGTCTTTTTTTGAATTTTGAATGAATGTGGACATCATTGGCTTTCGAATGCCTTCAGTCCCTGCCCTTCGATTGGATCTCTTGTACATCCTTTGAATGGGTCTTTAGATGTCTTTCAAATGGTCCATATGTGTGCCTTGTGCCCTCTTCGAATGGGCCACCAAGGTGTGTCCTTCGAATGGCTCAAGTCTCATCATTGGGGCCTCCTCAATTGAGCCCCTACTCAGCTAACTGCTTAATTCAAACAACTCAAACGAAAACTTCAATCTGGTCAGTTGAAAACTTTCTTTGTCACCACCTTCGAGTGCCATTGTACAAGAGGCCTGGGCCTGGCCACATGTAGGACCAAGATCCATCACAAAGGAAACTTGTTTTCAATAATCATGTGTCCTTCGAATGGGCTATCATGTTTGTTAAAGTGTGTACAACTATTTCAAAGGGGGCCATTTCCCAGTCGAAGCTGGCATAAAGGCAGCTCATGCCTTGTGGATGCTAGCATGAGGCAGGTCAAAGCAAGCGTAAAGGAGGTCATTTCCTAGGCGAAGCTAGCACAAAGGTAGCCAATGCCTTGTGGGTCGAAAGAAACTTTTTTTCCTCGTGGATCAAAAGAAGCTTTTTGCCTGGTGGATCGAAGACAAATCTGAAGGAGTCTTGGGCTTGTATGCTGAAGGAAAGCTGAAGAGGGGGCCTTTTCCTTGTGAATCGAAGGCCAGTGAGAGGGGCCTTTTTCCTTGTGAATCGAAGGCATACTAATGGGTCTTTGCCTTGTGAAACCAAGGAGAGCATGAAGAGGCATATGTGCGCTGGTGACAAGCTGATGGGCCTTTTTACTAGTGGGAGCTTTGTGAAATAGGCTTGATTGAAAGATACTCAACGCCTAATCGAAGCTAGTATGCAGGATTTCATTGCTGGTGAATTGAAACAAACTTGTAGGGGATTCTTGCTTTGTGAGCTGAAGGCACGCACAGAGGAAGTATTTTCCTAGTCGAAGCAGGAATCAAGCTTGCTCCAAAGAAATCAAATGCCCAAACAAAGCAGGAATCAAGCTTGCTCCAAAGAAATCAAATTCCCAAACGAAGCAGGAATTAAGCTTGCTCCAAAGAAATCAAATGCCCAATTGAAGCAGGAATTAAGCTTGCATGCAGGTAGCCATTGCATTGTGAATCAAGCCAGTATGTAAACCCAATGGTGAAATCGAAGGATGTATGTAGGAGGCCATTGCCTTGTGCCTGCTGGCATGAAGGAAGTTCTTGCCTTGTGAATCAAAGTCAAGCTTGAAGCAACCAATATGCAGTCAAAAGCCTTGTGATTTGAACTTGATCGAAGGGGGCCTATCACCCAATCGAAGCTTGTGAATCAGGCTTGCGTTAAAGGAAGTTCAACACCCAATCAAAGCTTACTCAGATGCCAATCGAAGTACCCTGTTCAGATGCCAATCGAAGGACATTGTTGAATTGCCAATTGAAAGACACTTTGCTAACATTAAAAAATTTCATTTTCTTTAGGAAAGTGCCTGTAACCACCCATATAAGAGAAAAAACCTTGGGAAACATGAGAGGGAAATTTTTGGGGTACAAAAGCTGCCCCTGTTCAATCTTCTTAAACCCGAGGATTTAGATTGGCTTGTCTTCCTTTCGTGATCTGAAGGTGGAAGATGATTGAACACTAGAGTGCCCAGAAATTTGCACTCGCATGAAATAACACTTTTAGTTGATGATGACTGGAATGGGCTTACAGATGCCATTTAGAGAACATGACAAAGAGTTGTCAGAGATGGGCTTAAAGATGCCATCCAAAATAGATGCTAATTTCACACATGGTCCCTTTGGGGGTTCCTATTCATGCTGTGTGAGGAGGAGTCCATTGGGAATATAGGTTTTTGTTGTTCTCCTGCTTGAGGAAAAATCTGGGGAATAGAGTCTAGGAACTTTAGTTGTCCAAGGCTCTGCTGAAGAGTTATCTCAGGAGAGATAACAGTTTGTTGTATTGTGGTTGAAGTCCAGGCTTCTAGTAATTTGTTGGGGATAATGGAATTAACCGTTATCTGGAAATGTATTAGAAAGAGTATGTGTAGGGCTGCTTCAAGATGAGCCCGTATTAGTCTGCATCTGAAGATATATGAGAAGGAGCCCGTGTGGGTCTGCTTTAGGATGAGTCCGTGTTAGACTGCATGAGAAGAAACCCGTGTAAGATTGCTTCGTCCGGTCATGTAGATAGCTTTCCTGTCTGGTTTCAGGTGTTAATCTACAATCATCTTGTTCGCAGATAGCTGTCCTGTCTGGTTTCAGGTATTAATCTAGAATTTGAAAATTGTCGGTCGTTGAGATAGTTGTCCTGGCTGGTTTCAGGTATTAATCCACAACCGATCGTCCACAGATAGTTCTCCTGACTTGTTACAAGTATTAATCTAGAAATTGAAAATTATCGGTTGCTGAGATAGTTGTCCTGGCTTGTTACATGTATTAATCTCTGACCCGAGAAAGAAAGATAGTTTTCCTGGCTTGTTACAGGTATTAATCTTCAATCTCTTTATGTAGATAGTTCTACTGGCTTGTTATAGGTATTAATCCACAGTTGGTCGTCCACAGATAGTTATCCTGGCTTGTTACATGTATTAATCTGGAACTTGTTTTGCTGGTCACATATATAGTTTTCCCGTCTGGTTTCAGGCATTAATCTGCGGTCTGCTATATTTGTTGGTAAACCCGTCTTGTTTTGGGAATTCATACCACTTGGTCGTGCATATAGTTTCCCCGTCTGGTTTCGGGTATTAATCTTTGACATGCTATAAAAGTTGATAGTGTTTGTCTGTCTGCTAATTTAACCTGAAAAGGTAAAATCAGTTTCATGCGATGTCATCATGTATGAATTGCATGATGCTCCCAAAATAAATGAGACTGTGATATATGTATTTGTATGCACATGCCATGATGTATGAATTGTATGATACTCCCAAAATAAATGAGATTGTGATATATGTATTTGTATGCACATGCCATGATGTATGAACATGTAATGCTTTTGCACAGTATCTTTGTCTGGGAAAATAAATCCTTGACTGCTGCTGAAGAGTACCGGGAAGCTAAATCTCGGACTGTTGTTGGTGAGTGAAAAAAGTGATTCTTCAATTTCTGCTAGGGATAATGAATGGATATAGTTTTGTTGGTGATTCCCTTTCTCAGTCGGGGATCTTCGACTTCTGTTTGAGAATGATTTTACCGAGGGGAAGAGTTTTGTTAGAAGATTTCACCAATTTGGAGAAATAATCTCCGCTGGGGGATGAACTTCCGTAGCTAGAGAAATAAACTCTATTGGGGATAAGTATTTATAAACTACTTGATATTTATAAACCTCTGCTGCGGAAGGTGAACTCTATAAACTGCTTGGGGATTTCACTGGGGGGTTTTGGAGCAGTAATTGGAGATTTTTGCTCTGCCGGGGATGTGAGAACAACTGACATCAATAGGCTACATGCTGAGAATATGGAAGTGCCCTTGTAGTAGAATTCCCCTGCCTCTGTACCTGGTGGAGAATGTATCTTCCGGGGAAGATATCTGCGGGGATCTTGTGGATGGCCCTTAGATATTGTCTCGTTTCTTAAAGTCATTAACAATTGTCTTTCTATTTTTTATGCATGTATTTATAAGCATTAATCACATTCAAATACATATGTTCAAAAATAATCACTGGACGTTTTCTCACACAAAACAGAAAAATAAAAATAGAAGTTTTACACTTTCAATGGGATAGTTTTGTATTAACTTGAAATAAGCGTTTTTGTACAAGGAGCCAGACATCCTAGTAAGAGAATGCCGTCGTAAGAATGGAAATTATACAAAAAATAGTATACAAAGAAAAACAACTATGTGAATGATCCCATTGGGTTCCCATTCTGCTATTTCCTTTATGTCTTTGAGCATCTCATCCCAATATTTATATGTCACCGTTATATTTTATATGATTCTCTTGATATTTTTGTTAGTAGCTTCAACAACGCCATTCATCTTCGGCCGGTAGGGAGAAGAGTTATGATGCTGGATTTTGAATTGCATACAGAGCTCGGCGATCATAGTGTTGTTGAGATTTGTACCATTATCTGTAATGATTATTTCTGGAATACCGTACCGACAAATAAGATTGTGTTTGATGAATCGGGACACAATGTTCTTGGTAACAGACGCAAATGAAGCTGCTTCGACCCACTTTGTGAAGTAATCAATGGAAACCAGGATTAAGCGGTGACCATTAGAAGCTGTAGGTCTGATTTCTCCAATCATGTCGATTCCCCACATTGCAAATGGCCAAGGAGCAGTTAGGACGTTTAAAGGAGCTGGAGGTACATGTATCTTATAAAAATAGATATGGAATTTGTGACAAATCTGCGAATGATAATAACAGTCTGCCTCTATGGTGGACCAGTAGTATCCTTCCCGTGGGATCTTTTTAGCCATTAAGTTCCCACTAGAGTGGGTTCCAAAGGTACCTTCATGTAAGTCAGCCATAATCCTTTCTGCCTCACTCTTGTCTACACACCGAAGCAAGGTAGAGTCGTGATTGTGCTTGTAAAAGATCCTATTAATGAGGAAGAACTTAGCAGAGAATCTTCTTAGGAAATTTGTTGTACCCCAAAATTTTCCCTCTCATTTTACTCAAAACATACTCCTAGAGGTCCTCAACTTGCCCAAGGATGCCTAAAGATTGACCAGACAAATCTTCCTCCTAAGACAATAAGCCTCAAACTAGGGTTTCACTCCTTATCAAGATGTTTGAGTTTCCAAGGGTCCTAATTTGTTTCTATTGCCCTAATATTTTCTCAAGATCATCCATGCCAAGTTTCATGCCTTGCACAAGAAGTTTGCCCAGTCAACTACTCAAATGCCTGAAAATCAACTGTACTAGGTCAAAAGTCAACTGTGACCCACATACAGTCAAACTTCAATATTTTTGGTCAACATCAAAATTTTGAAGTGATATCCATCATTTTATCAAGGGTTGATCATGATTCCTCAAGGAATGTTCCTAATTCATCAAAACTCAAAAGTTGCTAAATTAGTGTTCCTATAGGAAAAGTCAACCAAACTTTGACCAGGCATAACTTTCTCATACTTTATCAGGAATTTCTCATCCAAGGCTCATTTTTAAGATAATCCAATTCCCTACAACTCATATTCATCCCTTAAGTTCAATAAATGCACTCATGAAAAGATATAAATTCAGACATTATAGGTCCTTTTCAAAAGTCAACAAAAACACCTTTTGGGTCAAATCTTCTTACATGAACATGGAAGATCCAATTGAGATGAAACTAAATATGTTGCTTAGGGGACATCCTAATCTTTCTAAAAAGTACAAGAACACCCTCATAGGGTTAAAATTGAGAGAGATATATATTGTCAAAGTTGGCCAATTTTTGAAAAAATGCATGAAGCAAATATTGACCAAACTTGGATTTTTTTCCAAATGGGCCTATCTTTTCAAGTTTGAAACTCATTCCTAACATGGTCCACGACCTCTAAGCCCACCCATACATTTTCTACTATTTATGCTATTTATTTTGATATTTTATTCATTAAAATTCAGAATTAAATAAATAAATAATAGAAATAATGTAAATTTTGATGTGAATCCATTTTGGGCAAGTTTTATGCTGATTTATGTCAATTGATTTCGTGAAATAACCCTTCAAATATGTCAAGGTTCATCCACATGTGAAAATGGCATAAAATCATCAAATATGGCATTTTTTTCAAATTTTGATCATGGTCTTAAAACACAACATTATGAGGGATATTCTTTCCATGATTTCTTGTATCCTCATTCTCCTATATAAATATAGAGCCATACAAGCTTGAAAGATACGAAATTCCTCTCTAAAAAGCTCTCAAAAATCTCTTCAAAAAGCTCTCCAAAAGCTCTTCAAAAAGCTCTCCAGAAATCAAAGAATTGGTGCAAGTCATATCTCGAGGTTCCGGTCTCTCTTGATTGACATCAAGCCTCAAACCATCCTCTTGAAGTCCTCAGGAGTCTTACAAGGCCCAAGAGCAATCCATCACACGCCTAGCACGCCCCCATTTGACAACACCGGTTTGGTAAAATTTTAAACTTCGAATATCTAATTTTAATCACATTTCATGGCATGCTAACGTTTGTTTGAGTTTATATAGAACATTTATGGTTGGTTGAATCAGAGGTTCCACACAAGAATATGAAAACACCATGGTTAGAGCATGAAGCTTTCAAAGATTCGGGCCTATGGATTTTTGATGATTTCACGCCTTGTTTACTTTTGCTACTAGGCCCATCTTTATTTTCTTGTTTTATTCATTTCATTTATTTCTTTTAATCCATTTTTTTTATTTTAATCAATAAACAAATATAAAAATCACATAAAAATAGGTTTAGGATTTTTCTTAATTAAATTTTAATTTTGGTAAATTAATTAACTAATCACTTTAACTTTTTTTTAAAGTTAAAATTAATAGAACTTAGGTTTAATTTCATTTTAATTCATTTTCCTTTTCGTAAAAAAAATACCAAAAAAACATAGAATTAATTTCTTTTATTTAAATTTCATGTTTTTTTAATATTTTTTTTATATAGATCTAGATAAATTATTTTTTAACTTAAACCATTTTTATAAATTAAAACAAAAAACAACAAAAAGATTTTTTATATCTTAGGATTTTTAGACGTCTTTTCAAATTTGCGCGTTATTATTCTTTCGCACTTCATTTTATTATTGTAACTGTATATTGGGATGTAATAAATGATTAGTAGGACCTTTACCGCTTTTATTTATTTTTCCCCCTAGTTTTGGATATATACATAATCCCCCTCCCTGAAGCCTTGTAATAGCTAGGTTTTATATTTTTGCACTTTTAAATTACTGCAATTATTAACTACTAGATGTATGACTAATAGGATTATATGGCAAGAATAATCAAACATTATCAAACTTAACACAAGACTAAAATAACTGAACATAACACGCCTTGCACATATGCACCATTAGGGTATACCTCACTTGGTTGCCTCAGAAAATAATGGTCATGTCCCTCGAACGTAGGGATGTCTTAGCAAAGACCCTTAATTCTAAATTCATCATACAGATCATGGTCCCTAATTTCCCTCGAGTTGCCTACGAGAAATGATCTTGTCCCTCGATGTTGCCTATATGATGACAGTCCCTTCGAATGCTAAGATATCTTTACATGTTGCCTTCGATGACCATATCGTCCCTTTCGATAGTCCCTCAACATCCAATGATAGGGCTACCTACTCACTAATAGTAGGATAACGCTGTCTAAAGGAAACGAGAAAATGAACAATCTTATTCGAGTAGGTAGAAACTCTTAAGTACTTGCTCAAAACAATAAAAACTCTTTTTCACAAACACTTTCAAAACAGTTTTCAAAAACAACTTCGTCACACTCTTGAGGACAGATACAAGGATTATCATGAAGTTAAAAAAAAGCTTTTCAAAACACACACAAGCAATTTCAAAATGAGCAAGTACCTAAGAGCCCATGGAAAACCACAGATAGAAAGGGTGCTAACACCTTCCCTTTCTATAATCTACCCCCCGTACTCAGAAACATCTCCAAAAAGGTTTTTTCCTGTTCTTTTTCCTTTTCCTTTATTGGATAAAATAAAAGTCGGTGGCGACTCTTGCTTACCGCAACATTTGCGAACAAAAAACATAAACCAGTATAACAGTCGGTTCTGCCACCGTATCACAGAACTGACGACTCAGCTGGGGAGTTAATAATGTGGGGTTTACCTTATGATCTAGGTTATTTTTAATTTCTTTCTTGCTTGCTTTGCCTGCTTTATCTTTAAGGGTTTTTGCTTGGGTATTGTTGAAGATCCTACACCCGGATCTAGGGGCACTTTTTAGGTAAACAACAATAGATCGTGGAGACTGTACGGCATAGACCCATATGGTTTAAGCGATGGATGTGTTGGTGTGACACTTTGGTTGGTACCGGTATCCTTCGTGTGGAAACGAGGAGAATACAGGGCCTCCGCGTGGTGTCGTGAAGCACTAACGGAACTTAGAACCTTAGTTGAACAAACTTGGACATTAGAAAGTAGTGAGATAGCCAACCTCGGTATAAAGCTGAGGATTGGTTGATACTCGATGCTATACTCATTGAGACCAGACTTTCGGGATATTTCGGCCGCAAGAAAAGATTGCCTGAGCTGAAACAATGCCCGATAAAGGATGGTCAGTGATATTGAGATTCCTTAGAACCCGGTTACTTTTCTAAGACAGGTTTGAAACCAACTAAACTTTAACAGGGTACTTACCTATAAAATCCATGCAAGCCTAAACCTAAGGATACTTGTGTGACTTGTTTGCTTTCTTTGCCTAACAATTTGAACTCATTGCAAGGATTTATTTGTGTTCCTTACAAGACCTTGTTTGTACAAATCTAATAAATTGGTTTCTTACCCTGCATTTTCGCTTAACGCATAGCATACACATCATAACATCATGCCACAACATTTCCTTAACCATTTCAAGGATCTCAAGGGTTTGTCATGCAGGTTATGATAAATCAGACGTCTAGCAAGGGGCAAAGGGATTTATTTTCCTTTAGCCAATGCCGTCAAAAGACCAAAACATGATAACTTGAGTCAGGGGCTATGACCCACTTGATATGGTGAGCTTGACTCTCGTAGAAGTACTTTCAACGATACGAAGTTCTTCAATCAAAGCTGCAAATTTGAACTTCTGACATTTTCTTATTTACCCCGCGAGATCCTTGAAAACATTCCATGCACGTCATTTGCATAATAGGTCATCCAGTACAGGTCTCTCATTTTCTTGCTGTTTATTTCAGCAAGGAAAATGGCTCTCCAACAAGACAACAAAGATCTCCAAACTCAAGAGGCTCAATTCATGCAAATGTTCCTAAACCTATTTAAGGGGAAGGAAGAGTTGAAAGCACTCCTCACTGGAGACCTGGCCAAGAAAAGTCCTGAAGACAATAAGGATGAACGGTTGGAAAAACTGCAAGCTGAGGTAGAAGCGATGAGAACCCAGATGCTGGGGCAGATGGCTCTTATCTTAGGCCTAGCCCGGGGACAAGAAGAGATGAGAGCCATTATCAAGAAACTTCATCAAGACAGATACAACAGTATGAAGCAAACAGTCGAGGTCGGGGACCAAGTCATTGATTAACCTCCAAGAAGATAAAAGGTTGGTTTGGTGAAGAGTGGACCTTTACAAATTGCTACCACGTCACGGGTCCAACAACAACATCGCCAAAAACAACGGGTTAATCAGGGTAAGCCAGATATACCCAAAAGGAAGTTTACCAAACTCAACGTGTCAATGTCTTAAGCTTTGCAACACCTGTTGAGGATGAATCTGATCACGTTGATAGGACCTCATCTGAATCCCAAGACTTCTTCCCCTAACTACAATCCTGATGCAAAATATGCATACCACTCCAACAGCCCGGGGCATGATACTGACGACTGTTGGTGGTTGAAATATAAAATTCAAGACCTTATTGATGAAGGAGCATTGGAATTCACACAAGATGGTCAACTGGAATGTTTCTGTCATTCCTCCAAGGCCCACCATTTGAAGTGACAAGTTCTGACAAGAGGGATTTTCGTTCATCAAAATTTTTAATTTGTAATTTTCTTTTGATTGTTCGAACATTTATTCATGTCAAACTTTGTTACTTTATCAATGAATTGCATATGTCTTTTTTGAATCAATTCATTTGTATTCACTATATTTAAACTGCTTTCCTTTTTGTGATATTCAACTCTCGATCAAAAGCTCCGAGCCTTTAGAAGTAGGATGACGAAAATGATACCATAATCCATACAATGTGCTTTTGAACAGACCTTGCTGACGATGTACAAGCGTTGTTTCAAATCCTAAACATTGGAGTAATATGGATGATAATCCCTAGTCAACCCCTTTGAGCTTAAGAAGTAGGAGTTTTTATTTTCACACAAATTAAAACCCTTAATCATAACCTGGGGCAGGGTAGTTTACTCAGTTAATTCAGATGCGCACTCAGTCGCAATATTCTACTTCATACATAATGAATGGCATCGAAGACATCCTTCCAAATCAGAAGATGGTGATGGTTCCGCATAATCATTAAGAAGAGGCGGTCATTATTGTTCAAAATAAAAGACCGCTAAGTCAAAACCTATGAAGGAGACTTAAGGAAAAAACTGGGGCATCCCGCTGATTGTAACCATAAAAAGAAATAGTTCAGGTAAAAGACGAGGATAGTAAAGAAAAAGGTCCTACAAATCCTCAAAAAAAAAGATGACTACTTATTCAAAATAAACTGTCAGTATCTGAATCATCACCAAAAAATCAAGGACAATATTTTAGAACTCAACTGGGATTCTAAACGTGCAATTAACTGAGCATATGACTGAAGAACATCATGAAGAGCGGGTGGGTACAAATGAATTTTGAGCCTTTATCCTTTGTTTCTTGAACCGTGAACCAGACCATGTTATAACCCTTAAAAGTCCTAGTTGAAGCATGGGTTAGTTCGAAAGCATACTGTTACAAAAGGTATCCTGACTCCTATAAGGTTTGCCATAAATCACGAGTTGATATCACTCTCTTGCAAAATCTGTTTTACTAAAAAATTGCATTTTAATTTTTTTTTCAAGACAGACATAAGCTTTGCATTCTTAAAATATCATTGTTTGCATATGACTATTTGTTTAAAGACAGAGATATTCACACGACGGATATTCGATGAATAAAAACCTTCTCAATGAAAAGGATCACCTCAAGTGGAAAAACACTTCCAACCAAGGGGCATGACAGGATCATTGTCCATCATCTGGGGAAGCCAAGTCAAGATTCAAGGAATCTCTCAAAGATGCCAAGTAGCCAGGGACAAATCTCCATCTGAATCACTTGGGACATTGGACATGAATTCCAGCAACGAATCATGTACGACCAAACGAGTATCTTCTGGAAGTGTGGCAACACTTACTACTATGGACAGTGACAATTCTCCATATCCGGTGAACATGGACATAGCCGAAAAATATTATGCATGAACAAAGACCCACTAGGTTGACTGGCCTAGGAAAAAATAATGGCATCCCAGTGAACCAAAAAAGGTTTAGGAAAAAGTTAGGGATAAAAACAAAAAAAATATGTACACCCGGTAAGCCGAAAACCTGAAAAGGCGGCTTGACCAAAAAAGGGTATCCCGGTGGACTGAAAATCCGAAAGAGCGGTCCAGGTAAAAGTTATGGATTTGAAGCGTACGACTATGTCCCGTCATCTTGTCACTTGTTTAGTCATTAGAAGGTTTATTACCCTGATCTGCATTTACCAAGTACTTTATGAGTTAGGATAACACTTAATCCATAAAGCCCCCACAGGTACTTTCTCCAGCAGGTACAGGGGAAGAAAAGTCCTGATGCAAAGTCATTTCTGTATCCTCAACATATGACCCCGAGACATAGACACTCCCCACAGAGTAGAGGCAACCAAAACTTTGACATCGACTTCCCCAAACAGGAGATACTTTCCCCAGCCAAGTTCCTTCAGAGAACCGACATCTATGTTCCCCATCCAAATTTTGTAATCACAAGCGGTTCATATAGTTTTCTCCTGAGCAGAGTTTATTTCTTTGAATACATAAGCTTAATCCCCAACAAAGCTTATTACTTTAGCTACGGAAGTTCACCTTCTAACATATTTATTTCCCCGCAGAGTTATTCTCAAGCAGAGCTTCTCCCCTGGAAGAATATCCATAAACAAGGAGAAAATCTCCAGCATAGTCATATCCGTTCACCATCCCCAGTGGAAGTAGAAGAACCACAGTTTTCTACAACAGTCAGGAATGCTACTTCCAATACTCTCCAGCAGCAGCCAGGGATTTATTTTCCCACACTCGGATATGTCATGGTAGCATCTCATGTTCATACATAATGGCATGCACATACATATCGCATACAACATAATCTCATTTATTTTGAGAACATCATCCCACCATGCATTTCATGCATCGCATATAATTAGCCCTATTATCTTTTCAGGAAAGAAAATTATCATCAATAATCCCAGCAGTTATACATGTCACATCTGTAGACAACTAATGGAAAATCAGTTCCCGAAACCAAATGGCTCAACTAATCTACATGATCAAACGAAGCAACCTTACCTAGGTTCCTTCTCGGTTCAGATGCAGTTTTACCCAAACTCCCCACGAAGCAACCTTACCTAGGTTCCTTCTAGGTTCGGATGCAGTTTTATCCAAACTCCCCACGAAGCAACATTACCTAGGTTCCTTCTCGGTTCAGACGCAGTTTTACCCAAACTCCCCATGAAGTAACCCTACGACCCAGGTTCCTTCCCATAAGCCCTATTATCCAGGATTTCATCTTGAAGTAACCCTACGATCCAGGTTCCTTCCCATAAGCCCTACTATCCAGGCTTTCATTTTGAAGTAACCCTACGACCCAGGTTCCTTCCCATAAGCCCTACTATCCAGGCTTTCATCTTGAAGTAACCCTCCTATCCAGGTTCCTTCCCATAAGCCCTAATATCCAGGCTTTCATCTTGAAGTAACCCTACTATCGAGGTTCCTTCCCATAAGCCCTACTATCCAGGCTCTCATCTCGAAGTAACCCTACTATCCAGGTTCCTTCCCATAAGCCCTACTATCCAGGCTTTCATCTCGAAGTAACCCTACTATCCAGGTTCCTTCCCATAAGCCCTACTATCTAGGCTTTCATTTCAAAGTAACCCTACTATCCAGGTTCCTTCTCATAGCCCTACTATCCAGGATTTCATTTCGAAGTAACCCTACTATCCAGGTTCCTTCTTGTAGCCCTACTATCCAGGCTCTCATCTCGAAGTAACCCTACTATCCAGGTTCCTTCCCATAAGCCCTACTATCCGGGCTTTCATCTTGAAGTAACACTACTATCCAGGTTCCTTCCCATAATCCCTACTATTCAGGCTTTCATTTCGAAGTAACCGTACTATCCAGGTTCCTTCTCATAGCCCTACTATCCAGGCTTTCATTTCTAAGTAACCCTACTATCCAGGTTCCTTCTTGTAGCCCTACTATCCAGGCTTTCATTTCGAAGTAGCCCTACTATCCATACTTTCATCTCGAAGTAACCCTACGACCCAGGTTCCTTCTCATAGCCCTACTATCCAGGCTTTCATTTCGAAGTAACCCTACTATCCAGGTTCCTTCTCATAGCCCTACTATCCAGGCTTTCATTTCTAAGTAACTCTACGACCCAGGTTCCTTCTCATAGCCCTACCATCCAGGCTTTCATCTCGAAGTAACCCTACGACCCAGGTTCCTTCTCATAGCCCTGCTATCTAGGCTTTCATCTCGAAGTAACCCTACGACCCAGGTTCCTTCTCATAGCCCTACTATCCAGGCTTTCATCTTGAAGTAACCTTACGACCCAGGTTCCTTCTCATAGCCCTACTATCCAGCCTTTCACTTCGAAGTATCCCTACTATCCATGTTCCTTCTCATAGCCCTACTATCCAGGCTTTCATCTCAAAGTAACCCTACGACCCAGGTTCCTTCTCATAGCCCTACTATCCAGGCTTTCATTTTGAAGTAACCCAACGACCCAGGTTCCTTCTCATAACCTTACCATCCAGGTTTCTTCTCTCTTATCTCTAGACAACAATTTAAAACACTGTAAGACCTGGACCCGACCAGATATGGTCGATTTCACATTCCCCCAGTAAGTCGTTGTACGGCCTGGACCCTGACTAGATATGCAGTTTACTTCCACTTCCTCAACCAGGAGTTAATTCCCTAGTAGAGTAATGCACAACTGAAGCTCCTATACTCTATTTCCAAGAACATAAATCAACATTCCCCAGCGAAGTCCTCCTCAACCGCAGGTACAGGAATTCTTGCAAAGGAATCTCTTATGCAACCGATATCTTTTCTGGATGGCATCTTTAATCCCATCTCCGATGATTCTCTATTGATTTCCAAATGTGATATGTAAGCCCATTCGCGATACCACAAATCAATATTACTTCATGCGAGTGCAAATTTTTGGGCACTCTAGTGTTCAATCATCTTCTACCTTCAGATCACGAAAGGCAGAACAACCAATATACATCCTCAGGTTTAAGAAGATTGAACATGGGCAGCTATTGTACCTCAAAATTTTCCCTCTCATTTTACTCAAAATATACTCCTAGGCTTCCTCAACTTGCCCAAGGATGCCTAAAGATTGACAAGACAAATCTTCCTCCTAAGACAATAAGCCTCAAACTAGGGTTTCACACCTCATCAAGATGTTTAAGTTTCCAAGGGTCCTAAGTTGTTTCCATTGCCCTAATATGTCCTCAAGATCATTCATGCCAAGTTTCATGCATTGCACAAGAAGTTTGCAGAGTCAACTACTCGAATGCCTGAAAATCAACTGTACTAGGTCAAAAGTCAACTGTGACCCACATAAAGTCAAACTTAAAGATTTTTGGTCAACATCAACATTTTGAAGTGATATCCATCATTTTATCAAGGGTTGATCATGATTCCTCAAGGAATGCTCCTAATTCATCAAAACTCAAAAGTTGCTAAATTAGGGTTCCTATAGGAAAAGTCAACCAAACTTTGACCAGACATAACTTTCTGATACTTTATCAGCAATTTCTCATCCAAGGCTCATTTTTAAGAGAATCCAATTCCATACAACTCATATTCAACCCTCAAATTCAATAAATGCACTCATGAAAAGATATAAATTCAGACATTATAGGTTCTTTTCAAAAGTCAACAAAAACACCTTTTGGGTCAAAGCTTCTTACATAAACATGGAAGATCTAATTGAGATGAAACCAAAGATGTTGCTTAGGGTACATCCTAATCTTTCTAAAAATTCCAAGAACACCCTCATAGGGTTAAAATTGAGAGAGAGAGAGAGATATATATTGTCAAAGTTGGCCAATTTTTGAAAAAATGCATGAAGCAAATATTGACCAAACTTAGATTTTTTCCAAATGGGCCTATCTTTTCAAGTTTAAAACTCATTCCTAACATGGTCTACGACCTCTAAGCCCACCCATACATTTTTCTACTACTTATGCTATTTATTTTGATATTTTATTCATTAAAATTCAGAATTAAATAAATAAATAATAGAAATAATGTAAATTTTGATGTCAATTCATTTTGGGAAAGTGTTATGCTGATTTATGTCAATTGATTTCGTGAAATAACCCTTCAAATATGTCCAGGTTCATCCACATGTGAAAATGGCATAAAATCATCAAATATGACAAAAAAATTTTAATTTTGATCATGGTCTTAAAGCACAACATTATGAGGGAGATTCTTTCCATGCTTTCTTGTCTCCTTATTCTCCTCTATAAATATAGAGCCATACAAGCTTGAAAGACACGAAATTCCTTTCTAAAGAGCTCTTCAAAAAGCTCTCCAAAAGCTCTTCAAAAAGCTCTCCAGAAATCAAAGAATTGGTGCAAGTCATATCTCGAGGTTCCGATCTCTCTCGATTGACATCAAGCCTCAAACCATCCTCTTAAAGTCCTCAGGAGTCTTACAAGGCCCAAGAGAAATCCATCACACGCCTAGCACGCCCCCATTTGACAACACCGGTTTGGTAAAATTTTAAACTTCGAATCTCTAATTTTAATCACATTTCATGGCATGCTAACATTTGTTTGAGTTTATATAGAACAATTATGGTTGGTTGAATTAGAGGTTCCACGCAAGAATATGAAAACACCATGGTTAGAGCATGAAGCTTTCAAAGATTCGGGCCTAGGGATTTCTGATGATTTCACCCCCTGTTTACTTTTTCTACTAGGCCCATCTTGATTTTCTTGTATTATTCATTTCATTTATTTATTTTAATCCTTTTTTTAAAATTTTAATCAATAAACAAATATAAAAATCACATAAAAATAGATTTAGGATTTTTCTTAATTAAATTTTAATTTTGGTAAATTAATTAAGTAATCACTTTAACTTTTTTTTTTTAAATTAAAATTAATAGAACTTAGGTTTAATTTCATTTTAATTCATTTTCGTTTTCGTAACAAAAATACCAAAAAAACATAGAATTAATTTCTTTTATTTAAATTTCATGTTTCTTTAATAATTATCTTTTTTTATATAGATCTAGATCAATTATTTTTTAACTTAAACCATTTTTATAAATTAAAATAAAAAACAACAAAAAGTTTTTTTATATCTTACGATTTTTAGACGTCTTTTCAAATTTGCGCGTTATTATTCTTTCGCACTTCATTTTATTATTGTAACTGTATATTGGGATGTAATAGATGATTAGTAGGACCTTTACCGCTTTTATTAAATTTTCCCCCCAGTTTTGGATATGTACATAATCCCCCTCCCTGAAGCCTTGTAATAGCTAGGTTTTATATTTCTGCACTTTTAAATTACTGCAATTATTAACTTCTAGATGTATGACTAATAGGATTGTATGACAAGAATAATCAAGCATTAGTAAACTTAACACAAGACTAAAATAACTGAACATAACACACTTTGCACATATCCACCCATAGGGTATACCACACTTGGTTGCCTCGGAAAATAATGGTCATGTCCCTCGAATGTAGGGATGTCTTAGCAAAGACCCTTAATTCTAAAGTCATCATACAGATCATGGTCCCTAACGTCCCTCGAGTTTCCTACGAGAAATGATCTTGTCCCTCGATGTTGCCTATATGATGACAGTCCCTTTGAATGCTAAGATATCTTTACATGTTGCCTTCGATGACCATAGCGTCCCTTTCGATAGTCCCTCCACATCCAATGATAGGGCTACCTACTCACTAATAGTAGGATAACGCTGTCTAAAGGAAACGAGAAAATGAACAATCTTATTCGAGTAGGTTGAAACTCTTAAGTACTTGCTCAAAACAATAAAAACTCTTTTTCACAAACACTCTCAAAACAGTTTTCAAAAACAACTTCGTCACACTCTTGAGGAAAGATACAAGGGTTATCACGAAGTTAAACAAAAAATTTTCAAAACACACATAAGAAATTTCAAAATGAGCAAGTACCTAAGAGCCCGTGGAAAACCACAGATAGAAAGGGTGATAACACCTTCCCTCTCTATAATCTACCCCCCGTACTCAGAAACATCTCGAAAAAGGTTTTTTCTGTTCTTTTTCCTTTTCCTTTGTTGGATGAAATAAAAGTCGGTGGCGACTCTTGTTTACTGCAACATTTACGAACAAAAAACATAAACTAGTATAACAGTCGGTTCTGCCACCGTATCACAAAATTTTTATCATTGACTGAAGCTCCCTTAGGATACTCTTGGGCTTCGAGATATCTTTTGACTTCATGGAACCAAGTCTTATCCATTACTTCTTCAATATCAATCTCGTGACATTATTCTTTCTCGTCCATCCTTTCAATGGTGATCTGAGGAGCCTCATTATCCCACCTGACCTTGAACATGGATGACATCAAGCTAGCGTGTCCACTAGTTAATTTTCCTCTCGTGGAAAATGCTCAAAAGTATTTTCTTCAAAGTATGGGATTAATGTCAACACATTCTCTTTGTACGAGATGAGATTAGGATGCTTCATGTCTCATTATCCTTTGATCTGCCTGATTACCAAAGCTGACTCTCCAAACACGCTTAAGAACTTGATCCTTAAATCGATTGCAGCTTTGAGACCCATGATACATGCTTCATACTCATCCATGTTGTTGGTACAGTTGAAACATAGCCTGGCAGTGAAAGGAGTATGATAGCCCTCAGGAGATATGATCATAATGCCAATGCCATTTCCAAGAGCATTGGAAGCTCCGTCAAAAACCATAGTCCATCGGGATCCTTTTTCAGGTCCTTCATCTGGTCAAGGCTCTTCACAATCAGTTACTAACATGATGTTCTCATCCTGGAACTAAAAATTCATAGATTGGTAGTCTTCCACAGCCTGATGAGCCAAAATGATCAGCTAGTACACTTCCCTTAATTTCCTTCTAGGTTTTATACTGAATGTTGTATTCTGTCAGGATCACTTGCCATCTTGCTATTCTTCCGGAGAGAGCGGGCTTCTCAAATATGTACTTGATATGATCCACTTTAGATATCAACAAGGTAGTGTGAGTCAACATATATTGTCTTAGTCGGCGAGCAGCCCATGCCAAAGAGCATACTGGCAATCACAGTCGGTAAACTTTTTGCTAAGGTAGTATATTGCATGCTCTTTTCGACCAGACTCGTCATGCTGCCCCAACACATACCTCATTGAGTTCTCTAATACTGTTAAGTACATGATCATAAGTCTTGTTTCAACTGGTGGCATCAAAATTGGAGGCTCTTGGAGATATTCCTTGATTTTGTCAAAAGCATACTGGCAATCATCATTCCACTTCACTGCTTGATCTTTCTTCAGTAATTTTAAGATTGGCTCACAAGTAGTGATCAAATGTGAAATGAATCTGGCTATGTAGTTCAGACGTCCTAAGAATCCCCTAACTTCATTCTCAGTGCGAGGAGTCAACATTTCTTGTATAGCTTTGACCTTTGCAGGGTCTACCTAAATACCTTTTCCGCTGACAACGAAACCTAAGAGCTTACCTGATCTTACTCCGAAGGCGCACATATTCGGATTCAGCCTCAGTTTGTATTTCTTCAGCCTGTCAAATAGCTTCTGTAGGTGATCAAGGTGTTCATCTTCAGTCTGAGACCTGGCTATCATATCATCCACGTAGACCTCTATCTCGTGATGAATCATATCATGAAACAAAGCTACCATGGCACGTTGATAGGTTGCCCCGACGCTCTTTAGTCCAAAAGGCATGACATTATAGCAGAAAGTGCCCCACTGTGTGACAAAGGTCGTTTTCTCCATGTCCTCAGGTGCCATTTTGATCTGATTGTATCCGAAGAAACCATCCATGAAGGAGAATACTTTATGTTGTACAGTGTTGTCAACTAGAAAATCAATATGGGGAAGTGGAAAGTCATCCTTGGGGCTTGCCCTGTTCAGGTTTCTGTAATCCACACACATACGTACCTTACCGTCCTTCTTAGGTACTGGAACAACATTGGTGACCCATTGTCGATAAGACATGATAGCTAAGAAACCGGCATTGAATTGTTTCCTGACTTCTGCCTTGATCTTTTCTGATATATCTGGCCGCATACGACGAACCTTCTGTTTCACTGGAGGACAATCCTCTTTTGTAGGTAGGCGATGAACCATAATATCGGTGTCAAGTCCCGACATGTCTTTGTATGACCAGGCAAAAACCTCAAAATAGTCATGTAGCATCTATATTAACCGCTATTTGACACTGGGATCCAAGTTAGCACCTACCTTGACCTCTTTTATGTCCTCTTCAGTACCCAAGTTCACTGTCTCAACTAGCTCCTCATGAGGCTGTATTGCACTTTCTTCCTGTTGTAACAGTCTGGAAAGCTCTCCTGGTACCTTACAATCTTCCTCAACTTCGTCCTCGGCTTGGTTGATCGGATTTTCAAAGTCATAATAAGCAATAGCAGAACCGTTATCAATGGGATCCAGAGTGGATGTGGATCTGTAGTTTGATATGTGAGTGTGTGTAAGAGCATAGCTGTATATTTTTGATAAAGTAAAAAGGCAGAAAAGAAAAACAAAGAGCATAAAATTTGTATGTGAAACATCCAATGTTTTATTGATGACATATGAAAATGAAGTAATGACCCTCACAAATAGACTATTGTGCCTCGCGTAAGACACAATGCTTTAATGTTTAAATTGTTCAAATATTACATTTCCTTAAAATAAAAAAGACAAATTAATCTTGAATAAAACTAATGGGCACAAAGTCTTTAGCCTCCAAATTGCTGAGTCCACTGCTGATGGTTGGGAAGATCCACTTGTCCAGGTCATAATCACTATCGCTGTCTTCCAAGGCATTGACTCCATTGTTGCTGATCCATAAAGGTGGTCACCCAGCACGAGCACTACGAATAGCTCTCTGGGCTCCTGAAGTAGTACCCAAACCAAATTTGTCAAATTTGTAGGAAATATCCGGGAGTTGGCCCCAAATTATACATCCACCTTCTTCAACGACTGCCTTGGCATCTTTCAGAGAAGCCATCTTCAGCGGAGGCCTAGAAGTCTTTGGAACATTGAAAGTGGTCTTGGTTTCAGCAATGGTCTGTGGAACCTTCTCAAAGTTCTGACAGGGGGTCTCAATGAACTCGCTGTCTATTTCAACGTACCTGAAAGAGTTCGGGTGGCTCACCATGTACTCCTCCTCCCCATGAACTGTGATGATTTTCTCATTGACTGGGTACTTCAGCATCTGATGTAGGGTGGAAGTCACAACACCATCCCCATGGATCCAGGGTCGACCCAATAAACAGGAGTAATACGGGCGGATGTGCATCATATAGAAAGTTGAATTAAAATCCTAAGTACCCACTTTGATAGGGATGTCCACCTCCCCATGAACCATTATTTTAGAACCGTTGAAGGCTCTCACCATAATGTTACTGGGTTTCAGAGTCAATCCTTTGCAATCCAATATGTCAAGGGCTTTCTTTGGCAGAGCATTCAATGATGAACCTGTATCCACTAGAACATGAGCCAAAGTAGTGCCTCTGCACTCGATAGAGACATGTAAAGCATCATTATGTTTCCTTCCCTTGGGAGTTACGTCTGCATCAGAGAATCCCAGGCCATTGTCAGCTGTCAAACTAGCCACACAATTTTCGAATTGATCAGCGGAGGTCTCTTGAGGCACGTGGGCAGACTTCAGGAATTTTTCTAAAGCCTTGGCACGGGCTTCAGAGCATAGTAACAGGGCCAACATTGAGATTTTAGAAGGGGTCTGCCCCAGTTGCTTAACCACATTGTATTCAATCTTCTTGATTATTTTCAATATCTCTTCCATCTCCTTTTTAAAAGCCTCAGGGATGTCTTCTGGATGTGCCTTTGTCCGGACAGGCTCAACCAATACCTCTTTACCCCAAGTCTCATCCGACTCGGTAGCAGGGATAATAGTAGGACTAACAATAGGAGTAGCTATGTGAATATTGACAGGAGCAACATGGATAGTCACTAGAGTAGCAACAATTTTAGGAGGAGAGATCTCGGGAGAGAAAATCCTTCTGCTTCTGGTGATTTTGCTGGTCCCGACAATGTTACTAATGTCAAGATCAGAGGAATATGGCATAGGTCTAGGAAAAGTAATTATCCACGGAGCAACTTTTAGAACATATGTAATCTTGACAGGTCTTTTGGAGGAGACCTTTGGAGGATTGGCGGAAATGGTAATGATAGAAACATCTTCACACAGAGCACTTATAACTAGAGTCTTCTTAAATAGAATTTCTTTATCATCCATCAGGCGCGGAACACCTTCCTTTAGCAAATGGCATCTATTAGGTAGAGACAAACATGAGTGGCAACCTTCATCACAACCCGGAAATAAACCGACTTGCAAGAGATTCTTTTTAATCGTTAGGAGTGGAGTAGCTAGTTCATCAACAGAGGCAACAAACATGTCATCATCAATAGAATTAACACCATGGCCGTGCTTGGGCATATGGGTAGTTATAACATTAGGGGTCTCAGGAGTGTCAAATTCAATCTCCTTTGCCTCAATCAAATCCCGCACCTTTTTCTTTAAACCCAACAGTCGTTTGTATCATGGTATGGACTTTCAGAATGGTAAGAACACCGAGCATTTGAATTGTAGTGAGGAGATGCAATGTTGGGATTTTTGGGAGCCTCCTTTAGGGTCACCAAATTGGACTTCAGCAGGTGTGGCAAAACTTGAGACAAGGTCATATTAATCCGGGTAAGCTATCTCCTTGGCTTATCTGTTTTGGACTGATTGTTCTGTTGTTGAGTAGCTGTAGGGTTGGAAATCATAACAGCCCCTACCGTCGGACGACGTTCAGTTTTGTTATGATTTCTTTGGCTGTAAGCAGCACTGACCTCCTTCTTTCCCATGAGTGGTTTCTTTGCTATACTGGAGGATGTTTCTCTCTAGATTTTACCACTTTTAATGCCAGCCTCTACTCGTTCACTCGTCAAGATCAATTCAGTAAACCTAACAGAAGAACTTCCAATCAGGTGGTTAAAGAATGACCCAGACAATATGCCCAAGAACATGTCCACCAGCTTCCTATCAGACAACGAAGGCTGGAATCTTCCCTCAAGGTCTCTCCATTTTTGGGCATAGTCCTTAAAACCCTCACCGGAACCCATAGACATACCTTGCAACTGTGTACGAGTCGGGGCGAGGACAACATTATATTGGTACTGCTTGTAGAAAGCAGCAGCCAGATCTTCCCAATTACGCATGTTGGTTCTTTCTAGTTGATAGAACCATTCCAAATGAGTCACTGCCAAACTTTCCTGGAATAAGTGTACCCACAGATCCCTATCAGTAGTGTGGGGTTGAATTTTCCTAACATACGACCTTAAATGCAGCTTAGAACAGAAGACACCGTCGTACTTGGAAAATGTAGGGACCTTGAACTTCCGCGAGATGACCACCCCTGAGACCAGTCCTAACTCTTTAAAATCCAACCCGGGTACCCTTTGGATCTCCATGGAATTGAGCCGATCCTCCAGTTATTTGTATTTATCATCAACAGGAGGATATTGCTCCTTAGAATAGTCAGGTTCATCTTCTTCAGACCCAGGGTTTTTGTCTCCTTCCTTGGGCTCTCCATCTTGATTGTCCCCTTCTTCCGGCGTGGTTGTGAAATCTAGAGCTCGCTTAACCGGTCCTCTGATCCTTCTTCACAAATTCACTACACCAGCTGGTATCTTTTTCTTCTTCTTGTCCTTGAGAATCAGAGCTTTCAAATCTTCTTGTCCCTTAGCCTGATTCAAGAACATTTCTTGGAATTGGGCATTCTGTGCCTGAAGCTTCCTAACTGTTTGTTCAAGAGCCATTACTGAAATAAATAGCGAAGAAGATAAGAAGCCTGTCCTGAAACCTGTTTATGCAATGATATGCATGATATATGTATGCAATGTTTTCAAGGATGTCTAAGACTTAAATTTTCTTAGCCAAAGGGAAAACAAACGTTAATTGCATTAAGAAGTTTAAGCGGTTACAATGATGCCTCTTGGGCTTACAAAGGAAGTAACAAAGGAAAAATGAACTCTCAAAGCAAAAAAGGAATCAAGCTTCCCACGGGCACATCCTATTTGGTGCAATGTATGCATTTATACTGATTTCTTCGTGAAGTAGCTTGGTGAGCTCTAAAACTTTCTTCTCGCTGGCGTAGAATTGGGTTTCAAAGGTATCCTGTTCCTCTTTGAGTTGAATCTAGGATTTTTGTAACTCCTCGAAATTAGTCGGCATGTCAGGATGAAGAACAATGTAAGGAGTGTCTCCCATAGCAACTGGCTCCATGATGATGGGTAGAATGGCCTCATAAAGCATCCTGAGACTTTGAGCATAGGCTCGTCCCACTTAAGGTAAGGCTCCAAAGTAATGGAGTTCTTATGCCCCGGTGTTTTTCTATCAACTTTGTTCACCATGCCCCAAGCTCTTATGAACCTCTGGAGATAACCCTGAACATCATTCTCATAGTTGAATACGATTCCTTGGACAAGTGTATCATAAGGACCATCCCTCCTAGCATAGCCAAACTGTCGCAATGCCAAACAAGGATTATAAGTGATTCCTCCCCTAATACCTAGGAGAGGGACATTAGGAAATTCTCCATAGCGGTCAATGATGGTAACATTATCCAAGGATCGAGGACACTAATGTATGCTGGAATGTGTGAGGAACATCAACCTATTAGACCATCTTAAGCCTTGATTATTCTTCAACACAGATCAAGGTAGGTGCAAAATAAACCACCTAGCCAACAGAGGAGTCCAACACAGCAGGGTCCCTCTTCTCTTTACAATGCGGGTATGCAAAGAGTGTAGGATGTCTCAAAGTAAAGTAGGCACTGGATTATGAGACAGAAAAACCTTGACCGCATTCACATCTATGAGTTGGTCCGGATTAGGGAATAGTACCATCCCGTGATACGGTGGTAGAACTGACTGTTTAATACTGGTTTGCGTTTTTTGCTCACAAATGTTGCGGTAACCAAGTGTCGCCACCGACTTTTATTTTATCCAACAAAGGAAAGGGAGAAAAGAACAGAAAAGACCTTTCGAGAGTTTTCTGAGTAATGGGGTAGATTATGGAAAGGGAAGGTGTTAGCACACTTTCCATCCGTGGTTTTTCACGGGCTCTTAGATGCTTAGCTCATGTTTTGAAAATTGCTTGTGCTTTTTGTATTTTGAAAATTGTTTTGAAAATGCCTTAGTGCGGCGATTCGCTTTGTGATAACTCTTGTATCAGTCCTCAAGAGTGTTGACAAGGCGAATGTTTTTGAAAGTGTTTTGAAATATTTTTGTGTAGGTGCAAAAAGTTGTTTTGAGCAAACATCTAAGAACTTATCTACTTATACTCGAAAAGGCCATTCTTTTCCTCCTAACCTTTAGACAGTGCTATCCTACTATTAGTGAGTAGGTAGCCCTATTGTTGGATGTATGATGGACAAGCCTGAGTCATCGTTATGGTCATAGAAGGCAACATATAGGGATACCTTAGCAGTTCGAAGGGACTGGCAACTTGAGGGACGTTAAGGGACTATGATCTTTATGATGATTTTTAGATTGAGGGTCTTTTGCTAAGATATCCATACGTTCGAGGGACATGACCATTATTTTCCGATGCAACCAAGTGAGGAGTACCCTAGGGATGCAAGTGTGCAACAATGTGTTTTTTCAGTTATATTTATCTTGCAATTATGGTTTTCTATAGTTCATTTTTATCTTTCCATACAATCCTATTAATCTAAGCATTGCATAAAATATAGTAGCAGAAGATAAAGGTGGAAATGTAAACCTAAGCTATTACAGAGCTTTGGGGCAGTTACATAATAGTGAAGAGTGAGAAAAAGAAATCCTAAAACTATTACATCCCGGAAGCAATTACATGATAATGATGAAAAAAAGCGGGAAAAATAAAGCTACGCTATTACAGTTGAATGCGCTCTATACACTTTATCTAGGAAAATAAAAATAAGATGAAAATAACAAAGAAAATGTTTTGGTGATTTTTTATAAAAAAATGATTTATGATAATTAATTAAATAAACCTAAAAAACCTAATTAATTTTAATTAATAAAAAATGTTAATTTTGAAAAAATTATTAAAATACCTAAATCCTAATTATTTTTAATTAATAATAAAAAAAAGGTTAATTTTGAAAAAAAAAGGTTAATAAAAATACCTAAAACCTAATTAAATTTAATTTAAAAAAAGGTTAATTTTGAAAAAAAGGTTAATTAAAAAAACCTAAAATGTAATTAATTTTAATTTAAAAAAAGTTTAATTAAAAAACCTAAAACCTAATTAATTTTAATTAAAAAAAGATTTTTAAAAAAAGTTTATGTTTAATGATTAATAAAAAAGGATTAAGTTTACCAAAAAAATATAGAGGAAGAAACATCAATGGAAAATAGGGTTAGAAAATACAAATAATGTAAATGTCAGGGGTGAGTGTTGAACCAAAAATTAATTTAAAAACCTAAAATTAAATTTAAAAAAACCTAAAATTAATTATTCGAGTTTATTATAAAAAATCAAAGGTTTGTGAAAAATGTTAGGTTTTATGAAAAATATGGTTTTAAACAGAAAGAAGGAAAATAGGTAAAATGATAAATAGAAAGGAAGAAAACCAAAACCAATAGGGGTCGGTGTTGAACCCACGCTCTTAACCTTCTCAGGATGTCTGCCTCGCCATGTATTAGTGGTTGTTCTGTTTTGGCCCCAGCGTTTTGTAATAACCCTGCACGAGACCATTACGATGGTCCGAACCTGTAATATTGAATCTCATGAACACATTAAGAAAATTAGTATACCATGAAATATAAAGAAAAAATATGAAATTTTATAATGTAAAAATCGATATGACATGTATGAATGCTTTTATACCCTTTTGATCATGGAGATAAAACCAATCTTACCCTTACTGGAGAAGTAGTGAGATGAGGGTTTGTAACAAGGATGACTTGTTTGTAGTAAGATAGGGGTTTGTAACAAGGATTTTAAGGTTTTTAGGGTTCTTGAAGGAATTTGAAATTTTGACAGGGTTATGGCAAAGGTTTTTTTTGTCTTTTGTTTGTGTGAAAAGAATGAGATTATATAATGGAAATTAGAGAAAAAATATGGGCTTTGAATGTGCAATTGGGCCTCTAATAACGGAAAGCAATAGTGCAGATTTTTATTCACTTGAGTCTGTCATGTTCCAGGCTAAATTGCAGGTACTTAAGTGTAATTTTTAAAGTTGAAATGTGAAAACAAAATGTATCCGACATCGAGAACTAACTCTTGTCTAAAAATGGGTTCAATCAGATAAACGGTGTGTGATCGGTGGGAATGAGAACTGACTGTTTTTGGAATGCTGGTTCGCGTTTTGCGTTTGTTTTTGCAAAATGTCGCGGTAAGCAAGAGTCGCCACCGTCTTTTATTTTATCCAACAAGGAAAGGACAAAAGCACAAGAAAATTCCTTTTTGAGATATTTCTCTGGTTCGGGAGGTAGATTATAGAAAGGGAAGGTGTTAGCGCCCTTTCTATCTGTGGTTATCCATGGGCTCTTAGGTACTTGCTCATTGTGTTTTCAAAAGTTTGTTTTCTTTGTGTTTGTGGGTTTGAAAAGAGTTTTTGTTTTGAAGAGAGTGTAAGTGCGAAAAGTTTTGTTTTTTTTAAAAGGAGCAAGTACTTAAGAACCATCTACCTACTCAAAAAGGAATTAAACTGTACAAATGTCCTTTAGACAGTGCTATCCCACTATTGAGGAGTAGGTAGCACCGTCGTTGGAGTTTTCAGGTCAATTTGATTAAGGGACATGTGGTCACTAAAGCAATGTTAGGACGCCTTAGCGGTAACCCTAATATCCTAGATCATTTTTCCGAGGCAACTATGATCTTTGGACAAGAGGGCGACCTCTAAAACTTCCTATACTCAATGACCATGTTCGAGGCAACCAAGTGAGGTGTACCCTAAGAGTGGCATGTGCAAGTGTGTTATTTAAGTTAATATATATCTGTACATGTTAATGGTGAGCTATGTTGATTTTAAGTTAAAGATTGATCTTGTCATGCATTTCCTATTTATCAAACATCTAACAGTTGATATTGTGCCGAAATTAAATTGCGGGAAATTAAATCTAGGCTATTACAAGGCGTCGGGTATTTACATCGCCAAAGACAAACCCTTTAATTTAAATTGCGGAAAGTAAATAAAAGCGATAAATAAATAAAGTCCTAATTAATTATTATATACCGGGAAACAACTACAAAATTGGAATCATAGATCGCGTGCGAGAAAATTAAATCGGCGCATTTTTAGGGTTTTGACCCTTTTTTATTAAAGAAAAGATTTTTGTTATTTTTGAATTAAAAAATTAAGTCTAAGTTAATAATTGAATTAATTAATTACATGAAAATATTTTTGGGTTTTTTTATAATTAAGGAAATAGAATAAGAATGGTTAAAAGTTATTAAAAACCCTAATTCTACATTAATTTTAATTTGTTGCAAAAATGTTAAAATTGACCTAATTAACACTAAATTAATTAATTATTTATTTATAAAATAAAATAGTGAAATTAATAATAATAATATTTTTGTATTTTTTTGATTTTATTAGGAAAAATAATTTGGTTAGCATAATAATAATAATTAATAAAAACAATTAAATAATAAAATAAATGAAATATGAAAAGAAATAACCAAGGGGGTGCTGGTCCTAAAAGGAGGTATGATTTGCAATTTTCAGGCCCAAAAACGTCCAAGCCTGTTTGACTTTCAGAATCTAATACATGCGTGTTGACTTGGGTTCATGGTGAACCTTCAATCCTGGCCTTCAGATTTGGCCTGAAGGCCATCTGGCGCCTGGATCTATGAGGTATATGGTGGTCTCTATGCTTGAGGGTGCACTGGAATAGCTGAAAGAAAATAATAATAAGCGTTTTGGGGGACCTGGGATTCGAACCCAGGTCCCAATGGACTTTGACACGCCTCCCTTGCCAACTCAACCATGTTGTTTTATTGTTAATGTAATGGACAAATAATATTATATAAAAAGGCAAGCAATATACTGGAAAACAAAAAAAATGCGCGCAATTGATTTGAACGGGCCAATGAAAGGAAGACACCTAATCGTCTTCTTCACAAAAACCTGGTTTTCTTACTTGCAGATTTATATCCGCAGGAAGATTCATGGGATGCTTCAAAAATTCACCCTAGGCCATAGAAATGCAATCCAAGAACACCAACGTGTTCATCTCTCCTCCCTGAGCATCCCTGTACCATTTATTTGCCCTAATTTTACCTGTATTAAAAGTTCCTAAAAAACAAGAACAAGAACCCTAGCTTCGGATCTAAGGTTAGAGGCCATGAAAACAAAATTGGATAATGCAGACATGTTGGAAATTTGATGTTAAGCATGATGGTACAAAAAATGGCAAAAAGATGCAAGAACATGGAGTCACGATTCCATGTTCAGAGTTGTGTTCGTGGACACTTACAGAGCGTTTCAGGCGATGAGAAGGCTTGGTTCTGATTGCTTTCACTTCAGGGGATTGCCAGTAAGAGAGCTATGTGAAGATTTTGCTTTGAATCGTGCTCTAAGGTGGATTTCAGATTCCAAGTTTTCAAGCTTTTTCTCAAACTTCGTCTGGCCGTTTTTGCAATACTTAGGTCGTGTTCTTTCTATGCCCCACTTGTGTGTGTATAAGGGAATGAATTTAGGTCAAAACTTGGGCTTGAATCCATAAGAATTGATGAATGGAGATTTGATTTGATCACCATTGATAAGGTTTCCAAATTTGCCTCAAATCCAAGATTTTGTGCATGTTTTAACTTGGCACGAGTTTGATTGAGTGTATCATGATATTTGCAAGCTGTAATGATCACAAAGATCTCATTCCATCAATTTTTAGATTTTATTTGAATTAATATTGATTTAAAATGAATTAAATCACTAAAAATTAAATAAAATAGAAAAATAAATGATTGGTCATGAAATCAAAGATGGGACACGTGTGTGGCATGACAAGACCATATAAAGTGGAAAAAAGTGGGCCCTTTTGTCAAAAATTGGAGTTTGGAGGATAGTTGACTTTTGGCAATTTTGGAAAAATACCCAACTTCAACAATGCATAACGTCTTCAATTTTGAACTTTTGGAGGTGTTCTTTAACTTTTTAGAAACCTTGAGATGTCATATAATCAAAAATTTTGGTCTCACCTCATTTTGATATTCCATGCTCAAGTTATAAGCTTTGGAAAAAAGGTGTTTTTGTTGACTTTCAAAAATGACCTATAATGTCCAAATTTGTAACTCCTTGTGAGTGAATTTCCTGATCTTTGGGAGTGAATTTCATCCTCTTCAAAATGAGCTTTGGATGGGTCATTTCTCATAAAGTATGAGAAAGTTATGCTTGGTCAAAGTTGAGTTGACTTTTCCTACAAAACCCTAATTTAGCAACTTTTGAATCTTGATGAATCTTGAGCAATCCTTGATGAATCATGATCAAACCTTGATCAAATGATGAGTTATCCTTCAAAATGAGAATGTTGACAAAAAATATTGAGGTTTGACTGTATTTGGGTCACATTTGACTTTTGCCCTAGCACAATCGATTTTTGGACCTCTTGAGCAATTGAATGACCAAACTTCCTCTGCAAGGCTTGAAATTTGACATGGATGAACTTGAGAACATGTTAGGACATTGGGGAGCACTTGAGGCCATTTGGATATGAGGACCTTGATGCAACACAAAACCCTAATTTTGAATTGACTGCCTTAGGAGATGATTTGACTGTCTAACTCTTGAGCCATTTGAAGATTATTCTTGACATGTCTTGAGAAATATGGGAGGGAAAATTTTGGGGTACAACACGATGAATTAGTTATGAATTTTTGAAGTTTCACGTTAGACAAACTTATTTTGGGCTCCAGTGTCAACTCTGACATGTTCTTCAATAAAAACTGGTATTGATTGGAGCATAACCCGGTCTCGACTTTGGAAGAAAAGTTGTATATCTCTGAGTCAGTGACCTTGTGTAAAAATATGGACCCGATCCGATAAAAATTGACCGAGTTATGGATTTTCGAAGTTTCGACCCATATGAAATAATATTCAGCATTCAGGATTTTCGGCGCGTCACGCGCATTCTGAGCAAAAAAAGAAGGTCTTTTGGATACCGTTCGAACTCGATATCTCCTGTGAAAACGTAGCTAACACAATTTGTGAAATTTTGGCGCTGGAACCAGCTCATTATGATGAAAATCGACCAAGTTATGATTTTCTGAACATTACGCAAATAAACTTCTATCATAAATTTTCTGTACGGAAATACTTGATAAATCCGCATTTTTGAAGACCTTTTGGTCGAAATTGGCGTCCATGCGTGAGAGATGAAAACACAGGTGATGTCAAGACGGAATTATTTCCACCATAACGGTTTCAAAACGAGCCACGATATTCAAGTTATGAATTTTTTAGTGTGTAAAAGTTGCACTTTTAACACGCTTTTTCACCATATTTCTTCGAGAAAACTCACACATTCAGAGACCTTATTTAAAGAATTGGCTCTCGAGCCGAACCTGAATTTGAGAATAAGTTATCAGAGATATCTTGGCGAAAGAACACCTGAATATTACGCGCCGGGTTGGGCTTATGAATCTTTGAACCCCGAATCGTTGCAAAACGGCGAATCGATCTTCAGCACGGAAAATACTCTGAGAACATCCATTGGCGAAATAAACGTCACTTGTAACTTGATGAAGCTTGCTAAATATACCTTTATTCCATAACCATAAAACCAATGATATACATGTATGAAAATAAAGAGGGTAAATTTTGGGGTATAACAGCTGCCCCTGTTCAATCTTCTTAAACCTGAAGATGTAGATTGGCTAGTCTGCCTTTCGTGATCTGAAGGTGGAAGATGATTGAACACTAGAGTTCCCAAAAATTTGCACTCATCTGAAAAAAACTTAAATGTGCAGATAATATCGGGAATGGGCTTACAAATTCCATTTGGAGAAGATAACGGAAGATCGTCGGAGACAGGCTTAGAGACGCCATCCAGAATAATGATGATTTCGTGAGATATCCCTTCGTGGGAATTCCTATTCCTGTTGTTAGGGAGGACTTCACTGAGGAATGTTGGTCACTGTCTTGGGGAATAAAGTCTAGGAGCTTCAGTTGTCCGTTATTCTACTAGGGAGTCATCTCTTGATTGAGGAGACATAAGTAAACTGCTTATCTGGTCAGGATCCAGGCTTCATAGTGACTGGTTAAGAATGATAAGGCTGACTGCTATCTGGTCGTATTCCAGGCTTCAAAGCGACTTATTAGGGAAATGTGAAATCGACCGTATCTATTCGGGTCCAGGTTTTACAGTGTTGTAACTATTATCCGGAGATAAAAGAGAAGGAACCTGTATAGGGCTTTCTCAGGATAAGTCCATGTAAAAATGCGTCAAGTAATTCATAAAAAGGAGCCTGGATAGTAGGGCTATGAGAAGGAACCTGTGTAGTAGGGTTACTTAGAAATGAACGCCTGGATGGTAGGGTTATGAGAAGGAACCTGGGTAGTAGGGTTACTTCGAAATGAAAGCCTAAATAGTAGGTCTATGAGAAGGAACCTGGGTAGTAGTGGTTACTTCGAAATGAAAGCCTGGATAGTAGGGCTATAAGAAGGAACCTGGATAGTAGGGTTATGTTGCACCCCAAAATTTACCCTCTTGATTTAGGCTTATGTTTCATCATGAATATCATATTGCATTGCATTCATACATTGTGATGGGATCAAAGTACTTTGGTTATCAAGTCTTCCTTAAGCTTTGAAGGTTGGTTGCTTTGACAAGTTGCTCAAGTAGAACCTTGTCATTTGAACCTCTGGATCTTTCAAGCTCAGAAGTTATTTGCATATCTCAAGGTGTTGCATCCATCTCTTTGGATCTTCAGAGGATTGGAGTTTGTGTTTGATTATGTGAAGGAACCACTCCTTTGATTCACCAGTCAAATTAGGGTTTTGAAGCTTGATCAGCTTTCTCCAAGCACTTTAGTTGTGTATTTTGTTTATGTGTTGTTGACTAACCTCTAATAAAAAAAAAATATTGGTCTTTGTCTTTTCAAAATTGTGTTTTAGGTACCAAGTATCCAACAAATAAGCTCATGCAAAGTTGATTTGATTCTATTTGTGGAAAAAGAAGGTATGCATCGACCCATAAACCTATGTATCGACTCATCTTGTTGAACATAACCAGCATGTGTCGACACATGCATGTATGTATCGACTCATCCTGCTTGAAAAACTAGCATGTGTCGACACATGCATGTATGCATCGACTCATCCTGTTTGAATAACTTGCATGTGTCGACACATACGTGTTATGTATCGACCCATGCAGTTTGTATGGTTCTGTAATGAGTTGGATTAACAGTATGTATCGATACATAGAGGCATGTATCTACATATGCTGTGTTATACAGCCAGGATGTATCGACACATACTACCTATGTATCGACACATAACAGAAAAATGCACGTGTTTTTTTTGAAAAAGCCAGCAAATTCAAAATTTTATCATTTTGGCTCCAATTTTTTCTGCATAATTTGAAATTATATCATTAATTCAAATTTGGCTCCAAGAATCAATTACCAAATTACCACTAATCCCAATCCTAAAAATCTATAAATAGATCCCTCATTTCATTCAAATTTCAAGCTTTTGATAGCCAAAATCACTTTGCTAAAAAATCTCTCAATTCTCTCCATCTACCAAATTCACTCAAAGCTCCATTTTCAAAAAGATAGTAAGCTTTGCATTGAAGCTTACTAATCTTTGAGCTAAACCTTCATCCAAACACTTTTTCTCCATCAATTCTCTACATCCAAGCTTGATTAATTGATTCTTGTGGTTGAATTGAAGCAAATTCTGAAGTTGTTTGATAATTCTCAAATTCTACCTTTGGTAAGTTGGATAATCATCTTTCATAATGTGATCTCTTGTGGATTTCTGGTTTTGATTCATTGAGCGCTGCTTTTATGACTCCATTAATGTTATTTTCTCAAAATTTGCTGGAATTTTCATGCTCAATTGGATCCATGATCATAAGGTGTTTGATGAAAAGTTGGAACAAGAACTTGATCTTTAAAATGCTGTTTTTCTACTGATTTTTAACAGGTTACAATCAATTGTTATAACATTGCAATTGATTGTCACAGAAAATTGATTTAATAAAAAACTGCACTGATGCAATAGGTTGCTGTCTAAGCACAATTGATTGTAACAGTGCCAAAAATACTTTTGCTGCCTTATTTTGGGGCTGTTTTGACTCAAATATTTTTCTGCATACTCTCTTTGATGGATAATTTGGATTGCAATTTTAAATGTTCAATTTGTTTTTAAAATCAATGGACTTTGTGATGTAGATGAAGTTGGATAAATGTTCATCAATTCAAATCTACCTAAGAGTGAATTATTTAATTCATTCTTGGTGCTTTGGATTAATAATATGTTTAGAGCTTTAATCCATCTAGAGGAGTAGTTGAATTTAAAGATGAAAGAATTTTGAAATGGTGATCCAAATTAGCTTGTCATTCCCATCCCTCTTCATCTTATCCCTTTCTTTTTTTTATTGTGCTACATGTTAATGGATGGTGATCTCTATATCATTTATCCAAGCATGAAGTACATAGATTGCTATTGACCAGCCTCAAAATAGGTGCGACTTCTACATAAGTCCACTTACAATTGCTTAACATAGCGCTAAATTTTGTCCCGATTCGAATAAATGATCATTCGTGGCCCAAACTTATGATTGCAAGCCCAAGTATGTTAATTTGATCTCTTTGATCCAATAACCTTGAGATTCATTGTGTGGAGGCTTTGGTTCTACCAATCCTCTAATGTATCTACAACACCTTTGGTCAACGCGGATCACTTAAACATCGTTGATCATTAAATGTTACCTCTTGAGAATTCCAAATGGATGATATACTTGACAAAAAGAAAATGCAACTTGTTGTATGGAGGCTTTGATTCTACCAATCCTCTAATGAGTTCCAAATGCAAGTTTTAAGATGGTCATCCAACTAACCACTAATTTCTAACAATTGACTTTACCTTATGTTTTTGTTTTTATGCTTTGTGTGCCATTTACTTTTAGAATTTTACATTTCATGTTATTTTCATCTTTGCTCACTTGAGTATTTATTTTCATGTCATTTTTATTTTGCTCACTTGAGCTTTTATTTTTCCTTTTAAAGACACCTAATAATCAACATGAACCATAAAAAAACTTTAATAATACTTGGACTATTTGGTTACTATCCTTGGCATTGTGGAGCATGAGACTTTTTCTTGGACTTAGGATTAGAGACCTTGGCCTATCTTGGAGACTTTGTGACAATGTATAGCATCCCACTTTTGGCCTGAGACTACCGTGTTCCACTTTATTTGTGGAACACAACTTATTACACTGACACTGCTTTTGTGTTTGGCATGTTTGATATTCCATGCAGGATATATACATGATATTGTGAATACTATACATTGCCCATGGGGATCTGTTCATATCTGATAATCTCATTACTTACATCCTTATGGCGTAATTTCTGACTTGATTCGTCTACTGATGCCAGCTTGCTTGAAGTTCTCTAGGTTTATTTTTACTCTTGCTCGGTTGCTACAAATAGTTATCGGTTTGGTATTGCACTATCTACTTTCTTCCATTTTCATTTTGCATAGTTCTCTGATTGCATGATGGGACCTCCGTTGCTGATATATATCAGGAGGCCCTCTGTTTTTGTTTGATACATATGTTGTGTTTGTGTTGATCGATGAGTCACTCAATTTAGAAATTGAGATCACGACTTCGCTCTCATTGCATGTTCCCTATAGGATGTTTATTGCTTTTCTTCTTTTGATGTTGATCGATGAGTCACTCAATTTAGATATTGAGATCACGACTTTGCTCTCATTGCATCCTCCCTATAGGATGATTATTGCTTTTCTTCTTTAATTGTTTATCGATGAGTCACTCAATTTAGAAATTGAGATCACGACTTCACTCTCATTGCATGTTCTCTATAGGATAGTTTTGTTAAGCTTTCTTTGACATGTTAATTAAGGCAGGAATCCATGTATGCTAACATAGGATAGTATTTTCCTTTAACCTCAACCTTAGGGTCAATCATTGTATGATAACACTAGGGATAGTACTAGGATAGTTTCCCTTAGTTGTTTTTCTCTCTTTGCATCTTGTATCTTAAAACAAAAACTTATTTTCTTGGCAAATCATAAGACACCTCTAATGAACCCAAACTCTTCTTCAAAGTAAAAGATACAAACCAATCTTACTTTATTTAGGTTGAAGCCGATGTTTCACCATCGCACATGTTTGTTATCCTACTTTGATTCTCAATATCAGTGTTAGGTGTGATGTTTAGTCATCTATTTTATCGATGTTTCGTCATCTTTTTCCATGATATCTTGTTATCTTGAAGCCGATGTTTCTCCATCGCACATGTTTGTTATCCTACTTTGATTCTCAATATCATTGTTAGGTGTGATGTTTTATCATCTATTTTATCGATGTTTCATCATCTTTTTCCATGATATCTTGTTATCTTGAAACCGATGTTTCGCCATCGCACATGTTTGTTATCCTACATTGATTAGAAGGAAGAGAGGAAGAGATTAAAATAGAAAAAAAATCAAGTTTGGAGCATCGCCGCCGCCGTCACCGCCACAAGGGCGATTTCTGACGCGACCATCTTTCCTTCTCCGGTGAAGGATGTTTGAGAGAATGAGAGGGCAAGTCAGAACGAGAGATAGGGAGTATTTGTCAAAATGACTCTTTCTTTTTTTTTGTTTTGTTTGTTTCATGAGATAAGCCCAACAACAACACAACCTATTTCCTCCTTCTCTCACCCCCCTTTGTTTCTCTTGTCCATAACAAAACCTTTCTGGGCCTCAGTCAAACAACAATAATCAAGCCCAGTATCTCTCACGCATACCCCCTGTTTACTACTACTAAGCAGGCCCTCTTGTTTTTTTTATTTTCTTTCTTTTCTGATTCAAAAATCTATTGGGCCAAACCTAAAACAAAAACAACTTTTACTATCGAACCACCCAATTTAGCTTTTCACCCCCTGACTTCATTTTTATATTTTTATTTTATTTTTCTTTACTTATATTATTATTAATATTATTATTATCATTATTTTCATATAAAAAATCCAAAAAAATATTTTACTTAATTTTTATATGTATACATATACACTTTTGTTTTATTTCTTTTTTCTAAACTAAAAAAAAAAGACAATTTTTTTTCTTATTAAAATCAATTTCTTTGCTTAAAATTAATTTAATATTTAGACTTAGGTTTATCTTTTCTTTTATTTAAAATTAATTTAGAAATTAGGGATTTTAATTAATTATTTTTATTTTTTATATATATACTAATCAAATTTAATTAAAACCTTTTCACAAAAATCCTGAACTTGTTTCTTTAATCAAATTAATTTTCTCAATTAACTTAAGTTTAATTTTCTTAGTTTAATTTATTTATTTTCCTTTAGTTAATTAGGTCAAAACCTTTTTTCATAACAAAATCATTTTTGTTTCTTTTCATATCACTTTATTCTTTGTACATTATATTCACATTTCTTGTACATTATCATTCAATTCAATATGGTTGTAATATTAACTTAGGTTTAAATTACTTGTCATCCCCCATTTATAAATTTGTACCCCCATCCCTAAATAATGTAATAGCGTAGGATATTTACTTTTCGCAATTTATCGCTTTCAAAATATAAATGCTAGTAATTAGGGTTTACATGGCAATATAAAATCAACAAGTAGATAACCCTAATTCAAGACAAGTAATTCACGAAAACAAATCACTTTTTGCACACGTGCCCTTATAGGGTTAACCTCGCTTGTTGCCTCGGAAAAATAATCATTTCCCTCGAATGTGGGATGCTTTAGCAAAGACCCTCAATAAAAAAGATCATAGCCCCTTCTATGACCCTTCGATGTTGCCTTCGGTAAAATGATTTTAGTCCCTTACGAAAATTGCTAAGCGTCTCATAAGTTGCCTTCTATGACTGTACAACGACCCGCGCTTGTCCCTTCACATCCAATGATAGGGATTCTTATCAATCAATGGTAAGATAGCAATATCTAAAAGAGGAGGAAAAGAACTAAGACTTTTTGAGTAGGTAGGACGTTCATAGTTGCTTGATCACAAAAAATTTCAAAAACAACTTTCAAAACACACCAACAGTTTCAAAAACGAAATATTTTCAAAAGTCAACACTTTGTATACATTCTTATAGAGACGAGAATCATTACAAAGTTCGCCTAAATGAAGACACTTTTCAAAAATACTTTTCAAACAATCACAGACACATTTCAAACAAAGCATTTCAAAGTGAGATAACAACTAAGAGCCCATAGATAACTACGGACGAAAAGGGTGCTAACACCTTTCCTTTTCATAACCTACCCCCCGAACTCAAGAAAATATCTCAAAAGGTCTTTCCTGTTCTTTTCACCCTTTCCTTTATTGGATAAAAGAAAAGTCGGTGGTGACTGTTGCTATCTGCAACAATTGCGATAAAATGCAAAACACCCAAGTCAGTTCTCCCACCGTATTACAGAACTGGTGACTCTTCTGGGGATTGAAAAAAAGTAGGGTTACCATAGAGCTAGATCACCTTTAAAAGCTTTCATTGCTTGATTTGTTTGCTTTACATTTATGGGTCCTTTTTTGGGTTTGTATCGATCCTCTACCCGGATTTGGGAACATCATTAGGTAAATAGAAAAAATTATGGAGATTGTACGGTGTATACCGATATGGTTGAGACAATAGCTATGTTAGTGTGACACATTTGTGGGTACCGATATCCATTATTGCGAGTTAAGGAGAATACAGGACCGCTGTGTGGTTTCATGAAGCACTAACGAACCTTAGAACCTTTAATTGAACAACTTGGCCATTAGGAAGTAGTGAGATAGTCGGATTTGGTGCAGACCGAAGTTGGTTGATACTCGATATTACACTCATTGAGATCTAACTTTTGGGATATTTCGGTTGCCAAAATAGAGGCTTGCGCTGAAATAATGCCCAACGAAGAAAGATCAATGATATTGAGATTCCCTAAAACCCTATTACTTTCTAGGACATGTTGAACCAACTAAACTTCAAGAGGGTACTTACCAATGAAACCTCATGCAAGCCTAAACCTAAGGACTTGTTTTCTTTGCTTGTGTATGTTTACTTGTACATAACATCATGACATCATACCATGGCATTTGCACTAACCATTTCAAGGACTTTGGGATTTATCTTTGTGATGTTTTATAGGACATGGCTTCCACACGAAGAAACACTATCCAAATCAACCTTGTGAAAGTGCCTCCTCAACTTAAGGAATTAGCATCAAGGGTTCCCAATGATTCTCCGTTCACCAATAAGTACGGTCGTCTCATCAACTTGGTTACCACAAACATTGAAGAGCATATGGTACATGTGATTTTCCAATTATTTGATCCTAAGCACCATTACTTTACATTTCCTGATTACTAACTAGTGCCTACCATGGAAGAATTTTATCAACTCTTGGGGACGCCTGTTCTTGATCAAATACCCTTCACTGGTATTTAGAGAGAACCAAGACCTGAGGAGATTGCTCTAGCTTTGCATTTGCAACGGTCTGATGTTGTGGAAAATTTGGAAATAAGAAGTGGTGTTAAAGGGTTTCTAGCCAAGTTTCTGTTTGAGAAGGCTCAACAATTTTGGGAGGCTCTGGATTTGCAATCTTTTGAAGAATTGGTGGCTCTTCTAATCTATGGGATGGTATTGTTTCCTAACTCGGAACAACTCATAGATGTGAATACGGTCAAAGTTTTTCTATATCGTAACCCGGTGCCTACCTTGCTTGGAGATATCTTGCATTCTCTTCACACTCGCACCATAAAGAGAAGGGGAATTCTTATGTGTTGCACCCCTTTGTTGGATAGGTGATTTATTTCGCACCTACCTCTATCTGTTTTGAAGAATGAGAAAGGTATGAGATGGTCTAATAGGTTGATGTCACTCATGCATTCGGATATTCATTGGTATTCTCAATCTTTGAAGGACGTTATCATCATTGATCGTTATGGGGAATTCCCTAATGTCCCTCTCCTTGGCATTTGGGGAGGAATCACTTATAACCCTTGTTTGGCTTTGCGATAGTTTGGGTATGCTCGGAGGGATGGTCCTCATGACTCACTTGTCCAAGGTATTGTTTTCGACTATGAGAACGATGTCAAAGTTACCATCAAAGATTTGTACGAGCTTAGGGCATGGTGAACAAAGTTGATAGAAAAAGTTTGGGGCATAATAACTCCATTCCTTTAGAGTCTTATCTCAAGTGGGTGCGAGCTTGCGCTCAAAACCTCATGATGTCTTATGAGGCCATCCTACCTATCATCATGGGGCCTATTGCCAAAGGATATATTGCCTACACTATTCTTCATCCTGACATGCCGACTACTCTTGAGTAATTGCAAAGATCTTGGATTCAACTCAAAGGGGAGCGAGACACCTTTGAAACCCAATTCTAAGCAAGCGAGAAGAAGGTTTTTGAGCTTACGAGACAACTTCATGAAGAGTAGAGTTTAAATTCCTACATTGCACCGAAGAGGATGTGCTCCTGGGAAGCTTGAGTCCTTTTTGTTTTAGGAGTTTATTGTGTATTATCTTTGTCTCTTCCATTGTAAGCCCAAGAGGAATCTTGTAACCGTTTGAACTTTATAATGCAATTAATGTTTGTTCCCTCTTTGTATAAACAAATTTAAATCTTAGAAGTCCTTGAAATCATTTGCATACGCATTTCATGCATCAAAACATAAGCAGGTTTTCAGACACAGGTTTCCTCATCTTTCTACTATTTATTTCAGTAAGATGGATCTCGAACAGACCGTGAAAGACTTGCAGAAGCAGAGTTCTCAATTTCAAGAAACCTTGCTCACCTTGGCCAAAGGACAAAAAGAGATGATGTCACTTCTGTTGGCAAAAAAAAGACCAAGAAGGAGGCACTGATCAACATGGGGAAAAGGTTTAAAGGCCTTGTCCATCAAGTGCAAGTGGTTGAAGAGTCATCCAAAGAGGACGAAAACCAGGATGAAGATGCAAGGAGCACTCGTGCTGGGGGTGTAAACAATCAAGCCTCTGAGGATGAAGATTACTTTGATGAACAATATCCACCGGTTGAGGATAAGTACAAGCAACTGGAAGATAGGTTGAAAGTTGTGGAAATTTAAGATATGCCTAGCTTGGATTTAGGTGATTTGGGCTTAGTTCCTAGGGTTGTTATCCCCCACAAGTTCAAAATTCCAATCTTTTCTAAGTACGATGGAGTGTCATGCCCAAAACTTCACTTGAGGTCCTACGTCCGCAAGATACAACCATATACCACTGACAAGAAGCTGTGGGTACACTTCTTTCAAGAACGTCTATTTGGGACTCAGTTAGAATGGTTTTATCAGTTCGAGGGTTCCAACATTCATACTTGGGAGGATCTGGCCACTGCTTTATACCGTCAATATCAGTACAACGCTGATTTAGCGCCAACTAGAGTTAAGTTACAAGGAATGACAATGGGTTCTAATGAAGGTTTTAAAGAGTACACGCAGGAATGGAGAGACCTTGATGGTAGAGTACAACCGCCATTGACTAATAGGGAACTGGTGGATATGCTCATGGGAACATTAACTGGACCATTTTTCAATTTGTTAATTGGGAGCTCATCATCTAGTTTCACTGAGTTAATCCTGACTGGTGAAAGGGTCGAGAGCGGTATCAAAAGTGGGAAAATTCCCATGGCCTCTGCCTCTACATCAAACACTGCGAAGAAGCCCTTTACTAGCAAAAAGGAAACCAATGTCGTGTATGGTTCATGTCAAAAAAGACAATCATCAATCTGTTGATGCTGTTTTGATCTCTAATCCACCCTCTGCTCAAAGACCACAATAAGTCCACCATCAAAGACCTGAGGTCCCTAGAAGACAATTCACGAGGATTAACATGTCGTTATCCCAAGCCTTGTAACACCTGTTGAAGGCTAACTTGGTAAAATTGTGTGATCCACCATCAAATCCCAGTGTTTCATCTCCAAAATATAATCCTAACGCCAAATACGCATATCACTCCAATAGCCCTGGGCATGATACTGATCAATGTTGGGCTCTAAAAAACAAGATTAAATACCTCATCAACAATAAGACTATTGAGTTTGATCCACCGACATCTCCGAATGTTATAACTGCACTAATTCCAAATCATGGAAAAAGTTACAATGCAATTAAAGACACTGCTTTTGTTTCCTCTGTTGAAGACTTGACTACTCCACTGACCATTGTTAAATAAAAATTGTTGAGAGATTGGTTTTTCCCTGGTTGTTTAAAAGACTGTTGCTGTTGTGCCGAAAAAAACGGCTGAAAAAGGACGTCCAACACCTAATGGATAGCCACATGATTTTTGTTTGAAAGAACTTCAGCCATAAAAATTTTGAATGATAAAGCTAAAGATGCTTCCATCATCATAATATCCAACAAGCCTATTAGGATCACTTCAAAAGGTCCTATTAGGATTTCCAACGAACCAACGATTACTCCCTTGATAATTACCACACCAAGGGAAATTCCTTATTCTTTCGATAAGGCAGTACCTTGGAATTACGGCGCTGAAGTATACTATCATGGGATTAAGCAAAACTCATGGATTAATGAAGACAAAACTGATAACGTTACTAATATTGCTGGTTCTAGCAAGGTGACAAGAACGGGGAGAATCTTCTCTCCTAACATTTCACCGCCAACTACTACTTCTACACCTGTTCGCATTACCATTGATAAACCTAGCACTGACGCCAGGGGCAAAGAAAAGACAATTGAGCCTTCCAGGATGGAGGCGCCTGCCAAAGACATTTCTACTGAGGAACCCTCCACCTAAGAAATGGAGGAGATTTTGAAGATCATAAAGAAGAGTGATTTTAATATAGTAGAGAAGCTGGGTAGACCCCCTCCAAGATCTCTATGTTATCTTTGTTACTTTGCTCTGACGATCACACTCAATAAATTGATCAAATTTTTAAAGAAAGCGCATGTTCCTCAAGAGACCACACCCGACCAATTTGAAAATTGTGTGGCGAGTTTGACTGCCGACAATGGATTGGGGTTCTCTGATGCTGACTTGACACCAGTTGGAAGAAATCATAAAAAGGCTTTGCATGTATCTATTGAATGCAAAGGAACTACTCTGGCCCATGTCTTAGTGGATACAGGGTCCTCTCTAAATGTTTTACCCAAAGGTGTCTTAGACCGGTTGGATTGTGAAGGTATGATATTAAATCCAAGTGATATAATTGTAAGGGCTTTTGATGGAACCAAGAGGATGGTACTTGGATAAGTTGATCTCCCCATTAAAGTTGGTTCACAAGTTTTCAATTCTACTTCTATGTGATGGACATCCGTCCCGCTTACTCTTGTTTACTTGGACGCCCTTGGATACATGGGGAAGGGGCAGTGACGTCCACCCTTCACCAAAAGTTGAAATATCCAGGCAAGGGAGAGATTGTTACTGTTTGTGGTGAAGAAGAATTCATGGTTAGCCACCTGAATTCGTTCAAGTATGTGGAGATAGATGGTGAGTTTATAGAGACTCCTTGCCAAGCCTTCAAGTAGTCTCTCCCATGGTTGCCTCCACCAAAATTTCTTCTGACATTCCAAAAGCTGATAAAGATGTGACAAGGATGGCTTCACTCAAAGATTCTCATGATGTGATTGAAGATGGAAGCAGTACAATTTGATGACAACTCTCTGACATTCCATTCAAAGCAGACAAGTTCAGTTTGGGTTTCACTGTCAAAGCTCAAAAGAAGGTCAAACGTGCTCGCATAGGAAAACCACCTCTTTGCATTGATAATCATGAAGTGAATGATATTAAAGACTCTGAGGATGACTGTGACTTTGAAAAATGTATTTACTCGACTGCGGTGAAGGACTCGACAACTGGTGTGCAAGGGATTTCATTCCCATCTCCTTCAACGAGGAGTAATTATTATTTACTATTTTGTCAATTCAAGAACTTTTGTCTGTAATTTTAATTCCAAACAATGACTTTAAGCCATGTGCCTTGCCCGGGTGTCATACCCCAATTTTTGACCTAAGATCCCATTTTTATTTTTGCATTTTTATACAAAAGTCAAGGTCACTAAATACAATCGGTTTTAACCTCTCACCTTCGAGCATTGATTATGCAGACATTGTCAAGTTTTTTGAACATTCTTAGCCTATGTATCACTAACTTCTAATCAAGCACGAAATGTGTGTTTTTTTGTTTCTTTGATTTCATGTGCTGATAAGTCTCCTTCGATTCAGCCTTTCGATTGGACAAGTTTACTGCCTGCAAGCCTGCTTTCGATTGGACAAGTTCAATGCCTGCAAGCCTGCTTCGATTGGGCAACATTTCTTCCTTCGAACATGGGCTTTCGATTGGGCAATATGTTTGTTTCGATCCACATGCTTCGATTGGGCAACATTGCTTCCTTCAGTCACAGGCTTCGATTTAGCAAAGCTTCAATTAGGCAATACAGTCTCCCTTCAGTCACAAGCTTCGATTTGGAAATACAATCTCCCTTCAGTCACCAGCTTTGATTTGGCCATGTAGTTTCCTTCGAAGTGACCCCCTTTGATCCACAAGCTGGACATGTGATTTCCTTCAAGGTAGCCTCCTTCGATTCACAAGTTGGACCACTAAACCCTTCGAAGCAACGTACTTAGAGCACACATTGTTTGGAAACGAACATTTTTGTGTAATCATGAAGCTGGTCGAAGTGATCAAAACGAAAGGGGGAAGCATTCAAGGAGTTTGTTGACTAAAGTACCATATACTGCCAAACTCAAGCCAGATGTGCTGCTACGCAGCAGTCCTGCACCAACCTGCCACTAAACTCCAAAATACTGATAAGCCTGCGTTGTCTCAGTCATGTACTTGCACAAAAAAGGAGTGCACAAGAGCTGCATTGAAGAAAACAAGGGGGCAATATACCCAAATAATTCAAATATTATTTGATTTCCCCCTAAAACCATATCAAAGCTCGCCTATAAATAAAGAGGCTCCAACACATATTTTTAAGAGGATTTTTTGGACTAGAGGAACGAAACCTCCAAAATCTTCTCAAACATAACAACAAAACTCTCAAGTTCATCAACACTTGAGAAAATAAAAAAAACCAGAAATGCTCACCTATTTTGATTCTGAAAAATCCACACACTTCAGTCTCCTTCGATTCTGAAGAGCACCCCACACATAGTTGTTTTGTTCAATCTCGGAAAGACAACCTTCTGTGACAACCCTTCGAACCAAAAGCAAACCCACTGTGACTACTCTTCGATTCTAGTTTGGAAAGAAACATAAGACTTGTTTCTTTCCCTCCTTCGAATCCAGCATTCCCAGCACAGCTGTTGGCCCCCTCTTTCGAATCCAGCATCCAGGGCCTCCACTCAAGGTCCCACATCCATTCAAGGTATGAAGCAAGGTAAGTCACTCTTACTCTTGAACTTTTTGTTTCATGGCATAACATGTAAATAACTTTTCGTTCGTTTCCAGCATGTATATACCACTGTTCCTTACGTTTCCACCCTGTTAACATGTTTTTAAAAGTTAACCCTTTCATTTTGCTTTCTGTTTACCTGAACTAGCTTTAATTATTAAACTGTTTGAAAGATAAATACTAGCATGGCCTCAGGCCATGTTGTCATTTGATGTTTGAAATGAAAGAAATAGGAAACAGGAAATAGGAAACGAAGCTTCTGGCTTCTACCCCCTTTCTCCAGGTCAAACGAAAGAGACAATCAGGAGGAAAACCATGTCCAATCGAAAGACATTCCCTCACTGCTTTCAACCTCTAGTCGAAGAAGGCAACAAGGCAGAATCAAAAGACTTCGCCATACACTGACTTCCGGGCCAATCGAAGTACATAACCTCACTAGTGCGAACCCCTAGTCGAAGGATACAACTTGCTGCTGCCTTTGCCCAGTCGAAGGATACAACTTGCTGTTGCCTTTGCCCAATCGAAGGAGGCCAACAGAATGCAAATCGAAGGCTGCTACTGCCTGGGTCGAAATACACTCTTTTTTTCTTACTTTTATCTTATTTTTTCCTTCATATTTTTTGTGCCTTTTGATATGGTTGTAATAGCGTAAGTTTTTATCTTTCTGCATTTTTATTTACTTTGTACAAATGCTAGTAATTAGGCGTATGGCAAGATAAAATCAACAAGTAAACAAACCAAAAAAAATCCAAAAACACTCTTTAATCATTACTTGAATATACTTTAAAACATGCAAAAACACTCAACAAATCAAAACTTCCCCTAAGGGCATGTTATCTCCGTTCTACCGCGATACCGGCCGTGCCTATTGCTAGAATGCGTGCGTTAATGTCGCCCACTAAAAAACAAAAACAAATCAACTTTTTTCTAGAGGAACTACGGTGTTTTGATTCCTTCATTGGATACGTAGGCAAAGGGTCGCGAAACCCTCACGAACGCAATAATAAAAACTCATTTCTTTCCCCTTAAACAAACATAGTTGTAGATAAATACACCCTTGTATATAACAAACAATTTTAACCAAAAAAACAGATATTCCAAAAGGTTCCTGCGGAGTACCGCAGATGCATTGGGTGCTAATACCTTTCCATTGCACAACCAACCCCCGAACTCTCGATCTCCTTTCAAAAATGCTTTGTATTTTCATTACTTTTAAGTATTATTTTACATTGCATGTTTTAGGGTTTTATTTCGCTCTTTTCCCTTTCCCCTTTGAAATAATAAAGCGAGGTGGCGACTCTTGCTTTTGCGAGTCGAGTTAATTAATAACTCGATCTCCGATTTTCACCGCTACAGAATTGGCGACTCTGCTGGGGAAAGATTGACCTCTTGCTGGTCCATCCCTAAGTGGGTTAAGCCTAATTTGTCATATCTGTTTTTTATTTTATCATTATTTGATTGTTTTATTATATGTTTATATTGTGGTTATTTGGGTGTTGATTACAAAGGACAAGTCCTATACCCGGACTAAGTTACACTTAGGAATAGGACGGGCAGTATAGTCATGTTAACTTTGAGGGAGTAATCCCGAAGAAGGAGGCATGAAATCCCTCACTCAGTGGAAACCCCTTTGAACGTAGTATTTGTTTACCGAGTAATCGGGAAGACATTGTTGCTTTCAACCTGGGAGCCAGAGAAGCTGAGAATCGTAGAACCCTAACCCACCTTGGCCTTTTAGGTGTGGCGCGGAGATTATAACGGAGTAATCCGGAAGTAATTGTTACGCGATGCTACACTCGGATGAGTTTCTCTTGAGAATATTGCTAATTATTGAGTAATCAAGACGTTGGTAATATCCTAAGGAGGAATGTAGACTCCGAGAACTCTTAGAACCTTGTCTTGCAGGTGTGATTAAACCGTTAGTACATACCTTGGGGATGTTTTTACCTTTGACTCCATGCTCGTGACGTTGAACCTTTCGACTTTATTTGTGACCTTGCTTGTGGTTGTTGCATAGCCATGCCTTCATGCATCCATGAAACCATTTTCACTTGATTTTCAAGGAATTTGGAGGTCGTTCTTTGTAAACATCACAAGTTTCGTTAAGCTCAATGGATCTTGGGTGTTGATAGGGTGAAAACCCTAATCCACCAAAATGGATGGTTGATCTTGATGATAACTTGATCAACGCTTTGATCCAATTTAAAATTCATCTTCTATCTTCATACTTTGATGTTTACAACTTAATATCTTGAGTTCTTGAAAGTCAAATAAAAACTCTCTTTTGCATATCATGCATCATTCTACATTTTTGGTTTCACTTTCAAAGGTCTTTTTCCAAGTCTTATTTTTCCTTTGGTATCACCAGTACAACACTCTCGCTAAGATAACAGTGGAGAATATCAAGCAAGAGGTTTCTGAACTCCGCAGAGAGGTGACTAACTTGAAAGCTAGTGTGGAGCCCTTAACTGGTTTGGTCTGAACATTCAAGTCAACCCCTTTGCTAAAGCATAAGTGAATCTCTGTTGATTTTGGCCTTGAAGTTAAGGAGAGGTTTCCTTCAGCACAAATCCAGATGGAAAGCCTTCCCAGGTTATTAACTTATTCATGCTTTTTGTAATTTTTCTTGTTTATCAAAACATTGTTTGCATGTAAGAACTTGTTTACATCTGAATGATTATCTTAATACAATGAGTATGTTTGTCTTGAAGAAATTCATTTGTTTCACTCATATTTGTTTTCAAATTTTAAATTTCTTTTTTCATTATGATACCAACTTGTTGCCCATTCTCTTGCCTAGGCAGAGATTGAAGGGAGGATGATGATAAAAAAAAACACAAAATCTCTGGTTGTATGCTTTTGGATAAAATCTTGCTGATGATGTACAAACATTGTTTCAAATCCCTAAACACCGGAGATATAAGGAAGATAATCCCTTGCTAACCCCTTTTGAGCCTTTGAAGTAGAAGTTTCTTTTTCTATACGACAAAACCCTCAGATTTTAACCTGGGGCAGGGTAGTTTTCAGTTAATCTGATTGAGTGTTCAAAATTCATAAGGAAGATATTTCTGAAGAGAAACTACGAGGGCTATCCTTCATGTATAATGAAGCCAGAAGATTTGGAACCACAATGTTATCCCTCATCCATCAAGAGACGAGGAAGTCATAATCCGCTCAACAAGTTAAGACAAGCTAATGTCACACGTTTTGTTCAAAAATCAAGAAAAGAGAAAGCTCGCTAATTCAAAAAAAAAAAACTTGAAAACAAGTGACTTAGGCAAAAATTAGGGCATCCCGTTGGACTATCAATTCAAAAGAATTAGTTCAGGCAAAAGTTAGGGAAAATAAAAATTGCAAAGAAAGGACTACAAAGAAAAGTCCTCAGCAAAGAACAAATTGGTGACTACAAACACGAAGACATAAGGGTGGTTGCTACTTCGAAAGCCTCTCCGTTTCCTTAACCGTCACAAAATCCTTTTGAGAGGTGAACACTCATGTTGAATTAACTGAACATAGGGTTGGAGAACATCACGAAGAATGGGTGGGCACCTATAAATTTTGAGCCTTAAAAATCTTTTTTCTAAAAACCATGAACCAGGCCACGTTACAACCTTCAAAAGTCCTAATTGAAGGAAGGTTATTTTGAAAGCATACTTCAATGAGATGGTGTTCCTGACTCCCATGAATGTTTGTTAAATAGTTATGTTGGTATCATATGCTTTTGCTATACAAGAATTAATGGTGCTCTAACTCGCAAAATTTGTGCGATATCTTTTCAAAATCTTCAAGACTTACATAACTGTTGCATTAGAATTTTCATTCTCATAATAAACTTTTTCTAACTGAAAAACATTTGTTTAATATCAAGGAAGCTCACGTATAAGCACTAGTGATGAGTTTATTCTTTTAAGGCCTGAAACTATGTTGAGTAATTGGTGAATCATTTCAAAAAATCATAGGGGCATGTCACCTGAAGCATGGACATGTTGCTTTTCCCAGTTAATACTTCCCCAACTTGCTTACCCTTTTGGGAAAAATTTGAAGACTTTGTTGTGCCAACTACAGTCAATCTGGGGCAATCACGTTGAGATTCGACGTATTTCTCTAAGAGTTTGAAGACACCAGAGCATGGTGAATGCCAGGTCTTTTGTAAAATCCTCTTGAGACGATTTCTCCTCATCAACCATATAGCTTAGGGCATTTCAGAAGTGAAGTTATTCGCAAGAATTGTCGTGCAACATGCAGCTTATCAGCAGTAATCTTGGGGCATCCAAAATTAGTCCCAGGGGAAATCCAGATTTGTCAAGATATGTGATATGTATTGCACACATTATTAGAGGGTGGTGTTCCCAGTATCTCCAGCTAAGCAAGAATTTTTCCAACTGAAGCATCATTCGTGTTGTTATCCTTTCAATGGATTGTTGACGATAGAAGACTGGACTTTGGGTTTTCTACCTGAAAATATCTCCCCCTCCATAGATATTTAAGCCTTGTAAAAGGACTTTGCTCCAATGATGGCTTTTGTTTTTATCTCCAGTTATGTTACCATCTTGTTGAGATTAGTTGAGTGTCGGGTTGTGCTGTGATGTCTTATCATCTTCTGTCTATCTCCTCTATTTGTTTTGTCAGCATATACATGACATTCATTTATTCATTCACACTTGCATCATGCAAGCACATTTTTATTTGTTGATGTCATTGAGTTCGTATACCTTGGTTATGTCTATTCAAATAGTGTATTTGCTCTTTCCAAATAGAGTGTCAACTTAAGAAGAAAGTGCGCCTCCTTTCTAATTCCCCACTGAGTTAACTCTCGTGGAAGAATCTTGCTTTAGCTTTCCTTTTCCATCTCTGGATAGGATAAATCCCCATTTGAGTTATTTCCTCATTGGGTGGAGTCTTGTTTGACTGTTTTCTCTCCAGTTTATTCCTGGATTGAGCTTTGTCTCTTGTGAACGATACCCTGTGGATCTCTCTAGGCTATGAAACCTAGATGGAGAGTGCATTGATCTTGCGTATGTAAATACTTGGTCTCCTCAGGAAGGATTTATTCATGGTTCCCCATTGAAGATGAACTTTATTCCCTAGTGGTGTTATCATAAAATTCTTCTGGAATATCGACGTGACAACAAGCGACTGACTCTTTATTTGAACAGTTTGATTATTTCTGAATTTCTTTATGTTATGACAAATGGCGGTCTCTTCATGAGCAGTTTGTCCATCCTCGATGAAATTATTGATTCTCACCTCCAGCAATATCTTCATGATATTTTGTCGGTATCTTTGAGAAAACAGCAAGCGGCGGTCTCTTCATGAGCAACTTGTATGTTATTGATACCTTGGAAAAAACATCAAGCGGCGGTCTCTTCATGAGCAACTTGTATGTTATTGTTACCTTTGAAAAAACATCAAGCGGCGGTCTCTTCATGAGCAACTTGTATGTTATTGTTACCTTTGAAAAAAAAACAGCAAGCGGCGGTCTCTTCATGAGCAACTTGTATGTTATTGTTACCTTTGAAAAAACAGCAAGCGGCGGTCTCTTCATGAGCAACTTGTGTGTTATTGCTATCTTGGAAAAACAGCAAGCGGCGGTCTCTTCATGAGCAACTTGTATGTTATTGTTACCTTTGAAAAACAGCAAGCGGCGGTCTTTTCATGAGCAACTTGTATGTTATTGACACCTTTGAAAGATAGCAAGTGGCGGCCTCTTTATTTGAGCAGCTTGTGTATCCCCAACAATAATGTTTACTCAGCAAACGACATCCCTTCGGAAAAGTCCCGTGGGGAAGTTTGTATTTTATCCTTTTCAAGCGATGTCTTGGTTTAAGAAGAAATGTGTTACTGTTCTTGGTAAAATTCAGAAGTCAGAGATGTTTATCTCCAGTCTCAGTACTGATGACAATCATTTTCCAGTCTCATTACTGATGTCAATCATTTTGTTTTCCAGTCACAGTGTTGATGTCAATCATTATGTTTTCCAGTCACAGTGCTGATGTCAATCATTTTCCTTCTCCAGTCTCAGTACTGATGTAAATCATTTCTATTTCCAGTCACAGTGTTGATGTCAATCATTTTCCTTCTCCAGTCTCAGTACTGATGTAAATCATTTCTTTTCCAGTCTCAGTACTGATGTAAATCATTTCTTTTCCAGTCTCAATACTGATGTAAATCATTCAAGAGTCTCTCATTTGAAGCCTATGACTCTGTTTCCCCAGTGGAGTTATAATCTCTTCTCCTGTGGGATTACTGTATAATGTGTTTGGTTTTTTCCAGCAGTAGTTTGTCTCATACGGCATCATTCCTCATTAAATTCAAAATATTACATTCATATTACATTAAAAACATAATTGCGGTATCTTAAGGCCACAAATTGTGTATTCTATATTTAAGTCCCTTCAATCTCGTCGAAATGAAGATTCCAATCTTCATACCTTCGGATAGAAGAAACTTAAATAGGGGCAGCTGTCATACCCCAATTTTTGACCTAAGATCCCATTTTTATTTTTTCATTTTTATACAAAAGTCAAGGTTACTAAATACAGTCGGTTTTAACCTCTCACCTTCGAGCATTGATTATGCAGAAATTGTCAAGTGTTTTGAACATTCTTAGCCTATGTATCACTAACTTCTAATCAAGCACGAAATGTGTGTTTTTTTGTTTCTTTGATTTCATGTGCTGACAGGTCTCCTTCGATTCAGCCTTTCGATTGGACAAGTTTACTGCCTGCAAGCTTGCTTTCGATTGGACAAGTTCACTGTCTGCAAGCCTGCTTCGATTGGGCAACATTGCTTCCTTCGAACACGAGCTTTCGATTGGGAAATATGTTTGTTTTGATCCACATGCTTCAATTGGGCAACATTGCTTCCTTCAGTCACAGGCTTCGATTTAGCAAAGCTTCAATTAGGCAATACAGTCTCCCTTCAGTCACAAGCTTCGATTTGGAAATACAATCTCCCTTCAGTCACAAGCTTCGATTTGGCCATGTAGTTTCCTTCGAAGTGACCCCCTTTGATCCACAAGCCGGACATGTGATTTCCTTCAAGGTAGCCTCCTTCGATTCACAAGTTGGACCACTAAACCCTTCGAAGCAACGTACTTAGAGCATACATTGTTTGGAAACAAACATTTTTATGTAATCATGAAGCTGGTCGAAGTGATCAAAACGAAAGGGGGAAGCATTCAAGGAGTTTGTTGACTAAAGTACCATATACTGCCAAACTCAAGCCAACTGTGCTGCTATGCAGCAGTCCTGCACCAACCTGCCACTAAGCTCCAAAATACTGATAAGCCTGCGTTGTCTCAGTCCTGTACTTGCACAAAAAGGAGTGCACAAGAGCTGCATTGAAGAAAACAAGGGGACAATATACCCAAATAATTCAAATATTATTTGATTTCCCCCTAAAACCATATCAAAGCTCGCCTATAAATAAAGAGGCTCCAACACATATTTTTAAGAGGATTTTTTGGACTAGAGGAACGAAACCTCCAAAATCTTCTCAAACACAACAATAAAACTCTCAATTTCATCAACACTTGAGAAAATAAAAAAACCCAGAAACGCTCACCTATTTTGATTCTGAAGAATCCACACACTTCAGTCTCCTTCGATTCTGAAGAACACCCCACACATAGTTGTTTTGTTCAAACTCGGAAAGACAACCTTCTGTGACAACCCTTCGAACCAAAAGCAAACCCCCTGTGACTACTCTTCGATTCCAGTTTGGAAAGAAACATAAGACTTGTTTCTTTCCTTCCTTCAAATCCAGCATTCCCAGCACAGCTGTTGGCCCCCTCTTTCGAATCTAGCATCCAGGGCCTCCACTCAAGGTCCCACATCCATTCAAGGCCTGAAGCAAGGTAAGTCACTCTTACCCTTGAACTTTTCGTTTCATGGCATAACATGTAAATAATCTTTTCGTTCGTTTCCAGCATGTATATACCACTGTTCCTTTCGTTTCCACCCTGTTAACATGTTTTTAAAATATAACCCTTTCATTTTGCTTTCTGTGTACCTGAACTAGCTTTAATTATTAAACTATTTGAAAGATAAATACTAGCATGGCCTCAGGCCATGTTGTCATTTAATGTTTGAAATGAAAGAAACAGGAAACAGGAAATAGGAAACGAAGCTTCTGGCTTCTACCCCCTTTCTCCAGGTCGAACGAAAGAGACAACCAGGAGGCAAACCATGTCCAATCGAAAGACATTCCCTCACTGCTTTCAACCTCCAGTCGAAGAAGGCAACAAGGCAGAATCAAAAGACTTCACCATACACTGACTTCCAGGCCAATCGAAGGACATAACCTCACTGGTGCGAACCCCCAGTCGAAGGATACAACTTGCTGCTGCCTTTGCCCAATCGAAGGATACAACTTGTTGCTGCCTTTGCCCAATCGAAGGAGGCCAACAGAATGCAAATAGAAGGCTGCTACTGCCTGGGTCGAAATACACTCTTTTTTTCTTACTTTTATCTTATTTTTTCCTTCATATTTTTTGTGCCTTTTGATATGGTTGTAATAGCTTAGGTTTTTATCTTTCTACATTTTTATTTACTTTGTACAAATGCTAGTAATTAGGCGTATGGCAAGATAAAATCAACAAGTAAACAAACCAAAAAAAATCCAAAAACACTCTTTAATCATTACTTGAATATACTTTAAAACATGCAAAAACACTCAACAAATCAAAACTCCCCCCAAGGGCATGTTATTTCCGTTCTACCGCGATACTGGTCGTGCCTATTGCTAGAATGCGTGCGTTAATGTCGCCCACTAAAAAACACAAACAAATCAACTTTTTTCTAGAGGAACTACGGTGTTTTGATTCCTTCATTGGATACGTAGGCAAAGGGTCGCGAAACCCTCACGAACGCAATAATAAAAACTCATTTCTTTCCCCTTAAACAAACATAGTTGTAGATAAATACACCCTTGTATATAACAAACAATTTTAACCAAAAAAATAGATATTCCAAAAGGTTCCTGCGGAGTACCGCAGATGCATTGGGTGCTAATACCTTCCCATTTCATAACCAACCCCCAAACTCTCGATCTATTTTCAAAAACGCATTGTATTTTCATTACTTTTAAGTATTATTTTACATTGCATGTTTTAGGGTTTTATTTCGCTCTTTTCCCTTTCCCTTTGAAATAATAAATCGCGGTGGCGGCTCTTGCTTTTGCGAGTCGAGTTAATTAATAGCTCGATCTCCGATTTTCACCGCTACACCGAGGTACCATGGTCCATTTGTTAAGGGTTTGTTCATTTCCATATGCCATATGGTCATTTAATGAAAAACATTGGACCTTTTGCATTCAAATTTTGCGCTCACTGTCTTTCTTTTTCTTATTTGCATTTTCAAAATAGTCGTGTATCTTACATGCACACACACACACACACACACACACACACACACACACACACACGCACACACACACACACACACACTTGCAGATCCTCATTCACTCTAGATATCATTGTCAACGTCTCTGCTATTTCCAGCTATGACTTTGAACATCCAATTAACCAAGTCGAAGACGAAGGCGAAGAAGATTGTGAAATATCTAGGGAATTAGCCAGACTTCTGATGCAAGAGGAGAATGCCATTCAACCTCATGAAGAGTTAGTTAAAGTGATCAACCTAGGTACTGAGGAAGACAAGAAAGAGGTCAAGATCAACACTAACTTAGAAGACAGTGTCAAAGGAAGATTGGTACAGATGTTACATGACTATGTTGAAGTGTTTGCTTGGTCGTATGAAGATATGCCAGGGTTGGATGCTGACATTGTGGTTCATCGTCTACCAACAAAGGAAGGTTGCCCTCTAGTCAAGAAAACGGTTCGTCGTATGCATCCTGACATGTCTAAAAAGATAAAAGCTGAGGTAATGAAGCAATTCAATGCAGGTTTCTTAGTTGTGACATCATATCCGCAATGGGTTGCAAATATGGTCCCGATACCGAAGAAAGATGGAAAAGTCCGTATGTGTGTAGACTACATGGATTTGAATAGAGCAAACCCCAAATATGATTTCTCGCTACCTCATATTAGTGTCCTGGTCAACAACACAACTCAACATAAAGTCTTCTCCTTCATGGATGGTTTCTCCGGCTATAATCAAATCAAGATGGCTCCTGAGGATATGGAAAATACCACCTTTGTCACACAATTGGGCACCTTTTGTTATAAGGTCATTGCCATTTGGTTTAAAGAATGTATGGGCAACATATCAATGAGCTATGGTAGCCTTATTTCATGATATGATCCATCATGAAATAGATGTCTATATGGATGATATAATTTCAAGGTCACAAACTAAAGAAGAACACCTTGATCACTTACACAAGCTATTTGAAAGGCTGAAAGAATACAAGCTAAGGCCGAATCCCAACAAATGCACCTTTGGGGTAAGGTCTGGAAAACTCCTAGGATTTGTTGTCAGTGGTGAAGGTATTGAGATCGGCCCTGCGAAGGTTAAAGCTATCCAAGAGATGCCAGCTCCCCGTACTTAGAAGGAGGTAAGAGGTTTCTTAGTTCGACTCAACTACATTTCCTGATTCATATCTCACATAACTACTACTTGTGAGTCACTCTTCAAATTGCTGAAGAAAGATCAAGTAATCAGATGGAATGATGATTGCCAAGTAGATTTTGACAATATTAAAGAGTATTTTCCAAAACCTCTAATACTGATGCCTTCAGTTGAAGGAAGACCTCTGATTATGTACCTAACTGTATTAGAGAATTTAATGGGGTGCGTGCTGGGCCAACATGACGAGTCTGGTCGAAAAGAGAATGCAATATACTACCTGAGCAAAAATTTTACCGACTGTGAAACTAGATATTTGCTGCTCGAGAGAACTTGTTGCGCTCTGTCATGGGCTGCTCACTGGCTAAGATAGTATATGTTGACTCACACCACTTTGTTGATTTCTAAGATAGACCATATCAAGTATATCTTCGAGAAGCCAACTCTCTCTGGACGAATAGCGAGATGGCAAATGATTCTGACCGAATATGATATCAATACACTACACAAAAAGAAATCAAAAGAAGTGTGTTGGCAGATCATTTGATGCATCAAGTTGTTTACGACTACCAATCTATGAACTTTGAATTCCTGTATGAGAATATCATGCTAGTAACTGACTGCGAAAAGCCCGGACCGTATGACGGACCTGAACAAGGATCCCGATGGACTATGGTTTTTGATGGGGCTTCCAACGCTTTGGGTAATGGAATTGGTGTTGTTATTGTATCTACCGAAGGCTGCCATACACCTTTCACTACTAGACTTTGCTTCGACTATACAAACCACATGGCTGAGTATGCGGCATGCATTTTAGGTCTAAAGGCTTCCATCGACTTAAGAATCAAGTTCTTGGACATATAAGGAGATTCTGCTCTAGTAATTAATAAAGTTAAGGGAGAGTGGGATGCAAAACATCCTAATTTGATTTTTTACAAAGAGCTTGTGCTAAATTTGACCCCATACTTTGAGGAGGTCAACTTTGAACACTTCCTAAGAGAAGAAAATCAGGATGCAGATGCCTTAGCAACAATGTCGTCCATGTTCAAGGTCAATTGGGACAATGAGGCGCCTAGAATTACAATCGAAAGATTTGACGAACCTGTGCACTGTTATGAGCTTAACACTGACGAAGAGAAGCCATGGTACCATGAGGTGAAAAGATATCTTGAAGCACAAGAGTATCCTGAAGGAGATTCCATCAATGATAAGAAATTTTTATGAAGATTTTCAGCCAAATTCTTCCTAAGCAATGGAATCCTGTACAAGCGCAACCGTGATTCTACTCTACTCCGGTTTATGGATAAGAAGGAGGAAGATAATATCATGGAAGACATGCATGATGGTATCTTTAGGACTCACTCTAGTGGACACATTATGGCCAAGAAGATTCTAAGGGCTGGTTACTATTGGTCGACAATGGAAACTGATTGTCACCATCACTCAAGGACTTGCCATAAGTATCAGATCTATGCCGACAAGGTCCATGTACCTCCAATCCCTTTGAACGTCATGGCTGCTCCTTGGACGTTTGCAATGTGGGGCATTGCCATGATTGGAGAAATCAAGCCCACTGTCTCTAATGGACATTGTTTCATCCTTGTTACCACTGACTATTTCACCAAATGGGTCGAAGCTGCCTCATTTGCCTCAGTCACGAAGAACATTGTAGCCAGGTTTATCAAGCATAACCTCATCTACCGCTATGGTATCCCCGAAAGGATCATCACTGACAACAGAACCAATCTCTATAATACTATGATTACAGAACTCTGAACTTAGTTCAAAATCAAGCATCACAATTCTTATAAGTACAGACCTAAGATGAATGGTGCAGTGGAAGTTGCCAATAAAAATATACAGAAGATTGTGCAAAATATGGTGGTAACCTACAAAGACTGGTATTGCTACCATTTTCTCTCTATGGCTACCGTACTTTGGCACGAACATCAACTGGGGTAACTCCTTTATCTTTAGTCTATGGCATGGAGGTTGTCCTACTTGTTGATGTTCAGATTCCTTCCCTAAGGATTATGAAAGAGGCAGATCTAGGCGAGGATGAATGGATTTAGTCTAGGTTGGATCATATGAACTTGATTGATGAGAAGAGACTGGCTGTTGTTTGTCATGGTCAAATGTATCAAAAACGTATGATTAAGGCTTTTAACAAAAAGATCAAGCCTCGAGTGTACTAGAATGGCGACTTGGTAATAAAGTGCATCATTTTACCACAAGGTGATCCCAGGGGAAAATGGACTCCCACTTACGAAGGGACATTTGTTGTCAAGAAAGTTTTCTCTGGTGGTGCCATAATGCTAACTACTATGGACGACAAAGACTTCCCGCATCCTGTGAACATGGACATAGTCAAAAAATACTACGCATAAAAATGATCTGCTAGGTTGACATACCTATGCAAAAATAAGGGCATCCCGGTGAACCAAAGAGGTTCAGGAAAAAGTTAGGGATATATACAAAAGATTATACACCCGACAAGTCAAAAACCCAAAAGGGCGACTTGGGAAAAATGGGTATCCTGGTGGACTGAAAACCCGAAAGGGCGGTCCAGGAAAAAGTTAAGGATTAAAGCGTACGACTATGTCCCGTAGAACCTTTACAGCCAGCTTTATTACCAAGGTCCAAGTTCAATGGTCCAAGATCAATTCAATCGACTTCTTTCGATGGCAAGGGATGATGTTCGAAGACATTGGGGCAATAGCGGAGTTGGAACTCAATGAGATCACTTCCACATGGCTATTTTTTTTTTTACTTTGTATTCGTTTCCTTCTTTCGACGATTTCCTCTTACTAGGATCTCTGTCTCCTTGTACAAAAACGTCTGTTTATAGGCAAACATCAATGCAATATACTTTGAAGTACAAACTTTTTTTTTTTTCTTCTGTTTTGAGTGCAAAAGTGTCCAATGACTAAAATTGAATAAACATATGCATATGAACATGATTAAATTGTTAACAAGTGTATGCATATAAACAGTAATAAGCATTCCTTAAAGATTTTGGATATCTCCACAGAGTTACTACAACAAAATTTTCCTCACTGAGTTAAATTCGTACATCCAGAGTTCCAATATCCTAGAAACCCTATCCCAGCTGAGTGGGTCTTAAAAGAGAAGCCTTATGGAGTTTTTCCTAAAGAATTCACTTCCCCTAATAGGTCGTCAAAATATTCTCCTTAGTCGGGTTTATTTCCCCAACAAACTGCAAATTCCCCATCTTGAGTTGGCTTCTCAGACTATTACAAATCGACGGACAAAACCCCTTAATCCCTGGTAGAGTCATTGCAATCCCCAACAGATTCGTTACTATCCCAGAAAGTTACTATGAAGCCTGGAAATCGGCCAGATAACAATCAACTTCATCCTTTCAAGAAAGTTACTGTGAAGCCTGGAAATCGACCAAATAACAATCAACTTTATCCTTTCAAGAAAGTTATTGTGAAGCCTGGAAACCGACCAGATAACAATTAACTTCATTCTTTCAAGCAAGTTATTATGAAGCCTGGAAATCGACCAGATAACAGCTAACTTCATTCTTTCAAGCAAGTTATTGTGAAGCCTAGAAACCGACCATATAATAGTTAACTTCATACTCCCGAGCAAGTTGCTATGAAGCCTGGAAACCGAGCAGATAACAGTTAACTTTATACTCCTGAGAAAGCTATTGTGAAGCTTGGAAATCAACCAGATAACAGTTAACTTCATACTCCCGAGGAAGCTGCTATGAATCCTGGAATCCGACCAGATAATAGTTTAACTTCATCAGTTGCTGCGAAACCTGGAATATGACCAGATAACAGTTAACTACAAATTGCTGTGAAACCTAGAATATGACCAGATAACAATTAATTTCATCTAAGTTGTTGTGAAGCCTGGAATCCGACCAGATAATAGTTTTACTTCATTTAAGTCGTTGCGAAGCCTGGAACCCGACCAAATAACAATTAATTTTGATTTTCTACAAATCCTGGAATCCAATAGATAATAGTTAATTTCATTTTCCCTGGTAAGTTGCTGCAAAACCTGGAATCTGACCAGATAACAATGAACTTTATTGTCCCCAACAAGTTGTTGCGAATCCAGGATTTTGACTAGATAACAACTAACTTTCAATTCTCCCCAGTCAAGTATAATTCCCCAGTAGAGTAATGTACAACCAAAGCTCATGACCCCTTTTCCCCAAGCAGAAACCAAAACTCCTCGCAAAGTTTCCTCAAGCAAAGATCCAAAATCAACGTTCCCTAGCGGATTTCTCCCCAAACAACAAAACAGGAGTCCCCAACAAAAACATTCTAAACAAGGCCTGAAGATGTACACATGATCTTCATCTCCAACAGTAGTTCGGGATTTAGCTTCCCAAAGCTCCCCAGCATTTGTCAAGGATTTATTTTCCAAATACAAAGATACATTTCAACAATATTTCACATTCATACATCATATTACATGCATGATAAATTCATACAACATAATCTCATTTATTTTGAGAACATCATTACGCCATGCATACATCTGCATGCCATTAACCCTCTTCCTTGCAGGAAAAGTCAATCAACAAAACAAAAGTCCTCTTTTGGATAGATACACATCTTCCAGTTAATAATAGGCAATCGACATACCTCGTCTAGCTAGAATCATTTCTTCCGGTTAATAATAGGCAACCCACAGGCCTATCCTGGTTAGAATTGTTTCCCCAGTGAAGTCACCAATCACAAGACCTCTTCTGATCAAATTTATTTCTATCATTTAAAGATAGGCGCACGAAGACCTATTCTAATTAGATTTATTTCTATCCGTTAAAGACAAGCGAACAAAGATCTCTTCTGGTTTAGATTTACTTCTTCCGGTTAAAGACAAGTGAAAGGCGTCTACTTTTTCAGTATAATCGATCAAATATTTATTCTGATACATCTCTCAGTAGACCCTTTTCTGGCTCAAATTAAATTGACCAAAGATTTATTCTGATACTTCTCCTAGCTAAAGTCAAGCATGATATTTAGTCTAGTTTCTCAATCAACAGTCACTTTTGGATGACATCCATAAGCCTATCTCTGATGATTCTCAACCACTTTTGGATGGTATCTATAAGCCCATCTCCGATAATATTATGTCACTCTCCAAATGGTATCTATAAGCCCATTCCAAATACAATAAATCCAAAGCGTTGCTTCTTGCACAAGCGAGTGCAAATTTATGGGCACTCTAGTGTTCAATCATCTTCTCCCTTCGAGTCACGAATGGAACACATGTCAATCTAACTCTTCAGGATTAAGAAGATTGAACAGGGGCAACTGTTGTACCCCAAAATTTCCCCTCTCATTTTTCATTCAATATGTTATCTTAGGGTTTCTCAAATGCTCAAGATGGCTCAAGAGTTGATCAGACAGATTCTCCTCCTAAGCATTGAGGCAACAACTAGGGTTTGGTACTTCTCAAGCAAAATTGAATTTCCAAGGTTTCAAATGGTTTTCATGGTTCTTCATGTGTTCTCAAGGATTCTCGTTCCAAGTTTCAAGCTTTGCATCTCAAGTTTGCTCAGTCAATGGTTCAGATGATTGAAAATTAACTACATCGACCAAAAGGTCGACCTTTTTAAGATCAAGTTCAAACGATTGTAACTTCTTCATTATTCGATGTTTTTGAGTGTTTCTTTTTGTGTATGACTCTCCTTGATGTTATCTCCAATTTCTCTTTACAAGTCAAGAGCTGATTACGTGCGAAAGATTATCAGAAATTCGAATGCTTTAGAGGAATGTCATCCACAAACTTCTTTAAAGACCAGAGTCAAATTATTCTTTGAAGGCTATGGAATTTATTGAAAAAATTATAGGTCATGGAAAAATTCTTAATTTCTAATTCATATCATGGTGATATTTTTCAAAGCGCCGTTTGATTATGTGAATTGACGTACAAGTGCAAAAAGCGCATGAGATATAACATGGGGTTGAGGATTAGTCAAATTCTTATTTGTTTGCAAGATGAATTGAATTTGAGATTTGAATCAAGAATGGATTTGTTGTTGTTAAATTTTCTTTCAAGTACCCAATGCCATAAAATAAAATATTCAAGTTTGTCAATTAAATTGCAAGACCGATTCAAGAAGATTTATGAATTTGGAATAAAATACACCCTAATTTCTAGAGAATTATTTCAAGATTGCAAGAACAAAATCCATTGAGATAAATTTCATTTATTTCTTAAAAATTGCAAGAACAAAGTGCAAGATTTTTTTACTTGCATTACAATTCAAGATGATTCAAGAATGCAAGATTACAACAAAGCTTCATTGTCTAAATTTACAAGTGAATTGGAATTCATTGTTTAAATTTACAAGTGAATTGGAATACACTTTACAAGTTTCTAAACCTCAAATTTCAAATCACAAATTCGCAATGTTACAAAATTCCTAACAAATGTACTAAACTACAAAGGAATTTCTTCATCTTCAAGTTTTTATCAAGCATTTCAAGTCACTCTTCATCAATTTTCCCTATTGTCCAATTTGCTCGTACATGTAACAAAAAAGAGAGAATTAGTTAGCAAATAATTCATGTTGGAACAAGAATAGAAATTTTCAAAGAATTTTTTTCTCATCATTAGGGTTTGCTCGAAAGAATCAGTTCGCGGTTTAGGGAATTCATCATTTTCCAAAACCCAACAAATGCCTCATTTATCTTTGCCAATCAATTTTATATCATTGGCCCAAAAAAATGTCTTCATTGCAAATCACAAAAATATATTTTGGTTCACAAAGAAAATAGCCCATTGTCAAGAAAAACCAGCCTGCATTACTGTAAAAAAGGAACAAACACAAAAGGCCAAATACTGTCAAAACATACTGCTTCCCATAATAGTCCAAAAACTTGCAAACGTAGCCAAAACAAAAATTGTATCAGAAAGGAATTAAGACAGCAGCCAAGAGTGTTCAAAACCATCATTCCCACCCCCACCCCCCCAAATGATATCCTTCTACTGTTATAAAACACAAAAATATAGAATACATAACCAAGGGCCATAGCAACAACATACATAAAAACCAGAGAGAAACCGAATATCGCCAAAAAAACACAACAAAATCACAAAGCTTACAGAAACCCCAACTGTTAGCATCATTTTCCATCATACAACCCCTTCAGAAATATTAAGAAAAAAGAGATAAAGTTTTGCAGAAATCAACTTCCCTGTCAAAAAAAACACGGAGTCACTGTAACCACAATCAACAAATCTCCATCAGCAACTCAACCGATTCAATAAAGGGCAACTCGTGCAACAGATTTGACACAGGTAACCTCATAATTTCCATGTTTTTGATTTTAATGTTTTCATTGAGATAGATGAGGTCAATTTTAAGAGATAAAAAGAGAAAAACAGGGTCGGGCACAACAACAACAAAAAACTATCATTGTTCTGTAAACAAAGAAAAACAGAAATATATAGAACCACCATAAAACCAACATCATCTTCTTCTCAAACCAAAGCCCCTCAAAATCATTTATAAAAATATACATAGAAACTCGGTCCCACACACCATGCAAAAAACCCTAAATTTCTCATCATATTCTTAAAACCGAAACCCTTCAAAAATTTGTAACAAAGAGAAAATATCTCACCCAAAACCGCAAGAGAAGTCAAATCGAAGCTCTTAGGGTTTTTGGCCCTTCTGTTTTAGATCTAGGAAAACCAATCGTCGTCTACAAAAATAAACCTCAGATTAGTAATTAGAAGGAAGAGAGGAAGAGATTGATATAGAAAAAAAATCAAGTTTGGAGTATCGCCGCCGCCGTCTCTGTCGAAAGGGAGATTTCTGGCGCGACCATATTTCCTTCTCTGGTGAAGGATGTTTGAGAGTACGAGAGGGCAAGTCAGAACGAGAGATAGGGAGTATTTTTCAAAATGACTCTTTCTTTTGTTTTTTGTTTTTTTTTGTTTCATGAGATAAGCCCAACAACAATCCAACCCATTTCCTCCTTCGCTCACCCCCCCCCCCCCCCCCCCCCCCCCCTTGTTTCTCTTGTCCATAACAAAACCTTTCTGGGTCTCAGTCAGACAACAATAATCAAGCCCAATATCTCTCATGAATACCCCATTGTTTACTACTATGCAGGCCCCCTTGTTTTTTTATTTTCTTTCTTTTCTGATTCAAAAATCTATTGGGCCAGACCTAAAACAAAAACAACTTTTACTATAGAACCACCCAATTCAACTTTTCACCCCTTGACTTCATTTTTATATTTTTACTTTATTTTTCTTTACTTATATTATTATTAATATTATTATTATTATTATCATTATTTTCATATAAAAAATTCAAAAAATATTTTATTTAATATTTATATGTATACATATACACTTTTTGTTTTATTTCTTTTTTCTAAACTAAAAAAAAAAAAGACAAAAAAACATTTTCTTATTAAAATCAATTTATTTGCTTAAAATTAATTTAATATTTAGACTTAGGTTTATCTTTTATTTTATTTAAACATTTTCGTTTCTTTTCATGTCACTTTATTCTTTGTATATTATATTCACATTTTTTGTAAATTATCATTCAATTCAATATGGTTGTAATATCAACTTAGGTTTAAATTACTTGTCATCCCCCATTTGTAAATTTGTACCCCCATCCCTAAATGATGTAATAGCATAGGATATTGACTTTCCGCAATTTATCATTTTGAAAATATAAATGCTAATAATTAGGGTTTGTATGGCAAGATAAAATCAACAAGTAGATAACCCTAATTCAAGACAAGCAATGCACAAAAACAAAACACTTTTTGCACACGTGCACCTCTAGGGTTAATCTCGCTTGTTGTCTCAGAAAAACAGTCATGTCCCTTGAATGTGGGACGCTTTAGCAAAGACCCTCTATAAAAAAGATCGTAGCCCTTTCGATGTTGCCTTCAGTAAAATGATCTTAGTCTCTTACGAAAATTGCTAAGCACCTCATAAGTTGCCTTATGTGACTGTACGATGACCCACGCTTATCCCTTCACATCCAATGATAGGGCTTCTTATCAATCAATGGTAAGATATCAATATCTAAAGGAAGAAGAAAAGAACTAAGACTTTTTTAGTAGGTAGGACGTTCATAGTTGCTTGCTCACAACCATTTTCAAAAACAACTTTCAAAACACACCAACAGTTTCAAAAACGAAATATTTTCAAAAGTCAACATTTTGTATACATTCTTATAGAGACGAGAATTATTACAAAGTTCGTCTAAACGAAGTAACTTTTCAAAAATACTGTTCAAACAATCACAAACACATTTCAAAAAAAGCATTTCAAAGTGAGCTAGCAACTAAGAGCCCATAGATAACTACAGATGAAAAGGGTGCTAACACCTTCCCTTTTCATAACCTACCCCTTGAACTCAAGAAAACATCTCAAAAGGTATTTCCTGTTCTTTTCACCCTTATCTTTATTGGATAAAAGACAAGTCGGTGGCGACTCTTGCTATCTGCAACAATTGCGATAAAATGCAAAACACCTAAGTCAGTTCTCCCACTGTATTACACCAGGGTTCGAGCCCCAGCGGTTCTTTTGCCATTTTTTTCATATTATTTTGTGTTTTTACCGCGCCGGGCCTCCAGTCCTTGGGCCAACTTATTTTTCTTTCCATCACCCCCTTTTCTGGCTAGCTAACACAGGCCCATTTCTTTTTTTTATTATTTCTGATTCAAACAAAAAATGCATTTTTGGGCCTAACAAAAGATAATTACCACACCCCCTATTTTACTTCTAACTCAGACCCTACATTTCTCAATTTTCTTTATTTATTTTATTTAACCAAAATACAAATATATATATATATATATATATATATATATATATATATATATATATATATATATATATATATATATATATATATATATATATATATATATATATATATATATATATATATATATATATATATATATATATATATATATATATATATATATATATATATATATATATATATATATATATATATATATATATATATATATATATATATATATATATATATATATATATATATATATATATATATATATATATATATATATATATATATATATATATATATATATATATATATATATATATATATATATATAATCAAATTAAAAACATTTTAATCATTTTTGTTTTATTTTTCAAACCTCAAAAAATATTTTTCTAAAAATTAAGTTTTCCTTCACAAATTAAAATTAGGAGACTTAGGTTTTATTTATTTTTTTAATTTAAATTTAACCTAGATTTTTTAGGTCTTGTTAAATTAATTAATTAACTCCTTTTCTAACTTAAATTAATTAGTTTAATTAATTATCAACCCTTTTTCCATCTAAAATCACCAAAAATAAACTTTATTTTTCTTCTTTACATTTTACATTTGTATGCATTTTATTATTTCTCACTATCATTTATGTACATGATCTGTAATAGATAATTAGGTCTTTATTGCTTTCCATATCCATTTGTAAATATGTACTCCCCACTCCCAAAGCATTGAAATAACGTAGGACATTTAAATCCCGTAATATATCGTTTTCCCTATTATTGTTAGTAATTAGGGTTTGTATGGCAAGATTAAAATCAAACATTAGACAACCCTAATTCAAGATAAAATACTTGAAAACAAAACACCTTGCACACATGCACCTCTAGGGTAACCCACGCTTGTTTCCTCGGATAAAAAAAGTCATGTCCCTCGAATATGAGATGTTTTAGCAAAGACCCTCGATTAAAAGATCATAGTACCTCGACGACCCTTCAAATGTTGCCTTCGGTAAATGATCTTAGTCCCTTACGACTATTGCTAAAACATCTTACAAGTTTCCTTCTATGACTGTACGATGACCCACGTCTGTCTCTCACATCCAATGATATGGCTTCCTATTAACTAATGGTAGGAAAGCACTATCTAAAGAAGGAGGAAAAGAACAAAGACTTTTTGAGTAGGTAGATTTCTTGTAATTTCTTGCTCACAAACAAAACCATTTCCATACTTCACACTTTCAAAACACTTTTCAAACAAACATTTTGTATACGGTGATACGGTGGCAGAACCGACTGTTTTTGAAAATGTTGGTTTGCGTTTTGCATTTGTATTTGCAAAATGTTGCGGTAAGCAAGAGTCGCCACCGACTTTTATTTTATCCAACCGGACAGGAAAAAAGCACAGAAAAATTCCTTTTTCGAGATATTCTTAGTACGGAGGGTAGATTATAGAAAGGGAAGGTATTAGCACCCTTTCTATCCATAGTTTTCTATGGGCTCTTAGGTACTTGCTCATCACTTTGAAAATTGCTTCCGTGTTTGTGTGTTTTGAAAAGTTTTTATTTTACTTCGTTTTAATCCTTGCTTCTGTCTTCAAGAGTGTTACGAAGTGTTTTTTGAAAACTTTTGTTTTGAGAAAGTACCTACTAGCATCTACCTACTCGAAAAAGGATCATTTCTGTAAGGGTCAATTTGTAAGGGGATGTACGATCACTAAAGCAATGTTAGGACGTCTTAGTGATAAGCCTAATGTCTTAAGATCATATTCGAGGCAACATTTTCGAGGCAACCTTTCCGAGGCAACATTTCCGAGGTAACATTTCCGAACGGGACTTTTGATCTTTGTTAGACAAGAGGGGAACCACTAAAACACCCTATACTTAATGATCGTTTACCGAAGGCAACCGAAGTGAGAGTATACCCTGGGAGTGCGCATGTGCAAGTGATTTGATTTCAGTTATTATCTTTGCACATTAAGGTTTTCTAGCCATTTTAAATTAACATGCAATCTTATCATACAATCCTATTATCATACATCTAACAGTTAATATTTGCGAGAATTAAAACGCGAGAAATAAAGACTACGCTATTACAAGGCTTCGGGTAGGGGGATTAATTACATAGCCAAAAACCCGATGATAAATAAAAGAAAATCCTAATTAAACTATTACATACCATGAGAAGTTACATTAATATCGCAAAAATAATAAATGCGCGCGATAAATCGAAAGCGAGAGAATTAGGGTTTTGACCCCGTCTAAACCTAATTGAAAGAAAAATAAACTTTTGTGGTTTTTTGATTGTTTTGAGAAAATAAGGTTTTAATTGAATAAATACAAACCTAATTACTAATTAATTTTAATTGTGAAAGAAATTAGAATTGCCTTAAACTAATTAAACTAATTAAATTAGAAAAAACACAATTTATTGAGAAAATAAGTCTTCTTTTTATGATTTTTTTGTTGGTTATTTTTAAAAAAAAGGTAATTTTGGTGTTGATAAAAAAAAGGCAGAATAACTAAAGAAAGGAAAATTAAAAAAAAAACCCAAGGGCCTGCCATCAGCGGCTCTGATCAGAGGATGATGGTCCATAGGATGGTGATCCAGAGGATGATGGTCCAGAGGATGATGGTCCAGAGGATGGTGATCCAGAGGATGATGATATTGGGCCTGCTCCTGGCTGGTGGATCCAGTAGATCATGACCAGAGGATGCTTGATCTGGTCCTGATTGATGGGTCCAGAAGATGATCCTCAGAAAGTGCAGGCGCTGGATCTGGTGAATAAAAGGGGAAACATGCCAAAAGGTCACGCCCGGGGTCGAATCCAGAATCATGAACTTCTGACTTCCTTCTTCTGCCAACTGCGTTGGGTGTTAGTTTATCAATACAATAGAAACAAACAAATAGATTAGAACTACAGGTTTCTGGCCAGAATAAACGCGCCAGAATTTAAACCGGCTAGTAAAGTTATGACACGCCATCGTCTTCTTCCCTGGATCTGTCGTTTAAAACATTGAACTTTTACCTACAGACATGGCGTTGTAGCTATAACCCCGTGCATTTCAGAAACTGCATACAAGCAATATAAATAAGATTCAAGACCATGGATCAACTGGGTTTGACCCACTGATCACAATGGTCTCCTCCATTAGGGCCAATTGTTCATGTATACAGGACCCCCCAAAAATGAAGCAAGAACTCTAACTATGGCATCTTGTTGTACAATTAATGAAAACGAAATTAAACAAAACCATCAGTTTGCAAACACCACAAGGAGTAAGAATATGCAAATTATTCGTACTAAAGATGCCAGAATTGTGATATTCGATTTCAAGAAAAGTGAGAATCCGTGTGGTACTTACAGTGTGTTTCAAGGCTTGAGGGAGCTTGCTAATGATTGAAATACATTCCTGGGATGTCCAACAAACGTTTGGGATGCTTAGAACGCTTTGAATTGGTGTGCCACTTAGAAATCAGTGTGCCACTTTTTTCCAGTTTTTTGAAACTTGCTTTGTGTTTTGCACACCTCCAATCTCCCTTTTTTTTATATGCACTTGTTCTATATGTACCCTAGAATGAATTAGGGTTGCAATTTGGTTTCAAATCTTTTTCAATAATGATCATTGATTCAAGATTTGATCCTTTGTGCAAATCTTTCCAAATTGAGAAAATCCAATCTTTTTGTGTCCATTTGAAGCTTGCACGATTTGATTCCATCTCTAGCTATATAATAGACCTAAACATGCACAAAATCTCAAGCTTTGATTAGTTTTTGATATTTTTATGGTTTTATTTTGATTTTATTTGATTTAATTGAAATAAAACCAAAATGAATGACAAAAATAAAAGAATAACAAATGGGAAGGATCATGGGTCGTGGGTCATGTTACAAACTCAATGCAAGCATAAAAAGTTAGGCCCATTTGACAAAAATTGCAATTTTGGGCACATTTGACTTTTGGCAATTTTGCAAAAAGGTCAACTTTACCAATGCATAACTCCATCAATTTTGACCCTAGACATGTGTTCTTAGACTTTTTAGAAAGATTAAGATGTCTTCTAAGTAACCCTTTTGGTCTCATCTCAATTGAGTCTTCCATGTTCATGTATGAAGCTTTTACATAAAAGGTGTTTTTGTTGACTTTTCAAAATGACCTATAATGTCCAAATTCATAACTTTTTGTGAGTTCATACTTTGACCTTGGGAGCTGAAGATGGATTGTAGGGAATTGCATTCTCTTCAAAATGAGCTTTCGATGGGTCATTTTTGATAAAGTATGAGAAAATTATGCTTGGTCAAATTTGAGTTGACTTTTCCTACAAAACCCTAATTTAGCAAATTTTGGGTTTTGATAAATTGTGAATCTTTGAGGAATCATGATCAACCCTTGATCAAATGATGAATAATACTTCAAAATGAGAATGTTGACCAAAAATCTTGAAGTTTGACTGTATGTAGGCCACAGTTGACTTTTGCCCTAGCATAGTCGATTTTCAGGCCTTTAAGCAATTGACTGAGCAAACTTCCTCTCCAAGGATTGAAACTTGACATGGATGATCTTGAGAACATATTAGGACAATGGTGATCATTTGGGACCCTTTGGATCCAAACATTTTGATGCAAATTGAAACCCTAATTTGGGGTAGACTGCCTTGTCTAGTGAACCCTTGGACTTCCTTGAGCAATTTGAGGACCTCACTTGTAATGTATTAAGAAATATGGGAGGGAAAATTTTGGGGTACAACAGCTTCCCCTGTTCAATCTTCTTAAACCTGAGGATGTAGATTGGCTTTCCTGCCTTTCGTGATATGAAGGTTGAAGATGATTGAACACTAGAGTGCCCAGAAATTTACACTCGCATGAAGTGGTATTTGTCTTGCGATGCCGGGAATGGGCTTATAGATGCCATTTAGAGATTGATGACGGAGGATGGGCTTAAATATGCCATCAGAAGAAGTGTCGATCGCATAAGAGATTCCTTTGCGAGAGTCTGTATACCTGTTGTCGAGGAGGACTATGTTGAGGAATGTTGGTCTCTGTCTTGGGAGAAATAGAATTTTAGGAGCTTCAGTCGTCCGTTATTCTACTGGGGAATCATCTCTTAGTCGAAGAGGTGAAAATGAACTTCTATCTGGTTGTGCTTCAGGCTTCACAGTGATTTGCTGAGGAAAATAAGGCCGACTGCTATCTGGTCATACTCCAGGCTTCACAGTGACTTATTGGGGAGATGAGATTAAACTTGCTATCTGGTCGTTCTCCAAGATTCGCAATTTCTTACTTCTTACCTGGTCGTGCTCCAGGCTTCAGAAGGAATCAGGTTGTTATCCGGTCGCATCTGGGCTTCAACTTGAATTTAAGGCCATACTAATATTCGGTCGATTCCGGGCTTCTTAGTAATTGGCCAAGTAAACTGCTATTTGGTCGAATTCCAAGCTTCGTAGTACCTCATACTATTATCTGGTCATATTCCAGGCTTCAGTATCCTTTGCCGCTATTTGGTCGTGATCCAGGCTTTACGGTGTCTTATACCATTATCTGGTCGAGTCCAGGCTTCATGGTATCTTGTATTGCTATCTGGTCGTTAGTCAGGCTTCACAATAACTTGTTGAGGGGTTAAGCTGTTTTCCGGTCGATTTCCGGGATTCACAACTTGCGTTTATGATATACCACTATCTGGTCGATTCCAGGCTTCATGGTGTCTTGTACTGATATCTGGTCGATTTCCAGGCTTCACAGTAACTCGCTGGGGATTCAACTATTTTCCGGTCGATTTCCAGGCTTCATAGCTTGGAATTCGGGATATACCACTATCTGGTCGATTCCAGGCTTCATAGTATTTTGGTACTGTTATCCGGTCGTTCTCCGGGCTTCACAGTATGATGGAGAAATCAAGATATTATCCGGTCGGATCTGGGATTCATAGCTTGAACTGGAATAGAAATCTTAGCATCGATTTGACTGAACCAGAGAAAACTTGTGAGAATTTGATTGTATCTTTCCCTGAAAGGTAAAGAGTTAGTCGTATGTAATGTCATGATGTATGACATGTATTGAGTAATGATGTTCTCAAAATAAATGAGATTGTGCTGTATAATGCTTATGTGTATGCCATGATGTATGGATATGCAATGTTCTTGTGATACTCCCTAGCCGGGGAAAATAAATCCTGGACTGCTATTGGAGAGTACAAGGAGTTAACTTCCTCGTTCTTGCTGGGGGTAACGACTGAAGATGATTAGCCAGAGACTCGCGTCCATTCTTGTTTGAGAATATTCCACCGGGAGACCCTGCTGGAGAATAAATTGGCGAGAGAATGACTTTGTGGGGAAGAGAGATACTCTACTAGAAGATCTGCTGATTTGGAGAAACCACTCCGTTGGGGATGAATTACCGTTACTGGTGATAATGAACTCTGCCGGGGATTGAGTTTCTGCTTGTGGAAGAACTAAACTCAGCTGATGGTGAACTTCTATTGTTGGTGATAGCTAAACTCTGCTTGGAGAGAATTAACACCACTGTCTTTCGGTACTTCTTACTTTGCGGGGAGTGCATGTACCTTTAGACTTATTCTCAAGATGGCTCTGTCCCTGTACCTGGTGGGTAGAGCAACTGTAAGGTTTGGACACTTCTTATTTTCCCCTGTTCCTGGAATCACGAGTAATTGTCTTTTGTTTCTTATGTAAATATTTATGAGCAGCAATTATTTTCAAATGCATATATAAAAAATGAATCATTGGACGTTCTTGCAAAACAAAACAGAAAAAGAAAAAACAAGTTGAAATTTCTTATGAAAATGTATTATATTGATTTTGAAGCTAGCATGTAACAGGAATTTTGTACAAGAGGCTGATGTCCTAGTAAGGGAACGCCGCCGAAAGATAGAAATTACAATTTGTGAAAAAAGAAAGAAAAACAGCTATGTGAAACAATCCCATCGGGTTCCAACTCTTTTATTGCCTTTATATCTTCGAGCGTCTCATCACTTTGCTACTTGGTTGAAGGTAGATCAGATTGATTGGTGTCGTCCGAGCTTGATAGTCGATACGAAGTCTGGTTGCAAGATGATCCAATGAGACATAATGTTACGCTTAAATCCCTAATTTTTTCATGGACCGCCCTTTCGGGTTTTCAGTCCACCGGGATACCCCTTTTTTCCCAAGCCGCCTTTTCAGGTTTTCGACTTACCGGGTGTACAGTTCTTTTCATTTTCATCCCTTACTTTTTCCCGAACCCTTTTGGTTCGCCGGGAAGCCCTTATTTTTGCCTAGGACACTCGACCTAGCGAGTCCTTGATTAGGCGTAGTATTTTTTCACTATGTCTGCATTGACGGGGTGAGGAAGGTCGTCACCATCCATGGTGGTTAGAATCATAGCTCCTCCTGAGAAGATGTTCTTAACCACAAACGGCCCTTCGTACGTGGGGGTCCATTTACCCCTGGGATCACCTTGCGGCAGTATGATGCGTTTGATCACCACATCACCGACTTGATATTCTTGTCGTATGACTTTCTTGTTAAAAGCCTTGATCATCCGCTTTTGATACGTCTGACCATGACAAATAGCAGTAAGTCTCTTTTCATCGATTAAGTTCAGCTGTTCAAGTCGGGTCTAGATCCAGTCATCTTCGCTCAAACCTGCATCCTTCATAATCTGGAGAGAAGGTATCCGGACTTCGATGGGTAGGACTTCCTCTGTGCCTATACCAGAGAATAGGGTGTTGCCCCTGTCGAAGTTCGTGTTGAGGTACGGTACCCATGAAGAGCGAATGGTAACATCTCATGGCAGTCTTTGTACGTCACCGTCATCTTCTGCATAATCTTCTTGATGTTCTTATTAGCCGCTTCAACAACCCCATTCATCTTCAGCCGGTAGGGAGAAGAGTTGTGATGCTGTATTTTGAACTGTTTGCAGAGCTCAGTGATCATTATATTGTTGAGATTTGTACCATTGTCCATGATGATCCTCTCTGGTACACCGCATCGACATATCATATTATGTTGGATAAACCGCGCCACGACGTTCTTGGTTACTGTAGCAAAGGAAGCTGCCTCAACCCACTTCATGAAATAATCAATTGCTACCAGGATGAAACGATGCCCTTTGGACGCAGTAGGTCTGATCTCTCCTATCATGTCCATGCCCCACATTGCGAAAGGCCAAGGAGCCGTCAAGACGTTCAGAGGAACCAGAGGTATGTGTACCTTATCAGCATAGACTTGGAACTTATGACATGTTCGAGAATGCTGATAACAATCGGCTTCCATAGTGGACCAATAATATCCTGCCCGTAGGATCTTCTTTGCCATGGTATGCCCACTGGAATGAGTTCCGAAGGTACCTTCATGTAACTCTGCCATGATCCTTTCTTCCTCCCTCTTATCCACACATCACAGTACGGTTGAATCATGGTTACGCTTATAAAGGACACCATTGCTGATGAAGAAATTTGCAACGCACCTCCTCAAGAATTTCTTATAATTAACAGATGCACCCTCGGGGTATTCTTGAGCCTAAAGATACCTCTTTAACTCGTGAAACCAAGGTTTATCTGCTACCTCTTCAGTCTCAATGTCACAACAATGTGTGGGTTCGTCCAACCTCTCAATGGTAATCTGGGGAGCTTCATTGTCCCACCTGACTTTGAACATAGAAGACATGGTAGCTAGCGCGTCCGCTAACTGGTTCTCCTCTCTCTAGAAATGTTCAAAGGTTATCTCCTCAAAGTGAGGAAGCAATGTCAGTACATAATCTTTGTAAGGAATAAGATTTGGGTGCTTCGTATCCCACTCGCCTTTGATCTGACTGATCACTAAAGCAGAATCTCCGAATACACTCAAGAACTTAATCCTTAGGTCAATAGCTGCTCGAAGGCCCAAGATGCATGCTTCATACTCCGCCATATTGTTGGTGCGGTTAAAACATAATCGGGCGGTGAACGGAGTATGACAGCCTTCAGGAGATATAATCACAGCGCCAATGCCATTACCCAACGCGTTTGAAGCTCCGTCAAAATACATAGACCATCAGGACCCTTCCTCGGGTCCTTTGTCTGGTCCAGGTTTTTCACAATCGATCACCAACATGATGTTCTCGTCCGGGAACTCGAAATTCATAGATTGGTAGTCATCCACAGCATGATGCGCCAAATGATCTGCCAATACACTCCCCTTGATTGCTTCTTGGGTTGTGTATTGGATGTCATACTCAATTAAGTTCATCTACCATCTTGTTATTCTTCCGGACAAGGCAGGCTTTTCGAAGATATACTTGATTGGATCCACCTTTGATATCAATAAGGTGGTGTGAGTCAGCATATACTGTCTCAGCCGGCGAGCAGCCTATGCCAAAGCGCAACAAGTTTTCTCGAGCAGTGAGTATCGGGTCTCACAGTCGGTAAACCTTTTTCTAAGGTAGTAAATAACATGCTCTTTTCAGCCAGAATCGTCATGCTGCCCCAGCACGCACCCCATTGAATTATCCAATACTGTCAAGTATAAGATCAAAGGTCTTCCTTCAACTGGAGGCAATATAATAGGCGGTTCTTGAAGATATTCTTTAATTCTTTCGAAAGCGGTCTGACATTCATCATTCCATTTTAACACTTGATCTTTCTTCAGCAGCTTGAAGATTGGCTCACAAGTAGCAGTCATATATGAAATGAACCTGGCAATGTAATTCAGACGTCCCAAAAAGCCTCTAACTTCCTTTTCTATGCGGTGAGCTGGCATCTCTTGTATGGCCTTTACCTTGGCATGGTCCACTTGAATACCCTTATCACTGACGACGAAACCCAGCAGCTTACTAGACCTTACCGTGAAGGTGCACTTGTTCGAGTTCAACCTTAGCTTGTACGTCTTCAACCTGTCGAACAGTTTCTGGAGATGGTCAAGGTGTTCTTCCTCAGTCTGGGACCTTGCGATCATATCATCAAAATAAACCTCGATCTCATGGTGAATCATGTCGTGGAACAAAACGACCATGGCGCGCTGATAGGTGGCCCCAGCATTCTTCAACCCGAAAGGCATTACCTTGTAACAGAAGGTGCCCTATTGTGTAACGAAGGTTGTCTTCTCCATGTCCTCGGGAGCCATCTTGATCTGATTTTAACCAGAAAACCCATCCATAAAGTAGAAGATCTTATGCTGCGCGGTGTTGTCGACCAAAACATCGATGTGAGGAAGTGGGAAATCATCCTTGGGGATTGCCCTGTTCAGATCTCTATAGTCCACACACATCCGTACCTTACCATCCTTCTTATGCACCGGAACCACGTTGGCAACCCACTACAGGTAAGAAGTAACTGCTAGAAATCTGGCGTCAAACTGTTTCATGACCTCAGCTTTGATTTTTTCAGACATCTCAGGGTGCATACAACGAACCTTCTAATTTACTGGAGGACAATCTTCTTTAGTCGGTAGGCAGTGAACCACAATTTCAGCGTCCAAACCAGGCATATCTTCATAAGACCAAGCGAAGATCTCAACATAGTCGCGTAGCATCTGTTTCAACCGTTGCTTGACACTAAGCTCCAGATTCGCACCTATCTTGACCTCTTTCCCGTCTTCCTCTGTACCCAAATTCACTGATTCAACTGGATCCTCATGAGGCTGTATGGCCCTCTCTTCCTGCAGTAACAGTCTAGCTAGTTCCCCAGGCACCTCACAATCATCCTCACCTTTGTCCTCGGCTTGGTTGATCGGATTTTCAAAGTCATAACAGGAAGTAGCAGAGTTGTTATCAATGGGATCCGAAGTGGATATGGATCTGCATTATGATTTGTGAGTGTGTGTAAGACAATAGCTGTTTTTGATAAAGCGAGAGATAGGAAAAGAAAAAACAAGGAGCCCAAAATTTGTAATGCAAGAAATGTCCAATGCTTTATTAATGAAATATGAAAATGACAAATAATAAGCCCTCACAAGCGAAGCCAAGGTGCCTCGGGCAAGGCACCGGGCCGTAAAGTTTCAAACTTTTTATTACAACTTTCAAAACAAAAGTCAATTACTGTGTAATAAAAGAAACAGGTATGAAATCTTTCGCCGTCCAGTTGTTCAATCCACCATTGGTTGTCGGGTAGATCCAGCTGTCGATATCTAAATCTTATTCACTGTACTCAATTGCATTCACTCCCTGATTAATGATGTGCAGAGGAGGTATTCCAATCCACGCGCGCCTAACAACCCTTTGAGCCCCTTTTTCAATTACAGCCCTGACATCCTTGAGGGAAACCATCTTCATCGGAGGTTTGTCAACAGCAACTTCAGTCGACGCCAAAGTCTGGGGGACCTGTTCAAAGTTCTGACAAGGGGTCTCGATGAATTCCCCATCCATCTCCACATAGCGAAAGGAATTGAGATGACTCACCATGTACTCCTCCTCACCTTGTACCGTGACGATCTTCCCCTTCACCGGATATTTTAACATTTGGTGGAGCGTGGAAGTCACTGCCCCAGCCTTATGAATCCAAGGGCGACCCAGCAAGCAAGAATATGATGATCGGATATCCATCACGTAAAAAGTAGATGCAAAAGTCCGAGAGCCAACTTTAACAGGGACGTCCACCTCCCCGTGCACCATCCTTTTTGACCCGTCGAAAGCCCTGACCACAATATTGATCGGCTTTAGAATCAAAGCTTCACAGTCCAGACGGTCTAATGCTTTCTTTCGAAGGACATTCAATGAGGACCCGATATCCACCAGTACATGGGCCATAGTATTGCCCCTGCACTCGATCGAGTCGTGCAGAGCATCATTGTGATTTCTTCCTTTAGCAGTCAGATCTGCATCTGAGAAACCCAACCCGTTGTCGGCAGTCAAACTAGCTACGCAGTCTTTGAATTGATCGGCAGAAGTTTCCTGCGGAACATTCGCAGTTTTGAGGAAAGAAATTAAAGCCTTTGCATGGGGTTCAGAACCCAATAATAAGGATAACATGGAGATTTTTGACGGGGTCTTCCCCAGCTGCTCGACTATGTTGTAGTCGTTTTTCTTGATAATCTTCAGAATTTCCTCTATCACCTGCTTAGAGGTTTCTACAATGATCTTCTTAGGTGCCTCCGTCCGGGCAGGATCACCTGTGATTTCTTTGCCTCGAGTCCCAGGTGACTCGGAGACAGGGGTGATAATTCGAATAAGAACTAGGACATTAGCTGATGTACTAGCGGATGGAATGACAACAGGTATGTGGACAGTCGGAGGGGAAATCTCGGGAGAAAAGAGTCTTCCACTTTTGGTGACCTTGCTAGCCCCAACAATATTGCTGACATCAGCATCAGCTCCCTCACTCTTTAAGTCTTGTTTAATTCCATGGTAATATACATCAGCCCCATAGTGCCAAGGGACAACCTTATCCGAAGTGTATGTGATAGGACCAGGGACAGTAATGATTAACAGAGTGATTTTTGGAACGGGTGTAATCCTAACAGGCTTTCTCGAGGAAGCCTTGGAAGGATTGGCGGAAATGGTTATGATGGCAACATCTTCAACTGGAACTAACAGAATCATAGTCTTCTCGAACAAGATCTCTTTGTTATCCATCAGGCGTTGAACACCTGATTTCAATATATGGCAACCAGCGGGCAGAATTGTACACATGTGGCAACCTTCGCCACAGCCCATAAATAAATTGGCCAAAAATAGATTCTTCTTAACTGTCATTAAAGGAGTAGAAATTTCTTCCATGGAGGTCAAAAATAAATCATCGTCCACAACATTTACTCCATGACCATGTTTGGGCATAGGAGCAGTTATGACGTTGGGCTTCTCTGGAGCGTCAAAACTCAATCTCTTTGGCTTCGATCAATTCTTGCACTTTATTCTTCAAGGCCGAACATTTGTTTGTATCATGACCTGGTCCATCGGAGTGATAGGCGTAGCGGGCATTTGGATTATATAGCGGAGATGTGGTGTTGGGATTCTTCAGGGCTTCCCTCAGAGTTACCAGGTTGGTCTTCAATAATTGTGGTAGAATTTGAGACAAAGTCATATTGAGCCGAGTGTACTGCCTCTGTGTTCTTTCCACCCTTTACTGATTTTTGCATTGTGGAGCAATTGTGGGTCTTGATATCACTACCGCATTTACTGCTTGACAGTGTTCAGGTCTGTTTTGGCTCCTCGATCCAGATACTGCACTAGCTTCTTTCTTATCGGTGAAAGGCTTCTTCACTGCACTTGATGAAGTATCCTTCTATATCTTACCACTTCGGATACCTGCTTCTACTCTCTCCCCAGTCAAAATCGATTCAGTAAACACAGATGACGAGTTGCTAATCAGATGATTGAAAAATGGACCAGATAGCGTTCCCAGAAACATGTCAACCAACTCCCTGTCAGACAAAGGGGGTTGGACTCTTCCAGCCAAGTCTCTCCACTTCTGAGAATAGTCCTTAAAGCCTTCACTTGCACCCATAGACATACCCTGAAGCTGAGTACGAGTGGGAGCAAGGTCGATGTTATATTGGTACTGCCTGTAGAAAGCAGCAGCAAGGTCCTCCCAGTTTCGGACATTAGCTCCTTCCAATTGATAAAACCATTCAAGTTGAGTCCCTGACAGACTATCTTGAAATAAGTGCACCCACAAATTTCTATCAGTCGTGTGGGGTTGAATTTTCCTGACATACGAGGGAAGATGGAGTTTTGGACAGGATACTCCATCGTACTTGGCAAAAACCGAAGCTTTGAACTTATGAGGCATCACCACTCCATATACCAGTCCCAACTCTCTGAAATATAAAACAGGGATCTTCTGAATCTCCATAGCACTCAGACGATCTTCTAATTGCTTGTACCTATCCTCGGCAGGAGGATATTGCTCCTTATCATAATCCGTATCATTATCAGAAACTACAGGACTGGGGCCCTTTTCTTCTTATTGGTCCTCCCCTTCCTTGGATGAAAAGGACAGATCAGCTTGCTGTTTCAACCTATCCCCAAACCTTTTGCCCATACTCAGCAGAATGACCTTTTTCTTCTTCTTCTCTTTCTCTTTCAGAATGAGAGCTTTCAAGTCCTCTTGCCCTTTAGCCAAGCTCAAGAACATCTCTTGGAATTAGGCATTTTGTGCCTGAAGATCTTTGATAGCTTGATCGGAAGACATTTTGTGCTGAAATAAACAATGAAGAAGATGAGAAACATGTTATGGTACCTGTAATGGTGTGCATGATAATGGGATGCGTATGTTATGATTTCAAATACTCTGGGAGGTTTAAATTTGAAAACCAAAAAAATAAAACAAACTTTATTAGATTAAACTTGTAAAAAGGTTCAACAATGCCTTTAAGGTGTTTACAAAGAAGTAAATGAAAAACAAATCTAAACTAGAAAAAGCAAAATCAGAAATCCCATGGACGCTTCAAGATCTTCCTTTCTTGCTCATGGTACTTTTCCAGGTAGGTATCCCTCTCCTCCTTCATCTGAATCCAGGATCTCTCCAATGCCCCAAGATCAGTGGGCATATAGGGATAAAGAACGGTGTAAGGAATGCCTTCTTCATTGGTGGGCTCCACAATTACTGGCAATACTGCTTCATAAGGCATCCCAAGCTTTTGGGCTCGAGCTTGGAACCACTGGAGGTAAGTCTGCATATGGAGGGAAGTCCTTGGTCCTAGCTCTTGAGGGTCAGATCTGTTCACCATACCCCAAGCTCATATAAACCTTCGGCGGTGCTCTTCAACGTCCTCCTTGTAGTCAAATGCAATATCTGAAAGAAGTAGCTCATGGGGATCATCTCTCCGAGCATGACCGAATTGTCGCAAAGCTAAAAAAGGACTGTAGGTTATACCCCCTCTAATTCCAAGCAATGGGACATTAGGGTATCCCCCACATCGATCAATGACAGCAGTGCTTTCCATAGCCTTGGAACTCCAAAGAATGTCTGTATGGGCAAGGGACATTATCCTGTAAGACCATCCTAAACCTTCTTCATTCTTCAACACGGACTTGGGAAGGTGCGAAATGAACCACCTCGCCAGCAGCGGCATGCAACACATGAGAGTCCCTCTTCTTCGCACAGTACGAGTATAGAGGGCATGCAAGATATCACCCAGAAGAGTAGGCACCAGATTGCGAGAAAGGAAGATCTTAACCGCATTCACATCCACAAAAGAGTCCGAATTCGGGAAGAGAACCAAACCATAGATAAGGAGAGCCAAGATGTCTTCAAAAGCCTGAAAGTCCAAATTATCCCAGAGCAGCTGAGCCTGATCCATCGGAAATTTGGCTAAGAAACTTTCGACTCCGCTTCGTGTTTCCCAATTAGATACTACATCATCCCATTTCAGATGTAGAGCTGAGGCAATGTCTTCTGGTCTAGGAGTCTCTTCCATACCGGTGAAAGGCATATGCTCAAGGATGGATATGCCCAATAAGTGAGAAAACTCTTCCAAAGTGGGAACCAGCTGATAATCTGGGAAGGTGTAGCAATGATGCACAGGATCGAAGAACTGGAAAAGCACACTCATCATATGCTCATCAAACTTTTAGGTAACCAAGCTAAGAAGTTGACCATGTCTCTTAATGAATGAAGAAGTCTCAGAGACTCTTGAGGCTAACTCTTTGAGTTGAGCAGGTATTTACACAAAGTTAACTCATATGGTATTTCTGTGCACAGAAGCCATAATCTGCAAAACATAACAAAGATAAATCCCCTAGGTCTTTGAAATGGTTAGTATAATGAAGTATGCATGCTATGTTATGATGCATGATGTCATGATAAAAACATATAACATGTATAGCAGATAACAGACATGGCAAAGGCAAATAAGTCACACAAAAGCCCTTAAGTTTTAAGGCTTGCATGGGGTTTAGGTATTACCCTCTTGAAGTTCAGTTGGTTTCAACCTGTCTTAGCAAAAGTAACCGGGTTCTAGAGGTTCTCAATATCACTGACCATCCTCCACCGGTCATGGTTTCAGCTCATGCAATCTTTTCTTGCAGCCGGAACTATCTCGAGAGTATGGTCTCAATGAGTGTAGTATCGAGTATGAACCAGTTCTCAGCTTTACACCGAGGCCAACTATCTCACTACTTCCTAATGGCCAAGTTGGTCTATTAAGGGTTCTAAGGTCAGTTGATGCTTAATGACACACATAGCGGCCCTGTATTCTCCTCGTTTCTCCACAAGGGATACCGGTACCAACCAATGTGCCACATCAACATAGTTGCTGCTTAAACCGTATCGGTCTATGCCGTATAGTTCCCTTATAGTTTATTGCTACTTACCTAAAAGGTGTCCCTAGACCCGGGTTAGGATCTATAATAACTCCCATACAAAAACCCTTTAACAGTAAAACAACCAAAACAAACAAGAGAAGCAATTTATGATGAACTAGAATCCTAAGGTATACCCCACTTATGAATCCCCAGTAGAGTCGCCAGTTCTGTGATACGGTGGCAGAACCGACTGTTTTTTAAAATGCTGGTTTGCGTTTTGCGTTTGTATTCGCAAAATGTCGCGGTAAGCAAGAGTCGCCATCGACTTTTATTTTATCCAACCGGATAGGAAAAAAGCACAGAAAAATTCCTTTTTCGAGATATTCTGAGTACGGGGGGTAGATTATAGAAAGGGAAGGTATTATCACCCTTTCTATCCGTAGTTTTCTACGGGCTCTTAGGTACTTGCTCATCATTTTGAAAATTGCTTCCGTGTTTGTGTATTTTGAAAAGTTTTTGTTTTACTTCTTTTTAATCCTTGCTTCTGTCTTCAAGAGTGTTACAAAGTGTTTTTTTTTTAAAACTTTGTTTATAAAAGTGTAAGTGTGAAAAAGTTTGTTTTGAGAAAGTACCTACTAGCATCTACCTACTCGAAAAAGGATCATTTCTGTTCTCGTTTCCTTTAGACAATGATATCCTAATATTGAGAAATAGCTAGCACCGGTGTTGGAATTGTAAGGGTCAATTCGTAAGGGGACGTACGATCACTAAAGCAATGTTAGGACGTCTTAGTGATAACCCTAATGTCTTAAGATCATATTCGAGGCAACATTTCTGAGGCAACATTTTCGAAGCAACATTTCCGAGGAAACATTTCCGAACGGGACTTTTGATCTTTGTTAGACAAGAGGGGAACCACTAAAACACCCTATACTTAATGATCGTTTACCGAAGGCAACCGAAGTGAGAGTATACCCTGGGAGTGCGCATGTGCGAGTGATTTGATTTCAGTTATTATCTTTGCACATTAGGGTTTTCTAGCCATTTTAAATTAACATGCAATCTTGTCATACAATCCTATTATCATACATCTAACAGTTAATATTTTCGAGAATTAAAACGCGAGAAATAAAGACTACGCTATTACAAGGCTTCGGGGAGGGGGATTAATTACATAGCCAAAAACCCGTAAAATGATAAATAAAAGAAAATCCTAATTAAACTATTACATACCATGAGCAGTTACATTAATATCGCAAAAATAATAAATGCACGTGATGAATCGAAAGCGAGAGAGTTAGGGTTTTGACCCCGCTAAACCTAATTGAAAGAAAAATCAACTTTTGTGGTTTTTTGATTGTTTTAAGAAAATAAGGTTTTAATTGAATAAATACAAACCTAATTACTAATTAATTTTAATTGTGAAAGAAGTTAGAATTGCCTTAAATTAATTAAACTAATTAAAATAGAAAAAACACATTTTATTGAGAAAATAAGTCTTCTTTTTATGATTTTTTTGTTGGTTATTTAAAAAAAAGGTAATTTTGGTGTTGATAAAAAAAAGGCAGAATAACTAAAGAAAGGAAAATTAAAAAAAAAAGAAATAACCCAAGGGCCTGCCGTCAGCGGCTCTGATCAGAGGATCATGGTCCAGAGGATGGTGATCCAGAGGATGATGGTCCAGAGGATCATGGTCTAGAGGATGGTGATCCAGAGAATGATGATACTGGGCCTGCTCCTGGCTGGTAGATCCAGCAGATCATGACCAGAGGATGCTTGATCTGGTCCTGGTTGATGGGTCCAGAAGATGATCCTCAGAAAGTGCAGGCGCTGGATTTGGTGAATAAAAGGGGAAACATGCCAAAAGGTCACGCCTAGGGTCGAATCCAGAATCATGAACTTCTGACTTCCTTCTTCTGACCAATTATGTTGGGTGTTAGTTTATCAATACAATAGAAACAAACAAATAGATCAGAACTACAGGTTTCTAGCCAAAATAAACGCGCCAGAATTTAAAGCGGCCATTAAAGTTATGACATACCATCGTCTTCTTCCCTGGATCTGTCGTTTAAAACTTTGAACTTTTACCTACAGACATGGCGTTGTAGCTATAACCCTGTGCATTTCAGAAACTGCATACAAGCAATATAAATAAGATTCAAGACCATGGATCAACTGGGTTTGACCCGCTGATCACAATGGTCTCCTCCATTAGGGCCAATTGTTCATGTACACAGGACCCCCAAAAACGAAGCAAGAACCCTAACTATGGCATCTTGCTGTACAGTTAATGAAGACGAAATTAAACATAACCATCAGTTTGCAAACACCACAAGGAGTAAGAATATGCAAATTATTCGTACTAAAGATGCCAAAATTGTGATATTCGATTTCAAGAAAAGTGAGAAACTGTGTGGTACTTACAGCGTGTTTCAAGGCTTGAGGGAGCTTGCTAATGATTGAAATACGTTCCTGGGATGTCCAACAAACATTTGGGATGCTTAGAACGCTTTGAATTGGTCTGCCACTTAGAAATCAGTGTGCCACTTTTTTCCAGTTTTTTGAAACTTGCTTTGTGTTTTGCACGCCTCCAGTCTCCCTTTTTTTGATATGCACTTGTTCTATATGTACCCTAGAATGAATTAGGGTTGCAATTTGGTTTCAAATCTTCTTCAATAATGATCATTGATTCAAGATTTGATCCTTTGTGAAAATCTTTCCAAATTGAGAAAATCCAATCTTTTTGTGTCCATTTGAAGCTTGTACGATTTGATTCCATCTCCAGCTGTATAATAGACCTAAACATGCACAAAATCTCAAGCTTTGATTAGTTTTTGATATTTTCATGATTTTATTTTAATTTTATTTGATTTAATTGAAATAAAACCAAAATAAATGACAAAAATAAAAGAATGACAAATGGGAAGGATCATGGGTCGTGGGTCATGTTACAAACTCAATGCAAGCATAAAAAGTTGGGCCCATTTGACAAAAATTGCAATTTTGGGCACATTTGACTTTTGGCAATTTTGCAAAAAGGTCAACTTTACTAATGCATAACTCCCACAATTTTGAGCCTAGACATGTGTTCTTGGACTTTTTAGAAATCTTAAGATTTCCTATAAGCAACCCTTTTGGTATCATCTCAATTGAGTCTTCCATGTTCATGTATGAAGCTTTGACATAAAAGGTGTTTTTGTTCACTTTTCAAAATGACCTATAATGTCCAAATTCATAACTTTTTGTGAGTGCATACTTTGACCTTGGGAGATGAAGATGAATTGTATGGAATTGCATTCTCTTCAAAATGAGCTTTGGATGGGTCATTTTTGATAAAGTATGAGAAAGTTATGCTTGGTCAAAGTTGAGTTGACTTTTCCAACAAAACCCTAATTTAGCAACTTTTGGGTTTTGATAAATTGTGAGCAATCCTTGAGGAATAATGATCAAACCTCTATCAAATGATGAATAATACTTCAAAATGAGAATGTTGACCAAAAATCCTGAAGTTTGACTGTATGCAGGCCACAGTTGACTTTTGCCCTAACATAGTCGATTTTCAGGCCTTTGAGCAATTGACTGAGCAAACCTCCTCTGCAAGGATTGAAACTTGACATGGATGATCTTGAGAACATATTAGGACAATGGTGATCATTTTGGACCCTTTGGATCCAAACATCTTGATGCAAATTGAAACCCTAATTTGGGGTAGACTACCTTGTCTAGTCAACCCTTGGACTTCCTTGAGCAATTTGAGGACCTCACTTGTAATGTATTGAGAAATATGGGAGGGCAAATATTGGGGTACAACATATACATTCTCAATGATACAAGAATCATTATAAAATTTCCTTACATTGGCACCTTCAAAACATCTTTCAAATATTCCCTTTCAACAAATATTTTCAAAACCAACACTTTGTATACATTCTCAATGATACGAAAATCATTGCAAAGTTTGTCGTACGAAGGTGTTTTTCAAAATATTTTCAAACTTACACAAACACAAAGCATTTCAAAGTGAGCTAGAAATTAATAGCTCGTAGATAACTATGGATGAAAAGGGTGCTAACACCTTCCCTTTTCATAACCTACCCCCGAACTCAAGAAAATTCTCAAAAGTTCTTTCCTGTTCTTTTCACCCTTCCCTTTATTGGATAAAAGAAAAGTCAGTGGCAACTCTTGCTATCCGCAACATTTGTGATCAAACACAAAACACCCAAGTCAGTTCTCCCACCATATTACACTATGATATTTTGTAAATGATGTATGAGATGTGAAATGTCGTTGAAGTGCAGCTCCATATAACATCTCGCTGGGGAAATAAATACCTGAATGGTGTTAGGGATGAAGAATATGTGTAATCTTCAATATCATCTGGAATGTTGCCGCTGGGGACTCCTGCTCTATATTTGTGGAAGCTCCGCTGGGGGATGATGATTTCTGCTTGGGGAGAAAAGCTCAGGAACATTGGTCATTCGTCGCTCTACTGGGGAATTTAATTCTTATATACCCTGACTGGGGATAAAAGAGATGGATAACCTTTTGAGGTGTTGTCTGACGGAGTTTTTGATATGGATGCCGACTCGTCTGGGAGAATAAGTTTGAATGATATCTGGTCCAGTTTCAAATTCTGTAGCAACTCTTTGGGGATAGCAGCTTGGACTTCCCTTTGTTGGAGAGAGGAATTTTGCCAATGATCTGTAGTAATCTGAGAAATAGATTCAAGCTGGGGAGGTTGTATTCTGTTGGGGAAATAAACCTTGTTGGAGAAATACTCTATTGGAGAAATACTCTGCTGAGGAGACAAGCCCTGTTGGAGAAGAGAGTTTTGCAGGGGATTTTATAGTCTTGGAGGAATAATCTCAGTTGGGGAAGAGAATTTCCATAAACTGTACTGATGCTGTAATCTCTGATGGAGATTGGGACTCTGTAGGTTGGCGATATTTTTGGGGAAAATATCATATTCCTTTATCCGCTAGGGTGATCTACTGGTGAGTATGATCATGTTAACTGTTGGAAGATGCCCTAATTTCTATCTTGAAGGCATATTAGTCTTGCGGAGAATGTATCTTGGTTGAAGATGAGCTTGCGCAAATAACTTTGTAGAGATAATTACATGGAAACTGCTCTGTGGGGATTTATGGATGACTTGAACATTATCTCAACTTCTAGAGCCCTCGGTAAATGTTGATCGGGGTGATGAGTCTTCTACTAATAGACAAGTGATGAGATAACAGGACATAGTCGTACGCTTTAATCCCTAACTTTTTCCTAGACTGTCTTTTCAGATTTTCAGTCCACCGGGAAACCCTTTTTGTCCAAGCCTCCTTTTCAGGTTTTCGACTTGTCGGGTGTACCATTTTATATATCCCTAATTTTTGCCTGAACTTTTTTAGTTCACCGAGATACCCTTATTTTTTCCTAGTCCAGTTGTTGTACCCCAAAATTTTCCCTCTCATTCTTCAAGAAATCATCCTGGATTCTCAAAGTTCTCTCTTAAACAAATTGAAGCCTATAATTAACATTTCTCTCCAAGCAAGCCATTTACAAGGGCAAAATGGTCATTTGCAAGCTAAAAAGACAAACTTTGGTTTTTGGATCAAAATCAAAACACAAAAATCATATTTCATCAAGACATGTTGGAATATGAAGTTTATTTCATCAAGAAGCTCAAAAGTCAAATTTTACCTTGGAAAAGTTAAATTCTAAATACTTAGAATTTTTCTAAAGTATTTAAGAAAAATGACACTTTAGAACTTCTGAACCAACCTCCAGGCAGGAGCAGTCAGAAGATGCAAACTTGGCTCAGCACATAACATTCAGTCAGAATGTGGCTCTTCAGCAGCTACGCCAACTCAGTCAGTAGTTGTAAACGTGGTTCAGCATATAATCTTCAATCAGAATATGGATTTTTCAACAGTTACGCAAGTTCAGTCAGAGTTTGCTACAGGAATGCAAAGAAAGCAACGAAGCCTGGAAGCTCCTTCAAAACATGCTGGAATCAGAAGGTAAGAGGGTCAGAAGATTGGGTGTTACACTGAAGTAGAATCTCTAGGTCCATAGTTTTCAGAGGCAAATCAAAAGAGCATGCTGGAAAGTCTGGAGAACCCTCAGAATTTGCCGAGGCAGCAGGATACTAAGATCAAAACTTGGGTGCATTGTTCTAGACTTATGCTGAAGTAGGAACTGCTGGCTCAGATTTAAGTAATGATGCAAATCTCACATTACAAGGTTTTTTAGTCTTGACCAATCTCATCATCATTTAATGCTCATTAATGCTCACAACCACTTTTGAGCATTTGTCCAAAGGGTCTCTCCACGTGCAGATTTAGGTATGGGTTCATGCGCTACTTGTTGCTCATGGGTGTCACTTTTACTTAATCCTCTCTTACTAACCCAACCTAGGCTAAAAGCTGTCAATCATCACAACTTTTCATGAACTTTCTTCAAGAGTAAGTCAGCATCTATTGCATGCTATTGGCGCCACTTAACGTTTAAAAAACCCACAAAGCTTTGCCTATAAATAGAGCATCATTGTCCACTGAAAAAGCCCGGTCCAACATCAGAAAAATTGCTAGAAAAGAAACAGAAAATCTTAGCAAGAACACACCTTGAAACTATGCCAAAATTCCTAGTGTTTCAAGAGCCTTAAACACAACTTTGAATATCCTGCCTCCAAACTTCATTTATACCCAAATTGTTTCTTGACTAAAGAACGCCCCTACAGCTTCTGACCATATATATACTCTTCATCCATCCATACAAAGAACCTGTCCAGAATATTACCTGAGTCAAAGCTAACTTCAGTTCACATAATTTCTTCCTACAACAAGGTAAGCACATGCTGACTCTCACCACACTGCTTAAACATCATCAGATTTGCATGCTCAAGAAACACAATGTAGATATCATGCTGCTGCTGTTGTACATGTTTTGAGATTTTCATGCCTCTGTATGTTTAAGTAGAAAGTGAATTAGTACAGAACTTGCCTGTGACCTTTTTGGTTTTGTCTTCTAGAACGCTATGACACTTGTTGAGACTGTCCTAGGCATGCCTTCTGTTTTGTGGGAAAATAATCAAACTGCAGATGTTCTGACTAGCACAGGGGGAAACTAAGCTCTGACTTTGACGCCAGCATTTCTGAGGCCTGTTTTGTTATCAGTAATATCAGAACTTCTGAAAATTACTGTGTTCCCAGCAGGGTCAGAACTTCTGACACCTCCCCCCCACTAACAAATTTCTGTTTTGCAGCGCACTGTGGTCAGAATTTCTAACCGTGACAATTTCAAACAAAGCACAATTTCAAACAAACAAGTGATCTAAGCAAGCAAATAAGAGCCCATGGGAAACCATGGATTAAAAGGGTGCTAGCACCTTCCCTTTTCATAATCTACCCCCCGAACTCAAGAAAACATCTCAAAGGTCTTTCCTGTGCTTTTTCACCTTTCCTTTTGGATAAAAGAAAAGTCGGTGGCGACTCTTGCTAACCGTGACATTTGCGATAAAAAGCAAAACCTCAAGTCAGTTTTCCCACCGCATCACAAAACTGGCGACTATGCTGGGGAATGAGAAAGAGAAAAAGAAGAAAGAGAAGAAACCAGCTGGTGTGGTAATCATGGGCAGAAGGTTTCAAGGACAAGCTAGAAGGACCTTAGATTTTCCAGAAACATCTGATGAAGGGGAAAGAAAAGGAAAAGAAACGGTAGTTCCATCATACTCTGAAGAGGAGGAGGAAGAGGAAGACTACTCTGAAGAACAGTACCCTCCGACTAATGATAAGTACAGACACCTGAAAGAGCGTTTAACCGCTATGGAAATACAGAAAGTACTGGGGCTAGACTTTGAGGAATTGGGGCTAGTGTCAGGAATTGTGATCCCACCAAAGTTTAAAGTGCCATTATTTGCGAAATATGATGGGGTGCCTTGTCCTAAAATGCACCTCTGATCATATGTCAAAAAGATTCAGCCGCACTCTGTCGACAAAGACTTGTGGGTCCATTTCTTCTAAGATAGTTTATCCGGAATGCAACTTGATTGGTTTTACCAATTAGAAAGGGCCGACGTCCACAATTGGGAAGATCTTGCCACAACTTTCTATAAACAATACCAGGATAATGCAGATTTGGCACCTACACGTACTCAACTTTAGAGTATGGCTATGGTTTCAAATGAGGGTTTCAAAAATTATGCGTAAAAGTGGAGAGATCTAGCTGGAAGAGTGCAACCCCCTTTGTCTGAAAGGGAGTTGGTGGATATGTTCTTGGGAACTCTATCAGGACCTTTCTTCAACCATTTGATTGGAAGCTCATCTGTTGGGTTCACTGGGTTAATTTTAACCGGGGAGAGGGTGAAAGCTAGTATAAAAAGCAGGAAAATTCAGAAGGATGCATCTGCCTCTACAGTTGTGAGAAAACCTTTCATTGGAAAGAAGGAGGTATCTGGTGTTTATTCACAAAGGAATCAAGGAAAAACTGAACGCCGACCAGTGGTGGGGGCCGTTATGATCCCAAAACCCGCATCTGACCAGCCAAGAAATAACCAGCCAAGGGTGGAAAGTCCAGTCTGACAATTCACCAGGATTAATATGACTCTAGCCCAGGTTCTACCACATCTTCTGAAATTGAATCTGGCAACTTTAAAAGAGGCCCCAAGGAATCCCAATACTGCGTCCCCTCATTATCACCCAAAATTCCAGATGCGCATACCATTCTGAAAGTCCAGGGCACGACACTAACAACTGTTGGGCTTTGAAGAACAAATTCAAGATCTTATAGATGCAAAGGAAGTTGAGTTTGATGCACCTGAGAAACCGAATGTCATTTCCGCTCCGATGCCTAGGCATGGTCACAATGCCAATGCTGTCGAGGAAGATTTATTTGTTGCTACAATGGATGAACTGTTGAATCCGCTCCCGATCATTAAAATGAATTTGTTAAAAGCTGGTGTATTCCCAGGTTGTAAGGAAGACTGCCATCATTTCCTATCCTCACCCTCTGATTTCCCTCTGTTGAAGACAGGTATCCAACACCTGATTGATAACCAAGAAATTCTGTTTGAGAATGCTCCCGTTTTACCCATTCCTGTTAAAGACATTTAAATCATAACCATCTCCGCCAATCCTTCCAGGGTCCCTAAAAGGCCCGTTAGGATTACACCTACTCCAAAGACTACTCCACTTAAGATCACAATGCCCGGGCCGGTCCCGTATGAGTCAGATAAAACAGTACCATGAAATTATGGTGGATAAATCTACTACCATGGTATCAAACAAGATGAACTGACTGTCGAAGAAGAGAGCTCCAAAGAAGAAAACTCCGACATTAGCAATATTGCCGGAACTAGCAAGATTACCCGTAGTGGTAGAATCTTCTCTCCAGAGATTTCCCCTCCAAAGGCAGTTTTTGGACCCGTGGTTGTTCCGAAGATTACCTCTGTACCAGTGATTATACCTGCAAGTGTACCTACCGACAAAAATGACACAATCCCTGCTATTGTCCCTACCAACACTTCTACTGCTGAAGATCGAGGGAAAAGCATTCAAGAGGAGCCTGTCCGGACGAAGGATCAATCACTAGCTATCCCAGAAACATCCAAGAAGGAAATGGAAGAGATCTCGAGGATAATAAAGAAGAGTGACTAAGATGTGGTTGAACAGTTGGGGCAAACCCCCTCCAAGATCTCCATGCTAGCATTGTTGCTGTGCTCTAAGGCACATGTGAAAGCTCTGGTAAAATTTCTGAAGACAACCTACTACTACAAGAGACGTCTGTTGATCAATTCCAAGATTGTGTGGCCAGTTTGACAGCTGATAATGGCCTGGGCTTCTCTGATGTTGATTTGACACCCAAAGGGAGAAAGCACAATGAGGCATTGCATGTCTCTGTAGAGTGTAGAGGAACAACTCTAGCCCATGTCTTGGTAGACACAGGTTCATCTTAGAACGTCTTACCAAAAAAATCTCTTGACAGATTGGATTGCGAAGGGCTGACGTTGAAACCCAGTAACATAATTGTGAGAGAATTCGATGGCTCGAAGAGGATGGTCCACGGGGAGGTGGACATCCCGATAAAGGTGGGAACTCAGATTTTCAACTCAACCTTCTATGTGATGGACATCCGTCCCCCTTACTCCTATCTGTTAGGGCGCCCCTGGATCCACAATGTCGGTGTCGTCACCTCCATACTACACCAAATGCTGAAGTACCCGGTCCAAGGAAAGATCATAACTGTCCATGGAGAGGAGGAGTACATGATTAGTCATCTGAATTCCTTTCGATATGTGGAGTTGGATGGTGAATTCATTGAAACCCCTTTCCAACATTTTGAAGAAGTCTCTCAAGAAGTAGCGGCAACCAAGGCAGTATCCTCGATTCCCAAGATCACAAGACCTCCGCTTCGGATGTCATCTCTAAAGGATGCAAAGGCAGTATTAGAGGAGGGGGGATGCACCATCTGGGGTCAGCTTCCATACATTCCGTATAAATCAGACAAGTTTGGCTTGAGGTTTACTTCAACTGATCAGAAGGCTGTGCATCGTGCCCGTGCCGGAGGGCCACCTTTGAAAATTAGCAACCAAGGGGTCAACACAGTAGAAGACAATGAAGAGGGTGGCAGCTTGGGAGATTGGATATTTCCTACTGTCAATGGAGGACTTCACAATTGGGAAGCCAGAGACTTTGTCCCAATAACTTTCATCTCTCAGTAATTTATCTTTTACATTTCTGTTGGACTTGTAATATTCACAAACAATTTGCACTTTAAAAACCTTGTGTCTTACCCGAGGCACAATGGTTCATTTGTAAGGGTTTTTATTTCATCTTCATATGACATTCAATGAATCATGGACGCTTTTTCACATACAAACCTTTTATGCTCATTGTATTTCTTTTACATTTTTATTGATTAAAGATGGCTATACCCTTATACACACCCACACTCACAAATGTAGGTATCCCTCCATTCTGGATCCCATGGGTAACGGTACTGCTATAGCCTTCAGTAACTCTGAAGATCCAATCTATCAAACCGAATACGAAGGTGAGGAAGATTGTGAAGTGGCAGGGGAATTGGCCAGACTACTACAATAAGAGGAAAGAGCTATTCAACCTCATGAGGAACTGTTGGATACAATCAACTTGGGTACCGAGGAAGATAAGAAGGAAATCAAGGTGGGCGCCAATCTAGAGCCGAGTGTCAAGGAGCGTCTAATTCAGCTATTACATGATTATGTTGAGATCTTTGCCTGGTCATACGAATACATGTCAGGACTTGATACAGACATTGTGGTACATCGTCTACCCATAAGAGAAGACTGTCCACTAGTGAAACAAAAAGTCTGCCACATGAGACCTGACATGTCACAGAAGATCAAAGCGGAAGTTATGAAACAATTCAATGCTGGATTTCTGGCTGTTACTTCCTATCCTCAATGGGTTGCCAACATTGTTCCCATGCCTAAAAAGGACGGCAAAGTAAGAATGTGCGTGGATTATAGAGATTTAAACAGGGCCAGCCCTAAAGATGATTTTTTACTTCCCCACATCGATATCCTGGTTGATAATACGGCCCAGCACAAAGTGTTTTCCTTCATGGATGAATTCTCAGGCTATAACCAGATCAAAATGGCACCTGAGGACACAGAGAAAACTACATTTGTCACGCATTGGGGCACGTTCTGCTACAAAGTGATGCCGTTTGGACTGAAGAATACCGGGGCAACCTATCAACGCGCCATGGTAGCTTTGTTTCATGATATGATACATCATGAGATAGAGGTCTACATAGATGACATGATAGCCCGATCACAAACTAAAGAGGAACACCTTGATCACTTGCAAAAGCTGTTTGTGAGATTGAAGGATTACAAGCTAAGGTTGAACCCAAACAAGTGTACATTCGGAGTCCGGTCTGGTAAACTCTTAGACTTCATTGTCAGCAACAAAGGCATCAAAGTTGATCCTGCCAAAGTTAAAGCGATACAAGAAATGCCTGCTCCTCGTACTGAGAAGGAAGTTAGAGGATTCTTGGGACACCTGAACTATATTGCCAGATTCATATCTCCGGAAGGGTGCCATACTCCTTTTACTGCCAGACTTTGCTTCAACTGTACAAACAACATGGCGAAATACGAAGCATGCATCTTTGGTCTCAAGGCTACCATAAACTTGGGAATCAAATCTTTAGTTGTATTTGGAGATTCAGCTTTGGTTATTAGTCATATCAAAGGAGAATGGGACACTAAGCATCCAAACCTTATCCCTTACAAAGAACATGTTTTGACATTGTTACCACATTTCGAGCATATTACCTTCGAGCACTTCCCGCGAGAAGAAAATAAGCTAGCAGATGCTCTGGCCATGATGTCATCTATGTTTAAACTTAATTGGGATAAGGAGGTTCCCCAGATCACCATTGAACGAATGGACGAACCAACACACTGTCACGAGATTAATACTGAAGAAGTAGTGGACCAGCCTTGGTTTCATGAAGTCAAAAGGTATCTCGAGGCTCAAGAATATCCAGAAGGAGCTTCAATCAATGATAAAAAGTTCCTAAGGAGATTATCCGCTAAGTTCTTCCTAAGTAATGGCATCCTGTACAAACGTAATCATGATTCTATTCTTCTCCGTTGTGTGGATAAGATTGAAGCTGAAAAGATCATGGTTGAATTACATAAAGGTACCTTTGGCACTCACTCTAGTGGTCATACAATGGCAAAGAAAATCCTACGGGCATGCTATTTTTGGTCTACCATGGAAGCAGACTGCTATCAACACTCCCGGACCTGTCATAAGTGTCAAATTTATGCAGACAAGGTGCACGTGCCTCCGGTTCCTCTAAATGTCTTAACGGCTCCCTGGCCCTTTTCTATGTGGGGAATTGATATGATTTGGGAGATCAAGCCTACAACCTCCAATGGACACCGTTTCATTCTAGTGTCCATTGACTATTTCACAAAGTGGGTCGAAGCAGCTTCCTTCGCATCCGTTACTAAGAATGTTGTTGCCCACTTCATCAAGAAGAATTTTATTTGCCGGTACGGTATCCCAGAAAGGATCATCATTGATAATGGTACAAACCTTAACAATACTATGATCACCGCCTTGTGCGAGCAGTTCAAGATTCAACATCACAATTCATCCCCCTATCGGCCAAAGATGAATGGTGCAGTCGAAGCTGCTAATAAAAACATTAAAAAGATCATACAAAAAATGACAGTCACCTACAAGGACTGGCATGAGATGATACTATTTTCTCTCCACGGGTACCGTACCACGGCTCGCACATCGACTGGGGCAACACCCTATTCTTTGGTTTATGGCATGAAGGTTGTCTTGCCTATCGAGGTTCAGATCCCCTCTTTGAGAATTGTGAAGGATGCAGGTTTGAATGAGGACGATTGGATCCAAACCCGACTTGACCAATTGAACTTAATTGATGAAAAGAGGCTTACTTCTGTTTGCCATGGTCAAATGTATCAAAAACGGATGATCAAGGCTTTCAACAAGAAAGTCAGACGCCAAGAATATCAAGTTGGAGATCTAGTGATCAAGCGCATTATCTTGCCACAAAGTGATCCCAGGGGAAAATGGACCCCTACCTATGAAGGACCATTTGTAATCAATAACATCTTCTCCAGTGGGGAAATGATTTTGACCACCAGAGACGGCGACGACCTGCCACACCCTGCAAACACAGACATAGTCAAAAGATACTACGCATAAGAGACCCTCTAGGTTGACACACCTAGGCAAACACAAGGGTATCCCGACGAACCAAAAGGTTCGGGCAAAAATTAGGGATAAAATAAAAAAATCTGTACACCCGGCAAGTTGAAAACCCGAAAGGGCGACTTGGGCAAAAAAGGGTTTCTCGGTGGACTGAAAAACCGAAAGGGCGGTCCAGGAAAAAGTTAGGGAATTAAAGCGTACGACTATGTCCCGTCAGGTCACTTTGAGGACAATCTCTTCACTGACAAACTCAGAGTTTCTGATCAATTCAATCATCTTCGGACGAAGAGACAAATAGACAAGATATTCGGAGATACGGAGGCTATAGCAGAATGGGAACCCCATGGTATTATCACACATATCTGTCTTTCTTTGTATAAATGTTTTCTTACTTTTGTGGCACCATCCTCTTACTGGGATGTCTGCCTCCTTTGTATAAAATACTTATTCAAAGTAAATACAAAGATATCTCTCTAAAGTACAGAAAACTATTTGTCCTTTTCCTTTACACTTGTGTTTTATTTGCAAAATTGTCCAATGATTCATTGATGAACATATGCATTTGAACATAATTACTGTTTATAAATAAACAAAATGAAAAAAGATAATTACTGACAAGTTGAAAGAATAGGAAACGTCTTTAGGCTATTCCATGAGCAATCCCTACAGTATTTCATTAAGATCCCCAGCGGAGCTGAAACTTCAAACTATTAATCCCTGGTGGAAACCATCCAGTTTCTCCAAATTCCCCAGCAGGTTATCTTGAAGCCTGAAAATCAACCGGATAACGGCTAACTTCTGCTTCTCCCTAAACCTAGGATAACTCCTCGGTAGAGTGGCAGACGACTGAAACTCCTGAACTTTTTACCAAATAGGAATAAGTTTTTTTCCCCATAGAGTTTTCATTATTCCCCAATGGAACAAAGACTCCCATTATTAATTCCCAGTAGAAGTCATCAAAGTTCTCTGGATTCCCCAAGAAGATTCCTCAAGCAGTACACGACATTACTCTCACGGAATTTTTTTTGTCAATACTCCAACTTCAAGACATGAAGAATCCACATATCCACACCAGCACTCAAGGATTTATTTTCCTCAATCATGCAACAATACATCAAATCGGCTTACATACGCACACATTACATCCACATATCATAAACATCGATAAAATACATATATTGCATCATACATTTCATGCAACATAATTTTATCTTCCAGCTAACATTTTACCCTTTTCAGGATAAGATTAATGAGCTACCATTAACAATATGCTTTCTGATACAGTTCAGATACGTTCCAGACCAGGAAGCCATTCTGATACTCATTCAGATTCAACTCCTAATACAGTTCATATACGTTCTAGATCCGGAAGCCATTTTGATACTCATTCAGATTCAACTCCTGATACAGTTCAGATACGTTCCAGACACGGAAGCCATTCTGATATTCATTCATATTCAACTCCTGATACAGTTCAGATACGTTCCAGACCCAGAAGCCATTCTGATATTCATTCAGATTTCAACTCCTGATACAGTTCAGATACGTTCCAAACACGAAAGCCATTCTGATATTCATTCAGATTCAACTCCTGATACAGTTCAGATGCGTTCCAGACCCGGAAGCCATTCTTATATTCATTCAGATTTTAACTCCTGATACAATTCAGATGGGTTCCAGACACAGAAGCCATTCTGATATTCATTCAGATTTCAACTTCTGATACAGTTCAGATACGATCCAGACCCGGAAGCCATTTTGATACTCACTCAAAGACGCCTTTAGATACGCTCCAGACACGGACGCCATTCTAATGTTCAAATATACAAGCTACATCTCAACAAGCATTCTTGGATGGCATCTACAAGCCCTTCCCCAACAAGATTTTATCACCTCTCCGAATGGCATCTTTAAGCCCATTACTCCTATCACCGCCGAGTGCAAATTTCTAGGCACTCTAAGTGTCCAATCATCTTCCACCTTCGAGTCGCGAATGGAAAATATCACCAATCTAACTCCTCATGTCTAAGAAGATTGAACATGGGCAGCTGTTGTACCCCAAAATTTGCCCTCTCATTCTTCAAGAAATCATCCTGGATTCTCAAAGTTCTCTCTTAAACAAATCCAAGCCTAGAATTAACATTTATCTCCAAGCAAGCCATTTACAAGGGCAAAATGGTTATTTGCAAGCTAAAAAGTCAAACTTTGGTTTTTGGATCAAAATTAAAACACAAAAATCGTATTTCATCAAGACATGTTGGAATATGAAGTTTGTTTCATCAAGAAGCTCAAAAGTCAAATTTTACCTTGGAAAAGTTAAATTCTAAATACTTAGAATTTTTCTAAAGTATTTAAGAAAAATGACACTTCAGAACTTCTGAACCAACCTCCAGGCAGGAGCAGTCAGAAGATGCAAACTTGGCTCAGCACATAACATTCAGTCAGAATGTGGCTCTTCAGCAGCTACGCCAACTCAGTCAGAAGTTGTAAACGTGGTTCAACATATAATCTTCAATCAGAATATGGCTTTTTCAGCAGTTACGCAAGTCCAGTCAGAGTTTGCTAGAGGAATGCAAAGAAAGCAACGAAGCCTGAAAGCTCCTTCAGAACATGCTGGAATCAGAAGGTAAGGGGGTCAGAAGATTGGGTGTCACACTGAAGCAGAATCTCTAGGTCCAAAGTTTTCAGAGGCAAATCAAAAGAGCATGCTGGAAAGTCTGGAGAACCCTCAGAATTTGCTGAGGCAGCAGGATACTAAGATCAGAACTTGGGTGCATTGTTCTAGACTTATGCTGAAGTAGGAACTTCTGGCTCAGATTTAAGTAATGATGAAAATCTCACATTACAAGATTTTTTAGTCTTGACTAATCTCATCACCATTTAATGCTCATTAATGCTCACAACCACTTTTGAGCATTTGTCCAAAGGGTCTCTCCCCGTGCAGCATAGCAACGCTCTTGTGCAGATTTAGGTATGGGTTCATGCGCTAATTTTCGCTCATGGGTGTCACTTTTCCTTAATCCTCGCTTACTAACTCAGCCTAGGCTAAAAGCTGTCAATCATCACAACTTTTCATGAACTTTCTTCAAGAGTAAGTCAGCATCTATTGCATGGTATTGGCGCCACTTAACGTTTAAAAATCCCACTAAGCTTTGCCTATAAATAGAACACCATTGTCCATAGAAAAAGCCCGATCCAACATCATAAGAATTGCTAGAAAAGAAACTTAAAATCTTAGCAAGAAAACACCTTGAAACTCTGCCAAAATTCCTAGTGTTTCAAGAGCCTTAAACACAACTTTGAATATCCTGCCTCCAAACTTCATTTATACCCAAATTGTTTCTTGACTAAAGAACGCCCCTACAACTTCTGACCATATATATACTCTCCATCCATCCATACAAAGAACCTGTCCAGAATATTACCTGAGTCAAAGCTAACTTCAGTTCACAGAATTTCTTCCTACAGCAAGGTAAGCACCTGCTGACTCTCACCACACTGCTTAAACATCATCAGATTTGCATGCTCAAGAAACACAATGTAGATCTCATGTTGCTGCTGTTGTACATGTTTTAAGATTTTCATGCCTCTATATGTTTAAGTAGAAAGTGAATCAGTACAGAACTTGCCTGTGACCTTTTTAGTTTTATCTTTTGGAACACTATGACTGTCCTAGGCATGCCTTCGGTTTTGTGGGAAAATAATCAAACTGCAGATGTTCTGACTAGCACAGGGGGAAACCAAGCTCTGACTTTGACGCCAACATTTCTAAGGCCTGTTTTGTTATCAGTAATATCAGAACTTCTGAAAATTATTGTGTTCCCAGCAGGGTCAGAACTTTTGACCCACCCACTAACAGATTTCTGTTTTGCAGCGCACTGGGGTCAGAATTTCTGACCTCCCCACTAACAGGTTTCTGTTTTGCAGTGCACCAGGGTCAGAAGTTCTGACCCATACATTTTCACTAACAGGTTGGTATTCTGCAACAGGCCAGGGTCAGACCTTCTGACTTCCTCTCAGCAGTGCACTGACCCCCTCCTTCTTTTTTTTTCTTCCCCTTGTTATTTTTCTCGCTGGATTCCCCATTCATAAGTGTGTACCCCCACCCCCTAAATATTGTAATAGCGTAGGACTTTACATTTCCGGATTTTTATCGCTTTCATATGTAAATGCTAGCAATTAGGATATGTATGGAAAGATAAAATCAATGAAATAGAAAATCCTAATTCAAGATAAAATCATGCATGCAATAAAACACACTTACACACAAACACCCTTAGGGATTCTCCCACTTGGTTGCCTAAAACAAAAATGGCCATGTTACGCATGCAAAATATCTTGGAAAAACAAAAAAAATTTAAGATCATAGTCCCTCGATGACGCTATTCAAAAGTTGTCTTACAAAATGATCTTGGTCCCTCAAAAATGCTAAGATATCTTGCAACATTATTAATCATGGTTATACGATGACCCACGCCCGTCCCGCTTACATCCAAAGATAGGGTTGCTTACCAAATCAATGGTAAGACAACAATGTCAAAGGAATAGAAAATGAACAAGAAAGACATTTGAGTAGGTAGATGGCTTCTAGTTACTTGCTCTATTTCAAACAAACAATCCTTGCTATTTTCAAAAAAAACAAACACACACATTTCAAAACATCATACAAACATTGAAAAGATTTTCAAAAGACAAACATCTTTGTATACATTCTTACGAATAAGAATCATTGCAAAGATTGCCTAAACGAATGGCCTCTTTTACAAAGTACTTTCAAAACCACACAAATCACAATTTCAAACAAACAAAAGCAAGTGATCTAAGAAAGTAACTAAGAGCCCATGGAAAAACATGGATGAAAAGGGTGCTAGCACCTTCCCTTTTCATAATCTACCCCCCGAACTCAAGAAAACATCTTAAAGGTCTTTCCTGTGCTTTTTCACCTTTCCTTTTGGATAAAAGAAAAGTCGGTGGCGACTCTTGCTAACCGCAACATTTGCGATAAAACGAAAAACCTCAAGTTAGTTCTCCCACCGCATCACACTAGTCAACCTAGCGGGTCTTTTTTTCATGCATAGTATTTTCTGATTATGTTTGTGTTCACAGGGTGTAGAGAATTGTCACTATCCATAGCGGTAAGTGTTGTAGTACTTCCAGAAAATGTTTGCTTGATTGTACGTGACCCTTTACTAGAATTCATGTTTAACTCCCCAAGTGACTCAAATGGAGACATGCCCTTGGCTATTTAGCACTTTTGAGAGATTCTTTGAATCTTTACTTGACTGCCCCGGATCAGTTAGGCACCATGTTATGACCCTTGATTATGGAAGGTTTGTTATTGGGAGTGTATTTCCATTTGAAGTGATTCTGTTCATTGAGAGGATTTCCATTCATTGAATATTCATCTTGTGAATTTCTCTGTTGTCGAACAGTTAGTTATATGCAAACAGTGGTATTAAAAATGCAAAGCTTATGTCTGTCTTGAAGTTTTGAGAAAACATTTTTAGTAAATAAACAGATTTTTGTAAGAATATGAATTCTACTCAGGTTTTATAGTAAGCCTTACAGGAGTCAGGATACCTCTTGTAACAGTATGTTTTTGAACTAACCCATGCTTTAGCAAGGACTTTTAAGGGTTATAGCATGGTCTGGTTCACGGTTTAAGAAACAAAGGATAAAGGCTCGAAATTTATTTGTACCCACCCATTCTCCGTGATGTTCTTCAGTCCTATACTTAGTTAATTGTGCGTTTAGATTCCAATTGAGTCTGGAATATTTGCCCTGATATTCTGGTGATGGTTTGGATACTAAAAGTTTATTTGAGAAAGCAGTCATCATTTTTTTGTAAATTTTTTTTGTTGAGGATTTGTAGCGACCTATTTTTTGAATTTATTATCCTTATTTTTCGCCTGAACTGTTTTGAGATCACAATCAGTGGGATGCCCCAGTTTTTCCTAAGTCTCCTTCATAGGTTTTGACTTAGCGGGCTTTTCTTTTGAGAGATGATGATTGCTTGTTTTAGTGATTACGGGGAACCATCACTATATTTTGGTGTAGAAGAGCATCTTTGACACTATTCGTCGTGTATGAAGGTAGAGCTTGCGATTGAATGCACATTTGAATTAACTGAGAAACTACCCCGCCCGAGGTTATGATTAAAGGTTTCAATTTGTATGAAAAAGAAAACTCCTACTTCTTAGGCTCAAAGAGGTTGACTAGGGATTATCTTTCTTATAACTTCACTATTTAGGATTTAAAAGAATGTCTGTACATCGTTAGTAGAGATTATGGTATTATTTTCGTTATCCTCCCTCTAAAGGCTTACAACTTTTAACCGAGAGTTGAATATCAGAAAAAGGAAGTAAAAGCATATTTTAAATATAGTCAAAACGAATGGATTACTTCAAGCCAAACATATGCAATGCACTAATGGAATAACAAAGTTTGACATTAAATAAGTGTTCGAACAATCAAAAGAAATTACAATTTTAAAATTTAAATGAAATAAACACTCTCAATCTTGGCCATGATTTGGCATGGGAGAAGTGATCACATTGGGGGTCTCAGGAGGGACGAGCTCAATGTCCTTAGCATTAATCAAATCTTGGATTTTAATTTTCAAAGCCCATAAGCTATTTGTGTTATGTTCGGGACTATTGGAATGATAGGTGCATCTTACATTAGGATTGTACCAAGGAGAGGAGGTGTTGGGATTATGAGAAGGACCCTTTAATGTTATCAGCTCTGCCTTCAACAGGTGTTGCAGTGCCTGGGACGATGACATATTGATCTTAGTAAATTTTCTCCTAGGTGCATTTGGCCTATGTTGATTGCCTTGTTGTTGATGTTGTGTTGGTGCAGGATTGGGGATTATTACAACTCCCACAGATTGGTTGCGGTCACTTCTAACACGACCATTTTGGCCATAAACAACATTGGTTTCCTTCTTAGCACTCGGAGACGCAGCCATTGGAATTTTTCCACTCTTGATACCACTTTTAACTCTTTCTCCTGTCAGTATCAGCTCAATAAAACCAGCTGAAGAACTTCTGATGAGCATATTAAAGAATGGGCCTGTTAGAGTGCCCGTGAACATATCAACCAATTCTCGGTCAGATAAGGGAGGTTGCACCCTTCCAGCTAAATCCCTCCGTTTTTGTGCATACTCCTTGAACCCTTCATTCGAGCCCATGGACATGTTTTGTAATTGCACATGAGTCGGCGCAAGGTCAACATTATATTGATACTTCTTGTAAAAAGCAGCAACCAAGTCTTCCCACGTATAAATGCTGGTTCCTTCCAGCTGATAGAACCATTCAAGTTGAGTGTCGGACAATCTTTCTTGAAAGAAATGGACCCGTAACTTCCTGTCACCAGTATGGGGTTAGATTTTTTTCGGACATACGACCTTAGATGAAGTTTGGGATAAGAGACCCCATCATATTTAGTAAAGACGGGGACTTTGAACTTGTGAGGGATGACAATTCCAGGGACCAAACCTAGTTCTCCAAAATCCAATCAAGGCACTTTCTGGATTTTCATAGTGTTGCACCCTAAAATTTTCCCTCTTATTTTCTCAAGATTTCTCTCACAAGATTTCCATTGGCTCAAGAATTCACAAGGATTGACTAGGCCAAGACATCTCCTCAACACTGATACCTCAAAATTAGGGTTTGAACTTGCACAAGGACAATTGGATTTATAATACTTAAAATGACTTTCATGGATCATTATGGACCTTCAAGAATGTTCATTTCAAGTTTCAAATCTTGTATCACAAATTCTGCTCAGTCAATTGACCAGATGACTACAAAATCAGCGGTACTGATGAAAAGTCAACAGATACACCAAAAGTTAACTTTAACTTTTTAATCAAAATCAAGTTTCAAAAATCATATTTCATCAAGACATGTCAAAATATGAAGATTATTCATCAATAAATCAAAAAATTCAAATTTATCTTTGAAAATTCAAAATTCTAAGACTTAGAAATTTTTATGAGTTAGAAAGTTAATCTTTTTTCATGACTTTGTGCCAAATTTTCACCATGATGCAAGATGATTCAAGGAAAACTTCCAAAATGAAAGTTGTAGATCTCAATGAGATATAAAACATTGTAGGACATAACTTTTTCTAGAAATGCTTGGATTTTGAGTTATAAATTCATGAAGTCATGACAATTTTCAACAGATTTTGGTCAGGATTTTATCCCAACTTCTTGGCATTTTTTCACATAATTCCAAGATGATTTTGTTAAAGTGATCAACATGAAAGTTATAGAGGGTGTTTAAAGCTTTAAAAAACATAAAAGAGCATAAATTTATCATACTTGAGCTAGGAGATTCAAGGGCATGAAGTTAGGCATACATCCTTTAATTACAAGTCCTTTTGTTGAAGAACACATAACAAAACCCTTATGATATACTGCATAATCTTGTGTTGCAGGCCTTCTTGCTTGCAAATATCATCATAATTTAATGCTTACACCCACTCTTGAGCTATTACTCAAGTGTTTAAGCCATTGTCCAAAAGATCTTCCCATTTATGGCATAAAGGCACCATTGCTATTCTTGAAAAGCAAGCTTATTGGCACAAAACTTTGTAAGTATGAGAGTGCACCTAAGAGGGGGGGGGGGGGGGGGGGTGAATTAGGTACTTTAATAATTTTGTCGTTTTAGTGAGATGGATATTATTTTTCTGGTTTAGTGCATCAGTTTACAATTATGTTTCTTTCTTTTCTGGTTTATGACTAGTGATGAAAGCGGTAAATGCGAAAAAGTAAAGAACACAAAGATGTATCCTGGTTCCCCTCACAGTCCAAGAGTACTCCAGTCCCCTTTCAACATGAAAGAGATTTCCTTATTGTTAGATCTCAAGACAAGACACCCTAGTCCTTCTATACAAGACTCTAACCAATAAAACCACCAAGAACAATCCTCTTGGACCAAGAACAATCCTCTTGGATTTTCACTAAGTTACCTATGAGAACAATCCTCTCAATGTAACTACACTTGTATCCAACAACTTGGGAAATACAATATTTCAACAAAAACACTTAAACTTAATTCCAACAATCCTGGAAAATAAGTAAGTAAATATCAATTTGTGAGTTTGAGTGAGTAGAGTATATTAATCACTTAAGAGTGATTTTGATAATGTATAATCTTCTTCTTTCAATAATAAGATTGTACAGAGACTCAAGATATATTTGCTCAAAGTTTTCTGTTTTAAAGTATGAAAATAAATGCAGAAAACTTATGCATGAAAATGAAGAATGCTTGAGTTTGTATTTTTAAAGTTTCAGAAAAATATTATGAAAGAAGGTTTTTGATATGAATTTGAAATTGGATATTTATATGTTCATAACACCCTTTTGAAAAATAATGAAGATCTGGAAATGTATCATGAACAAATGCCAAGTTTGAATGAAAAGATGTAATGAAAAGGCATGATCAAAAGGCATGAACAAAGCTGTAATTTTTCAAATTCGTGCAGTGTGTAATCGATTGCACCTTTAGTGTAATCGATTGCACAAGGTTTTTCACAGCTATATTTTCAAAATTTTAAGAGTACAATCGATTGCATCAACAATGTAGTCGATTACAGGCTAAGTCAGTAGCAAAATTTAACTGAGTGCAATCGATTGCACCAACTATGTAAGCGATTGCATGCTAAGACAGAATCAATTGTTTTGAAAATTTTAAGTGTGCAATCGATTGCATAAACTATGTAATCGATTGCATGCATATGAAAAATGAAATTTAATCTTTGAGAAGCTTGAGAATGATTTTTAAACATTTCTTTTTCATTTTTGAGCATCTATATCTTAAGATCAAAGTAGATAATATTATTGTACCTTTAAAGTTGTTGAGAGCTTTGATTGAAGATATTATCCTTAGATGCTTAGATGCTTGACCAAAGTCTTTGCCTTCTTGTTTAGCCATGGTTTGTCTCCATCAAAACAAAAGCTTTATTTGAGAAGCTTGATTTCACAAACTTGTCTTGAGCCCATACCGTGTTTGTGTCTTATTTTACTCCACCATAAATCATGGAAAGAAGCCCCTCTATACCAACAACTTTGGTACTTCATCTTGGAATCATTGAGTACTTGACATAGTTTAATATTTGCATCCCAACAAAACCATAACATGTTGTCTTGTAAACCTATTCATCCCTTGCTCACAAACCTTTTTCCTATAAATAGAGGGAGAATTTTCAAGGGAAAGAGGTCAGAAAAAATTGAGAACTTCTTGTGTATTGAAAATCCTCAAACCCCTCATACTCTCAAAAAACCATAATTGTCCACAAAAGCCTCCACTCTTGAGTTTTGAAACCAAAATCTTCAAATCTCTCAAACCTTGCATTTATGTCCAAACAAACCATCCACATACTTCATATACATCATATAGAAGTTATTAGAACACAAGAACAATTTCTATAACATCATTATCTCCAATTTCCAAACTCAAAAACATTGTATTGCAATTTGACTTGGTTGGAAAGATTCAAACATTTTCAGTACAAAGTAAAGATTGGAACAACTTCAAAGAGGTCTAATGAAGCTCAATCAATCATCACATTGCAACTACAAACATCCATAAACATTTTGAGTTTTCACTTCAAGAGGTATGTTTTCTCAAATTGTGATATCGTTGTTCATACATCATTTTACTTTTGTTTCCAAAAGAATAAAGCATGGAAAATCAAATTAAAAGAGTTGAAAACACTAAAAATTGGAAAAAGTGATTCTGGGAGTCTGACACGTCCGACCGTGTCACCTGACACGGGACGTGTCAGGAAGAAAACAGGAAAAATGGCAAGACAGGGCTTTGACACGGGTGCCCGTGTCACAGGATACTGCCCATGTCCCACTTACTGGAATTAAAATTTGACAAAATGGTAGGACAGGGTCCTGACACGGGTGCCTGTGTCATAGGATATTTCCTGTGTTAGCTCAGCTGGGACTAAAAAGACATGCATATTTATTACAGGGTCCTGACACGGGTGCCCGTGTCACAGGACACGGCCCGTGTCAGCTTCAACACCAAATTTTTTGATTTTTTGAGACTCTTTTGCTATTTATTTTCATTCAATTTTGTTGTGTTTTACCCCAAAATTTTCCCTCCCATATTTCTCAAAACATTGCAAGAAAAATCTCCAAGTGGCTCAAGAATGCTCAAGAGTTGGACAGTCAAGCTATCTCCTAAGACAGTCAATTCCAAGTTAGGATTTTGTGTTACATCAATATCCTTGAATCCAAATGACCTAAAGTGCTACCCATTGTCCTAATATGCTCTCAAGATCATCCATGCCAAATTTCAAGCCTTGCAGAGGAAGTTTGCTCAGTCAATTGCTCAAAGGGTCCAAAAATCGACTGTGCTAGGGCAAAAGACAACTGTGACCCAAATACAGTCAAACTTCATGATTTTTTGTCAACATTCTCATTTTGAAGGATATTTCATCATTTGATCAAGGGTTGAGCATGATTCATCATACTCAAAAGTTGCTAAATTAGGGTTTTGTAGAAAAAGTCAACTCAACTTTGACCAAGCATAACTTCCTAATACTTTAGGAGAAATGACCCATCCAAAGCTCATTTTTAAGAGGATGCAATTTCCTACAATCCATCTTCATACCCCAAGATCAGAAAATGCACTCACAAAAAGTTACAAATTTGGACATTATAGGTCATTTTTGAAAGTTAACAAAAACACCTTTTTTTCCAAAGCTTATAACTTAAGCATGGAATATCAAAATGAGATGAGACCAAAAGGGTTGGTTAGAGGACATCTCAAGCTTTCTAAAAATTCTAAGAACACCTCCAAAAGTTTAAAATTGAGGAAGTTATTCATTGTTGAAGTTGGGAGTTTTTGCAAAATTGCCAAAAGTCAACTATCCCTAAAACTTCAAATTTTGCCAAATGGGCACATTCTTTTCCACTTGATTTGATCTTGTCACATTCCACACGTGTCCTAGCTTCATCCTTGTGACCATTTATCAATTTTATTATTTAATTTGATTTTTTAATGAATTATTTCATTTTAAATCAATTTAAATCAAATAAAATCCAAACATTGATTATTTGATCTCTTTTTGGCTATTTCAGGATTGAATCATCATCATCAAGAGAATCAAATTCGTATCATACATTCCATGTGCAAAAAGATTAGATTTTTGGCAAAATTGAAAAGTTATCAATGGTGAATCAAATCAAATCTCAAGACATCAATGTGTAAGGATTCAAGACCCAAAAGTTGACCTAATACATTGCAGCATACATATACAAGTGAAAGGACACGAATTCAAGGGCTGGAGGCTGTGAAATCATCAAGAACAAAACTTGAAAAAAGGTGAAAAAGTGTGAAACTGAAATCGTTCTTAGAGGCAAATCTCAACACTAATCCATTGATGGACAATCACTGAACCTCCTGCAATCAAAAGCAAGCTCTCATGCCCTCTCAAACGCACTGTAAGCCTCGCGTTTTACCGCCCTATATTCAAATTCGTAACTCCTGTTTCTTGCATATTTGGTACAAATTATAGGCATATTCATAATCCTTGTTCAATTTACAAGCTTTCTGCATTAGCCAATTGCATTTATCCGGCCTTTAACCCCATAGCCGAATCTAGGGTTCGTGGATTGTTTTTTTGGGTGTTTCTTTTTCAGGCAAAATCAACCCTATTGATGGACATGGATGTAACCAGGGGAGGTAGACGAACATGACCATGTGCTTGGAATCAATTTCCATGGCCTAGAATGGATTTTAGGATGCACATACGAATTTAGTTGCAGATGTAAATCCGCAGGTAAATTTACAGGGTTGAACGAAGAAGACCAAGACGTGTCTCCCCCTGGTTGGCCAATTCAAACGATTCGCGCTTTTTTTTTAATTTCTGGCATATTATTGTTTTTTTTCATATTATATTTTATTCCTAATACACTAATGATAAAAGCGCGTTGGTTGAGTGGTGGAAGCGTTGTCCAATAATCAACAGGACCTGGGTTCGAATCCCAGGTCCCCCATGCATTTGTTATTATTTTACAACAGGTCATCCAGTGTGAACTCAAGCGTGTGGCCTATCATACAGCCTCACTCAAATGCTTGCCAGATGGCCCCAGGCCAGATCTGGTGGTCCAGATGTGATGTCCACCATACGCCCTAGTCAAAGTGCCACGCTGGATTCCAAAAGTCAGCCAGGCCTACATGTTAATTGGCCACAAAATTGCAATTCTCACCCCCTAATCAGGCCCAAACCCTAACTCTTTCTCTTTTGTTTTATTATTTCTTTTATTTATTTATTGTCATTATTTTATTTTTAACTAACCAATTAAAACTTTTTCTTAATAAAATTCAAAACTAAAAAATATTTTCTTATTTAAATTAAATTTCAGTATTTTTATTTTTGTTAATAAATAGTAATTGAATTAATTTAGTTTTAATTAGGATTAACTTTTAATATATTTTGCAATAATTAAAATTAATTTAGACAATTAGGTTTTATTAACTTTGATCAAATTATTTTTATTTCTTTAAATATCAAAAATCCAAAAATATCATTTTTATTAATTAATTAATTTATTTATTAATTTAATACTTAATCCAATTTAATTTCCTTTTTAATTCAAAAACAAACCAAAAATCTTTTCCTTAACAAAAAGGGTCAAAACCCTAAAAAACTCGCATTCGATTTAATTTCCCGCACGCGTGTCGTTTTATTCAATATTGTATCTATTTCTCGGAATGTAATAGTTTAAATAGGACTATATTATTTTTATCGCTTTATTTATTTTCCTCATTTTAATTTTAAGGGTTATTTTTGGCGATGTAAATACCCGACGCCTTGTAATAGTTAGTTTAAATTCCGCAATTTAATTTTCGCAACTTATAAACTGTTAGATGTTTGATAATAGGGAATGCATGACCAGATCGAATGTTTAAACCTAAAATCAACATAGATAACCACTAACATGTACAAAGATAAGATAAACTGAAAACAACACACTCGCACATGCGCACTCTTAGGGTACACCTCACTTGGTTGCCTTCGAACATGGTCATTGAGTATAGGAAGTTTTAGAGGTCGCCCTCTTGTCCAAAGATCATAGTTGCCTCGAAACGGTTGCCTCGGAAAAATGATCTAAGACATTAGGCTTACCACTAAGGCGTCCTAACATTACTTTAGTGACCGCACGTCCCTTAGTCGAATTGACCCTTAAACTCCAACGACGATGCTACCTACTCCTTCATAGTGGGATAGCACTGTCTAAAGGACATTAGCACAGATTGATTCTTTTTTTCAAGTAGGTAGATGGTTCTTAGATACATGCTCTTTCAAAAACAAAAACTTTTCACACTTACACTCCTTTTCAAACAAAAACTTCTTCAAACCCACAAACACAAAGAAAAGAAAAATTTTGAAAACACTTTGAGCAAGTACCTAAGAGCCCGTGGATAACCACGTATAGAAAGGGTGTTAACACATTCCCTTTCTATAATCTACCCCCCGGACCCGAGAAACATCTCGAAAAAGGAATTTTTATGTGCTTTTTCCTTTCCTTGTTGGATAAAATAAAAGACGGTGGCGACTCTTTCTTACCGCGACATTTTGCAAAAACAAACGCAAAACACAAACCAACATTCCAAAAACAGTCAGTTCTTTCCCACCGTATCACAGAACTGGCAACTCTGCTGGGGATATTTTATAAGTTGTGTGTACCTTAGGAATAGTTCATAATGTTTTCAATTTCTTGACTTGTATGCTTTATCTTTGTGGGCTGAATCGGAGTTACTATAGATCCTAACCCAGATCTAGGGGATACCCTTTAGGTAAGTAGAAATAAACTGTGAGGGAACTGTACGGCGTAGACCGATACGGTTGAAGCAGTAGCTACGTTGGTGTGGCACTTTAGTATGTACCAATATCCCTTGTGGCGCAACGAGGAGAATATGGGTCTGCTAAGGGGTCATTAAGCACCAACCGACCTTAGAACCTTTAAATTGACCAACTTGGCCATAGAAAAGTAGCAGTATGCTACACTCATTGAGACCAAACTCTCGCGATGATTCCGGCCACAAGAAAAGGTTGCTAAACTGGAATTATGACCGATCGAGGGTGGTCAGTGATATTGAGATCCTCTAGAACCCGGTTATTATTTTTAGGACAGGTTTGAACTAAATGAACTGAAAGAGGGTAATACCTAAACTTCATGCCAACCTGAAATTTAAGGGCTATTGTGTGACTTGTGTGCCTTCAAAACTTGAACTACTTGCACATTCTTGTTATCTGACAACATGAGTTCCTTGTAGGTTTTGTTTACAGTCCTTATCCAATAATTTGGATTTATTACAGGGTTTACTTACAACACCTCACACTTTTGCTTAAACGCATAACATACACATCATAACATCATGCCTTAACATTTCCTTAACCATTTCAAGGATCTCAAAGGTTCGTGATGCATGTTATGGTAAATCAAACGTCTAGCAAGGGGCAAAAGGGATTTATTTTCCTCTAGCCAATGTCATCTAGAGATCAAAACACGATAATTTGAGTCGGTGGCTATGACCCACTTGATATGGTGAGCTCGACTCTTGAAGAAGGACTCTTAACAACACGAAGTTTCTTCAAACAATTTCTAACAGTTTCTTGTTTACCCCGCGAGATCCTTGAAAACATTGCATACATATATCATACATATCATTGCATAACAGGTCTTCCAATACCGGTCTCTCATGTCCTCGCTGTTTATTTCAGTAATGGCTCTCAAACAAGACAACAGAGATCTTCAAACTCAAGAAGCTCAGTTCAGGGACGTATTCCTAAACCTATCCAAGGGACAGGAAGAGTTGAAAACACTCCTCATCGGGAGCTTGGTCAAGAAAATTCCTGAAGACAATAAGGACGAATGACCGGAACAACTACAAGCTGAGTTCAGTGCCATGAAAACCCAGATGCTAGGGCATATGGCTCTTATCCAAGGCTTAGCTCGGGAACAAGAAGAGCTAAGAACCATTATCACCCAGCTTCATCAAGACAGATACAACAACATGAAGCAAACAGTCAAGGTCGGGGACCAAGTCATTAATCAACTTCGAGAAGTCAAAGGTTTGGTTTGATGAAGAATAGACCTCTCCAAGTTGATACTACCTCACGGGTCCAACAACAACCTTGCCATAAACAACGAGTTGATCAGAGTAAGCCAAATATGCTCAAAAGGCAATTTACCAAGCTCAACATGTCGCTGTCTCAGGCTTTACAACACCTGTTGAGATTGAATCTGGTGACGTTAAGGGACCCTCCTAAGAATCCCAACATAGCCTCCCTAAGGTACAATCCTGATGCAAGGTGTGCATATCACTCCAACAGCCTGGGGCATGATACTAACATCTGTTGGGCGTTGAGCAACAAAATTCAAGACCTGGTTGATGAAGGAGCATTGGAACTCACACAAGACAGTCAGATTGAATTCTTTTGCCACCCCCAAGGTTCACCATTTAAAGTGACAAGTACTGAGACGAGAAGACTTTTGTTCATTAGAATTTTCAAGTTGTAATCTTCTTTTGATTGTTCGAACATTTATTCATGTCAAACTTTATTACTTTATCAATGCATTGCATATGTATGTTGATCGTGGGATTTGTACTTATGTATCCAATGATTCGGACTGCAAGTGCACAGTCTTGTCGAGTAGTTTTAAAAGATATCGAACCACAGAGATTGATGAATCGATCTACCGTTTTCTATTGTTACTATGTAAATTTAAAGCTAATGAATATTTGATTTGGGTTGTAGGGGAAACTAATCGCTAAATTAAGTTGTATTTTAATAATCAATGAGCTTAATTACCAGTATGCAACAGTCTTACCTCGGGAACTAGCGACCTGTCGGGCGTCTTTATATTTTCAAAACAGTTTTCAGTAAAACCTATCTAGTTTAAAAACCCTCGTCTCACACTATCGTTTTGTTGATCTAGGCTATGCAGTTAAGTCCTAACGTACGCTTCCGCCATCCCGCAGGAGTTAAAAACACTTTTTGGAAACTAAACAAAATCTTAATTAACTTTAAAGTGCTTCCGCTGTATTTTAAGCCAATGCATAATTACTACTGTCCAGTTAAAAGATCTCAAACTTCCTCTTTGTTGATCCTAACCTCTATCTGTTTTTTACTTCCGTAACAAAACAGTTTAATGATTTGAAAAATAGTAACTTAGGCCAGAAAAGAAAGTTTCATAGTAAAAATAGTCCGACTAAGTTACTCGTTCCCTCGGTTGATCGACTTTACATACCGGTATAAGATTTCTAGCCTGACATAATATTAAACCAAATTGCAGAATAATATAAAGGACAAACACAGATAAACATAATTATATTGATTAATAAGCAATAAGAATTTGTAAACATAAACCCGGTAATAACTATGAAGACAGAAGCACTCCTGCATAAATTGTAGGCTTTGCTTCGATCGGAGAATATTTTTAACCGTACAGAAGAAAATAATGCTGAAAGAATAATGCTGGAAATAAATAACTGGGAAAAGAAAAAAATGCTGAAAAGAAAATAATGCTGAAAATAATATAATGTTGAAATTAATCTCTAAACTTTCTCGTCCAAAAAGAAGAACCCTTTCTACTGTGGTCTCTTGCTCTATTTATAGTGCTTGCTTGATTCCTTGCTTTCGAAAATGTAGGAACAATTTATTTCTTCCTTTGAGAAATAATAGGGCCATTAACTTGTCACGTTCCTTGGTGCTTTGACTGAGTGGGTGAGAGAATGTAGGAACTCGTTGGATTATGCTTTGAACGTGTTTCTGTCCGTTGGATGAGGAGAAAGTGGAGTTGTAAGCTGTGACGTTCGTCACACGCAAGTGACTATCGTCACTTGGTCTTCATGGAGCGTGACGTTCATCACGTCCTCTTGACGGTCGTCAGGGCGTGATTGCTTGTGGGCCACGTGCTCACACTTGTAATGGGCTTTTGGGCTGGTTTCTTCTCCTTAGGATCTTTTACTACTTTTTGCACCATTTTTTCTTCATTTCTTCAAAAGTGTTCGGCTCAGTGCATATCTGCAAAAATAGAAAAATACTTGCATAATACTTATAAAATAATTTAATTTAAACTAAAGTATGAGAAATATTTGGTGTATATCAAGCCAGAAATATCACATATTTGTGTGTCATCAAACTCCCCCATACTTAAACTTTGATTGTCCTCAAGCAAATGCCAAGTACGATGTTTTTCTAAACATGGTTATGACTCGGATAGACTAATACATAGTTGCGTTGTGTTTTTGTCAGAAAATCGGTGGTTTGATTCGTGCTCCATAACTACGTCGGTGACGCTAGACAATCCCATTTTACGTAAACTAGTTACAGGTCCTATCGTAGCCTACCTCGAGTGTTTGTCTTGTTTTGCCTTTTTCATTCTAGTGCAATCACATTAAGCCCTTTATCTTCACACCCACATAGCAGAACAGTCGGTTAGTGGTTATGATCCTTTTAAACTTTTCGAGGTTTCTGGAACATTAATGTGGCAACCTTTAATTCAAATGTTGGATGTGGGGGATCAGACCGTAATCTGCCCTACCGAGTTCAGTACCAGATGCTCCTGAACCATCCATCAAATGAATTTTCGTGTTACTTTGTAAGGTTTACATCCTTTGGATTAGGCGATCGGATGAGGATCGTCCAATTTAATCAGTGTTTTTCCTTGTAACATTTTGCTGAAATATTCTATCATCCACTTATATTCATCGACTTCCTGCGTAGTTTGTGTTTAAGATGGTGCTGACTGCTAATATAAACTACTCAAGGTTACTATAAAAGACTAAACTCAAGGTGTTGGAAACAACGGGTACTTGAACTGATCTATCATACTCTGGGGTTGTAGAGTGTCTAAACGGTAGAAATTTCGCTTAATCTCACCCCAATTCATGATGATTAAAGATTTTGCAGTGTATTTACTTGTCGAGTGAGAAAAAAAAATTTATGGGCTCAAAAAGAAGGGGAGTCTAAAAGAACAACACAAATTGCTGCAATAGATGACTTGAAATTTTTTTATATTGAATTTAAGATAACAGAAGGGAAATTACAAAGAAAATAAAAATTACTAGGAAAAGGGAAATACTTCCTCCCCCATACTTGAATCATACATTGTCCTCAATGTATTGAAAGAAGCGGGAAAGGGGAAAGATAACAACATAATCATTCTTCTTCCTCTTGTCTTTGGTATCGGCCACGTGTCCTTGCTCTTCGACGTGCTTGCCCGCCATGTCTGGGAGATTCGCCGTCATCTCTCTGGGATATGATATTATGCAAGTCGTCAACACTGAGTGTTAAGGCTCGCATATCTTCCGTTATTCCGGTGGTGAATTCCAGCATAATTTGATCGTTCCTGCGAGCGTAGTCATTTTGGTCTCTCTGCATTTGTTGCATGAGAGTCATCATCTCGATTTGGCGCGTCTCAATACTCTGGTGGCGTTGAGTGGATAGCTGGTTTTGTTGCATTATTGCGGCATATATTGCGTCGATAGTGGCGGGATTGTTGGCTTGCTGTTATTGGGGATCTTGCTGCTCTAATTCTTCTTCGATTTCGTCAGCGGCAGCGTTGTTAGCCTGACCTTGATTTCCTTGCATATTTTCTCCGGGTTCAGGGGCGTTCAGGTTGTAAAGCCAGTTATCCGGATTACCCAAGTAAGTACGATTATGATTAGGCATGATCACACTACGAACTCTTGCATTCTTAACCATGATATAGTATCCTCCAGCTTCTCGTACTTTAATCAGGCGGCCAGCTCTACAGTTATCAATGTCCATAAAAACTGCCGACAACGAAGGTAGGAGTTGGATCCTTTCACCCCAGTTCAAGTGAACTGCGATGGCGGTGACGATGCCTCCGATGCAAAAAGGTGTGGTCCCTTATCTTGCAACGAGGTTTTGAATATGGGCCATCATTAAAGTGACGGGATTAATACGGACGTTTTGCGAAAAGGTACAGTGGAGAGCATATAATTCTTTAATGTTTACCTTGTTGTTGTTTGCCCTTCCGAATATTGTGTTTGCCATAACACGGTGTAAGAAGCGGATGTTCGGGTTATGGATGTGAGAGGCGTACCGTGCTTCGGGTGTTACATTTGGTTCGCCGGTTATTCTCTCCCATAGTGCGTATGCACTTCCATTCCAATATAATTCTGGGGGTATGCGGTATTGCACATTATTCCCTCGGGGAAAATGAAATATGTCGCTCAAAATTTCATGGTTGAGTTGGTACTCTCGGTTGAACATTCGAAAATGAGCGGCTCCCGTTAGGTGTGCGTCTGCATCTTCTCGGGTGTGATATGCGTAGGAACTCAAGAATTCCAACGTGAGAGCTTCGTAAGTTGGTGTGTTCATCGTGCTAATAAAGCTTAGGCCAACTTTATTCAGAAAGCCTTCCATATGAGGTAGCAGGCCTAATTCTTGCAAGCAAGTGTTGTCGATGAACCGTGTGGATGTTAGCCCTCGGTGATGGAATTTTATGTACCTCTCTTTTTGAAGCTCACCGGCTTCTCCTTGTCGGAGCATGAGATGTCGCATGTCGGGTTCGGGTTGGTTGGCCATGAGTATTGAACTTGATAGAAAAAAAATAATGTATATATGGTAGAGAGATGGAAAGGGAGTGGTAGTGATGAAACTAAGGATGGAAGGGGAGGGTTTATATAGATGGTTTTATGGAGTAAGAAATTTAATGGTGTTTATGGGAGAATTTTGAGATTTGGGAGGTTATGGGTGAGTGGAGTAAATGGGGTGGTGGGATTTTAAGACAATTTTTTCGTGCATCAATGCTGTTCAATGGTCACGGTTTTGAAAAGCGTGGGGGACAATGCCTGCCGCCCGTCACGTTCTCTCTGATGCTCGTCAGAGTCAAAGACACTCCCTGACGTTCGTCACATGCACTCTGACGTTCGTCGGGGTCAGGTCATGTTGGTCTCTTTGACTGCTTTGAACGCGTGCTCCACTAAAGTAATTACTTAATTAATTTCAATTTTGAGAAGTGTATTGCAAGGGATTAGTAGCATATTGTATAGTTGGAAGAATGATATAAGAAGCAAATAAAGATGGTAACAAAAATAAAATAAAACATGATAATAATAATAATAGAAATTAAGAACAAATGAAAATAATAACGGAAATTGCAAAAAATGAATGCATACTTTGTAAATAGAAATAAATAAAATGGATATGAATAAAATTTTAGGACCGAAAAGTAATATATTATTCGAAAATAATTAAAACCATAATGAGTTTGAGAATAATAATGATGAAAAACAATGAACCCCCCCCCCATACTAAGAACAAACAGTGTCCTCACTAGGGCGGTACAGAAAAACTATCAAGCATGAGGGCCTCTGGGAGGTGGTGCAGAAGCGTGTAGATGTTGATAAATGTGGTCAAACTGCTCCGTGACGACGTCCATGAAATGAAAGAAGTTACGCCAAAGTGTGTTGACATTTTCTTTAACAGTGTTGCGCTCGCCTTAGAGTGTGGTAACATATGTCTGCAGAGTCTTGATCGTATGTGCATGATCAGGCATGGGTATGTCATCAGCTGTAGTAACAAGGGGTAGTGTATGGTAATCCAAAGGTGTATAATCATGGTAACCTATGGGTGTAGATGGGTCGCTCTCCTCCCTCTCAGGGTCGTGTTCGTCTGTCTTCTCTAGGGGATATAACCAATTTGTCTTGGTATAGAAACTGGTATGCTCGGGGCTAGGCAATTTGAAGCAATAGACAGGGTTACGTTAGACAAGCAGCTGAAAGTGAGGTGGACTGAGGTTACCAATCAAAGAAATGTTAAAGCAAAAAGGGATGTCCATGGTATAATATCTGGCGTACGGTGTAAGGCACGATAGAGATGACCGTAAAGATAGGGCCTCGGCTATCATAGTGACTAGAACGCCGACACAGATGGGGCCATGGGTACACTGAGCTATAGCTGACATGTTGGCGATCATAAATGATGCACCAATGACTGGTCTGGTCTGAAAAGCATAGTAAATTATGAACAACTCATCCCTAGAAACCGAGAGTTGATTAATAGGTTTTCCAAAAAATGTGAAAGCTAAAATGTGATGGAAATACCTAATAGCAGGGTTATGAATCTCGGTGGCATCAAGGTGGTCGGGGTCCTCGGGATATTGGCCCGCTATGTCTCTCCAAAAGTGATTAAGCTCAAAGTTGAGGTACTCATCCGCCTGAGTTTCCATGTGGGCGTCTAAAGAGCTAGGGAATCCTAGCAGCTGAGCTAGACTACGAACTGTAAACTGGTGGGTGAAACCGAACAATCTAAAGGACATCTGACCTATACTACGCCCTAAGCCTTTTGTGGGTTTATAGATGAGGGAGCTCAAGAACTCCAAGGTGAGGCGTTGGTGTATAGGGTGTTTATGGGCTAGGAACCCCTCCCATCCTATCTGGTTAAACATGAAATAGACACTTTCCCTGATTCCTAAGGCTGTCAAGGTGGGATCATGCACATACGTGGTCATACTCATCTGGCGCTGAGCCAAAATCTCATATCGTCTCTGCTGAGTCTCCGAGGCAAAAATGATAGTATCCATGAATTTTAGCTTGTAGGTTCCTGTGAATCGGTACTAAAATTTGGAAAAGAAAAATGCAAATAAGTAAAATATGTTGTGGGAGAAAGAAAGAAAAGGAAAAAATCGGAAAGTAAAAATCAGAATGAAAAAAGGTAAAAATAAAAATAAAAATAAAAGATAAAGATATTTGAGAGATAATAAATAAAATAAAAAATTGTGGGTTGCCTCCCACACAGCGCTTGTTTAATGTCATTAGCTTGACAGTTGTTGTTAGAGGTTGTAGGTGTTTAGGTATTGGCTTGTATTTTTGGTAAATTCCAAGTGTATGTGTGAATGTCATGACTGATGTCATAACATTCTAGTTCAGGTTGTACTAACTCTTTAGGTACATATGCAGAAAAATATTGTAACTCAAATACTGATGATCATAAGTGTGTATCTGAGCATGTTTGCAAAATGATCACATTTAGCTAATCAGTAGACAGGTTTTCTCAGATGTCATAACAGATGTTATGACATCCTGTTCTGAACTAGCAGGATTACAGGATTGGATAAGTCTGAGTTTTTTCAGGAGATAACTCAGTCCTTCCTAAACAGAATCCTGCGTTTTCTGAGGAGTAACCTCGCTCAATCCTATCCTGATCAACAAAGTACTGTGACCTGGACTTTAAGTCAAACGGAATCAACCCTAGGTTTTTGGAAACCCTAACTGAAGTTGCAGCTGCTATATATTCAACAGAGCTGCGGTTTTTGAAATCATCCCTGCTGATTATTTAGAAGATCAAGTTTGTAATCTGTATAGATTTGTTTAATTGTACTCCAAGCAATTATCATTGTGATAAGTGTCTTGGAATAGGTTTAATTGTAAGGGTTGTGTAGCACTCAAAGCTTTGAAGCAAGAGTGTTTGAATGTTACTTGACTAAAGCTGTGAAGCAGAGTCAAGTTAGTTGTGTACATCACTCAAAGCTGTGAAGCACGAGTGATTGTGTTACTTGATTAAAAGCTGTGAAGCATAATCAAGAGTGTGTTTTTGAAGAGTGTCTTCATCAATTCTCAAGTCAAATTGGTTTATAGATCACTGCTGTGATTGAGGGGGAGTGAGTAGGAACTCAGGTTTAAGTTGTACTTAGATTAGAATTGCATTGGGTAGGTCTTAAGTGAAGGAGATAAACTGGTTGGTTTATTCCTGAATTAACATCTCTTATAGTGGATTCTCTCCCTGGCTTGGTAGCCCCCAGAGTAGGTGTTGTTGCACACTGAACTGGGTAAACAATTGACTGTGTTATTTACTGCTTTTGCATTTACTGTCATATAGTAAGTCAGATACAGTGTCATAACATTGGACGTGACATTGAGTATCTGAAGCCAGAATTTTCAATTGGCATCAGAGCAGGCACCCTGCCTGTATTACTGGGTGAGATCTAGGGATATCACTTTCTGGCACTATGGACAAAGAAGGAGTTTTTGGAAATAGACCACCCATTCTGGATGGAACTAATTATGACTACTGGAAACCTCGTATGATTGCCTTCCTAAAATCTCTGGACAAAAAGGCCTGGAGAGCTGCTGACAAAGGATGGATTCATCCCACCATAACTGAGGAAGATGGGACAATCAGTCTGAAGCCTGAGGAAGATTGGAGTAAAGAAGAAGATGAGCTAGCCCTGGGAAATTCCAAAGCTTTAAATGCCTTGTTCAATGGGATTGATAGAAATATTTTCAGATTAGTTCATCAATATGAACTGGCCAAGGAAGTTTGGGACACTCTCAAAACTACTCATGAGGGAACTTCCAAAGTAAAAATGTCAAGGCTTCAGATGTTGACCACTAAGTTTGAGAATCTAAAAATGATGGAAGATGAAACCATTCATGAGTTTCACATGAACATCTTGGAGATTGCCAACACCTCAGGAGCACTGGGAGAAAAAATGTCAGAAGAAAAACTGGTGAGGAAGATTCTCAGATCCTTGCCTAAAAGATTTGCAATGAAGGTGACTGCCATAGAGGAAGCCCAGGACATCAGCAAGTTGAAAGTAGATGAACTTATTGGGTCTCTTCAGACCTTTGAGATGGGAATCACTAATGATGATGTCAAAAAGAACAAGAGCATAGCACTTATGTCCAACACTGATGCTGAAGAAAACATTTCAGAAGCTATAGCCATGCTAGGAAGACAATTCAACAAACTCATCAAAAGAATAGATCCAAAGTCAAGGTCAAATGTTCATAACATCTCCTCTGACATTGACAGTTCCAGCAAAAGATCAAGGTCAGATGGGAAGGGAGTTCAAGGCAGAGGAATTCAATGTCATGGTTGTGAAGGATATGGGCATATTCGAGCTGAATGTCCTACCTTTCTTAAGAAACAAAAAGGAATGACAGTTACTTGGTCCGACTGTGATTCAGAAAGTAATTCTGAAGAAGAGACTGCCAAACGAGTTACTGCTTTAACTGGTGTTTGTACCTCTGAAAGTGATGAAGAGGTGACTTTTGAAGAACTGGCTGAAACATACAAGGAACTGTGTATCAGAAGTACTGAAGTCTGTGTGCAGAATAAGAAACAATCAAAACTCATCATGAAGATGGAGGCTGAAAAAAGGGAAAACCTTGAAACTATAAGTCTTCTAGAAGGAGAAGTTCAATTGCTGAATTCACAACTGGATCAAATGACAAAATCTGTCAAGATGTTGACAAATGGAACTGACAAATTGGAAGAGATCCTACAGATTGGACAAAGTGTGGAAAATAAATCTGGTCTAGGATTTATGAAAGCAACGAAATCTGGTTCTGGTAGGCAAATGCCAAAACAGATGTCTCAACACAACTCTCGACATCAGGAACAGAAACATATGAGGAAAAGGTATCACAGATGGAAATGTCATCATTGTGGTAGATATGGCCACATAAAGCGTTTTTGCTTCAGATTACATGGATACCCTAATCAGAATTCAGGTGTCAAACCTAAGTCTAAAAAGGTACCACGTGCTCCTCAATGGAAGAGAAAGGCTACTGCACTGATAGCTCACACTTCCCTGAGGGTCTCTGCAAAAGAAGACTGGTATTTTGACAGTGGATGTTCCAGACATATGACTGGAATCAAGAACCTCCTCAATAATGTTAAGCCTCACACCACCAGTTTTGTGACCTTTGGAGATGGGGCCAAAGGTGAAATCAAAGGAGTTGGTGATTTGAACTGCCCTGGAGTTCCAAGTCTAAATGAAGTACTGCTGGTGAAAGGACTGACTGCTAATCTCATTAGTATCAGTCAACTGTGTGATCTAGGATTCAAGGTCAATTTCTCAAAATCTGAATGCCTTGTAATCAATGACAAACAAGAGACAGTAATGAAAGGAGTCAGATCCAAAGACAACTGTTACTTATGGGAGGCTGAGAATACTAATTTCTCATCTGTGTGTTGCATTGCAAAAGAAGAGAAAGAGGTGAAACTGTGGCACCAAAAACTTGGCCATCTCCACCTAAGGGGTATGAAGAGGATCATCTCCTTGGAAGCAGTCAGAGGAATTCCAAAACTGCTAATTGATGAAGGAAGAGTTTGCGGTGAATGTCAGGTGGGCAAACAGACAAGGATGTCACATCCAAAGTCAAGACATCTGACCACCACTAAGGTTCTAGAACTCCTCCATATGGATCTGATGGGACCAATGCAAGTAGAAAGTCTTGGTGGTAAAAGATATGCCTATGTGGTTGTGGATGATTTTTCCAGATTCACCTGGATTAATTTCATTAGAGAAAAATCAGATGCATTTGAAGTCTTTAGAGAACTGTGCAAAAGAATTCAAAGAGAGAAGGAAGTATGTATTGTCAGAATCAGAAGTGATCATGGCAAGGAATTTGAAAACAGCAGGTTTGATGACTTCTGTGCTTCAGAAGGAATCAGTCATGAGTTTTCTTCTCCCATAACACCTCAGCAAAATGGAGTTGTGGAAAGAAAAAACAGGACCATACAAGAATCTGCCAGAGCAATGTTACATGCAAAAAAACTTCCTATGTATTTCTGGGCTGAAGCTATGAATACAGCCTGTTATGTTCATAACAGGGTCACCTTGAGAAAGGGAACCTCATCCACCATATATGAACTCTGGAAAGGAAGAAAACCAACTGTGAAGTACTTCCATGTGTTTGGCAGCAAATGCTATATCCTGTCTGATCGGGAACAGAGAAGAAAACTGGACTCCAAAAGTGATGAAGGCATATTTCTAGGATACTCCTCAAACAGCAGAGCCTATAGAGTATTCAACTCCAGAACCAAAACCATGATGGAATCAATAAATGTCATAATTGATGACTATCATGAAGAAACCGATGTTCCTTGTACTGTTGAGACATTCTTTGAGACTTCAACCCAACAGGATGATCTACCCAACTCCACCACAACAGAATCAGAATCAAAGGAAGCTAGCAAGACTCCTTCCATCAGAATTCAGAAGGATCATCCAAAAGAGCTCATCATAGGAGATCCCAATAGTGGAGTCATCACAAGATCAAGAGAAATCATCTCAAATTCTTGTTTTGTGTCCAAAATAGAACCAAAAAATGTCAAGGAAGCCTTGACTGATGAATATTGGATTGGTGCAATGCAAGATGAACTGAACCAATTCAAGCAGCATGAAGTCTGGGAACTGGTTCCTAGACCTGAAGGAACTAACATCATTGGGACAAAATGGATATTCAAGAACAAGTCAGATGCTGAAGGAGTTGTCACCAGAAATAAGGCGAGACTTGTTGCTCAAGGATACACCCAAGTTGAAGGGGTTGACTTTGATGAAACCTTTGCACCTGTTGCCAGGTTGGAATCAATCAGACTCTTGTTGTCAATTGCTTGTCTTCTGAAGTTCAAGTTATTTCAGATGGATGTGAAAAGTGCCTTTCTAAATGGGTACTTAAATGAGGAAGCTTATGTGGAACAACCTAAAGGTTTTGTGGATCCAACCCATCCTGATCATGTCTACAAATTGAGAAAAGCTCTATATGGGCTGAAACAAGCTCCTAGAGCATGGTATGACAGGTTAACAAAGTTTCTCTCAGACAAAGGCTACAGGAAAGGAGGCTTGGACAAAACTCTATTTATCAAAACTGAAGGAGGGAAGTTGATGGTTGCCCAAATATATGTTGATGATATAGTGTTTGGAGGAATGTCAGAACATATGGTTAAACACTTTGCTGACCAGATGCAGGCTGAATTTGAAATGAGTCTCATGGGAGAGCTAACTTATTTTCTTGGACTACAAGTCTCACAGATGGAGGACTCAATCTTCTTATCTCAAAGCAAGTATGCTAAGAATATTGTAAAGAAGTTTGGAATGGAGAATGCAAGTCACAAAAGGACTCCTGCTCCTACTCATCTAAAGCTCTCCAAAGATTCAAGTGGGGTTAAGGTGGATCAAAGTCTGTACAGAAGCATGATAGGAAGCCTGCTGTACTTAACTGCCAGTAGACCTGATATTGCCTTTGCAGTTGGAGTTTGTGCTAGATACCAAGCTGATCCCAAAGTCAGTCATCTCAATCAAGTAAAGAGAATTTTGAAGTATGTAAGTGGTACTTACAACTATGGATTGCTGTATACTCATGGCTGTGAACCGACTCTGACTGGCTACTGTGATGCTGATTGGGCTGGTAGTGCTGATGATAGAAAAAGCACTTCTGGAGGGTGTTTCTTTTTGGGAAGTAATCTGGTTTCCTGGTTCAGCAAGAAACAGAATTGTGTGTCTCTTTCCACTGCTGAAGCTGAATATATTGCAGCTGGCAGTAGCTGCTCTCAAATGTTATGGATGAAACAGATGCTCACTGAGTATAACGTCACACAAGATGTTATGACATTATACTGTGACAATCTGAGTACAATCAACATATCCAAGAATCCCATTCAGCATAGCAGGACCAAACATATTGACATACGACATCACTTTATTAGAGACCTTGTAGAAGAAAAGATCATCAAGTTGGAACATGTTACCACTGAGCTACAGCTGGCTGACATTTTTACCAAGGCTTTGGATGCAAATCAATTTGAAAACTTAAGGGGTAAGTTGGGTATTTGCCAACATGAGGAATTGTAGCAATTAATTTTGCTTAACACAAAGACCAAAGGACTTCTGCCTGTTCTGATTGGTTTAAAATTGTATTTTCTCATTTCCTATCACTGTTTTGAGAAGTTGAATAGGCACTCTTTTGCTTTGTTCCTCTCTCGTGCTTCACATCAATCAGAAATTCTTCTCATTTGCTGTTTGTCCTTCAAAACTGACAAAATGTCTCAAACGCCATCATCATCCAATACGACCATCTCAACCTCTTCATCTGATCAAGATTCTGGGACAATCTCTTCCTGTCTGGACTCTGATGTTCTGGAGATCTGTTCTCATAGAATTAACTCCACCAAGGCCAAAGAGGTGCGAACAAGACATACAGGTAATCCATCTCATCCCTCCTCTTCAGTACCCCCTGAAATTACAAATAGGGAAGGGACAGCCTATGTTAATCAAGCAATAGCAAAAATTGTTTCCCGAATTCTGAACGAGAACCACTCAGTTCCTGGCATTTCTGTTCCTCTGCACCAAGAAAATTCAAATGCTGAAACAAATCCAAATGTCTCTAAGAATGTTGAGACATCAAACAAAGAGAGAAATGCTGACAAGAAAAGAAAGAAGCCTGACTCCTCTGAGTCTGATGACAGTACTTGAAGGATGATTGCTGCGTGGTGCTGGAGTTTGGAAGAATGTCCTGCTGTTGTCTACTGCTGTGTCTGGTGTTCTGCTGTTGATCTCATTATTTTGTCTTGGATAACTGTATTACTTTATAAACATGTAATCTTTGGCCCATTTGTGGCTAAAGTGGGGGAGAATATTTGGTACTGCTTAATTAGTACTTAACACTATATTAACACTATATTTTTCTGCTGTCATTATTTATTTCTGCTGCTATCTCTGATTGTTTAGGGACTTTAGCCAAAAATCTGCCAAAGGGGGAGTTTGTAGGTGTTTAGGTATTGGCTTGTATTTTTGGTAAATTCCAAGTGTATGTGTGAATGTCATGACTGATGTCATAACATTCTAGTTCAGGTTGTACTAACTCTTTAGGTACATATGCAGAAAAATATTGTAACTCAAATACTGATGATCATAAGTGTGTATCTGAGCATGTTTGCAAAATGATCACATTTAGCTAATCAGTAGACAGGTTTTCTCAGATGTCATAACAGATGTTATGACATCCTGTTCTGAACTAGCAGGATTACAGGATTGGATAAGTCTGAGTTTTTTCAGGAGATAACTCAGTCCTTCCTAAACAGAATCCTGCGTTTTCTGAGGAGTAACCTCGCTCAATCCTATCCTGATCAACAAAGTACTGTGACCTGGACTTTAAGTCAAACGGAATCAACCCTAGGTTTTTGGAAACCCTAACTGAAGTTGCAGCTGCTATATATTCAACAGAGCTGCGGTTTTTGAAATCATCCCTGCTGATTATTTAGAAGATCAAGTTTGTAATCTGTATAGATTTGTTTAATTGTACTCCAAGCAATTATCATTGTGATAAGTGTCTTGGAATAGGTTTAATTGTAAGGGTTGTGTAGCACTCAAAGCTTTGAAGCAAGAGTGTTTGAATGTTACTTGACTAAAGCTGTGAAGCAGAGTCAAGTTAGTTGTGTACATCACTCAAAGCTGTGAAGCACGAGTGATTGTGTTACTTGATTAAAAGCTGTGAAGCATAATCAAGAGTGTGTTTTTGAAGAGTGTCTTCATCAATTCTCAAGTCAAATTGGTTTATAGATCACTGCTGTGATTGAGGGGGAGTGAGTAGGAACTCAGGTTTAAGTTGTACTTAGATTAGAATTGCATTGGGTAGGTCTTAAGTGAAGGAGATAAACTGGTTGGTTTATTCCTGAATTAACATCTCTTATAGTGGATTCTCTCCCTGGCTTGGTAGCCCCCAGAGTAGGTGTTGTTGCACACTGAACTGGGTAAACAATTGACTGTGTTATTTACTGCTTTTGCATTTACTGTCATATAGTAAGTCAGATACAGTGTCATAACATTGGACGTGACATTGAGTATCTGAAGCCAGAATTTTCAGAGGTGAATTAGTTTTCAAATTGGTTCGGTAGCTCTAATAGCGTTAAGCTCGTGGTGTAATCCTTATTTTCGACGCTGTAATAATGCTTTAGGCGTTGGCCATTTACTAAGAATGGATTCATGGATTTTCCTTTGATTTCTATGGCACCACTGGGGAAAACTTTGGTTACTTCGAATGGTCCAGACCATCATGAACAGAGTTTTCCAGGGAACAGTTTCAGACGAGAGTTGAATAGGAGTATGACATCTCCTTCATTGAATTCTTTCCTTGAGATACGTTTGTCATGCCATTTTTTCGTCCTTTCTTTGTAGATCCTTGCATTTTCATATGCATCTAATCTTAGTTCTTCTAATTCATTTATGTCGAGGATCCTTTTCTCTCCTGCCGCAATGTAGCTTAGGTTTAAAGTTTTAATTGCCCAGTAAGCTTTGTGTTCAATTTCCACTGGCAGGTGGCATGATTTTCCATATATGAGTTTAAAGGGTGTTGTACCTATCGGTGTCTTGAATGCCGTCCTGTAGGCCCATAATGCGTCAGGTAACTTAGCCGACCAATCCTTTCTTGAAGTGGCAACAGTTTTTTCCAGTATTTGTTTTATTTCTCGATTTGAGACTTCCACCTGTCCGCTTGTTTGGGGGTGGTATGGTGTTGCGACGCGGTGCCTCACCCCATATTTAGTTAGGAGTTTATCAAAGATTCGTGATATGAAGTGGGAGCCACCGTCGCTTATAACTTGTTTGGGTACACCAAACCTTGGGAATATAATAGTTTTGAAGAGTTTAATCACGACTCTAGTATCGTTTGTTGGAGAAGCTATTGCTTCAATCCATTTTGAAACGTAATCTGCAGCCACGAGTATATATTTGTTTCCGAAGGAGGATGGAAATGGTCCCATGAAGTCGATTCCCCATACATCAAAGACTTCCACTTGTAGGATGCCAGTCTGCGGCATCTCATCGCGTCTGGATATATTTCCGGTGTGTTGGCATCGGTCGTAATTTAGGATGGCTGTGTGCACATCTTTCCACAAATTTGGCCAGTAGAATCCAGACTGCAAAATTTTGGCACATGTCTTTGATGTGTTTGCATGACCTCCGTAAGGGGCATAATGACAATGAGAAATAATGCTTTCTATTTCGTTTTCTGGGACGCATCTTCGGAAAATACCATCTGCATTCCTCTTAAATAATAAAGGTTCATCCCAAAAGTAATGTTTTAAATCGTGAAAGAATTTCTTCTTCTGTTGATAAGTTATATCAGGGGGTAGGATTTTGGAAGCTAAGTAATTTGCTATGTCCGCATACCATGGTATGGTTTGGATAGAGACCACGGCTTCTTGTATATGGTTATTTATTTGGTCTTGTGGTTCTCGTGAATCGCTGTTAGCAGCTTGTGTGTCAAGTGCTAAGAGTAGTTGATTTGGATTTGATTCAGGCGGTTCTTTTCTGGCTTCACCTAAGTCCATCTGAGCCATCAGACGTTCATACGGGAAGTCATCGTTAATAGGTACTTCTTCTGGTGTCAGCTGTTCCATTCGAGATAAATGGTCGGCTACCACGTTTTCGGTACCTTTTTTGTCTTTAATTTCTAGATCGAATTCTTGTAGAAGCAGAATCCATCTCAAAAGTCTCGGCTTTGAGTATTGCTTGGTTGAGAGATATCTAATTGTTGCGTGGTCTGTATAGATGATTATTTTTGCACCTACCAGGTAGGATCGAAATTTGTCTAGTGCGAAGACTACGGCTAAAATTTCTTTTTCTGTTGTTGCATAATTCATCTGTGCAGGGTCCAAGGTTCTACTAGCATAATATATCGCATGAAGCTTCTTATCTCTTCGTTGTCACATGACTGCACCTATGGCGTAATCACTTGCATCACACATGATTTCAAATGGAAGTCTCCAATCGGGTGGTTGCATGATTGGTGCGGATACAAGAGTTGTTTTTAGTTGGTTAAATGCCTTTAGGCATTTGTCATCAAAATCAAATTCAACGTCTTTCATAAGGAGGGTGGTTAGAGGTTTTGATATTTGCGAGAAATCTTTGATGAATCGTCGGTAGAAACCGGCGTGTCCTAAGAAACTGCGTATTTCTGTTACTGTTTTAGGGGGTTGCAAGTTTTCTATGACTTCAATCTTAGATTTATCGACTTCAATCCCCTTTTCGGACACAACGTGTCCTAGTACGATTCCTTGTTTGACCATAAAGTGGCACTTTTCCCAATTCAGAACGAGGTTAACTTTTACGCATCTCTCCAAAACTTTCTCCAAATTCACCAGACAATCTTCAAAACTCTCTCCACATACAGAGAAGTCGTCCATAAAGACCTCCATAATGTTGTCTATGAAATCAGCAAAGATTGCCATCATGCATCTCTGAAACGTGGCGGGAGCATTGCATAATCCAAATGGCATTCGTCGGTAGGCGAAAGTTCCATAAGGACATGTTAATGTTGTTTTCTCTTGGTCATCGGGGTGAATAGGGATTTGAAAGAATCCGGAGTAACCGTCTAGATAACAGTAATGTGAGTGCTTAGCTAGTCGTTCAAGCATTTGATTAATGAATGGTAGAGGGAAATGGTCCTTTCGAGTGGCCTTGTTTAGCTTCCTATAGTCAATACACATTCTAGCTCCACTTATAGTTTGTTCCGCTACAGCTTCGCCTGCTTTGTTTGTTGTTACCGTTATACCACTTTTCTTTGGTACACAGTGGACTGGGCTTACCCATTGACTATCGGAGATGGGGTATATGATTCCAGCGCTCAAAATTTTTTTAACTTCATCTTTAACTACGGTGCTCCATATTGGGTTAATTCTTCATTGATGTTCTCTAGAAGATTTGCAGTCGTTTTCCAGCATAATACGATGCATGCATATGGAAGGGCTTATTCCTTTGAGATCTGTAATGTTGTATCCTAAGGCGGAGGGATATTTTCTTAAGACTTGTAATAATTTGTTTGTTTCTTGTTGTCCTAAGTCCGTGTTGACAATTACAGGTCACTTTAACTCGGTGTCAAGGAATTCATATCTGAGGGTCTTAGGTAATGGCTTAAGATCCAATGCCGGTTTTCTTGGACAAGGCATGTGATCGGGTGTTAGAGCTAAGCATTCACTCAGATTATCGTCTCGGTATTTAGGACACCATTCGTTATCTTCGAATATAAGAGGTGTGGGAATCTTCATGGTTTTGGAACAAGGCATTGGTTCCCATTCAATTTCTCTTACGCATTCGTCAACGATGTCCACCAGATAACATGTGTCATCTATGGCGGGCACTTGTAAGAATTGTGTTAGAATAAATTCGAATTTCTCTTCACCTACTTCAAAGGTTAGTTTGCCCTTTTTTACATCTATGATAGCTCCAGCTGTGGCTAAGAATGGTCTTCCTAAGATGATAAGTGTGCTTTCGTCTTCTCTTATATCCATGATTATGAAATCTGTAGGGATGTAGAATTGACCTATTTGTACGGGAACATTTTCTAAGATTCCTACTGGGTATTTGACGGAGCGATTCGCTAATTGAACTGACATCTTTGTCGGTCTTAGTTCACCCATTTCCAGTTTGTTGCATATGGATAAAGGTATAACGCTAATACTAGCGCCTAGATTACATAGGGCTTTGTCTATGACAAACTTACCTATATGGCATGGTATAGAGAAACTTCCGGGGTCTTTCAGCTTAGGAGGCATCTTGTTCTGGATAATCGTGCTACATTCTGCTGTAAGCGTTACCGTTTCGTTATCTTCTAGCTTTTTCTTGTTAGATAAGATTTCCTTGAGGAATTTGGCATAGGAGGGCATTTGAGTTATAGCTTCTGTGAAAGGAATTGTTATATTGAGTTGTTTTAGAAGTTCTACGAATTTTTTAAATTGCCCCACGTTCTTGGATTTGGCTAATCTACCAGGAAAAGGGATTTGGGGTTTATAAGGCGGCGGAGGTACATAAGGTTTTTCTTTTTCTATGGCCTCTCCTCCTTTATCTTCTTCGTCTACCTCTGGTTTCTCTGGTTGATTCTCCTTCTCAGTTGACGTTTCAGCCTTTTGATACATACTTTGATTTGATAGTCTTGGGTCAGGCGGTCCATCTAACTCAGTTCCACTCCTTAATATGATGGCATGAGCATGCCCCTTTGGGTTAGGTTGTGGTTGACCGAGAAACGTATCGGCCGGTGCGGCTGTAGGTGCTTGTTGTTGAGCCACTTGAGATATTTGGGTTTCTAACATTTTATTGTGGGTGGCCAAAGCATCTATTTTGTTTGCTAATTGTTTTATCTGCTCATTAGTGTGTATGTTTTGATTTTGGACGTCTTTATTTATTTGCGCTTGAGTAGCTATGAAGTTCTCCATCATCAGTTCTAAGTTTGATTTTTTAGGTGCACTAGGAGCATTTGCAGGAGCTTTCTGATATCCAGGTGGTACGGCATGTGCTTGGTTTGGAGCATACAACGCATTGGGGTTTTCATATGAGAAATTTGGGTGATTTTTCCATCCAGGGTTGTACGTGTTTGAGTAAGGGTTTCCTTGAGCACAATTCACTTGGTCAGCTGGAGTTCCTGCCAAGATTTTACATTCTGTGACTAGATGTCTAGGTACTCCGCATATTTCGCAATTGGGATTTATAGCAGCCACGGTGGTTGGAGGTATTGCGGTCAAATTATCAATCTTTAGGGTGAGGGCATCTACCTTAGCATGGACACTGTCTAGGTCGCTTATCTCATACATTCCTCCTTTTGTCGATGCTTTCTCTGTAATACCTTTGTCTGCGTGTCCTCTTTCACTTCCCCACTGATAATGGTTTTGGGCCATACTTTCAATTAGAGCATAGGCAGCGGTGTAGGATTTGTCCATAAGTGCACCACCTATGGCAGCGTCTATTGTTAATCTTGTATTGTAGAGGAGACCATTATAGAAGGTGTGGATAATCAACCATTCTTCTAGGCCATGATGTGGGCATAGTCTCATCAGATCTTTGTATCTTTCCCAAGCATCGAAAAGGGATTCGTTCTCCTTTTGTCTAAAATTGCTTATCTGAGATCTTATCATAGCTGTTTTGCTTGGTGGAAAATATCTTGCAAGAAAAACTTTCTTCAGCTCGTCCAATGTAGTGACTGAGTTTGCGGGTAGAGATTGGAGCCAAGCTCTTGCTCTGTCTCTTAGAGAGAAAGGGAAGAGACGAAGTCTTATTTCTTCTTGACTGACCCCATTGTTCTTGATTGTATCTGCGTACGGTAGAAATATTGATAGATGAAGATTAGGGTCTTCCATCGACCCACCAGAGAACTGGTTTTGTTGCACAGCAGATAACAAAGAGGGTTTCAGTTCAAAGTTATTAGCTTCAATCGGAGGGGCAACAATGCTGTTATGTGGTTCATCTTGTGAGGGTATGGCATAGGATTTGAGTGGGTGCGGAGCAGGATTTGCAGCCATTTCTTCGGTTGGTGGAGAAATGGGAGGTTCGAGTGATTGACGAGGTTGAGTGTTATGCAAGAGATGGTACTCTTGAATGCGGAGTCTAAGTCTTAGATAATGCTCGATATCGTTGATTTGTATGTATAACGGCTCATCTTGCGAATGAGTGTTTGGCATACAAAATTAGAAAAGATAAGAAAAGAAATAGAGATAGAAAAGAAAGAGAGAAGTTTTTGCTCTAGTCTCTACTGTGTTATCGACTTAAATCAGTCCCCGGCAACGGCACCAAAAACTTGATCGTGGGATTTGTACTTATGTATCCAATGATTCGGACTGCAAGTGCACAGTCTTGTCGAGTAGTTTTAAAAGATATCGAACCACAGAGACTGATGAATCGATCTACCATTTTCTATTGTTACTATGTAAATCTAAAGCTAATGAATATTTGATTTGGGTTGTAGGGGAAACTAATCGCTAAATTAAGTTGTATTTTAATAATCAATGAGCTTAATTACCAGTATGCAACAGTCTTACCTCGGGAACTAGCGACCTGTCGGGCATCTTTATATTTTCAAAACAGTTTTCAGTAAAACCTATCTAGTTTAAAAACCCTCTTCTCACACTGTCGTTTTGTTGATCTAGGCTACGCAGTTAAGTCCTAACTGTTAGAACAATGTTTGAATCTAGTACCCTATATTTAAGTTTTGATGATAACAAAGTGAAAAGATATAGTAGTTAAATATTTTATGATTGAATTATATGCTGCCTAAAATTACTATGCTCTGACTTGCAGATATGCTGATTAAAATAAGCAAGATCACGTTTTCAGCATCAGAATATGAGTTTGTACGCCAGCATCAGAAGTTGCTGAATCAGAACGTCAAGATCAGATGATCAACGCTTGCACATGCTGAAGCTTGATGAACAGAACTGCGCGTAAAACACTCTGATACAGAATCAAATCAGTTCATCAGCAGCGAAGCAGAATCAGAATGAGCCAAGCCAGAACGTGCATTGAAGAAGCAACGGTACTGTGCATTGAAAGCTAATCAATACCAACGGCATCATTCTAGACAAGATCTGCTCAAAAAGGAAAGCTTGTTAATAGCATTGAATCAAGAATATTTGCTTCAACGTTCATCCCCTCAAGTGCTATATAAACCAAGCTTTGAAGATTATCACGGCTAATGCTTCCAAACTCTCTACACGCACAAAGCTGAACAATAATCTTCACTCTACAAGTTTTGCTAAACCAACAAACTCTGATACTTTATTAGCGTTTAGCAACCTAGTATTCTAAGCTTCATTTGTGTAAACATCACAGTTGTGATATAGTTTTTGTAGAAAACATTCACACATTTGCTTATACCTTTGTAAGAAAGTGTTGCCTTGACAAACCGGATTGTGGTTTGAATCAAGAAGGTTTTAGCAGTTGCTAAAGCAGATTTGTATTCAGTTGAATATAGTGAATTAAGACCTCGTTGGAGAGAGGCGAAATCACCTTGACGGGTGGACTGGAGTAGTTTGAGATCAAACGAACCAGGATAAAAATACCTTGTCATTTGCTTTAAGATTCCAGTTTTACAATTCAACCCCCCCTTCTTGTGTTTTTCACCCCTTCAATTGGCATCAGAGCGCCTGGTTCTGAGCTAAAACACTTAACCGTGTCAGTACAAGATCCAGCGTCAGAAAAACACAATGGCAGGAAACAACTCTCATTTCAGCAATGACACCAATGAGGACAGAGACAGATTCAGCGGCAAACCTCCAGTCTTTGATGGAGAAAACTTTGACTACTGGAAAGACAGAATTGAAAGCTTCTTTCTAGCACATGATGCTGATCTGTGGGATATGGTGACAGATGGATACACGCACCCTGTTAATGCAACTGGTCAGAAGATTGATAGAAAATCAATGACTGATCAACAAAAGCGTGATTTCAAGAATCACCATAAGGCCAGAACCATCCTCCTCAGTGCTATCTCCTATACTGAGTATGAGAAGATCTCTAACAGAGACACAGCTAAGAACATCTTTGATTCTCTCAGAATGACGCATGAGGGCAACGTTCAAGTCAAAGAAACAAAAGCTCTGGCGCTCATTCAGAAGTATGAGGCGTTTAAAATGGAAGAATCTGAATCCATTGAAACTATGTTCTCCAGATTCCAGATTCTGGTAGCTGGTCTCAAAGTTCTGGACAAGGGATACTCTACTGCTGACCATGTCAAGAAGATAATCAGAAGTTTACCCAAGCAGTGGAGGCCTATGGTTACTGCTCTGAAGCTAGCGAAAGATCTCAACAAAATCACTCTGGAGGAACTTATAAGCTCCCTCAGAAGTCATGAGATAGAGCTGGAAGCTGACGAGCCTCAGAAGCAAGGTAAGCCTATAGCTTTAAAATCTAACAGAAAATCTGAATCTAAAGTTTTGCAGGCAGTTGAAGAAACATCTGATGGATCCTCATCAGAAGAAGACGAGCTTTCTCTTCTCTCCAGAAGAGTAAATCAACTGTGGAAGCAAAGACAAAGGAAGTTCAGGAATCCCAGAAGATCTGATTAGAACGAGTCTTCTTCCAGATACAGAAGGACAGATTCTTCCTCTGGATACAGAAGATCTGAAGGCTCCTCAGGTAGCAAGAAGCCAAATACAAAAGACATCATCTGCTACGAGTGCAATGAGCAAGGACACTACAAGAGTGACTGTCCAAAGCTTCAGAGGGAAAAGCCCAAAAAGAAGTTTGGAAGAGAGAAGAAGAAAAGTCTCATGGCCACATGGGATGACTCTGACTCGTCTGAAGCTGACTCAGAATCAGATGATGAAAGGGCGAACATAGCGCTTATGGCTAACATTCCAGATGACAGTGAAGCTTCTGACTCAGACTCAGAATCAGACACAGAAGAGGTATTCCCTAACTTCGCTGTTAATTTTACAAAGGCCGAACTTGCTGAAAGCCTCAATGAAATTCTGGAACGTTATCAGCAGATTAGAGCTAAATTCAGAGACCTGAAAAGGACTCTTGAATCTGACTCTAATAAGTCTGAGAGTCTCAAATTGGAAAACTCTGAGCTGAGAGATAAAATTTTAAAATTAGAAAACTCTTTACAAAACTCTCAGAAGGAACCAATTGCTGAAACTCCCAGCAACGCTGATGAGATCATCAAGGAGTATGATCATAGTTTCCAGAAGTTCCTTGCTAAAAGCATAGATAGAAGCAGAATGGCTTCAATGATCTATGGAGTTAGCAGAAACGGCAGGAAAGGAATAGGATACCTAGGTAAGGTTCCTACACCTAAAAATGTCATGGATTTAACCATTAAACACACTCCTCTAAATTCACACTTTGTGTATGGTCACACACATGACATCAAATATACTAGTAGTAATCACTTTGTGAAACCAAAATTCAATCAGAGTTTTGGTAAAACTAACAAATCAGGACCCAAGAAGATCTGGGTACCTAAGGATAAAATAATACATGTTGCAGATATCTTTAGCAGCAAGTCAGAAACACCAGTCATGGTACCTGGACTCTGGCTGCTCACGTCACATGACGGGAAGAAGGCATATGTTCCAAAGCCTGGAACTTAAGCCTGGAGGCCACGTTGGCTTTGGAGGCAATCAGAGGGGAAAGATAATTGGCTCTGGAACTGTAGGTAACGGAAATCTTCCCTCTATTAATAATGTTCTGCTTGTTGATGGATTGATGCATAACCTGTTATCCATAAGTCAATTAAGTGATAACGGTTATGATATAATCTTTAATCAAAAATCATGTAAAGCTGTTAGTCAGAAAGATGGGACTATCCTATTTAATGGTAAGAGGAAAAACAACATTTACAAAATCAAACTTTCTGAACTAAAGAGTCAGAACGTAAAATGTCTTCTGTCTGTTAACAACGAGCAGTGGATCTGGCACAGAAGATTGGGGCATGTTAGTATGAGAAGAATATCTCAGATTAACAAACTCAATCTGGTCAGAGGACTTCCAAATTTGAAGTTCAATTCAGATGCTCTGTGTGAAGCATGTCAGAAAGGCAAATTTGCAAAACCCTCTTTTAAATCCAAAAATGTTGTTTCTACCTCTAAGCCATTAGAACTTCTGCACATTGACTTATTTGGACCAGTTAAGACTGCTTCTGTCAGTGGCAAGAAGTATGGGTTAGTAATCGTAGATGACTATAGCAGATGGACATGGGTAAAGTTCTTAAGACACAAGGACGAGTCACACTCTGTGTTTGTTACCTTCTGTAACCAAGTTCAGAATGAAAAAGATCTTAGAATCGTTAAAGTCAGAAGTGATCATGGTGGAGAATTTGAAAATAAAGATTTTGAGTCATTCTTTAATGACAAAGGCATTCTGCATGATTTCTCTTGTCCTAGAACTCCCCAACAAAATGGAGTTGTAGAACGAAAGAACAGAACATTGCAAGAAATGGCCAGAACCATGATCAACGAGACAAACGTTGCTAAGATTTTCTGGGCAGAGGCAATAAACACAGCGTGCTACATTCAGAATAGAATCTCAATAAGACCTATTCTGGAAAAGACTCCATATGAATTGTGGAAGAACAGAAAGCCCAACATTTCGTATTTTCATCCATTTGGATGTACTTGCTATATGTTAAATACAAAGAATTATTTGAACAAGTTTGATTCTAAGGCACAGAAGTGTATTATGTTAGGATACTCTGAACGCTCAAGAGGGTACAGAGTATACAATACAGAAACACAGATTGTGGAAGAATCAATCAGTGTTTGTTTTGATGATAAGCTTGACTCTGAAAAGTCAAAGCAGAATGAAAATCTTGCAGGTATAGAAATTGAATTTGCAGGTTCTGAAAACAAGTCATCAGAAGCTCTCAACACAGACATTCCTTCAACGTCTGAAAGAAGCAATGCTAGAAATCCTACAACTGCTGATCAACCTCAGAAGAGATTACCCAGAAGCAGTTTGGATCACCCAGAAGAGACTATTCTAGGAAGAAAGGAAGATCCAATCAGAACAAGAGCAAGCTTCAGAAACTCTGAAGAAACTCTGATGGGACTTGTGTCTCTGATTGAACCTTCTTCTATTGATGAAGCACTTCTGGACAATGACTGGATTCTGGCAATGCAAGAAGAGCTGAATCAATTCACCAGAAACGACGTATGGGATCTCGTTCCAAGACCAAAAGGATTCAACGTCATTGGAACAAGATGGGTGTTCAGAAACAAGCTTAATGAACAAGGTGAAGTCGTCAGAAGCAAGGCACGACTGGTTGCACAAGGTTATAGTCAGCAAGAGGGGATAGACTATACAGAAACCTTTGCCCCAGTCGCCAGGTTAGAATCTATCAGACTTTTAATCTCATTTGCTGTTAATAGAGGCATCACTCTGTATCAGATGGATGTCAAAAGTGCATTCTTAAATGGTTATATAGAAGAAGAAGTGTATGTTCACCAACCCCCAGGTTTTGAAAATACAAAACATCCAGAACATGTTTTCAAACTGAAAAAGTCACTGTATGGTCTGAAACAAGCTCCCAGAGCTTGGTATGAAAGGCTAAGCAACTTTCTGCTTGAAAATGAGTTCACCAGAGGGAAAGTGGACACCACTCTATTCTGTAAAACAGTTAAGAGTGACATTTTAGTCTGTCAAATTTATGTTGATGATATAATCTTTGGTTCTACTAATCCTTCTCTTGGAAGAAAATTTGCTAAGTGTATGCAGGCAGAATTTGAGATGAGCCTCATGGGGGAACTGGAGTTCTTTCTAGGAATTCAGATCAATCAAACTCCAGAGGGAACTTACATTCATCAGAGCAAATACATCAGAGATCTTCTGAAGAAATTTGACCTCTCAGAATGTAAGCCATCAAAGATTCCAATGCATCCCACGTGCATTCTGGAAAGAGAAGAGGTAAGCAAAAGCGTAGAACAGAAAGTCTACAGAGGTATGATTGGTTCTCTCCTTTATCTGACTGCTTCAAGACCTGATATTCTATTCAGCGTATGTATTTGTGCTAGATTCCAATCAGATCCTAGAGAATCTCACTTAACAGCTGTTAAGCGAATTTTCAAGTATCTGAAAGGTACTACTAATCTGGGTTTGTTTTATAGAAAATCTAGTGATTACAGTTTAGTAGGCTACTGCGATGCTGATTTTGCTGGAGACAGAGTGGAACGAAAAAGTACTTCTGGAAGCTGCCAGTTTCTGGGAGAAAATCTGATCTCGTGGTCCAGCAAAAGGCAATCAACTATTGCTCTGTCAACAGCAGAAGCTGAGTACATAGCAGCAGCTGGATGTAGCACACAGATGCTCTGGATGAAAAGTCAGCTTGAAGACTTCCAGATTTTTGAGAGTAACATTCCTATTCTTTGTGATAATACTTCTGCTATTTGCTTAAGTAAAAATCCTATTTTACATTCTAGAGCTAAGCATATAGAAATAAAACATCATTTCATCAGGGACTATATTCAGAAAGGAATTTTAAACTTGAAATTTATAGATACATACCATCAATGGGCTGATATCTTTACTAAACCCCTTTCAGAAGATAGGTTTAATTTCATTCTGAAACATCTCAGCATGAAAGTATGCCCAGAATGAAAATGCTTTAATTCCATATTTTTATCTTTCAGAATGTATTTATATTACTGTGAACTTCTGATCAATCTTCTTTCAGAAAGTTAGAACATGCAGATTGTATCAGAGGCAAGTCTAAAGATCTGAGAGTCTAATCTCAAAGACAGACGTGCTGATCACTACATCAAACAAGTGTCATCCAATCATCAGCAAATCCCTGAAGCAGAACGCGTGCACGCTTCTGAGAAAGGAAAACGCTGATTGGGTGCATTGAGACACATGTCTGGTAACCGTTTTTAAGTATCTTTCTCAAATCTCCCAAAATCAGCAGCATTAAATGCAAAAGTAATCACGCTTGTTAATGGCAATCATTATTTTTTCTCTCTCTCTTAAAAACGTTTAATTTTTCAAAATAATTTTTGAAATCCTTATTTAAGCACATCATTCTTCATGTTTATTCTTTACGCTTACTCATAATCTCTCAAGTATTTTCTGCATATCTCCTTCAAAACCCTAGCTTTTCTCAAATCACTCTCAAGCTTTTGTGTGAGAACAATGGCATCCTCCAGCATTTCTGCAGGAAATCAGAAGAAAGAAACCTCTGAGCAATATCAAGCGCCTACCAGAACTCTTCTCACACCGGTAAAGAATCTTGAGGTTCTCTCTGAGTTAATCATCGATTTCGAAAGTTTGAAGGATAATGGATTTGACCTAACTGAGGAAGTCAAAGCTCAAAAGTGGGAAAGGTACTTTGATAGATTGGTTGGACCAACCTTCCCAGAGCTTGTCAAAGAATTTTGGATTCACGCCAAGATTCATAAACATCTAGTCATCTCTTCTGTCATGGGAAAGAAGATAGTAATTTCTGAAGACCTCATTGCTAGGTTAATAGGTCAAAGTGGTGGTGGAGTCCGTTGTGTGGACATGGCTGATAGATGCCCTGATATAGGTGTGGTAGCCAACTGCATTTTCACTCTTGGTTTTCCCAGCAGCAAAATCAAGGATCTGAAGGATCACTGCAGAGTGTGGGCCAAGATTGTTCTAGGCTGTTTCAATCACAGGAAGCCAACAAGCTCTCCTGACTATATAAACGTGGATCAGCAATTTCTGATCTACTTTATTGATCAGAGGGTGAAGATCAATCTGGCACACTTCCTGTTCAATCATCTGAAGACTAGTGTGAAAGAGACTAGAGAAGAAGAAAGGACCAAAAGGGACTGGATACCTTTTGGAAGGCTCATATCAGATATTCTGACAGAGAATAAGCTGATAGATTATCTGAGCGAAGCTAAAGTACTGGGCAATTTTGAACCAACTGTTGGAAAACCGCTGAATGCTAAGAACCTGAAAAAGATGAAGCTGATAGAAAATATTAGGAAGGAACCCAGAGCTGCTTCAACTGCTGACATCTCCAGAAGAAGAGTGCCTCTGAGTGATTTCCCAAGATTTTCTGAAATGGAATCCCAACCTGATATGTTTATCAAGTATCCAGATTCATACAAGGAAGAAGATGCAGGTTCAAAACTGAAGATCAAAGATCTGAGTCAAGTTCAACCTGAAGTGATTCAGAAGAAGTCAAAGAAGAGGAAAGCAGAAGGATCATCTCACCAGACTCCAAAGAAACGAGGTAATTCATCTGCTGCTCCTATTTCAATTTCATCTACTATTCCAACATCTGTTGCTCCTCCTCAAACCTCTCACAGAATATCCATTCCAATCCCCACTATTGATGAAACCATACCAGAAGACCCTTCTGAGGCCTTACAACTCAGAAGAACCAGAATTAAAATTCCCATTAAAATTCCCAAACAACAACCAACTGTTTCAACAACACCAGCACTTGATAGAGTGCTAGCTGACATTGAGCGTGAACATGCTTCTGTTCAACCTCACTCTGAACCACCAAATATTCCTCCTCCACAACCTGAACCAGAAATTCAACCTGAACCAGAAATACAACCAGAACATCAACCAGAACCAGAACCACAATCTCATCAACCAATCACAGAAGAACCTCTGATCCCTGAGCAATCAGAGATTCCACCCCCTCAACCAGAAAATAATCCTCCCTCACCTCAAACAGAGTTTCACCGCTATGAAACCCCATCTCCTCATCATTCTGATCCCCACTCACCTCAACCCTCACCGCTGGCAATACAGTTGCCATGTGGAACCACCATTGTCAGACCCCAGTTACCATCATCAGAGGAATCAACACCTCCAAAAACTCCAACCACTCCAATAGATATATCCTCTGACTCTGATAACCATCCTCCAAAACAAACAGCACCTCAGCACACCTCTGAAAACCAATCCTCTGAAAACCCCAGCAAAACTTTCATTGACTTAACAAGTCTTGAACGTCTTGCTGATTTAAGACACAAATTGGCCATTCCCAAACCAAAGCAACTAGATGTTGGCTCTGGTATTTTGGACTTTGAAACAGGTATGCTGCAATGGATTGCTTCTTTGAAGCAAGTCTGTCCGGGGATGATCGACCCAGCTGCTTCTGATCAGCTCTGGTCACAGTTCAGAGTATGGGTTCGTGCTGAAGCACTCAAGCTGCAGGACGTCAACTATGAGCAGGCTCAACAGAACTTTAGCAAGCTGCTGAAGGAAGTTGAGAGTCAGCTGCCTCAAGAAGTTGTGCTCCCTCTGGACTCTGAATCTTGGTCTGAGAAAGAGCAAGCTGCACAGGTGCAACCTTCAGAAGAAGACAAGACTCTTCAGGAAGAAAATCCAGCAGAAGATGTAGCTGAAAGTTCTGAGAAGCTTCCTCCTGCTGAAAGTTCTCAAGCTGCCTTGGACAGGCAGGCTCTGGAAGAATTAAGGCTGAATGACTTGCGTCTACAGCAGCGGATGGAAGAGAATGATCAGAAGATGGAAGCAAGAATGAATGTCCAGGACAGCAAGATTGATACTGTTGTCACCATGGTTCAGAAGCAGAATGAAACTTCTGAAAAGATTCAAGCAATGCTGCAAAGCCTGTTCTCACGCATGCCCCCACAACCTTAAAATTTTTTTTGTTTTTTTTGTCATGCATAATTGTTTTTGTTTTCTTCATTTTCTGTTGTGTAATGCTCTTGTGATCTGAACCTTTTTAATATAATTTGTTTTTCTGATCTAAATTGTTTTAGCACATCACTAGCACTTTTTGATTGCTGACAAAAAGGGGGAGAACAAGAATGATATTTAAAATCAATAACGGCTAACTAGACAGAAATTCTCAAACATTCTAACTCTATTACTTGAAATGTTTTTCTGTTTTGTTGTTAAGTCTACAGGCACAAGGAAGCTCCAAACACTATGAAGACTAAGAACTAGAAGCTCTGATCAAATATGAAGTTCTGATATATGAAGCTCTGATCGACCTAACACTCTGATCCAAAGCAAAGCTCTGACAGGAAAAGCTCTGAAGCTCTGCTCTCTGATAAGTCAAAGACCTATAATCTGATGCTCAAAGATAGAAAAAGATCTGACTCTGAAGAACACGCATATCAAAGGGAAGTAACAAACTCAGGGGGAGTATCTCTTAACTCTGTCTTCTCCGTACTTCTTATTCTGATACATAGCTCTGATAACTTTTCACGTTATTTTTCATTTAAAATATCTAGTTTTTGTCATCATCAAAAAGGGGGAGATTGTTAGAACAATGTTTGAATCTAGTACCCTATATTTAAGTTTTGATGATAACAAAGTGAAAAGATATAGTAGTTAAATATTTTATGATTGAATTATATGCTGCCTAAAATTACTATGCTCTGACTTGCAGATATGCTGATTAAAATAAGCAAGATCACGTTTTCAGCATCAGAATATGAGTTTGTACGCCAGCATCAGAAGTTGCTGAATCAGAACGTCAAGATCAGATGATCAACGCTTGCACATGCTGAAGCTTGATGAACAGAACTGCGCGTAAAACACTCTGATACAGAATCAAATCAGTTCATCAGCAGCGAAGCAGAATCAGAATGAGCCAAGCCAGAACGTGCATTGAAGAAGCAACGGTACTGTGCATTGAAAGCTAATCAATACCAACGGCATCATTCTAGACAAGATCTGCTCAAAAAGGAAAGCTTGTTAATAGCATTGAATCAAGAATATTTGCTTCAACGTTCATCCCCTCAAGTGCTATATAAACCAAGCTTTGAAGATTATCACGGCTAATGCTTCCAAACTCTCTACACGCACAAAGCTGAACAATAATCTTCACTCTACAAGTTTTGCTAAACCAACAAACTCTGATACTTTATTAGCGTTTAGCAACCTAGTATTCTAAGCTTCATTTGTGTAAACATCACAGTTGTGATATAGTTTTTGTAGAAAACATTCACACATTTGCTTATACCTTTGTAAGAAAGTGTTGCCTTGACAAACCGGATTGTGGTTTGAATCAAGAAGGTTTTAGCAGTTGCTAAAGCAGATTTGTATTCAGTTGAATATAGTGAATTAAGACCTCGTTGGAGAGAGGCGAAATCACCTTGACGGGTGGACTGGAGTAGTTTGAGATCAAACGAACCAGGATAAAAATACCTTGTCATTTGCTTTAAGATTCCAGTTTTACAATTCAACCCCCCCTTCTTGTGTTTTTCACCCCTTCACTAACGTATGCTTCTGCCATCCCGCGGGAGTTAAAAACACTTTTTGGAAACTAAACAAAATCTTAATTAACTTTAAAGTGCTTCCGCTGTATTTTAAGCCAATGCCTAATTACTACTGTCCAGTTAAAAGATCTCAAACTTCCGCTTTGTTGATCCTAACCTCTATCTGTTTTTTACTTCCGTAACAAAATAATTTAATGATTTGAAAAATAGTAACTTAGGCCAGAAAAGAAAGTTTCGTAGTAAAAATAGTCCGACTAAGTTACTCGTTCCCTCGGTTGATCGACTTTACATACCGGTATAAGATTTCTAGCCTGACATAATATTAAACCAAATTGCAGAATAATATAAAGGACAAACACAGATAAACATAATTATATTGATTAATAAGCAATAACAATTTGTAAACATAAACCTGGTAATAACTCTGAAGACAGAAGCACTCCTGCACAAATTGTAGCTTTGCTTCGATCGAAGAATATTTTTAACCGTACAGAAGAAAATAATGCTGAAAGAATAATGCTGGAAAGAAATAACTGGGAAAAGAAAATAATGCTGAAAATAATATAATGCTGAAATTAATCTCTAAACTTTCTCGTCCAAAAAGAAGAACCCTTTCTATTGTGGTCTCTTGCTCTATTTATAGTGCTTGCTTGATTCCTTGCTTTCGAAAATGTAGGAACCGTTTATTTCTTCCTTTGAGAAATAATAGGGCCATTAACTTGTCACGTTCCTTGGTGCTTTGACTGAGTGGGTGAGAGAATGTAGGAACTCGTTGGATTGTGCTTTGAACGTGTTTCTGTCCATTGGATGAGGAGAAAGTGGAGTTGTAAGCTGTGACGTTCGTCACACGCAAGTGACTATCGTCACTTGGTCTTCATGGAGCGTGACGTTCGTCACGTCCTCTTGACGGTCGTCAGGCCGTGATTGCTTGTGGGCCACGTGCTCACACTTGTAATGGGATTTTTGGCTGGTTTCTTCTCCTTAGGCTCTTTTACTACTTTTTGCACCCTTTTTTCTTCATTTCTTCAAAAGTGTTCGGCTCAGTGCATATCTGCAAAAATAGAAAAATACCTGCATAATACTTATAAAATAATTTAATTTAAACTAAAGTATGAGAAATATTTGGTGTATATCAAGCCAGAAATATCACATATTTGTGTGTCATCATCTGTTTTGAATCAATCCATTCGTATTCACTATATTCAAATTGCCTTCATTTTTTGTGTGATGATCAACTCTCGAAAAAAAAAATTCTAAGCCTTTAGAGGGAGGATGACGAAAATGATATCAAAATCTCTACAGTATGCTTTTGAACAGACCCCGCTGAGGAGGTACATGCATTGTTTCAAATCCTAAATAGTGGATTTATAAGGAAAATAATCCCTAGTCAACCCCTTTGAGCCAAAGAAGTTGGAGTTTTTCTTTTCACAAATTAAAACCCTTAATTATAACCTGGGGCAGGGTAGTTTTCTCAGTTAATCCAGGTGCACAATGAATGGCATCAAAGAAGTCCTTCCGAAACGAAAGACGGTGATGGTTCCGTATAATCGTAAGGACAGACAGTCATTATCTTTCGAAATAAAAGCCCACTTAGTCAAAACCTATGAAGGAGACTTACAAAAAAAACTGGGGCATCCCGCTGACTGTAATCACAAAAGAAACAGTTCAGGCAAAAAGACAGGGATAACAAAATCAAAAATAAAGAGGTCCTACAAGCTCTCATAAAAATGATTGCCTGTTTAAAATAAATTGTCAGTATCCGAACCATCACCGGAATATCAGAACAAAGACTCAAACGGGATCTAAATGCATGATTAGCTGAGTTTAGGATCGAAGAACATCACGAAGAACGGGTGGGTACAAATAAAATTTGAGCCTTTATCCTTTGTTTCTTAAACCGTGAACCAGGCCACGTTATAACCCTTAAAAAGTCCTAGCTGAAGCATGGGTTAGTCCGAAAGCATACTGTTACAAAAGGTATCCTGACTCCTGTAGGGCTTGCTGTAAATCCTGAGTTGACGTCACATTTTACAAAATTTTCCTATCTTACTGAAAAAATGCATTTTCAAAAACTTCAAGACAGACATAAGCTTTTCATTCTTAAAATAACATTGTTTGCATATGACTATTTGTTCAAACAGCAGAGAAATTTGCACGACGAATATCTAGTGAACAAAAACCTTTTCAATAAAAAGGGTCACCTCAAGTGGAAAAAACACCTCCAACCAAGGGGCACGGCATGAGCATTGTCCATCATCTGGGGCAGTTAAGTCAAGATTCAAGGAATCTCTCAAAATGCCAAATAGCCAGGGGAAAATCTCCATCTGAATCAATTGGGGCATTGGACATGAATTCCAGCAACGAATCTTGCATGATCAAACGAAGATCTTCTAGTAGTATGGCAACACAACACTACCGACAGTGACACCTCCCTACATCCTGAGAGCGTGGACATAGTCAGAAAATACCGCGCATGAATAAAGACCCGCTAGGTTGACTGGCCTAGGCAAAAATAAGGGCTTCCCGGCGAACCAAAAGGGTTCGGGCAAAAATTAGGGATGAGAATGAAAATTGTACACCGACTAGTCGAAAACCTGAAAAGGCGGCTTGGGCAAAAAATGGTATCCCGGTGGACTGAAAACCCGAAAGGGCGGTCCAGGCAAAAATTAGGGATCAAAGCATACGACTATGTCTCGTCATCTCGTCACTGGCCTGCCAGAACAAGACTTGTCATTTTGACCGAAAGATACCAAGCACTTCATAGGTGGGGATAATACTCGATCCACAGGGCCTCCGCAGGCACCTTCTCCCGCAGAAATAGGGGCAAAAAAAAGTCTCGATGCAAGCCATCGTCATATTCTTAGCACGCGTCCCAGTAACATTCACTCCCCGCAGAGTAAGACAGTAATGATAGCTCTCCCCAGCTGAGACTTGCAACTATGAATGAATGAATCAGTAATATTCTCCCCAAGCAGAGTTTATCTACCATCAACACTGAAAAGGCTTAATATCCCCGACAGTCTTAATATTCCCCAACAGAGTATAAGAATATTCCCCGGCAGAATACAAGATATCCCCAGTGGAGTTAAAATTTTCCCAACGCAGTCTGAAAAAAAGCTTCCCCAACGGAGTTGAAGCATCATCCCCAGTAGGCTCTGGAAGTTTATCCCCAGTGGAGTACAAAAATAAATCTCCCCAGTCGAGTTCAAAGAATCATTCCCAGCAGAATTCATAGGATTATCCCCCATAAGAGTCTAAAAGGTTATCCCCAGCAAGTCGCAACCGAAAGATCATCCCCAGCGGAGTCCTTTCCTATCCCCAACAAGATTCGATATCACCAGCAATGGTAATTCATCCCGACAGAATTTATCAAGTGGAATCCTCAGCAGAGCATCTCTTCCCCACAGAGTAATCTCCTCATCAGTTTATTCCCCAACAAAGTTATCTTCTCATGCAGGTTTATTCTCCCAATTCCCTTCGTTCACCATCCCCAGCGGAAGCGAAGAATCCAGCTCTATTCTCCATCAACTATCTGGGATTTATTTTCCCCAGCTAAAACATTACACTTCCATACATCATGATACATGCATATACGCATCATACCATATAATCTCATTTATTTTGAGAGCATCATTACTTGATATGTATCATGCATCATGACATTGCATATGACTAACTCTTTACCTTTTCATGGAAAGACGAATCAACAAACACCGTCGACTATTCATATGACTTGGTAGTCCCCTAAAAAAGAAACTACATCTTTGGAAGACTTTTGTCTGGTCCAGTTAAATCGATCCTAAGATTTTTCTGATGCCGATCCAGTCAAAGTTAATCCAAGACCTTCTCTAGTTCTGTCAGATCGACCCTAAGATCTCCCTGATTCGTATTCCAGTTGAAGATATCCCAAGACCTTGTCTGGTCCAGTTAAATCGATCATAAGATTTTTCTGATGCCGATCCAGTCAACGTTAATCCCAGACCTTCTCTGGTTCAATCAGATCGACCCTAAGATCTCCCTGATTCGTATTCCATTTGAAGATATCCCAAGACCTTGTCTGGTCCAGTTAAATCGATCCTAAGATTTTTCTGATGTCGATCCAGTCAAAGTTAATCCAAGACCTTCTCTGGTTCAGTCAGATCGACCCTAAGATCTCCCTGATTCGTATTCCAGTTGAAGATGTTCCAAGACTTTTGTCTGGTCCAGATAAATCGACCCTAAGATTTTTTTGATGCCGATCCAGTCAAAGTTAATCCCAGACCTTCTCTGGTTCAGTCAGATCGACCCTAAGATCTCCCTGATTCGTATTCCAGTTGAAGATATCCCAAGACCTTGTCCGGTCTAGTTAAATTGATCCTAAGATTTTTCTGATGTTGATCCAGTCAAAGTTAATCCAAGACCTTCTCTGGTTCAGTCAGATCGACCCTAAGATCTCCCTGATTCGTATTCCAGATGAAGATGTTCCAAGACTTTTGTCTGGTCCAGATAAATCGACCCTAAGATTTTTCTGATACCGATCCAGTCAAAGTTAATCCAAGACTTTCTCTGGTTCAGTCAGATCGACCCTAAGATCTCCCTGATTCGTATTCTAGTGGAAGATGTTCCAAGACTTTTGTCTGGTCCAGTTAAATCGATCCTAAGATTTTTCTGATGCCGATCCAGTCAAAGTTAATCCAAGACCTTCTCTGGTTCAGTTAGATTGACCCTAAGATCTCCCTGATTCGTATTCCAGTTGAAGATATTCCAAGATTTTTGTCTAGTCCAGTTAAATCGATCCTAAGATTTTTTTGATGCCGATCTAGTCAAAGTTAATCCAAGACCTTCTCTGGTTCAGTCAGATCGACCCTAAGATCTCCCTGATTCGTTATCCAGTTGAAGATGTTCCAAGTCTTTTGTCGGGTCCAGTTAAATCGATCCTAATATTTTTCTGATGCCGATCTAGTCAAAGTTAATCCAAGACCTTCTCTGGTTCAGTCAGATCGACCCTAATATCTCCCTGATTCGTATTCCAGTTGAAGATGTTCCAAGACTTTTGTCTGGTCCAGTTAAATCGATCCTAAGATTTTTCTGATGCCGATCCAGTCAAAGTTAATCCAAGACCTTCTCTGGGTTCAGTTAGATCGACGATAAGATCTCCCTGATTCCTATTCAAGTAAAAGTTCAGACCACCTGTCAACAGTCTCCAAATGGAATCTGTAAGCCCAGTCCCAACGTCACCAAGATGATACCACTTCATGCGAGTGCAAATTTCTGGGCACTCTAGTGTTCAATCATCTTCCACCTTCGGACCACGAAAGGCCCGAAAGCCAATCTATATCCTCAGGTTTAAGAAGATTGAACAGGGGCAGCTGTTGTACCCCAAAATTTACCCTCCCATATTTCTCAAAACATTGCAAGAAAAATCTCCAAGTGGCTCAAGATTGCTCAAGAGTTGGACAGTCAAGCTATCTCCTAAGGCAGTCAATTCCAAGTTAAGGTTTTGTGTTACATCAAGATCCTTGAATCCAAATGACCTCAAGTTCTCCCAAATGTCCTATTATTCTCTCAAGATCATCTGTGCCAAATTTCAAGCCTTGCAGAGGAAGTTTGCTCAGTCAATTGCTCAAAGGGTCCAAAAATCGACTATGCTAGGGCAAAAGTCAACTGTGACCCAAATACAGTCAAACTTCAATTTTTTTTGTCAACATTCTCCTTTTGAAGTATATTCCATCATTTGATCAAGGTTTGAGCATGATTCATCAAGGATTGCTCAAAATTCATCAAGACTCAAAAGTTGTTAAATTAGGGTTTTGCAGGAAAAGTCAACTCAACTTTGACCAAGCATAACTTCCTCATACTTTATGAGAAATGACCCATCCAAATCTCATTTCGAAGAGGATGCAATTTAATACAATACATATTCATACACCAAGATCAGAAAATGCACTCACAAAAAGTTACAAATTTGGACATTATAGGTCATTTTTAAAAGTCAACAAAAACACCTTTTTTTCCAAAGCTTATAACTTAAGCATGGAATATCAAAATGAGATGAGACCAAAAGGGTTGGTTAGAGGACATCTCAAGCTTTCTAAAAAGTCCAAGAACACCTCCAAAAGTTTAAAATTTAGGAAGTTATTCTTTGTTGAAGTTGGGCATTTTTGCAAAATTGCCAAAAGTCAACTATCCCTAAAACTTCAAATTTTGCCAAATGGACACATTCTTTTCCACTTGATTTGATCTTGTCACATTCCACACGTGTCCTAGCTTCATCCTTGTGACCATTTATCAATTTTATTATTCAATTTGATTTTTTAATGAATTATTTCATTTTAAATCAATTTAAATCAAATAAAATCCAAACATTGATTATTTGATCTCTTTTTGGCTATTTCAGGATTGAATCATCATCATCAAGAGAATCAAATTCGTATCATACATTCCATGTGCAAAAAGATTAGATTTTTGGCAAAATTGGAAAGTTATCAATGGTGAATCAAATCAAATCTCAAGACATCAATGTGTAAGGATTCAAGACCCAAAAGTTGACCTAATACATTGCAGCATACATATACAAGTGAAAGGACACGAATTCAAGGGCTGGAGGCTGTGAAATCATCAAGAACAAAACTTGAAAAAAGGTGAAAAAGTGTGAAACTGAAATCGTTCTTAGAGGCAAATTCAGGAGCAAATCTCAACACTAATCCATTGATGGACAATCACTGAACCTCCTGCAATCAAAAGCAAGCTCTCACGCCCTCTCAAACGCACTGTAAGCCTTGCATTTTACCACCCTGTATTCAAATTTGTAACTCCTATTTCTTGCATATTTGGTACAAATTATAGGCATATTCATAATCCTTGTTCAATTTACAAGCTTTCTGCATTAGCCAATTGCATTTATCTAGCATGTAACCCCATAGCCGAATCTAGGGTTCGTGGATTTTTTTTTGGGCGTTTCTTTTTAAGGCAAAATCAGCCCTATTGATGGACATGGATGTAACCAGGGGAGGTAGATGAACATGACCATGTGCTTGGAATCAATTTCCATGGCCTAGAATGGATTTTAGGACGCACATACGAATTTAGCTGCGGATGTAAATCCGTAGGTAAATTTACAGGGTTTAACGAAGAAGACGAAGACGTGTCTCCCCCTGGTTGGCCAATTTAAACGATTCGCGCTTTTTTTTAATTTATTTCTGGCATATTATTGTTTTTTTCATATTATATTTTATTCCTAATACACTAACGATAAAAGCGCGTTGGTTGAGTGGTGGAAGCATTGTCCAATAATCAACAGGACCTGGGTTCGAATCCTAGATCCCCCATGCATTTGTTATTATTTTACAACAGGTCATCCAGTGTGAACTCAAGCGCGTGGCCTATCATACAGCCTCACTCAAATGCTTGCCAGATGGCCCCATGCCAGATCTGGTGGTCCAGATGTGATGTCCACCATACGCCCTAGTCAAAGTGTCACGCTGGATTCCAAAAGTCAGCCAGGCCTACATGTTAATGGGCCACAAAATTGCAATTCTCACCCCCTAATCAGGCCCAAACCCTAACTCTTTCTCTTTTGTTTTATTATTTCTTTTTTTTATTTATTGTCATTATTTTATTTTTAACTAACCAATTAAAACTTTTTCTTAATAAAATTCAAAACTAAAAAATATTTTCTTATTTAAATTAAATTTCAGTATTTTTATTTTTGTTAATAAATAGTTATTAAATTAATTTAGTTTTAATTAGGATTAACTTTTAATATATTTTGCAATAATTAAAATTAATTTAGACAAATAGGTTTTATTAACTTTGATCAAATTATTTTTATTTCTTTAAATATCAAAAATCCAAAAATATCATTTTTATTAATTAATTTATTTATTTATTAATTTAATACTTAATCCAATTTAATTTCCTTTTTAATTCAAAAACAAACCAAAAATCTTTTCCTTAACAAAAAGGGTCAAAACCCTAAAAAACTCGCATTCGATTTAATTTCCCGCACGCATGCCGTTTTATTCAATATTGTATCTGTTTCTCGGAATGTAATAGTTTAAATAGGACTTTATTATTTTTATCGCTTTATTTATTTTCCGCATTTTAATTTCAAGGGTTGTTTTTGGCGATGTAAATACCCGACGCCTTGTAATAGTTAGTTTAAATTCCGCAATTTAATTTTCGCAACTTATAAACTGTTAGATGTTTGATAATAGGGAATGCATGACAAGATCGAATGTTTGAACCTAAAGTCAACATAGATAACCACTAACATGTACAAAGATAAGATAAACTGAAAACAACACACTCGCATATGCACACTCTTAGGGTACACCTCACTTGGTTGCCTTCGAACGTGGTCATTGAATATAGGAAGTTTTAGAGGTCGCCCTCTTGTCCAAAGATCACAGTTGCCTCGAAACGGTTGCCTCGGAAAAATGATCTAAGACATTAGGGTTACCACTAAGCCGTCCTAACATTGCTTTAGTGACCGCACGTCCCTTAATCGAATTGACCCTTAAACTCCAACGACGATGCTACCTACTCATTCATAGTGGGATAGCACTGTCTAAAGGACATTAGCACAAATTGATTCTTTTTTTCAAGTAGGTAGATGGTTCTTAGATACATGCTCTTTCAAAAACAAAAACTTTTCACACTTACACTCCTTTTCAAACAAAAACTTCTTCAAACCCACAAACACAAAGAAAAGCAAAATTTTGAAAACACTTTGAGCAAGTACCTAAGAGCCCGTGGATAACCACGGATAGAAAGGGTGCTAACACCTTCCCTTTCTATAATCTACCCCCCGGACCCGAGAAACATCTCGAAAAAGGAATTTTTCTGTGCTTTTTTCCTTTCCTTGTTGGATAAAATAAAAGACGGTGGCGACTCTTGCTTACCGTGACATTTTGCAAAAACAAACGCAAAACGCAAACCAGCATTCCAAAAATAGTCAGTTCTTTCCCACCGTATCACAGGTTGTAATAGTAATTAGGTTTTAATTGCTTTCCTCACCAATTATAATTTGTATCCCCATCCCCTAAATGATGTAATAGCGTAGGATATTTATATTCTGCAATTTATCGCTTTCAAATATAAATGCTAGTAATTAGGGTTTGTATGGCAAGATAAAATCAATCTTAGACAACCCTAATCCAAGACAAAATAATGCATGAATAATACAAGATCATAGTCCCTTGATGATGCTACGAATGTTGCCTTACAAATGATCTTAGTCTCTTAAGAAAAATGCTCAGATATCTTACAACATTGCATTTTTATGACTATACGACGACCCACGCCCGTACCTTTACATCAAAAGATAGGGCTTCTTACCAATCAATAGTAAGATATCAATATCAAAGGAAGCCAGAAATGAACAAAAGACTTTTGAGTAGGTAGAACGTTCTTAGTTGCTTTCTCACAATCCATCTTCAAAACAAACATCTTTTCAAACACACCAAACACTTTCAAAATATGAAATATTTTCAAAAATTCCAACACTTTGTATGCATTCTTATGGAGATGAGAATCATTACAAAGTTTGACTAAACGAAGGCGCTTTTCAAAAATACTTTCAAAACCCACCCCAAACACATTTCAAACAAAGCAATTTCAAAAGTTATCTAGCAAGCAACTAAGAGCCCATAGATAACTATGGATGAAAAGGGTGCTAACACCTTCCCTTTTCATAATCTACCCCCCGGACTTAAGAAAATATATCAAAGTTCTTTCCTATTCTTTTCACCCTTTCCTTATTGGATAAAATAAAAGTCGATGGTGACTCTTGCTATCCGTAATAATTGCAATCAAATGCAAAACACCCAAGTCAGCTCTCCCACTGTATTACATAACTGGCGACTCTGTTGGGGAGACTTAAAAGTGGTGTTACCTTAGAGACTAGATCACCTTTAAATGCTTTCATTGTATAACTTGTTTGCTTTATATTTCGGGTCCTTGTTTAGGTTTTGAATTGATCCTCTACCCGGATCAGGGGAACATCATTAGGTAAGTAGCAATAGATTGTTGAAATTGTACAGTGTAGACAGATATGGTTGAAGTAATGGCTACATTAGTGTGACATATTTGTTGGTACCGATATCCCTTGTGTTGAATCTAGGAGAATACGGGGCCGCTGAGCGGTGTCATAAAGCACTAACTGACCTTAAAACCTTTAATTGAACAACTTGTCCATTAGGAAGTAGTGAGATAGCCGGTTTTGTTGGAAAGCTGAAAATTGGTTGATACTCGATACTACGCTCATTGAGATCAGACTTTTGGAATATTTTGGCTGCAAGAAAAGATTGATTATGATAAAAAAAAATGCCCAATGAAGAAAGATCAATGATATTTAGATTCCCTAGAACCCGATTACTTTGTAGGATAGGTTAAACCAACTAAACTTCAAGAGGGTATTTACCTATGAAACCCATGCAAGCCTAAACCTAAGGTTTTTGTGTGCTTTGTTTGTGATTATTATTCATAGCATCATAAACATCATAACATCATAAGCATTCTCACTAACCATTTCAAGAATTTAACAATTTATCTTTGTTCTGTTTTGTAGGTCATGACTTCCGCTCGTAGGAATACCATCTGAATTAACTTCGTGAAAGTGCATCCCAACTTCAAGAGTTAGCATCAAGAATTCCTGGAGATTCTCCCTTCACCAAGAAATATGGTCGACTTCTCAACTTGGCTACCTCAAACTTCCAAGAATAAATGATGTGTGTGGTTTTCCAATTCTTTGATCATATGCATCACTGCTTCACCTTTCCCGACTCCCAATTGGTGCCTACATTAGAAGAATTCTCTCAATTGTTAGGAGTGGCTGTGTTGGATCAAATACCATTCACCGGTTTAGAAGATACTCCAAAGCCTGAAGTGATTGCCAAGGCCTTGCATCTGAGGAGATCTGACATTGTGGAAAATTGGGAGACAAGAAGTGGAGTTAAGGGTTTCTTAGCATAATTTATGTTGGAGAAGGCTTGTGTGTTCTGGGAAGATATGGATTTTCAAGCTTTTGAGGATGTCTTGGCCCTTATAATCTATGGTTTGGTTCTATTTCCCAATCTGGACCAACTCATAGATGTGAATGCCATCAAGGTTTCTCTCTCTCGTAATCCCATACCTACTTTGCTTGGAGACATTCTACATTGTTTCCACACTCGCACCATGAAGAAAAGGGGTACTCTTTTGTGTTGCATTCCATTACTCTCTAGGTGGTTTATTTAGCACCTACCCTGATCAACTTTGAAGAATGAGAAAGGCTTGACATGGTCTCAAAGGTTAATGTCACTCACACACTCTGATATTCATTGGTGTTCTCGATCCTTGGAGGACATTACTATCATCGACCGTTGTGGGGAATTCCCTAATGTACCTCTTCTTGGAATTAGGGGAGGTATTACCTACAACCCTTGTTTGGCTTTACGACAGTTTGGGTATGCATGAAGAGATGGTCCCCATGATGCGCTCATCCAAGGTTTGGTATTCGATTACGAGGGCAACGACCAAGGTTATCGTTAAAGGTTCATACGAGTTTGGAGAATGATAAACAAAGGGAGTAGCAAGACATTGGGACATAAGAATTCCACCTCCCTTGAGTCTTACCTTAAGTGGGTATGAACTTGTGATCAAAGTTTCGTAATGCCTTACCCCGCCATCTTACCAATCATCATGCAGCATGTTGCTAAAGGAGATGTTCCATATACTGTCCTTTATCCTGATATGCCTACTTCTCTTGAAGATTTGCAAAGAGCTTGGATTCAGCTAAAAGGGGAGCGAGACACCTTTGAAGCCCAGTTTTATGCAAGCGAGAATAATACATTGGAGCTCATGAGATAAATTCATGAGGAGAGGAGCCTCAATGCCTATATCGCTCCAAAGAGGAAGCATCCATAGGAAATTTGAGCCATTGTTATTGTATTTTAGTTCATTTTGTTTATTTTGTTTCAATGTAAGCCCAAGAGGCATTTTGTAATAAATTTGAACTTATTAATACAATTAATGTTTGTTCCCTTTTGTCTAAACAAATTTAAATCTTCTAAGTACTTGAAATCATTCGCATACGCACTTTCATGCATCATAACATAAACAGGTTTTCCATAATAGGTTTCCTTATCTTTCTAATGTTTACTTTAGTAAGATGGATATCAAACAAACAATGAAGGACTTGCAAGCACAGAATTCTCAGTTCCAAGAGACCTTGCTGACCCTGGCTAAGGGGCAACAAGAGCTGATGACTATGCTAGTAGCCAAGAAGAAAACCAAAAAGAAGGCATTCATCAACATGGGTAAGAGGTTCAAAGGTTCAGTTCGTCAGGTACAGATAGTCGAAGATTTGTATGAGGAGGACAAAAATCAAGACGAAGAGGCAAGGAGCACCCGTGCTGGGGGTGCCAATAATCAAGCTTCCAAAGATGAAGATTACTTTGATGAGAAATATCCTCATGCTAAGGATAAATACAAGAAGTTGGAGGATAGACTAAAGGTTTTTGAAATTCAAGCCATACCTGGTTTGCATTTTGGTGAGATGGGCTTAGTACCTGGGGTCATCATTCCCCATAAGTTTAAAATACTGTTCTTCGCCAAGTATGACGGGGTTTCCTGCCCAAAACTTCATCTAAGGTCTTATGTGCGCAAGATACAACCATACACTACCGATAAAAAGCTCTGGGTCCATTTCTTCCAAGAGAGTATGGCTGAGACTCAACTAGAATGGTTCTATCAATTGGAGGGTTCCCGCATCCACACATGGGAAGATCTAGCCACTACTTTTTATCATCAGTATCAATACAATGTCGATCTGGAACCAACCAGAGTCCAACTTCAAGGTATGACAATGGGTACTAATGAGGGGTTTAAAGAGTACGCACAAAAGTGGAGGGATCTCGCTGGTAGGGTCCAACCACCACTAACTGATAGAGAACTATTTGACATGTTCATGGGTACATTAACTAGACCATTCTTCAACCTATTTATTGGGAGTTCTTCATCTGGTTTCACCGAGTTGATACTAATTGGTGAAAGGGTAGAAAATGGCATTAAGAGTGGGAAAATTCCCATGACATCTGCTTCCTCATCCAACACTGTAAAGAAGCCCTTCATTGGAAAGAAGGAAACAAATGATGTGTATGGGGAAAGGGCCCTACCAAGAGGGACCCCTGATCCTCTGTTAATGTTGTGTTAATCTCCAACCCTCCATCTGCTCAAAGACAATCATCCAACAATCAACGATCTGAATTTTCTCGAAGACAATTCACGAGAATAAGCATGTCACTGTCCCAAGCCTTACAACATCTATTGAATGCCTACTTAGTGAAATTGCGCAATCCACCATCCAATCCAGACATTTCATCACCTAAGTACAATCCAAATGCCAAGTGCGCGTATCATTCCAACAGCCATGGGCATGAAACTGATCAATGTTGGGCTCTGAAGAATAAGATTCAAGATCTGACAGATAATAAAATAATTGAATTTGATCCTCATGCTACTCCAAATGTGATAACCGCACCAATGCCGAACCATGGCAAAGGTGTTAATGCAATTGATGATACTACTTTTGTTTCCTCCATTGAGGATTTAACAACTCCGTTAACTATTGTGAAGGGTAATTTGCTGAGAGCTGGGGTGTTCCATGGTTGTTCTAAAGATTGTGTTTATTGTTGTAAACAAGTAAATGGGTGCAAGCGGCTGAAGGAAGGTGTGCAATTCGTGATAAATAGCCGCGAAATTCTGTTTGAGAAAATTCCACCATCAAAAGTTTAACCAACAAAGCTGAAGACCTGTCCATAATTACAATTTCCAGCAAGCCTTTTTGGATCCCCTCAAAGGGTCCAATTAGAATTTCAAATGAGCCAACCATTTCTCCTTTAATAATCACTGTCGTTGGGCCTATTCCATACTCCTCTGACAAATCAGTTCCATGGAACTATGGTGCTGAGGTTTATTATCATGGGATAAAACCAGATTCTTGGATCAACAAAAACGACGCTGATGTTACTAATATTGCAGGTTCTAGTAAGGTAACAAGAACATGGAGGATCTTTTCCCCTGATATTTCACCGACCATTACTACAACAACTCTCGTCCGTATAACTAATGACAAGTCTAGTGCCAACACTAGAGGCAAAGAGAAAGAAGGCGATCCTTCTGGGATAGAGGCACCTACCAAAGATACTAATTCTAAAGAACCCTCATCTCGAGAGATGGAGGAAATCCTGAAAATCATAAAGAAGAGTGACTTCAAAATAGTTGAGAAACTAGGGCAAACCCCCTCCAAAATCTCCATGATGTCATTGTTACTCTGTTCAGAAGCTCATGCCCAAGCTTTAATCAAGTTCTTGAAGAAATCCCATGTGCCCCAAGAAACCACAGCTGACCAGTTTGAGAATTGTGTAGCAAGTTTAACGGCTGACAATAGATTAGGGTTCTCCGATGCTGATTTGACTCATATGGGAAGGAACCACAACAAAGCATTGCATTTATCTATTGAATGCAAGGGAACTACCCTAGCTCATGTCTTTATTGATAATGGCTCATCTCTAAATGTGTTACCCAAAGGTGCTTTGGACCGACTAGATTGTGAAGGACTGGTATTGAAGCCAAGCGATGTTGTTGTAAGGGCTTTCGATGGGTCTAAAAGGATGGTTCATGGAGAGGTGGATCTCCCAATTAAAGTTGGATCGCATATTTTCAAATCTACCTTTTATATAATGGACATACGTCCCGCCTACTCTTGTTTTCTTGGGTGCTCTTGGATCCATGGGGCAGGGACAATAACATCCACCCTTCATCAAAAATTAAAATATCCAGTCAAAGAGAAGATCATTAATGTTTGCGGCGAAGAAGAATTTATGGTGAGCCACCTCAATTCCTTCAAGTATGTGGAAATGGATGGTGAGTTCATGGAGACTCCATGCTAGGCTTTCGAAGTTGTTTCTCCTATGGTTGCCGCCACCAAAATCTCCTCTAACATATCAAAAGCTGATGAAGTTGTACCAAGAATGGTCTCACTTAAGGATGCCCGTGCCGTGGTCGAAGATGGAAACTGTACTATCTGGGGACAACTTCCTGACATTCCATTTAAAGCATACAAATTTAGGTTAGGGTTCACCATCAAAGCTCAGAAAGAGGTCAGGCGCGCTCACGTGGGAAAACCACCTCTCCGCATCGGAAATCATGAATTAAATGTTGTCGAAGACTCTAATGATGAATGCACTTTTGAAGAATGGATCTACCCTACTGCCAGAGGAAAGCTCAACAACTGGAATGCAAAGAACTTCACTCACATCTCCTTCATTGAGGAGTAATTGCAGTTTATTGTTTTCTGTCAAGTCAAGAACTTTTGTCTGTAATTTTAAATTCCAAACAATGACTTTTAAGCCATGTCCCTTGCCTGGGGCACTATGGTCTATTTGTTAAGGGTTTTGTTCATTTATCATATGATCATTTAATATAAACCATTGGACCTTTTGCATTCAAATTTTGTGTTCACTGTCTTTCCTTTTCTTTATTGCATTTTTCAATAGCCATGTGCCTTACATGCACACACACACACACACTTGCAGATCCCCATCCACTCCGGATCTCATGGCCAACGACTATACTATTACCAGTTATGACTTTGAACATCCAATTAACCAAGCCAAAGACGAAGGTGAGGAAGATTGTGAAATACCAGGGGAACTAGCCATACTTCTGATGCAAGAGGAGAAATCTATTCAACCTCATGAAGATCTAGTCGAAATTATCAACCTAGGAACCGAGACAGACAATAAAGAAGTCAAGATAGACTCCAACCTAGAAGATGGTATCAAGAGAAGATTGGTTCATATGTTACATGACTATGTTGAAGTGTTTTCCTGGTCATATTAAGATATGCCAGGGTTGGATACCGATATTGTGGTTCATCGCCTGCCAATGAAGGAAGATTGTCCCACTGTTAAGCAAAAGGTTCGTCGCAAGCGGCCTGACATGTCTAAAAAGATAAAAGCTGAAGTGATGAAACAATTTGATGTATGTTTCCTAGCTGTGACATCTTATCCTCAACGGGTCGCGTACGTGGTCCCCGTTCCAAAGAAAGATGGAAAGGTTCGTATGTGTGTAGATTATAAGGATCTGAATAGGGCAAGACCCAAAGATGATTTCCCTCTACCTCATATTGACGTCTTAGTTGACAACACCACTCAACATAAAGTATTCTCCTTCATGGATGGATTTTCTGGCTACAACCAAATTAAGATGGCTCCCGAAGACATGGAAAATACCACCTTGTTACACAATGGGGCACCTTTTGTTACAAGGTCATTCCGTACGGATTAAAGAATGCAGGGGAAACATATCAAAGAGCTATGGTAGCTTTGTTTCATGATATGATCCATCATGAGATAGAGGTCTATATGGATGATATGATTTCAAGGTCGCAAACTGAAGAAGAGAATCTCGATCACCTACACAAGCTATTTGAGAGGTTGAAGAAGTAAAAGTTGAGGTTGAACCCTAATAAGTGCACATTCGGAGTAAGGTCTGAAAGCTTCTAGGTTTTGTTGTCACTGGTAAAGGCATCGAAGTTGATCCTGCAAAGGTAAAAGCCATTCAAGAAATGCCAGTTCCCCATTCTGAAAAGAAGGTTAAAGGATTCTTGGGTCGTGTTAACTACATTGCCCGCTTCATATCTCACTTAACTGCTACTTGTGAGCTAATCTTCAAATTCCTGAAGAAAGACCAAGTAGTCAAATGGAACGATGACTGCCAAGCTGCCTTTGATAAGATCAAGGAATATTTGCAAGAACCTCATATCCTTATGCATCCAGTGGAAGGAAGACCATTGATTATGTACTTGACTGTGATAGATAATTCTATGGGGTGTGTGTTAGGCCAACATGACGAGTCTGGCCTAAAAGAGCATGCAATATACTACCTGAGAAAAAATTTACCGACTGTGAAACCAGATATTCATTGCTCGAGAAAACTTGATGCGCTCTGGCATGGGCTGCTCCTCGTCTAAGACAATATATGTTGACTAACATCACTTTATTGATTTCTAAGATGGACCCTATCAAGTACATCTTCGATAAGCTTGCTCTCTCCGGACTGATAGCTAGATGGAAAATGATTCTGACTGAATACAATATTCAATATACAACATAAAAGTCCATCAAAGGAAGTGTATTGGCATATCATTTGGCCCATCAAGTTGTTGATGATTATCAATCTATGAATTTTGACTTCCCGGATGAGAATATCATGTTAGTGACTGACTGTGCAAAACCTGGACTGTATGACAGACCTGAACAAGGATCCCGATGGACTATGGTTTTTGATGGAGCTTCCAACGCTCAGGGAAATGGAATTGGTGTTGTGATAATTTCTCCTAAAGGTTGTCACACTCCTTTCACTGCTAGACTGTGCTTCAATTGTACGAATAACATGCTTGAGTACGAGGTGTGCATCTTGGGTTTGAAGGCTGCCATTGACTTAAGGATCAAGCATTTGGATGTATTCGGAGACTCTGCTCTAGTGATTAGCCATGTAAAAGGAGAATGGGACATTAAACAACCTAACCTGATTCCTTACAAGGAGCTTGTGTTAACTCTAATTCCATGTTTCGAAGAGATCACCTTTGAAAATTTCCCTAGAGAAGAAAATTAGTCGGCTGATGCCTTAACAACAATGTCTTCCATGTTCAAAGTCAAATGGGACAACTAAGCTCCTATGATCATAATTAAGAGATTTGACGAACCTGCACGCTGCTATGAGATTTACACTAACAAAGAGAAACCATGGTACCATGAGGTGAGGAGATATCTTGAGGCACGGGAATATCCTGAAGGAGCTTCCATCAATGATAAGAAATTCATACGAATATTTTTAGCCAAATTCTTTATAAAAACAAAATCCTATACAAGGGCAACCATGATTCTACTCTACTCCGATGTATGGAAAAGAAGGAGGCAGAGAAAATTATGGAAGACATGCATGATGGCCTCTTTGGAACCCACTCTAGTGGACACACTATGGCCAAGAAAATCCGGAGAGCTGGTTACTATTGGTCCATAATGGAAACTAATTGTCATCATCACTCAAGGACTTGCCATAAATGTCAAATCAATGCTGACAAGGTCCATGTACCTCATATTCCTCTAAATGTCATGACTGCTCCGTGGCCGTTTTCAATGTGGGGCATTGACATGATTGGGGAGATCAAACCTACTTCCTCCAATGGACATAGTTTCATCCTTGTTGCCATTAATTACTTTACCAAGTGGGTCGAAGCTGCCTCATATGCCTCAGTTACCAAGAACGTTATAGCCAGGTTTATCAAGAATAACCTCATCTGCCGTTATGGTATCCCCGAAAGATTCATCACTGACAATGGAACCAACCTCAACAATGCCATAATTATGGAACTTTGTACTCAGTTCAAAATCAAGCATCACAATTCTTCTCCGTGCAGACCCAAGATGAATGGCATAGTGGAAGCTACCAATAAAAATATCAAGAAGATTATGCAAAAGATGGTGGTAACATATAAAGACTGGCATAAGATGTTACCATTTGCTCTCCATGGCTATCGTACTTCAGCTTGAACATCAACTGGGGCAACCCCGTTCTCCTTGGTCTATGGCATGGAAGTTGTCCTCCCTGTCGAAGTTCAGATTCTCTCTCTAAGGATAATAATGGAAGCATATTTAGGTGAAGACGAATGGATTCAGACTAGGTTGGATCAGTTGAACTTGATTGACGAGAAGCGACTGGCTGCTGTTTGTCATGGTCAGATGTACCAAAAATGTATGATCAAGGCTTTCAACAAAAAGATCAAGCCTTGAGTATATCAGACTACCGACTTGGTAATAAAGCGCACCATTCTTCCACAAGGCGACCCCAGGAGAAAATGGACTCCCACTTACAAAGGACCATTTGTTGTAAAGAAAGTTTTCTCTGGTGGTGTCATGATGCTGACTACTATGGATGGCGAAGAATTCCCACATCCTGTGAACACGGACATAGTTAAAAAATACTACGCGTAAAATGACCCGCTAGGTTGATACATGTTGTACCCTAAATTTTCCCTCTCTTTTATCAAGGCATTCCTCACAAAGATTTCCAAAAGATAAAGTTTTGACAAGTGCAAAGCAGACAAAAAGGGTGTGCAGATGCAGGTAACTATGTTGAATTCAAAATCTGGTTTAGGCTACATGACTGATCGAAAGGAATGGTTGGCATATTTGTACAAATAGAAGAAGAAGCTTCAATTTCCCAAGCTTCGGTTGGACTTTGGCCTCCTTGAAGTTTGCTTCGATTTCACAAAGCTTCGACTGGGCATTGGCTTCCTTTGAGCAACCTGCTTAGAATGGTACATTCAGATAAATATGGTCCATTCAAAGAACATGCATTTGGATCATTCGAAGGACATACAATATGGTCCACTCGAAGAACATGCATTTGGACCATTCAAAGGACATACAATATGGTCCATTTGAAGAACATGCATTTGGCCCATTCGAAGGACATACAATATGGTCCACTCGAAGAACATGCATTTGGACCATTCGAAGGACATACAATTGGTCCATTCAAAGAACATGCATTTGGACCATTAGAAGGACATACAATATGGTCCATTTGAAGAACATGCATTTGGACCATTCGAAGGACATACAATATGGTTCATTCGAAGAACATGCATTTGGACCATTCGAAGGACATACAATTGGTTCATTCGAAGGACATAAAATTGGTCCATTCGAAGGACATACAATGAGTCCATTCTAAGAACACACAATTGGTGTTTTGTATTTTGATGAGTCTGGTCGAAGGCTGCTGAACAAAGTCCTATATGTTGTCAAGCCCAAGTATGTTGTACTACTATGAAACAGTCTTGTACCAAGCTGACACAACACTCTAAAACTACTGCAAAGCAGTCCTGCTATGCTGCTCCTAATTTGCACCAAACTAGCATATAAGAGTTGTACCTCGAAATCTATGAAAATAGCATACCCAAATTGTTCAAATTTCATTTGTTTTCCCCCCCAAATCTCAGCCAAACTTTATCTATAAATAAGTTGTTTCTACAACATCTAAAGGGGGCATGGAGGTGGATTTTCAGAGGGCTTTTTGACAAACAAAGAGAGGCTTTTTGGCAAGGCAGAGAGAGAATAAAAGAAGAAAAAAAGAGAGGAGAGAACACTTAAAACACTCTTAAACCTAGAACCAAATAATACAATACCTCTGTTTGTTCTCTCTTTCGAATCCAAGCTTTCCTATCCTTCAAACTCAAGTTCCTTCCTTCGAATTCAAGAATATTCAGGGCAGCAACTCAAAGTTCAAAACACAAACTCCATATTTAAGGTAAGTCTTCCTGACTTTAAACCTTTATATTCAAGCATCATTGATAACTTTTTGTTTGTTTTTGTTTCTACCCTTTTCTTTGTTTTCCTTTATTGTTAAGAACTAATCTGTACAGACCATAAAATAATATTGGAGTAAAAATAAAAACATGGTTCGACACAAAGCCTTAAGCTTCAAATACACTGCTTCATAGTCCCAAACGAAAGAAAACAAAAAAAGGTGTGAATTGAAGGGTGTATGCTTCGATACACACTGACTTGCAGGACCAAACGAAAGAAAACAAAAAAGGTGTGAATTGAAGGGTGTATGCTTCGATACATACTGACTTTAAGGCCCAAACGAAATAAGACAAAAGGGGTGTGTGTGAATCTAAGGATAAATGCTTCAAACGTGCTGCATGAATCGAAAGACTTGTCCTTTCTCTCTTTTGTGCTATTTTTTTTGTCTTTATATTTTCTTTACATTTTCTTTCTATTCAACATGGTTGTAATAATTAGGACTTTTATTGCTTTCCAACCCCCATTTGTACATTTGTATCCCCATCACCTAATGATGTAATAGCTTAGGAATTTAATTTCCACAATTTACCGCTTTAATATAAATTATTCGTAATTAGGGTGTGTATGGCAAGATAAAATCAACCGTTAGAAAACCCTAATTTCAAAGACAAAATACACACAATCAAACACACTATTCACACGTGCACCTCTAGGGTAATCTCACTTGTTTCCTAGAAAAATAGTCATGTCCCTCGAATATGGGTGTTTTAGCAAAGACCCTTGATAAAAAGATCGTAGTCCCTCGATGTTGCCTCCGGTAAACGATCCAGTCCCTTACGAAAATTGCTAAAACGTCTCGTAAGTTGCCTTATATGACTATACGATGACCCACGCATGTTCCTTCACATCCAATGATGGGGCTTCTTACCAATCAATGGTAAGATAGAAACATCTAAAGGAGGAGGAAAAGAACAAAGACCTTTGAGTAGGTAGGACGCTCGTAGTTGCTTATTTGCAAACTAAAACCATTTCCACACTTACACTTTCAAAACATCTTCAAAAAAAACATCTCTTTAAACTATTTTCAAAACCAACACTTTGTATGAATTCTTATATAGATGAGAATCATTACAAAGTTAGCCGCAAAAAAGGCATTTTGCAAAAAAATTTCAAACTTACACCCGTCACAAAGCACTTTTTCAAACAAAGAATTTTCATGTGATCTAACAAGCAACTAAGAGCCCGTAGATAACTATGGATGAAAAGGATGCTAATACCTTCTGTTGTACCCCAAAATTTGCCCTCTCATTTCTCAAAGGATCAACCCAGACCCTCAGGTTTTCTTCCATCCAATTTCAAGCCATGAATTACAAATTTTCCAAGAAAGCCATTCACAAGGGCAAAATGGTCATTTGCACACTAAAAAAGTCAAACTTTTACTTTTGGATCAAAATCAAGCTTCAAGAATCATATTTCGTTAGGACACGTTGAAATATGAAGTTTGTTTCACCAAGAAATTCAAAAGTCAAAATTCTAAATACTTAGAATTTTTTCTAAGTGTTTAAGGAATATGACAAGCTCAGAACTTCGGATCAGTATCACCTGTAAGCTGATTCTGGCAGAACTTTTGACACAAAAGTTATAGATTTCAATAAGATCTAAAACATTGCCGAACAGAACTTCCCCTAGAAATGCTGGAATTTCAAGTTATAAATGTTCAAAGACACGTCCATGAAAACTAAAGCGTTTAGCAAATTCTGGACACTTTCAAGACAGAGTTTGGTCAGAATTTCTGGGCAAATTTTCACAAAGGTTTGGTCAGAGTTTGCAAGGGTAATTCAAAGAAGGTTACAAAGCATGCTGCAAGCTTCCTGGAAGGTCTGAGAGCTCCTTCAGAACATGTTGAAGCAAAGGGATTTAAGGATCAGAAGTTGGATGTCTATTCTAAGTCACGTTGAAGCTGAACTTCTGATCCAGAACTAAGCAATGATGCAGAATATCACGTTGCAAGATTTCTGGATTGATCAATCTCATCATCATTTAATGCTCACAACCACTTATGGGTCTTTGTTCAAAGGGTTTCTCCATGTGTGGCATAGAAGTACCTTCACTGTCTTGGAAAAGCAAACTCTTGTACAAAAGTGTGCTAGGTCCATGCGTTAATTTTGCTTTGGAAGTTGCCTTTCCTTAATTCTTGCTTACAATTCTAGCTTAGGCGCTGCTAAGGCTACTAACCACCATACTTGTTTCAAACAGCAAGGCAGCACCCTAGCATGTGATGGTTGCACTCTCCAAGCTACAATATCTTTTCTTATAAATTGAAAGTCATTGGCCATTGTAAAAGGGTCGAAAATTTGAGAAAGAAAAACCTTGAACCCCTGCAAAAATTCCAAGAGTCCAAAAACTGCAAACACAAACTACAAAAAAAAACCTGTTAACTTTTGATTCCTTGCATTCAAACTTCATTTGTTCTCGAGTGTTTCTTAACTAAAAACTATCCACACAGTTCCTGACTCATATATTAGAAGTTATCCTAACTTCTGTATCCATACTGCAATACACTCTCCATCCATCTTCACCTCAAAGAAGTCAGAACATCACCCCTTGGCTGTTCCAGAAATTGAAAACTTCCAACCACCTGGGTACGTGAAGAAGTTTCTCATAACATCACCAGAGTTCAGGACCAACCTCCAGTTCACAGAATCTTTTCCAGCTGCAAGGTAAGATTCTGCTGACTCTCATCATATTACTTAGGCATTGTCAGATTTTGCATGTTTAAAATACAATATAGATATTCTGGTTCTGATGATGTATATATTATAAGATTTCATGCATCCTCCTGCCTAAGTAGAGGGAATTCCGGTTCAGAACTTCATGAAGAAATTAGGACTCAGAATTAGGATTAGCAAATTCACGTTTGCTTCTGATCTATATTGTTGATATCCTTTGCTTCTGAAACATTATGAAACTTGTCATAATTTTTATATACGTAACTTCTGTTCTGTTAAGAAATGACTAAGTTGTAGATGTTCTGACTAGCATGGAGAGGGAGATGAAGTTCTGTCAGTAGCATCATAATTTATGAAAACTTCTTTGTTCCCAGTGGATCCAGAACTTCTGACTTTCCCTATTTCTGTTAATGTTGTTTCTGTTTGTGTAGTAAACTAGAGTCAGAGCTTATGACCTCTTCTTTTCAGCATTTGCGTTGATTCTGTCTTTCTTCTCCTTTTTTTTACCATCACTTTTATTTTATCATTAATCAAAAAACACCAAAAATATTTCATATTCACATATTATAGTTTATTCCTTTCAACACAAAAAGATCAAAAATATTTTCTTAAACCAAACTTATCTCTTTTCTAAAATAAAACAAGTTCATTTCATATTTCCTTGTACATTCTTATCCATTCAATGTGGTTGTAATAGTAACTTAGGATTTAATTTTCAATCCCCATTTGTAAATATGTACACCACATCCCCCTAATGATTGTAATAGTGTAGAATCTTTATTTTCCGCACGTTTATTGCTTTCATATATTGTTAGTAATTAGTGTGTGTATGGTAAGACTAAAACCAATGTTTAGAAAACCCTAATTCAAGATAAAATTATGCATGCAATCAAATACACTTGCACACTAGCACCCTTAAGGTTAACTCCACTTGTTGCCTAAAAATGGTCATGTTACGCATGTGAGGTGTCTTAGCAAAACCAATCAAAATACAAGATCATAGTCCCTCGATGACGCTATTCAAAGTTGCCTTACAAATGATTTTAGTCCCTAAAAGAAAATGCTAAGACACCTTGCAACATTGCTTTCTATGACTATGCAAAACGTCCCAACGTTCGTCCCTTCACATCCAACGATGGGGTTTCTTACCAAAACAATGGTAAGATAGCAACATCTAAAGGAAGAGGAAAAGAACACCTAAGACCTTTTGAGTAGGTAGATTCGCTCCTAGTTGCTTGCTTGCTTACAACAAAAACATTATACCGATACTCTCACTTTGAAACATTTTCAAAGGACAACACTTTGTATACATTCTTATAGAGACGAGAATCATTACAAAGTCACATTTTCAAAATCATTTTCAAAAACACATTCCACGAACACCTCTTTGAACTATTTTCAAAACAACACTTTGTATGCACTTTTATAGAGACGAGAATCATTACAAAGTTGCATTTTCAAAATACTTTCAAAACCCACATCACAAAGCACATTCAAACAAAAGCAAGTGATCTAGCAAGCAACTAGGAGCCCATGGAAAACCTTGGATGAAAAGGTTGCTAATACCTTCCTTTTTCATAATCTACCCCCCGAACTCAAGAAACAATATCTAAAGGTCTTTCCTGTGCTTTTTCACCTTTCCTTTTTTTGGATAAAAGAAAAGTCGGTGGCGAGTCTTGCTAAACCACAACATTTGTAAACACAAACGCAAACAATCAAGTCAGTTCTCCCACCATATCACACCTTCCCTTTTCATAACCTACCCCCTGAACTCAAGAAAACATCTCTAAAGGTCTTTCATGTTCTTTTCACCCTTTCCTTTATTGGATAAAAGAAAATTCGGTGGCAACTCTTGCTATCTACAACAATTGCGATCAAACACGAAATACCCAAGTCAGTTCTCCCACCGTATTATAGAACTAGTGACTCTGCTGGGGACTAATTCTTAATAGTGGAGTTACCTTAGAGCTAGATCACCTTTATAAATGCTTTCCTTGTTTGACTTGCTTACTTTACATTTTGGGTTTTTTCTTGGGTTATTGTTAAAGATCCTACACCCGAATCTGGGGCACATTTTTAGGTAAGTAGTAATAAATCATGGAGGCTGTACGGCATAGACCGATATGGACGAAGTGATAACTATGTTAGCGTGATACTCTGGCTTGTACTAATGTTCCTTGAGTCAGTCAAGGATAATATTAGGCTTCCTTAGTGTCATTAAGCACTAATTGACCTTTATAACCTTTAATTGACTCATCCTAAGCGATTAGAAAGTAGTCAGATGGCCGGCTTTGGTTCTGACCGAAGATTGGTTAATACTTGATGCTACACTCATTAAGATTGGACTTTTGGGATATTTTGGCCGCAATACTTTGGTGCTTGAGCTAAAACAATGCCTAAAAGAAAGGTCAGTGATATGAGACTCCTTAGAACCCGATTACTTTCTAGGACAGGTCGAGCAACCTAAACTTCAAGAGGGTACTTACCGATAAAACTCCATGCAAGCCTAAACCTAAGGACTTGTCTGCTTTGTTGTATATGATTATTTGTACATAAAGACTTGTTTACTCTGTTCACTTGTACATAACATCATAACATCATAACATCATACCATATCATTTCCACTGACCATTTCAAGGATCTCAAGGGCCTATGATGCAGGGTCATGATGAACAAGACGTCTATCAAGGGGCAAGAGGATTTATTTTCCTCTAACCAAACATCGTCAAAGACCAAAGCGATTACTTGAGTCAAGGGCTATGACCCACTTGACATGGTGAGCTTGATTCTCATGGAAAGACATCTAACGATACGAAGTTCTCCAATCAAAGTTGTGATCAAAGTTCAACTTCTAACAACTTCTTGTGGTAACCCCGCGAGATCCTTGAAAACATTACATCCATGTATCATGCATCATATCATGACAGGTTTTCCCCACACATGTTTCTCATCTGCTTACTGTTTATTTTAGTAGAGATGGCTCTCGAACAAAATGTTAAGGATCTTCAAGCACATAATGCTCAATTCCAGCATTTGTTCCTGGATCTGGATAAGGGACAAGAGGACCTGAAGACTCTCATTCTCAAATACAAGAAGAAAAAGACAAAGAGACTAGTGGGTATCATGAACATGGGAAGAAGACTCAGAGGACCAGCAAAGCGAGCTCTAGATTTCGCAACTCCGTCAACTGAGGGGGACAATCAGGAAGAGAAGACAAAAGAAGGGGACCACAGTCTGGGGTCTAATGAAGAAGAGGCTGATTATGCTGAAGAGCAATATCCTCCTGCAGACAACAAATACAAATAGCTGGAGGATCGTCTCAACACCATGGAAATTCAGAGAATACCTGGTCTAGATTTCAAAGAATTAGGTTTGGTTTCTGGAGTGGTCATTCCACCAAAATTCAAGGTTCCCTCATTTGCTAAATATGATGGAGTTTCATATCCTAAGCTGTATCTGAGGTCTTATGTTAGGAAGATCCAACCTCACACCGTTGATAGGAATTTGTGGGTGCACTTCTTCCAAGAAAGTTTATCGGGGACTCAATTGGAATGGTTCTATCAGCTGGAGGGAACCAACATCCACAACTGGGAGGATCTGACTGTTACTTTCTATAGGCAATACCAATACAATGCTGACCTCTCTCCAACCCATACACAACTTTGAAGCATGTCTATGGGTTCTAGTGAGGGCTTCAAAGATTATACCCAGAAGTGGAGAGATCTTGCAGGAAGAATCCAGCCTCCTCTGTCTAATAGAGAGCTGGTAGATATGTTCTTGGGTACTGTAACACAGTGGGAGAAATGACTTGGAATGTTTTTGTGTTTGACCGCAATTGTTGCGGATAGCAAGAGTCGCCACCGACTTTTCTTTTATATAATAAGGAAAGGTTGAAAAGAATAGGAAAAACCTTTCGAGATTATTTCTTGAGTTCGGGGGGTAGGTTATGAAAAGGGAAGGTGTTAGAACCCTTTTCATCCGTAGTTATCTACGGGCTCTCAGTTGCTTGCTAGATCACATGCTTTTGTTTGAAAAATGCGTTTGTGGTGTGGGTTTTGAAAGTATTTTGAAAAATGTCTTTGTAATAGTTCTTGTTTATATAAGAACGCGTACAAAGTGTTTGTCTTTTGAAAATGTTTCAAAATGAAAGTGTTGGTGTATAAAATGTTTTTTTTATGAGCAAGAGAGCAACTAGGAGCAATCTACCTACTCAAAAGGTCTTAAATGTTCTTTTCCTCATCCTTTAGATGTTGCTATCTTACAATTGATTTGGTAAGAAGCCCCATCGTTGGATATGAAGGGACATGCGCGGGTCAATCGTACATTCATATAAGGCAACTTGTGAGACGCTTTAGCAATTCTCGTAAGGGACTAGATCATTTTACCAAAGGCAACATCGAGGGACATCGAGGGACTATGATCTTTTTTATCAAAGGGTCTTTTCTAAAGCGTCCCATATTCGAGGGACATGACTGTTTTTCTGAGGCAATAAGTGGAATTACCCTAAGGGTGCATGTGTGGATATTGTGTTTGATTTGCATGCATTTAGTCTTTGATTAAGGGTTATCTATTTGTTGTTTTTATCTTGCCATACATTCCCTATTTTACTAGCAATTATATGAAAAGGGGTAAACTTGCAGAAATTAAAATCCTACGCTATTGCATCATTAAGGGAATAGGGATACAATTTGCAAATGGGGATGAAACAAGTGTCTAATTATTACAACCATATTGAATAAGTGGACAGTAATGGAGTGTATATATATATATATATATATATATATATATATATATATATATATATATATATATATATATATAATACAGAAATAGTGTAAAAAGCAGGAAAAACTGCATTTTTAACTATTATGTGTCGACACATGCTGTTATGAATCGACACATAATTTTCCTTGCCCCTGCCAAACTAAATCAACTCAGTATGAGTCGATGCATAATGGGATATGTCGACTCATTTTCGGCTTGTGTCGACACATATGCATTTTGTGTCGACTCATGCACCTTCCATCTTTCTGTTTTGGGACCTGGGTAGCAGTATGAGTCGATGCATAAGGCCATGTGTCGACTCATACCCTGTTTTTTCACTTAGAATGAGTCGACCCATGTGGGTATGTGTCGACTCATGTTGAAGTTTTTTTTTGCCTCTATCACCATTCTTTTGCATGTATCAGTCAGTTTTCAACATATAAATGATAAAAATGAACAGCAAGTAAATGATTAACTTCAAGAGTAGTGATTGCTACATCTTATATTCAGAAACAAACCAAAAATGATGAATGGAAAATGCAAGGTTAAGATGACTTACCTTGAAACTTCACTTAGGTTTTGAGTCTGAATACCCTTCAAGATGTTGTGTGGACCTTAATGAAACTCCAAGAAGCTGCTAGACCTCCCTTTATGTTGAAGGTTGTTGAACCAACTCCAAACAGTCAAGTTTGTGTAGTACTGCCTTGTGTTTAGAAGTTCAGAATAAGGGCACTACATAAACTGTTCTTGTGCTTGAACAATATCTATGTGATGCAAATTGTTTTGAGGGTTGTTAGGAGAGTTGGGTTTTATGAATGAGCTGGGTTTTATGAATGAGCAGGTTTTAGCAAAAGTTCTGTTTTTTTCTCTTCTCCTCCTTTTTTCTCAGAAAAAATAAATCCCATATGTCTTATGAAACAACCCCTTTTGTATTCCCTTGATTGAGGTTTAGGAGGGAAACAAAATAAGTTATTTTGAACTATTTTTTCCTACTGCTTTGATACATTTTTCACACAATTTTATTTTGCCATTTAGGTGCAATTTTGTGTCTGTTATGATGTAGGTTGAAGCAGACTGCATAGAGCAGTTTTGGACTGGTTTTCTGGACAGATTTTGGACTGTATAGGACAACATACACAGGTTTTGTGACAGGTTTGTGGTGCAGCATAGCACAAGGTTTTGTAGGACAACAATTGAGCAAGGTTTTGGAGTGTTGTGGCAATGTATTGAAGTAGCATATTTTTTGTTCAGCAATAACTTTGGACAACATAGTTTGCAGCATGAAACAAGTTTGGTTTGTGGAGAAATTTATGCACATTGTATCAAAGACAAAGCATTGCGGCAAGGTGTTGATTCAAAGGAAAAAGTCCAAGCAATACAAAGTTAAGGATTTGTAAACTTGCAAAAATGCCACTTTGTAATAACTTGAATTATTTCTAATATCTTGAACTATTTTTAATTGTAGTGACAAGATGTCGTGAAGCAATTTAACTCAGAAAAATTTCCTAGTCTTGCAAAAGTTGGATTTTTGACTTTCTTCATTTTTGATGATCAAATTTCATATTTTGGATGCCTTGATGAAATATGATTTTTGAGACTCAACTTATGGTCAAAATGTCAAAGTTTGACTTTTTAGTGTACAATTGACTTTTCCCACCAGTTGACCGAATTTTGTCTATCAATCCACTGATCTCAGGAGATGAATTGAAAAACACAATTAGGTTAAAATAACGCGCTCGGATCCTTGAGATCATACTTCCAACCAATAACCCAAGTACTAGGTCAAAAATCAAAGTTTGGTCCTTTTCAGTCAAAATCCTAATTTTGCCCATTTTGGTAATCTGAATGACTTCCTTGGAACACTGTGATCCAAGACTTGAAACTTGATAGAAGCAAACCTGAGGGTCTAGGAGGATCCTTTGAGATATGAGAGGGCAAATTTTGGGGTACAACAGCTGCCTCTGTTCAATCTTCTTAAACATGAAGAGTTAGATTGGCGAATATGCCATTCGTGACTTGAAGGTGAAAGATGATTGAACACTAGAGTGCCTAGAAATTTGCGCTCTGATGATTTTGAGGTTGAGATGTAAGGAATGGGCTTAAAGATGCCATTTGGAGAAATGATGGAGAGCTGACGGAGATGGGCTTATAGATGCCATCCAAAGGTGATTGTTGACAGAAATTAGACTAAGTCTTAAGTTTAACTTCAACTGGGACAAGAATCAGAGTAAACCTTTGGTCGATTTAAAATTGAACCTGGCAGAAGTCTTGAATAATATTTAATTGGGAAGAATCAGAATAAATCTTAGAATGACTTATCTGAACCAGGGAAAGTGTCTATTTGGAAAGTATCAGGATAAACTTGTTGAGAGATTTAAACTGAACCAACAGGGGTCTGGAAAAGAATCAGAATAGATCTTGGAGAGACTTAATCTGAACCAGAGAAGATGTTTGCGGGAAAGAATCAGGATAAACCTTTGAGAGGTTTAAATTGAACCAGCAAAGGTCTGGAAAAGAATCAGAATAAATCTTGGAGCGATTTATCTGAACCAGAGGAGATGTCTGCGGGAAAGAATCAGGATAAATTGTTGAGAGATTTAAATTGAACCAACAGGGGTCTGGGAAAGAATCAGAATAGATCTTGGATATACTTAATCTAAACCAAAGAAGATGTTTGCGGGAAAGAATTAGGATAAACCATTGAGAGGTTTACATTGAACCAACAAAGGTCTGGAAAAGAATCAGAAAAAATCTTGGAGTGATTTATATGAACCAGAGGAGATGTCTGCGGGAAAGAATCGGGATAAACCGTTGAGAGGTTTAAACTGAACCAGCAAGGGTCTTGAAAAGAATCAGAATAAATCTTGGAGCGACTTATCTGAACTAGAGAAGGAATCTACTGGGGAGAGAATCAGGATAAACCATTGAGAGATTTAAACTGAACCAGCAGGGGTCTAGAAAAGAATCAGAATAAATCTTGGAGCGGTTTATCTGAACCAGAGGAGATGTTTGCGAGAAAGAATCGGGATAAACTGTTAAGAGGTTTAAACTGAACTAGCAGGGGTCTGAAAGGAGTATTTGTCATGTAGATAGTCACCCTGGCTTGTTTCGAGAATTGATCTACAATTGATTTGTTCATAGATATTTGTCTTGTCTTGTTGGAAATTGACAATAATCTTATGTTGATTGTTCTTTCCTGAAAATGTAAAGAGTTGGTTGTATGTAATGTTATGATGCATGAAATGCATAGTGCAAGGGGATTGCGATATATATGCATTTGTGTCATCGATGTTTATGATGTATGGATGCGATGTACGTGCATGTAAGTTGTTATGTTACAGTGTTGTTGGATTAGGGAAAATAAATCCCTGAATGCTGCTGGGGATGAGGAGTGTAAGTCTTCATGTTTTGTTTTGAAGTTAAAATGTTGAAGGATGGGTTTCCATAATTAGAGAAATAAACTCTGTTGGGGAAGAGAAACGTCGTGCATTTCATGTGGGCTTTATGAAATCCTGTTGGGGAATTCTGAGAAGCTGAGTGACTTTTGATGGAGGTTACTTGAGGTGGTAACTAAAAATTTTGCTCCTTCGGAGATATGAAGGCAAAAGGAACCATTAGGCTTCCTGCTGGGGATATTACAATGGTCCTGCAGCAAGATGTTCTTGCTTCTGCTCTGCTAGAGAAAGTACCTGTGTGGAATGGCTCATAGATGTTGTCCTATTTCTTAAAGCCATTAGTAATTGTCTTTTTGTTTAGTTTTCCCCTTTTTATGCATTTGTTTATAAACAGTTATTACATTCAAATGCATATGTTCAAGAACAAACACTGGACGTTTTTTTGCAAACAAAACAGAAACAGTAAAGGACAAACAAATAGTTTTGCACTTTCAAAAGAATATATTTATATTAACTTGAATAAGTATTTTTGTACAAGGAGATGAACATCCTAGTAATAAAATGTCATTGTAAAAATGAAAATTGATACAAAGAAATGGTAGCTATGTGAAATAATCTCATGGAGTTCCCATTCTGCTGTAGCCTTCATGTCTCTGAGCGTCTCATTCACTTGCTGCTTTGTCCGAAGCTGATTGGCTTTATTAGAACCATTCGAGGATGACGATTGATGCCAAAGAGTGGTTGTAAGGTGATCCAACGGGATATAGTCATACGCTTGAAATCCCTAATTTTTGCCTGAACCGTCCTTTCGGGTTTTCAGTCCACCGGGATACCCTTGTTTGGCCCAAGCCGCCCTTTCAGGTTTTCAACTTGCCGGGTGTACAATTTTGTTTTGTATTTGTCCCTAATTTTTCCCGGAACCCTTTTGGTTCGCCGGGATGCCCTAATTTTTGCCTAGGCCAGTCGACCTAGCGAGTTTTTGTTTATGCGTAGTATCTTTTAACTATCTCTGCATTTACAGGGTGCGGAAGGTCGTCACCGTCCATAGTGGTTAAGATCATTGCCCCACCAAAAAATAGGTTTTTGATCATAAATGGTCCTTCGTATGTAGGAGTCCATTTGCCCCTGGGATCACCTTGTGGCAGTATGATATGCTTGATTACCAGGTCACCAACCCGATATACCTGACATCTGACTTTCTTGTTAAAAGCCTTAATCATACGTTTTTGGTACATCTGGCCATGACAGACAGCCGTAAGCCTCTTCTCATCAATCAAGTTTAGCTGGTCAAGTCAAGTTTGAATCCATTTGTGATACGGTGGCAGAACAGATTGTTAATACTGGTTTGCATTTTTTGTTTGCAAATGTCGCCGTAAGCAAGAGTCGCCACCGACTTTTATTTCATCCAACAAAGGAAAAGGATAAAGAGAAGAAAAAACCTTTATAGAAAGGGAAGGTGTTAGCACCCTTTCTATCCATGGTTTTCCACGGGCTCTTAGGTACTTGCTCATTTTGAAATTGCTTTTGTGTGTTTTGAAAAGTTTTTGTTTAACTTTGTGGTAACCCTTGTATCTGTCCTCAAGAGTGTGACAAAGTTGTTTTTGAAAACTGTTTTGAAAGTGTTTGTGTGAAAGAGCTTTTTATTGTTTTGAGCAAGTACTTAAGAGTTTCTACCTACTCGAAAAATATTGTTCTTTCTCATTTCCTTTAGACAGCACTATCCTACTATTAAGGAGTAGGTAGCCCCATCGTTGGAGTTTTAAGGGACATTCGAAGGGACAATTACGGTCACAAAAGCAATGGTTAGGAAACCTTAGTAATTACCCTAAAGTCCTAAATATCTTTCTGAGGCAACATTCGAATGGATCATTTTTTGATCTTTTGGGACTAGAGGGCGACCACTAAAATTCCCTATGCTTCATGACTGTTTACCGAAGGCAACCGAAGTGAGGCAAACCCTAGGAGTGAGCATGTGCATGTGTTTGATTTCAGTTTATTTAATCTTTGCAAAATTAAGGTGATATACTATTTTAATTTCATTTTTCTTTTGCATGCAATCCTATTATCCATACATCTAGACAGTTCATAGTTGCAGAAATTTAAAAGTGCGAGATATTAAAGTCCTAACTATTACAAGGCCTCGGGGAGGGGGTTACATAACCAAACTATGGATTAAACAGGAAGTAAAAAGCGGTAAAATAAACCCTAATTAAAAACTATTACAAACCTCAAAACAGTTACAATAATTGGAATTATAAATAAGTAAATGCGTGCGAGACGAATTAAATTCGGGAATCAAAGTCTAGATTCGAAGGAAATCAAAGAAATTTTTTTTGTTATTTAATTATTGAGAAAATTAAATATTTGCCAACTAAACCTAATTTTCTAATTGATTTTAATTATGGAAAAATAATTTAAATTTCCCTAACTAAATTAATCTAATTAATTAATGAGATAAAATATTTTATAAAAAAAAATCTGATTTTAATGTTTCTATGATTTTTTGATTTAATAAAAAAAGTGATTTTTGTTTTGCAAAAAATAATTAAACCAATAAATAAAACAAAAGAAATTGAAAAAAAGAAATAAAATTGGGCCTGGTGTGAAGTAGTGATCTGGGAGGTGTGATGAGTTGAATTTGTTAGGCCCGTTTTGTTGGCCTAAGGACTGTGTCTGATCCAGTGAGACGCTGGCCAAGAAGGTCCACCACGCGCCTGTATGCTTGAGGCTTTAGATCTGGGATGAAGATGATTCAATGATGAGGTGTTGTGGTGTATGATAGGCACTTAGTTGTATGGCGTATGGAATCTGCTAAGAAATATCAAGAAAAAACATAAAAGCACACGCTTGGGATCGAACCCCGGATGTTTACTTTACACCTCCCTTCCTTAACTATCTGCACTATCTAACCATTCATTAATATAATAACAAAAAATAGACATAAAGTAAATAAAGTGTTATGCCCAGCTTGCCACGCGCGTGTTTCCTGGTGGGTCCCTCTGTTTGAATGAACCAGTCCCTGAACACCACACCATCACCTTCTTTGCTGATCCATCGTTTTAGATGATGGACTTTTACCTACAGTCATTTCCGTCACTACAAGCTATAGTGAAGGATTTTGTTCGTAGCTGTAAACCGGTAACATTCTAAAACATGATTCAAGCACAATAAATTCCCTCCAAATACATGGATTGAATGCAAATCACCCCCTGAACACCAATGGGCCCTTAATTTTATCCAATTTTGCCTCTAGCTAGGGTTCCCCAATTTGAAGCTTTGGAATCCTAACAATGGCAGATGATTATACCTGCGCTCAAACTTAAAATGGACTATCCAGAAACATTCATGTTATGATTATGAACATGAAAATACAATCAAATAGCATTTATAATGTACGAATGAGCGAAATCGAGATTGCGGAAAACATGAACAAACCATGAGTGTCAAGACGCGATTATAGGTGCTTTGACGTGTGAAAATGATGTTGTTAGCTTTAGGAGACGTCCAGGAACGTATTGATGGCCTTGGAATTACTTGAAACGACCTATGGAATCAAAACCGACCTGCACTTTTTTGACAAAAAATTGAGTTTTGTTCTTGTAATTTTCATGACCAAATCCTTGTTTTTCTGCTTTAGATGTGTTGTGGACATATAAGGGACTGGTTTAGGTTAACAAATTTGGATTAAATCTTGGAGATTGATGTGAAAGATATTTTATTTTCAAGTGATATTCTTTGTTTCCAAAATTGGCTAAATCATGCCATTTTCATTCCAATCAGCCCTTGCACGATTTGATCTTTGTTTGACAACATATATGGTCTTCATTCAATGCCAAAATCATCCCAAAAGCAACTTATATGATTTATTTTGATTTTATTTTAATTTTAAATTAATAAAATCACAATAAATTAAATAAATAAGTGAATGAGGCATGGAGTGGTTCATGGGTCGTGGACCATGTTAGGAACAAGCTCCAAACTTGAAAAGATAGGCCCATGTGGAAAAAATGCCATTTTGGGCATTGTTTACTTTGTGCAAATTTCCACAAATGGCCAACTTTGAAAATGCATATCTTCCTCAATTTTGACCCTAGGAGAGTGTTCTTGGAAATCTTAGGATGTCCCCTAAACAACCCTTTTGGTTTCATCTTAATTGGATCTTCCATGTTCATGTAAGAAGCTTTAACCCAAAAGGTGTTTTTCGTTGACTTTTGAAGAGGACCTATAATGTCTGAATTTATATCTTTTCATGAGTGCATTTCTTGAACTTGAGGGCTGAAGATGAGTATTGAATACTCTTCAAAATGAGCCTTGGATGAGAAATTTCTGATAAAGTATGAGAAAGTTATGCCTGGTCAAATTTTGGTTGACTTTTCCTATAGGAACCCTAATTTAGCAACTTTTGAGTTTTGATGAATTAGGAGATTCCTTGAGGAATCATGATCAACCCTTGATCAAATGATATATATCACTTTAAAATCTTTATGTTGACCAAAAATCTTAAAGTTTGACTGTATGTGGATCACAGTTGACTTTTAACCTAGTATAGTTGATTTCCAAGCATTTGAGCAGTTGACTGAGCAAACTTCTTATGCAGAGCATGGAACTTGGCATGGATGATCTTGAGAACATATTAGGGATATGGAAACCATTTAGGACCCTTGGAACTCAAACATCTTGATGAAGAATGAACCCTAATTTGAGGCTCATTGTCTTAGGAGGGGGACTTGTCTAGTCAATCCTTAGGCATCCTTGGGCAAGTTGAGGACCTCTAGGAGTATGTTTTGAGTAAAATAAGAGGGAAAATTTTGGGGTACAACAGCTTCCCCTATTCAATCTTCTTAAACATGAGGATGTAGATTGGCTGGTCTGCCTTTCGTGATCTGAAGGTGGAAGATGATTGAACACTAGAGTACCCAGAAATTTGAACTCGCATGAAGTAATGCTGATTGGTGATATCGAGAATGGGCTTAAAGATGGCATTTGGAAGTCGACAGAGAATCATCAAAGATGGGCTTAAAGATGCCATCCAGAAAAGACATCGGTTGCATAAGAGATTCCTTTGCGAGAATTCATGTACCTGCCATTGAGGAGGACTTCACCGGGGAATGTTGATTTATGTCATGGGAAATAGAGTATAGGAGCTTAGGTTGTCCATTACTCTACTGGGGAATTAACTCCTGATTGAGGAGGTGGAAGTAAACAGCATATCTGGTCAGGGTCCAGGCTGCACCGCGACTTACTGGGGAAATGTGAAATCGACCGTATCTGGTCGGGTCTAGGTCTTACAGTGTTGTAAACTGTTGTCTGGAGATAAGAGAGAAGAAACCTGGATAGTAAGGTTATGAGAAGGAACCTAGATTGTATGGTTACTTCGAGATGAAATCCTGGATAGTAGGGCTTATGGGAAGGAACCTGGATAGTAGGGTTACTTCAAGATGAAAGCCTAGATAATAGGTCTTATAGGAAGGAACCTGGATAGTAGGGTTACTTCAAGATGAAAGCCTGGATGGTAGGGCTTATGGGAAGGAACCTGGATAGTAGGGTTACTTCAAGATGAAAGCCTGAATGGTAGGGCTTATGGGAAGGAACCTGGATAGTAGGGTTACTTTAAGATGAAAGCCTGGATAGTAGGGATTATAGGAAGGAACCTGGATAGTAGGGTTACTTCAAGATGAAAGCCTGGATAGTAGGGCTTATGGGAAGGAACCTGGATAGTTGGGTTACTTCAAGATGAAAGCCTGGATGGTAGGGCTTATGGGAAGTAACCTGGATAGTAGGGTTACTTCGAGATGTAAGCCTGGATAGTAGGGCTTATGGAAAGGAACCTGGATAGTAAGGTTACTTCAAGATGAAAGCCTGGATAGTAGGGCTTATGGGAAGGAACCTGGGTCGTAGGGTTACTTCGAGATGAAAGCCTGGATAGTAGGGCTTATGTCTGTAGGGCTATGAGAAGGAACCTGGGTCGTAGGGTTACTTCATTTGATCATGTAGATTAGTTGACCCGTTTGGTTTCGGGAACTGATTTTCCATTAGTTGACTGTAGATGTGACATGTATAACTGTTGGGATTGTTGATGATAATTGGCTTTCCTGGAAAAAAATAACAGGGTTAATTATATGCGATGCATGAAATGCATTATGGAATGTTGTTCTCAAAATAAATGAGATTGTGCTGTATGGGATATATATGTGCATGTCATGATGCATGAACACAAGATGATACTATGACATATTCGAGTATGGGAAAATAAATCCCTGACTGCACTGGAGATTTTTGGAAATAGCATTCCTAACTATTGTAGAAAACCGTGGTTCTTCTACTTCCGCTGGGGATGGTGAATGGAGATGACTATGCTGGAGATTCGCTCCTTGCTTACATATATTCTGTCGGGGAAGAGACTCTACTTGAGAATAACTCTGCGGGGAGCTAACTCTGTTAGAGGATGAACTTCCATAGCTGAAGGGATAAACTCTGTCAGGGATTGAGCTTCTGTATTCAGAGAAATAAACTATGTTCAGGAGAAAACATTATGACCCGCTTGCGACTATGAAATTCGGTTGGGGAATATAGATGTCAGTTTTCTGAAGGAAACTGGCTGGGGAGAGTACTTCCTGTTTTGGGGAAGCTGATATCAATGCTCTGATTACCTATACTTTGTGGGGAGTACAAATGTCACGAAGTCGTATGTACTGATGACTTTGTTTCAAAGCTGTCTCTGCCCTGGTACCTACTGGATAGAGTAACTGTCGGGTTTGACCTTTTTTAGTTTTTGCCCCTGTTTCTTAAGTTACGAGCAATTGCCTTTTAGTTTCCTATACAAACATTTATGAACAACAATCATATTCAAATGCATATGTCAAGAATAAATCATTGGACGTTTTTGCAAAACAAAACAGAAAAAGAAAAACAAATGGTTTTGTAAAAAATGACTTGTATTAATTTTCGAAGTTATCCTATAACAGGAATTTTTGTACAAGGAAGCTGACGCTCTAGTAAGAGAACTCCGCCGTAAAAATGGAAGCTATACAATATTGTGTACAACGAAAAGAAAAAACAGCTATGTGCAACAATCTCATTGAGTTTCAATTCTGCTATTGCCGCTATGTCTTCGAGCGTCTCATCACTTTGTTGCCTGTTTGAAGCTGATTAGATTGACTGGTGTCGTTCGAGCTTGATAGTTGATACTGAGGTCTGATCGCAAGGTGATTTAATGGGACATAGTGATACGCTTTAAATCCCTAAATTTTTCCTAGACAGCCCTTTTGGATTTTCAGTCCACCGGGATACCCTTTCTTGCCCAAGCCACCTTTTCAGGTTTTTGACTTGCCGGGTGTACACATTTTTTCGTTTTCGTCCCTTATTTTTGCCCGAACCCTTTTGGTTCTCCAGGAAGCCCTTATTTTTGCCTAGGCCAGTCAACCTAGCGGGTCTTTAATCATGCGTAGTATCTTTTCACTATGTTCGTATTGACAGGGTGAGGAAGGTCGTCACCATCCATGGTGGTCAGAATCATGGCTCCACCCGAGAAAATGTTTTTAACCACAAATGGCCCTTCATATGTGGGAGTCCATTTTCCCCTGGGATCACCTTGCGACAGTATGATACGCTTGATCACTAAATCCCCTACTTGATACTCTTGGAGTCTGACTTTTTTGTTGAAAGCCTTGATCATTCGTTTTTTATACATTTGACCATGACGGACAACAGTAAGTCTCTTCTCATCGATCAGATTCAGTTGGTCAAGTCGGGTCTAGATCCAGTCATCTTCGTTCAAACCCACATCTTTCATAATCCTTAGAGAAGGGATCTGGACCTCAATAGGTAGGATTGCCTCCATGCCATATACCAGAGAGTAGGGTGTTACCTCTGTTTACGTCCGTGCGGAGGTGTGGTACCCATGCAGAGCAAATGGTGACATCTCATGCTAGTCTTTGTATGTCACTGTCATCTTCTGTATAATCTTCTTGATGTTCTTGTTAGCCGCTTCAACAACACCATTCATCTTCGGCCGGTAGGGAGAAGAGTTATGATGTTGTATCTTGAATTGCTTACAGAGTTCGGTGATTATCATGTTATTGAGATTCGTACCACTGTCCATGATAATTATCTCTGGCACACCATACCGATAGATCAGGTTATGCATGATAAACTACGCCACAACATTCTTGGTAACGGTAACAAAGGAGACAGCCTCAACCCATTTTGTGAAGTAATCAATGGCCACCAGGATGAAACGATGCCCATTGGAAGCGGTAGGTCTAATCTCTTTGATCATGTCAATGCCCCACATGGAAAAGGGCCAAGGAGTCGTCAAGACGTTTAAAGGAACCAGAGGCACATGCACCTTATCAGCATAGATTTGGCACTTATGACAAGTTCGGGAGTGCTGATAACAATCTGCTTTCATAGTGGACCAGTAGTATCCTACCAATAGGATCTTCTTAGCCATGGTATATCCACTTGAATGGGTTCCGAAGGTACCTTCATGTAAATTTGTCATAATCCTCTCTACTTTGCTCTTGTCTACACACCGCAGTAAGCTAGAGTCATGGTTGCACTTGTAGAGGATTCCATTATTGAGGAAGAATTTTGCGGTGAACCTTCTCAGAAACTTATTATCATTGACAGATGCCCCTTCGGGATACTGTTGAGTCTCGAGATATCTTTTTACTTCGTGAAACCAAGGTTTATCTGCTACCTCTTCAGTATCAATCTCACAGCAAAACGCAGGTTCATCTAACCTCTCAATAGTGATTCAGGGAGCTTCGTTGTCCCAACTGACTTTGAACATAGAAGGCATGGTAGCTAGCGCGTCCACTAACTGATTCTCCTCTCGTGGGAAATGTTCAATGGTTACCTCCTCAAAATATGGGAGAAATGTCAGTATGTTCTCTTTATATGGGATAAGGTTCATATGCTTCATATCCCATTCACCTTTAATCTGACTTATCACCAAAGCTTAATCCCCTAAGACATTTAAGAACTTGATCCTGAGATCGATAGCAGCTTTGAGACCCATGATACAGGCTTCATACTCCACCATGTTGTTAGTACAACTGAAGCATAGTCGGGCGATGAAAGGAGTGTTACAGCCCTCAGGAGATATGATTACAGCGCCAATTCCATTACCGAGTGCGTTCGAAGCTCCATCGAAAACCATGGTCCATTAGGATCCTTCTTCAGGTCCTTCATCCAGTCCAGGTTCTTCGTAGTCAGTCACTAGCATAATATTCTCGTCCGGGAACTCCAAATTCATGGACTGGTAGTCATCCATGGCCTAATGAGCCAAATGATTAGCCAATACACTTCCTTTAGTTGCTTTCTGGGTTGTATATTGGATATCGTATTCAGTTAAGATCATCTTCCATCTTGCTATCCTTTTGGAGAGCGTGGGCTTCTCGAAGATGTACTTGATTGGATCCATCTTGGATATCAACAAAGTAGTGTGGGTCAGTGTGATACGGTGGGAGAAATGACTTTGTTGTTTTGCGGTTGACCGCAAATGTTGCAGTTAGCAAGAGTCGCCGCCGACTTTTCTTTTATCCAAAAGGAAAGGTGAAAAAGCACAGGAAAGACCTTTGAGATTGTTTCTTAAGTTCGGGGGGTAGATTATAAAAAGGGAAGGTATTAGCACCCTTTTCATCCATGGTTTTCCATGGGCTCTTAGTTAATTACTAGATCACTTGCTTTTGTTTGAAAATATGCTTTGTGTGGTTTTTGAAAGTATTTTGTAAAGATGCCATTGTTTAGGAAAACTTTGTAATGATTCTCGTTCGTAAGAATGTATACAAAGTGTTTGATCTTTTTGAAAATGTTTTCAAGTTTGTAAGATATTTTGAAAGTGTTAGTGTTTGTTTTGAAAATAGCAAGGATGTTTTGATTTTTTTGAAAATGAGCAAGCAACTAGGAACAATCTACCTACTCAAAAGTCTTTCATGTTCATTTCCTCTTTCCTTTGACATTGTTATCTTACCATTGATTTGGTAAGTAACCCTATCTTTGGATGTAAAAGGGACGGGAAAGGGACATCGTATAGCCATGATTAGCAATGTTGTAAGATATCTTAGCATCCTCTTTAAGGGACTAAGATCATTTTTGAAAGGCAACTTCGATAACGTCATCGAGGGACTATGATCTTGTATTTTGTTTGTTTTTGCTAAGATACCTCACATGCATAATATGGCCATTTTGCAAGGCAAGAAAGTGTGTTTACCCCAAGGGTGTTTGTATGCAAGTGTGTTGATTTACATGCTTGATTGATCTTGATTAGGGTTTGCTAAGCATTGATTTTTAATCTTTCCATACAAAACCCTAATTACTAGCATTTGTATATAAAGCATTAAATTGCGGAAATTAAAATTACTATGCTATTACATGATTTAGGGGAGGGGTGTACAAATTACAAATGGGGAATTGCAATAAATTAAATCTAAATAATTATTACAACCACATTGAATTTGAATAAATGTACAAAATTGAATAATTAAAAAAATGCAAGAATATAAAATATAAAAATAAATGTGATTTTTGTATGTTTTTTTTCATGAAAAGGGTTTTTGACTTAATTAATTAAAATAAAATAATTAACTAAAAAATAAAATAAAAATATTAAGTTAGTAAAATAGATTAATTTAAGGAAAAGTATTTTTTAGAGTTTTTGTGAATTTAATTAGTAAATAAAATTAATCAAATAAAAAGTCCTAAATTCTAAATTGATTTTTATAATAAGAATATAGTAATATAATTAATATTAATTATCTAAGTATTAAAAAAAGTAAATTAATTTATTAAAGAAAATGTTTTTTTGTTCTTTTATTTTTGTGAAGAAAAATAAACTAAATCAAAATAAATAATAAAATATAAATATTTTTAGATTTTTTATTAATGAAAATAATAATAATAATAATAATAATAATAATAATAATAATAATAATAATAATAATAATAATAATAATAATAATAATAATAATAATAATAATAATATTAATAATAATAATAAAAGATAAAAAAAAAGTAAAAATAAAAAAATAAAAATAAAAAGTCAGAGAGGTTGATAAGTGAAACAGGGAGTATTGTAAGAAAAAAAAGGTCAGGCCCAAACTGTTGGCCCAGGCGCTGCAAAAACAGAAAAGTGTCAAAAAATATGGAAAAAAATGCAAAAGGCAGCACGCTGAGGTTCGAACCCATGACCTCTTGATTACCAGTGCGCTGCCTTACCACTGGGGTGGCTATACATCCGTTAACTTATGTCAAACCATAAATATATATTAGAAACTACTTCCTGAAGACAAACTTCATCTTCAACCTCGCGCCTGGACAGACCACCTGCATCTTGCTCATTTCTCATCCATTTGCAAAAGTGTAAACATGAATTTTGTGACAAATTTCCTCATGATTTCATAAATGTAAAGCATTAAAACTATAGATCAAATACAAACATGAATTTTAATGGCCCTAATCTGAACCCTAACTTTTCCAGAAATTTCAATCTTAAAATTCTCTAAGCTCAAGCAACATAAATGAAAATTATGGACATGGTTAGCTTCAGGACAATGATATCTACATTTTTCATTCACAAATTAAACATTAATGATGCTTGTATGAAGAGTTCCAAGTTAAGGAAACTTACCTCAAAACTGGAAATCGTATTCTGAGTTTGAGAACTCCTCAAGGTGTTGTGATGATCAGAATAGCTCCACTGAGGTCCCAGGAAGCTAATGCAATGTTTAGTTTATACTGGAGACGGATGAATCGTGCTGGAGAAGTCCAAGTGCAAAGCTCTATTTTTGAAAATGGAGGGTGGTGTTAATGGTGTTACAGTCTTGTAACAGGGTGTGGGATGAGTTCTAAATGATGTTTAGAAGCTTTAAGAACTAAAAGGCTTGAAAACACATGAGGGAGATGTGAGTTTCAAACTTTTGGTCAGGTTATGCAAGAATGGAAGTATGTGTTACATCTCTGAGTTCTTGAGAATTTTGGGCTTGTGTATGCGTGTGTTTTGATGCCAAGGACTTGTACATAAGTAATGAGAAGGTTTGAGTGCTTGAGAGGGTCAGAAGTACAAAAGCTCTAGACTGATTGCTATGTTACTTGATTTTGAAGAAAAGTGAAAGTATGGTTCCAAGATTAAGTACAAGCATAGACTGAGTGATTGTGAGGCTTGAGACAAACTTATTTTGAGTTATAGGTCATGTATGATCAGAAGAAAACCATTGCAAGGCTCAAGAACAAGTTTTGTGTATAAAGCTACTTTTTCAAAATGGCATTGTGCACTTTCTTCCTAAAATGGACATAAAGCATGGGCATTGCATTGAATGCTTGAGTTAAAGCCTCTAACAGCTGCACAAGCATTTAATTATGGAGTGCCTAACAAGTTTGAGGCCTGCAAAGCAAATATTATGCAACATAGGTTTTAGATTTGAATTTTGTTCATCACAAAATTTGCCTTGTAAAACAACTTGAAACCCCAACTTCTGGCCTTTGATTCTCCTTGCTCACAAATGATCTCAAGGAGTTCTTTGACTTTTTAGAAAGCTTGTAATGTTCTATACAACCCCTATTTGAATCACTTTTGGGAAATCCAAATGGAAATATGTTAAACTTGGGTCAGAAGTTAGGTCAAAATCCTGACCTAAAATGCTCAAAATTTCACTAAGTGTTTAGTTTCAAGACCATGACTTCATGGATTAATAACTTGAGATACAAGAATTTATAGGAGAAGTTATGTAAAGAAATGTTTTAGATCTCATGGAGATCTACAACTTTCATGTTGAAAGTTTCTTTGGAATCATCTTGCATCATGGTGAAAAATTGGCTCAAAGTTGTGAAAAAACATGAAGTTTTCAACACTTAGAAAAATTTCTAAGTTTGAAAACTTTGACTTTTCAAAATGAAATCTTGACTTTTTGATTTCTTGATGAACAAGTTTCATATTTTGACATGTTTTGATGAATTGTGATTTTTGACACTTGATTTTGACCAAAAAGTCAAAGTTTGACTTTTCAATGTACAGTTGACTTTTGATCAGTTGACTGAAAATCAACTATCAATCCAATTGATCTTGAGCAATGTTTTGAGTCATGCCATTAGGTAAAAATGATGAAATTTAACTCTTAAGATCATGCCTCAAAACAATTAACCATTTGCTAGGCCAAAAATCAGAAATTGCCCTTTCTCAGTCAAAACCCTAATTTTAACCATTTTGCCCTTTTGATGATTTGGTCAAATTTCTTGAGGAATTATGGTCCAAAATTGATAAAGTGATTCATATGAGTTCATATTGTTGATATGGGTCAAAAATTATAAAGTTTGACTGTAAATTGTCCATAGTTGACTTTTTCTCCAATACAGTTGATTTTTAGGTCAACTGGTCAATTGACTGGGCAAAAATGTGATCCAAGGCTTGAAACTTGACATGAGTAATATTAGGGGTCCATAATGGTACATGAAAGTCATATGAGGCATTAAAAGTTCAATTATCCTTGTGCAATCTCAAACCCTAATTTTAGTCATCAGTGCTTAATGAGGTGTCTTGAGCTGATCAAACCTTGTGCAGTCTTGAACCAAAGGAGATCTTGTGAGAAAATATTTGATAAATGAGAGGGAAAATTTTGGGGTACAACAGTCATCATATAATGTCTTAGTCTTAGTCGGCGAGAATCCCATGCCAAAGCGTAGCAAGTTTTCTCGAGCAGTGAGTATCTTGTCTCACAGTCAATAAACCTTTTTCTAAGGTAGTATATTGTGTGCTCTTTTTGACCAGACTCGTCATGCAGCCCCAGCACACACCCCATTGAATTGTATAGCACTGTTAAGTACAATATCAAAGGTCTTCCTTCAATCGGAGGCATCATAATTATGGTTCTTGAAGGTATTCTTTGATTCTTTCGAAAGCGGTCTGGCATTCGTCATTCCACTTTACCACTTGATCTTTCTTCAGGAGCTTGAAGATTGGCTCACAAGTAGAAGTCAGATGTAAAATGAACCTGGAGATATAATTTAGGTGTCCCAAGAAACCTCTAACTTCCTTCTCTGTACGGGGAGCCGACATCTCTTGTATGGCCTTTACCTTCACAGCGTGTACCTGAATACCTTTGTCATTGACGAAGAAACCCATAAGCTTACCAGACCTTACCCCGAAGGTGCACTTGTTCGGATTCAACCTCAGCTTGTATGTCTTCAACCTGTCGAACAACTTTTGCAGATGATCAAGGTGTTCTTTCGTGGTTTGAGATATAGCTATCATATCATCAACATAAACCTCTATCTCATGGTGAATCATATCATGGAACAAGGCGACCATGGCTCGCTGATAAGTTGCCCCAGCATCCTTCAACCCAAAAAGAATCACCTTGTAACAGAAGGTGCCCCACTGTGTGATGAAGGTTTTCTTCTCCATGTCTTCAGGAGCCATCTTGATCTGGTTGTAGCCAGAGAAACCATCCATGAAGGAGAATATTTTGTGTTGTGTAGTATTGTCAACCAGAACATCAATGTGGGGAAGCGGGAAGTCATCCTTGGGGCTTGCCCTGTTCAGGTCTCTGTAGTCCACACACATCTGTACCTTACCTTCCTTTTTAGGTACCGGAACGACGTTAGCAACCCACTGTGGATAGGAGGTAACAGCTAAGAACCCAGCGTTGAACTATTTCATAACCTCTGCTTTAATTTTCTCTGACATTTCAGGGTGCATACGACATACTTTTTGCTTAACCGGGGGACAATCTTCTTTAGTCGGAAGATGATGAACCACAATATCAGTGTTTAAACCAGGCATGTCTTCATATGACCAGGCGAAGATCTCAACATAGTCGTGCAACATTCGTATCAACCACTGTTTGACATTAAGTTCCAAATTTTCACCGATCTTGATTTCCTTTCTGTCTACCTCTCTACCCAAGTTTATTGTCTCAACTGGCTCTTCATGAGGCTGTATAGCCGTCTCTTCCTATTGTAACAGTGTAGCAAGTTCTCCGGGTACCTCACAATCGTCCTCACCTTCGTCCCCGACTTGGTTGATCAGATTTTTGAAGTTATAACTGGCAATAACATAACTGTTATCAATGGGATCCAGAGTGGATATGGATCTGCAGTTTGATATGTGAGTGTGTGTAAGAGCATAGCTGTAAAAAGAAGAAAAGAAAAATAGAGAGCGCAAAATTTGTATGCAAGAAACATCCAATGTTTTATTGATGACATATGAAAATGACATATAATAACCCTCACAAACAAAACCATTATGCCTCGGGTAAGACACAAGGTTGTAGAGTTTAAATTTTTTGTTACAAATTCGAAAAACAAGTAAGATAGTTACTACTGAACAAAAGAAATTGGCACAAAATCTCTAGTCGTCCAGTTACTAGGTCCACTGTTGGTAGTAGGGTAGATCCAGTTGTCAATATCAAAATCTTCCTCACTGTTTTCAATGGCGTTGACCCCACAATTATTGATGCATAGGGGAGGTCCTCTAGTCCAGGCGCGTCGAACAACCCTTTGAGCTCCTGAAGTGAAGCCCAAACCAAATTTGTCAGTTTTATGAGGAAAATCAAGGAGCTGACCCCAAATGGTACGCCCACCTTCTTCAACTACTGCTTTGGCGTCCTTGAGAGAAGCCATCTTCAAAGGAGGTTTGGTGCTGGTGATAGTCTCGGTTGACGCCATAATCTGGGGAACCTCTTCAAAGTTTTGACAAGGAGTCTCTATGAATTTCCTGTCCATCTCCACATACCTGAAAGAGTTCAGGTGGCTCACCATATACTCCTCTTCACCATGTACAATGACAATCTTCCCCTTCACTAGATACTTCAGCATCTGGTGCAACATTGAAGTGACGGCCCCAGCTTCATGGATCCACGGGCGACCCAACAAACAAGAGTATGATGGCCTAATGTCCATCACGTAAAAGGTGGACCCAAAGGTCATAAAACCCACTTTGACAGGGATGTCTACCTCCCCGTGCACCATTCTTTTTGACCCGTCAAAATCCCTCACCATAATGTTACTGGGCTTTAAGGTCAAGCCTTCACAATCTAGCCGATCAAGAGCCTTCTTAGACAGAACATTCAGTGAAGATCCATTGTCCACCAGCACATGAGCCATAGTAGTGCCCCTGTATTCGATCGAGACATGCAGAGCATCATTATGCTTTCTCCCTTTTGGTGTTAGATCGACATCTGAAAAACCCAACCCATTGTCAGCAGTCAAACTGGCCACACAGTCTTTGAATTGGTCGGTGGAGGTTTCTTGCAGCACATGCGCAGTCTTGAGAAATGCAATCAAAGCCTTTGCATGGGTCTCAGAACACAACAGTAGAGTCAACATTGATATCTTTGAAGGGGTCTTCCCCAGCTGCTCGACCATATTGTAGTCGCTTTTCTTGATTATTTTTAAAATTTCCTCTATTTCTTACTTAGAGGATTCCACAACAACCTTTCTGGGTGCCTCCGTCTGGGCAGGCTCACCTATAGCTTCTTTTCCCCGAGTCCCAGATGACTCATTGGCTGGGGTAACAACTGGAGTAAGAACGGGAGTAGTAACAGAAGTACCAGTAGGAACAACAGATGGAATGACAACAGGCTTAACAATAATCTTCGGGGGGATCTCGGGAAAGAAAACCCTTCCACTTTGGGTAAATTTGATGGTCCTGACAATATTACTGATTTCGGGATCAGCCTCTTCAGTCTTCAAATCTTGTTTGACGCTATGGTAGTAGACGTCAGCACCATAATTCCAAGGGACAACTTTGTCTGAGGAGTACGGTGCGGGACCAGGAAAAGTGACTATCAACGGAGAGATTCTTGGAGAAGGTGTAATCCTAACAGGTCTTTTAGAAGAGACCTTGGAAGGATTAACGTAAATGGTTATGATGGCAACATCTTCATACGGAACAGTCGGAATCATAGTCTTTTCAAACAAAATCTCTATGATGTCCATCAGGCGTTGAACACCTGCTTTTAGAAAATAGCAACCAAAGGGAAGAGATGAACACATGTGGCAACCTTCACCACAACCCGGAAATAAACCGGCCAGCAACAACTTCGTCTTGATAGTTATGAGAGGAGTGGAAACTTCATCAACAGATGTAACAAACAAATCAGTATCAATGGCATTAACTCAATGGTTGTGCTTGGGCATGGGAGCAGTTATGACATTAGTCTTCTCCGGAGCATCAAACTCAATCTCCTTGGATTCAATTAGATCATGTATCTTATTTCTCAGAGCCCAACAATCATTTGTATCGTGGCCAGGACTCTCAGAATGGTAAGCACATCGAGCTTTTGGATTGTACCGAGGAGATGTGGTGTTAAGATTCTTGGGAGCCTCTTTTAAGGTTGCCAAGTTGGATCTTAACAGGTGGGGTAAAACCTTAGTCAACGTCATATTAATCTGGGTGAACTGCCTTTATGGTCTTTCTACCCTTTGCTGATTATTTCGTTGTTGAGTAGTTGCAGGCCTAGGTATCGTCACATCCCCTACAGCTGGGCGGCGCTCAGCTCAGCTCTGACCTTTTGGGCTATAAATTGCATTGGCCTCCTTCTTACCTGTGAAGGGCTTCTTCACTAAACTTGACAAGGTATCTTTCTGTATTTTTCCACTCCGGATCCTAGCTTCTACCCTTTCTCCAGTTAATATCAGCTCGGTGAAACCAACTGAGGAGATACAAATCAAGTGATTGAAGAATGGACCAGACAGCGTCCCATGAAACATGTAAACCAACTCCCTATAAGACAAAGGGGGTTGGACTCTCACTGCCAGATCTCTCCACTTCTACGCATAATCCTTGAAACCTTCACCTGCACCCATGGATATACTTTGGAGTTGAGTACGGGTAGGGGCAAGGTCAGTGTTGTATTGATACTGCTTATAAAAAGCAGCAGCCAGATCTTCCTAGTTGCAGACATTGGTTCCCTCCAACTGATAGAACCATTCAAGCTGAGTTCCAGACAAACTGTCCTGAAAGAAATGGACACACAAGTTCCTATCAGCAGTGTGAGGCTGGATCGTCCTTACATAGGAACGAAGATGAAGCTTTGGAAAAGACACCCCATCATACTTTGCAAAAACCGGAGCCTTAAACTTCTGTGGGATGACCACCCCAGATACCAAACCCAGCTCTTCAAAATCCAGCCCTGGTATTCTATGGATCTCCATTGTGCTCAGCCGATCCTCTAACTGTTTGTATATGTCCTTAGTGGGAGGATATTATTCATCATAGTAGTTTGTGTCATTATCATAAAGTTCAGGGCTAGGGTCATCCTCCCTTGTCTCACTCTCTCTCTTGATTATCCCCTTCTTTGGACGAGGAGGTCAAATCCATCGGTTGCTTCAACGGCCCCTTGAATCTTCTGCCCAGATTAAGGACACCAGCGGTCTTCTTCTTGTTCTTCTTCTTCTCCTTCAGAATAAGGGCCTTAAGATCTTCCTTCCCCTTAGCTAAGGCTACGAACATTTGCTGAAATTGGGCATTTTATGCCTGTAGATCCTTGATGCTTTGTTCAGAATACATTATTGCTTAAATAAGCAGCGAAGAAGATGAGAAGTCTGTTATGGTACCTGTTTATGCAATGTCATGGGTGATATGCGTATGCAATGATTTCAAGGATTCTTAAAGGCTCAAATTTGTTTAACCAAAAGAAACACACATTAATTGTATTAATAAGTTCGAATTATTACAAAGGGTGCCCTTTAGGCTTACAATTAAACAAACAAAACTTAAAGCAAAAAGAAAATTAGGTCTCCCATGAGCGCCTCCTCTTTGGTGCGATGTAGGCGTTTATATTATTTTCTTCATGAAGTAACCTAATGAGTTCCAGGACCTTCTTCTCGCTGGCATAGAATTGAGTTTCAAACGTATCCCGCTCCTCTTTAAGTTTAACCTAGGATTTTTGTAACTCCTCATGATCAGTTGGCATGTCAGAATGAAGAACAAGAGAAGGAGTGTCTCCTTCAGCAACCAGTTCTATAATCATAGGTAGGATGGTGGGGTAAGGCATCATAAGACTTTGGGCACGGGCTTGTACCCATCTGAGATAAGGCTCAAGAGGGATGAAATTCTTATGCCCCAATGTCTTTCTATCAACTCTATGTACCATGCCCCAAGCTTGCATGAACCTTTTACGGTAACCTTGGGCATCATTCTTGTAGTCGAAGGAGATTCCTTGGATAAGTGTATCATGAGGACCATCCCTTCTCGCATAACCAAACTGTCGCAGTGCCAAACAAGGGTTATAAGTGATTCCTCCCCTAATGCCTAAGAGAGGGACATTAGGGAATTCACCACAGTGATCGATGATGGTAACATCTTCCGAGAACCGTGAACACCAATGAATTTCTGAATGTGTAAGGGACATCAGCCTATGAGACCATTTCATACCCTGCTCATTCTTCAAAATAGACCAGGGTAGGTGCGAAATAAACCACCTATCCAATAGAGGGGTGTAACACAGGAGGGTCCCCCTTCTCTTTAGAGCACGAGCATGCAGAGAGTGTAGAATATCCCCAAGTAATGTAGGCACCGGATTATGAGATAGAAAAACCTTAATCGTATTCACATCTACGAGTTGGTCCGCCTTAGGGAATAGTATCATCCCGTAGATGAGGAGTGCCAATACCTATTCAAAAGCTTGTAAATCCAGGGTATCCCAAAAACAGTGAGCTTTCTCGAATAGAAATTTAACCGGGATTCCTTGGACACTTCCCCTAGTTTCCCAATTTGTCACTACATTGGACCGTTGTAAGGACAAAGCTCGAGAAATCTCTTCAGGATTTGGATGTTTTTCCGTACGTCGAAAGGTAACTGATCAAGAATAGGTACCCCTAATAACCGAGAAAATTCCTCCATAGTAGGCACTAGCTAGTAATCTGGGAAGGTGAAGCAGTGGTGCAAAGGATCAAAGAACTGAAATAACACTTTTAACAATTCTTCATCATGTTTTGAAGTGACCAAGTTGAGCATCCGACCATGTTTTTCAGTGAAGGGAGAGCTTTCAGGAATCCTTAATGCCAAGTCCTTTAGTTGAGGAGGTACTTTCACAAGGTTAATCTGGATAGTGTTCCTGCGGGCGGATGCCATGTCCTACAAAACAAAGCAAAGATGAGCCCTAGAAAATCCTTGAAATGGTTAGTATGATATGCCATGTTTTATGATGTCATGATTATGCTAAGAAATCATATGTATAGCAAACAACAAACAAGTCACACCAAGTCCTTAGGTTTATAGCCTGCATGAGTTTTAAGGTCATACCCTCTTGAAGCTGGATTGATTCAACCTGTCCTATAAATAGTAATCGGGTTCTAAGGGATCTCAATATCACTGATCTTTCCCCCAAGCTTCATTCAAAAGGCGATTGACTCGCGACCAAACAAAACTCAGGAATCAAACCTCAATGAGTGTAGCATCGAGTATCTGTCGACCTTGGGAATACATCAAAGTCAGCCATCTCACTACGTCCTACTGGCCAAGTTGTGCAATTAAAGGTTCTAAGGTCAGTTGATGCTTTATGACACCATGCAGTGGCTTCGTATTCTCCTTGATTGACTCAAGGGCTACCGGTACCAACCAAAGGGTCGCATCAACGTAGTTACTGCTTCAACCGTGTCGGTATATCCACATAGTTCCCTTACAGTTTATTTCTACTTACCTAAAAGGAATTCCCCCAATCCGGGTTTAGGATCCAAATAACCCAAACAGATACCCTTAAAAGTAAATCAGATAAGACAAACCAAAGAAGAAATTAAGAATGACCTAAATCCTAAGGTGTACCCCACTTTATTATTATTCCCCAGCAGATTCGCCAGTTTTATGATACGGTGGCAGAACTGACTGTTAATACTGGTATGCGTTTTTGGTTCACAAATGTCGCGGTAAGCAAGAGTCGCCACCGACTTTTATTTCATCCAACAAAGGAAAAGGAAAAAGAACAGAAAAAATATTTTTTCGAGAGTTTTTGAGTACGGGAGGTAGATTATAGAAAGGGAATGTGTTAGCACCCTTTCTATCTGTGGTTTTCCATAGGCTCTTAGGTACTTGCTCATTTTGAAATTGCTTGTGTGTGTTTTGAAAAGTTTTTGTTTAACTTCGTGGTAACCCTTGTATCTGTCATCAAGAGTTTGACAAAGTTATTTTTGAAAACTGTTTTGAAAGTGTTTGTGTGAAAGAGTTTTTTATTGTTTTGAGCAAGTACTTAAGAGTTTCTACCTACTCGAAAAAGACTGTTTATTCTCGTTTCCTTTAGATAGCGTTATCCTACTATTAAGGAGTAGGTAGCCCCATCATTGGAGTTTTAAGGTACATTCGAAGGGATAATTACGGTCACAAAAGCAATGGTTAGGAAACCTTAGTAATTACCCTATAAAGTCCTAAAGATCTTTCCGAGGCAACATTCGAATGGGTCATTTTTTGATCTTTTGGGACTAGAGGGCGACCACTAAAATTCCCTATGCTTCATGACCATTTACCGAAGGCAACCAAAGTGAGGCAAACCCTAGGAGTGAGCATGTGCATGTGTTTGATTTCAGTTTATTTAATCTTTGCACAATTAAGGTGATCTACTGTTTTAATTTCATTTGTCTTTTGCATGCAACCCTATCATCCATACATCTAGACAGTTCATAGTTGCGGAAATTTAAAAGTGCGAGAAATTAAAGTCCTAATTATTACAAGGCCTCGGGGAGGGGGTTACATAACCAAACTGGGGATTAAACAGTAAGTAAAAAGCGGTAAAATAAACCATAATTAAAAACTATTACAAACCTCGAAACAGTTACAATAATTGGAATTATAAATAAGTAAATGCGCGCGAGATGAATTAAATACGGGAATCAAAGTCTAGATTCGAAGGAAATCAAAGAAAATATTTTTGTTATTTTTTTATTGAGAAAATTAAATATTTGCCAACTAAACCTAATTTTCTAATTGATTTTAATTATGGAAAAAGAATTTAAATTGCCCTAATTAAATTAATCTAATTAATTAATGAAATAAAATATTTTATAAAAAAAAATCTGATTTTAATGTTTCTATGATTTTTTGATTTAATAAAAAAGTGATTTTTGTTTTACAAAAAATAATTAAACCAATAAATAAAACAAAAGAAAATGAAAAAAAGAAATAAAATTGGGCCTGGTGTGAAGTAGTGATCTGGGAGGTGTGAGGAGTTGAATTTGTTAGGCCTATTTTGTTGGCCCAAGGATTGCGTGTGATCCAGTGAGACGCTGGCCAAGAAGGTCCACCACGCGCCTGCATGCTTGAGGCGTTAGATCTGGGGTGGAGATGATCTAATGATAAGGTGTTGTGGTGTATGATAGGCACTTGGTTGTGCGGCATATGGAATCTGCTGAGAAATATCAAGAAAAAATACAAAAGCACACGCCTGGGATCGAACCCAGGATGTTTGCTTTACACCTCCCTTCCTTAACCATATGCGTTATCTAACCATTCATTAATATAATAAGAAAAAATAGACATAAAGTAAATAAAGTGTTATGTCGAGCTTGCCACACGCGCGCTTCCTGGTGGGTCCCTCTGTTTGAATGAACCATTCCCTGAACACCACGCCATCACCTTCTTTGCTGATCCATCGCTTTAGATGATGGACTTTTACCTATAGTCGTTTCCGTCACTACAGGCTATAGTGATGGATTTTATTCGTAGTTGTAAACCTGTAACATTCTAAAACATGATTCAAGCACAATAAATTCCCTCCAAATACATGGATTGAAGGAAAATCACCCCCTGAAAGGATTCCCCAATTTGAAGCTTTGGACCCTAACAATGGCAGATGATTATACTCGCGCTCAAACTTAAATTGGACTATCCAGAAACATTCATGTGATGATTATGAACACGAAAATACAGTCAAATAGAATTTATAATGTATGAATGAGCAAAATCGAGATCGCAGAAAACGTGAACAAACCGTGAGTGTCAAGACGCGATTCTAGGTGCTTTAACGCGTGAAAACAATGTTGTTAGCTTCAAGAGACGTCCAGGAATGTATTGTTGGCCTTGGAATTACTTGAAATTTCCTATGGAATCAAAACCGACCTGCACTTTTTTGACAAAAAACTGAGTTTTGTTCTTGTAATTTTCACGACCCAATCCTTGTTTTTCTGCTTTGGATGTGTTGTGGAAATATAAGGGACTGATTTAGGTTAACAAATTTGGATTAAATCTTGGAGATTGATGAGAAAGAGATTTTATTTTCAAGTGATATTATTTGTTTCCAAAATTTGCTAAATCATGCCATTTTCATTCCAATCCGCGCTTGCACGATTTGATCTTTGTTTGACAGCATACATGATCTCCATTCAATGCCAAAATCATCCCAAAAGCAACTTATATGATTTATTTTGATTTTATTTGAATTTTAAATGAATAAAATCACAATAAATTAAATAAATAAGTGAATGAGGCATAGAGTGGTTCATGGGTCATGGACCATGTTAGGAACAAGCTCCAAACTTGAAAAGATAGGCCCATGTGGAGAAAATGCCATTTTGGGCATTGTTAACTTTGTGCAAATTTCCACAAATGGCCAACTTTGACAATTCATATCTTCCTCAATTTTGACCCTAGGAGGGTGTTCTTAGACTTTTTGGAAATCTTAGGATGTCCCCTAAACAACCCTTTTGGTTTCATCTTAATTGGATCTTCCATGTTCATGTAAAGAGCTTTGATCCAAAAGGTGTTTTTTGTTGACTTTTGAAGAGGACCTATAATGTCTGAATTTATATCTTTTCATGGGTTCATTTGTTGAACTTGAGGGATGAATATGAGTTGTAGGGAATTCAATCCTCTTCAAAATGAGCCTGGGATGAGAAATTTCTGATAAAGTATGAGTAAGTTATTCCTGGTCAAAGTTTGGTTGACTTTTCCTATAGGAACCCTAATTTAGCAACTTTTGAGTTTTGATGAATTAGGAGCATTCCTTGAGGAATCATGATCGCCTCTCCAAGGTACAATCCAAATGCAAGATGTGCGTACCACTCCAACAGTCCTGGACATGACACCGAAGCTGTTGGGCATTGAGAAATAAAATTTAAGACTTGATTGATGAAGGAGCGCTAGAATTCACACAAGACGGTCAGGCTGACTTCTTCTGCAATCCCTCTAAGGCATACCATATGAAGTGATAAGTTCTCACAAGAAGACTTTTCGTTCATTAGAATTTTCAATGTGTAATTTTCTTTTGATATGTTTGAACATTTATTCATATCAAACCTTGATATTTCATCAATGTATTGCACATGTTTGTCTTGAATCAATTCATTCGTATTCACTATTTCAAAAATGCATTCTTATTTCCTTTTGTGATATTCAACTCTCGATTAAAAACTCTAAGCCTTAGAGGGAGGATGACGAAAATGATACCACAATCTCTACAATATGCTTTTGAACAGACCCTGCTGACGATGTACAGGCGTTGTTTCAAATCCTAAACAGTGGAGTTATAAGGAAGATAATCCCTAGTCAACCCCTTCGAGCCAAAGATGTAGGAGTTTTTCTTTTCACACAAATTAAAACCCTTAATCATAACCTGGGGCAGGGTAGTTTTCTCAGTTAATTCAGAAGCGCATTCAGTCACAATCTGCCACTTCATACATAATGAATGGCATCGAAGACGTCCTTCCAAAACAAAAGATGGTGATGGTTCCGTATAATCGTCAAGACAGGAAGTCATTATCTCTCGAAATAAAAGCCCATTAAGTCAAAACCTATGAAGGAGACTTAAGATAAAAATTAGGGCATCCCGCTGACTGTAATCACAAAAGAAACAGTTCAGGAAAAAGAAGGGATAACGAAAACTAAAAAAAAGAGGTTACTACAAATCCTCGACAAAAAGAAGATTACAAAAATGACTTCCTTTTCAAAATAAATGTTCAACTTCTGAATCATCACCAAGTATCAGAGCAAAGATTCCAGACTCAATCGGGATCTAAATGCACAATTAACTGAGCATAGGACTGAAGAACATCACAAAGAGCGGATTGGGTACAAATAAAATTTGAGCCTTTATCCTTTATTTCTTGAACCGTGAACCAGGCCACGTTATAACCCTTAAAAGTCATAGTTGAAGCATGAGTTAGTTTGAGAGCATACTGTTACAAAGGTATCCTGAGTCCTGTAGGCTTTGTTACGAATCCTGAGTTGATATCACATTCTTGCAAATTTCGTTTTACTATAAAAAACACATTTTCAAAAAATTCTCAAGACAGACATGAGTTTTGCATTCTCTAAATGACATTGTTTGCATATGACTAATTGTTTGACAGCAGAGAAATCCGCACAATGGATATTCAATTAACAGGCATCCTCTCAATGGACAGAATCACTTTAGCGGGAAAGACACTTCCAATAACAAGTCTTCCATAAGCAAGGGGCATGACATGATGTCTAAACACACCTGGGGCAGTCTCTCCAAAAGTGCCAAATAACCAGGGGCAGATCTCCATCTGAATCGCTTGGGTAATTACGCATGCATTCCAGCAATGAATCATGTGCCATCAAGAAAACATTTTTGACAGTACTACAACATAACACTATGGACACTGATAACTCTCTACATCCTGAAAGCATGGACATAGTCAAAAAAATACTACGCACGAAAGAAAAAAAGACCCGCTAGGTTGACACACCTAGGAAAAAATAAGGGAATCCCGGTGAACCAAAAGGATTCAGGAAAAAGTTAGGGACATTTATAAAAGAAATCTGTACACCTGACAAGTCGAAAACCTGAAAAGGCGGCTTGGGCAAAAAGGTATCCCGGTGGACTGAAAACCCGAAAGGGCGGTTCAGGCAAAAGTTAGGGATTTAAAACGTATGACTATGTCCCGTCACTTGTCTATTAGTGGAATACTTATACCTTGATCAACATTCATCAAGAGCACCAGAATCGAGAAACTGTTCAGATACGCGCCAGATGTGGATGCCATTCTGATACTCATTCAGATTCAGCTTTTAGATACAGTTCAGATACACTCCAGATACGGATGTCATTCTGATACTCATTCAGATTCAACTTTCAGATATAGTTCAGATATGCTCCAGATACGGATGCCATTCTGATACTCATTCAGATTCAGCTTTCAGATACGCTCCAAATACGGATGCCATTCTGATTCTCATTCAGATTCAGCTTTCAGATACAGTTCAGATACGCTCAAGATACAGATGACATTATGATACTCATTCAGATGCAGCTTCCAGATACAGTTCAAATACACTCCAGATATGGATGCCATTCTGATACTCATCCAAATTCAGCTTTCAGATACAGTTTAGATACGCTCTAGATATGGATGTCATTCTGATACTCATTCAGATTCAGCTTTCAGATACAGTTCAGATATGCTCCATATACGGATGCCATTCTAATACTCATTCAGATTCAGCTTTCCGATACAGTTCAGATATGCTCCAGATACAAATGCCATTCTGATACTCATTCAGATTCAGCTTTCAGATACACTTTAGATACGCTCCAGCTACGGATGCCATTCTGATACTCATTCAGATTCAACTTTCAGATACAGTTCAGATACACTCCAGATACGGATGCCATTCTGATACTCATTCAGATTCAGCTTTCAGATACGCTCCAGATACGGATGTCATTCTGATACTCATTCAGATTCAACTTTCAGATACAGTTCAGATACGATCCAGATATAGTTGCCATTCTGATACTCATTCAGATTCATCTTTCAGATACAGTTTAGATACGCTCTAGATATGGATGCCTTTCTGATACTCATTAAGATTTAACTTTTAGATACAGTTCAGATACGATCCAGAGACAGATGTTATTCTGACACTCATTCAACACATGTTTCAATTACAGTTCAGATACGATCCAGAGACGGATGTCGTTCTGACACTCATTAAATACATGTTCAAGTACAATCACGATGTAGATCCATCCACAAAATCTCCGCATGTACTTTTTCCATCATGGTACAAGGGGCAGAGACAGTTGGAAGCAAAGTCACTATCACATACAAGCCAGTGATACCTATATTCCCCAAAGATTAAGGACAACCAATATCCGATCTCCGTATCCCCGAGCAGGAATTCCTTCCCCAGCAGGTTCCTTCTGAAAGCTAATATCTGCATTCCCCAGCCGAGTTTTATAACCAAGAGAAGTTTATAAAGCCATCTCCCAAGAAGAGTTTATTTCTATGACAGCGGAAGCTCAATCTCCAACAGAGCTCTTCTCTCCAGTAATGGAAGTCCATCCTCAGCTGAGTTTATTTCTCCAAATCAGAAGATCTTCCAACAGAGTATCTCTTTTCCCCACAGAGTCATTCCCCTGCAGGATTATTCTCAGACAGAGTCTCCTCCGGCAGAATATACGTAAGCAGAATGGATGTAAATCTCCAGCTAATCATCTTCGGTCACCATCCCCAGTGGAAACAAAGAACTCAACTCCTTGTACACTCCACCAGCAGTCCGGAAAAATAGAAAATATCATAATAGTATTGCATATTCATACATCATAGCATGTGCATACATATTATGCAGCACAATCTCATTTATTTTGAGAACATCATTACTCAATACATTTCATACATCATGACATTGCATACGACTAACCCTTCACCTTTCAGGGAAGGATGCAATCATGTTCTCACGAGTTTTCTCTGGCTCAGTCAAACCGATACCAAGGTTTCTATTCCAGTTGAAGATATTCCAACATTTTCTCTAGTTTAGTCAAACCGGCACTAAGGTTTCTATTCTAGTTGAAGAAGTTTTAAGACTTTCGTCTGGGTCAGCCGAATCACCGCTAAGATTCCCCTGATTTCTATGCTAGTCAAAGTTAATCCGAGACCTCTCCTGGGATCAGTCAAATCGATACTAAGATTTCTCTCCTAGTTGAAGTTCTCACAAGTTTTCTCTGGTTCAGTCAAACCGACAATATGGTTGTTGTTCTAGTTGAAGACGTTTCAAGACTTTCGTCTGGGTCAGCCGAATCGCCGCTAAGATTCCCCTGATTTCTATTCCAGTCAAACTTAATCTGAGACCTCTCCCAGGATCAGTCAAATCGATATTAAGATTTCTCTCCTAGTTGAAGTTCTCACAAGTTTTCTCTGGTTTAGTCAAACCGACACTAAGGTTTCTATTCTAGTTGAAGAAGTTTTAAGACTTTCGTCTGGGTCAGCCGAATCGCCGCTAAGATTCACCTGATTTCTATGCCAGTCAAAGTTAATTCGAGACCTCTCCCAGGATCAGTCAAATCGATACTAAGATTTCTCTCCTAGTTGAAGTTCTCACAAGTTTTCTCTGGTTTAGTCAAACCGGCAATATGGTTTCTATTCTAGTTGAAGACATTTCAAGACTTTCGTCTGGGTCAGTCGCATCGCTGCTAAGATTCCCCTTATTTCTATGCCAATCAAAGTTAATCCGAGACCTCTCCCGGGATCATTCAAATCGATACTAAGATTTCTCTATTAGTTGAAGTTCTCACAAGTTTTCTCTAGTTCAGTCAAATCAATACTAAGATTTCTATTCCAGTTCAAGCTATGAAGCCTGGAAAACAGCTTAATCCCCAGCAAGTTACTGTGAAGCCTGGAAATCGACCAGATAATAGTAGAAAATACTACAAAGCCTGGAATCGACTAGATAGTGGTATATCTCAAATTCAAGCTATGAAGCCCGAAAATCAACCGGATAATATCTTAAGTTCTCCAAATTACTGAAGCCTGGGACACGACTAGATAATGGTATATGACACCGAGAAGCCTGGAAATCAACCAGATAACGGTATGAGACACTGTGAAGTCTGGAGGATGACCAAATAACAATAAAAGACACTGAAACCTGGAGTATGACCAGATAACAGTATGAGGTATTACGAAGCTTCAGATAGCAGTTTACTCGGCCAATTACTATGAAGCCTGGAAACGATCGGATATTAGTATGCCTTAAATTCAAGTTGAAACCCGGATGCGACCGGATAACCACTTAATTCCTTCTGAAGCCTGGAACACGACCAGATAAGAATTGAGAAATTGTGAAGCCTGGAGCACGAACAGATAGCAAGTTTAATCTCATATCCCCAGTAAGTCACTGTGAAACCTGGAGCACGACCAGATAGAATTTAATCTTATTATCCTCCGCAAATCACTCTAAAGCTTGGAGCACGACCAGATAGCAGTTCACTTGCACCTCCTCGACTAAAAGAGGATTCCCCAGTAGAGTAACGGACAACTGAGGCTCCCAAAATTCTACATCTCCCATAGACAGAGACCAACATTCCTCAGCAGATTCCTCCTCAACGACAGGAACAGGAATTCTCTTCAAAGGAATATCTCGGGAAATCAACATCTTCTGGATGGCATATTTAAGCCCATCTCCGATGCTTCGCCGTCGCCTCTGCTGGATGGCATATTTAAGCCCATCTCTGACGATTCTCCGTCATATTTTCCAAATGGCATCTGTAAGCCCATTCCCGGTACTATCTACACAATCCCGCACCATCTTAGATGAGTGCAAATTTCTGGGCACTTAGTGTTCAATCATCTTCCACCTTCAGATTACGAAAGGCAGACAAGCCAATCTACACCCTCAGGTTTAAGATGATTGAACAGGGGAAGCTATTGTACCCCAAAATTTTCCCTCTCATTTTACTCAACACATGCCCATTGAGGTCCTCAACTTGCTCAAGGATGCCCAATAGTTGACCAGGCAAACTCACTCTTAAGGCAATGTACCTCAAACTAGGGTTTCCATTTTCATCAGGATGGTTGAATTCCAAAGGTTCCAAATGCTTTCCATGGTCCTAATATGTTCTCAAGATCATCCATGTCAAGTTTTATGCCATGCACAAGAGGTTTGCTCAGTCAACTACTTAGATGCCTAAAAATCAACTATATTAGGTCAAAAGTCAATTGTGGCCCACATACAGTCAAACTCAAGATTTTTGGTCAACATTAACATTTTGAAGTAAATTTCATCATTTGATCAAGGTTTGATCATGATACCTCAAGGAATGCTCTTAATTCATCAAAACTCAAAAGTTTCTAAATTAGGGTTTCTTAGGAAAAGTCAACCAAACTTTGACCAAGCCTAACTTCCTCATACTTTATCAGAAATTTTCCATCCAAGGCTCATTTTGAAGAGGATGCAATTCCATATAATTCATCTTCAGCCCCAAGTTCAAAATATGCACTCATAAAAAGATATGAATTTCTACATTATAGGTCCTTTTGAAAAGTCAACAAAAACACTGTTTAGGTCAAAGCTTCTTACATGAACATGGAAGACCCAATTGAGATGAGACCAAAAGGGTTGTTTAGGGGACATCCTAATATTTCTAAAAAGTCCAAGAACACATCCCTAGGGTTAAAATTGGAAGAGATATGCCTTGTCAAAGTTGACCATTTTTGCAAAATTGCCAAAAGTCAAATATGCTCAAAAATTGATTTTTTGCCAAATGGGCCTAACTTTTTATGCTTGCATCTCACTCATAACATAGTCCACGACCCAAATATTCATCCACACATTATTCTCTTCATTTTCCATTTTATTTTTATTTTTTATTAATTAAAATTTGAATTAAATCAAATAAAGTGCAAAAAATACAAAAGATTTATTTTGATCTGATTTTTTGGCAGGAATCAAATCCAATCAATCTATGATGACCAAGTAAAATCGTGTAAAGGTGGATTGATTCAAATTGACATGATTTTTGCTAAATTTGGGAAGATATGATGCAAAAGAAAAACAAATCAAGTCTTCATGATTTCAAGAGATTGGAATTGTTTTTGTTTCCCTAATCCATACTACTACATATACTGAGTAAGAACAAGCAAAAAACATAAGGATTGCAGCCGTGAAGAACACTAGAACAAACTCAAAAATTGGACAAAAAGTGGTGGGTCAATTTCCATTCTAGAGGGAAATTTAGAGCATTCCAAGGTTACGAATCACTTCCTGGACATCTCCAAAACGTGTCTAAATCATTTGCAAGCCTTTTCACATCCAGAAACGCACGCTACATACCCACGGTTTGCATCCCCTAGCTTGAATCGTATTTTACAATTTACGCATGATTAACCATTATTGAACATAACATTGTGTTTGTATGATCATTTGGAATGTTTTGGTTTATGTAATTTTGTGTTTTGATGCATATATCCATGATTGCCATTGCTAGGGTTTGTTCTTGCGTTTTAGGGTTTTGTCATACAGGTTAAATTGGCCAATAAAAAGGGTACCATGAATATCGTGAGAGCAAGACCAGTTGAATCATGGTCTTGAATCTCATTTATCATGCATTTTGATGATTTTTGAAACTCACGGGTTATAGCCATGGTTATTTGTCCGTAGGTATAGGTTACATACCTAATACAACGGAAGAGGAAGAAGATGATGATGGGTTCAACCATCATTGGGCCATTCAAACTGGGTGCACGTTTTTTTGTTTCAGTTTCATCCATGTTGTTTTATATATTATGTATTATTATTATTACATTATCAATTGAATAGTGTAGCACAACTGGCAAGGATGTGTGTTGGAAAGGGGAGAGGACTTGGGTTCGATCCCAGGTCCCAGCAAATTTTATTTTCTTTCCACAGATTCAATGCACTACTTGTCCAAGCGTTCCATCATACGCCCCACTGATCCAGCCAATGGATCATTGTTGATCAGATCCAACGCTTCACCAAAGCACGACCATGGTGTACTCTCAAGCTTGCACAATAGGGAATCTCACGCATGGGATGGGCTGAGGAGTTATTGGGCCTAAGCAGTTTCAACATGCACCCCCTGATTTCTTCTAAACAGGCATTTTCTATCTTTTCTTTATTTTAATCTTTTAATTACTTTTAATTATTTTCTTTTTTTTAACATAAAAAAATCATTATTTTATTTAATAAAAAATCACAAAAAACATCAAAAATCTTTTTTTAATAAAAATATTTTTTATTTCTTAACTAACTAGTTTAATTTAAATTAGGGCAATTTAATTCTTTTTTTTTAATTAAAATAATTAGAATTAGGGTTTTAATTTTGTACATAACCTAATTAATTTTCTTTCTTAAAAATAACATAATATTTTCTTAATTAGATTTTTAGGGTTTCTAATTATTCTCGCATTTAATTCGCCGCGCGCATTTTAATTTCCTTTTATTATTATTGTATCTGCTCCGAGTTTGTAATAGATTTAATTAGGTTTTAATTCCGCATTTTATTTTCAGTCAAAAATAATTATGTATCTGTGAAAGCCATGTAATAGCTAGAACTTTAAACTTTTCGCATTTTAATTTCCGCAAATTATAAACTGCCTAGATGTATGTTAATATGATCGTATAGAAAGATTAACTGGAAATTAAAACGGTAGAAAACCCTAAAATGTGCAAAGACAAATTAACTGAAAAATTTCACTCGCACATGCTCACTCCTAGGGTTTACTCCACTTCGGTTGCCTTCGGTTAAACGGTCATAAAGTATAGGGTTTGTTAGTGGTCGTCCTCCAGCCCCGAAAGATCTGAAAATGACCCATTCGGATGTTGCCTCGGAAAAGATCCTTATGGCTTTAGGAGGATTACTAAAATTCCCTAACATTGCTTTTGTGACCGTACATGTCCCTTCGAATGTCCCTAAAAAACTCCAACGATGGTGCTACCTATTTCTCAATAATGGGATAGCATTGTCTAAAGGAAAACGAACAGTCTTTTTCGAGTAGGTAGATTAGTTCTTAAGTACTTGCTCAAACAAACAAACTTTTCACACAAACACTTTCCAAACAAAGTTTTTTTCAAAAACAACTTCGTAACACTCTTGAGGACAGAAACAAGGGTTAAAACAAAGTAAAACAAAACTTTTCAAAACAAAGCACACACAAGAAATTTCAAAATGAGAAAGTACCTAAGAGCCCATGGAAAACCATGGATAGAAAGGGTGCTAACACGTTCCCTTTCTATAATCTACCCCTCGTACTCAGAAACATCTGGAAAAAGGTTTTTTCTATTCTTTTTCATTTTCCTTATTGGATAAAATAAAAGCTGGTGGTGAATCTTGCTTACCGCGACATTTGCAAACAAAAAATGCAAACCAGTATTAACAGTTGGTTCTGCCATTGAAACACACCCCACATTGCGAAGGGCCAAGGAGCAGTCATGACGTTTAGAGGAACCGGAGGCACATGTACTTTGTCAGTATAAAATTGGCACTTGTGACAAGTTCGTGAATGTCGATAACAATCCACTTCCATGGTGGACCAGTATTATCCTGCCCGTAGGATCTTTTTACCCATCGTGTGTCCACTAGAATGAGTGCCAAAGGTACCTCCATGTAAATCAGCCATGATCTTTTCTGCCTCACTCTGGTCCATGCACCGAAGCAAAGTAGAGTTGTGGTTATGCTTATAGAGGATTCCATTACTGAGGAAGAATTTAGTAGAAAACCTTCTCAAGAACTTCTTATCATTAACTGAAGCTCCCTCCGGATACTCTTGTGCCTCAAGATATCTCTTAATTTCATGGAACCAGGGCTTTTCCACTACTTCTTAAATATCAATCTCGTGAGAGTGAGCTGGTTCATCCATCCTCTCAATGGTGATCTGAGGAGCCTCATTATCCCACCTGATTTTGAACATGGATAACATAGTAGCTAGTGCGTCCGCTAGTTGATTTTCCTCTCGTGGAAAATGCTCAAAGGTGATTTCCTCAAAATGTGGGATTAATGTTAACACATGTTCTTTGTAAGGGATGAGATTAGGATGCTTAATGTGCCATTCTCCTTTGATCTGACTGATGACTAAGGCTAAATCTCCAAATACACTTAAAGACTTGATTCCCAAATCTATGGCAGCTTTGAGACCCATAATACACGCTTCGTATTTCGCCATATTATTGGTACAGTTGAAACACAGCCTAGCAGTGAAGGGAGTATGACATCGTTCAAGGGATATGATCACAGTGCCTATGCCATTGTCGAGTGCGTTGGAAGCTCCATCAAAAACCAAGGCCCATTGGGATCCTTGTTCAGGTCTGTCATATGGTCTGAGTTCTTCACAATTGTTTACCAACATGATGTCTTCATTTAGGAACTCGAATTTCATGGAGTGATAGTCATCCACAGCCTGATGAGCAAGGTGATCAGCTAGCACACTTCCCTTTATTGCTTTTTGGATAGTGTATTGAATGTTGCATTCAATCAAGATCATCTGCCATCTTGCTATTCTTTCAGAGTGGGCGGGCTTCTTGAATATGTATTTAATTGGATCCATCTTGGATATCAAAAAGGTATTATGGGTCAACATATACTGTCTTAGCCGGCGAGCAGCCCATGCCAGAGCGCATCAAGTTTTCTCGAGCATTGAATATCTTGTTTCACAGTCGGTAAACTTTTTTCTCAGGTAGTATATTGCATGCTCTTTTCGGCCAGACTCGTCATGCTGCCCCAGCACACACCCCATTGAATTTTCCAAGACAGTTAGATACATGATCAAAGATCTTCCCTCGACTGGAGGCATTAAAATGGGAGGCTCTTGAACGTACTATTTGATCTTGTCGAAGGCAGTCTGGAAGTCGTTGTTCCATTCCACCACTTGATCTTTCTTCAGTAATTTGAAGATTGGTTCACAAGTAGCAGTTAGATGGGAAATAAACAGGGTGATGTAGTTTAGTCGTCCTAAGAATCCCCTAACTTCCTTCTCAGTGCGAGGAGCGGGAATTTCTTGTATTTATTTTACCTTTGCAGGGTCCACTTCGATACCTTTGTCGCTGACAATAAAGCCTAAGAGTTTGTCGGACCTCACTCCAAAAGTGCATTTATTCGGGTTCAGCCTTAATTTGTATTTCTTCAGTCTTTTAAACAGTTTTTGTAGATGGTCAAGGTGTTCCTTTTCAGTTTGAGATCTGGATATCATGTCATCCACATAGACCTCTATTTCATGATGAATCATGTCATGAAACAGAGCTACCATGACATGCTGATAGGTTGCCCCAACGTTCTTTAACCTGAATGGCATAACCTTGTAACAGAATGTACCCCACTATGTAATGAAGGTCGTTTTTTCCATATCCTCAGGTGCCATTTTGTTCTGGTTGTATCCCGAGAAACCATCCATGAAGGAAAATACTTTATGTTGTGAGGTGTTGTCAACCAGAATATCAATGTGGGGAAGCGGGAAATCATCCTTAGGGCTTGCCCTATTCAAGCCTCTGTAATCCACACACATGCGTACTTTGCCGTCCTTTTTAGGCACTGTAACAACATTGGCGACCCATTTTGGATAGGAGGTCATGTCTAAGAATCCGGCATTGAACGGCTTCATGACTTCAGTCTTGATTTTCTCTGACATTTCTGGCCGCATGCGACAGACTTTCTGTTTTACCAGAGGGAAGTCTTCTTTTTGTCGGCAGACGATGGACCATGATATCAGTGTCGAGTCCTGGCATGTCTTCGTATGACCATGCAAATACCTCAACATAGTCATGTAGTAACTGAGTTAGGCGCTTCTTGACACTAGGTTCCAGGTTGGCACCTACCTTGACTTCATCCTTATCCTCTTCAGTACCTAAGTTAATTGTTTCCACTGGCTCTTCGTGGGGTTGTATGGTCCTTTCTTCCTGTTGCAATAACCTGGCTAGTTCCCCTGGTACCTCACAATCTTCCTCACCTTCGTCTTTGGCTTGGTATATCAGATTTTCAAAGTCATGATAGTCCATAGCGGAATCGTTACCCATGGGATCATGAGTGGATGTGGATCTGCATTTTAATATGTGAGTGTGTGTAAGAGCATAACTATCTTTGAAACAAAAAAAGGTAGAAAAAAGAAGAAAAAAGAGCATAAAATTTGCATGCAAAAACGTCCATGATTTATTGATGACATATGAAGATGAAGTAACAACCCCTCACCAATGGACCGTTATGCCTCGGGTAAGACACACGGTTTTCAAGTCTAAATTGTTTAAATATTACAATTTCAAAAAAAATTAAAAGACTATTACTCTTGAAGAAAATTAATAGGGACAAATTGATTGGGTTCTCAGTTGTTGAGTCCTCCATTGACGGTTGGAAAAATCCATTCATCTAGGTCACAGCTGCCATCACTATCTTCCACTGTGTTGACTCCTTGATTGTTAATACGTAACAGTGGCCCCCTGCGCGAGTTCGTCGACCAACCCTTTGTGCTTCTGAGGTGAAACTTGTGATATGATGGCAGAACCGACTGTTTTTTGTTACTACTGGTTTTACGTTTTTTGTTCGCAAATGTACAGTAAGCAAGAGTCATCACCGTCTTTTATTTCATCCAACAAATGAAAAGGGAAAAAGAACAAAAAAACCTTTTTCGAGATATTTCTGAGTACGAGGGGTAGATTATAGAAAGGGAAGGTGTTAGCACACTTTCTATCTGTGGTTTTCCATGGGCTCTTAGGTACTTGCTCATTCTTAAATTGCTTTTATGTGTTTGAAAAAGTTTTGAAATTACCTTAGTGCGGCGTTTCAATTTATGGTAACCCTTGTATTAGTCCTCAAGAGTGTGATAAAGTGTTTTTGAAAACTTTAGTTTAAAAAGTTTGTTTGAAAGTGTATGGTGTAAAAGTTTACTTGAGCAAGTACTTAAGAGTTTCTACCTACTCGAAAAAGACTGTTCATTTTTCTTATTTCCTTTAGACAGCGCTATCCTACTATTAAGGAGTAGGTAGATCCATCGTTGGAGTTTGAGGGACAACTGAAAGGGACGATCATGATCACTAAAGAAATGGTTAGGAAACCTTAGTAGTTACCCAAGAGTCCTAAAGATCTTTCCGAGGCAACATTCGAATGGGTCATCTTTGATCTTTTAGGACTAGAGGGAAACCACTAAAACTCCCTATACTTCATGACCGTTTACCGAAGGCAACCGAAGTGGAGCAAACCCTAGGAGTGAGCATGTGCAAGTGTTTGTTTTTCAGTCATTAATCTTTGTATTTAGTTTTCTAGCGATTGGTTTTATCTTGTTCATGCAATCCTATTAGCTACACATCTAACAGTTAATATATGTACAAAAATATAAAGTGCGGAAACGTAAATTCCTACGCTATTACATGGCTTCGGGGAGTGGGATTTAACTACAAGTCCAAAACCGGGAGAAATATAAAGGAAAACAATAAAAATGCCTTACAGTTTGGCTACATTGATATGTACAGGAATATAAAAGTGCGAAAGAAGACAATGCGCGCGAAAAATTAAATACGGGAATTAAAGTTTAAATTCTAAGAAAACTTAATTAATGAAAGAAAATATTTTTTGTTATTTTTTTATTTTTTAGGAAAAAACATTAAGTTAAAAATGAAAGGAAATTAACTCTAAATAACCTAATTTTTTTGTATTTTTATTTGAGAAAAAATAATTAACTTGCAATTTAAACCTAATTTCTAGCTAATTTTAATTATGAAAATAAACCAAATTATCCTAATTAAACTAATCTATTTTCAAAATTAATTTTAATAAATAAGGAAGAAAAAACTCATTCTACATTTTTTTTGTGATTTCTTGATTTTATGATGTTTATGATTTTTTTTAATAAAAGGAAAATAATTGAAATAAAAGAAAATAAATAAATCAAAAAAGAAAAATGGGCCACGCTGCAAAAATGAAAATGAGGGGTGAGAAAGAAGCATGATTAAAAGCCCAAAATAGACAAAGCCCGGTTCTACGCTGGATCTAGTATGGATAACGTCTTGGGGTGCACCACGGGGACGCGACTTTGAGGCTTTAGATCTGGCATTTTTATATTCCTGCTTCAAAACTTAAAAGAAATGGTTCTAAAACATTCTAAACATTAGTATGAACATACATGAACGCTTATAAACCATTTACAACGTAAGAATTGAGAGTTTGTAATTAAGACTTTTTACCCAATCGGAGCTACATGGTGCGGCTGTTTTGGGCGTGGATTGGCTTGGCAAGAGGCCTGAGTAGACTCCTAGAAGTCTCAGAAATGTGATTTTCCCACTTGTTTGGACTAATAGCACCTGGGAATATAGCTGCGAACTCTTGTAACTTTTAGCAATTTTTTTGAGAATTTTGTAGAGCTTTCTTGAAGAGGAATTTCGTGTTTTTCAAGCTTGTATGGCTCTATATTTATAGAGGATAATGAGGAGTCAAGAAAGCATGGAAATAATCTCCCTCATAATGTTGTGTTTTAAGACCATGATAAAAATTTGAAAAAATCCATATTTGATGATTTCATGCCATTTTCACATTTGGATGAACCTGGACATATTTGAAGGGTTATTGCACGAAATCAATTGACATAAACCAGCATAAAACTTGCCCAAAATGGATTCACATCAAAATTTACATTAGTTATATTATTTATTTATTTAATTCTGAATTTTAATGAATAAAATATCAAAATAAATAGCATAAATAGTAGAAAAATGTATGGGTGGGCTTAGAGGTCTTGGACCATGTTAGGAATGAGTTTAAAACTTGAAAAGATAGGCCCATTTGGAAAAAATCCAAGTTTGGTCAATATTTTCATGCATTTTTTCAAAAATTGGCCAACTTTGACAATGCATATCCCTCTCAATTTTAACCCTATGAGGGTTTTCATGGACTTTTTAGAAATATTAGGATGTCCCCTAAGCAACCTCTTTGGTTTCATCTCAATTGGATCTTCCATGTTCATGTAAGAAGCTTTGACCCAAAAGGTGTTTTTGTTGACTTTTGAAAAGGACCTATAATGTCTGAATTTATATCTTTTCATGAGTGCATTTGCTTAACTTGAGGGCTGAATATGAGTTGTAGGTAATTTGATTATATTCAAGATGAGCCTTGGAAGAGAAATTTCTGATAACGTATGAGATTGTTATGCATGGTCAAAGTTTGGTTGACTTTTCCTATAAGAACCCTAATTTAGCAACTTTTGAGTTTTGATGAATTAGGAGAATTCCTTGAGGAATCATGATCAACCCTTGATCAAATGATGGATACCACTTTGAAATGTTGTTTTTGACCAAAAATATTGATGTTTGACTGTATGTGGGTCACAGTTGACTTTTGACCTAATATAGTTGATTTTCAGGCATTTGAGCAGTTGACTGAGCAAACTTCTTGTGCAAGGAATGAAACTTGGCATGGATGATCTTGAGGACATATTAGGGCAATGGAAACCACTTAGGACCCTTGGAACTCAAACATCTTGATGAGGAGTGAAACCCTAGTTTGAGGCTAATTATCTTAGGAGGAGGATTTGTCTGGCCAATCCTTAGTCAACTTGAGTAATTGAGGACCTCTAGGAGTTTATTTGGTGTGAAAATGGGAGGGAAAGTTTTGGGGTGCAACAGCTGCCCCTATTCAATCTTCTTAAACCTGAGGATGTAGATTGGTTGGTCTGCCTTTCGTGATCTGAAGGTGGAAGATGATTGAACACTAGAGTGCCCAGAAATTTGCACTCACATGAAGTAATATTGATCGATAATATCGGGAATGGGCTTACAGATGCCATTTGGAAGGAGACAGAGAATCTTCGGAGATGGGATTAAAGATGCCATCTAGAAAAGATATCAGTTGCATAAGATATTCCTTTGCGAGAATTAATGTACATGCCGTTAAGGAGGACTTCGCTGGAGAATGTTGATTTATGTCCTGGGAAATAGAGTATAGGAGCTTCAGTTGTCCATTACTCTACTGGGGAATTAACTCTTGATTGATGAGACAAAAGTGAGTTGTTATCTGGTCGGGTCCAGGCTTCATAATGACTGGTTGAGGATGATAAAGATGACTGCTATCTGGTCGTATTCCAGGCTTCATAGTGACTTGCTGAGGAATATGAAATCCAGTGTATCTGGTCGGGTCCAGGTTTTACAGTGTTGTAAATTGTTGTCCTGAGATAAAAGAGAAGGAACCTGTATAGGGCTTTCTCAGGATAAATCCATGCAAAATTGCGTCAAGTAATTCATGAATAGGAGCCTAGATAGTAGGGCTATGAGAAGGAACCTGGGTGGTAGGGTAACTTTGAAATGAAAGCCTGGATAGTAGGGCTACGAGAAGAAACATGGATAGTAGGGTTACTTTGAAAATAAAGCCTGGATATTAGGGCTATGAGAAGGAACTTGGGTAGTAGGGTTACTTTGAAATGAAAGCCTGGATAATAGAGCTATGAGAAGGAACCTGGATAGTAGGGTTACTTCGAAATGAAATCCTGGATAGTAGGGCTATGAGAAGGAACCTGAATAGTAGGGTTACTTCGAAATGAAATCCTGGATAGTAGGGCTATGAGAAGGAACCTGGATAGTAGGGTTACCTCAAAATGAAATCCTGGATAGTAGGGCTATGAGAAGGAACCTAGATAGTAGGGTTACTTCGAAATGAAAGCCTGGATAGTAGGTCTATGAGAAGGAACCTGGATAGTAGGGTTACTTCGAAAATAAAGCTTGGATAGTAGGGCTATGAGAAGGAACCTGGGTAGTAGGGTTACTTCAAAATAAAAGCCTGGATAGTAGGGCTATGAGAAGGAACCTGGATAGTAGGGTTACTTCGAAATAAAAGCTTGGATAGTAGGGCTATGAGAAGGAACCTGAATAGCAGGGTTACTTCGAAATGAAAGCCTGGATAGTAGGGTTATGAGAAGGAACCTGGATAGTAGGGTTACCTCGAAATGAAAGCCTGGATAGTAGGGCTGTGAGAAGGAACCTGGATAGTAGGGTTACTTCGAAATGAAAGCCTGGATAGTAGGGCTATAAGAAGGAACCTGGGTAGTAGGGTTACTTCGGAATAAAATCCTGGATAGTAGGGCTATGAGAAGGAACTTGGATAGTAGGGTTACTTCGAAATGAAAGCCTGGATAGTAGGGCTATGAGAAGGAACCTGGATAGTAGGGTTACCTCGAAATGAAAGCCTGGATAGTAGGGATATGAGAAGGAACCTGGATAGTAGGATTACTTCGAAATGAAAGCCTGGATAATAGGGCTATGATAAGGAACCTGGATCGTAGGGTTACTTTGGAATGAAAGCCTGGGTAGTAGGGCTAATGGGAAGGAACCTGGATACTATGGTTACTTCGAGATGAAAGCCTGGATAATAGGGCTATGAGAAGGAACTTGGGTGGTAGGGTTACTTCGAGATGAAATCTTGGATAGTAGGGCTTATGGGAAGGAACCTGGGTAAGGTTGCTTCAAGATGAAAGCTTAGATAGTAGGGCTATGAGAAGGAACCTGGGTCATAGGGTTACTTTGAGATGGAAGCCTGGATTGTAGGGCTACGGGAAGGAACCTGGGTTAAGTTGCTTCGAAGGGAGTTTGGGTAAAACTGCATCTGAACCAAGAAGGAACTTGGGTAAGGTTTCTTCGTAGGAATTTGGGTAAAAATACATCAGAACCGAGAAGGAACCTGGGTAGGGTTGCTTCGCGCTGAGTTTTGGTAAAACTACATCAGGAAATTGTAAGAAGGAACCTGGGTAAGGTGCTACAGGATGATTCCAGGTGAAACTACATCGGGAAATTGTAAGGAGGGACCTGGGTAAGGTTGCTTCAGGATGAGTCTTGGTAAAACTACATCGGGACCGAGAAGGAACCTGGGTAAGGTTATTTCGGGATAAGTCTGTGTAAATCTTCAGAAGGAATCTGGGTAAGGTTACCTTGGGATAAGTGTGTGTAAAACTTCAGAAGGAACCTGGGTAAGGTTACTTTGTGATAAGCTCGTGTGAAACTTCAGAAGGAACCTGGGTAAGGGTACTTCGGGCTAAGTTTGTGTTAAAATTCAGAAGGAACCCGGGTAAGGTTACTTTGTGATAAGTTCGTGTGAAACTTCAGGAGAAACCTGGGTAAGTTTACTTTGGGCTAAGTCCGTGTAAAACTTCGGAAGGAACCTGTGAGAAGCTGCATTTAGGAGAAACCCATGTAAGATTGCTTCGTGACGAACCCGTGTAAAGCTGCATTTGACCGTGCAGATAATTACTCTGTTTAGTTTCAGGAGCTAATCTTGGATCTGCTGGAAATTGTTGATGATAACCATCTTTCCTAAAAAGGTACATGATTAATTATATGTGATGCATGCAATGCATTGTATGATGATGTTTTCAAAATGAATGAGTTTATGTTGTATGCAATATGCGTGCGCACATCATGATGTATGAAAATGAAATGCTATTGTGACACGTCCGAGTCTGGGAAAATAAATCCCTGACTGTTGTGGGAGAGTACTGGAAATTGAATTCCTGACCATTGTAGAAAAAGTGGTTCTTCTACTCCCGGTGGGGATGGTGAACGGAGATTTACTCCTGTTTGTGAATAGTCTCCGGGGAGAGAATCTGTTTGAGGATAACTCTGCGGGAATATCTCTGTTTGAGAGAGGAGATGCTTTGCTGGAAGATTTTGCCGATTCAAAGAGAGAATCTCCATTGGGGGATGAACTTCTGTAGCTGGAGGAATAGACTCAGTTGGGGATGAACTTCCGTATTCAGAGAAATAAACTCTTCTCGAGAGGAAACTTTATGAACCGCTTGCGATTATAAAATTCGGCTGGTGGATATAGCCATCGACTCTCTGAGGGAACTTTTCTGGAGAAAGTAGCTCCTGTTTTGGGAAGCCGCTGTCAAAGCTTTAGTTACCTCTACTATGTGGGAAGCGTGGATGTTATTGGGATGCATGTTGAGGATACGACAATGACTTTGCATCAGGACTTTTTTGCCCCTGTACCTGCTGGAGAAAGTTCTTGTGGAGACTTTGTGGATGGTTGAGTGGCATCCCAATTCCTGAGGTACTTGGTAACTGCCGATCAGAATGATAAGTCTTCTACTGATAGGCAAGTGACAAGATGACGGGACATAGTCGTCTGCTTTGATCCCTAACTTTTGTCTGGACTGTCTTTTCAGATTTTCAGTCCATCGGGATACCCTTTTTTGCCCACCCGCCGCCTTTTCAGGTTTTCGACTTGCCGGGTGTACACATTTTTTTTTTGTTTTTATCCCTAATTTTTTCCCGAACCCTTTTGGTTCACCGGGATGCCCTTATTTTTTCCTAGGCCAGTCAACCTAGCGGGTATTTTCCATGCGTATTACTTTCCGACTATGTCCAAGCTCTCAGGATGTAGGGAGTTATCAATGTCCATAGTAGTAAGTGTTGTAGTACCGTCAAAAATGTTTTCTTGATGGCACATGATTCGTTGCTGGAATGTGTGCGCAATTCCCCCAAGTGATTCAGATGGAGATATGCCCCTGGTTATTTGGCACTTTTGGGGAGACTGCCTCAGGTGTGTTAGACATCATGTCATGCCCCTTTCTTATGGAAGACCTGTTATTGGAAGTGTCTTTCTTGCTGAGGTAATTCTATCAATTGAGAGGATGTTTGTTCATTGAATATCCATTATGTGGATTTCTCTACTGACAAATAATTAGTCATATGCAAACAATGTCATTTAAAGAATGCAAAACTCATGTATGTCTTGAAAAAAAAATTTTGAAAATGTGTTTTATGTAGTAAAAAAAATTTGCAACAATGTGATATCAACTTAGGATTCGTAACAAGTCCTACAGGAGTAAGGATACCTTTGTAACAGTATGCTCTCAAACTAACCCATGCTTAAGTTAGGAATTTTAAGGGTTATAACTTGGCCTGGTTCACGGTTTAAGAAACAAAGGATAAAGGCTCAAAATTTATTTGTACCCACCTGCTCTTCGTGATGTCCTGCAGTCCTGTGCTCAGTTAATTGCGTGTTTAGAATCCCGATTGAGTTTGGCATCTTGTCCTTGATGTTCCGGTGATGGTTCGGGCACCGATAGTTTATTTTGAATAGGCAGTCATCTTTTTTGTTGAGGATTTGTAGGACCTCTTTATTTTTTGATTTTGTTATCCCTTCTTTTGCCTGAACTGTTTCTTTTTGTGATTACAGTCGGCGGGATGCCCTAGTTTTTTCCTTAAGTCCCTTTCATGGGTTTTGACTTAACAGACTTTTCTTTTTCAAAATAATGACTTCCTGCTTTGATGATTATGCGGAACCATCACCATCTTTTGATTTGGAAGGATATCTTCGAGGCCATTCATTATGGGCGAAGCGGAAGATTACGACTAAATGCGCCTCTGAATTAACTGAGAAAACTACCCTGCCGCAAGTTATGATTAAGGGTTTTAATTTATGTGAAAGAAAAACTCCTACTTCTTTGGCTCAAAGGGGTTAACTAGGGATTATCTTCCTTATAACTCCACTATTTAGGATTTGAAACAACGTTTGTACATCGTCAGCAAGGTCTGTTCAAAAGCATATTGTAGAGATTGTTGTATCGTTTTCGTCGTCCTCCCTCTAAGGCTTAGAGCTTTTAATCGAGAGCTAAATATGACGAAAAGGAAGTATAAAGCAATTTAAGCATAGTAAGACAGATTAATTCAAGACAAACATGTGTAATGAATTAATGAAATAACAAAGTTTTGACATGACAATAATTGTTCGAATAAGAAAAGAAAATACAACTTGAGAATTAAATGAACAAAAATGCTTTCAATCCTAGCCATGTTTTGGTAACGGAGCAGTGATCACATCGGGAGTCTCAGGAGAGTCGAATCCAATCTCCTTGGCGTCAATCATATTCTGAATCTTGTATTTCAGTGTCCAACAATCATTAGTATCGTGCCCCGGGCTGCCAGAATGATAAGCACACCTTGCATCCGGATTGTAGTTAGGAGAGGAAGTCTTACGATTCAGATGAGGGTTTATCACTGTAATCAGATTCATCTTTAACATGTGTTACAATGATTGTGAAAATGGCATGTTGATTTTGGTGAACTTCCTTTGAGGTATTTCTACCCTTGGCTGATTGCTTCGTTGTTGAGTAGCCGCAGGCCTAGGTATAATCGCAGCCCCTACTGTTGGACAGTGCTTAACTCTGCTCTGACCTCTTGAGTTATAAATGGCATTGACCTCCTTCTTACCCGTGTTGGCTCCTAAATTCGACACCCTTGTTTGTTATCAATATAGACCATTAATTATGAGTTTGAAGAGTTTCCAGGTTTCGACCAGCTGATCCTGTCGAATGCTCATCAGAAAATGGCAAGGTACTTAGAGAGTTTCTTTTAAGTGGGAATCTTGTTACCTTCGACGTCGAAGGAACTTCTCGACAAAGGTATCTGATGCCAGGGTGGAACGGTTTGAGATTCGAATGTTTGGAGGGAAAACAGTTCCCAGCAGTTACCAAACGCAACGTGCCAAGATCAAGAGTGTCGAATGCTGTGAGCGTGCCATGTGGTGTCATCTCGAAGCGACGTAACTTCCCAACGGTTACTTAAGATGTGTTTTAGTATAAATACTAGTTGTTCACGTATTTTTCGCGTGTGTTCATCATTATATACAAGTCACTCATCTAGATTCAAGTACCCAGTGTGAGCGAAAGAATTGTTGAGAATGTATGTGTGAAACACCATTTAAATTAATCAAAGTCTTTTATATTCAAGCACTTTATTGCCTTTCATTTACTCATCTCTGTCGAAGCCTTTTATTTCACGCTTTCATTTATTCTATCAAGCTTTTCTTCATGCAATTTACATAAAGTTTCTTTACTTTACTGGCATTAATCATCATTAGATTTAGTCAAACCCCAGAAAATCAACCATGTCTTAGCATCAATCTGATCGATCCTGCGAGTCACCAAATAAGTAACCTTTTGGAAGATCAGCGGTTGTTTACCAATTTCCATGGTAAACAAATTGGCACACCTGGTGGGACCTTGTGTTGATTTTTAAAGTTAACCGCATTTATACAAAATATCATCTTTTTCGAGAAGTATTGCATGTTATTGAGAAGTGGTAGAATATACACTAACGATACCAATACTAGGAGAAGAAGAGAAGCGATGGTGAATCCGCCAAACAATAGCGAAATCCCACAAACAAATGCGGGAACAACGGTTATCCCAACCGCAAGTGAAACGGTAATCGCTGGTTGAACACCATCAGTAACAGTCACACAAACGGGGCCATTACCTCCATTCACTGGCCCCAGAATGCCTTTGAGAACTCCCCCACCAAGGGGAAACCCAGGAACTAGGCCTTATGTTCCCCCAGGATTTTCGACAGTCGGTCTAAATCGAGAACCACTCTATGGCATGCCAACTTCTGAATTGGCTAGCCTGACGAATGCTGCGTCCACTTTTTCAGACCCTTTAGTGAGCGCCTCTTCGCCACTCCAAGGTTCCGGAGTTGGTATGGCGAACAGGGGTAGGACCCAACTCTTAGGAGGAACGTCCCAAGTAGCGCATGGCCTTACGAATGCCTCGACAGCAGTCTTGAGGCAGCAAATGGACGAAAGCAACCACGATATGGTTCAAATTTTGGCACAAACTTTAAGCACAGTGCTAAATCCTCTAATACAAAATACAACTCAGTCGAATCAGCAGATGACAGCGCAAATGGCGCGTCTGGCCGATTTTTTTGGGGTACCCCAACCTATTCGACAGCCCCAAAGGGCATAGATGAGGGGAAACCAATGTATACTTCTAGAGGAAGAAACCACTATTAACCAAGTCCAGCAGCCTGTCGAAGAAAACCTTAGGACGCGATTGGAACAACCCGGGGTCGAAGAACCTAGGGTCATAGCCCCGGAAGTAAGGATAGTCAATAGAAACCAAAATGTTGACGAAGTAGTTCAGCATATCCAATACCAGAATATGGGTTTGGAAAATAACTTGACAGCCATGATCGAAAGAATCATGACGCAAAATGGGATGAATACGGGCTTCCGTAGGCCCAACTTTACATCCCCACTGTCAGAATATGTGTTACAAACAGAATTACCTCCTAGATGTAAAGTCCCTAAGTTCACTAAATTTTCAGGGGACACGACAAAATCCACTGTCGAACATGTGGCAAGATACTTGATTGAAGCAGGACAGATTTCAAACAACGAAAACCTGAGGATTAAGTATTTCCCAAGTTCCCTAACAAAGAACGCGTTTACTTGGTTCACAACTCTTCCCCCCAATTCGATCCACCATTGGACCCAGTTGGAGAGATTGTTCCATGAGCAATTCTACATGGGACAAACCAAGATAAGCCTGAAAGAATTGGCCAGTGTAAAGAGGCGATTCACTGAACCTATAGACGAATATCTAAATAGGTTTAGGTTGCTCAAAGAAAGATGCTTTACGCAAGTGCCAGAACATGAGTTAGTCGAAATAGCCGCAGGAGGTTTAGATTATTCCATTAGGAAGAAATTAGACACTCAATACCTGAGAGACATGGCCCAATTGGCCGATAGGGTTTGACAGGTAGAACGCCTTAAAGCTGAAAAAGCCAAGGCGACAAAAACTCATAAAAGAGAAAGGATAGCATATGTCGAAATGGACGATGAAGATCCAGAAACCTTCGACGAAACTATAACCGTCGAAGAAAGCGAGGTCGATTTAGCGGAGTTAAAACAAGGGCCACCATACTCTTGCAAACTACTAGTCCCCTCAAGTGGAAAAAACCCCACTGGTCCTGAAAGGGCCAACGATAGGTTCCCCAAAAAGACTTACAGTTTTGATATTACAAAATGTGATGAAATTTTTGACTTACTTGTAAAAGATGGCCAAATGATAGTACCCCCAGGGGTAAAAGTGCCTCCTCTTGATCAAAGAAAGAAAAGAGGCTTTTGTAAATATCATAATTTTCTGGGCCATAAAACATCTCAATGTTTTCTTTTCAGGAATCTCGTGCAAGATGCTATCGAAGAAGGGAGGTTGAAATTTGCCGATAAGACCCCCATGACTGTGGACTCTAACCCTTTGCAGGCTGAAGCCCATTATGCTGAACCTTCAGAGGTGAATGTGATCGAGGCGTCCAGAAGTCAGGTGAAAAGGCCAGGAATAACTATGGTCGAAGTCACCAAGGATCATGCCAACATGCCAATCTTTGGCAGTTTTTCTGGGAATCTTTCTAGAAAAACAATCGAAGCAGTCCAAAAAGCTGTTGAAGGCCCAAAACTGGAGACAGTTGGAGCCCCAAAATCTGGAGCAAAACCCAGTTCCTACTTGGCTGCAGTCCAAGGCCAGACAGAGGACCTGGAGGCCCAGATGAAGCAGATGACTCTTGCCACCAAAGACACCATGAATGTCAACATGGTCAAAATCTCTGAATCAAAAGCATCAGAGGAGGCCATTAGGCAAGAGCAGGCAAACAAAACGGCTTTCCCTCGGGAAAACGAAAATCTGGCAGATTTCCTGCAAATATGCCAGAAGAAGAAGTCAGAAGTGATGCTGTGTCCTCGATGCAGCTTGATTTTCGACCAGAAAGCTGCTGAACACATCCAAGGTGTAAGAGCAGCAAATAGAAGAGGGGAAGGTGTTGATATTCGACATGACCCCAGAAGAACCTACCAAAAGGGTTCAAATTAAGAGAAGAGGCCACTGACTTTCAGGCCTCCAACCAATGTGCCAGTTGATACGTGGTATAAAACATCAGGTCGAAAGAGACCGAGCGAAGAAAGGTGGCACTCCTTCGAAGTGCAAAGAGGTTCATCTTTGACACACAAGAAAGAACCTCAGGTTGTCGCCTCTAAAGTGACCCAGGTGTCAAGTAACTACAAGGGAAAGAATCCCATGTCTCGATCCCAATGGAGAAGATACCAGAGGCGGCGAAAGGCTGAGAGGGAAGCTACCAATGAACCAAAGCCAGAATCGAGTTCAAATGTCCCTCAGAGAAAGCAGAGAAAGCCTCTGGAAAGGCAACAAGTGACCAATAGACTGGTATGGCCTAACCAGGGCGAATTTGATGACGAAGATGGCTCTGAGTCTGATGACACCCTAGATATCATGGTGAACATAGTCTCAGTTTTGCCAAGAGAGTTCAACCGCCAGATGGAGGTCGAATCGAACAATTGGGAAGTCGAACAAGAAATGGCCAAGCATAGGCCAGTATGCTACTTCGTCATGGATAATGGCGGTACTGAAGAGCAAAATGGTTTCTTCGAACCACCTACTGAGGCGATGAAAAATCACCTCAAGCCTTTATTCATAAGGGCAAAACTCGAAGAAGCCACCGTAAATAAGATCTTGGTGGACTGTGGGGCAACCATCAACATCATCCCTCACTTTATGCTGAGAAAGATAGGCAAGAGTGATGAAAACAGCAAGCCTCACAACATGGTCCTGTCGAATTATGAAGGCGGAATAGGGACTACTATGGGTGTGATCCAACTAGACCTCAAAGTAGGATCCATCCTTCGACCAACTATGTTTATGGTCATATCGGCCAAACCAAATTATAATCTTTTGTTGGGCCGAGAATGGATACATGGTGTTGGAGCAGTACCATCATCAATGCACCAAAGGTTGATGCTATGGCGTCTTGATGGAATGGTCGAAAATATAGAAGCGGATCAGAGCTATTACTTGGGCGAAGTAAATCACCTAGGGAGAGCTGACTTCGACAAAAATTTGGCTCACATTGGGCCATGCCCAGCACCTGACTTCGACTTGGCGCCAGCGCCAAATGCTTTTTGTTCCTTGTACCTGCACCCTGAGCATGGTTTTCAATAGGACAGAGAAGACTTGTCCCACATTGATTTCAGTGGGCTAACTGACATCCAGCCAACTGGTTGGGGAAGCGAATTCAGTGATAATGACTGAGTCACAATCACTGCAGCGAATTTCGGCTTATGTAGCCGAAACAAGGATGATAACGGCTCTCGAAGCCGAAGTAAAATATATAACCACTCAGGCCAATGATCAAGAGCTACCTTCTGCAGGTCCTGGAAAGGATTTCGACCTAGAACCTCCTGATATCATGCCAGAAGGAATGAAGGATCAAAGGCTCGACGCCATCTACGACGATGAGCCTTTGGGATTCGAAAAGGACCCCCTGGCGAACAACATCAAAATGTTAGCACAGGATCCTTTAGAAGAAATCAACTTGGGCGAAGGGTTAGAGAAAAAGCTAACTTACATTAGCGCAAAAATAGACCCAGAGCTCAGGTTTGAAGTGATCCATTTGTTAAAGGAGTTCAAGGACTGCTTTGCATGGGATTACGACGAAATGCCTGGTCTCGACAGAGGATTGGTAGAACTTCAGTTGCCAATCAAACCTGGGAAGAAGCCAGTCAAGCAAAGTCCAAGACGCTTTGCTCCAGAAATACTGTCGAAGATCAAAACAGAAGTCGAAAGACTGCTGAAGTGAAAATTCATACGAGCTACGAGGTATGTCGAATGGATTGCAAACATTGTGCCAGTGATTAAGAAAAACGGCACGTTGAGGGTATGCATAGATTTCAGAGATTTGAATGCTGCTACACCCAAAGATGAATATCCTATGCCTGTGGCGGAAATGCTAGTCGATTCTGCCGCTGGCCATGAGTACCTGAGCATGCTCGATGGTTATTCAGGATATAATCAAATTTTCATTGCCGAAGAAGATGTGTCGAAAACAGCTTTTCGATGCCTCGGGGCTTTAGGCACTTACGAATGGGTAGTGATGCCTTTTGGCCTAAAGAACGTTGGGGCAACATATCAGCGAGCGATGAATTCTATCTTCCATGATTTTATTAACACTTTTATGCAAGTGTATATTGATGATATTGTTGTAAAATCTGTTTCCAGGAAGAACCATATAGACCACCTTCGACAATCATTTGAAAGAATGAGAGAACATGGTCTGAAAATGAACCCTTTGAAGTGTGCGTTCTGTGTAAAAGCTGGAGATTTCTTGGGCTTCGTCGTCCACAAGAAAGGAATCGAAATCAACCAGAACAAGACAAAGGCAATCTTGGAAGCGAAAGCGCCAGCGAACAAAAAGGAACTGCAATCTCTGCTGGGCAAGATAAATTTCTTAAGGAGATTCATATCTAACCTAAGTGGAAAAGCTCAAGCCTTCTCACCCTTACTTCGATTGAATAAGGAAAGATTCGAGTGGGGGCAAGAGCAACAAGAAGCCTTCGACAAAATCAAAGGATATCTCACCAAGCCACCTATTTTGGTGCCTCCTTGCGGAAACAGGAGTATGAGATTGTACATAGCTGCATCCGACAAAACTTTGGGAAGCATGTTAGCCCAAGAAGATGAAAATGGAGTCGAAAGACCCATTTACTATCTTAGTAGAGTTTTGAACGATGCAGAAACTAGATATAGCGAAGTTGAAAAATTATGTCTATGTCTTTATTTCGCTTGTACAAAGTTCAAACAATATATAAAACCAGTTGATGTGTACGTTTCGTCTCATTTTGATGTTTTCAAATACATGTTGTCGAAACCCATCCTGCACAGCCGAATTGGCAAGTGGGCGCTAGCATTAACTGAGTACTCATTGACCTTTATGCCTCTTAGGGAAGTAAAAGGGCAAGTGGTAGCAGACTTTATAGTCGACCACTCAATTCAGGTTGAGAATATAAATTACGTGGAGATAGAGCCTTGGAAATTCTACTTCGATGGTTCCAGCCATAAAGATGGAACAAGAGTAGGGGTCTTGATTATTTCTCCAGAAAAAATTCCAACAACATTCAAGTACAAGATATCAGGTACTTGTTCGAACAATGAGGCTGAGTACGAAGCTCTAATTACTGGCCTTGAGATATTGTTGGAATTGGGGGCAACTCGAGTCGAAATAATGGGAGACTCAGAGTTAGTCATTAAGCAAGTCACAAAAGAATATAAGTGCATAAGAGAAAATCTTATTATGTACTTTGTGATAGCAAATCGTTTATTGAAAAAATTCGAAGTGGTCAACATTCGACACATACCTAGATTGGAAAATCAAGTAGCCAATGATTTGGCACAAATTGCATCTGGGTACAAAATTTCAAAAACGAGATTACAAAGAGCAATCAAAGTTCGAGAAAAAATAAAAGCAACTAGCCTGTCCCCAACAGATTTGAAATCGACAAGACTAGGGTATGTTGATCAAAGGAACTTTGAAATATCGTTCATAGACAATTTGTCAGAGCAAGATTGGAGGAAACCCATTGTATATTATCTACAAAATCCAGCAGCTTTGACAGAACGAAAAATAAAATATAGAGCGTTGAGTTACGTACTCATGGGTAATGAGTTATTTAAAAAGACGCCTGAAGCGGTATTGCTAAAGTGCTTAAGCGAAACTGAAGCATACATAGCCCTTTCGACTACGCACACTGGAGCATGTGGGGCTCACCAAGTAGGCCATAAGATGAAATGGTTGTTGTTTCGACAAGGACTATACTGGCCCACCATCTTGAAAGATTGTGTTGAGTTCGCGAAGGGTTGCCAGGAATGTCAAGTCCATACGGGCATCCAACATGTACCAGCAAGCGAACTTCACTCAATAGTGAAACCTTGGCCTTTTAGAGGATGGGCGTTAGATCTTATTGGAGAGATTCGACCAGCATCATCAAAGAGCCAGAAGTATATACTGGTAGGCATTGATTATTTCACTAAATGGATCGAAGCTATTCCTTTAGTCAATGCAGACCAAGAAAATGTCATTGAATTTATTCAAAAGAACATTATCTTCAGATTTGGAATCCCTGAGACTATAACGACTGATCAAGGATCAGTGTTTACTGGTCGAAAGATGCAGGAATTCGCTCAAGAAACAGGCTTTAGACTCCTAACATCAACACCTTATTATGCACAGGAAAATGGTCAAGTCGAAGCAGCGAATAAAATAGTGATCGGCCTGATAAAAAAGCATGTAGGAAAGAAGCCAAAAAATTGGCATAAGACGTTAGACCAGATCTTGTGGGCCTGTCGAACGTCCCCAAAAGAAGCCATAGGTACAACACCATATCGGCTAACTTTCGGTCATGACGCAGTACTGCCAGCGGAAATTTGTCTTCAATCAGTAAGGGTTCAGAGACATCATGATATTCCCTCTAAGGTTTATTGGGATATGATGTTAGACGAACTAGTAGATTTAGACGAGGAAAGACTACGCACTCTCGACCTACTGAGAATTCAGAAGAAAAGAGTGGAAGACTCTTACAATAAAAAAGTAAAACCTAAGGCATTCTCGCCTGGAGAATTAGTTTGGAAGGTGATTCTCCCCATGGATCGAAGGGATCGAAGCATGGGAAAATGGTCACCCAAATGGGAAGAACCGTTCAGAATTATCCAAATTTTTTATGGTGGAGCTTATGAGGTTGAAGAGTTAGGCAAAGATAAAAGACTCTTGAGAGTAAACGGCAAATATTTGAAAAAATATAAACCTATGCTCCAAGAGATCACAATAAATAGCAATTAATGACCAAATTAACCATAAAAAGCCAAAATGGAAAATTATATAGTGATTAGCCAAAATGGTTGCATTGTCTTACAAATATTACAGTACATGGTTAATAATTTGCTGAGCAAATTAGAAAGGGATAGAAGCTTTAAGTCGAAGATACTTGGCCTGCTGCAACTCCAGCCGTTTGTTACACAAGGCAGTCGCCTGAGAAAGTTTGGCAATCTGGTCATCAAGGGCTTGGGCCTTCTCAGCGAACTCTAAGCCTCGTGTAACTTCAGCTTGGCTCTCTGCGTCCGAAACAGTCGAAAGGAGCTCCTCTTTGTGCTTGGTGTTAACATTTAACTTGGCCTCTAACTCCTCGATCTGCGCCTTTATAGAGGCGTTATCTCGATCTATGGCGTCGATTTCCTCTTGCTTGGATGTCTTCTGTTTCGAAAATTCTGCAATTTGAGAAGTTGTTTCAGCTACCTCGGTCCAGGCAGAAGAACTCTTGCCATGTAGTGCTTCGAGCTGGTTGTTGAACCCCCTTTGACGTCTATAGTCCGCATAGACTTGGTCAACAATGGAGTATAACTCCAAGATAAAGCTGGAAACCTCTGGAGATACAGCAAGCAAATCGACTGCACTCAGAACAGCTCCCAGACAAGACAGAGCAGTAGGATCCCCCTCCAAAGCCTTCATTAGATCCTTTTTGAAGAACTGAGCCTTGACCTTCTTCAAAGCCTCATCAAGAGGAGAAGTCGAAGTAGACTTCCCCGATGCAGTAGAAGCATCATGACTAAGGTCAGATGAATTTTCCCTACTCTCAATGATGGCATTCAGGTAGCCAATTGGATTAGTTTGCTTCAAAAGGGCCAAGTCTTCTTTAGACTTGGGCTTTGTCAAGGTGGTCATTCCTACAGCAGCGGTGGCTTGGGGTTGAGGTTGTTCAGTAGCGTCAGCATCAACATGACCCTCTTTGACATGTTGTTCAGTAGTGTCAGCATCAACATGATCCTCTTCGTCATGTTGATCCTCTGTCAAATCGACCACTTGAGCTTCCTTTGGTTGTTGTTCCTCTATTTCGGCAAGGGCTTCATCGTTCGCCAATTCCTCCTCTTGTTGTCTACTATGTTCAGCAGAGTCTTGTGTCTCTGAAGTTTTTGGTGCTGAACTTTCGGTGGTCTCCTGAAAATAGAAGAGGAAGAATATTCTGGTTTAGAGAGATACACAATCGAATGTGATCATCGATACCTAAGTTAAAAATGGTCGGAGGTACTACCTGTAGAGGAATTTCAGCCCCAGGGCTAGAATTATCACTTTCAACGAGTTTGCTGAGAGAGACGTTCAGCTCCTCCTCCGTGGGCTCTTCGATGATCACAGGAGGTGGCCTGGATTTTCTCCCTGCAACCTTGATTCTGATCATAGGTCGGGGCTCAGGAGCAGGGGCATCTTTCTTCAGCTTTCTCCGTTTGAGAGGAACAGGGGGAGATTCATCCTCGTCGTCACTCGCAGATTCGACCGTTAATGCAGGTCATTTCTTAGGTGCAGGTTCCTGAAACCCCAAATGGAGTTGATTTAGAATGCCACGTCGAAAATCAGGATGTTAAAACCAGCAGGAAATAATAAAAATTTGGTTACCGGTGCTGAAGGTTTTGTAGAGGGACCTCCTCCCTGATGGCTTTCTGTGGTTTTCTTTGCTGCAGGTTTTCGAACAACTGAAAGAAGACGCGTTCACAAGTTATAATTGACAAGTTATAAGTCGAAATGGAAAGACAAATATAATTTGAAGAGTGAACGTACATTTCTTTATTTTGTCAAGGACCAAAACGAAGGACTTCTGGAGTTCGTCCATAAAATCTTTTTCATCGAAGAATTCTTCAGCATAATAACTCTTCCACCAGTCTTCAAAAGATGGTGAACAAAGGAAGTTGAGTTGGTAGTCGAACAATTAAAGTACTGTCCGACCAGCGTACCTACCAATGTGCTTGGTAGCAGCATCCTCAGTGTAATCATTACAAAAATACAACATTGATTTCTCCCTAGGGAAAATGGGAGAAGGAAGTGATTGGATGATACCAAACTGTCGAGAGACCAAATTTGGCTGATAAGCAATCAGGCTCAGATGATTCTTGGAACTCTTAAAGCGCAATGGCATTATCCTGGGAGTGAGAAATGCTTCCCACAGTGTTGTGTGCTCTTCGAGATGAGGATCCTCTGATGACTTGGGATGGGGCCTGGTGAACCACCATGGACCAAACTTTCGACGGGCAAAAGGAGCCATGGTCAAGGTAAATTCTTTCCTCCCTACAAACATCAAAACGAAGTTTGCAAAGGTCTGTTGGAGTTCCAGCCCATCCTCAGTGGGAGTCAGTAAAGCCAGCCTGGTACCTTCGATACGCCTTTTGGCTATCTCAGGAGCTTGTTTGTTTATTTGAGTTTTCTGAGGTAAAAAAGACTCAAAAGTGGCGTTTAGCCATAGTTGTAGTAGCCAGAAGGGTCCTGCAAGCAGCAAGCTGGCTCTATTTTCTATTACCTTTAATAGAGTCGCCCCACTGCTTATCGACTCATATAGGTTCGCCAGTATTAATTCGGCCAAACAGATGTTTTGACCGTGGTGAAGCTGGGTAGTAAGGGTGACCATTTTCTTCGTCACCTGTAGAGATTTCGTGTAGAACACGAAGCGTGACAGCCAAAGGGCTAGAAACGCAATGTGCTCCACGTTCGTCACCTTAGCTGTCGATTTGTCATGATAGTGGTTGGTGTAGGTGGTGTAAGTGGGTTTGGTAGCTGAAAACCCAATCTGGTCTTCAGACATTTCCTCTGGGTCAAAGTAATCCCCAGTTGGTCGAAGACCGGTAATGGCAGCCACGTCAAAGAGAGTGGGTGTTACCATTCCACAAGGCAGGTGGAAGGTGAAGTGAGTATAGTCCTAAAATAGCAAAGAAGCTACCAGCATTTCAAGGGAGTAGTTGAGACCAGTCTTCGACAGCATGACTAGGTCATAAATCCCCATGTTCTTCCAAATCGAAGCCTGGATTTTTTCCATCTTGTCGAGCCAAGCGTTGTAGTCTGGTGTAAGGCTAGGGCTAGACCTAAAAGCCCTAACCCCTCTATTGAAGAAACGAAGATCTATCTTTTCTTTTGCAGGATCTTCGTTGTCGTCTGTAGCCTTTTTGGAGCACCCAACGGGCTTGAGTGCCTCAAGCACTGGGAAGAAGCTCTTGATCTTAGTTGGGTCAGCAATGCATGCAGATAGAGGACCAGACATGGCGAAAACCTGGTTGGAGTATTCAACAGGAATCAGCAGTTGAGAAGAGTAAGTCTCACGCTCAGCAGTTCCCAAGGGTTCGGGAACCCTTCGCATTCCTTTGGAGTTAACTGTTGGAACAGTTGAAAAGATTTTCGGTTGGGAAGTTTTAGAGGGAGTGTTAGAACTGGGGACATTGGAAGAACGAGAACCTGAAGCCATTTTTTGGGTTGAGATGAAGATGGATGAAGAACAAAGTTTTTTGCAGAAATTTCTGTTCAATATTAAGGCTTGGATGAAGAAAGCGTGAAAAGTCCCACGAGGGGCACTTAGCGCTATTTATAGTGATTGGAAAATCACAAAACTCGAGGTCATTTAATGTTTCAGACAATAGTGGGGCACGTGGCGCTCATTTGCTGATGTAGTCGTTCTGCAGAACGGAAACGGTGCAGCGTGCGTCCTTGATTTCGGGGAATTGTCATGATGACAATCTGTGAAAAGACATTGGGCATGCCAAACGCCTTACTGAAGTGACGTCTTAGGAACAGTTGGAATGATGGCTTTTTGGGATTGTCAGTTGGTTGGTAGGAGACGAAAAGCGCACGAGCTAATCTGTGGCTAAGAATGAAGGACGGGTGTCGGGTGGAATCTCAAAGAATGCCTTTTTCTTTTCAGTGTCGAAATAAGGCATTCTTGGGGGACAATTTGTTGGCTCCTAAATTTGACACCCTTGTTTGTTATCAATATAGACCATTAATTATGAGTTTGAAGAGTTTCCAGGTTTCGACCAACTGATCCTGTCGAATGCTCATCAGAAAATGGCAAGGTACTTAGAGAGTTTCTTTTAAGTGGGAATCTTGTTACCTTCGACGTCGAAGGAACTTCTCGACAAAGGTATCTGATGCCCAGGGTGGAACAGTTTGAGATTCGAATGTTTGGAGGGAAAACAGTTCCCAGCAGTTACCAAACGCAACGTGCCAAGATCAGGAGCGTCGAATGCTGTGAGCGTGCCATGTGGTGTCATCTTGAAGCGACGTAACTGCCCAACGGTTACTTAAGATGTGTTTTAGTATAAATACTAGTTGTTCACGTATTTTTCGCGTGTGTTCATCATTATATACAAGTCACTCATCTAGATTCAAGTACCCAGTGTGAGCGAAAGAATTGTTGAGAATGTATGTGTGAAACACCATTTAAATTAATCAAAGTCTTTTATATTCAAGCACTTTATTGCCTTTCATTTACTCATCTCCGTCGAAGCCTTTTATTTAACGCTTTCATTTATTCTATCAAGCTTTTCTTCATGCAATTTACATAAAGTGTCTTTACTTTACTGGCATTAATCATCATTAGACTTAGTCAAACCCCAGAAAATCAACCATGTCTTAGGATCAATCTGATCGATCCTGCGAGTCACCAAATAAGTAACCTTTTGGAAGATCAGCGGTTGTTTACCAATTTCCACGGTAAACAACCCGTGAACGGCTTCTTCACTGTACTTGACTAGGTATCTTTCTGGATTTTGCCGCTCCGGATCCCATCTTCTACCCTTTCTCCATTCAATATCAGCTTGGTGAAACCAGTTGAGGAGCTACCAATCAAGTGATTGAAGAATGGACCAGACATCGTTCTAAGAAACATGTCAACCAACTCCCTATCAGACAAATGGGGTTGGACTCTCCCTTCCAGATCTCTCCACTTTTGCGCATAGTCCTTGAAACCTTCACTTGCACCCATGGACATACTCTGGAGTTGAGTATGGGTAGGGGCAAGGTCAGCATTATATTGATACTATTTGTAAAAAGCAGCAGCTAGATCTTCCCAGTTGCGGACATTGGTTCCCTCTAGCTGATAGAACCACTCAAGCTGAGTCCCAGACAGACTGTCCTGAAAGAAATGGACTCACAAGTTCCTATCGGCAGTGTGAGGATGAATCTTCCTCACGTAGGAGCGGAGGTGAAGCTTAGGACAAGACACCCCATCATACTTTGCAAAAACCGGAGCCTTGAAATTTTGTGGGATGACTACCCCAGATACCAAACCCAACTCTTCGAAATCCAACCCTGGTATTCTTTGGATCTTCATCGCGCTCAGACGATCCTCTAAATGTTTGTACCTATCCTCAGTCGGGGGATATTGTTCATCGTTATAGTCAGATTCATCCTCAGAAACTCTCGGACTAGGGTCTTCCTCCCTTGTTTCGCCCTGTTGGTTCTCCCCTTCTTTGGATGAAGAGGTCAGATCAACCGTTTGCTTCAACGGTCCCCTAAATCTTCTGCCCAGATTCAGGACACCAACGGTCTTCTTCTTCTTCTTCTTCTCTTTCAGAATAAGGGCTTTCTGATCTTCCTGTCCCTTAGCTAAGGTTACAAACATTTGCTGAAATTGGGCATTTTGTGCCTAGAGGTCCTTGATGCTTTGTTCATAAGACATTTTTGTTGAAATAAACAGCGTAGAAGATGATAAACCTGTTATGAAACCTATTTATGCAATGTCATGGATGATATGCGTATGCAATGATTTCAAGGACTCTTAAAGGCTCAAATTTGTTTAACTAAAAGAAACAAACGTTAATTGTATTAATAAGTTTGAATTTTTACAAAGGGTGCCTTTTAGGCTTACAACAAAACAAAACTTAAAGCAAAAAAGAAAATTAGGTCTCCCAGGAGCGCATCCTCTTTGGTGCAATGTAGGCGTTTATATTCCTCTCTTCATGAATTAGCCTAGTGAGTTCTAGGACCTTCTTCTCACTGGCGTAGAATTGAGTTTCAAATGTATCCCACTCCTCTTTGAGTTGAACCCAGGATTTTTGTAATTCCTCATGATCAGTTGGCATGTCAGGAGGGAGAACAAGATAAGAAGTGTCTCCTTCAGTAACCAGTTCCACAATCGTTGGTAGGACAGCGGGGTAAGTCATCATAAGGCTTTGAGCACGGGCTCGCACCCATTTGAGATAAGGCTCAAGAGGTATTGAGTTCTTTTGCCATAGTGTCTTGCTATCAACTCTATGTACCATGCCCCAAGCTCGCATGACCTTTTTATGGTAACCCTGAGCATTATTCCCGTAGTCGAAGATGATTCCATGGATAAGTGTGTCATGAGGACCATCCCTTCTTGCATAACCAAATTGTCGTAGTGCCAAACAAGGGTTATTAGTGATTCCTCCCCTAATGCCTAAGAGAGGGACATTAGGGAATTCACCACAGCGATCGATGATGGTAACATCTTCTAAAGACCGTGAACACCAATGAATGTCTGAATGCGTAAGGGACATCAACCTATGAGACCAATTCATACCCTGCTCATTCTTCAAAATAGACCTGGGTAGGTGAGAAATAAACCACCTAGCCAGTAGAGGGGTGCAACACAGGAGGGTCCCCCTTCTCTTTAGAGTGCGAGCATGCAGACAGTGTAGAATATCCCCAAGTAATGTAGGCACCAGATTATGAGACAGAAAAACCTTAATCTTATTCACATCTACGAGTTGGTCCGTGTTAGGGAATAGTACCATCCCGTAGATGAGGAGTGCTAATACCTCTTCAAAAACTTATAAATCTAGGGTATCCCAAAAAGAGTGAGCTTTCTTGAATAGAAATTTAACCGGGATTCCTTGGACGCTTCCCCTAGTTTCCCAATTTGTCACTACATCAGACTATTGTAAGGACAGAGCTCGAGCAATCTCTTCAAGCTTTGGATGTTCTTCCATACCATTGAAAGGTAACTGATCAATAATAGGTACCCCAACAACCGAAAAAATTCCTCCATAGTAGGCACTAGCTGGTAATCCGGGAAGATGAAGCAGTGGTGCAAAGGATCAAAGAACTGAAATAGCACTTTTAACAATTCTTCATCAGGTTTTGAAATGACCAAGTTGAGCAACCGACCATGTAGTTCAGTGAAGGGATAGCTTTCAGGAATCCTTAATGCCAAGTCCTTTAGTTGGAGAGGCACTTTCACAAGGTTAATCTGGATAGTGTTCCTGCGGGCGCATGCCATGTCCTACAAAATAAAACAAAGACGAGCCCTAGAAAATCCTTGAAATGGTTAGTATGATATGCCATGCTTATGATGTCATGATTATGTTAAAAAATAACATGTATAGAAAGCAATAAATAAGTCACACCAAGTCCTTAGGTTTAAGGTCTGCATGAGTTTTAAGGTCATACCCTCTTGAAGCTGGATTGGTTCAACCTATCTTATAAATAGTAACTGGGTTCTAAGGGATCTCAATATCACTGATCTTTCTCCCAAGCTTCGTTCAATAGGCGATTGACTCACAACCAAACAAAAGTGAAGAGTCAAACCTCAATGAGTGTAGCATCGAGTATCTGTCGACCTTGGGAATACACCAAAGTCGGCCATCTCGCTACGTCCTACTGGCCAAGTTGTGCAATTAAAGGTTCTAAGGTTAGTTGATGCTTTATGAAACCACGCAGCGGCCCCGTACTCTCCTTGATTGACTCAAGGGTTACCGGTACCAACCAAAGTGTCACATCAATGTAGCTACTGCTTCAACCATGTCGGTATACCTCGCACAGTTCCCTCACAGTTTATTGCTACTTACCTAAAAGGTGTTCCCAGATCCGGGTGTAGGATCTACATAACCCCAACAAAACCCTTGAATATAAAGCAGGCAAATAAAAACAAGAAAGCAATTTTAGAAATGACCTAGATCCTAAGGTATACCCCACTTATTAAGTCCCCAGCAGAGTCTTTTATTTCATCCAACAAAGGAAAAGGGAAAAAGAACAGAAAAAATCTTTTTTGAGGTGTTTCTGAGTACGGGGGGTAGATTATAGAAAGGGAATGTGTTAGCACCCTTTCTATCTGTGGTTTTCCTCGGGCTCTTAGGTACTTGCTCATTCTTAAATTGCTTTTGTATGTTTGTGTGTTTGAAAAAGTTTTGAAATTGCCTTAGTGCGGCGTTTCACTTTATGGTAACCCTTGTATCATTCCTCAAGAGTGTGATAAAGTGTTTTTGAAAACTTTAGTTTGAAAAGTTTGTTTGAAAGTGTATGGTGTAAAATTTTACTTGAGCAAGCACTTAAGAGTTTCTACCTACTCGAAAAATACTGTTCATTTTTCTTATTTCCTTTAGACAGCGCTATCCTACTATTAAGGAGTAGGTAGCTCCATCATTGGAGTTTGAGGTACAATCAAAAGGGACGATTACGATCACTAAAGCAATGGTTAGGAAACCTTAGTAGTTACCCTAGAGTCCTAAATATCTTTCCGAGGCAACATTTGAATGGGTCATCTTTGATCTTTTGGGACTAGAGGGCAACCATTAAAACTCCCTATACTTCATGACCGTTTACCGAAGGCAACTGAAGTAGGGTAAACCCTAGGAGTGAGCATGTGGAAGTGTTTGTTTTTCAGTCATTAATCTTTGTGTTTAGTTTTCTAGCGATTGGTTTTATCTTGTTCGTGCAATACTATTAGCCACACATCTAACAGTTAATATATGTACAAAAATATAAATTATGGAAAAGTAAATTCCTACGCTATTACATGGATTCGGGGAGAGGGATTTCATTACAATTCCAAAACCGGGAGAAATATAAAGGAAAACAATAAAAATGCCTTATAGTTTGGCTACATTGATACGTACAGGAATATAAAAGTGCGAAAGAAGAAAATGCGCGTGAAAAATCAAATACGGGAATTAAAGTTTAAATTCTAAGAAAACTTAATTAATGAAAGAAAATATTTTTTGTTATTTTTTTATTTTTTAGGAAAAAACATTAAGTTAAAAATGAAAGGAAATTAACTCTAAATAACCTAATTTTTTGTATTTTTATTTGAGAAAAAATAATTAACTTGCAATTTAAACCTAATTTCTAGCTAATTTTAATTATGAAAATAAACCAAATTATCCTAATTAAACTAATCTATTTTCAAAATTAATTTTAATAAATAAGGATGAAAAAACTAATTCTACATTTTTTTGTGATTTCTTGATTTTATAATGTTTATGATTTTTTTAATAAAAGGAAAATAATTGAAATAAAAGAAAATAAATAAAGCAAAAAAGAAAAATGGGCCGCGCTGCAAAAATGAAAATGAGGGGTGAGAAAGAAGCATAATTAAAAGCCAAAACTGGACAAAGCTCGGTTCTTCGCTGGATACAGTGTGGATAACGTCTTGGGGTGCACCACGGGGACGCGACTTTGAGGCTTTAGATCTGGCATTTTTATATTCCTGCGTCAAAACTTAAAATCAATGGTTCTAAAACATTCTAAACATTAGTATGAACATGCATGAACGCTTATAAACCATTTACAACGTAAGAATTGAGAGTTTGTAATTAAGAATTTTTACCCAATCGGAGCTACTTGGTGCGACTGTTTTGGGCGTAGAATGGCTTGGCAAGAGGCCTGAGTAGACTCCTGGAAGTCCCATAAATGTGATTTTCCCACTTGTTTGGACTAATAGCACCTGGGAATATAGCAGCGAACTCTTGCAACTTTTAGCAATTTTTTTGAGAATTTTGTAGAGCTTTCTTGAAGAGGAATTTCGTGTTTTTCAAGCTTGTATGGCTCTATATTTATAGAGGAGAATGAGGAGACAAGAAAGCATGGAAAGAATCTCCCTCATAATGTTGTGTTTTAAGACCGTGATAAAAATTTGAAAAAATGCCATATTTGATGATTTCATGTCATTTTCCCATGTGGATGAACGTGGACATATTTAAAGAGTTATTGCACGAAATCAATTGACATAAACCAGCATAAAACTTGCCCAAAATGGATTCACATCAAAATTTACATTATTTCTATTATTTATTTATTTAATTCTGAATTTTAATGAATAAAATACCAAAATAAATAGCATAAATAGTAGAAAAATATATGGGTGGGCTTAGAGGTCGTGGAACATGTTAGTAATGAGTTTCAAACTTGAAAATATAGGCCCATTTGGAAAAAATCCAAGTTTGGTCAATATTTGCTTCATGCATTTTTCCAAAAATTAGCCAACTTTGACAATGCATATCTCTCTCAATTTTAATCCTATGAGGGTGTTCTTGGACTTTTTAGAAATCTTAGGATGTCCCCTAAGCAACCCCTTTGGGTTCATCTCAATTGGATCTTCGATGCTCATGTAAGAAACTTTGAACCAAAAGGTGTTTTTGTTGACTTTTGAAAAGGACCTATAATGTCTGAATTTATATCTTTTCATGAGTACATTTCTTGAACTTGATGGATGAATATGAGTTGTAGGTAATTGGATACTTTTTAAAATGAGCCTTGGATGATAAATTTTTGATAAAGTATGAGAAATTTATGTCTGGTCAAAGTTTGGTTGACTTTTCCTATAGGAACCCTAATTTAGCAACTTTTGAGTTTTGATGAATTAGGAGCATTCCTTGAGGAATCATGATCAACCCTTGATCAAATGATGTATATCACTTCAAAATGTTGATGTTGACTAAAAATCTTGAAGTTTGACTGTATGTGGGTCACAGTTGACTTTTGACCTAGTATAGTTGATTTTCAGGCATTTGAGCAGTTGATTGAGGAAACTTCTTGTGCAAGGCAAGAAACTTGGCATGGATGATCTTGAGGACATATTAGGGCAATGGAAACCACTTAGGGCCCTTGTAACTCAAACATCTTGATGAGGAGTGAAACCCTAGTTTGAGGCTCATTGTCTTAGGAGGAGGATTTGTCTGGCCAATCCTTAGTCAACTTGAGCAATTGAGGACCTCTAGGAGTATATCTGGTGTGAAAATGGGAGGGAAAATTTTGGGGTGCAACAAAACCCAAACCAAATTTGTTGGATTTGTAAGGAATATCCGGAAGTTGGCCCCAGATAGTGCATCCACCTTCTTCGATCACTGCCATAGCATCATTCAAAGAGGTCATTTTCAATGGCGGTCTGGTAACTTTCGGGACTTTGGAAGCAGTCTTGGTTGCTGCAGCTATTTGTGGGACCTCTTCAAAATTCTGGCACGGGGTCTCAATGAACTCACCATCCATTTCCACATACCTGAAAGGATTCAGGTGGCTAACCATGTATTCCTCTTCCCCGTGGACTGTGATGATCTTTCCCTTGATCAGGTACTTCAGTATCTGATGTAGGGTGGAAGTGACGGCACCAGCGCCATGGATCCAAGGTCATCCCAATAGATAAGAATAAGTAGGGAGGATATCCATCACGTAGAAAGTTGAATCAAAAGTCCGAGTTCCAACTTTTATTGGGATGTCAACTTCTTCGTGCATTGTCCTCTTAGAACCATCAAAGGCCCTCACTATAATGTTGCTAGGCTTTAAAGTGAGTCCCTCGCAGTCTAGCCGGTCAAGATCATTTTTGGGCAAGACATTCAATGATGAGCCGGTATCCACCATAATATGGGCTAGCGTAGTGTCCCTTCACTCAATAGAAACATGCAAGGCATCATTGTGTTTCCTTCCTTTGGGAGTTAAATCAGCATCGGAAAATACCAATTTGTTATCAGTAGTTAAACTGGCCACACAATTCTCAAATTGATCAATGGAGGCCTCTTGGGGCACGTGGGCGGTCTTGAGAAACTTTACCAAGGCTTTGGCATGGGCCTCAGAACACAAAAGTAAGGCCAACATTGATATTATCGAGGGGGTCTTCCCCAACTGTTCCTGGATGTTGTAGTCACTTTTCTTGATTATTTTTAGTATCTCTTCTATCTCCTTTCTAGAAGCTTCAGAAATAACCTCTGGATGCGCCTTCGTCTGGACAGGCTCATACAATACCTCTTTGCCCCTTGTCTTGATAGCAGGGATAATAGTAGGACTATCAACGGGAGTATCACTGGGAATGTTGGTAGGAGCGGCAGCGGGAATAATCATAGGAGTAGTAATGTTCTTTGGAGAGATCTCGAGTGAGAAGACTCTTCCACTTTTTGTCATCTTACTGGTCCCAACGATATTGCTGATGTCAAGATCAGTGTCTTTTGCAACTTCGTCTTTGATAACCAACTGATCTTGCTTGACGCTGTAGTAATAGACGTCAGCCCTATAGTTCCAGGGAACAGCTTTATCCTAAGAATATGGTATTGGCCCTGGCATGGTGATGATTAGGGGAGCAGACTTTGGAACAAATGTAATCCTGACGGGTCTTTTGGTGGAGACCCTGGGAGGATTTTTGAAAATGGTGATTATTGAGACATCTTCACAGGAGTTTCTGGTAAGAGGAACTTTTTCAAACAGTATTTCTTTGTTAGCCATCAGGTGCTGGACTCCTATCTCCAGTAACAAACAGCCATTTGGTAGAGACATGCATAATTGACAACTTTCACCACAACCTGGATACAGACCGGCTTACAATAGATCCCTTTTAATAGTCAAAAGAGGAGTAGTTAAATCATCCACGGAGGAAACAAAACAGTCATCATCAACAACGTTGACACCTTAACCATGTTTGGGAATTAGTGTCGTTATTACATTTGGTGTTTCTAGGGGATCAAACTCAATCTCTTTCGCCTCGATAAGGTCTTGTACCTTATTCTTCAAGGCCCAACAATCGTTCGTATCATGCCCCAGGAATTCAGAATGATAGGCACATCGGGCATTCGGGTTGTAGCAAGGAGAAGCAGTATTGGGGTTCTTGGGAGCTTCCTTTAGGGTTACCAGATTAGACTTCAAAAGATGTGGAAAAACTTGGGACATGTTGATTAAGGTGAATCGTCTCATGGGCGCTTATGGCCTGCGCTGATAATTTCGCTGTTGATTTGGTACAGGATTAGAAATCATAACAGCCCCTACCGTCGGGTGACGTTCAGTTTTATTTTGATTCCTATGGTCATATGCAACACTGACCTCCTTCTTTCCAGTAAAGGGTTTATTCATCATGCTCGAGGATACATCTCTTTGAATTTTTCCACTTTTTATACCAACTTCTACCCATTCACCAGTCATGATTAATTTAGTAAATCCAACCGAGGAGCTTCCGATCTGGTGGTTGAAGAAAGGACCCGATAACGTGCCTAAGAACATATCCACCAATTCTCTTTCATATATAGGGGGCTAAACTCTTCCCGCGAGATCCCTCCATTTTTTAGCATAGGTTTTGAAACCTTCACCTGCACCCATAGACATGCCTTGCAACTGTGTCCGAGTTGGATCTAAGTCAGCATTATACTGGTACTGTTTGTAAAAGGCGGCAACCAAATCTTCCCAATTGCGAATAGTGGTCCCTTCCAACTGATAGAACCAATCCAACTGTGTCCATGACAAGCTTTCTTGAAAGAAATGTACCCATAGGTTCCTATCTGCAGTATGGGGTTGAATTTTCCTGACATATGATCTCAAATGCAGCTTTGGACAAGAGACACTGTCATATTTAGAGAAAGTGGGGACCTTGAATTTCTGTGGGATAACAACCCCTGAGACAAGTTCTAACTCTTCAAAATCCAATCCGGGTACCCTCTGGATCTCCATAGCATTGAGGCGATCCTCCAACTGCTTGTATTTGTCGTCAGTTGGAGGATATTGTTCTTCAGAGTAATCAACCTCTTCTTCTTCAGACTCCGATTGGTCATTCACTTCCTTGTTTTTCCCTTCTCGATTATCCCCTTCACCCGATGATGTTGTGAAGTCTAGAGTCCGTCTGGATGGTCCTTTGAACCTTCTTCCCAGATTCAAGACACCAGTTAATTTCTTCGCTTTCTTTTTTTCTTTGATCAGCAGAGTTTTCAACTCCTCTTGTCCTTTTACCAGAGTCAAGAACATTTGTTGAAACTGAGCGTTATGTTCATGAAGATCTTTTACTTTTTGTTCAATATTCATCTCACTGAAATAAATAGTAGAAAGATAAAGAGGTATGTTGTAAGAATCCTTCTTGTGTTATGATGAATGAAAATGCTTATGCCAATGATTTCAAGGAAATTAGAGATTTAAATTTGTTTAGACAAAAAGGAAACACACATTATATTAATAAATCCAAGTTTGAGTACATCATGCCTTTTTGGGCTTACAATGAAAGAAATAAAATACAAAAATTCCTAAGACAAAAAGGTTAAACGCGTCCTCTTTGGCGCGATGTAGGCTTTTAAACTCCGCTCTTCATGAAGTTGCTTGGTGAGTTCCAAGACTTTCTTCTCACTGGCGTAGAATTGGGCTTCGAAAGTGTCTCGTTCTTCCTTAAGCTGAATCCAATCTCTTTGTAAGTCTTCGAGAGAGGTAGGAATGTTAGGATGAAGGAAAGTGTACGAGACATCTCCTTTAACAACAGGCTCTATAATAATTGGGAGAATGGAGGCATAAGGCATTACGAGACTCTGAGCACGAGCATGTACCCACCTAAGGTAAGGCTCAAGGGGAATGGAATTCTTGTGCCCCAATGTCCTATTGTCCACCTTGCTTACCATCATCCAAGCTCGTATAAACCTCTGACGGTAGTCTTGATTGTCATTTTCATAGTGGAACACCAAACCTTGGATGAGCGCGTCATGTGGACCATCTCTTCATGCATACCCAAACTATCACAGAGCTAAGTAAGGGTTATAAGTGATTCCTCCCCTAATTCCAAGAAGAGGGACATTATAGAATTCTGCACAACGGTCGATGATAGTAATGTCCTCTAAGGATCGAGAACACCAATGGATATCTGAATGCCTGAGTGACATCAGCCTATTGGACCACCTCAAACCTTGCTCATTATTCACAATGGATCGAGGAAGATGTGAAACAAACCATTTAGCCAATAGAGGAGTACAACACATGAGGGTTCCTCTTCTCTTCATGGTGCGAGCATGGAGAGAATGCAAGATATCTCCCAACAAAGTAGGCACTGGATTGTGAGATAAAAAGATTTTGACAGCACTCACTTCTATAAGTTGGTTAGGATTTGGAAATAGTGTCAACCCATAGATGAGAAGAGCCAAAATTTCTTCGAAAGCTTGTAAATCCAGGTTGTTCCAACAATCTTGAGCTTTTTCCAGTAAGAACTTCACTAATAACCCTTTGACACCGCTTCTTGTTTCTCAATTAGTCGTGACATTAGATTGTTATAAGTATAAATCTCGAGAAACCTCTTCAGGGCTTGGATCCCTTTCAGTATCGTTGAGAGGTAGTTGATCGAGAATAGGAATCCCCAAGAGTTGAGAGAACTCTTCTATAGTTGGTACAAGCTGGTAATTGGGGAAGGTAAAGCAATGGTGCGGTTGGTCAAAGAATTGGAAAAGCACCTTCATCATATCTTCATCAAATCTTGAGGTAACTAAGTTGAGAAGTCGTCCATGTCTTTTGGTGAATGGAGAATTCTCAGGGACCCTTGATGCTAACTCTTTGAGCTGAAAAGGTACTCGTATAAGGTTGGCTTGGATTGTATTCCTGCGAGTGGGAGTCATATCCTACAAAATAGAACAAAGATGAATCTCAAAATCCTTGCAATGGTTAGTCTAAGAGGTTATGGTATGATGCCATGATGTTATGTACAAGCATATGCACAAGTTAAATCAAACAAGTCCTTAGGTTTAGGCTTGTATGGAGTTTGTAGGTAAGTACCCTCTTGCAGTTTGGCTGGCTCAACTTGTCCTAGTAATAGTAATCGGGTTCTAAGGGACCTTAATATCACTGATCTTTCTTCATTGGCCATTGTTTCAGCGCAAGCCTCTTTAATGGAGACCGAAATATCCCGAAAGTCTGATCTCAATGAGTGTAGTATCGAGTATCAACCAACTTCGGACTGCACCAAAGCCGGCTATCTCACTACTTCCTAATGGCCAGGTTGGTCAAGTAAGGTTCTAAAGTCAATTAGTGCTTCATGACACCACACAGCGGCCCTGTATTCTCCTTGACTACTCAAGGGCTACCGGTACCAACAAATGTGTCACACTAATGTAGCTATTGCTTAGACCATGTCGGTATACCCTGCACAGTTTCCACAACATATTGCTACTTACCTATAAGATATTCCAAATCCGGGTAGAGGATCAAAACAAGCCCAAACAAGGAACGAAAATGTAAAGCAATCAAGTCAAACAATTAAATCACGTAAAGGTTATCTAGCCCTAAGGTAACCCCACTTTTAAGATCGTCCCCAGCAGAGTCGCCAGTTCTGTAACATGGTGGGATAATTGACTTGGGATGTTTTACGTTTGACCGTATTGTTATGGATACTAAGAGTCGCCGCCGACTTTTCTTTTATCCAATAAGGAAAGGTTGAAAAGAACAGGAAAGACCTTTCGAGATTATTTCTTGAGTTTGGGGGTAGGTTATGAAAAGGGAAGGTGTTAGCACCCTTTTCATGCGTAGTTATCTATGGGCTCTTAGTTGCTTGCTAGATCACTTGCTTTTGTTGGAAAATGCATTTGTGGTGTGGGTTTTGAAAGTATTTTTGAAAAATGTCTTTGTAATGGTTCTCGTTTCTATAAGAACGCGTACAAAGTGTTTATCTTTTGAAAATGTTTCAAAATGAAAGTGTTGGTGTATAAAATGTTTTTTGTTGTGAGAAAGCGAGCAACTAGGAGCAACCTACCTACTCAAAAGGTCTTAAATGTTCTTTTCCTCCTCCTTTAGATGTTGTTATCTTACCATTGATTTAGTAAGAAGCCCCATCGTTGGATGTGAAGGGACAGGCGCGGGTCAATCGTACAGTCATAGAAGGCAACTTGTGAGGCGCTTTAGCAATTCTCGTAAGGGACTAGATCATTTTACCGAAGGCAACATCGAGGGACATCGAGGGACTACGATCTTTTTTAGCGAAGGGTCTTTGCTAAAGTGTCATATATTCGAGGGACATGACTGTTTTTCTGAGGCAATAAGTGGAATTACCCTAAGGGTGCATGTGTGGATAGTGTGTTTGATTTGCATGCATTTAGTCTTTGATTAGGGGTTATCTATTTGTTGTTTTTATCTTGCCATACATTCCCTATTTTACTAGAAATTATATGAAAGCGGTAAACTTGCGGAAATTAAAATCTTACGCTATTACATCATTAGGGGAATGGGGATACAATTTGCAAATGGGGATGAAACAAGTGTCTAATTATTACAACCATATCGAATAAGTGGAGAGTAATGAAGTATATATATATATATATATATATATATATATATATATATATATATATATATATATATATATATATATATATATATATATATAATATAGAAACAGTGTAAAAAGCAGGAAAAACTGCATTTTGAACTATTATGTGTCGACACATGCTGTTATTCACCGACACATAATTTTCCTTGCCCCTGCCATACTAAATCAACTCAGTATGAGTCGGCGCATAATAGGATGTGTCAACTCATTTCCGGATTGTGTCGAAACATACGCGTTTTGTATCGACTCATGCACCTTCCATCTTTCTGTTTTGGGACCTGGGTAGCAGTATGAGTCGATGCATAAGGCCATGTGTCGACTCATACCCTGTTTTTTCACTTAGAATGAGTCGAACCATGTGGGTATGTGTCAACTCATGTTGAAGTTTTTTTTTCCTCTATCACCATTCTTTTGCATGTATCAGTCAGTTTTCAACATATAAATGATAAAAATGAACAGCAAGTAAATGATTAACTTCAAGAGTAGTGATTGCTACATCTTATATTCAGAAATAAACCAAAAATGATGAATGGAAAATGCAAGGTTAAGATGACTTACCTTGAAATTTCACTTAGGTTTTGAGTCTGAAAACCCTTCAAGATGTTGTGTGGACCTTAAAGAAACTCCAGGAAGGTGCTAGACCTCCCTTTATGTTGAAGGTTGTTGAACCAACTCCAAACAGTCAAGTTTGTGTAGTACTGTCTCGTGTTTAGAAGTTGAGAATAAGAGCACTATAGAAACTGTTCTTGTACTTGAACAATATCTATGTGATGTGAAGTGTTTTGAGGGTTGTTGGGAGAGTTGGGTTTTATGAATGAGCTGGGTTTTATGAATGAGCAGATTTAAACAAAAGTTCTTTTTTTTCGCTTCTCCTCCTTTTTTCTCAGAAAAAATCAATCCCCTATGTCTTATGAAAGAACCCCTTTTGTAGTCCCTTGACTGAGGTTTAGGAGGGAAACAAAATAAGTTATTTTGAACTGTTTTTGCCTACTGCTTTTATACTTTTCACACAATTTTCTTTTTCCATTTTGGTGAAATTTTATGGCTGTTATGATGTAGGTTGGAGTAGACTGCATAGAGCAGTTTTGGACTGGTTTTCTGGACAGATTTTGGACTGTATAGGACAACATACACAGGTTTTGTGACAGGTTTGTGGTGCAGCATAGCACAAGGTTTTGTAGGACAGCAATTGAGCAAGGTTTTGGAGTGTTGTGGCAATGTATTGAAGTAGCATATTTTTTGTTCAGCAATAACTTTGGACAGCATAGTTTGCAGCATGAAACAAGTTTGGTTTGTGGAGCAATTTATGCACATTGTATCAAAGACAAAGCATTGTGGCAAGGTATTGAGTCAAAGGAAAAAGTCCAAGCAATACAAAGTTTAGGATTTGTAAACTTTCAAAAATGCCACTTTGTAATAACTTGAATTATTTGTAATATCTTGAACTATTTTTAATTGTAGTGACAAGATGTCATGAAGCAATTTAACTTAGAAAAATTTCCAAGTCTTGCAAAAGTTGGATTTTTGACTTTCTTGATTTTTGATGATCAAATTTCATATTTTGGATGTCTTGATGAAATATGATTATTGGGACTCAACTTTTGGTCAAAAAGTCGAAGTTTGACTTTTTAGTGTACAGTTGACTTTTCCTACCAGTTGACCGAATTTTGTTTATCAATCCACTGATCTCAGGAGATGAATTGAAAAACACAATTAGGTCAAAATGACGCGCTCGGATCCTTGAGATCATACTTCCAACTAATAACCCAGGTACTAGGTAAAAAATCAAAGTTCGGTCCTTTTCAGTCAAAATCCTAATTTTGCCCATTTTGGTAATTTGAATGACTTTCTTGGAACACTGTGATCCAAGACTTGAAACTTGATAGAAGCAAACCTGAGGGTCTAGGACGATCCTTTGATTAATGAGAGGGAAAGTTTTGGGGTACATAAGGTACTTTGTCAGGTCCATTTTTCAACCATCTGATCGGAAGCTCTTCAACTGGGTTCACCGAGCTGATATAGACAGATGAAATAGTAGAAGCTGGTATCAAGAGCGGTAAGATTCAGAGGGGTGCATCTTTAAGTGAAGGGAAGCAAACTTTCAATGGGAAGAAAGAGTCCAATGTTGTGTACAGCCAGAGGGGTCGTAACAAGAGTGACCACAACCAATCTATGGGGGCAGTCTTGATCTCTAGTCTTGCATCAATGCGACCATAACAACGGGGAAATCAGCGAAGGCAAGATGAGCCCAAGAGACAGTTTACCAAAACAAACATGCCAATGTCTCAAGTTTTGCAACACATGTTGAGGATGAATCTGATTACGTTGATAAGACCTTATCCAAACCCCAAAACTTCTTCTCCTAACTACAATCCTGATGCAATATGTGCCTATCATTTTGGTAGTCATCGGCATGATATGAACGATTGTTGGACGTTGAAGTACAAGATTCAAAATATGATTAATGCCAAGGAGATTGAGTTCTATCCTCTAGAGACACCCAACGTGATCATTGCTACCATGTCAAATCATTGAGAGCATCCAATTCATTTTTGAATCTTCAATTGTAATTTCTTTTGTTTGTTCAAACACTTATCTATTATGTCAAACTTTGTTTCATTAATGCATTGCATATGTTTGTCTTGAATTAATCCATTCGTTTTCACTATATTTAAATTGTGCTTTTGTTCCCTTGTTTTCGTGATATTCAACTCTTGTTAAAAGTTGCAAGCCTTTAGAGGGAGGATGACAAAAACAATACCATAATCTCATACAATATGCTTTTGGATAGACCTTGCTGACGATGTACAGGCGTTCTTTCAATCCCTAAACGCTGGAGTTATAAGGAAGATGATCCATAGTCAACCCCTTTGAGCCTAAGAAGTAGCAGTTTTCTTTTTTTACACAAATTAAAACCTTTAATCAAAACCTGGGGCAGGGTAGTTTCTCATTTTATTCAAACGCGCATTCAGTCACAAGCTTTCACTTCAATACATAATGAATGACATCAAAAACATACTTTTGAATCAAAAGACGGTGATGGTTCCCCGTAAAATAGGTAGTCATTACCTCTCAAAAGAAAAGGCCACTAGGTTAAAACCTATGGAGGAGAATTAAGAAAAACTGGGGCGTCTCGCTGGCTGTAATCTCAAAACAAGAATAGTCAGGCAAAAATTAGGAGAGGGCGTCACAAATCCTCAACTACAAATAACAAATGTTGCAAAAACGACTGCCTTCTCAAACAAACTTCCAAATATCCGAACGATCACCAAAATATCATTCCAGAGTTCAACGCACAATTAACTGAGTTTAGGACTGGAGAACATCATGAAGAATGGGTGGGTACAAACACACTTTGAGCCTTATCCTTTGTTTCTTAAACCATGAACTAGACCATGTTACAACCCCTTAAAAGTCCTAATTGAAGCATGGGTTAGTTCGAAAGCATACTGTTACGAAAGGTATCCTGACTCTTGTAAGGCTTACTGTAAATCTTGAGTTGAATTCATATTCTTACAAAACTCTTTTATTTGTTAAGACTGCATTTTCAAAACTTCAAAACAAACATAAACTTTGCATTATTTGAATACTATTGTTTGCATATGGCTAATTGTTTGACAATGGAGAAATTCACACGGCAAATATCCAATGAAAGGAAATTCACAATGAACAGAACCACTTCCATTGACAAATCTTCCATAATCAAGGGGCATAACATGGTTTTTATCCAAACCATCTGGGGCAGTCAAGTCAAGATTCCAAGAAATCTCTTAGGGGCAAGTCTTAATTTGAATCACTGGGGGCATTGAACATGAATTCCATCAAAGGGGCCCGTACAATCAAGCAAAAAGTTTCTGGCAGTAACTACAACACTTACTGTTGTGGATAACGGAAAATCCACACAAAGTCCCTTTTACAAGGCGATCCTTGGTAAAGTCGCCATAACCACCTCTATAAGGTTATATCCACATAATAATCTTCACAGATAAGGGTCAAAACCCCACAAGGCCAAGTTCATGGATATCCCCATAAAGTTGGATCCATGCGATCACCAGCCAGAGTTTCAACCTCCGGAAAACCTCTCCCCAACTGAATTGGTCTTAAGAGGAAGCCTTGGGGAGTTCTGCCAGAAGAAAACACCTCCCCAGTAGATTGTCAAATGGGTTTATTTCCCCAACAAACTATGAATCTTCCAGCCCAATACAAATCAACAGACAAAACCCTTTAATCCTCGGTAGAGTCATTGATATCCCCAACGAAGTTGTTATTATCCCCAAAAGTTACTAAAACCTAGACCCGGCCAGATAATAGTTTAACTTCTTGAAATCAGTAACAAAACTCCTTTTTAACTGCAAAGTTTGCCACTATCCCCAGTGAGTTGCTGCAAAGCCTGGAAGCCAATTAAATAACAGTTAACTTATTTATCCCCAACAAGTTGTTAACTTCCATTCTCTCCAATCAAGAGATAACTCCCCAGTAGAGCAACGGACAACTAAAACTCCTGAACTCTTTTCCCCAAGCAGAAATCAACACTCTCAACAAAGATTTCTCAAGCCAAAGCCAATCTTCCCCAGTGAATTTCTCCTCAAACAACAAAACAGGAGTCCCCAGTGGAAACATTCTAAACAAGGTTTGAAGATGTGCATACTCTTCATCCCCAACAGCATTCTGGGATTTAACTTCCCAAAGCTCCCCAGAACTTGTCAAGGATTTATTTTTCGAAGCGAAGATATATTTCAACGAAAATTTCACATTCATACATCATATTACATACATGATAAATGCATACAGCATAATCTCATTTATTTTGAGAACATCATCAAGCCATGCATACATCTGCATGCAACTAACCTTCTTCCTTGCAAGGAAAAGTCAATCAACAAAAATCCTCTTATGAAAAATACCACGACCATTTCTCAAAAGGTCAGAGATTAATTCCTGAAACAAGTCAGGGCATCTATCTCTATGACCAACAAAAAGCAGGTTCCAGATTAATACCTGAAACAAGACAGGACAACTATTTGTGAACAACTGATTGTAAATTAACACTTGAAATAAGACAGGACAACTATCTACATGAGCAAATTGAAGATTAACTCCCGAAACAATCCGGGGAAACTATCTTTCTTTCTCAACTAGGTCAGAGATTAATTCTTGAAACAAGCCAGGGAAAATATCTCCACGACCAACAAAAAGAGGGTTCCTTCTAAATTCCAAACGCATATTTACACGAGCTCATCATAAAGCAATCTTACACGAATTCCCTCTCAAAATTTCCAAATGCAGCTTTACATGGGCTCATCATAAAAGCAATCTTACACGGATTCCCTCTTAAAATTTCCAAACGCAGCTTTACACGAGCTCATCATAAAGTAATTTTACACGGATTCCCTCTCAAAATTTCCAAACACAACTTTACCTGGGCTCTTGATAAAGCAATCTTACACAGATTCCCTCTCAAAATTTCAAGATGCACCTTCACACAGGCTCATCATGAAGAAATCTTACATGGGTTCCTTCTAAATTCAAGATGAAGTTTCACACGGACTCATCCTGAAGCAGCCCTACCCAGTTTCCTTCTCATACATTTCAAGATGAAGTTTCACACGGACTCATCCTGAAGCAGCCCTACCCAGGTTCCTTCTCATACATTTCCAGATGAATTTTCACACAGACTCATCACGATGCAACCCTACCCAGGTTCCTTCTCATATATTTCCAAATGAAGTTTTACACGAACTGATCTTGAAGCAACCCTACCTAGGTTCCTTCTCATATATTTCCAGATGAAGTTTTTTTACTGACTCATCATGAGGCAACTCTACCCAGGTTCCTTCTCATATATTTCCAGATGAATTTTTACACGGACTCATCCCGAAGCAGCTCTACCCAGGCTCCTTCTCATATATTTCCAGATGAAGTTTCACACGGACTCATCCTGAAGCAACCCTACCCAGGTACTTTCTCATATATTTTCAGATGAAGTTTTACACTGACTCATCATGAAGCAACCTTACCTAGGTTCCTTATCATATATTTCTAGATGAAGTTTTACACGGACTCATCATGAAGTAGCCCTACCCAGGCTCCTTCTCATATATTTCCAGATGAATTTTTACATGGACTCATCCTGAAGAAGCCCTACCCAGGCTCCTTCTCATACATTTTCATATGCAGTTTCAGACAGACTCATCCTGAAGCAATCTTACACTGATTTCTTCTCATACATTTCCAGATGAAGTTTCACCCTGACTCATCATGAAGCAGCCCTACCCAGGTTCCTTTTCATACATTTCCAGATGAAGTTTCATAAGAACTCATCCCGAAGCAGCCCTACACAGGTTCCTTCTCATGAATTTTCAGATATAGTCCCGCACGGATTCATCCTGAAGCAGTCCTACACGGATTCCTTCTAATACATTTCCAAAAAGGACTTAACGCAGGTGCACTTCAACATGTCATTCAGAATTAAATCGACCAAAGATTTATTCTGATACTTCTCCTAGTTACAGTCAAGCTTAGACTTAGTCTAATTTCTATCAACAATCACCTTTGGATGGTATCTATAAGCCCATCTCCGACAACTCTCCATCATCTCTCCAAATGGCATCTTTAAGCTCATTCCCTACACAATCAACTAATACATCATCGAGTGTAAATTTTTGGGCACTCTAGTGTTTAATCATCTTCCACCTTCAAGTCACGAATGGCGGACTCGCCAATCTAACTCTTCAGGTTTAAGAAGATTGAACAGGGGCAGCTGTTGTACCCCAAAATTTTCCTTCTCTTTTCTCAAGGAATTCCTCACAAAGATTTCCAAAAGCTCCAGTTTGCACAAGTGCAAAGCAGATAAAAAGGGTGTGTAGATGCAGGTAATTATATTGAATTTAAAATCTGGTTCAGGTTACATGACTGATGTGATACGGTGACAGAACCGACTATTTAATACTGGTTTTGCATTTGTGTTCGCAAATGTTGCGGTAAGCAAGATTTGCCACAGACTTTTCTTTTATCCAAATTAAGGAAAGGGTGAAAATAACAGAAAAAGACATTTTGGGGATTATTCTGAGTAAGGGGGTAGATTATGGAAAGGGAAGGTGTGAGCACCCTTTCCATCCGTAGTTATCTACGGGCTCTTAGAGGTTTGCTCATTTTGAAATACCTTTGTGCTTTGTGTGTTTGAAAATGTTTTGGAAAATACCTTAGTGCGGAGTTTTGCTTTGTGCTTAACTCTTGTATCAGTCCTCAAGAGTGTTAACAAAGCAAATGTTTTTGAAATTTGTATTTTTTTGAAAAGTAGAATTTGTGTAAGTGAAAAATGTTTTTGAGCAAACTTCTAATAGCTATCTACTTTGTACTCGAAAAGTAGTTCTTTTCCTCCTATCCTTTAGACAATGATATCCTACTATTAGTGAGTAGGTAGCCCTATCGTTGGATGTTGAGGGACATTGAAGGGACGTTACAGTCACGAAAGCAACTTGTGGAGACGCTTTATCAATTTTTCTTTAGGGACTAGATCATTTACTAAGAGGAAATTGTAGGGTCATCGAGGGACTATGACCTTTTGATTTTACGGGTCTTTGCTAAAGCGTCCCCGTTTTGAGGGACATGACTGCTTTATTTCCGAAGGCAACCAAAGTGGGGTACCCTAGAGGTGCGTATGTGCAAATGTGTTATATTCAGTTATTTTTTATCTTTTGTGTTAGGTTTGCTAACGTTTTGTTATTAGTCTTATCATGCAATCCTAGTTACTAGCAGTTAATATGTACATAATATAAAGTGCGGAAGTATAAACCTACACTATTACATGGCTTCGAGGAGGGGGTTTACAATGTACAAAAATTGGGAGAAGAAAAATAAAGAAAGCAGATAAAATCCTATTAATTACTACATTCCAGGATGCAGGTACAATAATATAAAAAATGCAAAAATAAATAAATGCATGAACAAATTGAAATGGACGTCTAATCCTAAGGAAAAGAAATCTTATTGTTTTGTTTTTTATTTATAAGAGAAAATAAAACTTAAGTCTATTTAATTCTAAATTCAAGAAAAATATTAAAATACTTAATTTATTTATTTACAAATTAATTTGATTAATAAAAACTATCTTAATGTTTTTTGTGATATTTTTATTTAAAGTTAATATAAAAGGGGAAGTCAATAAAGAAATGAAAACAAAAGTAAAAACAAAAGGGAGGCGTCCCTCGATCCAGGGAGAAAACGGGCTTTTTCGATCCAGAGGGGAAGCTGCCTTCGATTCACCCTTCTCACCCTCCCTTAGCCTTCTTTTGATTGGGCTTAAGAATTGACGTGAGCGAGCTTTAATTTGCACCCTTTTTTGCCTTCTTCAACTGAGCCAGCAAGTGGTACTGGCCACCTTCAATTTGCGCCTTCTCTATTTCTTTCGATTGAGAATATGAAGTCGTATGGACCTGTGGAGTAGCATGAGGGTATATCTTTGTTCACACTCCTTTTGTCTTTATTTTGGGGTTGTACATGTTAGTTCCAACAAGAAAAACAAACACGTCCAGAGGGCAGAAACGAAGAATACAACAAAGGGGTTATCTATATATTATGCTGAAACGAAAAGTAAATACAGGGCTATTTACATGTCATGCTGAAACGAAAGATGAGAGGTCAAGGGGACTTACCTTGCTTAAAAACTGAAACTCGTATGGGGGACTAAAGTTGCTGGATGCCCTTGGATTCGAAAGGAGAGGGAACAAGTGCGATGTGATCTTGTTGAGTTTTGGGATTTTTTGATGTGCTTCTCTTAGGCTGTGTATGGCATGCAAAACAATATGTGTGTATGATTCCCCTGGGCTTCTGTCTCTCTTGTGCGTATGTATGAGGTCTCCTTATATAGAGGGGATGGAGGGGACAAGAAGGAAAAAGAGTAAACAGCCATTAAGTTGGTGTTTTAAGGCCATGAATACCATTTTGAAACGTTGCAAAAGATGTGGAAACTTGTCCCTTTTTGAATTTGAATGAATGTGGACAATTTTGACTTTCAAATTAATTCTAGTCCATGCCCTTCGATTGGCCTCAAGTTGCCTCTTTCAACTGGACCTCTTGTGTAGCCTTCAAATGGGCCTTCTGCATGCTTCTTCAAATGTACCTCTTGTGTACCCTTCGACTGGCTCATGTTCTCATCACTGGGGTTTCTTTGTTTGAACCCCTATTCAGCTAGCCCAAACGAAAACTCTTTCTTGGCCAATCGAAGCTTCCTTTGGCATGAATGTGCTTGTGCATGTTGGTTTGGAACTAGCAGTATGTTGGCTTTTGGGCCAGCAGGCATCTTTGAATATTTTTCTTTCATTTTGACCGACTAGATCCATCCTTCGACCAAACTCCCTTTTTAGACAATAATATGTGTTTCCCATCAAAGTGTCCTTCGAATGGACCCTTTGTGTATTCTTCATTTTGAACCAATGCGTGTGTTCTTTTGAAGGAACCACATGCATGCTTTGTGCCTTCTTCGAATGACTCTCTAATGTGTGTCCTTTGACTGGACCTTTGGAATGCTCTTTCGAAGGGGCCATATTGTGCTATGGTGCAGAAACTGAGCTGAGGAGTCTTGGCCTTGTGCATTAAAGGCAAGCACAAATGAAGTATTTGTCTTAGTGAATCCAAGGCAAGCATGAAGGGGTTTTTGGCCTGATGAATCAAAACACACTTGTAGGGGGTTCTTGCCTTGTGCATCAAAGGCAAGTCGAAAGAAGCCTTTTGCCTTGTGCTTTGAAGGCAAGTTGAAGAGGGATTATTTGCCTAGTCGAAGTAGGAATTAAGCATGCTCTGAAGAAATCAAATGCCCAATCGAAGTAGGAATTAAGCTTGCATGCAGATAGCCGTTGTATTGTGAATCAAACCAGCATGTAAAGCCAATGGTGTAATCGAAGGAACACTAACAGGAGGCCCTTCCCTTTTGGATCGAAGGAGGTTGTTTCAAAGGAAACACATGCTCAGTCGAAGCTTGTATACAACAAGCAAGCAACAGGCCAAGGATTCAATCGAAGCTTGGAAATTTAAAGCAAACTTGGAGGAGGTTAGGTGCTCAATCGGAGCCTGTCAAGATGCCAATCAAAAGACCCTTTGACATTCCAATCGAAAGACCTTGTTTATCTTCAAAAATTTTACTTTTCTTTAATCAAGTGCTTGTGAACACCCATATAAGAAAAAAAATTCTTGGGAAACATGAGAGGGGAAATTTTAGGGTACAACAGTTGACCCTGTTCAATCTTCTTAAACCTGAAGATGTAGATTGACTTGTCTTCCTTTCATGATTTGAAGGTGGGAGATGATTAAACACTAGAGTTCCCAGAAATTTTCACTCGTATGAAGAAACACTGATTGTTAATGATGGCTGGAATGGGCTTACAGATGCCATTTGGATAAGATGACAGAGAGTTGTCAGAGATGGGATTAAGGATGCCATCTAAAGCAGATGTTGATTCCACACATGGTCCCTTTGGGGGTTCCTATTCCTGCTGTTTGAGGAGGAGTCCTCTAGGGAATGTGGGTTTCTGGAGTTCTCCTTCTTGAGGAAAACTATGTGGGGAATAGAGTCTAGGAACTTCAGTTGTCCATTACTCTACTGAGGAGTTATCTCTAGATTAGAGAGATGAAAGTTTTTTGTTTTTCTGGTTGAAATCTAGGCTTCACAGTAATCTACTGGGGGAGAATGAAATTAACTGCTATCTAGATATGTATTAGAAGAAAACCTGTGTAGGGCTATTTCAGGATGAGTCCGTGTTGGACTGCCTCTAGAGGGTTATATGAAGGAATCTTTGACGATTGCTACCTCAATGGATAATGAATGAATCTTTGATGATTGCTACCTCAATGGATAATGAGAAATTCGTCTGTGTATAGACTTTGCCTGAAAAGATAAAGATTTAGTTGCATGCAATGTCAAGATGCATGAAGTGAAAATGATGTTCTCAAAATGAATAAGATTTTAATACATGCATTTGTGCTGCCTATGCTATGACATCTGTAAAATGATGTATGAATATAATGCATGAATGTGTAAGTCATTCCATTGTTGTATTGTTGAAATAGAGAAAATGAATCCCTGATTGTTGCTGAAGAGTACCGGGAAGCTGAATCTTGGACTACTGTTGGTGAGTGAGGGAAGTGATTCTTTAATTTCCGTTGGGGATAATGAATGGAGATAGTTTTGTTGGGGATTCTTTTTCTCTGTCGGGGATCTTCGACTTCTGCTTGAGAATGATTTTGCCGAGGGGAAGAGTTTTGTTGGAAGATTTCACCAATTTGGAGAAATAAACTTCGTCGGGGGATAAAATTTTGTAGCTAGGGAAATAAACTCTACTGGGGATAAGGCTTTATAAACTGCTTGAGATTTTAAAAAACTCTATTACGGAATACTTTGATTTCGACTCTCTGAGGGAACTTTGTTGGAAAGAGTAATTCCTGCTTTGGGAAGAAGAGGTCATAAATTTGGTTGTTCATTGCTCTACTGGGGATGAGGCTTTATAATCTGCTTGAGATTTTAAAAAAAAAACTCTGTTGGGGATCTGTGACAGGAAGATGCCCTTGTTTCTATACCTCATGGAATGAGAAGTATACTAGAATGAACTCGTGTCTGAATGTATCTAGCAACCATGTGAGGGAGTATCAAAATGAATATTTGTTGTGATTGTATCTGAATAGAAAGATGTATTGAGTGAGTATCAGAATGGCATCTGCATCTGGAGCGTATCTGAACTATATTTGGAAGTTGTATTGAATGAGTATCAGAATGGAATCTGTATCTGGAGTGTATCTGAACTGTATCTGAAAGAGTATCAGAATGGTATCCGTATCTGGATTGTATCTGAATTGTATCTGAAAGCTGAATCTGAATGAGTATCAGAATGGCATCTGTATCTGGAGCGTATCTAAACTGTATCTGAAAGTTGAATCTGAATGAGTATCAGAATGGCATCTGTATCTGGGTGTATATGAATTGTATCTGAAAGTTGAATCTGAATGAGTATCAGAATGGAATCGGTATCTGGAGCGTATCTGAACTGTATCTGAAAGCTATATTGAATGAGTATCAGAATGACATCCATATCTGGAGCGTATTTGAACTGTATCTGAAAGAGTATTAGAATGGCATCCGTATCTAGAGCGTATTTGAACTGTATCTGAAAGCTGAATCTGAATGAATATCATAATGGCATCTGTATCTGAAGTGTATCTGAACTGTATCTGGAAGCTGTATTGAATGAGTATTAGAATGGAATCCGTATCTGGAGCATATCTGAACTGTATCTGAAAGCTTTATTGAATGAGTATCATAATGGTATCCGTATCTGGAGCGTATTTGAACTGTATCTGAAAGCTGAATCTGAATGAGTATCAGAATGGAATCCGTATCTGGAGCGTATTTAAACTATTTCTGAAAGCTGAATCTGAATGAGTATCAGAATGGAATCCGTATATGAAGCATATATGAACTGTATCTGAAAGTTGTATTGAATGACTATCAGAATTGCATCCGTATCTATAGCGTATCTGAAAAAGTATCAGAATGACATCCATATTTGGAGCGTATCTGAACTGTATCTGAAAGCTGAATCTGAATGAGTATCAGAATGGCATCTGTATATGGAGCGTATCTGAACTGTATTTGGAGTAAGTGTCAGGAAGACATCCATCTTTGGATCGTACCTGAACCGTTTCTAGATGAGAATCTGCTTTATTTAGAATGTTTCCGTTGGGAATTCTTGTTTTGTTGTTTTTAGAAGAAATCCGCTAGGGAACATGAAAAGCTTGTGAACCAGGTTACGAAATTCTTTAAGATGTCGGAGCAGTAATTAGAGATTCTTGCTCTGCCGGGGATATAAGAACACTTGACATCACTAAGTTGTAGGCTGAGGATATGGCAGTGACTTTTAAGTAGAATTCCCCTGCCTCTGTACCTGCTGGAGAAAGTAGTTGCGGAAATTTTATGGATGGTTTGAGTGTCATCCCAACTCTTGAGGTTTTGAGTAGATGTTGATCAGGTAGACAAATGACAAGATGACGGGACATAGTTGTATGCTTTAATCCCTAACTTTTTCCTGAACCGCCCTTTCGGGTTTTCAGTCCACCGGGATACCCCTTTTTGCCCAAGCCGCCTTTTCAGGTTTTCGACTTGCCGGGTGTATAGTTTTATTTATATATCCATAATTTTTACTCGAACTCTATTGGTTCGCAGGGATGCCCTTAATTTTTTCTAGGCTTGTAAACCTAGCGGGTTTTTTTATGCGTAGTATTTTCTGACTATGTCCGTGTTCATAGGATGTAGAGAGTTGTCACCATCTATGACAGCACGTGTTGTAGAAATGTCAGAAAATGTTGATGTGATCACATGTGCCCTTTCATATGTGGGAGCCTGTTTTCCTCTGGGGTTAGTCTGGTGCACCTGATGTTTGATCAAGTTTCTGATAGTCTTGAATTTCCTAGATATCTTTTATAAGAACTGTCATGGAAGGATTCGAAGACATGATACTGACACCATCTGATACTACTGTCACAGACAAGCATTTTGATGGTACCAAAGGTTCAAATTTCACAATGATTTTTGTCGTAATCCCCAATCAATGTAACAGGCCCCGAGTGATTCAAATGGAGACATGCCCTTGGCTATTCAACACTTTTGAGAGATTCTTTGCATATTGGCTTGACTGCCCTATATTAACTAGACACCATGTCATGCCCCTTGATTATGAAAGGCCTGTTATTGGGAATGTTTTTTTCGTCTGAGGTGATTCTTTCCATTGAGAGGATCTTTGTTCACTGAATATTCATTGTGTGAATTTCTCTGTTGTTTGAACAATTAGCCATATGCAAACAATGTCATTTAAAGAATGCAAAGCTTATGTCTGTCTTAAAGTTTGAAAATTCATTTTTAGTAAAACAAACAAATTTTGTAAGAGTGTGATATCAACTCAGGATTTGTAGCAAGTCCTACAGGAGTCAGGATACCTTTTGTAACAGTATTCTTCCGAACTAACCCATGCTTCAGCTAGGACTTTTAAGGGTTGTAGTGTGGCCTGGTTCACGGTTTAAGGAACAAAGGATAAAGGCTCAAAATTTATTTGTACCCACCCATTCTTCGTGATGTTCTTCAGCCCTAAACTCAGTTAATTGTATGTTTTGAATCCCAGTTGAGTTCTGGAATCATTGCTCTGATACTTGGTGATGGTTCAGAAATTGAATGTTTATTTTGAGAAGGCAGACATTTTTTTTTGCAATTTTCCTTTTTGTTGAGGATTTGTAGCGACCTTATTTTTTTGACTTTATTATCCCTATCTTTCGATTTCCCAAGCATCGACTGGACTTTGTCCTCCTTCAATTTTTCTTCGATTTCACAAAGCTTTGACTGGGCATTGGCTTCCTTCGAGCAACCTGCTTCGAATGGTACATTCAGATGAATATGGTGCATTCGAAGAACATGCATTTGGATCATTCGAAGGACATATAATATGGCCCATTAGAAGAAAATGCATTTGGACCATTCGAAGGACATACAATATGGTCCCTTCGAAGAATATGCATTTGGCCCATTCGAAGGACATACAATATGGTCCACTCGAAGAACATGCGTTTGGACCATTCAAAGGACATACAATTGGTCCATTCAAAGAACATGCAATTGGACCATTCGAAGGACATACAATATGGTCCATTGAAGAAGATGCATTTGGCCCATTCGAAGGACATACAATATGGTCCATTCGAAGAACATGCATTTGGACCATTCGAAGGACATACAATTGGTTCATTCGAAGGACATACAATTGTTCCATTCGAAGGACATACAATGGGTCCATTTGAAGAACACATAATTTGTGTTTTGTCTTTTAATAAGTTTGTCAAAGGATGTTGAACAAAGTCTTATATGCTTCCAAGCCCAAGTCTGCTATACTGCTATGAAACAGTCCTGCACCAAACTGCCACAACACTCCAAAACTGCTACAAAGCAGTCCTGCTATGCTGCTCCTAATTTGCACCAAACTAGCATATAAGAGCTGTGTTGTACCCCAAAATTTGCCTTCTCATTTCTCAAAGGATCACCATGGACCCTCAGGTTTGCTTCCATCCAATTCCAAGCCTTGAATTACAAATTTTTCAAGAAAGTCATTCACAAGGGGTAAAATGGTCATTTGCATACTAAAAAGTCAAACTTTGATTTTTGGATCAAAATCAAGTTTCAAGAATCATATTTAATCAAGACATGATGAAATATGAAGTTTGTGTCATCAAGAAATTCAAAAGTCGAAATTACTTTGGAAAAGTCAAACTTCTAAATACTTAGATTTTTTCTAAGTGTTTAAGAAATATGACAAGCTCAGAACTTCTGGCCAGATTTTCACCATGATGGAAGTTGATTCTGGAAGAACTTCTGACACAAGAGTTATGGACTCCAATAAGATCTGAAACATTGTAGAACAAAACTTCTCCTAGAAATGCTGGGATTTCAAGTTATGACTCCTCAAAGACAGGTCCATGAAACTGAAACACTCAGCAAATTCTGGACAGTTCTAAGACAGAGTTTGGTTACAACTTCTGGGCCAGTTTTCACAAATATTTAGTCAGAGTTTGCAAGCATAATTCACAGAAGGTTTACAAAGCGTGTTGCAAGCTTCCTAGAAAGTCTGAGAGCTCCCTCAGAACATGATGGAGCAAGGAGATACAAAGATCAGAAGTTGGATGTCTACTCTAAGTTACGCTGAAGCTGAACTTTCGATCCAGAATTAAGCAATGATGCAAAATCTCACATTGCAGGATTTCTGGTTTGATAAATCTCATCATCATTTAATGCTCACAAGCACTTTTGAGTCTTTATCCAAATGATTTCCCCACGTGTGGTATAGAAGTACCATTGTTGTCCTTGAAAAGCAAACTTTTGTACAAATTTATGCTGGGCCCATGCTTTGCTTTTACTTCTAAGGGTACTTTTCCTTAATCCCTGCTTACAAATCCAACTTAAGCACGGCTAAAGTTGCTAACCACCATACCTATTTGAACTTGCTTCAAGAACAAGTCAGTGCCTAGCATATGATGGTTGTACCCTTAACCTCTCCAAGCTACTAAACCTTTGCCTATAAATTGAACTTCATTGGCCACTGTAAAGGGGTCAAAAATTTGAGAAAGAAAAAGCCTTGAACTCCTGCTAAAATTCCAAGAGTCCAAAACTGCAAACAAAAAATACAAAACCTGTTAGCTTTTGATTTCTTGCATTCAAACTTTTTTCCTTCAAGTGTTTCTTGATCAAAACAATCCATACAGTTTCTGGTTTACATATTAGAAGCTATCCCAACTTATATGTTCATACTGTAACACACTCTCCATCCATATCCACCTCAAAGAAGTCAGAACTTTGCCCCTTGGTTGTTCCAGAATTTTTCTAATCATTCATAGCCCAAGTTGAAAGTTTCCAGCCTACTGAGCACGTGAAGAAGTTGTTTAGAACATCACCAACGTTAAGAACTAGACTCCAGCTCACAGAGTATTTTCCAGTTGCAAGGTAAGTTTCTGCTGACTCTCATCATATTACTTAGGCATTGTCATATTTTCATGTTCAAAAGTAAAATGTAGACATCCTGATTCTGATGTTGTACATTTCTTGAAGTTTCATGTTTTTGCCTGCCTAAGCAGAGATAATTTCAGTTCATAACTTCTTGAAGAAATTATGACTCAGAATTAGGATTAGAAAATGCATGCTTGCTTCTGATTTATAGTTCTGATATCTCTTGTTTCTGAAACATTACGAAACCTGCCATAACTGCAATATGTGCATTTTTCTGTTTTGTTGAGAAATGACTAAGTTGCAGATGTTCTGACTAGTATGGAGAGGGAGACGAAGCTCTGCCAACGACATCACAACTTCTGAAATCTCTTTTGTTCCCAGCGGACCCAGAATTTCTTACATTCCCTATTTTGACTAACATGTTATTTCTGTCTTGCGCATGCCATAGTCAGAACTTCTGATTTCTTTTATTTTAGCAAAGCGTTGATTCCATTTTCTTTCTCCTTAATATTTTTTCCATCACTTTTATCAATCAAAAACACCAAAAAATATTTCATATTCACGTGTCTTATTTTATTTCTTTTAACATAAAAAGATCAAAATATTTTCTTAAACAAAACTTATTTCTTTTCTTAAACAAAACAAGTTCATTTTACATTTCTTATACATTCTTATCCATTTAATATAGTTGTAATAGTAACTTAGGATTTAATTTTACTTGCAATCCCCATTTGTAAATTTGTACATCCCCCTCCCACAAGTATTGTAATAGCGTAGTAACTTTAAATTCTGCAATTTATCGTTTTATATACAAATGCTAGTAATTAGGGTTTGTATGGAAAGACTAAAACCAATCAACTAGAAAACCCTAATCAAAGGTAAAAAACAAGCATGAAAAACAATACACTTGCATACAAGCAACCATAGGGTAAATCCACTTGGTTGCCTTACAATATGGCCATAGTACACATGTGAGGTATCTTAGCAAAAACAAGCAAAAATACAAGATCACGGTCCCTCGATGACGCTATCTAAGTTGCCTTAAAAATGATCTTAGTCCCTCAAATAGACTGCTAAGATACCTTGAAACATTGCTAATCATGGTTATACGACGACCCATGCCCGTCCCGTTTACATCCAAAGATAGGGTTACTTACCAAATCAATGGTAAGATAAAAATGTCAAAGGAAAATAAAATGAACAAGAAAGAATTTTGAGTAGGTAGAATGCTCCTAATTATTTTCTCAATTTCAAAACAAACGTCCTTTCTATTTTTCAAAACAATCACTTACACTTTCAAAATTCTCCCAAACTTGAAAACATTTTCAAAAGATCAAACATCTTTACAAACAAGAATCATTACAAGATTGCATAAACAATGGCCTCTTTACAAAATACTTTCAAAACAACTCACAAAGCACAAATTCAAAACAAATAAAGCAAGTGATCTAGCAAGTAACTAAGAGCCCATGGAAAACCATGGATGAAAATGGTGCTAATACCTTCCCTTTTCATAATCTACCCCCCGAACTCAAGAAATAATCTCAAAGGTCTTTCCTGTGCTTTTTCACCTTTCCTTTTAGATAAACGAAAAGTCGGTGGCGACTCTTTCTAACCGCAACATTTGCAATCAAACGCAAAACACCCAAGTCAGTTCTCCCACAGTATCACAGAACTGGAGACTCTGCTGGGGGAAATTCTAAAAGTGGGGTTACCTTAGGGTTAGATCACATTTACTTGCTTGCATTGTTTGACTTGTTTGCTTTACGTTATGGTTCTTTGTTTGGGTTTGAATCCTCTACCCGAATTTGGGATACATTATAGGTAAGTAGCAATACATTGTGGAAACTGTATGGGGTATACCGACATGGTCTAAGCAATAGCTACATTAGTGCGACATATTTGTGGGTACCGGTAGCCCTTGAGTTAATCAAGGAGAATACGGGGCCGCTGAGTGATGTCACGAAGCACTAATGAACTTTTAGAACCTTTACTTGACCAACTTGGCCTTTAGGACGTAGTGAGATGATCGGCTTTGGTGCAGTTTGAAGTTGGTAGATACTCGATACTACACTCATTGAGGTTTGGTTTCTTGGGATATTTTGGTCGCCATTAAAGAGGCTTGTGCTGAAACAATGACCAAGGAAACAAACCAGTGATATTGAGCTCCTTAGAACCCGATTATTATTACTAGGACAAGTTTGAGCCAACTAAACTTCAAGAGGGTACTTACCTATAAAACTCCATGCAAGCCTAAACCTAAAGACTTATTTGTTTTGTATATACATACTTGTACATAACATCATGAACATCATAACATCATACACATTCACTAACCATTTCAAGGATTTTTGGATTCATCTTTGTTCTTGTTTTGTAGGATATGGATTCTATTCGCAGGAAAACTATTCAAATCAACCTTGTAAGGATCCCTCCACAACTTAAGGAGCTAGCTTCAAGGATTCCTGAAAACTCTCCATTTACCGAGAGACATGGTCGCCTACTCAACTTGGTCACCTCCAACACAGATGAGGACATGATGAAGGTGCTCTTTCAATTCTTTGATCTTTTACACCATTGCTTCACATTTCCCGACTATCAACTTGTGCCTACTTTGGAAGAATTCTCCCGACTCTTGAGGATTCCCATTCTCAATCAACTACCTTTCAACGATACAGAAAGAGACCCAAATCCAGAAGAGATTGCTCAAGCTCTACACTTACACTCATCTGATGTCACAATTCATTGGGAAACAAGGAGTGGTGTCAAGGGTTTCCTAGCAAAGTTATTGTTTGAGAAAGCCTAAAAATGTTGGAATTCTTTGGACCTGCCATCCTTTGAGGAAATTATGGCTCTCCTCATCTATGGGATGGTTTTGTTTCCAAATCCTGACCAACTCATAGATGTGAACGCCGTCAAAATCTTCATTTCATGCAACCCGGTGCCTACTTTGCTAAGAGACATGTTACACTCTTTTCACACTCGCACAATGAGGAAAAGAGGTGTCCTTATATGTTGCACTCCTCTCTTGGCAAGATGGTTTATTTCGCATCTTCCCCAATCTGTATTAAAGAACGAGCAAGGTTCAAGGTGGTCACAAAGGTTGATGAAACTCAAACATTCATTGGTGCTCCCGATCCATAGAGAATGTTACTATTGTCGATCGTTGCGGAGAATTTCCTAATGTCCCTTTGCTTGGCATTAGGGGAGGTATCACCTACAACCCCTGCTTAGCCTTAAGATAATTTGGTTATGCCCGAAGGGATGTCCCGCACAAGATGCTCATTCAAGGTTTGGTATTTGACTACGACAACTACGATCAAGGTCTTCGCCAAAGATTTATCCGAGCTTAGAGGATGTTAAACAAGGTAGATAGAAAGACTTTGGGGCACAATAATTCCATCCCTCTTGAGCCTTACCTCAAATGGGTACGAACTCGTGCCCAGAGTCTTATGATGCCTTACCCCTCCAATCTCCCGGTAATCATAGAGCCTATCATGGAAGGAGATGTTCCATACACTATCCTACATCCTGACATGCCCACCTCTCTTGAAGACCTACAAAGAGATTGGATACAACTCAAGGGGTAGCGAGATACGTTTGAAGCCCAATTCTACGCAAGCGAGAAGAAGGTTTTGGAACTCACTAGACTACTTCATGAGGAGCAGACTCTGAATGCCTTCATTGCACCAAAGAGGATGCGTACTACCTTTTTATCTTAGAGTTTTTTTATTATTTTTCCCAAGAAGGCATTGATGTACTCAAAGCTTTAATATAACGTTTGTTTCCTTTTTGTCTAAAACAAATTTGAATCTTAAAATCCTTGAAATCATTGCATATGCATTTACCATTCATCATAGCATAAGAAGATTTCTTGCAACAAGTCTCCTAATATTTCTACTGTTTATTTTATTAGGATGGATCTCGAGCAAATGGTGAAGGACCTCCAAGCTCAGAATGCACAATTTCAACAGATGTTCTTAACTCTAGCCAAAGGGCAAGAAGAGTTGAAGACCTTGCTGGTTGAGGAGAAGAAAAAGAAGACAAAGAAGATAATCGGAGTTCTAAACATGGGAAGAAGATTCCAAGGGCAGACAAGAAGGGACTTAGAATTTGCAACGACATCTGGTGAAAAGACAATCAAGATGGGAAAGGCAAAGAAACAGTTATCCCTTCTGAGTCAGAAGAGGAAGAGGAAGAAGAAGATTGTTCTGAAGAACAATATCCTCCAGCCGATGACAAGTATAAGCATCTAGAAGAGCGGTTGAGTATAATGGAAATCCAAAGAGTGCCTGGATTGGACTTTGAGGAGTTGGGCTTAGTGTCGGGGATTATCATTCCTCCAAAATTCAAAGCACATGTGTTCGCCAATATATGACGGAGTCTCATGCCCTAAAATGCATCTCCGATCCTATGTGAGGAAAATCCAGCCTCATACTGCTCATAAGGATTTATGGTTACACTTCTTCCAAGACAGTCTGTCCGGAACTCAACTTGATTGGTTTTATCAGTTAGAAAGAGCCAATGTTCATAATTGGGAAGATCTTGCTGCTGCCTTTTACAAACAATGCCAATACAACGCTGATCTTGTGCCTACCCGTACTCAACTCCAGAGTATGGCCATGGTTTCAAGGGAAGGCTTCAAGGACTATGCACAAAAATGGAGAGACTTGGCCGGAAGAGTTCAACCTCCCCTATCTGAAAGAGAGTTGGTGGACATGTTCTTGGGCACCTTGTCTGGACCCTTCTTCAATCACTTAATTGGGAGTTCATCGGCCGGTTTTACTGAACTAATATTGACCGGAGAGAGGGTAGAAGCCAGGATAAAGAGTGGAAAGATTCAAAAAGATACACCCTCTACTGCTGTAGGGTAGCCATAAATCAGAAAGAAAGAAGTGGTTGATGTTTATCCTCAGAGAAATCAAGATAGGGACGAACTCCGTCCAATGGTGGGGGCTGTTATGATTCCTAAACCTGCGCCTGATCAGCAAAGAAACAACCAACCAAGAATGGAAAGACCAGTCAGACAATTCACCAAAATTAACATGACCTTATCTCAAGTATTTCCACATCTGTTAAGATCTAACCTAGTGACCTTGAAAGAAGCTCCAAAGAATCCTAACACAACATCTCCTCACTATCATCCTAACGCCCGTTGTGCATACCACTCTAAGAGTCCCGACCATGACACTAACAACTGTTGGGCTCTAAAGAACAAAGTACAAGACCTCATTGAAGCCAAAGAGATTGAATTCAATGCGCCCGAAAAGCCAAATGTCATTTCTGCCCCTATGCCCAAACACGGCCATACTACCAACGCCATTGAAGAGGATATGTTTGTTACTTTAGTTGATGAACTTATGACCTCACTCCTAACTATCAAAAAGAATTTATTGATTGCTGATGTATTCCCAGGCTGCGATAAAGGCTGTCATTTCTGTGTGTCCTCACCAACCAGTTATCCTTTGTTGAAAGCATGCGTTCAGTGCCTAATAGATAACAAAGAAATATTGTTTAAAAAGACTTTTGTTCCACCTATTCCTTTTAAGGATGTTTCTATCATTACCATGTCCACCAATTCTTCCAGGGTCTCCACCAAAAGACCCGTTAGAATTACATCAGTTCCAGAAGAAGCTCCTTTGATAATTACAATGCCTGGACCAGTCCCGTATTTGTCAGACAAAACCATACCATGGAATTATGGAGGGGATGTCTACTACCATGGTATCAAGCAAGATTGGCCAGCTATCGAAGATTCAAGTTCCGAGAAAGTTAACTCCGATATCAGTAATATTGCAGGGACTAGCAAGATTACCCGAAGCGGAAGGATATTCTCTCCAAATATTGCTCCCCCAAAAGCAGTTTCTGGACTCGTAATCATTATTGTTGTTGTTGCTCCTCCGAAGGCTATTCCCAGTCCTACAATCATCTCCACCAATACTCCAACTAACAAAGTTGTTACAACCCCTGCTATCACTCCTACTGACATTCCTGCTGCCGAGTTAACCGAGACTCGAGGTAAAAGTATTCTGATTGAGCCTGTCCGGACGAAGGCACAATCATTGGCTATCCCTGAGACCTCTCGGAAAGAGATGGAGGAAATTCTAAAGATCATAAAAAGATGCGACTACGATGTAGTTGAGCAACTGGGGTAAACTCCATCTAAAATTTCCATGCTGGCTTTACTACTATGTTCTGAGGCACATGCAAAAGTCTTGGTAAAATTCCTGAAAACTGACCATGTACCCCAAGAAACATCTGCCAATTAGTTCTAAGACTGCGTAGCCAGCTTGACTGCAGATAATGGTCTAGGTTTTTCGGATGCTGATTTAACTCCAAGAGGGAGGAAGCATAATGAGGCATTACATGTCTCAGTTGAATTTAGGGGCACAACCTTGGCTAATGTTTTGGTGGACACTGGCTCATCTCTGAATGTATTGCCTAAAAAGGCTCTTGATAGGCTTGACTACGAAGGATTGACATTGAAGCCAAGCAACATAGTAGTAAGGGCTTTTGACGGCTCGAAAAGTATGGTACATGGGGAAGTGGATATCCCCATAAAGGTTGAAATCCAAAAATTTGATTCAACTTTTTATGTAATGGATATCCGCCCTTCATATTCCTGCTTGCTAGGTTGGCCATGGATTCACAATGTTGGCGTTGTCACTTCTACGTTGCACCAAATGATGAAGTATTCGATTCAAGGGAAGATTATCACCATTCATAGAGAAGAAGAGTATATGATCAGCTATCTCAATTCCTTCAGATATGTGGAATTAGATGAAGAATTTATTGAAACTCCACTTCAGCACTTTGAAGAAGTCCCTCAAGATGTGGCAGTGACCAAGGCTGTGTCTCAAGTTCCCAAGATCACAAGGCCTCCACTCAGGATGTCATCTTTGAAGGATGCAAAGGCAGTGATAGAAGAAGGTGGGTGCACTATTTGGGGACAACTCCCAGATATCCCATACAAATCCAACAAGTTTGGCCTAGGATTCACTTCAGGTGCTCAGAAGACTGTACGCCGCCCTCGTGCTGGAGGACCACCCCTGAAGATCAGCAACCGTGAAGTCAATGCGGTAGAGGATGATGAAGATGGCTGAAACCTGGATGATTGGATCTTCCCAACTTTCAGTGGAGGGCTCAGCAACTAGGAGGCTAGAGATTTCATCCCGATCACTTTTATCCCACAGTAATTTGTCTTTACATTTTGTTGGATCTGTAATATTAAAACAATTCAAACTCTTAAAACCTTGTTTCTTACCCGAGGCACAATGGTCCATTTGTAAGGGTTATTATCTTATTTCCATATGACATCAATGAATCATTGACGTTTTGCATACAAACTTTGTGCTCATTGTTTTTTTCTTTTTACATTTTTCATTTCTTTCAAAGATAGCTATACCCTTACACACACTCACACTCACAATGCAAGTCTACATCCATTCGGGATCCCATGGATAACGGTTCTGCTATGGCTTTTTGTGACTCTGAAAATATAATCTACCAAGCTGAAGACGAAGGCGAGGAAGATTGTGAAGTACCAGGGGAACTTTCCAAATTACTACAACAAGAAGAGAGGACCATTCAGCACCACGAGGAACCCGTGGATACGATCAACCTAGGTACCAAGGAAGACAAGAGAGAGGTCAAGGTGGGCACTAATATGGAACCCTGTGTCAAAGAGCGTCTGATTTAGTTGCTACACGAGTATGTTGAGGTCTTTGCCTGGTCGTATGAAGACATGCCAGGACTTGATGCAGATATTATGGTACATCGTCTACCTACAAAAGAGGACTGCCCACCAGTAAAACATAAAGTCCGTCGAATGCGACTAGATATGTTGGAGAAGATTAAAGCAGAAGTCATGAAACAATTTAACGCTGGATTCTTGGTCGTCGCCTCCTATCCGCGATGGGTTGCTAATGTTATTCATGTGCCCAAAAAAGACGACAAGGTACGAATGTGCGTGGACTACAGAGATTTGAATAGGGAAAGCCCTAAGGATGATTTCCCACTTCCTCACATTGACATCCTAGTTGACAATACGGCACAGCACAAAGTGTTTTCCTTCATGGATGGTTTCTCAAGTTACAACTAAATCAAAACGGCGCCTGAGGACATGGATAAAACAACATTTGTCACACAGTGGGGGACATTCTGCTACAAGGTTATGCCATTCGGACTGAAGAATGTTGGGGTAACCTATCAGTGTGCCATGGTAGCTCTATTTCACGACATGATACATCACGAAATAGAGGTCTATGTGGACGACATGATAGCTAGATATCAAACGGAAGAAGAGCATCTTGATCATTTACAAAAACTGTTTGAGAGACTAAAGAAGTACAAGCTGAGGTTAAACCCAAATAAATGCACGTTTGGAGTAAGGTCTGGTAAACTCCTAGGCTTTATCGTCAGCAATAAAGGTATTGAGGTGGATCTTGCCAAGGTAAAAGTAATACAAGAGATGTCTTCTTCTCCTACTGAAAAGGAAGTCAGAGGGTTTCTGGGACGTTTGAACTACATTTCCAGATTCATTTCTCACCTGACCGCTATTTGTGAACCAATCTTCAAACTATTGAAGAAAGATCAAGTAGTTAAATGGAATGATGAATGACAAAATGCTTTTGACAAGATCAAAGAATACCTGCAAGAGCCTTCTGTTTTGATGCCACCAGTCGAGGGAAGACCAATGATTATGTAGCTAACTGTTTTAGAGAATTCAATGGGGTGTGTGCTGCGGAAGCATGACGAGTCTGGCCGAAAAGAGCATGCTATTTATTACCTGAGCAAAAAGTTTACCGACTATGAAACAAGATATTCACTGCTCCAGAAAACTTTATGCGCTCTGGCATGGGCTGATCGCCGGCTAAGACAGTATATGCTGACTCATACTACCTTGTTGATATCTAAAATGGATCCGATAAAATACATCTTCGAGAAACCTGATCTCTGGGAGAATAGCGAGATGGCAGATGATCCTGACAGAATATGACATACAATATACTACCCAGAAATCAATAAAGGGAAGTGTACTAGCTGATCACCTTGCTCACCAAGATGTAGAAGACTACCACTCCATGAAGTTCGAATTCTTAGATGAAGACATCATGATGGTAAACAACTATGAAGAATTCAGACCATATGATGAACCTGAACAAGGATCCCGATGGACCCTGGTTTTTGATGGGGCACCTAACGCATTCGACAATGGTATTGGTGTTGTACTCATATCTCCTGAAGGATGTCATACTCCTTTTACAGCAAGACTCTGCTTCAATTGTACAAATAACATGGCGGAATACGAAGCATGCATCTTTGGTCTCAAAGCTGCCATAGACTTAGGGGTCAAATCTTTGAATGTATTCGGAGATTCAGCTTTGGTTATCATCCAAATCAAAGGGAAATGGGACACCAAACACCCTAACATTATCCCTTATAAAGAACATGTTTTGACATTGCTCCCACACTTTGAAAAGATTACCTTCGAGCATTTCCCGCGAGAAGAAAATCAGCTAGCAGACGCACTAGCCACAATGTCATCTATGTTTAAAATTAAATGGTATAATGAAGCTCCCCATATCACCATTGAACGAATGGATGAACCAGCACACTGTCACAAGATTATTACTGAAGAAGTAGTGGACCAGCCTTGGTTTCACGAAGTCAAGAGGTATCTCGAGGATCAAGAATATTCGGAAGGAGCTTCAGTCAATGATAAGAAGTTATTAAGGAGATTCTCTATTAAATTCTTCCTTAGTAATGGCATTCTTTACAAGCGCAACCATGACTCCGTATTAGTTCGGTGCGTAGACAAGGTTGAAGCTGAAAGGATCATGGCTGAATTACATGAAGGCACTTTTGGCACCCATTCCAGTGGGCATGCGATGGCAAAGAAAATCCTATGGGCAGGCTATTACTGGTCTACCATGGAAGCGGATTGCTATCAACACTCTCGAACCTTTCACAAGTGCCAGATTTATGCTGACAAGGTGCATGTACCTCCAGTTCCTCTGAATGTTTTGACGGCTCCTTGGCCCTTTTCTATGTTGGGAATTGATATGATTAGGGAAATCAAGCCAACAGCCTCCAATGGACACCGCTTCATCTTAGTGGCCATTGAGTATTTTACAAAGTGGGTAGAGGCAGTTTCCTTCGCTTCTGTTACCAAGAATGTTATCGCTCGGTTCATCAAGCAGAATCTCATCTTTCGTTACGGTATCCTAGAGAGGATCATTACAAACAATGGTAAAAAATTGAATAATACTATGATCATCGCCTTGTGCGAGCAATTCAAGATCCAGCATTACAATGATTCCCCTTACCGGCCGAAGATGAATGGTGCTATTGAAGCCATAAATAAGAACATTAAAAAGATCATACAGAAAATGACAGTCACATACAAAGACTAGCATGAGATGCTACCATTCTCTCTCCACGGATATCGTACCACAGCTCGCACATCAACAGGGCAACACCTTACTCTCTGGTATACGCCATGGAGGCTGTCTTGCCTATTGAGGTTCAAATCTCCTCTCTGAGAATAATGAAGGATGCAGGTTTGAATGAAGAGGATTGGATCCAGACTCGACTTGATCAGCTAAACTTGATTGATGAGAAAAGGCTTACTGCTGTTTTCCATGGTCAAATGTATCAAAAATGAATGATCAAGGCTTTCAACAAAAAGGTCAGACGAAAAGTATATCAAGTTGGAGATCTGGTGATCAAATGTATCATACTGCCGCAAGGTGATCCCAAGGGAAAATGGAATCCTACATACGAAGGACCATTTGTAATCAAAAACATTTTCTCTGGTGGAGCAATGATCTTGACCACCATGGATAGTGACGACCTTCTGCACCCTGCAAACGCAGACATAGTCAAAAGATACTACGCATAAGAGACCCTCTAGGTTGACACACCTAGGAAAAACAAGGGCATCCCGGCGAACCAAAAAGGTTCAGGCAAAAATTAGGGATAAAACAAAAAAAAATCTGTACACCCGGCGAGCTGAAAACCTAAAAGGGCGGCTTGGGCAAAAAAGGGTATCCCGGTGGACTGAAAACCCGAAAGGGCGGTCCAGGAAAAAGTTAGGGAAATAAAGCATATGACTATGTCCTGTTGGATCACCTTACGAATAACCTGCAAACTCAGAGGTTCTGACCAATTCAGTCATCTTCGGACAAGGCAACAAATAGACAAGATGCTCAGAGATACGAAGGTTATTGCAGAATGGGAACCCCATGGGATTATTGCACATAGTTATCTTTTCTTTGTATTAAAATTTTCATTTTTTACGACGGCATTCTCTTACTACAATGTTTGTCTCATTGTACAAAAATACTTACTCAAAGTCAATACAAAGATATCCCTTTAAATGTGCAAAAACTATCTGTTTTTTTTTCTTTTCGCTTGTGTTTTGTTTACAAAAATGTCCAATGATTCATTGTTGAACATATGCATTTGAACATAATTATTGTTTACAAATAAACAAAATAAAATACAATCATTGATGGCTTTAAGGAGTAGGGAAATCTCTCTAAGTTTATCTCCATAAAATTCCCCACAGTGAGCAGTTTAATCCCTAACAGAACAAAGCTTCCAATTATCAATCCCCAGTAGAAGTCGTTCAATTTTTCAAGATTTCCCAACAGAATTTTACAAACAGTACACGACATTCCCCTTACAACAGAGTTTATTTCTCTAAAATTCATCAGCACTTCAACTTCACAACATGAAAACTTATGCTCTATATCCTCAGCAGCGGACAGGGACTTATTTTCCTCAGCCCAATAGCAGTACACCAGAATTAGATCACATGCACATGCATCGCATCCATATATCATAAACTATGATAAACACGAATGTATTATACTATGTATTTCATACAACATAACATTGCATATTACCTAACATTTTAGCTTTTTCAGGTTAAGATTAATCAACAACTACCATTAATAATGTTCAAAGTTTTCAGATACAGTTCAAATACACTCCAGATACGGATGTCATCCTGATACTCATTCAGAATCGGCTTTCAGATACAGTTCAGATACGCTCCAGATACGGATGCCATCCTGATACTCATTCAGATTCAGCTTCTCGGATACAGTTCAGATATGCTCCAGATATGGATGCCATCCTAATACTCATTCAGAATCAGCTTTCAGATACAGTTCAGATATGCTCCAGATACAGATGCCATCCTGATACTCATTCAAAATCAGTTTTCAGGTACAGTTCAGATACGCTCCAGATACGGATGCCATCCTGATACTCATTCAGAATCAACTTTCAGATACAGTTCAGATACGCTCTAGATACGGATGCCATCCTGATACTCATTCAGAATCAGCTTTTAGATATAGTTCAGATACGCTTCAGATACGGATGCCATCCTGATACTCATTCAGATTCAACTTTCAGATACGCTCTCGATACGGATGTCATCTTGATACTCATTCAGAATCAGCTTTTAGATACAGTTCAGATACGCTCCAGATACGGATGCCATCTTGATACTCATTCAAATTCAACTTATCAGATACAGTTTAGATACGCTCCAGATACGGATGCGATCCTGATACTCATTCAGAATCAGCTTTCAGATACAGTTCAGATATGCTCCAGATACGGATGTCATTCGGATACTCATTCAGAATCAGCTTTTAGATACATTTCAGATACGCTCTAGATATGGATGTCATCCTGATACTCATTCAGATTCAGCTTTCAGATACAGTTCAGATACACTCCAAATATGGATGTCATCCTTATACTTATTCAGATTCAACTTCCAGATACAGTTTAGATACGCTCCAGACACGAATGTCATCTTGATACTAATTCAGTACCTTTCAGATATGAGTCAGATACAATCCATTTATGGATATCACTCTGGTACTCAACCTAACACATCCACTATTTCAGTATAAATCGACCAGAGATTTATTCTGGTACTTCTTCAAATTTTTGTCACCAATCACTTTTAGATGGCATCTTTAAGCCCATCTCTAACAACTCGCCATCATCTCCCCAAATGGAATCTTTAAGCCCATTCCATACATAATCAACTAACACATCTTCGAATGCAAATTTCTGGGCACTCTAGTGTTCAATCACCTTCCACCTTCAAGTCACGAATGGAAGATTCGCCAATCTAACTCTTCAAGTTTAAGAAGATTGAACAGGGGAAGCTGTTGTACCCCAAAATTTGCCCTCTCATTTCTCAAAGGATCACCATGGACCCTCAGGTTTGCTTCCATCCAATTTCAAGCCTTGAATTACAAATTTTTCAAGAAAGTCATTCACAAGGGGTAAAATGGTCATTTGCATTCTAAAAAGTCAAACTTTGATTTTTGGATGAAAAACAAGTTTCAAGAATCATATTTAATCAAGACATGTTGGAATATGAAGTTTGTGTCATCAAGAAATTCAAAAGTCAAAATTACTTTGGAAAAGTCAAATTTCTAAATAGTTAGATTTTTTCTAAGTGTTTAAGAAATATGACAAGCTCTGAACTTCTGGCCAGATTTTCACCATGATGGAAGTTGATTCTGGAAGAACTTCTGACACAACAGTTATGGACTCCAATAAGATCTGAAAAATTGCAGAACAAAACTTCTCCTAGAAATGCTGGGATTTCAAGTTATGACTCCTCAAAGACACGTCCATGAAACTGAAGCACTCAGCAAATTCTGGACAGTTCCAAGACAGAGTTTGGTAACAACTTCTGGGCCAGTTTTCACAAAGATTTAGTCAGAGTTTGAAAGGGTAATTCAAAGAAGGTTTATAAAGCGTGTTGTAAGCTTCCTAGAAAGTCTAAGAGCTCCATCAGAACATGCTGGAGCAAGGAGATACACAGATCAGTAGTTGGATGTCTACTCTAAGTTATGCTGAAGCTGAACTTCTGATCCAGAATTAAGCAATGATGCAAAATCTCACATTGCAGGATTTATGGTTTGATAAATCTCATCATCATTTAATGCTCACAATCACTTTTAAGTCTTTATCCAAAGGATTTCCCCACGTGTGGTATAGAAGTACCATTGTTGTCCTTGAAAAGCAAACTTTTGTACAAATTTATGCTGGGCCCATGCTTTGCTTTTGCTTCTAAGGGTACTTTTCCTTAATCCTTGCTTACAAATCCAGCTTAAGCGCGACTAAAGTTGCTAACCACCATACCTATTTGAACTTGCTTCAAGAACAAGTCAGCGCCTAGCATATGATGGTTGTACCTTTGACCTCTCCAAGCTACTAAACCTTTGCCTATAAATTGAACTTCATTGGCCACTGTAAAGGGGTCGAAAATTTTAGAAAGAAAAAGCCTTGAACCCCTGCTAAAATTCCAAGAGTCCAAAACTGCAAACAAAAAATACAAAACCTGTTATCTTTTGATTTCTTGCATTCAAACATTTTTTTCCTTCAAGTGTTTCTTGATCAAAACCATCCATACAGTTTCTGGTTTACATATTAGAAGTTATCCCAACTTCTATGTTCATACTGTAACACACTCTCCATCCATATCCACCTCAAAGAAGTCAGAACTTTTCCCCTTGGTTGTTCCAGAATTTTTCTAATCATTCATAGCCCAATTTGAAAGTTTCTAGCCTACTGAGCACGTGAAGAAGTTGTTAAGAACATCACCAGCATTCAGAACTAGACTCCAGCTCACAGAGTATTTTCTAGTTGCAAGGTAAGTTTCTGCTGACTCTCATCATATTACTTAGGCATTGTCAGATTTGCATGTTTAAAAGTACAATGTAGACATCCTGATTCTGATGATGTACATTTCCTGAAGTTTCATGTTGTTGCCTGCCTAACCAGAGATAATTTCAGTTCAGAACTTCTTGAAGAAATTATGAATTAGAATTAGGATTAGCAAATTCATGCTTGCTTATGATTTATAGTTCTTATATCTCTTGTTTCTGAAACATTACTAAACTTGCCATAACTGCAATATGTGCATTTTTCTGTTTTGTTGAGAAATGACTAAGTTGCAGATGTTATGACTAGTATGGAGAGGGAGACGAAGCTATGCCAACGACATCAGAACTTTTGAAATCTCTTTTGTTCCCAGCAGACCCAGAATTTCTTAAATTCCCTATTTTGACTAACATGTTATTTCTGTCTTGCAGCATGCCAGAGTCAGAACTTCTGATTTCTTTTATTTTAGCAAAGCGCTGATTCCATTTTCTTTCTCCTTAATATTTTTTCCATCACTTTTATTAATCAAAAACACCAAAAAATATTTCATATTCACATGTCTTATTTTATTTCTTTTAACATAAAAAGATCAAAATATTTTCTTAAACAAAACTTATTTCTTTTCTTAAACAAAACAAGTTCATTTTACATTTCTTATACATTCTTATCCATTCAATATGGTTGTAATAGTAACTTAGGATTTAATTTTACTTGCAATCCTCATTTGTAAATTTGTACACCCCCTCCCACAATTATTGTAATAGCGTAGTAACTTTAAATTCCGCAATTTATCGCTTTATATACAAATGCTAGTAATTAGGGTTTGTATGGAAAGACTAAAACCAATTGTGATACGGTGGGAGAACTGACTTAAGGTTTTGCGTTTGTTTTCGCAAATGTTTCGGTTGAGCAAGAGTCGCCACCGACTTTTTATTTTATCCTAAGGAAAGGTTAAAAAGCACAGCAAAAACCTTTGAGGTGTTTTCTTGGGTTCGGGGAGTAGATTATAGAAAGGGAAGGTATTAGCACCCTTTCTATCCATGGTTATCCATGGGCTCTTAGTTACTTGCTTAGATCACTTGCCTTGTGTTTTCAATTGTTTGAAATGGTGCTTTCAATTGTTTGAAATGGCGCTTTGCGTGTGGGTTTGAAAATGTTTTGAAAAGAGGCCAATGTGGTGGCAACCTTTGCAATGATTCATGTTTGAATGTATACAAAGGTGTATGTCTTTTGAAAAGTTTTCGATGTTTTTGAAATTTGTTTTGAAAGTGTGTTATGATGTGTGTCTTGAAAAGTAAGCAAGTGTTTTTGCAAGTTTGATCAAGTAACTAAGAGTTTGTCTACCCCTAAATTTACTCAAAGGTTTTCTCTATGTTTTAACCCTTTTAACAATTTTGTTCCACCATTGTATTTGGTGGACAATCTTGTGTTAGGATGTTAACGGGACGGGCGCGGGTCATCGTTTAGACCATGATTGCAATGGTGCCAAGTGTCTTTGGGCAATTTTTCCTTTAAGGGACTTGTTCATTTTTAGGCAACTTTTGAAAGCGTCATCGAGGGACTATGATCATTTAAATTGTTTTGTTTTGCCAAAGACACCTAACATGCAACATGGCCCATTATTGAAGGCAACAAGTGGAGTAACCCTAAGGGGGTGCAAGTGTGATTGGTGTTGTCCATTTTCATGCTTTTTTTTGTCTTTTGTTTAGTCAAGCTATTTGTTATTTGATTTTTTGTATACAAAACCCTAAGTCTATCATGGCATTTTTAGAAAGCTTTAAAGTGCGGAAAATAAAATCCTAAATTATTACAACACAATTATGGGATGGGGGGTACAAATGTTCAAATGGGGGATATTTAGCAAGAAAAATTAAATCTAAACTATTACATCCAAATTGAATATTCAAATTATTTAATTGCAAAATAATTAAATAAAATACAATAAATATGCAAGATGCAAAAAATGATTTTTATATGTATGTAAAAAAGTATTTTCATGTGTCAAATAAACAAAAATAAAAAAAGGTTAATTTTTTGGGTATTTTCATGTTTAGGGCAAAAACCCTAATTTTGCAAATAAATAGTATTAATTATTTATTATATACAATATTTATTAATTATATACAAAAATAAATAAAAAAGAAGTATATTGTAAAAAAGTGATTTTTGAGGTCAAATATTAATAAAAATAAAAATGTTTTATTTTTATATTTATCCTAAATATTCTAAATATATAAATGTTTATATTATGTATTAAATATATTAAATATATACAAGAAATAAAAGTATTTATTATTTACAAAAAAAAGGTATATATTTTTTTAGAAAATATTTTTAAAAGATAAAATAAAATAAAATAAGAAAATAAAAATGTATTTTGTATTATTTTTGTATTTTGAATAAAAAAGGTATTTTGTTTATTTATGTACAAGTTCAAAATAAAACAAATAAAATCCAAATAAAATGCAAAAAATGTGAGAAAAATAATTTTAGTGTTTTTTCATGTTTGGATAAAAATATAAAATCAAAATCAAAAAGAAAAAATCAAAAATGACAAGTATATCATACAATGGGCCAGGGGGGTGTATGTGTGAAAAAGTGGTGTAAACAGAAAAGCAAAACAGGCCCAGCCCAAAGGTGGTTGTCTTCAACCTCCAGCACCTTCAAACACAAAAAAGCGCGCGTTTTCCATTGTCCCTGCTATCTCTTGATCCTTTGACTTTTAACAAAAACTTATAACATCAAAAATGTAGGGCATCAAACCACGAATCCATACATATAAAGAACTTGATCTAACTCTCAGAAATGAGAGAGAATTTCTTCTCCCCCAATTCCTGACCTAACTTTTTACTAATGTTCAGGTTCAAAATACTCTTAGCACACACAATATAAATGAAAAGTAACTATATGGATGGCTTCAGGGCTATGATTAGAACATGCTTTCTTCACAAACTTAAGCCTAACTATGCCTGGATAGAGAGATAGAAGTTCAAAAACTTACATGTTCAGCTTGAATCGTGTGCAACAATGGAGGTACTTCCAATGCAGTGTGAGGACTTGTACAACTTGCCTGAGGTCCAGGGATGCTTCCTCTATGCTTGGCTTGCTCTGAATCCTTCTGAATCCAGCTACAGAAGTCAACCTGCACAGATGAAAAATGAAAATGGCACACTTGGCTATGGTTGTTACAGTTCCAGTTCAATGTTTGGAACAACTTCAATGGATGTTAGGGAGTGTGTTTGAAAAGGTTTCAGCCAAAACGCACGATAGGAATGGATTGTGGGATTCAAACTGCAGCCTATGCCCTGTTTTGCCACAAAACTGTGTTTCTCTGTATATGGAGGTTTGAGAGATGGTTTGGTCGTGTTTCAGGTCAGGTTTGATGTTTGGAATATGCTCAAGAAGTTTGTTTTGGCTTGTGTTGACAGGAACTCAAGGTTTTGTTCAATATGCAAAGTTTCTTCTATGATAAGCAAAGTTTGGCAAGTTGGGTTATAGGCCAAGGCAGGTCCCTCAAGCATGTTGCATAATCTCTCCTTGATCAGTGGGATTAATCCATAATCTTGTGCCTAGAAGATATGCTTTGTACTTCTTTGATTTTCTTTTGACATAAAGCCATGCTTTACAAGAATGGATAAGTTACTTTTTCCAAATATGGCTTGATTTTGTGTGTAATGACCAAATGAGCAAAATAATGCTAGAACACAATGGATTGGCATTTAATTATTGAGTGCAAGAAGGATTAGAGGCCTGTAACTAGCTTTGTGCAAGCTGATTTCAAAAATGCCCAAGTTATGAACATGCATTTGGCCATGAATCAAAGTGACTTTTGCCCATATTGACAAATTCGATTCTCCCTAACCATAAGGGTGTTTGAGAAGTTCTTGGACAATTTGGAAAGCTTGGAATGTGTACTACAATCCATCTTTGTAATGCAAGTTGAGATTACAAGTGGAAGAATGTGAAAAGTGGCCATGAAGTTGGGCAAAAATCCTGCCTAGAATAGGTCAAAATTTTTCTAAGTTAAGAATGTTTTGCACCCTTGTTCCAAAAATCATAACTTGAGTTACAAGCTTCTTTTGAGGAAACTTTGTGAATCAAAGTTTCAGATTTTGCAATGGACTATAACTTTCATTTTTTGAGTTTTGTTTGAATCCAAATATATCTTGATGAAAATATGGGACAAAGTTGGGAAAAAATTAGGAATTTTCATAACTTAGAAAATTTCTAAGTTATGAAAATTCTTCATTTTAAACCCTAATTTGTAATTTTTGATTTCTTGATGAACAAGTTTCATAATTTGACATGTCTTGATGAAAAATGAATCTTGACACTTGATTTTGACCAAAAAGTCAAAGTTTGACTTTTCAGTATACAGTCAAATTTGACTCAGTTGACTGGAAAATTCATCTGTCAATCTTGTGCATTTGGGATCTTTTGAACTTGTTGAACATGTCAAGACAATGCCATGGGGTCCTTGAGTCCATATGTGAGCTTGGTTTGCCATTGGCTAGGTCAAACAGTCAAAAATTGCCTTTGTGCAGTCAAAACCCTAAAAATGACCATTTTGCCCTTTTGGTGATTTGATCAAATTTCTTGTGGAATTGTGATCCAAACTTGACCAAATGGTTCATATGAGTTCATAATGTTGATGAGGGTCAAAAATCATGAGGTTTGACTGTCAATTGACCACAGTTGATTTTTTCCCCAATACAGCTGATTTCTAGGTCAACTGTCCAATTGACTGGGCAAAGATTGGAATCAAGGCTTGAAACTTGGTATGGATAAACTTGTGAGTCCAACATGAAGCATGAAAGTCATTTTGGGAATTTTAGGTCAAAACATCTTTGTGCAAACTCAAACCCTAATTTGGGTCAACAGTGTAAGGAGGAGTCTTGAGCAGAGCAAACCCTAGCTTGATCTTAAGTTCCAAAGGTCTTGTGATGAGAAAATGTTGAGGAAATGGGAGGGCAAATTTTGGGGTACAACACCAATCAACTAGAAAACCCTAATCAAAGGTAAAAAAACAAGCATGAAAAACAATACACTTGCACACAAGAACCCCTAGGCTAAATCCACTTGGTTGCCTTACAAAATGGCCATAGTACGCATGTGAGGTATCTTAGCAAAAACAAGCAAAAATACAAGATCACAGTCCCTCGACGACGCTATCTAAGTTGCCTTACAAATAATCTTAGTCCCTCAAAAAGACTGCTAAGATACCTTGAAACATTGCTAATCATGGTTATATGATGACCCATTCCCGTCCCGTTTACATCCAAAGATAGGATTACTTACCAAATCAATAGTAAGATAACAATGTCAAAGGAAAAGAAAATGAACAAGAAAGACTTTTGAGTAGGTAGAATGCTGCTAATTATTTGCTCAATTTCAAAACAAAATTCCTTTCTATTTTTCAAAACAATCACTTACACTTTCAAACATCTCCCAAACTTAAAAACATTTTCAAAAGATCAAACATCTTTATATACATTCTTACAAACAAGAATCATTACAAAATTGCCTAAACAATGGCCTCTTTACAAAATACTTTCAAAAAAACACACAAAGCACAAATTCAAAACAAAAGAAGCAAGTGATCTAGCAAGTAACTAAGAGCCCATGGAAAACCATGGATGAAAAAGGTGCTAATACCTTCCCTTTTCATAATCTACCCCCTGAACTCAAGAAATAATCTCAAAGGTCTTTCCTGTGCTTTTTCATCTTTCCTTTTGGATAAAAGAAAATTCAGTGGCAACTCTTTCTAACTGCAACATTTGCGATCAAATGCAAAACACCCAAGTCAGTTCTCCCACCGTATTACAGAACTGGCGACTCTGCTGGGAAAAATTCTAAAAGTGGGGTTACCTTAGGGTTAGATCATATTTACTTGCTTGCATTGTTTGACTTGTTTTCTTTACGTTATGGTTCTTTGTTTGGGTTTGAATCCTCTACCCGGATTTCGGATACATTATAGGTAAGTAGCAATACGTTGTGGAAACTGTGTGGGGTATACCGACATGGTCTAAGCAATAGCTACATTAGTGCGACATATTTGTGTGTACCAGTAACCCTTGAGTTAATCAAGGAAAATACGGGGCCGATAAGCGATGTCACGAAGCACTAATGAACTTTTAGAACCTTTACTTGACCAACTTGGCCTTTAGGACGTAGTGAGATGACAGGCTTTGGTGCAGTTCGAAGTTGGTAGATACTCGATACTACACTCATTGAGGTTTGGTTTCTTGGGATATTTCGGTCGCCATTAAAGAGGCTTGTACTGAAACAATGACCAAGGAAACAAACCAATGATATTGAGCTCCTTAGAGCCCGGTTACTATTACTAGGACAGGTTTGAGCCAACTAAACTTCAAGAGGGTACTTACCTATAAAACTCCATGCAAGCCCAAACCTAAAGACTTGTTTGTTTTTGTATATACATACATGTACATAACATCATGAACATCATAACATCATACACATTCACAAACCATTTCAAGGATTTTTGGATTCATCTTTGTTCTTGTTTTGTAGGATATGGATTCTATTCGAAGGAAAACTATTCAAATCAACCTTGTAAGGATCCCTCCACAACTTAAGGAGCTAGCTTCAAGGATTCCTTAAAACTCTCCATTTACCGAGAGACATGGTCGCATACTCAACTTGGTCACCTCCAACACAGATGAGGACATGATGAAGGTGCTCTTTCAATTCTTTGATCCTTTACACCATTGCTTCACATTTCCCGACTATCAACTTGTGCCTACTTTGGAAGAATTCTCCCGACTCTTGATGATTCCCATTATCAATCAACTACCTTTCAATGGTACGGAAAGAGACCCAAATCCAGAAGAGATTTCTCAAGCACTACACTTACACTCATCTGATGTCACAACTCCTTGGGAAACAAGGAGTGGTGTCAAGGGTTTCCTAGCAAAGTTATTGTTTGAGAAAGCCCAAAACTGTTGGAATTCTTTGGACCTGCAAGCCTTTGAGGAAATTGTGGATCTTCTCATCTATGGGATGGTTTTGTTTCCAAATCTTGACCAACTCATAGATGTGAACACCTTCAAAATCTTCATGTCGCGCAACCCGGTGCCTACTTTTCTAGGAGACATCTTACACTCTTTTCACACTCGCACAATGAGGAAAAGAGGTGTCCTTATGTGTTGCACTCCTCTCTTGGCAAGATGGTTTATTTCTCATCTTCCCCAATCTGTATAAAAGAACGAGTAAGGTTCAAGGTTGTCACAAAGGTTGATGACACTCAAACATTCAGACATTCATTGGTGCTCCCGATCCATAGAGAATGTTACTATTGTCGACCGTTGCGGAGAATTTCATAATGTCCCTTTTCTTGGCATTGGGGGAGGTATCACCTACAACCCCTGCTTAGCCTTAAGACAGTTTGGTTATGCCCGAAGGGATGTCCCGCACAAGATGCTCATTCAAGGTTTGGTATTTGACTACGACAACTACGATCAAGGTCTTCGCCAGAGATTTTTCCGAGCTTGGAGGATGTTAAACAAGGTAGATAGCAAGACTTTGGGGCACAAGAACTCCATCCCTCTTAAGCCTTACCTCAAATGGGTACAAACTCGTGCCCAGAGTCTTATGATGCCTTACCCCTCCATTCTCCCGGTAATCATAGAGCCTATCATGAAAGGACATGTTCCATACACTATCCTACATCCTGACATGCCCACCTCTCTTGAAGACCTACAAAGAGATTGGATACAACTCAAGGTGGAGCGAGATACTTTTGAAGCCCAATTCTACGCAAGCGAGAAGAAGGTTTTGGAACTCACTAGACTACTTGATGAGGAGCAGACTCTGAATGCCTACATTGCACCAAAGAGGATGCGTACTACCTTTTTATCTTAGAGTTTTTTGTATTATTTTGCCCAAGAAGGCATTGATGTACTCAAAGCTTTAGTATAACGTTTGTTTCCTTTTTGTCTAAAACAAATTTGAATCTTAAAATCCTTGAAATCATTGCATATGCATTTACCATTCATCATAACATAAGCAGGTTTCTTGCAACAAGTCTCCTAATCTTTCTACTGTTTATTTTATTAGGATGTATCTCGAGCAAACGGTGAAGGACCTCCAAGCTCAGAATGCACAGTTTAAACAGATGTTCTTAACTCTAGCCAAAGGGAAAGAAGAGTTGAAGACCTTGCTGGTTGAGGAGAAGAAAAAGAAGACGAAGAAGATAACCAGAGTTCTAAACATGGGAAGAAGATTCCAAGGGCAGACAAGAAGGGCCTTAGACTTTGCAATGACATCCGGTGAAAAGAAAATCAAGATGTGAAAGGCAAAGAGTTAGTTATCCCGTATGAGTCAGAAGAGGAAGATGAAGAAGAAGACTATTCTAAAGAACAATATCCTCCAGCCGATGACAAGTATAAGCATCTAGAAGAGCGGTTGAGCGTAATGGAAATCCAAAGAGTGCCTGGATTGGACTTTAAGGAGTTGGGCTTAGTGTCGGGGATTATCATTCCTCCAAAATTCAAAGCACCTATGTTCGCAAAATATGACGGAGTCTCATGCCTCAAAATGTATCTTCGGTCCTATGTGAGGAAAATCCAGCCTCATACCGCTGATAAGGATTTGTGTGTACACTTCTTCCAAGACAGTCTGTCCAGAACTCAACTTGATTGGTTTTATCAGTTAGAAAGAGTCAATGTTCATAATTGGGAAGATCTTGCTGGTTCCTTTTACAAAAAATACCAATACAACGCTAATCTTGTGCCTACCCGTACTCAACTCCAGAGTATGGCCATGGTTTTAAGGGAAGGCTTCAAGGACTATGCACAAAAATGGAGAGACTTGGCCGAAAGAGATCAACCTCCCCTATCTGAAAGAGATTTAGTGGACATGTTCTTGGGCACCTTGTCCGGACCCTTCTTCAATCACTTAATTGGGAGTTCATCGGCAGGTTTTACTGAACAAATATTGACCGGAGAGAGGGTAAAAGACGGGATAAAGAGTGGAAAGATTCAAAAAGATACACCCTCTGCTGCTGTAAGGAAACCATTTATCAGAAAGAATGAAGTGGTTGATGTTTATCCTCAAAGAAATCAAGATAGGGCCGAACGCCGTCCACTGGTGGGGGATGTTATGATTCCTAAACATGCGCCTGATTAGCAAAGAAACAACCAACCAAGAATGGAAAGACCAGTCAGACAATTCACCAGAATTAACATGACCCTATCTCAAGTATTGCCATATTTGTTAAGATCCAACCTAGTGACCTTAAACGAAGCTCCAAAGAATCCTAACACAACATCTCCTCACTATCATCCTAACGCTCGTTGTGCATACCACTCTGAGAGTCCCGACCACGACACTAACAACTGTTGGTATCTAAAGAAAAAAGTACAAGACCTCATTGAAGCCAAAGAGATTGAATTCGATGTGCCCGAAAAGCCAAATGTCATTTCTGCCCCTATGCCGAAACACAGCCATACTACCAACGCCATTGAAGAGGATATGTTTGTTACTTCAGTTGATGAACTTATGACCCCACTCCTAACTATCAAAAAGAATTTGTTGATTGCTAGTGTATTCCCAGGCTGCAATAAAGGCTTTCATTTCTGTTTGTCCTCACCAACCAGCTGTCCTTTGTTGAAAGTAGGCGTTCAATGCCTAATAGATAACAATGAAATATTGTTTGAAAAGACTTCTGTTCCACCTATTCCTTTTAATGATGTTTCTATCATTACCATTTCCTCCAATTCTTCCAAGGTCTCCACCAAAAGACCTGTTAGAATTACATCAGTTCCAAAAGCAGCTGCTTTGATAATTACAATGCCTGGACCAGTCCCGTATTCGTCAGACAAAAACCATACCTTGGAATTATTGAGGGGATGTCTACTACCACGGTATCAAGCAAGATTGGCCAGCTGCCGAAGATTCATGTTCTGAGAAAGTTAACTCTGATATCAGTAATATTGCGGGGACTAGCAAGATTACCCGAAGCGGAAGGATATTCTCTCCATAAATTGCTCCCCCAAAAGCAATTTCTGGACCCGTAATCATTCATGTTGTTGTTGCTCCTCTGAAGGCTATTCCCAATCCTACAATCATCTCCACCATACTCCAACTGACAAAGCTGTTACAACCCCTGCTATCACTCCTACTAACATTTCTGCTGCTGAGTTAACTAAGACTCGAGGTAAAAGTATTTTGATTGAGCCTGTCCGGACGAAGGCACAGTCATTGGCTATCCCTGAGACCTCTCGGAAAGAGATGGAGGAAATTCTAAAGATCATAAAAAGAAGCGACTACGATGTAGTTTAGTAACTGGGGAAAACTCCATCTAAAATTTTCATGCTGGATTTACTACTATGTTCTGAGGCGCATGCAAAAGCCTTGGTAAAATTCCTGAAAACTACCCATGTACCCCAAGAAACATCTGCCAATCAGTTCCAAGACTGCATAGCCAGCTTGACTACAGATAATGGTCTAGGTTTTTCAGATGCTGATTTAACGCCAAGAGGGAGGAAGCATAATGAGGCATTACATGTCTCAGTTGAATGTAGGGGCAGAACCTTGGCTCATGTTTTGGTGGAAATTTTATCATCTCTGAATGTATTTCCTAAAAAGGCTCTTGATAGGCTTGACTGTGAAGGATTGACATTGAAGCCAAGCAACATAGTAGTAAGGGCTTTTGACGGCTCGAAAAGGATGGTACATGGGGAAGTGGATATCCCCATAAAGGTTGGAACCCAAACATTTGATTCAACTTTTTACGTAATGGATATCTGCCCTTCATATTCCTGCTTGCTAGGCCGACCATGGATTCTTAATGCTGGCGTTGTTACTTCTACGTTGCACCAAATGCTGAAGTATCTGATTCACGGGAAGATTATAACTGTTCATGGAGAATAAGAGTATATGATCAGCCATCTCAATTCCTTCAGATATATGGAATTAGATGGTGAATTTATTGAAACTCCATTTCAGCACTTTGAAGAAGTCCCTCAATATGTGGTAGTGACAAAGGCTGTGTCTCAAGGGTAAATCCACTTGGTTGCCTTACAAAATGGCCATAGTACGCATGTGAGGTATCTTAGAAAAAACAAGCAAAAATACAAGATCATAGTCCCTCGATGACGCTATCTAAGTTGCCTTACAAATGATCTTAGTCCCTCAAAAAGAATGCTAAGATACCTTGCCACATTGCTAATCATGGTTATACGATGACCCATGCCCGTCCCGTTTACATCCAAAGATAGGGTTACTTACCAAATCAATGGTAAGATAACAATGTCAAAGGAAAAGAAAATGAACAAGAAAGACTTTTGAGTAGGTAGAATGCTCCTAATTATTTGCTCAATTTCAAAACAAATGTCCTTGCTATTTTTCAAAACAATCACTTACACTTTCAAACATCTCACAAACTTGAAAGCATTTTCAAAAGATAAAACATCTTTGTATACATTCTTGCAAACAAGAATCGTTACAAAGATTTCCTAAACAATAGCAACTTTACAAAACACTTTCAAAAAAAACACACAAAGCACAAATTCAAAACAAAAAAAAAGCAAGTGATCTAGCAAGTAACTTAGAGCCCATGGAAAACCATGGATGAAAAGAGTGCTAATACCTTCCCTTTTCATAATCTACCCCCCGAATTCAAGAAATAATCTCAAAGGTCTTTCCTGTGCTTTTTCACCTTTCTTTTGGATAAAAGAAAAGTCGGTGGCGACTCTTGGTAACCGTAACATTTGCGATCAAACGCAAAACACCCAAGTCAGTTCTACCACCGTATCATAAGCTGCACCTCGAAAGATATGAAAATAACATACCCGAATTGTTCAAATTTTATTTGTCCCCCCCTTCCAAATCTCATCCAAACTTCATCTATAAATAAGTTGTTTCCACAACATCTAAAGGGGGCTTGGAGGTGGCTTTTCAAAGTACTTTTTGACAAACAAAGAGAGTATTTTTGGCAAGGCAAAGGGAGAAGAGAAGAAGAAAAAAAGGAGAGAGGAAAGAACACTTAAAACACTCTTAAACCTAGAACCAAAAAATACAACACCTTTGTTTGTTCTCTCTTTCGAATCCAAGCTTTCCTATCCTTCGCACTCACGTTCCTTCCTTCCTTCGAATTCAAGAATACTCAGGGCAGTAGCTCAAAGTTCAAAACAGCAACTCCAAATTCAAGGTAAGTCTTCCTGACTTTAAACCTTTCATTCCGAGCATCATTGATAACTTTTTGTTTGTTTTCGTTTCTACCCTTTTTTTTTGTTTTCCTTTATTGTTAAGAACTAATCTGTACAGACCATAAAACAATATTGGAGTAAAAAAAACAACATGGTTCGATACAAAGCCTTAGGCTTCAAACACACTGCTTCACAGTCCCAAACAAAAGGGTGTATGCTTTTATACACACTAACTTGCAGGCCCAAATGAAAGAAGACAAAAGGGGTGAGTGAATCGAAGGATACATGCTTCGAATGTGTTGCATGAATCGAAAGACTTGTCCTTTCTCTCTTTTGCGCTACTTTTTTGTCTTTATATTTTCTTTACATTTTCTTGCTATTCAATATGGTTGTAATAATTAGGACTTTTATTGCTTTATGTGATACGGTGGCAGAATCGACTGTTTTTACTGGTTTGCGTTTTGCATTTTTTATTTGCAAAATGTCACGGTAAGCAAGAGTCGCCATCGACTTTTATTTCATCGAATCATGGAAAAGGAAAAAGAAGAGAAAAAACCTTTTTTTGAGATTTCTGAGTACGGGGGGAGGGGGGGTAGATTATAGGAAGGGAAAATGTTAGTACCCTTTCTATCCATGGTTTTCCATGGGCTCTTAGGTACTTGCTCATCTTTTTAAAATTTCTTGTGTGTGTGCTTGTTTTGAAAAAAGGTTTTACTTCGTGATAACCCTTGTATCAGTCCTCAAAGGTGTGACGAATTTGTTTTTTTGAAAATTTATTTTGAAAGGTGTTTGTGTGAAAAGTTTTGTTGAGCAAGTACTTAAGATTCTACCTACTCGAAAAAAGATTGTTCGTCCGCATTTCCTTTAGACAACAATATCCTACTATTAAGAAGTAGGTAGCCTCATCGTTGGAGTTTTTAAGGGACGTTCGAAATGGACGGCTACAATCACTAAAGCAATGGGTTGGAAACTTTAGTAGTAACCCTAGAGTCTTAAGATCTTTCTGAGGCAACATTTCCGAGGCAACATTCGAATGGGACATTTGATCTTTTAGACAGGAGGGCAACCACTAAAATCTCCTGTGCTTGATGATTGTTTTACCGAAGGCAACCGAAGTGAGGCAAACCCTAAGAGTGAATATGTGCATGTGAATTTTTCAGTTAATTAGTCTTTGCACATTAGGTGATCTACCGTTTTAATTTTCAAACAATTTTTCCATACAATCCTATTAGCCATGCATCTAGACAGTTAAAGATTGCGGGAATTTAAAGTGCGAGAAAATAAACCTAGCTATTACAAGGCTTCGGGGAGGGGGATTAATTACATAACCAAAAATCGGGGATTAAACGGTAAATAAAACTCTAGTTTAAAGCTATTACAAACCCTTGGCAGTTACAAAATAATAAAAAGAGACATAATTAAAACGCGCGGCGAATTAAAGGCGAGGACGTTAAAATAACCTAAAACCCTAATTGAGAGAGAAAATATTTTTTTGTGCATTTTTATTTAAGAAAACAATTTAATTTAAAATTAATTAAACCCTAATTTCTAATTGTTTTTAATTATGAAAAAAAGAAATTAAATTAACCTAATTTTCTAATTAAATTAAAATAAATATTTTATGAAAAAAATGATCTTTTTGTGATTTTGTGATTTTGTGATTTATTGATTTTATGATTAATAAAAAAGGTAATTAATTTTTGGTGAAAAATAATTAAACAAATTAATTAAAATAAAAGAAATAAAAAAATGAATTAAAAATGGGCCTGTGTTGAATTGCTGAAGGAGGGTGCATTTCTGAATTTTCTAGGCCCAATAGTGCTGAGCCCAGTCAACGCGCCTGATCCCATGGAGTGTTGACTTGAGGGCGCATCATGGTCTCTCATCTGGAGTGCGTTAGATCTGATGTTGTGCTGATCAAGTGGCTGGATGCAAGGGTGTATGGAAGGCGCCTGGGTGGGAGATACATAGGATATGTTGAAAGAAAATAAAACAAAGAAACGTTGGGACCTGGGATCGAACCCAGGTCCTCATGCTTAGCACCAATGTTGCATTGCCAACTGCGCTACTGTTGTTATTTGTTAACATAATAAAGCCAAAATATAATATATGGAAACAAGATAAACTGAACCCAAAGCGTGCGAAGTTTGAATGGACTAGTCCTATAACGCCAAGTCATCATCTCCTTCATGGAGACCGTCGTATTAGGCAAAGACCTATACCCACGGATAAACTTCCATGGCTAGAAACCTGTAAGTATCAAAAATCCAATACAAGAATGATAAATCACTTATGAATACATTAATCAATTCGTTTTTACCTCACGGACACGATGGCATCCTTCATTTAGGCCAATTGTTCCTGTATTCAAAAAACCTAAAAATGCAAGGTGAACCCTAGCAATGGTAGATACGCGTACAGGATTCAAAAATACAATTAAACTATCGAGTCAGCTTGCAAACATGTCAAAGATCACAAATATGTAAATTAAATGTGTTAATGATGCGGGAATTATGGTAATCGATTCTTTAAAAAATTGCAAACTGTGTGAGTTACAGCTTGCGTTTCTTGATGCTTCAGACCTTGCAAACGATTGGGATGGCTTCCTGAGACGTCCAGCAATTGATTGGAAATGCTAGGATGGCTTGAGATGGTTTGTGGAGTGAAAACCGATTCACACTTTTCTTTGAATTTTTTGAATTTGCTCTGCCTCTTTCAAGACTGCTAGCCCTTCTTTTTTGCCTTGTACTTGTTCATTATAAACCCTTGAGTGAATTTGGGTTATAAGATTGGCTTGAATCTTTTGGAATTAAGAAGATTTGATATGATTTTCATGCCATAGGTAATCTTTCTAAATTGAGCCAAATCATTCCTTTCTTGTACCAATCAGCCCTGATTCGTTTTAGTCTTGATATCTCTGCATAATTTGATTGAGATCCTGTCCAAAAATCAAATCAAAACATATCTTTGCTATTATTTACCAATTATTTGATTTAATTCAATTTTTAATTAATAAAAAATCAAAATAAAATGGAAAATGAAGCAAATAACATATGGATAATTAAATGTGTCGTGGACCATGTTATAAGTGAGGTGCAATCATGAAATACTAAGCCCATTTGGAAAAAAAAATGCACTTTTGAGCATATTTGACTTTTGGCAATTTTGCAAAAAGGGTCAACTTTGACAAGGCATATCTCTTCCAATTTTAACCCTAGAGAGGTGCTCTTGGACTTTTTAGAAAGCTTAGGATATCCCCTAAGAAACTATTTTGGTATCATTTCAATTGGGTCTTCCATGTTCTTGTAAGAAGCTTTGACCCAAAAGGTGTTTTTGTTGACTTTTCAAAAGGACCTATAATGTAGAAATTCATATCTTTTGATGATTGCATATTTTGAACTTGTGGGCTGAAGATGAATTTTAGGTAATTTCATCCTCTTCAAAATGAGCCTTGGATGGAAAATTTCTGATAAAGTATGTGGAAGTTATGCTTGGTCAAAGTTTGGTTGACTTTTTCCTAAGAAACCCTAATTTAGCAACTTTTGGGTTTTGATGAATTTAGGGCATTACTTGAATAATCATGATCAACCCTTGATCAAATGATGGATATCACTTCAAAATGTTGATGTTGACCAAAAATCTTGAAGTTTGACAATATGTGAGTCACAGTTGACTTTTGACCTAATACAGTCGATTCTCAAGCATCTGAGCAGTTGACTGAGCAAACTTCTTGTGCAAGGCATGAGACTTGACATGGAGAATATTGGAAACATATTAGGACCTAGGAAAGCATATGAGGTCTTTGGATTTCACCTATCTTTATGAAAATGGAAACCCTAATTTGAGACACACTTCCTTAGGAGAGAGTTTGTCTGGTCAACTCTATGGTAAACTTGAGCAAATTGAGGATCTCTAGGAGTATGTATTGAGTAAAATGAGAGGGAAATTTTTGGGGTACAACAGCTGCCCCTGTTCAATCTTCTTAAACCTAAGGATTTAGATTGGCTCGTCTGCCTTTCGTGATCTGAAGGTGGAAGATGATTGAACACTAGAGTGCCCAGAAATTTGCACTCGTATGAATTGACACTTGATTTGATGATATCGGGAATGGGCTTACAGATGCCATTTGGAAGTCGCTAGAGAATTGTCGGAGATGGGCTTAAAGATAACATCCAAGATGTGACGGAGTACCATCAGAGATGGGCTTAAAGATGCCATCTAGAGGATGTTGATTTCCTGAGATATTCCTTTGATGAGAGTCCCTGCTCCCATCAGTAAGGAGGAATCTGCTGAGGAATGTTGGTATCCGTCTTGGGAGAAATAGAATTTTAGGAGCTTCAGTTGTCCGTTACTCTACTGGGGAATTAACTCAGGAGGTGAACTGCATATCTGGTCAGTGTACAGGCTGCACCACGACTTACTGCAGGAATGCGAAACCAATCGTGTTTGATCAAGTCCAGGTCTTATAGTGTTGTGGACTGCTGTCTGGAGGTGAGAGAAAAGAAACCTAGATGGTAAGGTTATGAAAAGGAACTTGGATAGTAGGGTTACTTCAAAATGAAAGCCTGGATAGTAGGGCTGTAAGAAGGAACCTGGATAGTAGGGTTACTTTGATATGAAAGCTTGAATAGTAGGGCTATAAGAAGGAACCTGGATAGTAGGGTTACTTCGATATGAAATCCTGGATAGTAGGGCTGTGAAAAGGAACCTGGATAGTAGGGTTACTTCGATATGAAACCCTGGATAGTAGGGTTGTGAGAAGGAACATGGGTCGTAGGGTTACTTTGCTATGAAATCCTGGATAGTAGGGCTATGAGAAGAAACATGGGTCGTAGGGTGACTTCGATAAGAAAGCCTGGATAGTAGGGCTGTGAGAAGGAACCTGGGTCGTAGGGTTTCTTCGATATGAAAGCCTGGATAGTAGGGATGTGAGAAGGAACCTGGATAGTATGGTTACTTCAAAATGAAAGCCTGGATAGTAGGGCTATGAGAAGGAACCTAGATAGTAGGGTTACTTCAAAATGAAAGCCTGGATAGTAGGGCTGTGAGAACGAACCTGGCTAGTAGGGTTACTTCGAAATGAGAGCCTGGATAGTAGGGTTGTGAGAAGGAACCTGGATAATAGGGTTACTTCGAAATGAAAGCCTGGATAGTAGGGTTGTGAGAAGGAACCTGGATAGTAGGTTTACTTCGAAATGAAAGCCTTGATAGTAGGGATGTGAGAAGGAACCTGGGTCGTAGGGTTACTTCGATATGAAAGCCTGGATAGTAGGGCTGTGAGAAGGAACCTGGATAGTAGGGTTACTTCGATATGAAAGCCTGGATAGTAGGGATGTGAGAAGGAACCTGGATAGTAGGGTTACTTCGAAATGAAAGCCTGGATAGGAGGTCTGTGAGAAGGAACCTGGGTCGTAGGGTTTCTTCAAATCCATAGTGTAGATTAGTTGACCCATTTGGTTTCGGGAACTGAGTTTCTGTTAGTCGTCTGCATATGTGACTTGCATAACTGCTGAATTTGTTGAAGTTAATTCTCTTTTCCTGGAAAGATATCAGGGTTAGTTATATGCGGTGCCTGAAATACAGAGTGAGATGATGTTCTCAAAATAAATGAGATTATGTTGTATATGATATGTATGTGTATGTCATGATGTATGTTCATGAAATACTATTGGGGTATGCTCGCGTCTGGGAAAATAAATCCCTGACAGCTGCTGGAGATTTATAAACATTCTGTCGGGAGGAGATGTTGCTTGAAAACTCTACGGGTAATGAACTTAGGAAGCGAATTCTTGTAGCTGAAGTGATGAACTCTATCGGGGATTGAGCCTCTGTATCTGGAGAAATAAACTCTGCTTGGGGGATGATATTTACTGACTCGCCCACGATTATGAACCTCAGCTGGGGTGGTTACGTCCTGTTTCGGGAAAGCTGACATCAAATTCCTTTGGATACTTTTACTCTGTAGGGAGTGTATGTACCAATAATTATGTTCCCAAGCTGGCTTTATCTCGGTACCTGTTGGGCAGAGTAACTGTAGGGTTTGGCACTTCTTATTTTTGCCCATGTTTCTGGAATTACGAGTAATTGTCTTTTGTTTCTTATGTAAATATTTATGAGCAGCAATCATTTTCAAATGCATATATCAAAAATAAGCCATTGGACGTTCTTGCAAAACAAAACAGAAAAAGAAAAAACAGATTGAAGTTTCTTGTGAAAATGATTTGTATTGATTTTTGAAGTTGGCCTGTAATAGGCGTTTTTGTACAAAGAGGCTGACGCTCTAGTAAGAGAACACCGTCGAAAAATAGAAACTATACAATTTGTGTAAAAGAAAGAAAAACATCTATGTGAAACAACCCCATTGGGTTCCAACTCTGCTATTGCCTTTATATCTTCAAGCGTCTCATCACTTTTCTTCTTAGTCGAAGGTTGATCAGATTGGTTAGTGTCGTCCGAGCTTGATAGTCGATGCCGAAGTCTGTTCGCAAGATGATCCAATGAGACATAGTGGTACGCTTTATATCCCTAACTTTTGCCTGGACCGCCTTTTCGGGTTTTCAGTTCACCGGGATACCCCTTTTTGCCCAAGCCGCCCTTTCGGGTTTTCGACTTGCCGGGTGTACAGATTTTTTTTGCATTTTCATCCTTTACTTTTACCCGAACCCTTTTGGTTCGCCGGGAAGCCCTTATTTTTTCCTAGGTCAGTCAATCTAGTCGGTCTTTGATTAGGCGTAGTATTTTTCACTATGTCTGCATTGAAAGGGTGAGGAAGGTCATCACCATCCATGGTGGTTAGAATCATAGCTCCTCCCGAGGAAATGTTCTTAACCACAAATGGCCCTTCGTACGTGGGGGTCCATTTTCCCCTAGGATCACCTTGCGGAAGTATGATGCATTTGATTACTAGATCCCCGACTTGATATTCTTGACGCCTGACTTTCTTGTTAAAAGCCTTGATCATTCGCCTTTGATACGTCTGACCATGGTAGATAGAAGTAAGTCTATTTTCATCGATTAAATTTATCTGATCAAGTCGGGTTTGGATCCAGTCGTCCTCATTCAAACCTGCATCCTTCATAATCCTGAGAGAAGGTATCTGGAATTCGATGGGTAGGACTGCCTCTGTGCCATATACCAGAGAATAGGGGTTGCCCCTGTCGACGTCTGTGCTGAGGTACAGTACCCATGAAGAGCAAATGGTAACATCTCATGCTAGTCTTTATATGTCATCGTCATCTTCTGCACAATCTTCTTGATATTCTTGTTAGCTGCTTCAACAGCACCATTCATCTTCGGCCGGTAGGGAGAAGAATTATGACGTTGTATCTTGAACTGTTTACAAAGCTCGGTGATCATTGTGTTATTGAGATTCGTACCATTGTCAGTAATAATTATCTCTGGCATACCATATCGACAGATCAGATTATGTCGGATAAACCGTGCCACGACGTTCTTGGTTACTATAGCAAAAGAGGCTGCCTCAACCCATTTTGTGAAATAATCAATGGCTACTAGGATGAAGCGATGCCCATTAGAAGGGTGGGCCTGATTTCTCTGATCATATCGATGCCCCGCATTGCAAAGGTCCACTGAGCTGTCATGACGTTTAAGGGGACCGGAGGCACATGCACCTTATCAGCATAGATTTGGCACTTATGACAACTTCGAGAGTGCTGATAACAATCGGCTTCCATAGTGGACCAGTAATATCCTTCCCATAGGATCTTCTTAGCCATGGTGTGTCCACTAGAATGGGTTCCGAAGGTGCCTTCATATAGATCTGTCATGATCCTCTCTGCTTCGCTCTTGTCTACACACCGTAGTAGTGTGGAGTCATGGTTTCATTTATAGAGGATTCCACTGAGGAAGAACTTTGCAGTGAACCTTCTCAGAAACTTCTTATCGTTGACAGATGCCCCTTCGGGATACTCTTGAGCCTCGAGATACCTTTTGACTTCGTGAAACCAGGGTTTGTCTGCCACTTCTTCGGTATCGATTTCACAGTAGTGTGTTGGTTCATCCAACCTCTCAATGGTAATTTGGGGAGCTTCGTTGTCCCACCTAACCTTGAACATAGAATACATGGTAGCTAGCGCATCCACTAACTGGTTCTCCTCTCATGGGAAATGTTCAAAGGTTACCTCCTCAAAGTGTGGGAGAAATGTAAGTACATACTATTTGTACGGGATAAGATTCGGGTGCTTCGTATCCCACTCGGCTTTGATCTGACTTATCACCAAAGCAGAATCCCCGAATACATTCAAGAACTTGATCCTTAGGTCAATAGCAGCTCGAAGACCCATAATACATGCTTCATACTCGGTCATGTTGTTGGTGCAGTTGAAACATAATTGGGCAGTGAATGGAGTATGTGATCGGTGGATCTGGAACTGACTGTTTAACGCTGGTTCGCGAAATGTCGCGGAAGCAAGAGTCGCCACCGTCTTTTATGTCTCCAAATGGAAAGGACAAAAGCACAGAAAAATTCCTTATAGAGATTGCTCTCGGTTCGGGAGGTAGATTTATAGAAAGGGAAGGTGTTAGCACCCTTTCTATCCATGGTTATCCATGGGCTCTTAGATACTTGCTCATTTGTGTTTTCAAAATTGTTTGTTTGCTTTTCAACTGTGGGTTTAAAAAGAGTTTCGTTTAAGATTTCAGTTCGACTATTGTATCAGTCCTCAAGAGTGTTTGAAAAATTGCTTTTGAAAGCCTTTTTTGAAAAGTGTCGGTGTGAAAAGAAGTTTTTGATTTGTTTTGAAATTAGAGCAAGTATCTACGAGTCATCTATCTACCCTAAGGAATTTGTCTGTGTAAATGTCCTTAAAGTAGTGTCATCCCACCATTGAGAGGTAGGTAGCACCACCGTTGGAGGTGTTCGGGTCAATTCGAGGGTTCAGGACATTGTGGTTACCAGAGTAATAGGAAGACACCTTAGAAGCTACCCTCATGCCATGTTCATGGACATGAGGACTTACTAAAACATCCTCTACTCGACGACCACGTTTCGAGGGGCAAGGCAACAGTGAGGCGTACCCTAGGGGTGGTGTGTGATTTGTGTGTCAATTTCAGTTATATTTGTCTTGTTCATGCATTGGTGATCTACGCTTTGTTTTTATTTTGGCATTCATTCTTTCATGCAAATTATTAACAGTTAAAAGATGCGAGAAGATAAAAGTCCTACGTTATTACAAAGGCGCGGGTCTACATCGCCAAATTAATCCAAGACCCGATTTGAATAAATAAAATGCAAAAAGTAAATGTCTAATTAATCTATTACAAGGCTTTGGGGCAAGTACATAAAATTAAAAAAAGGGAAATAAAAGTAGATGTGCGAAAAAAGAAATAAAATCGAGAACGCGAGGGCGTTGCACCCTTTAAAGAAGTTAAATTACAATTAATAAATTAATTAAGTTAAATAAAGGAAAAAGACTTATTTTTTAATATTTTTTTGTACTTTATGAAATTAAGAAAATTAGTGGAATTAAAACCCTAGTTCTAAACTATTTTTAATTTATTAAAAAAAATGTTTTAAGTTTGACCTAGTTTTAACCTAATTATTTAATGATAAATTTATTTACAAAATAATTAATTATTAATAATAATAAGGAGAAATTTTAATTTAAAAAAAAAAGGAATAAAAAGCTAGAAACCCTAATTTTTATATTTTTTTATTTATTTAAGAAAAGAAGTTAAAGTTGAAACCTAAAATTAAAACTAAGTAAATTATTAAATTTATTTACAAAAACTATTAAATAAAATATATTTTTATTTTTTGTCTTTTCTGATTTTTTTTGTATTTTTATATTGTTTAAAATTAATTTAAGGAATTAAAATAAAACAATTAAATTGAAACAAATAAAAAAGAAAAGAAAAGAAAAGGGATAGAGATACAAACAAGAGGGGTGGTAGACCCAATTTTGGAGGTATGATCAGCAGGAATTTGGCCCATTGAAGCTTGGCCTGGTTGACTTTTGATGGTCATGGATGCATGGTTGACTGAGATGTATGATGGACCCTTCATCCTGGCCCTTAGATTCATCGCCTGGGACATTTGGCAAGCTATGACATTGAGTGTATGGTGGACTTCTGGACATGCTGGGTACCTAATCACGTTATGAGAAAAAAAAATATAAAGAAATATGGGGGACCTGGGAATCGAACCCAGGTCCCAATGCTTGCAAACGCTCTTCTCCACCAACTGTACCAACGCGTTCATTCATAAGTATAATGAAACGTAATTAATATATTTGGAAAGTGCTAATATTCTGGGACAAACAAAAATTCGCGCCAAGCTTTTGAATCAACCAACCGTGTGCTTACAACTCATCTTCTTCTCCACTCGTTCTTTGCTTTAGCCTGAAAAATACATCAAATAGCGGGGGGTTTGAACCCCCACTAACCACAGTATAGAAAAATAGCGATTAGCTCTGGGAAAATGATAAATTGGGCGCGAGGTATGAGAATGATTCGTTGGAATGTCACGAATCCAATGGCGTTGGTCTCATGATCTAATTTTTCTATATGTAAAAGTCCCCAATTTCACATCTTTGAAAACCTAGAAAGCTTCCATGGTAGATTCACATACTGGCCTTAAAAACTCAATTGAATGGTATGGTTAGCTTTAGAATGATAAAACTAGTACAAATCAAGCATTAGAAATCAAAAATATGGCATGAATTATGAGACGCGATTATGCAAAAAGTTTGAGGAAGTTTGACTTTATTCTACCACTTCTTGATGCGTGGGGACTGGAAAAGAATTCAGTTATGTCCAGGAAGACCTCAACAAGCTTTTTGAATCGTTTGTATGCTTTGAATCACCCTGTAATGCAGTTTTCAATTTTGAACTTTTTTGCCAAAAATGCAAAGTGTGTATTTTCTTCTGAGCGCAGCTTGCCGGTTCTGAGCGTTAGGTTTTGGTTTATACTTATGTGAGGAATGAATTAGGGTAGACATTTCAACCAAAAACCTTTGCATTCAATGCTTTTGAGATTTGATTTCCATGGATCTTTTTTCAATCTTTTCCATGCCCTTTTGATATCAATCATGGCCAAATCTTTCCAAATTGAGTGTGCACGAAATCTTGGAGTTATGATGGACCTATTAGCTGCATAAAAAGATTTAAAATGCATGCTTGAGTATTTTTGTCATATTTTATTTAATTAAATGAATTAATGGTGATAAAAATTCAAATAAATAATAAAAAATGATGAAATAAATCCCCTTTGGGTCAAATGGTCGTGCATAGCTCTTGGATGATGATTCTTGGAAGAAAATGTGGCCCATTAGCAATTTTGAGGCATTTGAAGCAAAGTTGACTTTTCAAAATTCCCAAAAATCTCCCAACTTCCACAAGGCATATCTTGCTCAATTTTTAAGCTTTGATCATGTTCTTGGACATTTTGGAAAGGTATTGAAGTCCTCTAATCAATGCCTTTGGTCCCATGTCATTTTGATTTACCAATCTCAAGTTATGTTCTTTGACTTAAAGTGCCTTTTTGTTGACTTTTGAAAATGACCTATAATGTTGAGATTGATAACTTTTTGTGAGAGCATCTCTTGGACTTGAAGTGTGAATAGGAGTTGTAGGAAATGTCTTTCTCTTCAAAATGAGCTTTGGATGGAATTTTTCTGATAAACCATGTGGAAGTTATGCCTTGGTCAAGTTACAGTTGACTTTTTCAACTGTCCAAATATGGAAACTTTTGCATCTTGAGACTTTTTGAGCCATGCCTTGAGAATCATGATCAAGCATTGATCAAATGATGTTTGTGGCTTCAAAATAAGATGTTGACCAAAAATTTGAACTTTTGACTGTCAAATGACCATTTTACCCCTACAGTTGACTGTTGAGCAATTAGGGTTTTTTACTGTGCAATTTTGTGTTGTAAGTCTTGAACTTGGCATATGGATGCTTGACCATGTTTGTAGGCATGTGGGACTTGTTTAGACCCTTGGAAACTTCAATTTCTTTGTCAGAACCAAAACCCTAGTTTTGACTGATAGGAGGCCCTTGAACTGTGCAACCCTTGGGGAGATTTTGAAGCATGCTCTTTGTAAATCTTGAAGAATATGGGAGGGCAAATTTTAGGGTACAAAAGTTGCCCCTGTTCAATCTTCTTAGACTTGAGGATGTAGATTGGCTGACGTGCCTTTCGTAATCCGAAGGTGGAAGATGATTGAACACTAGAGTGCCCAGAAATTTGCGCTCACATAGTAGTGTGATGGTGGGAATGGGCTTATAGATGCCATTTGGAGATTGATGGATAGGATGATGGGCTTGTAGATGCCATGCTGAGAGGTGATGGATAGGTGGATGGGCTTATAGATGCCATGCTGAGAGGTGATGGATAGGTGGATGGGCTTATAGATGCCATCTGGATGTCGATCGCGTAAGAGTTTCCTTAGCGAGAACTTGCGTACCTGAAAAAGAAAATGATTACCTGGCCTGTTACAGGAGCTGGTCTTCAAACTCTTTATGTAGATGTGCCCTGACTGGTTACAGGAGATGAATCTGGAGCTTCAAAAGGTTATGAATGAACCAGGGATGGTTACTACCTCAACGGGACGGTGAGAGAACCTTGGGCGATTACTACCTCAACAGGAATGCTGAGAGAACCTTGGGACGATTACTACCTCAACAGGAATGCTGAGAGAACCTTGGGCGATTACTACCTCAATAGGAACGCTGAGAGAATCTTGGATGTCTTCTACTGGGATAAGAATCAGGGAGATCTTAGGGTCGATCTGACTGAACCGGAGAAGGCCTTTGACTGGATAAGAATCAGGAAAATATTAGGGTCGATTTAACTGAACTGGACAAGGTCTTGGAATATCTTCAACTGGATAAGAATCAGGGAGATCTTAGGGTCGATCTGACTGAACCAGCGAAGGCCTTTGACTGGATAAGAATCAGGAAAATCTTAGGGTCGATTTAACTGAACCGGACAAGGTCCTGAAATCTTCAACTGGATAAGAATCAGGGAGATCTTAGGGTCGATCTGACTGAACCAGAGAAGGCCTTTGACTGGATAAGAATCAGTAAAATCTTAGGGTCGACTTAACTAAACCAGACTAAAGTCTTGAAATGTAGCTGAGAATTTAACTGGATCTTTCCTGAAAGGTAAAGGTCAGTCATATGCAATGCATGACATGGATCAAGCAATGATGTTCTCAACATAAATGAGATTTGTAAGATATGATGCATATATGCATGCTATAATGTATGAAAATGTGATGTTTATGAACATATGTTTTTGTCTAGGAAAATAAATCCTTGACGGGTGCCGGGAAGTTAACTCATGGGATGATGTTTGAAGAAAAGAATATTTGTTTCCGCTGGGGAGGATAGTTGCAAGAATACCGGTAGGAGAATATAACTCCGTTGGGGATAAACTTGGCGAATGGATTATTCTGCGGGGAGAAAATTACTCTAGCGATCTTGCTGGGGAGCAATACTCTGTGGGGAGAGAGATAGTTTGCTGGAATGTTGATGGTAACTTCGCTGGGGATAAGAAGACTTCGCCGAGGACGATCTTTTTGTGGCTATTGGCTGAGGATAACCCAGTTATATCCTGGTGGGGAAATAAACTTTGAATAAAGCCGGGGGACGCGTTCGTGCTCTACGGGGATAAGCTTCCAGAATCTACTGGGGATAAGCTTACTGCTTGGGGAGATGGATTCCAACTTTCCTGGGGAAACTGGATTGGACTCTCCTGGGGAAGTTTTGAACTGTATCGGGGAAGTGACTCCTTTGAATGTTTGATATACCGCCGGGGAACAATCTTTAGGTTAAGACTGTCGGGGATGCTTGTTAGGAATGTTCGTATATTGTGCTAGGGAATGTTGAGATCTGCGGGGGATACCCAACTTCCTTAAGGCTGATTGTATAGCTTGGGGAGAGTGTATTGACTTGCTGGCTCACTCTCTGGGGAATTAAGATATCTGGTTATGTTCTTCAGCTGAACCTACCTTGATACCTTGGTGGACAGAACAATTAGATCACTCAGACAACTCTTTATTGCCCCTGTTTCTAATGTTACCTGTAATTGATCCTTTGTTTCGTACGCAAATATTTATGAATTAGCAATTAGTGTCGATGCATATATCACAAATTGAACCTTGGACGTTCTTCGCAAAACAAAACAGAAAAGGAAAAACAATTGGCAATTTTAACTGAAAAGTGATTTGTATTGATTTTTGAATTTTCCTGTAAATAGGCGTTTTATGTACAAGAGACTGACGTCCTAGTAGGAGAACGCCGCAGAAAAAAAGAGTTTATACAATTTGTACGAAAGGAAAATAAAACAGCTGTGTGAAAAGAATGATCCCACTGGGTTCCAACTCTGCTATCGCCTCTATATCTTCGAGCGTCTCATCACTTGATGACCTAGATGACGATGAAGCTGACTGATCGATGTCGTCTGAACTTGATGTTGATACTAGATTCTGGATGCAAGGTGATCCAATGAGACATAGTATTATGCTTTATCCCTAACTTTTGCCTGGACCGCCCTTTCGGGTTTTCAGTCCACCGGGATACCCATTTTTGCCCAAGCCGCCTTTTCAGGTTTTCGACTTGCCGGGTGTACAGATTTTTCATTTCATCCCTTCATTTTGCCCGAACCCTTTTGGTTCGCCGGGAAGCCCTAATTTTTGCCTAGGTATGTCAACCTAGCGGGTCTTTTTTCATGCGTAGTATCTTTTTACTATGTCTGCATTGGCGGGGTGAGAAAGGTCGTCACCATCCATGTTGGTTAGAATCATGGCTCCTCCTGAGAACACATGCTTAACCACAAATGGCCCTTCGTACGTAGGGGTCCATTTTCCCCTTTGATCACTCTGAGGAAGAATGATACGCTTGATTACCAGATCCCCAACTTGATATTCTTGTGGTCTGACCTTTTTGTTAAATGCCCTGATCATCCGTTTCTGATACGTCTGACCATGACAGATAGCAGCAAGTCTTTTTTCGTCAATCAGGTTTAACTGATCAAGTCGTGTCTGGATCCAATCATCTTCATTCAGATCTGCATCCTTCATTATCCGGAGAGAGGGTATCTTCACTTCGATCGATAAGACTGCTTCCATACCGTAGACCAAGGAGAAAGGAGTTGCCCCGGTTGACGTCCTGGCTGAGGTACGGTACCCATGTAGAGCAAACGGTAACATCTCGTGCCAATCTTTATAAGTCACTGTCATCTTCTGCACAATTTTCTTAATGTTCTTATTCGCTGCTTCTACAGCCCCATTCATCTTCGGCCGGTAAGGAGAAGAGTTGTGGTGCTGTATCTTAAACTGCTCGCAGAGCTCAGTGATCATCTTGTTATTGAGATTGGTACCGTTGTCAGTAATAATTCTTTCAGGGACACCATATCGACAGATCAGGTTGTGCCGAATGAACCGTGCCACAACGTTCTTGGTCACTGTGGCATAGGAAGCTGCCTCAACCCACTTCGTAAAGTAATCAATCGCCACCAGGATGAAGCGATGCCCATTGGACGCTGTAGGTTTAATCTCGCCGATCATGTCTATGCCCCACATTGCAAAAGGCCAAGGCGCAGTCAGAACATTTAGAGGAACTGGGGGAACGTGCACCTTGTCTGCGTATATCTGGCATTTATGGCATGTCCGAGAGTGTTGGTAGCAGTCGGCTTCCATTGTGGACCAGAAATACCCTGCCCGAAGGATCTTCTTTGCCATAGTGTGTCCGCTGGAATGTGTTCCGAAGGTACCCTCGTGCAGCTCTGCCATGATCCTTTCTGCTTCAGTCTTATCCACACAACGCAGTAAGGTCGAATCATGGTTTCGCTTATATAGAATTCTGTTGCTAAGGAAGAACTTCGCTGCGAACCTTCTCAGAACCTTCTTATCGTTGACAGACGCACCTTCTGGATACTCCTGAGCTTCCAAATATCTCTTCACCTCATGATACCAAGGCTTCTCAGTTACCAATTCAGTCTCGAGATCACAACAGTATGCCGGTTCATCCAATTTCCAGATGATGATCCGGGGAGCCTCATTGTCCCATTTGACTTTGAACATGGAAGACATCGTAGCTAACGCGTCCGCCAGCTGATTCTCCTCTCTTGGGAAATGTTCAACGGTTATCTCTGTGAAGTGAGGGATCAAGGTCAATACACATTCTCTATAAGGAATAAGATTCGGATGTTTCGTATCCCACTCGCCTTTGATTTGATTGATCACGAGAGCGGAATCTCCGAAGACACTCAGAAACTTGATCCTTAAGTCGATCGCAGCTTGGAGACCCATGATGCATGCCTCATACTCCGCCATGTTGTTGGTGCAGTTGAAACATAGCCGGGCAGTGAGTGGAGTATGAGTGCCTTGGGGGGATATGATCACAGCGCCGATGCCGTTACCCAAAGCGTTGGAGGCTCCATCAAAGTGCATAGACCATCGGGATCCTTCCTCAGGTCCTTCATCCGGTCCGGGTACTTCACAATCAGTCACAATCATGATGCTCTCGTCCGGAAATTCAAAGTTCATTGACTGATAGTCGTCTACTGCCTGATATGCCAAGTGGTCTGCCAATACACTTCCTTTGATGGCTTTCTGAGTTGTGTACTGGATGTCGTATTTTGTCAAGATCATTTGCCATCTTGCTATTCTCCCAGACAGAGCAGGCTTTTCAAATATATACTTTATAGGATCCATCTTTGAGATTAACAAGGTAGTGTGAGTCAGCATATACTGTCTTAGCCGGCGAGCAGCCCATACCAAAGCGCAGCAAGTTTTCTCAAGCAGTGAGTATCGGGTCTCACAGTCGGTAAACTTTTTGCTAAGGTAATAAATGGCATGCTCTTTTCGGCCAGACTCGTCATGCTGCCCCAGCACACACCCCATTGAGTTATCAAGTACTGTTAGGTATAGTATCAGAGGTCTCCCTTCAACCGGTGGCATAAGGATGGGTGGTTCTTGGAGATACTCTTTGATTCTATCAAAAGCGGCCTGACATTCATCGTTCCAACGTACTACTTGATCTTTCTTCAGCAGCTTGAAGATTGGTTCACAAGTAGCAGTTAGATGCGAGATGAATCGGGCGATGTAATTCAGGCGTCCTAAAAAGCCTCTGACTTCTTTCTCTATCTTATGAACTGGCATCTCTTGAATAACTTTAACCTTGGCAGGGTCCACTTGAATACCCTTATCACTTACAACAAAGCCTAGCAACTTTCCAGATCTAACCCCGAAGGTGCACTTGTTCGGGTTCAACCTTAGCTTGTACAACTTCAGACGGTCAAACAATTTCTGCAGATGATCAAGGTGTTCTTCCTCAGTTTGGGACCTTGCAATCATATCGTCAACATACACCTCAATCTCATGATGGATCATGTCATGAAATAAAGCAACCATGGCACGTTGGTAGGTTGCCCCAGCATTTTTCAGTCCAAAAGGCATGACCTTGTAGCAGAAGGTGCCCCACTGAGTAACAAAGGTAGTCTTTTCCATGTCTTCAGGAGCCATCTTGATCTGATTATAGCCTGAAAAACCATCCATGAAAGAGAACACCTTATGCTGAGCAGTATTGTCAACAAGGACATCAATGTGAGGTAGGGGAAGTCATCCTTGGGGCTGGCCCTGTTCAGATCCCTGTAATCGACACACATTCTGACCTTTCCATCTTTCTTTGGTACCGGCACCATATTAGCAACCCATTGAGGGTAATAAGTCACTGCAAGGAACCCGGCATCAAACTGTTTCATAACCTCGGCTTTGATCTTCTCAGACATCTCTGGACGCATACGGCGGACCTTTTGCTTAACCGGAGGGCAGTCTTCCTTAGTAGGCAAGTGATGGACCACAATGTCAGTATCCAACCCGGGCATGTCTTCGTAGGACCAGGCAAAGATTTCCATGTAGTCATGTAACATCTGAGTCAACCGTTGCTTCACGCTGAGCTCTAGGTTGGCACCAATCTTGACTTCCTTCCTATTCGCTTCAGTACCCAGATTTATCGTTTCCACTGGCTCTTCGTGTGGTTGAATTGCCCTCTCTTCCTGAAGTAACAGTCTTGCAAGCTCGCCAGGCACTTCGCAATCATCTTCACCTTCGTCTTCGGCTAAGTTGATCGGATTTTCGAAGTCATAACTGGCAGTAGCAGAGTTGTTACCAGTGAGATCCAGAGTGGATGGAAACCTGTATGAGTGAGTGTGTGTAAATACAGATGTTTTGCAATATATAAAGAAAGGAAAGACAGAAAAGGAGCATAAGATTTGAAATGCGAGAAAACGTCCAAGGTCTTTATTCATGATATATGAAATGACAATTAATATACCCTCACAAATGAAACCACGGTGCCCCGGGTAAGACACCGGGCCATAGAGTTTTAATTTATTGTTTATTACAAATAACAAAACAAAGGAGTTTATTATTGCGTAACAAAAGTAACAGGAGTATGATCTCTAGCAGTCCAATTGGTCAATCTGCCATCAGTCGTCGGGTAGATCCAGCTTTCAAACTCTGACTTTTCCACTTCGTCTTCATCCCCAATGGCACTCACTCCTGGATTGGTAATGAGCACAGGAGGTCTTCTGGTCTTAGCTTTACGCACAGCCCTCTGAGCCTCTGCAGTAAAACCCAGTCCAAACTTGTCAGTTTTAAGAGTGAAATCAGGGAGCCTGCCCCAGTTAGCACATTCACCTTTCTTGATTACGGCCCGGGCATCCTTTAGGGAAGCCATCTTCAAAGGAACATCCTCTTCAACCATTGTTTCTGCCGCTGCCAACGTTGGAGGTACCTCTTCAAAATGCTGAAAGGGGGTTTCAATAAACTCCCCGTCCATCTCAATATATCGGAAGGAATTCAAGTGACTAACCATATACTCCTCCTCTCCCTGCACAGTGACAATCTTCCCTCTGACGGGGTACTTGAGCTTCTGGTGCAGGGTAGAGGTCACTGCCCCAGCTTTGTGGATCCAAGGTCGACCCAGTAAACAAGAATAAGATGGACGGATATCCATCACATAGAAAGTTGATTCGAATACTTGAGAACCCACACGAATAGAAATGTCTACCTCTCCATAAACCATCCTCTTAGAACCATCAAAGGCTCTGACAATGATGTTGCTAGGTTTCAGCTCCAGGCCCTCACAATCCAAACGGTCTAAGGCCTTCTTGGGTAGCACATTCAGGGAAGAACCAGTGTCCACCAACACGTGCGCAAGAGTAGTGCCCCTGCATTCAATAGAGACATGCAGGGCGTCATTGTGGTCCTTTCCCTTAGCAGTAAGGTCAGCATCCGAGAAACCCAAACCATTGTCGGCTGTCAAATTGGCTACGCAATCAGTAAACTGGACTGCAGATGTCTCCTGTGGCACGTGGGCCGTCTTTAGAAATGAGATCAAGGCCTTAGCATGGGCCTCTGAGCACAGCAGTAAGGAGAGCATGGAGATCTTGGAGGGGGTATGCCCCAGCTGCTCAACAACATTAAAGTCACTCTTCTTGATTATCTTCAAAATTTCCTCCATCTCTTGTTGGGAGGCCTCAGCATTTACATATTTTGGTGCCTCCATCCGGGCAGGCTCATCTTCAATCCCTTTACCCCGAGCATTAGATGACTCGGCGGCAGGGGAAACAACTTGATCAGAAATGGGAACAGGTACACTTGCAGGTGTTATAGTGAGAGGCCTTCGAATAGTTGGTGGCGCAATGACAGGCGAGAAGAGCCTGCCACTGCGGGTAACTTTGGCTGGACCAGTGATATTGCTGACACTGGTACCAGTGTTGAACTCTTGCTTTATTCCATGTACATACACATCTGCCCCATAGTGCCATGGGACAGCCTTATCAGATTCATAGGGGAGAGGCCCCGGAACAATAATCATAATGGGTGCGACAGTCATGATTTTAACCGGCTTCCTTGGGAGAGCCTTGATCGAATTATTGAAAATGGTAACAACAGATACTTCTTCCACCGGAACAAACTGAACAGCAGTCTTTTTGAACAGAATCTCTTTGCTGTCCATCAGGCTTTGGATGCCCAACTTCAGCAAAGGACAACCAGAAAGGGAAACAGCACAGAAAAGGCAACCTTTACTACAACCCGGAAATAAACCGGCCAGCAGTAGGTTCCTCTTAACAGTCATCAGAGGAGTAGCTACATCATTCACAGAAACGGCATACACATCTTCATCAACGGCATTCACTCCATGCTGGGGCATAGGAGCAGTCACCACATTTGGCCTCTTAGGCGCTTCAAATTATATCTCTTTTGCGTAAATAAGGTCTTGCACCTTATTCCTTAAGGCCCAACAGTCATCAGTGGAATGCCCCGGGCTATCGGAGTGGTAAGCACAGCGGGCATTTGGATTGTACTTGCGAGAGGCAGTGTTCACAACTTTTGGGGCCTCCCTGACAGTCACTAGGTTGGTGGACAGCAACTGTGGCAAGATTTGCGATAGGGCCATACTTAGACGGGTAAACTCTCTTCTGGGTCTTTCAGCCCTTTGTGGATTGGTTTTCCGAGGAGCGGCAGTAGGCTTAGAAATCATTACCGCATTGATAGATTGGCGGCGCTCAGGTTTATCATGTCTTCTAGGCCCATATACAGCACTGGCCTCCTTCTTAAAGGGTTTCTTCTCAGAACTTGAAGATGCCCCTTTCTGAATTTTACCGGACTTCATTCCAGCCTCTATTCTCTCCCCAGTCAGAATAAGATCAGTGAACCCTGCAGATGAGTTACCGATAAGATGATTGAAAAATGGCCCAGATAGGGTCCCCAAGAACATATCCACCAGCTCACGATCTGTTAACGGAGGCTGCACCCTGCCAGCCAGATCCCTTCACTTCTGTGCATACTCTTTAAAACCTTCGCTTGATCCTAGCGACATACCCTGGAGTTGGGTACGTGTAGGAGCAAGGTCGGCATTATATTGATACTGCTTATAAAAAGCAGTAGCTAACCCCTCCCAGTTACGAACTTTGGTCCCATCCAGCTGATAGAACCATTCGAGATGAGTCCCTGAAAGACTCTCCTGGAAGAAGTGGATCCACAAATTCTTATCCACAGTGTACGGCTGAATCTTCCGCACATAAGATCTGAGGTGTAGCTTAGGGCAAGACGCCCCGTCATACTTGGTGAAGGATGGTGCTTTAAATTTGTGAGGAATGATCACACCAGTAGATAAGCCCAAGTCTCCGAAATCCAGCCCAGGCACTTGTTGGATCTCCATCGCATTCAGTTTGTCTTCCAACTGCTTGTACCGGTCTTCAGCAGGAGGATACTGTTCCTCATTAAAGTCAATCTCGTTGTCAGAGACTACTGGACTTGAAGTCTTTCCCCCCTGGGGACTACCTTTGCCTACAGAAGAACCAGCTTCTTCATTCTGCAGAGTGTTGCCAAACCTTCGGCCCGAGTTGAAAAGAACAGTTCTCTTCTTCTTCTTCCCCTTCTTCAGGAGTAAAGCCTTCATCTCTTCTTGGCCTTGAGCCAAACCCATGATCAGCTCCTGAAATTGCGCATTCTGCGCCTGAAGGGCCTTGATAGACATCTCGGTTGAAGATGAGTCAGGATTCATGATGCTGAAATAAACAACGAAGAACAGTAAGCAACCTGAAAAGAAGAATACCTGCTATGCACATGATGAATGGAATGCGTATGATTTATGTTTTCAAAGACAATCGGGAATCAACTTTGTAAACAAAAAGGAACACACTTCATTAGATTCAACTTTGAAACTTAAATTGTTCAACAGATTTCCTTTAGGCGTTACATAAAAGGGAAATACTGAAAAAGGGAAATAAAACTGTAAAAGAACATCCAGAACTCCTCATTGATCCCATGGTCTCCTCTTCTCAGTACGGATGTAGTCATTCAGGGCTCGCTCATTCTCCAATTGCTTTGTCAGCTTCTGGATCTTCAATTCCTGCTCATTGTACTTTTCCCGATACGAATCACGTTCCTCTCGCAGTTGCGACCAAGACCTCTTTAACGTCTCATAATCAGTAGGTATCTGAGGAGGGAGGACAGTTGGAGGAGCCCCATCTTTGTCAGGATACTCAAGAATGATGGGCCTGACAGCTTCGTATGGCATACCTAACTTCTGAGCACGGATGCGAACCCATTTGTAGTAGGCTTCCATAGGTAGAGAAGTCTTTGGCCCCAACTCTTGTGGGTCAGCTTTATGAACTCTGTCCCAAGCTTTGATGAACCTACGACGCAGCTCGTCACTATCCACCTGAAACTCAAAACTGATGTGAGGCACCAACATCTCATGAGGCCCTGCTCTTCTGGCTCTTCCAAACTGACGGAGCGCTAGACATGGATTGTAAGAGATTCCTCCTTGAGTACCAATCAACGGAACATTAGGGTATTCTCCGCAACGATCAATAACAGCTATCCTATCCAAACCTCTGAGAGTCTAAATGATGTCCTTATCAGTGAGAGACATTAACCTATGAGCCCAACCTCTTCCTTCTTGGTTCTTCAGCACGAACTTAGGGAGGTGCGAAATAAACCACCTCACCAACAAAGGGATACAACACCATAGAGTTCCTCGTCTTCGGGCAGTACGAGCATAAAGTTATTGCAGGATGTCACCCAAGAGAGTGGGCACAGGATTCTGAGACATGAAGATCCTTATGGCAGTGACATTGATGAAGTTGTCAGGATTAGGAAACAAGACTAGCCCATAGATTAGGAGAGCCAAGATGTCTTCATATGCCCTAAAGTCCAAGTCATTCCAGAAACTATTAGCTTTACCAATCAGAAACTTAGCCAAGAAACCCTTAACTCCGCTTCTAGTTACCCAGTTGTCCATTACTTCTTGATGGGTCAAAGGAAGAGCTGCAGCAACTTCCTCAAGCCTGGGGGTCTTTTCCCAACCAGTGTAAGGAGTTTGATCCAAAATAGGGATACCAAGCAAATCAGAGAACTCTTCCAGGGTAGGGACCAGCTGGAAGTCTTGAAAGGTGAAACACTGGTACAGAGGGTTATAGAACTGGGTCAGGACACTCATCAACTGTTGATCCCGCTTTGCAGTGACTAAACTGAGAAGAGAACCATGCCTCTGGATGAAGGAAGTGGTATTTGGAATCCTGCTAACCAACTCCTCAAGCAACTCAGGTGGGTGAACAAAGTTGAACCGGATAGTATTCCTTCGCATAGGCATCATGATGTCCTACAAAACAGAGCAAAGGTGAAACCCTCTTGTCTTTGAAATGGTCAGTCCTTATGCAGGATGCATGCAATGCTCATGATGTTATGATGTTATGATAAAGCACACCACAATTATTTACAAAGGCCAACATGGTAAGGCACACAAGTCACACAAGACAAGCCCTTAAAGTTTAGGCCAGCATGAGGTCTAGGTATTACCCTCTTTCAGTTTGTTGGTTCATACATGTCCTATCAAAAGTAACCGGGTTCTTAGAGGATCCCAATATCATTGACTACCCTCAATCGGTCATAACTCCAGCATCGCAATCTTTTCTTGCGGCCAGAACCATCACGAGAGTTTAGCCTCAATGGGCATAGCATACTGCTACTGTTCTAATGGCCAAGTTGTGTCATTTAAGGTTCTAAGGTTGTTGGTGTTTAATGACTCCTCAGAAGATCCATATTCTCCTCGTTGCAACACAAGGGATATCGGTACAGACCAAGGTGCCACACCAACGTAGCCACTGTTTCACCCATGTCGGTCTACGCCGGACAGGTCCCTCACAGCTTATGCTACCTAAACAGGGTATCCCCAGATCCGGGTTAGGATCTATGTAACTCCCATGCAACCCACAATTTAAAGCAAACAAGTCAATACAATTGAAAACACAGTTATGAACTATCCTAAGGTACACCTCACTTTAAAAGATGGTCCCCAGCAGAGTCGCCAGTTCTATGATCGGTGGATCAGGAACTGACTGTTTAACGCTGGTTCGCGAAATGTCGCGGAAGCAAGAGTCGCCACCGTCTTTTATGTTCTCCAAATGGAAAGGACAAAAGCACAGAAAAATTCTTATAGAGATTGCTCTCGGTTCGGGAGGTAGATTTATAGAAAGGGAAGGTGTTAGCACCCTTTCTATCCATGGTTATCCATGGGCTCTTAGATACTTGTTCATTTGTGTTTTCAAAATTGTTTATTTGCTTTTCAACTGTGGGTTTAAAAAGAGTTTCGTTTAAGATTTCAGTTCGACTCTTGTATCAGTCCTCAAGAGTGTTTGAAAATTTGATTTTGAAAGCCTTTTTTGAAAAGTGTCGGTGTGAAAAGAAGTTTTTGATTTGTTTTGAAATTAGAGCAAGTATCTACGAGTCATCTACCTACCCTAAGGAATTTGTCTGTGTAAATGTCCTTAAAGTAGTGCCATCCCACCATTGAGAGGTAGGTAGCACCACCGTTGGAGGTGTTCGGGTCAATTCGAGGGTTCAGGACATTGTGGTCACCAGAGTAATGGGAAGACACCTTAGAAGCTACCCTCATGCCATGTTCATGGACATGAGGACTTACTAAAACATCCTCTACTCGACGACCACGTTTCGAGGGGCAAGGAAACAGTGAGGCGTACCCTAGGGGTGGTGTGTGATTTGTGTGTCAATTTCAGTTATATTTGTCTTGTTCATGCATTGGTGATCTACGCTTTGTTTTTATTTTGGCATTCGTTCTTTCATGCAAATTATTAACAGTTAAAAGATGCGAGAAGATAAAAGTCCTACGTTATTACAAAGGCGTGGGTCTACATCGCCAAATTAATCCAAGACCCGATTTGAATAAATAAAATGCAAAAAGTAAATGTCTAATTAATCTATTACAAGGCTTTGGGGCAAGTACATAAAATTAAAAAAAGGGAAATAAAAGTAGATGTGCGAAAAAAGAAATAAAATCGAGAACGCGAGGGTGTTGGACCCTTTAAAGAAGTTAAATTACAATTAATAAATTAATTAAGTTAAATAAAGGAAAAAGACTTATTTTTTAATATTTTTTTGTACTTTATGAAATTAAGAAAATTAGTGGAATTAAAACCCTAGTTCTAAACTATTTTTAATTTATTAAAAAAAATGTTTTAAGTTTGACCTAGTTTTAACCTAATTATTTAATGATAAATTTATTTACAAAATAATTAATTATTAATAATAATAAGGAGAAATTTTAATTAAAAAAAAGGAATAAAAAGCTAGAAACCCTAATTTTTATATTTTTTTATTTATTTAAGAAAAGAAGTTAAAGTTGAAACCTAAAATTAAAACTAAGTAAATTATTAAATTTATTTACAAAAACTATTAAATAAAATATATTTTTATTTTTTGTCTTTTCTGATTTTTTTTGTATTTTTATATTGTTTAAAATTAATTTAAGGAATTAAAATAAAACAATTAAATTGAAACAAATAAAAAAGAAAAGAAAAGGGATAGAGATACAAACAAGAGGGGTGGTAGACCCAATTTTGGAGGTATGATCAGCAGGAATTTGGCCCATTGAAGCTTGGCCTGGTTGACTTTTGATGGTCATGGGTGCATGGTTGACTGAGATGTATGATGGACCCTTCATCCTGGCCCTTAGATTCATCGCCTGGGACATTTGGCAAGCTATGACATTGAGTGTATGGTGGACTTCTGGACATGCTGGGTACCTAATCACGTTATGAGAAAAAAAATAGAAAGAAATATGGGGGACCTGGGAATCGAACCCAGGTCCCAATGCTTGCAAACGCTCTTCTCCACCAACTGTACCAACGCGTTCATTCATAAGTATAATGAAACGTAATTAATATATTTGGAAAGTGTTAATATTCTGGGACAAACAAAAATTCGCGCCAAGCTTTTGAATCAACCAACCGTGTGCTTACAACTCATCTTCTTCTCCACTCGTTCTTTGCTTTAGCCTGAAAATACATCAAATAGAGGGGGGTTTGAACCCCCACTAACCACAGTATAGAAAAATAGCGATTAGCTCTGGGATAATGATAAATTGGGCGCGAGGTATGAGAATGATTCGTTGGAATGTCACGAATCCAATGGCGTTGGTCTCATGATCTAATTTTTCTATATGTAAAAGTCCCCAATTTCACATCTTTGAAAACCTAGAAAGCTTCCATGGTAGATTCACATACTGGCCTTAAAAACTCAATTGAATGGTATGGTTAGCTTTATAATGATAAAACTAGTACAAATCAAGCATTAGAAATCAAAAATATGGCATGAATTATGAGACGCGATTATGCAAAAAGTTTGAGGAAGTTTGACTTTATTCTACCACTTCTTGATGCGTGGGGACTGGAAAAGAATTCAGTTATGTCTAGGAAGACCTCAGCAAGCTTTTTGAATCGTTTGTATACTTTGAATCACCCTGTAATGCAGTTTTCAATTTTGAACTTTTTTGCCAAAAATGCAAAGTGTGTATTTTCTTCTGAGCGCAGCTTGCCGGTTCTGAGCGTTAGGTTTTGGTTTATACTTATGTGAGGAATGAATTCGGGTAGACATTTCAACCAAAAACCTTTGCATTCAATGCTTTTGAGATTTGATTTCCATGGATCTTTTTTCAATCTTTTCCATGCCCTTTTGATATCAATCATGGCCAAATCTTTCCAAATTGAGTGTGCACGAAATCTTGGAGTTATGATGGACCTATTAGCTGCATAAAAAGATTTAAAATGCATGCTTGAGTATTTTTGTCATATTTTATTTAATTAAATGAATTAATGGTGATAAAAATTCAAATAAATAATAAAAAATGATGAAATAAATCCCCTTTGGGTCAAATGGTCGTGCATAGCTCTTGGATGATGATTCTTGGAAGAAAATGTGGCCCATTAGCAATTTTGAGGCATTTGAAGCAAAGTTGACTTTTCAAAATTCCCAAAAATCTCCCAACTTCCACAAGGCATATCTTGCTCAATTTTTAATCTTTGATCATGTTCTTGGACATTTTGGAAAGGTATTGAAGTCCTCTAACCAATGCCTTTGGTCCCATGTCATGTTTATTTACCAATCTCAAGTTATGGTCTTTGACTTAAAGTGCCTTTTTGTTGACTTTTGAAAATGACCTATAATGTTGAGATTGATAACTTTTTGTGAGAGCATCTCTTGGACTTGAAGTGTGAAGAGGAGTTGTAGGAAATGTCTTTCTCTTCAAAATGAGCTTTGGATGGAATTTTTCTGATAAACCATGTGGAAGTTATGCCTTGGTCAAGTTACAGTTGACATTTTCAACTGTCCAAATATGGAAACTTTTGCATCTTGAGACTTTTTGAGCCATGCCTTGAGAATCATGATCAAGCATTGATCAAATGATGTTTGTGGCTTCAAAATAAGATGTTGACCAAAAATTTGAACTTTTGACTGTCAAATGACCATTTTACCCCTACAGTTGACTGTTGAGCAATTAGGGTTTTTGACTGTGCAATTTTGTGTTGTAAGTCTTGAACTTGGCATATGGATGCTTGACCATGTTTGTAGGCATGTGGGACTTGTTTAGACCCTTGGAAACTTCAATTTCTTTGTCAGAACCAAAACCCTAGTTTTGACTGATAGGCCCTTGAACTGTGCAACCCTTGGGGAGATTTTGAAGCATGCTCTTTGTAAATCTTGAAGAATATGGGAGGGCAAATTTTGGGGTACAACAGAGTATGACAGCCCTAGAGAGATATGATTACAGTGTTGATGCCATTACCCAGTGCGTTTGAAGCTCCGTCAAAATACATAGACCATCGGTATCCCTCCTCAGGTCCTTCATCCGGTCCAGGTTCTTCGTAGTCAGTCGCCAACATGATATTCTCATTCGGGAACTCAAAATTCATGGACTAGTAGTCATCCACGGCCTGATGAGCCAAATGATCAGCCAATACACTCCCCTTTATTGCTTTTTGGGTTGTGTATTGGATATCGTATTCGGTTAAGATCATTTTCCACCTTGCTATCCTTCCGGAGAGAGAGGGCTTCTTGAAAATGTACTTGATCGGATCCATCTTTAATATCAACAAGGTAGTGTGAGTCAGCATATAATATCTCAGTCGGCGAGCAGCCCATGCCAAAGCGCAACAAGTTTTTTCGAGCAATGAGTATCATGTCTCACAGTCGGTAAACTTTTTGCTAAGGTAGTATATTGCATGCTCTTTTCGACCAGACTCGTCATGCTGCCCCAGCACACACCCCATTGAATTATCTAGCACTGTCAAGTATAATATCAAAGGTCTTCCTTCAACTGGAGGCATCAGAATCGGTGGTTCTTGAAGGTATTCCTTGATTCTTTCAAAAGCAGTCTGGCATTCATCATTCCACTTTACCACTGGATCTTTCTTCAGAAGCTTGAATATTGGCTCACAAGTAGCAGTCAGATGTGAAATGAACCTGGCGATATAATTCAGGCGTCCCAAGAAACCTCTAACTTCCTTCTCTGTACAGAGAGCTGGCATTTCTTGTATAGCTTTTACCTTTGCATGATCTACTTGGATGCCTTTGTCGCTGACAATGAAACCCAAAAGTTTACCAGACCTTACCCCGAAGGTGCACTTGTTCGGATTCAACCTCAACTTGTATATCTTCAACCTGTCGAACAACTTTTGGAGATGATCAAGGTGCTCTTCCTCAGTCTGAGACCTTGCTATCATGTCATCAACATAGACTTCAATCTCGTGGTGAATCATATTGTGGAACAAAGCGACCATGGCACGCTGATAAGTTGCCCCGGCATTCTTCAACCCAAAAGGCACCACCTTGTAGAAGAAGGTGCCCCACTGTGTAACGAAGGTTTTCTTCTCCATGTCTTCAGGAGCCATCTTGATCTGGTTCTAGCCAGAGAAACCATACATGAAAGAGAAGATTTTATGTTACATGGTGTTGTCGACCAGAACATCAATGTGAGGAAGTGGGAAGTCATCCTTGGGGCTTGCCCTGTTCAGATCTGTGTAGTCCAGACACATTTGTACCTTACCGTCCTTCTTAGGTACCGAAACGACGTTAGCAACCCACTGTGGATAACAAGTGACAGCTAAGAATCCTGCGTCGAATTGTTTCATGACCTCTACCTTGATCTTCTCTAACATTTCGGGACGCATACGGCAGACCTTCTGCTTAACCGGAGGACAGTCTTCTTTAGTCGGCAGGCGGTGTACCACAATATCAGTGTCCAAACCAGGCATGTCTTCATAGGACCGGGCGAAGATCTCAACATAGTTGTGCAGCATTTGTATCAACCTCTGTTTGATGCTAAGCTCCAGAGTTTCACCTATTTTAACCTCTTTTCTGTCTTCCTCAGTACCCAAGTTCACTGTCTCAACCGGCTCTTCATGAGGCTGTATGGCCCTTTCTTCCTGCTGTAATAGTCTAGCAAGTTCTCCAGGCACCTCACAATCATCCTCACCTTCATCTTCGGCTTGGTTGATCAAACTTTTGAAGTCATAACTGGAAATAGCAGAGTTGTTATCGATGGGATCCATAGTGGATATGGATCTGCATTGTGATACATGAGTGTGTGTGTAAGAGAATAGCTGTTTTGATAAAGTGAAAAACAGAAAAGAAAAACAGAGAGCGCAAAATTTGTATGCAAGAAACGTCCAATGCTTTATTAATGACATATGAAATGACAAATAACGACCCTCACAAACAAAACCAATGTTCCTCGGGCAAAGCACAAGGCCGTAAAGTTTTAAATTGTTTATTACAACTCTCAAAACAAGTAAGACAATTACTGCGGAATAAAAGAAACTTGTATAAAGTCCCTAGCCGTCCAGTTACTTGGTCCACCATTGGTAGTTGGGTAGATCTAGCTGTCAATGTCTAAGCCTTCCTCGTTGTCTTCAATGGCATTAATTCCCCAATTACTGATATGTAGGGGAGGTCTTCCATCCCGAGCGCGTCTAACAGCCCTTTGAGCCCCTATAGTAAAGCCCAAACCAAATTTGTCAGTTTTGTGAATGAAATCAGGGAGTTGACCCCAATTGGCACACCCACCTTCTTCAACCACGGCCCTGGCGTCCTTGAGGGAAGCCATCTTCAGAGGAGGTTTGCTGTTGGTAGTAGTTTCAGTTGATGCAAAGATCTGAGGGATCGCTTCGAAGTTCTGACAAGGAGTTTCTATGAATTCCCCGTCCATCTCTACGTACCGGAAGGAATTGAGGTGGCTCATCATATACTCCTCTTCACCCTGCACAGTGACAATCTCCCCTTTCACCGGATACTTCAGCATTTGGTGGAGTATGGAAGTAACTGCCCTAGCCTCGTGGATCCAAGGGCGACCCAGTAAACAAGAATACAACGGCCTGATATCTATCACATAAAATGTGGACCCAAAAGTCTGAGAACCCACTTTGACAGGGATGTCCACCTCCTCATGCACCATTCTCTTTGATCCGTCAAAAGCCCTTACCATAATGTTACTAGGCTTTAACATCAAACCCTCGCAATTCGGCCGATCCAACACCTTCTTAGGAAAGACATTCAGCGAAGACCCAGTATCTACTAACACATGAGCCATATTGGTGCCCCAGCATTCAATTGAGACATGCAGAGCATCATTATGCTTCCTTCCCTTTGGTGTCAAGTCTGTATCTGAAAAACCCAGCCCATTATCAGCAGTCAGGCTGGCCACACAATCTTTGAACTGATCAGCTAAAGTCTCTTATGGCACATGCCCAGTTTTGAGGAATGCAATCAAAGCCTTCGCATGGGCCTCGGAGCACCACAGCAGAGACAACATGGATATCTTTGATGGGGTTTGCCCCAGCTGCTCGACCATATTGTAGTCGCTCTTCTTAATTATCTTCAGTATTTCCTCTATCTCTTTCTTAGAGGCTTCCACAACAATTTTTCTAGGTGCCTCCATCTGGGAAGGCTCACCTATAACCTCTTTGTCGCGGGTATCAGACGATTCACCGACATGGGTAATAACTGGAGTAAGAACAGGAGCAGTAGTTGATGTACCAGCAGGAACAGCAGATGGAATGATAATAGGCTTGTTGACAGTCTTAGGGGAAATCTCGGGAGAGAAGACCCTTCCACTTCGGGTGATTTTGCTGGTTCTGACAATGTTACCAATATCAAGATCAGCCTCTTCATCTTTCAAATCTTGTTTGATGCCATGATAGTACACATCGGCACCATAATGCCAGGGGATAGCTTTGTCCGAGACATACGGGACAGGACCAGGAATAGTGATTATCAGCGGAGCAATTCTTGGAGCAGATGTAATCCTAAAAGGTCTTCTCGAGGAGACCTTGGAAGGATTGGCGTAAATGGTTATAATGGCAATGTCTTCAGATGGGACAACGGGAATCAAAGTTTTCTCGAACAAAATTTCTTTGTTGTCCATCAGGCGTTGAACACCTGACTTTAGCAAACAGAAACCAGAAGCTAGAAACGAACACATGTGGCAACCTTCACCACAACCTGGAAATAAACCAGCCAACAACAAATTCTTCTTCACAGTCATGAGAGGAGTAGAAACTTCATCCACCAAGGTCACAAACAAGTCGGTATAAATAGCATTAACTCAACGACCGTGCTTGGGCATGGGAGCAGTTATGACATTGGGCTTCTCCGGAGCATCAAACTCAATTTCCTTGGCTTCAATCAGATCGTGTACCTTATTTCTTAGAGCCTAGCAGTCATTGGTATCGTGGCCAAGACTCTCAGAATGATAGGCACACCGAGCATTTGGATTATATCGGGGAGATGTAGTATTTGGATTCTTGGGAGCCTCTTTCAAGGTTGCCAAGTTGGACCTCAGCAGATGAGGTAGAACTTCAGCCAATGTCATGTTGATTCGGGTAAAGTGCCTTTGTGGTCTTTCCACTCTTTGTTGATTGTTGTGTTGTGGAGCAACTTCGGGCCTAGGTATCATTACGGAACTTACTGTCTGACGATGTTCAGCCCTGTTTTGGCCCCTCGGACTATAGATGGCACTGGCTTCCTTTTTACCAGCAAAAGGCTTCTTTACCAAACTCGAAGAGGCATCCTTTTGTATCTTGCCACTCCGAATCCCAACTTCTACTCTTTCTCCAGTTAGAATCAGCTCAGTGAAACCAACTGATGAGCTGCCGATCAAATGATTGAAAAATGGACCAGATAGTGTCCCCAAAAGCATATCAACCAACTCCCTATTAGACAATGGGGGTTGAACTCTTCCAGCCAAGTCTCTCCATTTCTGTGCGTAATCTTTAAAGCCTTCACTTGCACCCATGGATATACTCTGGAGTTGAGTACGAGTAGGAGCAAGGTCGGTGTTGTATTGATACTGCTTATAGAAACCAGCAGCCAGATCTTCCCAATTTCGGACATTGGCTCTCTCCAGTTGATAGAACCATGCAAGCTGAGTCCCTGACAGACTATCTTGAAAGAAATGAACCCACAAATTTCTATCAACGGTGTGGGGCTGGATCTTTTTGACATAAGAGCGGAGGTGGATTTTTGGGCAAGACACCCCATCATACTTAGCAAAAATTGGAGCTTTGAACTTCTACGGGATGACCACTCCTGACACCAATCCCAATTCTTCGAAATCCAGTCCAGGTATCCTCTGAACTTCCATGGCATTCAAACAATCCTCCAACTGCTTATATTTATCCTCAGCAGGAGGATACTGCTCATCATTGTAGTTGGTATCATTGTCAGAAACTTCAGGACTGGGATCCTTCTCCCTTGTTTCTTCTTCTTGATTCTCCCCTTCTTTGGATGAAGAGGTCAGATTAACTTGTCGCTTCAATCGCTCTCTAAACCTTCTGCCCATATTTAGAATACCAGCAGCCTTCTTATTTTTATTTTTCTCTTTCAAGATGAGGGCTTTCAGATCCTCCTGCCCTTTTGCCAGACTTATGAACATTTGCTGGAACTGGGTGTTTTGGGCCTGAAGGTCCTTGATGCTTTGTTCGGAAGACATTTCTGATGAAATAAACAGCAAAGAAGATGAGAAACCTGTAATGGTACATGTACATGCAATGCTATGAATGGGATGCGTATGCAATGATTTCAAAGACCTTGGGAAATTTAAATTTGCAAACCAAAATAAACAAAGATTTTATTAGCTGAATTCAAAGTTCGAATTACTTTTAGGCATTACAATTAAAAACAAATCTAAAATTATAAAAGACATCAAAATTCCCATGGATGCTTCCTCTTTGTGCCGAGATAATCATTGAGTCCTTTTTCCTCATGGAGCTGCTTTGTGAGCTCTAAAACCTTCCTCTCCTGAGCATGGAACTAATCCCTGTAAGTATCCCGCTCCTTCATCAACTGAATCAAAGACCTCTGTAATTCCCCAAGATCAGTGGGCATATAAGGATAGAGAACCGTGTAAGGAATGCCCCCTTCAGTAGTGGGTTCCACAATCACTGGTAAAACGGGAACATAGGGAATCATAAGCTTCTGGGCGCGAGCTCGTACCCATTGGAGGTAAGGTTCCACAGGAATGGAAGCCTTTGCCCCAAAGCCTTGGCGCTAGATCTGTTTACCATGCCCCAAGCTCGTATGAAACTTTGGCGATACTCTTGAACATCATCCTCATAGTTGAATACAATGCCCTTGATAAGTAACTCATGGGGACCATCTCTTCGAGCGTAACCAAATTGTCGCAGAGCTAAATAAGGATTGTAGGTTATGCCCCATCTGATGTCAAGTAACGGAACATTAAGGTACTCCCCGCAGCGGTCAATAATAGCAGTGTTTTCCATAGCTCGAGAACACCAGAGATTATCCATGTGAGCGAGTGATATTATCCTTTGCGACCAACCCAAACTTTCTTCATTCTTCAGTACGGACTTGGGGAGGTGAGAAATAAACCACCTCGACAGCAACAACATGCAACATATAAGAACCCCTCTTATCTTCATGGTACGAGTATGGAGAACGTGCAAAATATCTCCGAGCAAGGTAGGCACAGGGTTGCGAAAGAGGAAGATCTTGATAGCATTCACATCTATGAATGAGTCTGGATTAGGGAATAGAACTGACCCATAGATTAGAAGACCCAAGACCTCCTCAAAAGCCTGAAAATCCATATCATCCCAAAACAGTTGGGCCTTGTCTATCAGAAACTTAGCTAGAAAACCTTTGACCCCACTTTTTATTTCCCAATTGGATACCACGCCGGCCCATTTCATATGCAAAGCTGAGGCAATAACTTTTGGCTTAGGAACTTCCTTCAGACCTGTGAAGGGAAACTGTTCAAGAATGGGTATATCCAACAGCTGAGAGATTTCTTCCAAGGTAGGTACCAACTGATATTCTGGAAAGATGAAGTAGTGGTGCTTGGGATCAAAGAACTGAAAGAGCACACTCATCATCTTTTCATCAAAGTTTGAAGTAACCAGGTTGAGAAGTTGACCATGTCTCTTAGTGAACGTAGAAGTTTCGGAAACCTTTGATACTAGCTCTTTGAGTTGGGAAGGTATCTTCACAAAGCTGATTCGGATAGTGTTTCTACGAACGGAAGCCATGATCTACAAAATAGAACAAAGATAAATTCCCTTGGTCTTTGAAATGGTTAGTGCAATAAGAATGGATGCTATGTTATGATGCATGATGTCATGATAAACCAAAGGTATAGCAAACACAGACAAATCACACCAAGTTCTTAGGTTTAAGGCTTGCATGAGGTTGAAGGTCATACCTTCTTGAAGTTTAGTTGGTTTCAAACCTGTCTTAAAAAGTAACTGGGTTCTAAGGGATCTCAATATCACTGACCATCCTTTATTGGGCATTGTCTCAGCTCAAGAAATATTTTCTTGCGGCCGAAATATCCCGAAAGTCTAATCTCAATGAGTGTAGCATCGAGTATCAACCAATCCTCAGCTATACACCGAGGCCGGCTATCTCAATACTTTCTAATGGCTAAGTTTGTTCAACTAAGGCTCTAAGGTCTGTTAGTGCTTCACGACACTACCCGACAGCCCCGTATTCTCCTCGTTTCTCCATGAAGGATACTGGTACCAACCAAAGTGCCATACCAACACAGCCATTGCTTAAACCATATCGGTCTACTCCGTACAGTCTCCATGATCTATTGTTGTTTACCTAATAAGTGCCCTCAGATCCAGGTGTAGGATCTATAGTAACCCAAGCAAAAACCCTTTAAGAATAAAGCAAACAAACAAGAAAGAAATTTGAAATAACCTAGATCCTAAGGTATACCCCACTTTAAACTCCCCAGCAGAGTCGCCAGTTCTGTGATACAATGGCAGAACCGACTATTTTTACTGGTTTGCATTTTGCGTTTTTTGTTTGCAAAATTTCGTGGTAAGCAAGAGTTGCCACTGACTTTTATTTCATCCAATCATGGAAAAGGAAAAAGAACAGAAAAAACCTTTTTTTCGAGATTTCTGAGTACGGGGGGTGGATTATAAGAAGGGAAGGTGTTACCACCCTTTCTATCCATGGTTTTCCATGGGCTCTTAGGTACTTGCTCATCTTTTTAAAATTGCTTGTGTGTGTGCTTGTTTTGAAAAAGGTTTTACTTCGTGATAACCCTTGTATCAGTCCTCAAAGGTGTGACGAAGTTGTTTTTTTGAAAATTTGTTTTGAATGGTGTTTGTGTGAAATGTTTTGTTGAGCAAGTACTTAAGATTCTACCTACTCGAAAAAAGATTGTTCGTTCTCATTTCCTTTAGACAGCATTATCCTACTATTAAGGAGGAGGTAGCCCCGTCGTTGGAGTTTTTAAGGGATGTTCGAAAGGGATGAGTACAGTCACTAAAGCAATGGGTTGGAAACTTCAGTAGTAACCCTAGAGTCTTAAGATCTTTTCGAGGCAACATTTCCGAGGCAACATTCGAATGGGACATTTGATCTTTTAGACATGAGGGCAACCACTAAAATCTCCTGTGCTTGATGACTCTTTTACCGAAGGCAACCGAAGTGAGGTAAACCCTATAAGTGAATATGTGCATGTGAATTTTTCAGTTAATTAGTCTTTGCACATTAGGTGATCTACCGTTTTAATTTTCAAACAATCTTTCCATACAATCCTATTAGCCATGCATCTAGACAGTTAAAGATTGCGGGAATTTAAAGTGCGAGAAAATAAACCTAGCTATTACAAGGCTTTGGGGAGGGGGATTAATTACATAACCAAAAATTGGGGATTAAACGGTAAATAAAACCCTAGTTTAAAGCTATTACAAACCCTTGGCAGTTACAAAATAATAAAAAGAGACATAATTAAAATGTGCGGAGAATTAAATGTGAGGACGTTAAAATAACCTAAAACCCTAATTGAGAGAGAAAATATTTTTTGTGCATTTTTATTTAAGAAAAAAATTTAATTGCAAATTAATTAAACCCTAATTTCTAATTGTTTTTAATTATGAAAAAAAAGAAATTAAATTAACCTAATTTTCTAATTAAATTAAAATAAATATTTTATGAAAAAAAAATGATCTTTTTGTGATTTTGTGATTTATTGATTTTATGATTAATAAAAAAGGTAATTAATTTTTGGTGAAAAATAATTAAACAAATTAATTAAAATAAAAGAAATAAAAAAATGAATTAAAAATGGGCCTGTGTTGAATTGCTGAAGGAGGGTGCATTTCTGAATTTTCCAGGCCCAATAGTGCTGAGCCCAGTCAACGCGCCTGATCCCATGGAGTGTTGACTTGAGGGCGCATCATGGTCTCTCATCTAGAGTGTGTTAGATCTGATGATGTGTTGATCAAGTGGCTGGATGCAAGGGTGTATGGAAGGCGCCTGGGTTGGAGATACATAGGATCTGTTGAAAGAAAATAAAACAAAGAAACGTTAGGACCTGGGATCGAACCCAGGTCCTCATGCTTAGCACCAATGCTACGTGGCCAGTTGCACTACTGTTGTTATTTGTTAACATAATAAAGCCAAAATATAATATATGGAAACAAGATAAACTGAACTCAAAGCACGCGAAGTTTGAATGGACCAGTCCTATAACGCCAAGTCATCATCTCCTTCATGGAGACCGTCGTATTAGGCAAAGACCTATACCCACGGACAAATTTCCATGGCTAGAAACCTGTAAGTATCAAAAATCCAATACAAGCATGATAAATCACTTATGAATACATTAATCAATTCGTTTTTACCTCACGAACATGATGGCATCCTTCATTTAGGCCAATTGTTCCTGTATTCAAAAACCCTAAATATGCAAGGTGAACCCTAGCAATGGCAGATACGCGTACATGCTTCAAAAATACAATTAAATTATCCATTCAGCTTGCAAACATGTCAAAGATCACAAATATGTCAATTAAACGTGCTAATGATGCTGAATTATGGTAATTGATTCTGGAAAAAATTGCAAACCGTGTGAGTTATAGCTTGCGTTTCTTGATGCTTCAGACCTTGCAAACGATTGGGATAGCTTCCTAAGACATCCAGCAATTGATTGACAATGCTAGGATGGCTTGAGATGGCCTGTGGAGTGAAAACTGATTCACACTTTTCTTTGAATTTTTTTGAATTTACTCTGCCTCTTTCACGACTGCCAGCCCTTCTTTTTTGCCTTGTACTTGTTCATTATATACCCTTGAGTGAATTAGGGTTACAAAATTGGCTTGAATCTTTTGGAATTAAGAAGATTTGATATGATTTTCATGCCATAGGTAATCTTTCTAAATTGAGCCAAATCATTCCTTTCTTGTACCAATCAGCCCTGATTCGTATTGGTCTTGATATCTCTGCATAATTTGATTGAGATCTTGTCCAAAAATAAAATCAAAACATATCTTTGCTATTATTTACCAATTATTTGATTTAATTCAATTTTTAATTAATAAAAAATCAAAATAAAATGGAAAATGAAGCAAATAACCTATGGATAAGTAATTGGGTCGTGGACCATGTTATAAGTGAGGTGCAATCATGAAATACTAAACCCATTTGGTAAAAAATGCACTTTTGAGCATATTTGACTTTTGGCAATTTTGCAAAAAGGGTCAACTTTGACAAGGCATATCTCTTCCAATTTTAACCCTATAGAGGTGTTCTTGGACTTTTTAGAAAGCTTAGGATGTTACCTAAGCAACCCTTTTGGTATCATTTCAATTGGGTCTTCCATGTTCTTGTAAGAAGCTTTGACCCAAAAGGTGTTTTTGTTGACTTTTCAAAAGGACCTATAATGTAGAAATTCATATCTTTTGATGATTGCATATTTTGAACTTGTGGGCTGAAGATTAATTGTAGGTAATTTCATCCTCTTCAAAATGAGCCTTGGATGGAAATTTTCTGATAAAGTATGTGGAAGTTATGCTTGGTCAAAGTTTGGTTGACTTTTTCCTAAGAAACCCTAATTTAGCAACTTTTGGGTTTTGATGAATTTAGGGCATTCCTTGAAGAATCATGATCAACCCTTGATAAAATGATGGATATCACTTCAAAATGTTTATGTTGACCAAAAATCTTGAAGTTTGACTGTATGTGAGCCACAGTTGACTTTTGACCTAATATAGTCAATTCTCAAGCATCTGAGCAGTTGACTGAGCAAACTTCTTGTGCAAGGCATGAGACTTGACATGGAGAATCTTGGGAAAATATTAGGATCTTGTAAAGCATATGAGGTCTTTGGAGTTCACCTATCTTGATGAAAATGGAAACCCTAATTTGAGACACACTGCCTTAGGAGAGAGTTTGTCTGGTCAACTCTTAGGCAAACTTGAGCAAATTGAGGATCTCTAGGACTATGTATTGTGTAAAATGAGAGGGAAAATTTTGGGGTACAACACTTTCAAACCCCCATTTGTACATTTTTATCCCCATCCCCTAATGATGTAATAGCTTAGGATTTTAATTTCCATAATTTACCGCTTTAATATAAATTGCTAGTAATTAGGGTATGTATGGCAAGATAAAATCAACCGTTAGAAAACCCTAATTTCAAAGACAAAATGCATGCAATCAAACACATTATTCACACGTGCACCTCTAGGGTAATCTCACTTGTTGCCTCGAAAAATAGTCATGTCCCTCGAATATGAGCGTTTTAGCAAAGACCCTCGATAAAAAGATCGTAGTCCCTCGATGTTGCCTTTGGTAAACGATCTAGTCCCTTACAAAAATTGCTAAAAAGTCTCGTAAGTTGCCTTCTATGACTATACAATGACCCACGGTTGTCCCTTCATATCCAACAATGGGGCTTCTTACCAATCAATGGTAATATAGCAACATCTAACGGAGGAGGAAAAGAACAAAGACCTTTGAGTAGGTAGGACGCTCGTAGTTGCTTGCTCGCAAACTAAAACCATTTCCACACTTAAACTTTCAAAACATCTTAAAAAAACAAACATCTCTTTGAACTATTTTCAAAACCAACACTTTGTACGCATTCTTATAGAGACGAGAATCATTACAAAGTTAGCTGCAACAAAGGAATTTTGCAAAATCTTGTGTTGCAGGCCTTCTTGCTTGCAAATCTCATCATAATTTAATGCTTACACCCACTCTTGAGCTATTACCCAAGTTTTTAAGCCATTGTCTAAAATATCTTTCCATTTATGGCATAAAGGCACCATTGTTATTCTAGAAAAGCAAGCTTGTTGGCAAAAAACTTGTCTTGAGCCCATACCTTATTTGTTTCTGATTTTACTCCACCATAAATCATGGAAAGAAGCCCCTCTATACCAGCAACTTTGGTACTTCATCTTGGAATCATGGAGTACTTGACATAGTTTGATATTTGCATCCCAACCAAACCATAACATGTTGTCTTGTAAACCTATTCATCCCTTGTTCACAAAACCTTTGCCCATAAGTAGAGGGAGAATTTGCAAGGGAGAGAGGTCAGAAAAAAATAGAGAACTTTCTGTGTACTGAAAATCCTAACACCACTCATACTCTCAAAAAACCATAATTGTCCACAAAAGCCTCCACTCTTGAGTTTTGAAACCAAAATCTTCAAATCTCTCAAACCTTGCATTTCTGTCTAAACAAACCATCCACGTACTTCATATACATCATATAGAAGTTGTTCAAACACAAGAAAAATTCCAGTAACATCATTATCTCCACTTTCCAAACTCAAAAACAATGTCTCGCAATTTGACTTGGTTGGAAAGATTTAAACACTTTCAGTAATAAGTAAAGATTGGAACAACTTCAAGGATGTCTAAGAAAGCTCAATCAATCATCAAATTGCAACTAGAAACATCCATACACATTTTGAGTTTTCAGTTCAAGAGGTAAGTTTTCTCAAACTGTGATATCCTTGTTCATACATCATTTTACTTTTGTTTCCAAAAGAATAAAACAGGGAAAATCAAAGTAGAAGAGTTGCAAACACTAAAAATCGCAAAAAAAAGTGCTACTAGAAGTCTGACATGGATGGCCGTGTCATCTGACACGGGCCGTCTCAGGAAGAAAACATGAAAAATGGTAAGACAGGGCTCTGACACGGGTGCCTGTGTCACAGGACACGGCCTGTGTCCCACTTACTAGAATTAAAACATGACAAAATGGCCGGATAGGGTCCTGACACGGGTGCCCGTGTCACAGGACATTGCCCGTGTCAGCTCAGCTGGGACTAAAAAGACATGCATGTTTATTACAGGGTCCTGACACGGGTGCCCATGTCACTGGACATGGCCCGTGTCAGCTTCAACACCAAAAATTCTGATTTTTTGAGACTCTTTTGCTATTTATTTTCATTCAATTTGGTTGTAATAGTAATTAGGTTTTAATTGATTTCCTCCTCATTTATAATTTGTATCCCCATCCCCTAAATGATGTAATAGCATAGGATATTTACATTCCGTAATTTATCGCTTTCAAATATAAATGCTAGTAATTAGGGTTTGTATGGTAAGATAAAATCAATCTGAGAAAACCCTAATCTAAGACAAAATAATGCATGAACGATAAACACTTGCACCCTTTTCATATCTAGGGTTAACTCCATTTGTTGCCTTGAGAATAAATGGTCATGTTATGCATGTGAGAAGCCTTAGTAAAAACAATCAAAAATACAAGATCATAGTCCCTCGATGATGCTACGAATGTTGCCTTACAAATGATATTAGTCCCTTAAGAAAAATGCTAAGATATCTCACAACATTGCATTTTTATGACTATACAATGACCCACGCCCGTCCCTTTACATCCAAAGATAGGGCTTCTTACCAATCAATGGTAAGATGGCAATATCAAAGGAAGCGAGAAATGAACAAAAGAGTTTTGAGTAGGTAGAATGTTCTTAGTTGCTTGATCACAATCCATCTTCAAAACAAACATCTTTTCAAACACACCAAACACTTTCAAAACATGAAATATTTTCAAAAAGTCCAACACTTTGTATGCATTCTTATAGAGACGAGAATCATTATAAAGTTTGCCTAAACAAAGGCGCTTTTCAAAAATACTTTCAAAACCCATCACAAACACATTTCAAACAAAGAAATTTAAAAAGTGATCTAGCAAGCAACTAAGAGCCCATAGATAACTATGGATGAAAAGTGTGCTAACACCTTTCCTTTTCATAACCTACCCCCTGAACTCAAGAAAATATCTCAAAGGTCTTTCCTGTTCTTTTCACCATTTCCTTATTGGATAAAAGAAAAGTTGGTGGCGACTCTTGCTATACACAAAAATTGCAATCAAATGAAAAACACCCAAGTCAGTTCTCCCATCGTATTACACATAGCTTTGAGACGGTCTTCCAACTGCTTGTACTTGTCATCTGCAGGAGGATACTTTCGGAGTAGTCTTCATCTTCAGAACACTGATTGTTTCTACCTACAGGCTTGATGCTTCTACCATCCTCTTCTTGGTTGTCATCTTCCTCAGAGGAAATATCTTCCACTTGAATTGATTGAGTAAAACCTTTGAATCTTCTCCCTATATTGAGGATAACAACCAGCTTTTTAGTCTTCTTTTTCTTGGCGACGGGGGCATCAGATCTTTCTGCCTCTGTGCCAGATTCAGAAAAGTCTCTTGAAATTGGGCGTGTTGAGCTTAGAGGTCCTTAACAGTCTGTTCGAGGGCCATCTTATACTGAAATAAATAGTAAGTAGATGAGAAAACCTGTTATGAAATGATGCATGATATGTAGATGCAATATTTTCAAGGATCTCGCAGGGTAAATAAAGAAAATGTTAGAATCTGACTCCATTCTTGATTGAAGAACTTTGTATTGTTGAATGTCCTTCTACGAGAATCAAGCTTACCATGTCGAGTGGGTCCTAGCCTTTGACTCAAGATAACGTGCTTTGGTCTTTGATGACATTTGTTTAGAGGAAAATAAATCCCCCTGCCCCTTGTTAGACTTTGGTTCATGATACTTTGACGGAATTTGGTTGGAGGAAAATAAATCCTCCTACCCCTTGCTAGATGTATGGTTCATGATAACCTGCATCACGGACCCTTGAGTTCCTTGAAATTGTTAATGGAAATGTTATGACATGATATCATGATGTGTATGCTATGCACCAAGCAAAAAGTGTAAGGTGATGAAAACAAGTAAGTCTTGTAAGAAGTAAAAGTTATCGGATAATGAATACAAACGAGTCCTACAAGGAATTCACGTCACTTGATAATGAATACAAACAAGCCCTGCAAGGAATTCACGTCGTTAGATAATGAACACAAACAAGTCACACAAGTAACCTTAGGTTTAAAGGCTTGCATGAAGTTTATAGGTAAGTACCCTCTTGAGTTTTAGTTGGCTCAACCTATCCTAAGAAAAGTAATTGGGTTCTATGAGCCTCGATATCACTGATCTTTCTCCCAGGCATTGTTTCAACACAAGCATCTGATTTGCGGCCGAAATATCCTAAGACTCTGATCTCAATGAGTGTAACATCGAGTATCAACCAACTTCAGTCTACACCAAAGTTGGATATCTCACTACTTTCTAATGGCTAAGTTGTGTCAACTAAGGTTCTACGGTTAGTTAGTGCTTTATGATACCACGCGGAAGCCCAGCATTCTCCTTAACTGACTCAAGGGACATCAGAACCAACCAATGTGTCACACTAATGTATCCATCACTTCAACCATATCGGTATACGCCGTATAGTTTCCATGATCTATTGCTACTTACTTAAAATGTCCCCAGATCCGAGTATAGGATATTTACAAAAATAAACCCTAGCAAAAACCCCAAAAATTAAAGTATACAAATCAAGCAAGTAAAGCATTTTAAATTTGATCTAACTCTTAAGGTAACCCCACTTTTAGTTTTCCCCAGCAGATTCGTCAGTTCTGTAACACGATGGGAGAACTAACTTATGGTTTTGCATTTTATTGCAAATGTTGCGGATAGCAAGAGTCGCCACCAACTTTTCTTTTACCCAATAAGGAAAGGGTGAAAAGAACAGGAAAGACCTTTAGGAATTTCTGAGTAAGGAGGGTAGGTTAAGAAAAGGGAAGGTATTAGCACCATTTTCATCCATAGTTATCTATGGGCTCTTAACCACTAGCTCACATATGAAAATTCTTTGTGATTGTGTAAGTTTGAAAATATTTTGAAAATGCCTAAGTTCGGCAACTTTGTAATGATTCTCGTATCAGTTTAGAATGCATACAAAGTTTTCGTTTTGAAAATATTTTAGAAAATAAGTGTTTTGTGTGAAAAAATGTTTTTTGTTTATGAGCAAGCGACTACGAGCTATCTACCTACTCAAAAGCCTTTCGCGTTATTTTCCTCTTCCTTTAGATAGCACTATCCTACCATTAGTTAGTAGGAAGCCCTATCATTGGATGTTTGAGGGACAAGCGTGGGTCATCGTACAGTCATAAAGGAAATATATAGGGATAACTTTAGCAATTCGAAGGGACTATCATCATGTATTCATAGGCAACATCGAGGGACAATATCATTTATCGAAGGCAGCATTGAAGGATCATTGAGGGACTATGATCTTTATGATGATTTTTAACCGAGGGTCTTTGCTAATGGTATCCCCACGTTCGAGGGACATGACTGTTTTTTATTCAAAGGCAATAGGGGAGGTTATCCTAGAGGTGTACGTGTGCATAGTATGTTCAATTCAGTTATATTATCTTGATTAGTTAGGAGTTATCTACTGATTGATTTTAAATCTTGTCATACAAGCCTATTTACTAATAGTTATATATACATGCATATAATTATAAGTGTAAAAAAATAAAGGTGCGGAAAGTAAAGCGCGGGAAAGTAAAGGCCTACAACTATTACAGGGTTTTAGTACAGTTACATAATTAGGAAAAAATGTGAGAATATAAATTTAAGTTATTACATTTAAACTGCACGACCTATACAATTTCTCTAGGAATTTTAAATAGAAAAAAATAAATAAGAGAAAATGTTAGAAAAGAAATGTTGTTTTTGTATTTTTATGGAAAATAGTTTGATGTTAATTAAATAATTAAAACCTACTTGTTTCTAATTAATTTTAATAAAGAAAAAATTTAATTAAATTTAATTAAAAAGATGTCAAATTTGATAATTATAAAAAGATTCAAACAACAAAATCAAACCACTCATATCCACTAATTTGGACCTTGCGAATCTGGTGGTAAGGTTAGTTTGGTCTAAAAGTGACCGCAACTATGGATCTGAAGCTTCATCGAAACGTTTCCCTAACAACAGTAGATTGTTGTTCCTGCATCAAATCCAGCCAGAACCACTTGGTTGGCACGTTCTAGGATCGCTTGAGCGTGAGTAAGGATTGGAATAGCCTCCTGGGACCTTCAGGAGTGTGATGGAATGCTTGGAACCGCTTGAGAGTGGTCAGAAATAGGGGTTTGTGTTTGCCCTAGTTTTGACAAAATTTGATAAATTTGGAGTGTGTTCTTGAGAGGCAAATTTCGTGCCCTATTGTAGTATGAGGGCTTGAGTATTTATAGAGGAGGAGATTTAAGTCACCAAAGAAGGAAAGAATCAAGTGATCACGGTGTTACAAAAAACCAATGAAACATGTTTTCTAACTTTCCATTTATTAATGAAACATGTTTTCTAACTTTTCATTTTTGAAGATCCTTGTCTTCAACATGTCTCTCACGGTTTTCGCAAGCTTTTATGAGGTCTTGGGCCTTCTAGAAGATATCCAAGTGAAGCCCACACGCCCTTTGGTCCATCAACTCATATTTTATTTGATTTATTTTGAATTAATTTAAACAAAATCAAAGTAAATAAAATAAAAAATCAAATTAATGTATAAATGGACTTAGAGGTCCTCTAACATGTTTAAACCTCAAAAGTTAGGCCCATTAGTCCAAAAGTTCAAGATTGCTCAAATGAAGTTTCATGCATTTTCTCAAAAATTGTCCAACTTGCACTGGTCATAACTCTCTCAATTTTCATCTTTTGAAGGTGATCTATGACTTTTTGTAAATCTCAATATATCCTCTTCAATTTCTCATTCGATCATTTTTGCATTTGAAGACTTTATCTTGATGTAAGTTGTCTTGACAAAAAGTGTCTTTTTGTTGACTTTTAAAATGACATGTAATGTATTGGCTTATATCTCTTAAATGAAGCACTTTTTGGACTTGAAAATAAATTCAAAGTTGTAGAGAATTGAATTTCCTTCGAAATGGGTTTTGGTTAGGGAAAAGTTGATGAAGCATGTGAAAGTTATGCTTGGTCAAAGTTCAGTTGACTTCTCTTAAGGAAACCCTAATTTGGTAATTCTTGACTTTTGATGATTTGAGGGCTTCTCTTGAGGAATCATGATTAACGCTTGATCAAATGATGGATATTACTTCAAAATGTTGATGTTGACCAAAAGTCTTGAAGTTTGACTGTATGTTGACCATAATTGACTTTTTACCCAATACAGTTGATTTTCAATCATCTAAGCTATTGGCTGAGAAAACTTGTGATGCAAGACTTGAAACTTGACATGAGCATTTTTGAAGACCTATATAGAACCATGGAAACCACTTGAGACTCTTGAAACCCAATCTTCCTTGAGAAACCTAAAACCCTAGTTGTAGACCCATTATTTAGGAGGAACATTTGTCTGACCAACTCTTGAACATTCTTGAGCATTTAAGAATCCTAGAAGAATGTTTTGAAGAAAATAAGAGGGAAAATTTTGGGGTATAACACCTTGCTGACAATGTACAGGCGTTATTTCAAATCGAAAATAGTGGATATATAAGGAATTTAATCCCTAGTCAACCCCTTTGATCCTAATGAGTAGGAGTCTTTCTTTTTCACACAAATTGAAACCCGTAATCATAACTCGGGGAAGGGTAGTTACTCAGTTATTTCAAATGTGCATTCAAACGCAAGCTTTTACTTCGTACACAGCGAATGGTATTGGAGATATCCTTCCAAATCAAAAGACGGTGATGGTTCCCCATAAAACAGGCAGTCATTATCTCTCAAAAGAAAAGCCCGCTAAGTCAAAACCTATGAAGGAGACTTAAGGAAAAAAACTGGGGCATCCTGTTGACTGTGATCTCAAAACAGTTCAGGCAAAATATAGGGATAATAAAGTAAAAAAAGATGTCTCTATGAAACATCAATAAAAAAAGGGTTAAATATGTTTTTGATCCCTATAAATATCTCAAATTTCATTTTTAGTCCCTATTAAAAAAATGACAAATTCTGATCCCTATTAAATTTGTGTTCATGCAACTGTAGTCCCTGTTATTTTCTACAATTTTAAAAACTGTTTAATTACCCTTAAAATTTTAAAATTTTGAATAATATTTTCATACGTGTTTAGAATACTATAAAATATTTCTTTATCGAATTTTAGAATTTTTTAAAATTAGAAGTATTAAATATGAATTTTTTAAATTTCAAAAGATATTGATAAAAGTAATAAAAATCTCTACTTAGAAATCAAATTTTTAGTTTCTTTTTTTCCGAAGAACTTTTTATAACGTTCTAAACATGTTTAAAAAATACTCATTCAAAAATACACATTGGTTTAACAACAGGGATTAAAACAACGTGCATAATAATTTTGTAAGGACTAAAACATGTCATTTTTTTAATAAGGACCAAAAATGAAATTTGAGATATTTATAGGGACCAAAAACATATTTAACCCTAAAAAAATGATGATGACTGTCTTCTCAAATAAACTTTCAGTATATGAACCATCACCGGAATATCAAGGCAAAGATTCCATACTCAATTGGAATTTAAACGCATAATTAACTGAGTATAGGGATGAAGAACATCACAGAGAACGGGTTGGATACAAATAAAGTTTGAGTCATCCTTTATTTCTTAAACCGTGAACCAGACCATGTTACAACCCTTAAAAGTCCTAACTGAAGCATAGGTTAGTTCGAAAGCATGTTGTTACAAAAGGTATCTTGACTCCTATAAGGCTTACTATAAATCCTAGGTTGACTTCATATTCTTACAAAATTTAGTTGTTTACTAAAAATACATTTTCAAAACTTCAAGACAGACATAAGCTTTACATTTCTAATACCATTCTTTACATATAACTAATTGTTCGATAGCATAAAAATTTGTATGACGAATATTCAATGAATGAAAATCCTCCCAATGGACATAATTACTTCAGATGATGCGTCAAAGAGAAAGATACCTCTAGTAACAGGCCTTTCGTGTACCTAATTGGTTATAAATCAAGGGGCGTGACATGTTATTGTCCAACTAGTCTATGGTAGTCGAGTTAAGATTCAAAGAATCTCTCACAAGTGCTGAATAGCCAGGGGCAGATCTCCATCTGAATCACTTGGGCATGCTACACTGATCACAAGTTTCAGAAAAATCCAATATCCTTGGTGTCACTAAATTGCTTGTTTGTGGCAGTAGTATCAGATGGTGTCATTTTGCCATGACAGTTCTTAGAATAGTACTAAGGAAGGTCAAGATTATTAGAAAATTGGCAATCAATGGTTGACCAATAAAGCATCGGGTGCACCAGACTAATCCTAGGGGCAAATGGACTCTCGTATACGAAGGGTCGTGCACGATCAAGAAAACATTTTTCTGGCAGTGCTACAACACTTACTACTATGGACAGTGACAATTCTCCGTACCCTATGAACGCGGATATAGTCAGAAAATACTATGTAGGAAAAAAGACCCGCTAGGTTGACTGGCCTAGGAAAAAATAAGGGAATCCCAGTGAACTAAAGAGTTCGGGAAAAAATTAGGGATATGTAAATAAAATTGTACACCCGGCAAGTAGAAAACCTGAAAAGGCGGCTTGGGAAAAAAAAGGTATCCTGATGGACTGAAAATCTGAAAAGACGGTCCAGGAAAGAGTTAGGGATTAAAGCGTACGATTATGTCCTGTCATATCATCACTTGTATATCAATGTAAGTCTTATCACTCTAATCAGCATTTACCGAGGGCTCTAGAAGTTGAGATAAAGTTCAAGTCATCCATAAATCCCCACAGAGCAGTTTCCACCGAGGGCTCAAACATTCCTAACGGAGTATCCTCGAAACAGAAAGCAGGAATCCCCAGCATAGGCACTCTAAACAAGATTAAAGACTCATATTCTTCATACCCAACAACAGTCAGGGATTTATTTTCCCAGTCAAAGATGTTGCATGGAGTTACTAATACACTTGAACGACATCTCACATTCATGCATCATTTACATGTATCATAGCATATTCATACGACACGCATATGAAACTCTCGTTTACTTTGAGAGAATCATTACGCAAAGCATTACATACGTCATGACATTGCATAAATATTAACTTTGTCTTTTCAGGTAAAGTCTACAAACAGACGAATATCATCAACAATTTTCAAATAGGTCAAAGATGAATTCCTGAAGCAAGTTGGGGAAACTTATCTGCATGACTAGGTCGAAGATTAATTCCCAAAAATAAGTCGGGGAAACTATCAAAGACCAGGTGGTATGAATTCCTGAAACAGTCCGAGTTTATCAATGAAAAATAATTATAGATCAATTCCTGAAACAAGACAGAGCGACCATCTGCATGACCAAATGACTTCCTTCAAAGATTTACTCTAAACAATATCTCCTAAAAAACATTTCCTCTGAGACTGAATTCCGACAAGCATTTCCTTGGAGACTGAATTTCAACAAGCATTTCCTCAGAGATTGAATTCCGACAAGCATTTCCTCATAGACTGAATTCCGATAAGCATTTCCTCAGAGACTAAATTCCGATAAGCATTTCCTCAGAGACTGAATTCCGACAAGCATTTCCTCAAAGACTGAATTCCGACAAGAATTTCCTCGGAGACTGAATTCCGAGAAGAATTTCCTCGGAGACTGAATTCCGACAAGCATTTCCTTGGAGACTGAATTCCGACAAGCATTTCCTTGGAGGCTGAGTTTCGACAAGCATTTCCTCGGAGACTGAATTCCAACAAGCATCTCCTCAGAGACTGAATTCTGACAAGCATTTCCTCGGATACTGAATTCCGACAAGCATTTCTTCGGAGACTGAATTCCAATAATCATTTCCTCGGAGACTGAATTCCGACAAGCATTTCCTTTGAGACTGAATTCCGATAAGCATTTCCTTGGAGACTGAATTCCAATAAGCATTTCCTCATAGACTGAATTCTGACAAGCATTTCCTTGGAGATTGGATTCTGATAAGCATTTCTTCGGAGATTGAATTCCGAAAAGCATTTCCTTGGAGACTCAATTCCGACAAGAATTTTCTTGGAGACTGAATTCCGACAAGCATTTCCTCGGAGACTGAATTCCGACAAGCATTTCCTCGGATACTTAATTTCGACAAGCATTTCCTCAGAGTCTGAATTTCGACAAGCATTTCCTCGGAGACTGAATTCCGACAAGCATTTCTTCGGAGACTGAATTCCGACAAGCATTTCCTTGGAGACTGAATTCCGACAAGCATTTCCTCGGAGAATGTATTCCAAAAAGCATTTCCTCGAAGAATGAATTCCGATAAGCATTTCCTCGGAGACTGAATTCTGACAAGCATTTCCTCGGAGACTGAATTCCGACAAGCATTTCCTCGGAGACTGAATTCCGACAAGCATTTCCTCAGAGGCTGAATTCCAACAAGCATTTCCTCAGAGACTAAATTCCAACAAGCATCTTCCTCAGAGACTAAATTCTGAAAAGCACTTCCTCAGAGACTGAATTCTGAAAAGTACTTACCTCAGAAATTTATTCTGAAAAGCATTTCCCTCAAAGATTTAATCTGATCAGCATTTCCTTGAGAGACTCAATTCTGAAAAATAGTTCCTTTGAATACTCATTCCAATACCTTTTCTAGTTGAAGTCAGGCATAGACATCTTCCGGTTCAGATAAAATCGAGCATGGATTTATAATGTTATTCTTTTGGATAAAGTCGGGCGTAGACTCGTTCCAAATACATCTTCTAAGACAAAGTCGGGCGTAGACTTAGTCTGATTTTCTTATCAACAGTTATCTTGGATGGCATCTATAAACACATCTCCAATGAATCTCCATCACCTCTCCAAATGTCATCTTTAAGCCCATTCCCGGCATAATCAATCAAAAATATTACTTCGTGCACAGGCGGGTGCAAATTTCTGGGCACTTAAGTGTTCAATCATCTTCTACCTCCAAGTCACGAATGACGGACATGCCAATCTAAATATTCAGGTTTAAGAAGATTGAACAGGGGCAGTTGTTATACCCCAAAATTTTCCCTCCCATTTTTCTTCAAGACTTTCTCATGAGGTCCTCATTTTCTCAAGGATGCTCAAGACTTGATCAGACAAATTCTCCTCATATGCAATGGGTCCATAACTAGGCTTTCATCTTGAACAAGGAATAATGGGTTTCAAGGGTCTCAAGTGGTTTCCATGGTTCTCCATAGGTCTTCAACAATGCTCGTGTCAAGTTTCACGCCTTGCATCACAAGTTTTCTCAGTCAATTGCTCAGATGATTGAAAATTAACTATATTTTGTAAAAAGTCAATTATGGTCAACATACAGTCAAACTTCAAGATTTTTGGTCAACATCAACATTTTGAAGTGATATTCATCATTTTATCAAGGTTTGATCATGATTCCTCAAGAAAATCCCTCAAATTATCATAAGTCAAAAGTTGCCAAATTAGGGTTTCCTTAGATCCTTCAACATTTTTGGTCAACATCAACATTTTGAAGTGATATTCATCATTCTCGCACTTTTTCCTAATTATGTAACTGTACCAAAGTCCTGTAATAGTTGTAGGTCTTTACTTTCTCACGCTTTACTTTCCGCACCTTTATTTTTCTGCACTTATAATTATATGCATACATATATAACTGTTAGTAAATAGGCTTGTATGATAAGATTTAAAATTAATCAGTAGATAACTCCTAACTAATCAAGATAATATAACTGAACTGAACACACTATACACACGTACACCTCTAGGGTAACCTCCCTTGTTGCCTTCGGATAAAAACAGTCATGTCCCTCGAACGTAGGGATACCATTAACAAAGGCCCTCGGTTAAAAATCATCATAAAGATCATAGTCCCTCGATGACCCATCGATGCTGCCTTTGGTAAATGATCTTGTCCCTCGATGTTACCTACGAATACATGATGATAGTCCCTTCGAATTTCTAAAGGTATCCCTATATGTTGTCTTTATGATTGTACGATGACCCACGCCTGTCCCTCAAACATCTAATGGTAGGGCTTCCTACTAACTAATGGTGGGATAGAACTATCTAAAGGAGGAGGAAAAGAACAAAGACTTTGAGTAGGTAGATAACTCATAATCGCTTGCTCACACAAAAACAAAACATCTTTTCACACAAACACTTTTCTGAAATATTTTTAAAATAAACACTTTGTATGCGTTCTCAACGATACGAGAATCATTACAAAGTTTGGCGAACTTAAACATTTTCAAAATATATTCAAAACACACATTCACAAATAATTTTCAAAGTGAGCTATCAATTAAGAGCCTGTAGATAACTACAGGTGAAAAGGGTTCTAGTACCTTCCCTTTTCATAACCTACCCCCCTTACTCATAAAAATTCTAGAAGGTCTATCATGTTCTTTTCACCCTTTCCTTTATTGGATAAAAGAAAAGTAGATGGCGACTCTTTCTATCCGTAACATTTACGATAAAACGCAAAACCAAAAATTCAGTTCTCCTACCGTATTACAATTAGTAACTTCGTGCAACATCTTTGACTTGGGAAAATAAATCACTGACTGTTGTTGGGGATGAAGAATATGTGTGTCTTCAATTTTGATAGGGATTCCTGTTTTTTGTTTGAGGAAACTCGGCTGGGGAACATTGATTTCTGTTTGGGGATAAGGGTTCAAGAACATTGGTCGCTCATTTCTCTACTGGAAAATTTAATTCTTATATACCCTGGCTAGGGATAAAAGAGATGGATAACCTCTCGAAGTGTTACCCGACCGAGTTTTTGATACGGATGTCGACTCGCCTGGAGAGGATAAGATTGAACGATGAAAGGTCTAGTTCAAGATTCAGTAGTAACTCTCTGGGGATAGTGGTCTGGACTGCCTCTTATTGGAGAGAGAAATTTTGTCAGTGATTTATAGTAGTTAGAGAAATAGACTCAAGTTAGGGTGACTTAACTCCACTGAGGAAATAAACCCTGCTTGGGGAAATAAACCTTGTTGGGAAAAGAAACCCTAAACTTTGACAGAGGAATACTCTGCACAGGAAATACCCTTGCTGGGGACATGAGCTCTGCTGGAGAAATGGAATTTTGTAGGGGATTTTACAGTGTTGGAGAAATAACTTCAGTTTGGGAAGAGAATTTCCATAAACTGTATTGAATCTATAATCTCTGATGGGGAGTGAGACTCTGTAGGTTGGCGATAATGTCGGGGGAAAGATCATATTCCCTTATCCGCTGGGGGATCTGCTGGTGATATATATCTTCGTTGAAGATGAGCTTGTTAAGACTACTCTGTGGGGATAATTTTGTGAGGATTTTTTCTATGGGGATACGTGGACGACTTGAACGTTATCCCAACTCCTAGAGTCTTGAGAAAATGCTTATTCCTGTCTTTATGCATATACTTGTTAACAATAATCGTATCCATATGTGTATGTTCATTCAATTTATTCATTGGACGTCTTTTTGCAAACAAAGTGAAAAAGTTTGAATTTTGAAATTTGTATTTCTATTGATAGTTTGCCCATAAACAGACGGTTTTGTACAAAGAGACAAAAATCCTGGTAAGAGGAAATCGTCGTGAAATAAAAAGAGTACAAAGTGAAAACAAAACATATAGCTATGTGGAAATAATCTCGTCGGGTTTCAATTCTGCTATCGCCCCTATGTCTTCAAGCATCTCATCTTTTGTTGTCAGAAGAAGTTGACTGAACTGATCTGTACCATTTGAACTTGACGTTGGTAATAAAGTTTGTTGTAAGTGATCCAACGGGACATAGTCGTACGCTTTAATCCCTAACTTTTGCTTGGACCTCCCTTTCGGGTTTTCAGTCCACCAGGATACTCTTTTTTGCCCAAGCCACCTTTTCAATTTTCGACTTGTCGATGTACACTTTATATATATATATATATATATATATATATATATATATATATATATATATATATATATATATATATATATATATATATATATATATATATATATATATATATATATATATATATATATATATATATATATATATATATATATATATATATATATATATATATATATATATATATATATATATATATATATATATATATATATATATATATATATATATATATATATATATCCCTAATTTTTGCCCGAACCCTTTTGGTTCGCCGGGATTCCCTTATTTTTTCTTAGGCCATTCAACCTAGCGGGTCACTTTTTCATGCGTAGTATTTTTTTACTATGTCCATGTTCACAAGGTGCGATAAATCTTCATCGTCCATGGTGGTTAGTATCATGGCACCGCCTGAAAGTATCTTCTTAACTATAAATGGCCCTTCGTAAGTGGGAGTCCATTTGCCCCTGGGACCATCCTGTGGTAGGATGATGCGGTTTATTACCAAGTCACCAGCTTGATATACCTGATGCTTGATTTTATTGTTGAATGCCTTGATTACACGCTTCTGATACATCTGACCATGAAAGACAGCCGCAATCATTTTCCCGCCAATCAAATTCAACTGATCCAACCTAGTATGAATCCACTCGTCTTCGTCTAAGTCTGCATCTTTCATAATTCTCATAGAAGGGATCTGAACTTCGACGGGTAAGATGGCTTCCATACCATAGACCAGAGAGAATGGGGTTGCCCCAATTGATGTTCGAGCTGAAGTGTGATAGCCATGGAGAGAAAATAGTAACATCTCGTGCTAGTTTTTGTAGGTCACAACTATCTTTTACACAATCTTCTTTATGTTCTTATTGGCGGCTTCCATTGTGCCATTCATCTTTTGTCTATACGGAGAAGAGTTGTAGTGCCTGATCTTGAACTGCGCACAGAGTTCAATGATCATAGTGTTTTCGAGGTTAGTTCCATTTTCTATGATAATCCTCTCGAGGAAACCATACTGATAGATAAGATTATGCTTAATGAACCGGGCCATAACATTCTTAGTAACAGAGGCGAACGAGGCTGCTTCAACCCACTTGGTGAAGTAATCAATGGCGATAAGCATGAAGCGATGTATATTAGAAGCAGTAGGATTGATCTCTCCAATCATATCAATGCCCCACATCGCAAATGGCTAAGGAACAGTCAAGACATTCAACGAAACCGGAGTCACATGTATTTTATCAGCATAGATCTGGCATTTATGATAAGTCTCGAGTGGTGGTGACAATTGGTTTCCATAGTCGACCAATAGTAACCTGCTCTCAAAATATTCTTAGCCATGGTATGCCCACTAGAATGGGTGCCAAATATAACTTCGTTCATATCTTCCATAATCTTCTCTACTTCTTTCTTGTCCATACAATAAAGTAGAGTCGAATCATGATTGCGCCTGTATAAAATTTTGTTGCTCAAGAAGAATTTAGCCGAGAACCTTTGTAGGAATTTCTTGTCATTGATCGATGCTCCTTCAGGATATTCTTGAGCCTCAAGGTACCTTTTCACTTCATAAAACCAAGGTTTTTCTTCTACTTCATCAGTATCAACTTCATAACAGTGTGTCGGTTCATCTAGTCTTTCAATGGTGATTATGGGTGCCTTGTTATCCCATCTAACCTTGAAAATAGATGACATTATAGCCAATGCGTCTTCCAACTAATTCTCTTCTCGTGGGATGTGCTCAAAATTGATTTCCTCGAAGTACGGAATCAAGGTTAACACATGCTCTTTATAAGGAATGAGATTCAGGTGTTTCGTATCCCATTCTCCATTAATCTGACTGATCACCAGGGTTGAGTCCCCATATATGCTCAGGAACTTGATCCTCATATCAATAACAGATTTAATACCTATGATACATGCTTCATATTTGTCCATGTTGTTGGTACAATCAAAGCATAATCGGGCGGTGAAGGGCGTATGGCAACCCTGAGGAGAGATAATTACAACACCAATTTTGTTGCCAAGCATGTTGGAAGCTCTGTTGAAAACAATATTCCATCGGGATCCTGGCTCAGGTCCTTCATACGGTCCAGGTTCTTCACAATCTATAACTAGCATAATGTTCTTGTCTGGGAATTCTAAATTCATAGACTGATAGTCGTCTACAGCTTGATATGCCAAATGATCTACCAGTACACTTCCCTTGATTGCCTTTTGAGTGGTGTACTGAATGTCGTATTCTGTCAAGACCATTTACCATCAGGCTATTCTTCTGGAGAGGGATGGCTTCTCGAATATGTACTTGACGGGATCCATTTTAGAAATCAATAGAGTAGTATGAGTCAACATATATTGTCTTAGTCGGTGAGAAGCCCATGCCAAAGCACATCAAGTTTTCAAGAGCAGTGAATACCTTGTTTCGTAGTCGATAAACTTTTTTCTAAGATAGTACATTGCATGCTCTTTTCGACCAGACTCGTCATGCTGCCCTAGTACACACCCCATTGAGTTCTCTAATACTGTTAGATACATGATTAAAGGTCTTCCTTCAACTGGTGGTATCAGGATCAGGGGTTCTTATAGGTAATCCTTAATTTTATCAAAGGCTATTTGGCAGTCGTAGTTCCACTTTACTACTTGATCTTTCTTCAGCAGCTTGAAGATTGGCTCACAAGTAGCAGTCAAATGAGAAATGAATCGGGAAATGTAATTCAATCGTCCTAAGAAACCTCTGACTTCCTTCTCATTACAAGGAGCCAGCATTTCTTGAACGACTTTGACCTTAGCGGGCTCAACTTCAATACCTTTACCGCTGACGACAAAACCCAGGAGTTTACCAGATCTCACCCCAAAGGTACACTTGTTCGGGTTTAACCTTAGATTATACTTCCTCAGTCTTTCAAATAGTTTATGTAGATGATCAAGATGCTCTTATTCAATTTGTGATCTTGCTATCATGTTTTCGACGTAGACCTATATCTCATGATGAATCATGTCATGGAATAAAGCTACCATGGCACGCTGATAAGTTGCGCGGTGTTTTTCAACCCAAAAGGCATAACCTTGTAACAGAAAGTGCCCCACTGTGTGATAAAGGTAGTTTTATCCATATCTTCAGGCGCCATCTTGATCTGATTATAACCCAATAAACCATCCATGAAAGATAAAACCTTATGTTGAGTTATGTTGTCGACCAGAACATCAATGTGCAAAAGTGGGAAATTATCTTTGGAGCTTGCCCTGTTCAGATCCTTATAGTATACACACATATACACTTTGTCGTCTTTCTTTGGTACCAGAGCAATATTAGCAACCCATTGAGGATATGATGTCACCTCTAAGAAGCCTGCGTTGAATTGCTTCATAACCTCAGCTTTGATCTTCTCAAACATCTCAGGATGCATGTGATGAACCTTTTGCTTAATCGGAGAACAACCCTCTTTCATTAGCAGACGATGGACTACAATATCAGTATCGAGCCCTGGCATATCTTTGTACGACCAAGTAAATATCTCAACATAGTCATGCAACATCTGAATTAACCTGTTCTTGACATTGTTCTCTAAATTAGCACCTATCTTGACTTCTTTCTGGTCTGTCTTGGTACCCAAGTTTACAACTTCGACTGGTTCTTCATGTGGTTGGATAGCCTTTTCTTCTTGTATTAAGAGTCTGGAAAGTTCTCCAGGTATTCCACAATCTTCCTCACCTTCGTCCTCGGCTTGGTAGATCATATTTTCAAAGTCATGAGTGGCAATAACAGAATCAATATCGATGAGATCTAGAGTGGGTGTGGATCTGCAATGTAGTGTATGGGTGTGTTTAATAAACACATAGCTATATTTGAAAGAAATAAAGTAATGAAGAGACGGAGAGCTCAAAATTTGAATGCAAAAAACATCCAATGTTTTATTAGATGAGCATATGTGGATGAAAGATAACAACCCTAACAAGTGAACCGTTGTTCCCCGGGTAAGGCACAAGGCTTAAAGTTATTCTTTAAAAATTACATATCCCAAAAACTTGAAAGCAATAAAATAGGAAATAGAAATTACTCTTGACTAAAGGAGATTGGTATAAAGTCTTTAGCCTTCCATTTGTTGAGTCCACTGCCAGTAGTACGGAATATCCAGTTATCCAAATCACAGTCACTATCAGTGTCTTCTATAACATTGACTTCATTATTGTTGATGCGGAAAGATGGTCTCCCAGCACGAGCACGACGAACCACCTCATGAACCTCTGAGGTGAAACCCAAACCAAATTTGTTGGACTTGTAAGGAATGTCAGGAAGCTGACCCCAAATAGTGAAACCACCTTCTTCTACCACAGCCTTAGCATCTTTCGGAGAAGCCATTCTTGGTGGATCCTTGGTAATCTTAAGAGTAGCAGGAGTAGCTTTAACAATGACAATTATCTGAGGGATTACTTAAAAGGTTTGGAAGGGAGTTTCAATGAATTCACCATCCATCTCAACATATTTGAAAGAATTCAAATAGCTCAGCATATACTCTTCTTCTCCATAAACTGTAACAATTTTCCCTTTCACCGGATAATTCAATTTTTTTATGCAAGGTAGAAGTAACAGCGTCTGCCCCATGAATCCAGCGGCGTCCAAACAAACAGGAATAGGCCATACGAATATCCATTACATAGAAGGTGGAGTCAAAGACCTGAGATCCCACCTTGATCGGAAGATCAACCTCTCTGTGTACCATTCTCCTTGACCCATCAAAGGCTCTTACCACAATGTCATTGGGTTTTAGCATAACCCCTTCACAGTCCAGTCTATCTATAGCACCTTTTGGAAATACATTAAGTGAGGAACATGTATCCACCAGCACATGCCCCAAGGTAGTGCCCCTACACTCAATAGATACGTGCAGGGCCTTGTTATGATTCTTTCCTATCAGAGTTAAGTCAGCATTAGAAAAGCCTAACCCATTATCAACTGTTAGGCTTGCTACACAATTCTCAAATTGATCAGCAGAGGTCTCTTAAGGTACATGAGAAGTCTTCAAAAATTTTACCAAAGCCTGAGAATTGGCTTCAAAGCACAATAACAAGGACAACATGGATATTTTAGAGGGCGTATGCCCCAATTGTTCAATGATATTGTAGTCACTTTTGCGGATGATTTTCAGTATTTCCTCCATCTCTTGTCTAGAGGAATCTTCAATGGTAACATATTTTGGTGGTGCCTCCGTCTGGACAGGATCAGTCATCTTCTCTTTGCCCTGGGTGTCTACAGTTGACCCAGCAGCAGGGATACAAACAAGTGTTGTGATAGTCTTTGGAGGAGAGATCTCTGGAGAGAAGACCCTTCCAATTTTGGTAACTTTACTAGTCTCAACAATATTTTTGACATTGAGGTTGGTAATTTTAGTATCTTCATCTTTGGAAATCCATGGTTCTTGCTTAACACCATGGTAATAAACTTCAGCTCCATAATTCCAGGGAACAACCTTGTCAGAGGAATATGGGACTGGCCCCAGTGCAGTAATGATTAGGGGAGCCACCCTAGGCTCGGCAAGAATCTATATAGGACCTTTAAAGGTGATCCTTACAGGAGTATTGTAAATTGTGATTATAGAAACATCTTCAAGTCTCAGCTCTTGAGACATACTTACATGCAAACTCTTCACGAACGGAGTCTTCTCAAACAGAATTTCACGGCTATCAATCAAACATTTCATACCCTTCTTCAGCCACATACAACCATCATATTGGGACGCACAATGGTAAAAACTTTCAAGGCAACCCAAAAATAAACTGGCCTGCAACAGATTCTTCTTAATGATTATCAAGGGAGTGGTCAAGTCACTTATGGTGGAGACATAAGAAACATCATCGATAGCATTGACACCTTTACTATGACTGGACATAGGGGCAGTAATCACATTAGGGATCTCAGGAGGATCAATTTCAATCTCTTTCGCGTCGATCATATCCTGGATTTTGTTCTTCAGGGACTAGCAGTTGTTAGCGTCAGGCTCAGGACGATTAGAATGAGAGGCACACTTCACATTTGGGTTGTACTTAGGAGAGAAGGTGTTGGAATTCTGAGGAGGATCCTATAGTGTTATCAATTCTTCTTTTAACAAATGTTGAAATTCCTGATACAATGGTATATTAATCTTGGTGAAATGCCTCCTCGGAGCATCTGACCTACGTTGATTCCCATGTTGTTATTGTTGAATAGGTGCAGGATTAGAAATCAACACCATTCCCACAGACCGATGGTGATCATTCTTACTTCGGCCCTTCTGACCATAAACAACATTGTTTTCCTTCTTATTATTGAATGTCTTCTTTACAGCATTAGAAGATGCAGCCACTGGAATCTTCCCGCTCTTGATACCGCTTTCAACTTGTTCCCCGGTCAAGATTAGCTCAGTAAAACCAGATGAAGAGCTCCCAATTAGCATATTAAAGAATGGACTTGTCAGAGTGCCCATGAACATATCAACTAATCTCTGTCAGACAAGGGAGGTTGCACCCTCTTAGCTAAGTCTCTCCACTTTTGTGCATATTCTTTGAAACCCTCGTTTGAGCCCATAGACATGTATTGTAATTGCACTCGAGTCGGTGCCAGGTCAACATTATATTGATATTTCTTATAAAAAGAAGCAGTCAAGTCTTCCCAAGTGTGAATGTTGGTTTCTTCCAACTAATATAACCATTCTAATTGCATCCTCGACAAGCTTTCTTGAAAGAAATGAACCCATAATTTTCTATCAGCAGTATGGGGTTGGATTTTTGAACATAAGACTGTAGATGAAGCTTAGGACAAGATACACCATCGTATTTCGCAAAGACGGGGGCCTTGAACTTGCGAGGGAAAACAACCCCTGGGATAAGACCCATCTCTTCAAAATCCAACCCAGGAACTCTCTGGATATCCATAGCATTGAGACGATTTTCCATATGCTTGTACTTGTTGTCAGTCGGAGGATACTGTTCATCTGAATAGTTTGCTTCTTCTTCATCAAAACCCTGGTTGTCAGTCTTCATACTTTTATCCTCTTCCTCTTGGTCATCATTCTCTTCAAACTCCAAAGCTCGTTTGGCCGGACCTTTGAGTCTCCTACCCATGTTGAGGATGCAGGCTGGTTTCTTGATTTTCTCCCCCCTCTCTTTAGTGACGAGGGCCTTCAGCTCTTCCTGCCTCTAGGCTAGATCAAGAACAATTGATGGAATTGAGCATTCTGAACCCAGAGATCCTTAATTGTTTGTTCAAGAGTCATTCTTTATGCTGAAATAAACAACAAAAAGATAAGAAACCTGTCTTGAAACACCTGTCATGTAGTGATATGCATGATATGTATATGCTATGTTTTCAAGGACCTTATGAGATTTAAATTTTTTAAAAAAGAAACAGAAACAAAGTTTTTTTATTAATAAGTTTATGTGAATACAAAGATTTCAAAGGAATAAATTAAAAACTCCTAAAGCTTTAAGTTTCTCATGGACGCCTCTTCTTCGTGTTAACATATGCGTTAAGACTCTGCTCCTCATGAAGTTGCTTCATCAGCTCCAACACTTTCTTTTCACTTGCATAGAATTGAGTCTCAAAGGTGTCCCTTTATTCCTTGAGTTGAATCTAGGACTTCTGTAATTCTTCAAGGTCAGTAGGCATGTCCTGATGAAGGATGGTGCGAGAAACGTTTCCTTTGACAACAGGCTCCATAATTACTGATAGGACAGCAGGATATGGCATCATAAGGTTTTAAGCATGAGCTCATACCATTTGAGATAGGGCTCCAGATGGATGGAATTCTTCTGTCCTAAAGTCTTGTTCTCAATCTTATTGACTATTCCCCAAGCACAGATAAATCTTTATCGTTAACCTTGAGGATCATTTTTGTAATCGAATACAATACCCTAGATAAGCGTGTCATGAGGACCACATCTTTGAGCATAACCAAATTGACGTAGATCTAGAGAATGGTTGTAAATAATACCTCCCCTAATGCCAAGGAGTGGAACATTAGGGAATTCCCCATAGCGATCAATGATAGTGATATCCTCATGAGATCGGGAATACCAATAGATGTTTGTATGAGAGAGTGACATTATTCTTTGAGACCACCTCAAACCTTGTTCATTCTTCATTATCGAGTGGGGAAGGTGCGAAATAAACCATCTGGATAGCAGAGGTATACAGCACATGAGAGTTCCTTGTTTTTTCATAGTATGAGTGTGAAGAGAATGCAAAATATCTCCAAGCAAGGTAGGAACAGGATTACGAGCAAGAAATATTTTGATGATGTTCACATTTATCAGTTGGTCTATATTAGGGAATAGTACCAATCCATAGATTAGCAGAGCCAAGATCTTCTCAAAATCCTAAAAACTTATAGCATCCAGAAACAGTTGAGCCTTCTCTATCATAAATTTAGCAAGAAAGCCCTTGACTCCACTTCTTGTTCCCCAATTAGATACAATGTCGGACCGCTTCAAGTGTAAGGTTACTGCAATATCTTCTAGTTTTGGAGCTTTCTCTAAACCGGTGAAGAGTGTCTGATCAAGAACAAGTACTCCTAAAAGTTTAGAGAACTCTTCCATTGTTGGTACCAACTGATAATCTGGAAAGGTAAAACAGTGATGTGCAGGGTCAAATAACTGGAATAGAACACACGCCATGTCTTCTTCAAAACCTGAGGTAACCAGACTGAGTAGTCAACCATGCCTTTTGATGAATTGAGAAATTTCAGGAACCCTTGAGACTAACTCCTTAAGCCGAGAAGGTACCCTTACAAAGTTGATCTGGATAGTGTTTTTGTGAGCGGAGGCCATAACCTGCAACAAAGAACAAAGATAAATCCCTTGGTCCTTGAAATGGTTATTGAAAATGATATGGTATGATGTCATGATGTTATGATTTCATGTTCAAACAATTAATCAGACACAAACAAAACACACAAGGCCTTAGGTTCAAGCTTTCATAGAGTTTGTAGGCAAGTACTCTCTTGAATTTTAGTTGGCTCAACCTGTCCTAAAAGAAGTAATCGGATTCTAGGAGTCTCAATATCACCGATCTTTCTCTCAGACATTGTTTCGGCACAACATCTGATTTGCAACTGAAATATCCCAAGAGTTTGATCTCAATGAGTGTAGTATCGAGTATCAAACAACTTCAGTCTACACCAAAGCCGACCATCTCACTACTTTCTAATGGCTAAGTTACGTCAACTAAGATTCTACACTCAGTTAGTACTTATGACACCACGCAGCAGCCCAACATTCTCCTTGAAATACTCAAGGGACACCGGCATCAACCAATGTGTCACACTAACATAGCCATCGCTTTAACCATATCGATATACGTCGTACAGTTTTCACGGTCTATTGCTACTTACCTAAAATGCCCCCAGATCCGGGTATAGGATCTTTACAAAAAATAAAGCCTGGCAAAACCCCGAAATGTAAAGCATACAAATCAAGCAAGTAAAGCATTTTTAAATGTGATCTAACTCAAAGGTAACCCCACTTTTCCCCAGTAGAGTCGCCAGTTCTGTAATACGGTGGGAGAACTGAATTTTGGTTTTGCATTTTATCGCAAATGTTACGGATAGCAAGAGTCGCCACTGACTTTTCTTTTATCCAATAAAGGAAAGGGTGAAAAGAATAGGAAAGACCTTTGAGAATTTTCTGAGTTCGGGGGGTAAGTTATGAAAATAGAAGTTGTTAGCACCCTTTTCATCGTATTTATCTATGGGCTCTTAATCGCTAGCTTGCTTTGAAAATTCTTTGTAAATGTGTGTTTGAAAATATTTTGAAAATATTTTGAAAATGACTAAGTGCGTAAATTTTGTAATGATTCTCGTATCGTTTAAGAATGCATACAAAATGTTTATTTTGAAAATATTTTTTGAAAAAGTGTCATTGTGTAAAAAATGTGTTGAAATGTTCGCGAGCAAGCGATTAAGAACTATCTACCTACTCAAAAGTATTTTGTTCTTTTCCTCTTCCTTTAAATAGTGATATCCTACCATTGGTTGGTAGGAAGCCTTACCGTTGAATGTATGAGGGACAGGCGCGGGTCATCGTATAGTCATAAAGGAAACTTGTAGGATACTTTAGCAATTTGTCATAAGGGACGAAGATCATTTACTGAAGGCAGCATCGAAGGGTCATCGAGGGACTATGATCTTTTTTAACCGATGGTCTTTGCTAAAGTGTCCCACGTTCGAGGGATATGACTGTTTTATCTGAAGGCAACAAATGGAGTCACCCTAGAGGTGCGTGTGTGAATAGTGTTTTGATTTAGTTATTTTATCTTGTATTTAAGTTTATCTAGCATTTCGTTTTAGATCTTACCATACAAGCCTAGTTACTATACAGTAATAAGTAAAAGCGATAAAAACAGAAAAGAAAGATCATACGCTATTACAATGCTTCAGAGAAGGGGATACAAAACCATAAAAATTGGGGGGAAAGAAAGCAGATAAAAACCCTAGTTAATCTATTACAACCTTTAGCAGTTACATAAATCATAAGGAAAAAAACAACTAATGTGAAAGTAAGAAAAGCGTGAAGATTATACTAAGAAACGGAGAGATTATTTAATGGAAAATAATGGATGACTTATCCTAGTGGTTAATTGATTTTTTATTGATAAAAAGGAATTAATTTAGACCTAAAATAAAACCCTAAATTATTTTTAATGAAAAAAATTTAATAATAAAAAGCTTAAAGAAACTAATTTAATTAATTCAATTAATTTAATGAAAAAAAGTTAAGTTGATTTAATTTATTTAATCAAAGAAAAAAACCTAAATCTAAATTGCTTTTTAATTAATTAAAAAAGGTTAATTATATTAAAAAGGAAATTGGAATAATAAAAAAAAGAAGTGATGGGCCTGAATGAATAATTTTGGGGGTGTGAGAAACATGAATCACAAGGCCCATTAACACCACCACAGTATTTGTGTGAGATCCGATATGTTACTCTCTAAGGGTTTCATAGTACATCTGCGAATCTGGGGCGCTGGATCTAATCTATTGAGATCTCATGGTTGTGACGTGACAGTGCATGGTGTGCACGTGGAAGATGTCTGCGTTGGATCTGTGAACAAGGAAACATAAAAAATAAAATGTCAAAATACCAGTGGCAGGGATCGAACCCGTGCCCTGGTACACTAACGCCTTTGTAATACACGCTTCTACCGCTGGGGCAGCCTTAAATCTGCTAACCTAAATCAAATAATAAAAATATATATGAAGCATGATTTTAATGGTCGGAGAGGCGCCGGAGCCCTAGCTCTGGTCGTCTTCTCCGACAACCTGTAAGATTCAAAACTTATGAATTCAACATGTTAGTGATCAAAAATATCCTAGTACCCCTAATTTGACCCTCCTGAATACGAATTTGTACTTAGTTTTGGCTATAGGTCCTTGCATCATGAGTTTCGAACCAAATGAAACCAATCGGAGCAACTATGGCATCTCATGATTTTGGCTGCATGGGATCATAATATTGATCCAAACCTGTTCAATCATGTCTCAGAAACTCGTTAGTAGCATCAAATCTATTTAAAACAAGACAAAATTAAATGTACAAATTTTCAAAAAATGTAAATTGGTCATGCCACACTATGCACTTTCACATGTTTAGGATCAAGGTAACAGATTCAAACCTACCCTTTAGTGTTCCTGGGAGTAATTGGAGTGAAGATTTCGCAATGAGAAGGCTTGTAATAAGAGTTTTGAAACTCAAGGGTTTTTTGAGAAAGTTTGAATGATTTTTGAAATTCTTGAGGCAACGAAACATGGTCATTGCATCTGGTCTTGTTGTGATTTTATAGAGGAAGGGAAAGATCAATAAATATGGAAAGAGTTTCATGTTATCATGACCAATATTAGATAAGAATAAAACATATTTACAAACTTCCATTTTTAGATATCCTTGCCATATGAGCTCACACGGTTTTGTATGGCTGTCATGAGTTATCTTGGGCCTGAACTGATCCAAAAAAGCAAGCCTACATGCCTTGGTCAATTGATTTTACATTTTATTTGATTTTATTTGTATTTAAATGAATAAAAATTAAAATAAAATAAATAAACATCATAAAATATATGGGAATTGATTTAGAGATCCTCTAACACATTTGAAGATGTTTGAACATCAAAAGTTAGGCCCAATAGCTAAAAATCATAAGTTTTCTTAATTTGGAATTCATGCATTCTACCAAACTTTCCCAACTTGAAATGGTCATAACTATCTCAATTTTTATCTTTTTAAGGTTATCTATGACTTTTTGTAAATCTAGAGATATCCTCGTCAACTTCTATTTTGATCATGTTTGAATTTGGAGATTTTATCTTGATTTAAGTTGCCTTAACAAAAAGTGTCTTTTGTTGACTTTTAAAATGACCTATAATGTATGGGCTCATATCTCTCAAATGAAGCACTTTTTGGACTTGAGCATACAAATAAAAAGTTTTAGAGAATTGAATTTACCTCAAAATGGGCTTTGGTTGTGGAAAATTTGATGAAGCATGTGAAAGTTATGCTTGGTCAAAGTTCAGTTGACTTCTCCTAAGGAAACCCTAATTTGGCAACTTTTGAATTTTGATGATTTGAGGGCTTTCCTTGAGGAATCATGATCAACCCTTGATCAAATGATGAATATCACTTCAAAATTTTTATGTTAATCAAAAATCTTGAAGTTTGACTGTATGTTGACCATAGTTGACTTTTTATCCAATACAGTGGATTTTCAATCATCTGAGCTATTGACGGAGCAATCTTGTGATGAAAGGATTGAAACTTGAAATGAACATTATTGAAGACCTATGGAGAACCATGGAAACCACTTGAGCCTTTTGAAACCCACACTTACTTGAAAAACACAAAACCCTAGTTGTGGACCCATTGCTTAGGAGGAGAATTTGTCTGATCAATTCTTGAGCTACCTTGAGGACTTTTTGAAAATGTCTTGAAGAAAAATGGGAGGGAAAATTTTGGGGTACAACAGAAATGATCAAACAATTTAGAGATATGAACTTAGTATGTGAAGAGACTCCCGATAGTATGAAGTTAGGAATGTTGAAACTAACTAGTTGTATAATAGAAGAAATCCGAGAAGATCAGAAATATGATTTGAAGTTGGTTGACCAGCTGACCTTGATTAACCAAGGTAATGGAGGCGATTTAAAAGTTAATGATAATGTTGTGATGCAGTTCGGAAATAGAGTGTGTGTTACAGATATTTCAGAACTTAAGAGAAGTATTATTGAGGAAATACATCGAAGCGAGTTAAGTATTCATCCTGGTGCCACGAAGATGTATTGAGACTTGAAGAAGTTATTTTGGTGGCCTGGTATGAAGAAGGAAATCACTAAGTTTGTTTATGCTTATTTGACCTATCAGAATTCGAAGATTTAACATCAGAAGCTTATGGGTCTTATGCCACCTTTGAGTATTCCATAGTGGAAATGGGACAATGTCTCTATGGATTTTGTATCGGGTTTACTGAAGACTGCTAAGGGAAACGACTCAATTTGGGTGATAGTGGTAGGTTGACTAAGTCGGATCATTTCTCACCAATGAAGATTAATCATCCTATGAAGAAGCTAGCAGAGATGTATATTGATGAGATTGTGAAATTGCATGGAATACCTTCGAGTATTGTGTCAGATAGATATCTGAGGTTTACGTCGAAATTCTGGGAAGGTTTGAAGAATGCTTTTGGTACTAAGTTGAACTTGAGCTTTGCATATCATCCGTATATGGACGGTCAGACAGAGAGAACTATTCAGTCTTTGGTGGATTTGCTGAGGGCTTGTATGCTAGAATAAGGAGGATCTTGGGATAGTCACTTGTCGTTGATTGAGTTTACATACAATAATAGTTTTCATGCGAGTATTGGTATGGCACCGTATGAAGCATTGTATGGGAAGAGGTGTAAGACTCCTTTGTGTTGGTATCAGTCAGGCGAGATAGCTATGCTTGGACCTGAGATCATACAAAAGATGACTGAAAAGATTAAGATGATTCAAGAGAGGATGAAAGCTTCTCAGCTTCGTCAGAAGAGTTGTCATGGCAAGAGGAGGAAGGCAATCGAATTCCAAATGGATGATCATGTGTTTTTAAGAGTTACTCATGTGACTGGTGTTGGTAGAGCGTTGAAATCGAGGAAGCTTATGTCACGTTTTGTTGGTCCATATCATATTTCAGAGAAGATGTGTGAGGTGACCTATCGGATCACTTTACCCCTATTGCTTACAAATCTTCATGACGTGTTTCATGTGTCTTAGTTGAGGAAGTACATTTTGGATCCTTCGCATGTGATTTAAATGGATGATGTACAGGTGAGAGATAACCTGATTTTTGAAGCATCACCCGTGCGGATAGAAGGACGAGAAGTGAAGCAATTGTAGGGTAAAGACATCGACTTAGTGAAGTTATTGTTGGGTGGACCAACCGGTGAAAGTTGGACTTGGGAACAGGACTATCAGATGAGAGAGTCTTATTCAATTTTGTTTCCATCAGGTATTCTTCGAGGGCAAAAATTCTTTTAAGTGGGGGATAGTTGTAAAACCCCAAAATAATTAGATTACTTATTTAATTATTTAATTAATTTATGTTGAGTATTTGTGACTTGATTGTGATGTATGGATGATCATGATGCGTGATATGATGTTTTTGTGGTATATGATGGGATGGTAGGAATTAAGAAGGTATAGAGTATTTTAGAATAACTTAGATAATTAGAATAATTAGTTGGAATTATTTTAATTAGTTAAATAGAACAACATTGGTGTTAGATATGACAAGGGCATAATGGTAAATTGGAAGAAGTTAAGTGAGGGCAAAGGTTAAAGGACCATATTAGGGGTCCAAGGAGTAAGATTGACAAATAGAGAATATTGAGGTTTGAGCGATTCACTATGTACAATCGCTTTAGGAAGAGAAGCTGATGAAGAGGATAGGGCACAGAGAAAGAGGAAGAGAACCTGTTAGAACGCGAACAAGAAGTATCAATTTCTAGGAGAAATCTAAGGTAAGGGGGTTTATAGTTGTTATTATAATTGATTTAAGGTTTAGATAATTGTAGGTTGTGTTGGGGTTTTGGGATGATGATGTTAATGTGATGTTTTGATGAAAATTGGTGAAATTATGATGTTTTCTTGCTAAGAGTTGATGCATATGATGTATGATAATTTATGTTGTTGTCATATGATGAAACTAAGTGAATCTATGGTGAATTGAGACATGTATTATGGAGAAATCGTGTAAAATTAGGATTGTGCAATGCAGAAATTGCAACAGGGAGTCTTGTTCGCGTTGCGTCGCCGGGTGATGGATGTGTGTTTCCAGGCGAGTAAACTTCTCCCAAGCAGCTCCAGGAGAGCAAGGGGCGAAGGAGTGGTGTGAAAAACACATCCCATGGATTTTTATATGGGGAAGGGTACGCCACTTGAGCATCATCGGGCGATGCAGAAGCGAGAGGTGGCCGTCAGGCGAGCAAGATGCATCGTCGGACGATGGACACCAGAGAAATTGGAGCCCCTGGAGTTTTGTATGAGGATGGTGTCATCTGTAACACCCTGATTTCCCCTATCTCATAATTACATAAATTAGAGTAAATTAAAACTTTTTATCACAATAAAATAGGATGTCACATAATTCATCATCCAGCAATTTACTCAATATTTAATAATTTGACACATAACACACATTTCAGATGAACCGACAACATCATCATCATAGTTATCAATATCTCGACTTCATTAACGCAACAGAAAAGAACTCATAATTTAATTCCAACATCACTGATTCGTCATATGACCAACAATTCTAAATTAAAAGAGAGTTTACAAAGCTCCGAAAAATTCTTCAAAGAAAACATCAATTAAATAAAACAAGCGTTCATCCCCGGTGTTACGTATCAGAGTAGGACCCTACTCAATCTACACAATACGAGGCATAACTCCATACCTCAAGCGGTCTAATCTTTGCCACCTACGTGTTACCCACGTAGAGGCAGCATTGAAACATAAGGGGTGAGATATCATAACAATATAACGAATGTATGATAATGAATAGATAAATCATGGCATACATAATCATAATCTCATACTTCATGCATCAACACCAAATACACAACATCATTTCAACAATCGCACGCAACAAACAACATATCACATCTCTTCAACAACAATGTCATAATGCAATGAGATCAACTTCCCTAAATATATGCATGTGGTACCATAACTACATCTTTTTACCATTTAGGCTACACCTTCATTTTCCATTAAGGCTACACCGTGACTTTCCGTTAAGGCTATATCATCACTTGCCATTAAGGCTACATCATCACTTATGTATATGCATGCAACACTAACATGTTATGACAACAAATGCAATGACACAATACACATTAACAAACCAAACCAATACAACTCGTTGATCACACAACATTGTTCATACATCATTGCAACGTCACTACATCATGAAATCTCTTCATATTCATCGTCATATTCGCAACTTCACAATCACAACACAATATCAAAACGAAACAAAATCCATAAATTCATCTCATACTGTTTTCAAATTATTTTTATTGAGTCGAAAATATTTTTAGTTTTTCATAGGTTCGAACGGCGCGTCAAACGGACCCGAGTAAAAAGTTATGGGTTTTTAAAGTTTTTCAGAAAATTGGCTATTATGTCTCAGTGGTAACCGGTTACCCTCTAGTGGTAATCAGTTACTGCTAAAACACTAACTCGGTTTTTTCAAAAATTGTCTGCGGTAATCGGTTGCCCTCTAGTGGTAACGGTTACTACTTTTTCCAAAAAACATCCATTCTGCCATGCACACAGTGCCCAGTTACCCCTTAGTGGTAACTGGTTACCCCTTCACAAATTTTTCTTCCCATACCCAAATTTTACACACGGTAACCGGTTACCCCCAGGTGGTAACCGGTTGCCCTGCGAATTTTTCCAAAAATTCTACAACTTGCAGACTGTGATTTTAACATTTGCAAAACCCCAAAATATCAGCTTTTCACATGAAATAGCAGCAATTTATCTTACCAAACACGCATAATTCAAAACCACTAATTTGGGATCATTTTATATCATCAAGATCAAGGTTTATCACACCAAATCACTATCATCAATCATCACACATACACATCACATACATATAACATACACATCACAATTCATACAAAGCAGATTATATAATTACATAATCTAACCCAACCATAATCCATCATCATGCAATCCCTTATAGTGTTAGAAACCCACCCTTACCTTAAGTTTTAAATTCTCTTCCCTTCTCCAATGGAGTCTTCCCTTCAGCCCTAGGTTCTTCCTCTTCTCTTCTGCTTCTCACTTCTACGACCAATTGGAAATAATGACCTTTATTCCTCGTGTTCTCACTTCTTATTTTCTAATAACTCAAATTAGACCACTAAACCAATATTCCCACCCTGCCTTTCTTATTTTTTATTATTTAATTAATCACTAATATTATAAATAACTATCTATCTATAATAATAGTAATAATAATAATTAAAACCAACATCACTCGTATTCTCTATTCACCCCATGTTCTCTACGCTATTAGTCAAACACCCCCAACGATTCAACCTCTAATTTCCCAAATAGCATCTCATCTCATTTTAAACATAACATCACCATAAACACGTCATCTCATCTAACTATTTTTAAATAAAAATAACCTTAATTAAATCGGGGTGTTACAACTCTCTCCCACTTAAAGATTTTCGTCCTCAAAAATTACCTTAAGTGAACAACTCTGGGTAGTCTTCCCGTATATTGCTTTCTAATTCCCACGTCGCATTTTCTCCGGAAGCTCCTCCCCAAACCACTTTCACAAGGGAGACCTCTTTTCTCCTCAACCTCTTCATTTCACGATCTTTGATTCTCACCGGTACGATCTCAACAGTAAGGTCATCACGTACTTGTACATCATCTATCAGAATCACATGTGATGGATCTAGAACATATTTCCGAAGTTGTAACACATAGAACACATCATGCGGATTTGATAAATTAGGTGGTAGTGCGACTCTATACGTAACACTCCCCACCTTCTCTTAAATCTGATATAGACCAATAAACCGAGGAGTCAACTTTCTTGACTTCAAGGAACGTCCTACACCGGTTACAGGAGATAATCTCAATAATACATTATCTCCCTCTTGAAACTCAAGATCTTTTCTCCTCTTACCATGGTAACTCTTATGCATGCTCTGCAAGGATCTCATATTCTCTTGGATCATCTTCACCTTTTCTGTAGTTTGTCGTACAAGTTAGGGTCCTAGCATTACACTTTCACCCGATTCATGCCAACACAGTGGTGTTCTACATCTTCGACCATACAACGCCTCGAAAGGTGCCATACCAATACTAGAATGGAAACTATTGTTGTAAGTGAACTTAATCAAAGGAAGACAACTATCCTGTGTACCTCCTTGCTCAAGAACACAAGCTCTTAACAAATCCTCTAGCGACTGAATAGTCCTCTCTGTCTGACCATTTGTATATGGATGATAAGCAGAAATAAATTTCAGCTTCAAACCCAACGCATCCAGCAAAATATTCCAAAAATCAGAAGTAAATCTCAAATATCTATCTGACACCACACTAGACGGAACTCCGTGCAGCTTCACAATTACACGAAGATAAATATATATCAACTTCGGTACAAGAAAATTGATACTGATTGGAATGAAATGACCTGATTTTGTTATTCTATCAATAATTACCCAAATTGAATTATTCCCTCTAGGAGTACTTGGCAGCCCCGTCACAAATTCCATAGATATACTATCCCACTTCAACTCTGGAATGTCTAAAGGTTTCAATAGTTCTGTAGGTTTCTGATGTTCGAATTTCGACTTCTGACAAGTCAAACATGCATACACAAATTGCGCCACGTCTCGTTTCAAACAGTACCACCAAAATAACTTATTCAACTCGTGATACATCTTAGTAGCTTCCGGATGGATACTCAAACTGCTTCTATGGCTCTCTTCCAGAATCATCTTTCTTATTTCAACATCATCAGGAATACAAATCATGTTTCAGAATCTCAACACACCTTGGGCATCTACTTTAAAGTAATTTTCTTCAGATTTGTTACTCTCGACCATTAAGTCTACCAACTTAACATATAACTTTTGAGCTTCTTTAACATTATCTAAGAAGTCATTGTTAATCTTCAATATCCCCAACATCATACTCTACGGTGTCCCTTCATAGACCAAACTCATATCTCTGAATTGTTCGATCAACTCTAGTTCTCTAACCATCATAGCAGACATATGCAAAGTCTTTCGACTCGAAGAGTCAGCCACAACATTAGCTTTACCTGGATGATAATTCAAGCCAAAGTTGTAGTCCTTCAATAATTCCAAACATATACTTTGTCTCATGTTCAGGTCCTTCTGATGAAATACGTACTTCAAGCTTTTATGATCACTAAACACTTTAAACAAGGAACCATAGAGATAGTGTCTCCAAATCTTCAGCACAAACACTATTGCCGCTAATTCTAGATCATGAGTAGGATAATTTATTTCATGACTCCTCAATTGTCTTGATGCATAAGCGACTACTTTATTATTCTGCATGAGCACACCACCTAAACCCAATTTAGAAGCATCATAATACACCACAAACGGTTCCCCATGATTATGTAATATCAAGATCGGAGTCATCGTTAATCTCATCTTTAACTCAACAAAACTCTCTTCACATTAGAAAAACCTTCAATAAATCTCCTATAATAACCAGCCAAACCCAAAAAACTTCTAATCTCCATAATTGATTTTGGAGCTTCCCACTACAACACTGCATCTACCTTGGACGAGTCTACAGCAATACCATCACCTGAAATAACATGACCAAGAAAATCGACTTCTATCAACCATAACTCACATTTTGACAACTTCGCGTATAACTTTTCTCTTTCAACACTTACCGTATAATCTGCAAATGATCGAAATGCTCTTCTTCAGATTTGAATTAAATCAAGATGTCATCGATAAATACCACAATAAATCGATCCAGATAAGTGTTAAAGATATGGTTCATATATTCCATAAACACCCTCGGCGCATTGGTAACACCAAAAGGCATCACTGAATACTCGTAATGTCCATACCAAGTTCTGAAAGTTGTCTTCTGAATATCCTCATCCTTTACCCGAAATTGGTGATAACTCGATCTCAAGTCAATCTTGCTAAACACATGCGCATCCGCAAATTGATCCATAAGGTTATCTATCCTTAGAAGTGTATACCTGTTTTTGATTGTCACTTTATTCAACTGTCGTTAATCGACACACAGTCTCATACGCCCATCTTTCTTATTCACAAGCAACGTCGGAGATCCCCAAGGTGACACACTTTCCTTCACAAACTTCTTTTCAAGCAATTCTTCTAATTTCTTCTTCAATTCTGATAGTTCAGATGCTGACATCTTGTATGGTGCCATAGAATTAGGCTTGGTACTAAGTACAAGATAAATCAAAAATTCCACTTCTCTTTCGGGTGGCACGTTTGGAATATCATCAGGAAAAACTTTAGGAAAGTCTCACACAAGTTGCAACTTATTAATTGCAGCCCGATTCTCCGTAGACAATGACGCCATTAAAGAAAACAATTGAGCTTCATCATGTATTAACTCCTTCAATTGTCTAGCAGATAAGAAACCATCTTCCTCTTCCTCTTTAGGATTAAAAAAATGCACCTATTTGTTATAACAGTTAATATGAACAGAGTTATATTCCAACCAGTTCGTACCCAAAATTACATCCAGGCCACTCAACGGTAAACAAATTAGATATACAACAAAATCTATGTCATAGATTGACAAAGGACACTTCAAGCATGCAATAGAAGTAGTCACTGATTCCTTAGCTAGAGTATCGACGGCCATTTCTCCATCCATAAAAGATAAAACAAGGCCTAACTTTTTCACACCATCAGCAGCAATAAAATAATATGTAGCACCAATATCAATAATAGTAAATAAAGGAGTACTACTAATGAAACATATACCTCTGATCAAACGATCTCTACTTGATGTCTGAGTTTCAATCCAAAGCGAATACTTTTCCTCCGGCTTGAGTCTTCTTCAGTTTCGGACACTGGGCACTGATGTGTTCTTCTTCGCCACAGTTGAAACATATCGTTGCCTTGTGCTTACGTTCAGTTACCTCGTGACCATTCTTACCATAACAGAAGCACCTCTTGGCTTCACTTATGCATTCACCGATTCTATGCTTGATCCTTCCATATTTGTAGCATCTAAGGCTAGTAGGGGCATCTCCCCCACTTGGCCTTATTCCCTCAACTGCTCTCTATTTTCCCTTTCCAGATGGAGCATTGTAAGGCTTCCCTCCATTTTGTTGTTACTTATTTCTCTTCTCATTAACCATCTTGTAGTGAGCCTTACTATCCTCTTCATAAATTCTGCAACTACTCACCAAATCAGAGAACTTACAGATTTTTCTGGTACCCAATGGCCTTCTTGATCTCAGAACGCAAGTGTGATACGGTGGCAGAACCGACTGTTAATACTGTTTTGCGTTTTGTATTCGCAAATGTTGTGGTAAGCAAGAGTCGCCACCGACTTTTATTTTATCCAAAAAAGGAAAATGAAAAAGAACATAAAAAACCTTTTTCGAGATGTTTCTGAGTAAGGGGGGTAGATTATAGAAAGGGAAGGTGTTAGCACCCTTTCTATCCATGTTTTTCAATGGGCTCTTAGGTACTTTGCTCATTTTTAAAATTGCTTGTGTGTGCTTGTTTTGAAAAATTTTACTTCGTGATAACCCTTGTATCGGTCCTCAAGAGTGTGACGAAGTTGTTTTGAAAAGTGTTTGTATGAAAAAATTTGTTTGAGCAAGTACCTAGGAACTAATCTACCTACTCGAAAAAAGTCTGTTCGTTTTCCTTTAGACAACACTATCCTATTATTAAGGAATAGGTAGCACCGTCGTTGGAATTTTAAGGGACGTTCGAAGGGACAAGTACGATCACAAAAGCAATGTTAGGAAATTTTAGTAATCATTCTAAAGCCTTAAAGATCTTTTTCTGAGGCAACATCTGAATGGTTCATTTTAGATATTTTGGGACTAGAGGACGACAACTAACATTCCCTATACTTCATGACCGTTTACCGAAGGCAACCGGAGTGGAGTAAATCCTAGGAGTGAGCATGTGCAAGTGTATTTTCTTAGTTAATTATCTTTGCACAATTAGGGTTTTCTAATGTTTTAATTTCAATTTGTCTTTCCATACAATCCTATACATATATCTAGGCAGTTTTTAGTTTGCGGAAATTAAAATGCGAGAAATTAAAGTCCTAACTATTACAAGGCTTTCGCAGATACATAATTATTTTAACTGTAAATAAAGATGCGGAAATTTAAAACCCTAATTACTATTACAAACTCGGAGCAGTTACAATAATAAAAAAAAGGAAAATTAAAAGCGAGCGCGGCGAATTAAATGCAAGAAATAATTGGAAAACCTAAAAATCTAATTGAAAAAATATTTAGGTTATCTTTTTGAGAAAAAAATTAGGTTATGTGCAAATTTAACCCTAATTCTAATTATTTTAAATTATGAAAAAAAGAATTAAATTGCCTTAATTTAATTAAACTAATTAATTAATAAAAATAATTTTTGTAAGAAAAAATGATTTTTGATGTTTTTATGATTTTTTTATTAAATAAAAAAACATGATTTTTGGTGTTATTTAAAAAAAGAAAATAATTAATAAATAATAAAAAAGGATTGAAATAAAAAAGAATAGAATTGGGTCTGCATAAGCAATCCAGGGGGAGTGCTTCTGAATTCTTGTTAGGCCCATGAATGCTGAGCCCATTCCTGCGCCTAATTCTGTGCAGCCACGTTTGGAGGATGCACCATGGTCTTTTCTCGGTTTGATCGTTGGATCTGTGTTGGTAATAATCCATGGCTGGATTAGTGGGGCGCGTGATGGACGCTAAGATATGAGGCACGTTGGATCTGTAGTTAAATGTTCAGAAAATAAGAAATGTTTGGACCTGGGATCGAACCCAGGTCCTTTGCTTCACATGTCCATACCCCTTGCCATTTGCGCTGCATTGTTTAATTGTTAGTATAATAAGAAAACAATATTATAATGACAAGCCACGTAATTTCCTTCAAAAACACGCGAATTTCAAATGGACCAGTGGTTGTTTGCCACGCCTTCACCTTCTTCCCAGAAGTGTCGTCTTAGGTACCAGACTTATACCTACGGACATCTTCCTTAGCTATAAACCTGCAAGCTTCAAAAATCCACAAAACGCATGATAAATTAATTCTAGATATACCAATCAACTCGTCTTAATCTCACGAGTATCATGGTATCCTTTTCTTGGCCTAATTTCACTTGCATAGAGAAGCCCCAAAACGGCTTCTTAAACCCTAGCCATGGCAATCAGCGAAACAGTTATAAATACTCAAAATTAATTGTACCAAAAAAATCCAAATGATGATACAAATACAATGATATGCTTAAAAGTGGTTAATCATACGTAAATTATAATATCAAAATCAAACTGGTATGTGCAAACCGTGGGTTTACCCGGAGCGATTCTGGGCTTGGGAAGGCTTGTAAACGATCGTGTTAGCTTCGGGAGATGTCCAGGAAGAGATTAGAAGCTTTGAATGGCTTTGAATCGTCCCCTAGGTTAGAAATCAGATCCACACTTTTGTCCAATTTTTCTGTTTTCTTCTTCAGCTCTCACGACTGCAACCCTTGTCCTTTTACATTGTTTGTGTTCAGTATATGTAGTGTGATGAATTAGGGCAACAAAAACAACTTGAATCTTTTACAATCATGGAAATTGAATGTGATTTATTTGCTATATGATATCTTTCCAAAACCATCCTAATCATGCTATTTTTGCCTCAATTTTCCTTGATTCGATTTGATCTGATTAGGCCAGCTTAATTAGATTTGGTTCTAACAAAAATCAGATCAAAAAGTCAATCTTTGATATTTTTTGTCATTTATTTGATTTAATGTGACTTTTAAATAATAAAAATCAAAATAAAATAAATAAATAAATAGAGCAAATAATATATGGATGCTTATTTGGGTCGTGGACCATGTCTTCAACAAGATGCAATCATGAAAAGCTAGGCCCATTTGACAAAAAATGGACTTTTGAGCACATTTGACTTTTGGCAATTTTCCAAAAATGGTCAACTTTGACAATGCATATATCTTCTAATTCTAACCCTAGAGAGGTGTTCTTGGACTTTTTAGAAATCTTAGGATGTCCCCTAAACAACCCTTATGGTTTCATCTCAATTGGGTCTTCCATGTTTATGTAAGAAGCTTTGACCCAAAAGGTGTTTTTGTTGACTTTTCAAGAGGACCTATAATGTAGAAATTCATATCTTTTTATGAGTGCATTTTTTGAACTTGAGGGCTGAAGATGAGTATTAGGAAATTGGAATATCTTCAAAATGAGCCTTGGATAAGAAATTTATGATAAAGTATGAGAAAGTTATGCTTGGTCAAAGTTTGGTTGACTTTTCCTAAGAAACCCTAATTTAGCAACTTTTGAATTTTGATGAATTAGGAGCATTCCTTGAGGAGTCATGATGAACCCTTGATCAAATGATGGATATCACTTAAAAACGTTGATGTTGACCAAAAATATTGAAGTTTGACTGTAGGTGGGTCACAGTTGACTTTTCACCTAATATAGTTGATTTTCAAGCATCTGAGCAGTTGACTGAGCAAACTTCTTGTGCAAGGCATGAAACTTGGCATGGATGATCTTTAGAACATATAAGGACCATGGAAAAGATTTGAGGCCTTTGGAGCTCACCCATCTTGATGAAAATGGAAACCCTAGTTGGAGGTTCCTTGCCTTAGGAGAGGGTTTGTCTGGTCAACTCTTGGATATACTTGAGCAAGTTGAGGATCTCCATGAACATATGTTGAGTAAAATGGGAGGGTAAATTTTGGGTTACAACAGTTTCCCTTGTTCAATCTTCTTAAACCTGAGGATAAAGATTGGTTGGTCTGCCTTTCGTGATCTGAAGGTGGAAGATGATTGAACACTAGAGTGCCCAGAAATTTGCACTCGCATAAAGTGCATGGTGATCGATTGATAATATAGGTAATGGGCTTACAGATGCCATTTGGAAGTCGACAGAGAATCTTCGGAGATGGGCTTGAAGATTCCATCCAAAAAAGATATCGATCGCATAAGAGATTCCTTTGTGAGAAACTCTGTACCTTTTGCTGAGGAGCACTTCACCGAGGAAAGTTGATTTGTGTCTTGGGAGATAGAGTATAGGAGCTTCGGTTGTTAATTACTCTACTGGGGAAATAATTCTTGATTGAGGAGGTGGGAGTGAATTTCATATCTGGTCAGGGTCCAGGCTGCACAGTGACTTACTAGGGAAAGGTGAACTCAACTGTAACTGGTCGGGTCCAGGTCTTACAGTGTTGCAAACTATTATCTGGAGATAAGAGAGAAGGAACCTGGATAGTAGGGTTGCTTCGAGGTGGAAGCCTGGATAGTAGGGCTATGAGAAGGAACCTAGATCGTAGGGTTACTTCGAAATGATAGCTTGGATAGTAGGGCTATGAGAAGGAACCTGGATAGTAGGGTTACTTCAGGATGAAAGCCTGGATAGTAGGGCTATGAGAAGGAACATGTATAGTAGGGTTACTTCGGATGAAATCTGGGATAGTAGGGATATGAGAAGGAACCTGGGTTGTAGGGTTACTTCGAAATGAGAGCTTGTATAGTAGGGCTATGAGAAGGAACCTGGATAGTAGGGTTACTTCGAAATGAAAGCCTGGATAGTATGGCTATAAGAAGGAACCTAGATAGTAGGGTTGCTTTGAAATGAGAGCTTGGATAGTAGGGCTTTGAGAAGGAACTTGGATAGTACGGTTACTTCGAAATGAGAGCTTGGATAGTAGGGCTATGAGAAGGAACCTGGATAGTATGGTTACTTGGAAATGAAAGCCAGGATAGTAGGGTTATGAGAAGGAACCTAGATGGTAGGGTTACTTCGAAATGAGAGCCTGGATAGTAGGGCTATGAGAAGGAACCTGGATGGTAGGGTTACTTCGAAATAAGAGCTTGGATAGTAGGGCTATAAGAAGGAACCTGGGTCGTAGGGTTACTTCGGAATGAGAGCCTGGATAGTAGGGCTATGAGAAGGAACCTGGGTCGTAGGGTTACTTCAGGATAAGAGCCTGGATAGTAGGGCTATAAGAAGGAACCTGGATGGTAGGGTTACTTCGAAATGAGAGACTGGGTAGTAGGGATATGAGAAGGAACTTGGATGGTAGGGTTACTTCGAAATGAGAGCCTGGGTAGTAGGGATATGAGAAGGAACCTGGATGGTAGGGTTACTTCGAAATGAGAGCCTGTATGGTAGGGCTTATGGGAAGGAACCTGGATAGTAGGGTTACCTCGAAGTGATAGTGTAGATTAGTTGACCCATTTGGTTTCGGGAACAGAGTTTCCATTAGTCATTTGTAGACGTGACCTATATAATCGTTGGATTTATTGAAGATAATTGTCTTTCCTAAAAAGATACCAGGGTTAATTATGCAATGCATGAAATGCTTTGTGAGATGATGTTCTCAAAATAAATGAGATCCTTCTGTATATGATATGTATGCGCATGTCATGATGTATGTACATGAAATGCTATTGGGGTATGTCCGTGTCTGGGAAAATAAATCCCTGACTGCTGCTGGATTATATAGCATTTCTGATTGTTATAGATAATTGTGGTTCTTCTACTTCCACCGGGGATGTTGAACGGAAATGACTATGCTGGAGATTTACTCTTTATTATTGATGAATATTCTGTCAGGAAGAGATTCTGTTTGAGAATAACTCTGCGGGGAACAACTTGGAAAGTGAATTTCCGTAGCTGAAGTAATGAGCTCTGTCGGGGATTGAGCTTATGTATCCAGAGAAATAAACTCTGCTTGGGAGATAAAACTTACTGACACGCTCGTGATTATGAAATTCGGCTGGGGGATATAGCTGTCAGGTTTCTGAATGACCCTGGCTGAGGAGATTACTTCCTGTTTCGGGAAAGCCGACATCAATGCTTTTGAATATTTTTACTCTGTGGGGAGTGAATGTACTGATGATTGTGCTCCAAAGTTGTCTCTGTCCTGGTACCTTCTGGACAGAGTAACTGTCAGGTTTGACACTTCTTGTTTTTTCCCTTGTTTCTGGAATTACGAGTAATTGTCTTTTGTTTCTTATGTAAATATTTATGAGCAGCAATCATGTTCAAATGCATATGTCAAGAATAAATCATTGGATGTTCTTGCAAAACAAAACAGAAAAAGAAAAAACTCAAAGTTTCTTGTGAAAATGATTTTGTATTGATTTTTGAAGTTGGCCTGCAATAGGCATTTTCGTATAAGGAGGTTGACGCTCTAGTAAGAGAATGCCGCCGTAAAAATAGAAGTTATACAATTTTGTGTAAAAGAAAACAGCTATGTGAAACAATCCCATTAAGTTCCAACTCTGCTATCGCCCTTATGTCTTCGATCGTCTCATCACTTTGCTACTTGGCTGAAAGTTGATTAGATTGATTAATACAGTCTGAGCTTGATAGTCGATACCGAAGGCTGGTCACAAGATGATCCAATGGGACATAGTGATACGCTTTACATCCATAACTTTTGCCTAGACTGCCCTTTCGGGTTTTTAGTCCACCGGGATACCCTTTTTTCCCAAGCCGCTCTTTAAGGTTTTCGGCTTGCCGGGTGTACAGATATTTCCATTTTCATCCCTTATTTTTGCCCGAACCCTTTTGGTTCGCCGGGAAGCCCTTATTTTTGCCCAGGCCAGTCAACCTAGCGGGTCTTTTAATCAGGTGTAGTATCTTTTCACTATGTTTGCATTGACAGAGTGAGGAAGGTCGTCACTGTCTATGGTGGTTAGAATCATAGCTCCACCCGAGAAAATGTTTTTAACCACAAATGGCCCTTCGTATGTGGGGGTCCATTTGCCCTTGGGATCACCTTGCGGCAGTATGATGCGCTTAATCACTAGATCCCCGACTTGATATTCTTGACGTGTGACTTTCTTGTTAAAAGCCTTGATCATTCGCTTTTGATACGTTTGACCATGATAGATAGTGGTAAGTCTCTTCTCGTCGATTAGATTTAGCTGATCAAGTCGAGTTTGGATCCAGTCGTCTTCGTTCAAACCCGCATCCTTTATAATCCTGAGAGAAGGTATCTGGACTTCGATGGGTAGGACTGCCTCCATGCCATATACTAGAGAGTAGGGTGTTTCCCCTGTCGACGTCCGTGTGGAGGTACGGTATCCATGAAGAGCAAATGATAACATCTCATGCTAGTCTTTGTATGTCACTGTCATCTTTTGTACAATTTTCTTGATGTTCTTGTTAGCCGCTTCAACAGCGCCATTCATCTTCGGCCGGTAGGGAAAAGAGTTATGATGTTGTATCTTGAACTATTTACAGAGCTCGATGATCATTGTGTTGTTGAGATTCGTACCATTGTCAGTAATAATTCTCTCTGGCACACCATACTGACATATTAGATTATGTCTGATAAACCGCGCCACAACATTCTTGGTCACAGTAGCAAAAGAGACCGCCTCAACCCACTTCGTGAAGTAATCAATGGCCACTAGAATAAAGCGATGTCCATTGGAAGAAGTGGGCCTAATTTCTCCAATCATGTTAATGACCCACATTGCAAAGGGCCACAGAGCTGTCAAGACGTTCAAGGGAACCGGAGGCACATGCACCTTATCAGTGTAGGTTTATCCCTTATGACAAGTTCGGGAGTGCTGATAACAATATGCTTCCATAGTGGACCAGTAATATCCTTCCCGTAGGATCTTCTTAGCCATGGTATGTCCACTGGAATGGGTTCCGAAGGTACCTTCATGTAGATTTGTCATAATCCTCTCTGCTTCGCTCTTGTCTACACACCGTAGTAAGGTAGATTCATGATTGCGCTTGTAGAGGATTCCATTACTGAGGAAGAATTTCGCAGCGAGCCTTCTCAGAAACTTCTTATCATTGACAGATGCCCCTTCGGGATACTCTTGAGTCTCGAGATACCTCTTGACTTCGTGAAACCAGGGTTTGTCTGCCACCTCTTTAGTATCAATCTCACAACAGTGTGTTGGTTCATCCAACCTCTCAATGGTGATTTGGGGAGCTTCGTTGTCCCACCTGACTTTGAACATAGAAGACATGGTAGCTAGCACATCCGCTAACTAATTCTCCTCTCGCGGGAAATGTTCAAAAGTTACCTCCTCAAAGTGTGGGAGCAATGTCATCATGTACTCTTTGTATTGGATGAAATTCGGATGCTTCATATCCCATTCGCCTTTTATCTGACTTATTACCAAGGTTGAATCCATGAAAACGTCAAAGAACTTGATCTTGAGGTCAATAGCGGCCTTGAGACCCATGATACAAGCTTCATACTCCGCCATGTTGTTAGTGCAAATGAAACATAGTCAGGCAGTGAAAGGAGTATGACAGCCCTCAGGAGATATGATTACAGCGTCGATGCTATTTCCCAGTGCGTTTGAAGCTCCATCAAAAACCATAGTCCATCGGGATCCCTCTTCGGGTCCTTCATCCGGTCCAGGTTCTTCGTAGTCAGTCACCAGCATAATATTCTCATCCGAGAACTCAAAATTCATGGACTGGTAGTCATCCACGGCATGATGAGCCAAATGATCAGCCAATACACTCCCCTTGATTGCTTTCTGGGTTGTATATTGTATATCGTACTCAGTTAAGATCATCTGCCATCTTGCTATTCTTCCGGAGAGAGCGGGTTTCTCGAAGATGTATTTGATTGGATCCCATGCCAAAGTGCAGCAAGTTTTCTTAAGCAGTGAGTACTGTCTTAGCATATACTGTCTTAGTCGGCGAGAAGCCCATGCCAAAGTGCAGCAAGTTTTCTCAAGCAGTGAGTATCGTGTCTCACAGTCGGTAAACTTTTTGCTAAGGTAGTATATTGCATGCTCTTTTCGACCAGACTCGTCATGTTGCCCCAACACACACCCCGTTGAATTGTCTAGCATTGTTAAGTACAATATCAAAGGTATTCCTTCAACTGGAGGCATCAGAATTGGTGGTTCCTGAAGGTATTCCTTGATTCTTTCAAAAGATGTCTGGCATTCGTCATTCCACTTTACCACTTGATCTTTCTTCAGAAGCTTGAAGATGGGCTTACAAGTAGTAGTTAGATGTGAGATGAACCTGGCGATATAATTCAAGTGTCCCAAGAAACCTCTAACTTCCTTCTCTGTACGGGGAGCTGGCATTTCTTGTATGGAGTTTACCTTCGCAGGGTCTACTTGGATGCCTTTGTTGCTGACAACGAAACCCAGGAGCTTACCAGACCTTACACCAAAGGTGCACTTGTTCGGATTCAACCTTAGCTTGTATGCTTTTAACCTGTCAAACAACTTTTGCAAATGATCAAGGTGCTCTTCCTCGATTTGAGACCTGACTATCATGTCATCAACATAAACCTCGATCTCATGGTGGATCATATCATGGAACAAAGCGACCATGGCGCGCTGATAGGTTGCCCCAGAATTCTTCAACCCAAAAGGTATCACCTTGTAACAGAAGGTTGCCCACTGTGTGACGAAGGTTGTCTTCTCCATGTCTTCAGGAGCCATCTTGATCTGGTTATAGCCAGAGAAACCATCCATGTAGGAGAAGATTTTATGATGTACGGTGTTGTCAACCAGAACGTCAATGTGAGGAAGTGGGAAGTCATCCTTGGGGCTTGCCCTATTTAGATCTCTGTAATCCACACACATTTGTACCTTACCATCATTCTTAGGTACCGGAACAACGTTAGCAACCCACTGTGGGTAGGAGGTGATAGATAAGAACCCTGCATCGAACTGCTTCATGACGTCTGCCTTGATCTTCTCTAACATTTCAGGGCGCATACGGCGGACCTTCTGCTTAACCGGAGGACAGTCTTCCTTAGTCGGCAGACGATGTACCACAATATCAGTGTCTAAACCTGGAATGTCTTCATATGACCAGGAAAAGATCTCAATGTAGTCGTGCAACATTTGTATCAACTGTTGTTTGATCTTAACTTCCAGATTTGCGCCGATCTTGACTTCTTTTTTGTCTATCTCTGTGCCCAGGTTTATCGTATCAACCGGCTCTTCATGAGGCTGTATATCCCTTTCTTCCTGCTGTAATAGTCTAGCAAGTTCTCTAGGCACCTCACAATCATCCTCACCTTCGTCTTCGGCTTGGTTGATCGGATTTTCGAAGTCATAACTGGTAGTAGCAGAGTTGTTATCAATGGGATCCAGAGTGGATATGGATCTGCAGTTTGATATGTGAGTGTGTGTAAGAGTATAGCTGTTTTGATAAAGTGAAAATAGAAAAGAAAAACAGAGAGCGCAAAATTTGTATGGAAGGAACGTCCAATGTTTTATTGATGATATATGAAATGACAAATAATAGCCCTCACAAACAAAGCCAATGTGCCTCGGGCAAGGCACAAGGCTGTAGAGTTTAAATTGTTTATTACAAATCTCAAAACAAGTAAGACAATTACTGCGGAATCAAAGAAACTGGTATAAATTCCCTAGCCATCCAGTTACTCGGTCCACCATTAGTAGTTGGGTAGATCCAGCTATCAATGTCAGAGTCTTCCTCACTGTCTTCAATGGCATTAATTCCCCGATTGCTGATGTGTAGGGGAGGTCCTCCAGCCCGAGCGCGTCGAACAGCCCTTTGAGCTCCTGAAGTAAAGCCTAAACCAAACTTGTCAGTCTTGTGAGTAAAATCAGTGATCTATCCCCAGTTGGTACACCCACTGCTCTGGCGTCTTTGAGAGAATCCATCTTTAGAGAAGGTTTGTTGCTGGTAGTAGTTTCAATCGATGCCAAGATCTGGGGAACCTCTTCAAAATTCTGGCAAGGAGTCTCTATTAATTCACCGTCCATCTCTACGTACCTGAAGGAGTTGAGGTGGCTCACCATATACTCCTCTTCTCCATGCACAGTGACAGTCTTCTTTTTCTTTTTCTCCTTCAAGATGGGGGCTTTCAGTTCCTCCTGCCCTTTCGCCGGATTTATGAACATATGTTAGAATTGGGCATTTTGTGCCTGAAGATCCTTGATGCTTTGTTCGGAAGACATTTCTGCTGAAATAAACAACGAAGAAGATGAGAAGCCTGTAATGGTACCTGTTTATGCGATGCTATGAATGGGATGCGTATGTGTGATACGGTGGCAGAACCGACTGTTTTGGAAAATGCTGGTTTGCGTTTTGTATTTGTGTTTGCAAAATGTCGCGGTAAGCAAGAGTCGCCACCGACTTTTATTTTATCCAACTAGAAAGGAAAAAAGCACAGAAAAATTCCTTTTTTGAGATTTTGAGTACGGGGGGTAGATTATAGAAAGGGAAGGTATTAGCACCTTTTCTATCCATGGTTTTCCATGGGCTCTTAGGTACTTGCTCATCTTTTGAAATTGCTTATGTGTATTTGTTTTGAACAGTTTTGTTTTACTTCATTTAAACCCTTGTATCAGTCCTCAAGAGTGTTACGAAGTTGTTTTTGAAAAAACTTTGTTTTGAAAAAAGTGTTTGGTGTGAAAAGTTTGATTTTGAGCAAGTACCTACTAGCATCTACCTACTCGAAAAAAGATTGTTTATGTTCTCGTTTCCTTTAGATAATGCTACCCTACTATTGAGAAATAGGAAGCACCGTCGTTGGAGTTGTAAGGGTCAATTCGAATAGGACGTACGATCACTAAAGCAATGTTAGGACTTTTTAGTAATAACCCTAATGTCTTAAGATCATATTCGAGGCAACATTTCTGAGGCAACCTTTCCGAGGCAACATTTCCGAATAGGACATTTGATCTTTGTTTAGACAAGAGGGAAACCACTAAGACACCCTATACTTAACAACCGTTTACCGAAGGCAACCGAAGTGAGAGTATACCCTAGGAGTTCGCATGTGCGAGTGATTTGATTTCAGTTATTATCTTTGCACATTAGGGTTTGCTAGCCCTTTTAAATTGTCATGCAATCTTGTCATACAATCCTATTAACATACATCTAACAGTTAATATTTGCAAGAATTAAAATGCGAGAAATAAAAACTATGTTATTAAAAGGCTTCGGGGAGGGGGATTAATTACATAGCCAAAAACCCGTAAAAACGATAAATAAAGATAATCTTAATTAAATTATTACATATTGTAAGCAGTTACATTAATATTGCAAAAATAATAAGCACGCACGATGAATTAAATGAGAAGGAATTAGGGTTTTGACTCCGTCTAAACCTAATTGAAACTTAAAGAGAAACATCATTTTTGTTGTTTTGATTGTTTTGAGAAAATAAGATTTTAATTGAATAAACAAAAACCTAATGACTAATTAATTTAAATTAAGAAAAATAATTAAATCAACATATTTTTGTGTTTTTGTTATTTATTGAGAAAAGAAATAAAAATTAAATCAAGCCAATCCTAATTTTCTAATTGATTTTAAATATATAAGAAAAAGTAGGATTAATCCTAAATTAAATTAAAACTAATATTAAATTAAATTTGGTAAAGTAATAAAAAACCTAAATCTTAAATTTGTGAATTTTGATTTTATCATTTTTTTGTTGGTAAAGAAAAAAGGTAATTTCGGTGTTGATAAAAAAAAGAAGAATAACTAAAGAAAGGTAAATTAGAGAAAAATAAGAAATAACCCAAGGGCCTGCTTTCAGCGGCTCTGATCAGAGGATGATGGTCCAGAGGATGGTGATCAGAGGATGACGGTCCAGAGGATGGTGATCAGAGGATGATGGTACTGGTCCTGCTCATGGCTGGTGGACCCAGCAGATCATGACCAGAGGGTGCTTGATCTGGTCCTGGTTGATGGGTCCAAAAGATGATCCTTAGAAAGTGCAGGCACTGGATCTAGTGAATACAAAGGGGAAAATACCAAAAGGTCATGCCTGGGATCAAATCCAAAATCATGAGCTTCTGACTTCCTTCTTCTGACCATCTGCGTTGGGTGTTAGTTTATCAATACAATAGAAACAAACAAATAGATCAGAACTATAGGCTTCTAGCCAGAATAAATGCGCCATCATTTAAACCGGCCAGTAAAGTTGTGACACGCTGTCGTCTTCTTCCCTGGATCTGTCGTTTAAAACTCTGAACCTTGACCTACAGACATGGCGCTGTGGCTATAACCCTGTGTATTTCAGAAACTACATACAAGCAATATAAATAAGATTCAAGACCATGGATCAACTAGGTTTGACCCGCTGATCACAATGGTCTCCTCCATTAGCGCCAATTATTCTTGTATGAAAAATCCCTAAAACGAACCATGAACCCTAGCCATGGCAACTTGCTGTATAGTTAATGAAAACGCAATTAAATATGACCATTAGCTTGCAAACATCATAAGGTTCAAGAATATATCAATGAATCATGCTAAATATGCCTGAATTATGATATACGAATTCAAAAAAAGAGAGGAACCACGTAACTCTTACAGTGTGTTTCAAGGCTTGGGGAAGCTTGCTAATGATTGAATCTTGATCCTTGGATGTCTAGCAAGTGATTGGGATGACTAGAATGCTTTGAATTGGTCTGAAACTTGGAAATTGATTCACAATTTTTGTTGAGTTTTTTCAAGTTTGCTTTTTGTCCTTTACGCCTCTGATCCCCCCTTTTTTTGATCTGCAATTGTTCTATATGTACCATAGAATGAATTAGGGTTGCAAACTTGTATCAAATCTTCTCCAATTATGATGATTGAATCATGATTTGATTATTGTACCAAATCTTTCTAAATCAAGCCAATTTCAATCTTTTTGTGTCCAAATGAGCTTTGCACGATTTGATTCCATCTCCAGCTGTATAATAGACCTAAACATGCACAAAATCTCAAGCTTTGATTAGTTTTTGATATTTCCATGATTTTATTTTGATTTTATTTGATTTAATTGAAATAAAATCAAAATAAATGACAAAAATAAAATAATGACAAGTGGGAAGGATCATGGGTTGTGGGTCATGTTACAAACTCAATGCAAGCATAAAAAGTTGGGCCCATTTGACAAAAAATTGCAATTTGGGATACATTTGACTTTAGACAATTTTGCAAAAAGGGTCAACTTTTCCAATACATAACTCCCTCAATTTTGACCCTAGACATGTGTTCTTGGCCTTTTTATAAAGCTTAATATGTTCTCTAAGCAACCCTTTTGGTCTCATCTCAATTGAGTCTTCCATGTTCATGTATGAAGCTTTGACAAAAAAGGTGTTTTTATTGACTTTCCAAAATGACCTATAATGTCCAAATTCATATCTTCTTGTGAGTGAATATTTTTAACTTGGGAGATGAAGAAGGATTGTAGGTAATTAAATCCTATTCAAAATGATCTTTGGATGGGTCATTTTTGATAAAGTATGAGAAAGTTATGCTTGGTCAAAGTTGGGTTGACTTTTCCTACAAAACCCTAATTTAGCAACTTTTGGGTTTTGATGAATTGTGAGCAATCCTTGAGGAATCATGATCAAACCTTGATAAAATGATGAATAATACTTCAAAATGAGGATGTTGACCAAAAATATTGAAGTTTGACTGTATGTGGGCCACAGTTGACTTTTGCCCTAGCATAGTCGATTTTCAGGCCTTTTAGCAATTGGCTGAGCAAACTTCCTCTGCAAGGCTTGAAACTTGACATGAATGATATTGAGAACATATTAGGACAATGGTGAGCCTTTGGGATCCTTTGGACTCAAACATCTTGATGCAAACTGAAACCTTAATTTGAGGTAGACTGCCTTAGGAGAGAGTTTGTCTGGTCAACCCTTGGACTTCCTTGAGCAATTTGAGGACCTCACTTGAAATGTATTGAGAAATATGGGAGGGAAAATTTTGGGGTACAACATTTGCCCCTGTTCAATCTTCTTAACTTGAGGATGTAGATTGGCTTGTCTGCCTTTCGTGATCTGAAGGTTGAAGATGATTGAACACTAGAGTGCCTAGAAATTTGCACTCGCATGAAATGGTATTTGTCTTGTGATGTCGGGAATGGGCTTATAGATTCCATTTGTATATTGATGATGAAAGATGGGCTTAAAGATTCCATCAGAGGAAGTGTCGATCGCATAAGAGATTCCTTTGCGAGAACCCGTACACTTGTTGTTGAGGAGTACTGCGTTGGGGAACGTTGTTCTTTGTCTTGAGAGCGATAGAGTTTTAGGAACTTCAGTTGTCCGTTACTCTACTAAGGAATCATCTCTTAGTCGAGGAGGTGAAAGTGAACTGCTATTTGGTTGTGCTCCAGGCTTCATAGTGATTTACTGAGGAAAATATGATCGACTGCTATCTGGTCGTGCTCCAGGCTTTACAGTGACTTACTGGGGAGATGAGATTAAACTTTCTATCTGGTCATTTTCTAGGCTTCGCAATTTCTCACTTCCTATCTGGTCGTGCTCCAGGCTTCGGAAGGAATTAAGTTGTTATTCGGTCGCATCCGGACTTCAACTTAAATTTAAGGCATACTAATATTCGGTCGACTCCGGGCTTCTTAGTAATTGGCCGGGTAAACTACTATTTGGTTGAATTCCAAGATTTGCAGTACCTCGTACTGTTATCTGGTCGTAGTCCCAGGCTTCAGTATCCTTTTCCGCTATCTGGTCGTGATCCATGCTTCACGGTGTCTTATACCATTATATGGTCGAGTCCAGGCTTCATGGTATCTTGTATTGCTATCTGGTCGATTTCCAGGCTTCACAATAACTTGCTGAGGGGTTAAGTTATTTTCCGGTTGATTTCCGGGCTTCATAGCTTGTATTAAGATATACCATTATCTGGTCGATTCCAGGCTTCGTAGTATTTTGGAGAGATCAAGATACTATCCGGTCGATTTCCGGGATTCATAACTTGGATTTAAGAGATACCACTATTTGGTTGATTCCAGGCTTCGTAGTATTTTGGAGAGATCAAGATACTATCCGGTCGATTTCTGGGCTTCATAACTTTAATTTAAGAGATACCACTATCTGGTCGATTTCAGGCTTCGTAGTATTTTGGTACTGTTATCCGGTCGTTCTCCGGGCTTTACAGTATGATGGAGAAATCAAGATATTATCCGGTCGGATCCGGGATTCATAGCTTGAACTGGAATATAAATCTTAGTATCAGTTTGACTGAACCAGAGAAAACTTGTGAGAATTTGATTGTATCTTACCCTGAAAGGTAAAGAGTTAGTTGTATGTAATGTTATGATGTATGAGATATATTGAGTAATGATGTTCTCAAAAATAAATGAGATTGTGTTGTATGATGCATATGCGTATGCCATGATGTATGGATGTGTAATGGCATTGTGATACTCTATAGCCGGGAAAATGAATCTTGGACTGCTGTTGGAGAGTACAAGGAGTTGAATTCTTCGTTCTTGCTAGGGATAATGACTGAAGATGATTAGCTGGAGACTTGCGTCTGTTCTGCTTGAGAACATTCCTCCGGGAGAGACTCTGTTTGCAAATAATCCTATGGGAGAATGACTCTATGGGGAAGAGAGATACTCTTTTGGATGATCTGCTGATTTGGAGAAATAACTCTGCTGGGGATGAATTATTGTTGCTGGTGATGATGAACTCTGTCGGGGATTGAACTTCTGCCTGTGGAAGAAATAAACTCCACTGATGGTGAACTTCTATTGTTGGTGATAGATAAATTATGCTTGGGGAGAATTTTTCCTACTCATCAGCGATTATGAACCTCGGCTGGGGAGATTTAACACCATTATCTTCGGATACTTCCTACTCTGCAGGGAGTGTACGTACCTTCAGTCATATTCTCAAACTGGGTCTATCCCCGTACCTGGTGGATAGAGCAACTGTAAAGTTTGGACATTTCTTGTTTGCCCCCGTTCCTGGAATTTCGAGTACTTGTCTTTTGTTTCGTATGTAAATATTTATGAGCAACAATTATTTTAAAATGCATATATCAAAAATGAATCATTGGACGTTCTTGCAAAACAAAACAGAAAAAGAAAACACAAGTTTGAAATTTCTTTGTGAAAATAAATTGTATTAATTTTTGAAGTTGGCCTGTAATAGGTGTTTTGTACAAGAGGTTGACGTCCTAGTAAGAGAACGCCGCTGAAGGATAGAATTTACATAATTTGTGAAAAGGAAAGAAAAACATCTATATGAAACAATCCCACTGGGTTCCAACTCTGTTATTGCCTTTATATCTTCGAGCGTCTCATCACTTTGCTACTTGGTCGAAGGTAGATCAGATTGATTGGCGTCGTTCGAGCTTGATAGTCGATACCGAAGTCTGGTTGCAAGATGATTCAATGAGACATAGTGTTACGCTTCAATCCCTAATTTTTGCCTGGACCGCCCTTTTGGGCTTTCAGTCCACCGGGATACCCTTTTTTGCCCAAGCCGCCTTTTCAGGTTTTCGACTTGCCGGGTGTACAGTTTTTTCCATTTTCATCCCTTACTTTTGCCCGAACCCTTTTAGTTCGTCGGGAAGCCCTTATTTTTTCCTAGGCCAGCCGACCTAGCGGGTCCTTAATTAGGCGTAGTATCTTTTCACTATGTCTGCATTGACGGGGTGAGGAAGGTCGTCACCATCCATGGTGGTTAGAATCATAGCTCCTCCTGAGAAAATGTTCTTAACCATAAATGGCCATTCGTATGTAGAGGTCCATTTTCCCCTGGGATCACCTTGCGGCAGTATGATGCGTTTGATCACTAGATCCCCGACTTGATATTTTTGACGTCTGACTTTCTTGTTAAAAGCCTTATTCATTCGCTTTTGGTACGTCCGACCATGACAAATAGTAGTAAGTCTCTTCTTGTCGATTAAGTTCAGTTGGTCAAGTCGGGTCTGGATCCAGTCATCTTTGGTCAAACCTGCATCCTTCATAATCCGGAGAGAGGGTATCTGGACTTCGATGGGTAGGAATGCTTCCATGCCATACACCAGAGAGTAGGGTGTTGCCCCTGTCGACGTTCGTGTTGAGGTGCGATACCCATGAAGAGTGAATGGTAACATCTCATGCCAATATTTGTATGTCACTGTCATCTTCTGCACAATCTTCTTGATGTTCTTATTAGCTGCTTCAACAGCCCCATTCATCTTCAGCCGGTAGGGAGAAGAGTTGTGATGTTGTATCTTAAACTGTGTGCAGAGCTCGGTGATTATTATATTGTTGAGATTTGTACCATTGTCCGTAATGATCCTCTCCGGTACACCATATCGATAGATTAGATTATGTTGGATAAACCGCAATATGACGTTCTTGGTTACTGTAGCGAAGGAAGTTACCTCAACCCACTTCGTGAAATAATCAATAGCTACCAAAATGAAATGATTCCCGTTATACGCAGTAGGTCTGATCTCGCCGATCATATTGATGCCCCACATTGCAAAAGGCCAAGGAGCTGTCAAAACATTCAGGGGAACCGAAGGTACATGCACCTTATCAGCATAGACTTGGCACTTATGATAGGTCCGAGAATGCTGATAACAATTGGCTTCCATAGTAGACCAATAATATCCTGCCCATAGGATTTTCTTTGCCATGGTATTTCCACTGGAATGAGTTCCGAAGGTACCTTCATGTAACTCTGTCATGATCCTTTCTGCCTCGCTCTTGTTCACACATCGCAATAAGGTCGAATCATAGTTACGCTTATAAAGGACACCATTACTGATGAAGAACTTCGCAGCGAATCTTCTCAGGAACTTCTTGTCATTAGCAGATGCACCCTCGGGGTACTCTTGAGCCTCAAGATACCTCTTTACCTTGTGGAACCAGGGTTTATCTGCTACCTCTTCAGTCTTGATGTCACAGCAATGTACGGGTTCATCCAACCTCTCAATGGTAATTTGGGGAGCTTCATTGTCCCACCTGATCTTGAACATAGAAGACATGGTAGCTAGCGCGTCCGCTAACTGGTTCTCCTCTCTCGGGAAGTGTTCAAAGGTTATCTCTTTAAAGTGTGGGAGCAATGTCAGTACATACTCTTTGTAAGGAATAAGATTTAGTTGCTTCGTATCCCACTCGCCTTTGATCTGAATGATCACTAGAGAGGAATCTCCGAATACACTTAAGAACTTAATCCTCAGGTCAATAGCAGCTCGAAGACCTAGGATACATGCTTCATACTCCGCCATATTGTTGGTGCAGTTAAAACATAATCGGGCGGTGAACGGAGTATGACAGCCCTCATGAGATATAATCACAGTGCCAATGCCATTACCCAACGCGTTTTATTCTCCATCAAAATACATAGACCATCGGGATCCCTTCTCGGGTCTTTCATCTGGTCCAGGTTTCTCACAGTCGGTCACCAACATGATGTTCTCATTCGGGAACTCGAAATTCATAGATTGGTAGTCATCCACGGCCTGATGTGCCAAATGATCCGCCAATACACTCCCCTTGATTATGTTTTGGGTTGTGTATTGGATGTCGTACTCGGTTAAGATCATCTTCCATCTTGCTATTCTTCTGGACAAGGCAGGCTTTTCGAAGATATACTTGATTGGATCCATCTTTGATATCAATAGGGTAGTGTGAGTCGGCATATACTGTCTCAGCCGGCGAGCAGCCCATGCCAAAGCGCAGCAAGTTTTCTCGAGCAGTGAGTATCGGGTCTCACAGTCAGTAAACTTTTTGCTAAGGTAGTAAACAGCATGCTCTTTTCGGCCAGACTCGTCATGCTTCCCCAGCACGCACCCTATTGAATTGTCCAGCACTGTCAAGTATAAGATCAAAGGTCTTCCTTCAACTGGAGGCATCAGCATCGGTGGCTCTTGGAGGTATTCCTTGATCCTTTCGAAAGCGGTCTGACATTCATCATTCCATTTTACCATTTGATCTTTTTTCATCAACTTTAAGATTGGTTTACAAGTAGCAGTCAGATGTGAAATGAATCGAGCGATGTAGTTTAGACGTCCCAAAAAGCCTCTGACTTCCTTTTCTATGCGGGGAGCCGGCATTTCCTGTATGGCTTTTACCTTGGCAGGGTCCACCTGAATTCCCTTATCACTGACGATAAAATCGAGTAGCTTACCAGACCTTACCCCGAAGGTGCACTTGTTCGGGTTTAACCTCAGCTTGTACATCTTCAACCTGTCAAACAGTTTCTAGAGATGGTCAAGGTGTTCTTCCTCAGTCTGGGACATTGCGATCATGTCATCAACACAAACCTCAATCTCATGGAGAATCATGTCGTGGAACAAAGCGACCATCGCACGCTGATAAGTTTCCCCAGCATTCTTCAACCCGAAAGGCATTACCTTGTAGCAGAAGGTGCCCCACTGTGTAATGGAGGTTGTCTTCTCCATGTCTTCGGGAGCCATCTTGATCTGATTGTAACCAGAAAAACAATCCATAAAGGAGAAGATCTTATGTTGCACGGTGTTGTCGACCAGAACATCGATGTGAGGAAGTGGGAAATCATCCTTGGGGCTCGCCCTGTTCAGATCTCTATAGTCCACACACATCCGTACCTTACCATCTTTCTTAGTCACCGGAACAACGTTGGCAACCCACTGCGGGTAAGAAGTAACAGCTAGAAATCTGGCGTCAAACTATTTCATGACCTCAGCTTTGATTTTCTCATACATCTCAGGGTGCATACGGCGAACCTTCTATTTTAACGGAGGACAGTCTTCTTTAGTCGGCAAGCAAGGAACCACAATATCAGTTTCCAAACCAGGCATATCTTCATAAGACCAAGCGAAGATCTCAACATAGTCGCGTAGCATCTATATCAACTATTTTTTGACACTAGGCTCCAGTTTTGCACCTATCTTGACCTCTTTCTTGTCTTCCTCTGTACCTAAATTCACTTACTCGACTGGCTCTTCATGAGGTTGTATGGCCCTCTCTTCCTGTAGTAACAGTCTAGCAAGTTCTCCGGGTACCTTACAATCATCCTCACCTTCGTCCTCGGCTTGGTTGATCGGATTTTTGAAGTCATAACTGGCAGTAGCAGAGTTGTTATCAATGGGATCCAGAGTGGATATGGATCTGCATTATGATACGTGAGTGTGTGTAAGAGAATAGCTATTTTGATAAGGTGAGAGACAGGAAGAGAAAAATAAGGAGCGCAAAATTTATAATGCAAGAAACGTCCAATGCTTTATTAATGATATATGAAAATGACAAATAATAAGCCCTCACAAGCAAAGCCAAGGTGCCTCGGGCAAGGCACCGGGCCGTAAAGTTTCAAACTATTTATTACAACTCTTAAAACAAAAGTCAATTACTGTGGAATAAAAGAAACAGGTATGAAGTCCTTCGTCGTCCAGTTGTTCAATCCACCATTGGTTGTAGGGTAGATCCAGCTGTCGATATCTGAATCTTCTTCCCCATCTTCAATTGCATTCACTCCCTGATTACTAATGTGCAGAGGAGGTCTTCCAATCCGCGCGTGCCTAACAGCCCTTTGAGCCCCTGTAGTAAAGCCCAAACCAAACTTGTCAGTTTTGTGTGTGAAATCAGGGAGCTGACCCCAATTTGCACACCCACCTTTTTCAATTACAGCCCTGGCATCCTTGAGAGAAGCCATCTTCATCGGAGGTTTGTCAGTAACAACTTCAGTTGACGCCAAAGTCTGGGGGACCTCTTCAAATTTCTGACAAGGGGTTTCGATGAATTCCCCATCCATCTCCATGTAGCGAAAGGAATTAAGATGACTCACCATGTACTCCTCTTCACCTTGTACCGTGACGATCTTCCCCTTCACTGGATATTTCAACATTTGGTGGAGCCTAGAAGTCACTGCCCCAGCCTTATGAATCCAAGGGTGAACCAGTAAGCAAGAATATGATGATAGGATATCCATCACGTAGAAAGTAGATGAAAAAGTCTGAGAGCCAACTTTAACAGGGATGTCCACCTCCCCGTGCACCATCCTTTTTGACCCGTCGAAAGCCCTGACCGCAATGTTTCTTGGCTTTAGAATCAAACCTTCACAGTCCAGTCGGTCTAATGCTTTCTTTGGCAAAACATTCAATGAGGACCCGGTATCCACTAGTACATGGGCCATAGTAGTCCCCCTGCACTCGACTGAGACGTGCAAAGCGTCATTGTGATTTCTTCCTTTAGCAGTCAGATTTGCATCTAAGAAACTCAACCCATTGTCGGCAGTCAAGCTAGCTATGCAGTCTTTGAATTGATCGGCTAAAGTTTCCTATGGCACATGCACAGCTTTAAGGAATGCAATTAGAGCCTTTGCATGGGCTTCGGAGCACAATAGCAAGTACAAAATGGAGATTTTTCACGGGGTCTGCCCCAGTTGCTCGACTACGTTGTAGTCGCTCTTCCTGATAATCTTCAGAATTTCCTCTATCTCCTGCTTAGAGGTTTCTACAACTTGATTTCTCTTCACAGATTCTTGGAGAACAATATCAGGAGCAGCTTGATTTCTTCCTTGAAGCCAAGCTGGATCAATGGGTGATCCTGTTTCTTTGCAGATCTCAAGATAGTGCAAGATGATACGAGGATGATCTCCTGAGTTGAACATAGGAAAGTCAGCAATAAGAATCCTTCTCCTCTTCACAACATCTGACACACACGGAGTGGGTTCCACCAGCAGCTTGTCAATAATTTTCTTTTTCAGCAAGTTCTTTCCAGTCATAGTCTTACCACAAATAGGTTCTAACTCCCCCAGAAGATTTGCTTCTTTTAGATGAGCAATCAGACCATTCTCAGTCAGAATGTCTGATATTAACCTCCCCATAGGAATCCAATTCCTCTTTGATTTGGGGTTCTTCATCCTTTCAGCTTCTCTGGTCTCTTTTACATGGTTCCAGATATGTTCAAATAGCAAGTGGGGCAAATCAATTTTTACATTGGTTCCAAGGCAAAACAGCAAATATTGTTGATCAGCATTGATGTAATCAGGAGAACTGGTGTCTTTCCTGTGGTGAATACATCCATGAATAATCCTTGCCCAAATCTTGTATTTGTCTTTCAAATCCCTGACTTTGGAGGAACCTTGACCGTTTTTGAAAATCTCTGAATATACCCTAGACATCTCCATTCTTCCACTGGGCATTCCTGTAACTCCAAGTCCTTTAAAACCCAACAACTTTCTGATTTGATTTTTCTGTAATGGATATTTCCTTGCCCATTACGAAGGAGAGAATAACCTTAGGGGTTGCAATAGCGTGAATCCAGAATTCCTTCACCATATGTGGAAAGACTGGACCAATGAGACGATCAAAGAAGCTTTCCCAACCTTGAAACTTCACAGCAGGGAACAAGTCAAAACCATTCTCTCTGAGATTCTCAAAGTCTACCATTAACTCACTCAAAACTTCTAAACTGTCTACCGGAATGAGAGTTGTCCTTTCAGGTACAATGTATTGCTCAGAGTGGGTAGAAGAAGAAGAAGCCATTGAAGTTCTTTAGAAATGAGAAATTGAAGAAAAGGGTTTTAAGAGAAAAGTACAGAAAAACGCTTGAGTTTTGAAAGAGACAGTAAAGAATGAAAAGGGTTTTTCAAAAAGTATTTATAGGCAAAAAAATTCAGAAAATAGGTTTAGAGTTAAAATTAAAATTATTTAAGACAAATTTAAAATAAAATTAAAACGGATTTAAAAACGAATCTCATCATTACTTGCATTTAATGATTTGCTAAAAATAAGGGAAAACGTGGGATTATGGCTAATCATTAACAGTTACCTAGAACGTCATCGGTAGCTTTTACACGCGTGACCTTTCAGAAACACACCACGTGTTCATCTCCTGAAGGATGCATGTAACAACTGTTTGTTCTAATGAATTTATGAACTACACTTGGACATGAAGCATTAGAACATTTCATAACTTTTCATATAGCTTATGTTACAACTTCTCTTCTAACTTCTGAAGAGTTGTTGATCAGAGCATTCATTTTAGAATATTTTAAAGTCAATCACAGAAAATAAATATTATTTTATTCAGGACATAATTCCATACAAATATTTTTCAAAATGAAATTAAATCTATCTTCTGAAAGGGGTTTGGTAAAAATGTCAGCTCATTGATGGTCTGTTTTTACAAAAATTAAGTTTAAAATTCCCTTCTGAATATAGTCCCTTATGAAATGGTATTTAATTTATATATGTTTAGCTTTAGAATGTCTGATTAGACTCTTAGAAAGACAAATAGCAGAAGTATTGTCACAGAAGATAGGAACCTTACTTTCATAAAGGTTGAAATCTTCTAGTTTCATCCAAATCATCTGAGAGCTACATCCAGCAGCAGATATATATTCAGCTTCTGTGGTTGATAGTGCAATTGTTGCTTGCTTCTTGTTGTACCACGAGATAAGATTGTCACCCAAAAATTGGCAGCTTCCAGAGGTGCTCTTTCTTTCAATTCTATCTCCAGCAAAGTCAGCATCACAATAACCTACTAGTTTGTAATCTTGTGATCTTCTGTAACACAGACCCAAATTAGTAGTACCTTTCAGATACCTAAGAATTCTCTTAACAGCTATTAAGTGAGATTCTCTAGGATCTGATTGGAATCTAGCACACAAGCACACGCTAAATAATATATCAGATCTAGATGCAGTCAGATAGAGAAGGGATCCAATCATACCTCTATAGAGCTTCTGATCTACTTTCATACTTACCTCATCTTTATCTAGAATGCAGGTTGGATGCATAGGTGTCTTGGCATCTTTGCTTTCTGACATTTGAAATTTCTTCAGAAGTTCTTTAATATACTTCGTCTGATGTATGAAAGTACCTTCTAGAGTCTGGTTGATTTGAATTCCCAAAAAGAATTTCAATTCTCCCATCATGCTCATTTCAAATTCTGCCTGCATGGTCTTAGCAAATTCTTTTCCAAGGGAGATATTAGAGGTTCCAAAAATTATATCATCAACATAAATTTGACAAATTAAAATATCATTTTTAAATGTCTTTCTGAAAAGAGTTGTGTCCACTTTCCCTCTGGTAAAATCTTTTTCTAATAGAAAATTACTCAGACGATCATACCAAGCTCTGGGAGCTTGTTTTAAACCATACAAAGACCTTTTTTAATTTAAAAACATGTTCTGGATGTTTTGAATCATTAAATCCAGGAGGTTGATAGACATATACTTCTTCTTCAATATAGCCATTTAGAAATGCACTTTTAACATCCATTTGATATAATGAAATATTATTTTGTACAGCAAAAGAAATTAATAATCTTATAGATTCTAACCTGGAGACTGGGGCAAAGGTTTCATTATAATCAATTCCTTCTTGTTGACTATAACCTTGTGCAACCAGTCGTGCTTTGTTTCTGATTACCTCTCCTTTTTCGTTCAATTTGTTTCTGAAAACCCATTTGGTTCCTATAACATTGAATCTTTTGGGTCTTGGAACTAGATTCCATACATCATTTCTGGAGAATTGATTGAGTTCTTCTTGCATTTCTAAGATCCAATCATTATCTTTCAGAGCTTCATCAATGGTAGTTGGATCAATCATAGAGACCAAACCAAACAAAGATTCTTCATTGATTCTGAGAGAGGATCTTGTTCTGATGGGATCTTCTTTTCTTCCAATGATTACGTCTTCTTTGTGAGCTGAAGATATTCTAGGAAACCTTTTCTGATTGGGTTGGTCAGATATTCTGAGATTGTTCAGAGCATCATCAAGAGGATGATCTGCTGAGTCTTCTTTTGCTTCTGAAGTTTCAGAGTTTGAGGGATGATCTTCTGTACCTACAGAAAAAACAATTTTCTTTGGTTGTTGTTGGCCAAGCTTATCATCAAACCTGACTTTGATTGATTCTTCAACAATCAGAGTTTCTGTGTTGTATACTCTATATCCTTTTGAGCATTCAGAGTATCCAAGAAGGAAACACTTTTGTGCTTTAGAATCAAACTTGTTCAGAGTTTCTTTTGTGTTTAGAATAAAACAAGTACATCCAAAAGGATGGAAATAAGAAATATTGGGCTTTCTGTTTTTCTACAATTCATAGGGAGTCTTTTCAAGAATAGGTCTTATAGAGATTCTATTCTGAATGTAACACGTTATGTTCACAGCTTCTGCCCAAAAGTGCTTAGCCATATTTGTTTCATTGATCATGGTTCTGGCCATTTCTTGTAATGTTCTATTCTCTCTTTCTACAACTCCATTTTGCTGGGGAGTTCTAGGACAAGAAAAATTATGAACAATACCATTTTCTTTAAAATACTTTTCAAAATAATGATTTTCAAATTCACCACCATGATCACTTCTGACTTTTGTGATTTTAAAATCTTTTTCATTTTGCACTTGAGTACAGAAGTCAATGAATACAGAATGTGACTCATCCTTGTGTTTTAAAAACTTTACCCATGTCCATCTGCTGAAATCATCAACAATGACCAATCCATACTTCTTGCCTCTGATGGATGCAGTTTTAACTGGCCCAAACAGATCAATATGAAGTAACTCTAATGGCTTAGAGGAAGAGACAACATTTTTATATTTAAAGGAAGGTTTTGAAATTTTTCCTTTTTGGCATGCTTCGCACAGAGCTTCTAAGTTGTACTTCAGATTGGGAAGTCCCCTGACTAAATTTAATTTATTTAGTTGAGATATTTTTCTAAGACTGACATGTCCCAATCTTTTGTGCCATACCCATTGCTCATTGCTAACAGACAAAAGGCATTTGACGTTTTGAGATTTAAGATCTGATAAATTAATTTTGTAAATGTTGTTCTTTCTCTTTCCAGAAAAGAGGATTGGTCCATCTTTTTGACTTACAGCTTTACAGGAGTTTTGATTGAAGATAATGTCATAGACATTGTCACTTAATTGACTTATGGACAATAGATTATGAGCTAATCCTTCTACTAATAAAACATTGGAGATAGAAGAAAGGTTACCGTTTCCTATGGTTCCAGAACCAATAATCTTCCCTTTCTGATTACCTCCAAACTTCACATCTCCTCCAGCTTTAAGTTCCAGGCTTTGGAACATAGACCTTTTACCTGTCATGTGTCGTGAGCACCCAGAGTCCAGGTACCATGACTGGTGTTCCAATTGAGCTATTAAGGACATCTGCAACAAATATTATTTTATCCTTAGGTACCCATATCTTTTTAGGTCCTTTTGGGTTAGCATAAGAGTTTCCAGAATGTGATGTATATTTTATATCATGTGAGTGTCCAAACTTGAATTGCTTATTCAGAGGATTATAAGTGAAGGTCATTTTAGCAACAGGTTTTGGAATGTATGTCTCCTTCCCTTTATGAGGTTCATATACAATTCCTCTTCTGTTTTTCCCACTAACTCCATAGATCATTGAAGCCATTTTGCTTGTGTCTATGCCTTTAGCAAGAAAAGATTGAAAGCTATAGTCATATTCTTTCAGAATATCTTTTGAACTAGACACAAACTCTGAACTAAAATTCTTTTGAACATTTTGAATTTGCTTTTTAAGTTTAAAATTGTTTTCTGAAAGTTCAGATTTTTCTGTTTCAAGTTTCCCAAGATCAGATGCAAGACTCTTCTTGAGTTTCTTGTATTTTATTTTGAGCTTACTATAGTTTTCCAGAAGTTCTGATAAACTATCAGCAAGTTCTTCTCTAGAAAATTCAGAAAATACCTCTCTTTGTTCTGAATCACAGTCTGAGTCATCTTTTGTGTTAGCCATCATAGCTAGGTTGACATTTTCATCTTCAGAACCAGATTCATCTTCAGAAGAATCTGAGTCATCCCAGGTTGCCATCATTCCTTTCTTCTTACCAAATCTCTTCTTTTGTTTTTCTTTTTGAAGCTTTGGACAATCACTTTTGAAGTGACCAGGTTCTTTGCAGTCATAACATGTGATCTCTCTTCTGTTTGATTTTTTGTGTCCAGAAGATTCTGCTTTATCTTCTGACTTCTTGAAGTTCCTGAACTTCTTTTGTTTGTGCTTCCACAGATGATTGATCCTTTTGGAAAGCAAGGATAGTTCGTCTTCTTCTGACGTTGATTCTTCAGAGTTTTCTTCTTCAGCCTGAAAAGCGTTAGTATCAAATTTCTTAATTGATTTAAGGGCTAGAGACTTACCTTTCTTCTGAGGCTCGTGCTCATCCAGTTCAATCTCATGACTTCTGAGAGCGCTGATGAGTTCCTCCAGAGATACATTGTTCAGATCTTTTGACACTTTGAAAGCAGTGACCATTGGTGCCCATCTTCTGGGTAAGCTTCTGATGATCTTTTTCACATGATCTGTTTTGGTATATCCTTTGTTCAAAACTCTCAGACCATCTATCAAAGTTTGAAACCTAGAGAACAATTCTTCTATAGACTCGCTCTCTTCAACTTTGAAGGCTTCATACTTATGAACTAAAGCCAGATCTTTAGACTCCTTAACTTGAGTGTTTCCTTCATGAGTCATTTTGAGAGACTCAAACATATCATGCGATGTATATCTATTAGTGATTTTTTTATATTCTACTTTAGAGATAGCATTTAGAAAAATATTTCTAGCTCTATGATGATTTTTAAAATCAGCTTTTTGTTGTCTATCCATATTTTTTCTATCCACTTTGTTTCCTTCTGAATCTGTAGGATGTTTGTAACCATCCAAGACTATATCCCAAAGATCACTATCATGACCTAGAAAGAAACTTTCTAGTCTATCTTTCCAGTACTCAAAATCTTCTCCATCAAACACTGGAGGTTTGTTGTAACTATTATTGTTTTGCTCAGTGGCCATTGTGTTTTCTTCTGGATCTTTTCCTGACACGGTTAAGTGTTGTGCTTAGAGTCAAGCTCTGATACCAATTGAAGGGGTAAGAAAACACTTAGAAGGGGGGGTTGAATAAGTGACTCTTTTCGTTTTCAAAACAAAGCTCAAACAATAATGGAAGAACACAGTTATTTTTATCCTGGTTCGTTTGAACTCAAACTACTCCAGTCCACCCGCCAAGGTGATTTCGCCTTTCTCAACAAGGACTTAATCCACTATAATCAATTGATTACAAACACACAACAACTGTTGTGACTAACAATGCACAAGTAATCTTACAAGTGACTAACACCACTAAGACTTAAATCTAGTCCTAGTCTGCTTGAGAAATCTGACCAAACTTGGTCTCTCAAGGAACAAATACAGGAGTTTAATCTTTACAGATAATGAAATAGAGTTTGTTTATAATCAATCTATATCACAACTATGATTTTTCACTTAGAATATAATGCAAAAATTGTATGAACAATGAGTTTGTGAGCTTAGGATCTTTCACGTAGTTTCTTGCTTCTATTTGAAAATTTGATTGGTCCACTGGATTGTTGGCTTGCAATAAATGTCCTTCTATTTATAGTAGGAACAATAAGACCGTTGTTGCCTTCAGAAAAGTTGGAGAGCATTAAATGCTTGCGTGTTTCCTTGCAATATTCCATTTTCCAAGAAACTAGTTGTAGGCACTTGAGTGCTTTCAGCCGTCTTTGCATTAATGAGCAAACGACAGAATGTAAGAACATGTTTCCTTTGCTTTGATAAGACAAGTTGATCTTAACATTATTTTAGAATTTTCTCCAATGTCTTTAAGTCAGAACATGCTTCACTCATCTTCTAGGCAGTGCGTTGCTTGCTAAGAACTTTGAACAGCGCTTGCTTTCAAGTTATCTTCTGAGCAAGGAACCTGCTAAAAGTTAGAAGATATATTTAACAAATAAAGTGTCTTACCAGAGTCAGCAGATGCGCTTGAAGAAAAGGTTCTTTTATCAAAGAACTTCTACATAATTTTTGCTTAGCACTTCAAAATGTTTTCATTAACTGAGACATTCAAACACATTCATCAGAGTATAAATTACTTAAATATAATTTAGTTATCATCAAAACTCTTGAGACAGGTCAGAACTAATCTTGTTCTTTCAATCTCCCCCTTTTTGATGATGACAAAAAATTATTTTAGTTAAAGAAAAGAAACGGATAAGAGATAAGAATCTCCCCCTGAAATGAATATTTCTATGTATAAAACATCCTGAGATTATTTTATCAGAGAAATACACAGTCTTCTTGAGTTTCTTCAGAACTTCTTCAAGAAGATAATCCTTAGCTAGAATATTCTTTCAGAGTTAAAGTGATACCTGCAAAAAAAATTCTTTTGCACAGAGTGAATTCTTGCAAATTTGTTAGAATGTCTGAGACTTAGTCCCATAACTGTTAAACAATTATTAGTTTAAAAATGCACATTTTCTCCCCCTTTTTGGCATAATCAAAAAGTGTAAAAAATAAATGAGAAATTTTAAAATATTTCATAAAAAAGTTAAAAATAAATATCCAGAAGTACAAACAAAACATCCAAACAAAAGACAAGAGACAAAAAAGAAACTAGGATCTTTTAGTAACAAGCGCCATCGGAAGATTCTTGACCTCAGAGGCGGATTCCTCTTGTTTCACCATCCAGTTCTTGATTTCTTGATTTGCTTGATCTTGCTTATCCAAGCGTTCATTCATGACTTCATTCTCCTTTTTTAGCTCTTTCAGAGTGTCCATAATGAGTGAGGTAGGAGCAGAGGATGACGAAGCTTCAGTAGGAACAGGCTTAGAAGCAGCAACCGTTGAGTCAGAATTCAGGAAGGTGGAAAGCAGAGTGCCCAGATCCATTGCAAGAGTTGGCACAGGTTCAGGTCCAGCCTTGACAGAAGGTTGATTCAATAGAACAATAGCCAGAGGATTTGAATCTTCAGAGGATTCTTCATATTCATCTTCTGATATGTCCATCTTATCAGCTGGTGTATCAGCAATCATTAACGAAGACTTCTTATTCCAAGTGTCAGCAGCTTCTGTCTTGAAAGCATGCAGAAGTTTGGAAAATTTGTCCAGCACCTGAAAATGGCATAAGTCCTGTAACTTCCGTGATTCAGCAACCAAAGTTCTTCTGAAGGTTTCCCATAGAAGATCTGTTGCAGCTGTGTTCACGCTTCTGGAGCAATCTTCTTTCAGCGGTTGTAACCATGCTTGAACATTTGTTATAAAATTCTGAAACAAAGTATTTACATCTGGATGAACAAGTTTAGGGACAACCTTTTTGTAAGTTTTGTTTTTCAAGAATTGTAGAGATTGAAAGTCCACTACAGTTCTTAAAAAGCTATTGGGTTCAGGATTATTGGTAGGTTCAGGTTCAGGTTGGTTAACAAAAATAGGAGGTTCTGATATTACATGAGGTTCGGATGGTTCAGCAGTTTCAGTTTGTTCAAAAGGTTGTTGTTCTGGAATTTGAGGGGGTGAGTGTGTAGGTGAGATTGGTGTTGTATGTTGCGGTGAAGTGGGTGGAGTGACATCAGGAGAAATTATTATTGTATAATCAGGAGTGGGAATGGGATTTTGAGGTTGTGGTTGATTCATAGCAAAACTGTTTTCAGATGGTAGGTTGAAAGGAGGCTTTATAGTGGCAAGAGGTTCATTTATCCCTGGAATTCTCCAAGAGCCAGCATCATACCATCCAGTGGGTCTGGGTGATAGAGGTATGGGAGGGGGTCTTGAAAAACGTTCAGCAAGAATAGGTTGAAAAACAGATGGTTCAGGGGGTTCTAATTGAGAGGGTTCTGATTGGCTATCAGAATGTTCATCAGAGTCAAAATCACTTAAATCTGATAAAACCTGATTTTTACGAGGGTTGTCAGCAAGGGGTTCAGATGGTAAGGTTAGGTCAATGTCAACATCTAAGTCTCCAAAGGTTTGGGAGGGTTTAGCAGATGCAGATACATTTACAGAATCATAAACAAGGATAGTTTCAGCATGTTTACATGTCTTCTTTTTCTTCTTCTGAGGAGTGTCAGAAGGTCCTTCTACAGCTTTTCTCTTCACAGATTCTTGGAGAATAATATCAGGAGCAGCTTGATTTCTTCCTTGAAGCCAAGCTGGATCAATGGGTGATCCTATTTCTTTGCAGATCTCAAGATAGTGCAAGATGATACGAGGATGATCTCCTGAGTTGAACATAGGAAAGTCAGCAATAGGAATCCTTCTCCTCTTCACAACAGCTGACACACACGGAGTGGGTTGCACCAGCAGCTTGTCAATAATTTTCCTTTTCAGCAAGTTCTTTCCAGTCATAGTCTTACCACATATAGGTTCTAACTCCCCCAGAAGATTTGCTTCTTTTAGGTGAGCAATCAGACCATTCTCAGTCATAATGTATGATATTAACCTCCCCATAGGAATCCAATTCCTCTTTGATTTGGGGTTCTTCATCCTTTCAGCTTCTCTGGTCTCTTTTACATGGTTCTAGAGATGTTCAAATAGCAAGTAGGGCAAATCAATTTTGACATTGGTTCCAAGGCAAAACAACAAATATTGTTGATCAGCGTTGATGTAATCAGGAGAACTGGTGTCTTTCCTGTGGTGAATACATCCATGAATAATCCTTGCCCAAATCTTGTATTTGTCTTTCAAATCCCTGACTTTGGAGGAACCTTGACCGTTTGTGAAAATATCTGAATATACCCTAGACATCTCCATTCTTCCACTGGGCATTCCTGTAACTCCAAGTCCTTTAAAACCCAACAACTTTCTGTTTTGATTTTCGGTAATGGATATTTCCTTGCCCATTACGAAGGAGAGAATAACCTTGGGGGTTGCAATAGCGTGAATCCAGAATTCCTTCACCAGATGTGGAAAGATTGGACCAATGAGATGATCAAAGAAGCTTTCCCAACCTTGAAACTTCACAGCAGGGAACAAATCAAAACCATTCTCTCTGAGATTCTCAAAGTCTACCATTAACTCACTCAAAACTTCCAAACTGTCTACCGGAATGAGAGTTGTCCTTTCAGGTACAATGTATTGCTCAGAGTGGGTAGAAGAAGAAGAAGACATTGAAGTTCTTTAGAAATGAGAAATTGAAGAAAAGGGTTTTAAGAGAAAAGTACAGAAAAACGCTTGAGTTTTGAAAGAGACGGTAAAGAATGAAAAGGGTTTTTCAAAAAGTATTTATAGGCAAAAAAATTTAGAAAATAGGTTTAGAGTTAAAATTAAATTTATTTAAGACAAATTTAAAATAAAATTAAAACGGATTTAAAAACGAATCTCATCATTACTTGCATTTAATGATTTGCTAAAAATAAGGGAAAACGTGGGATTATGGCTAATCATTAACAGTTACCTAGAACGTCATCGGTAGCTTTTGCACGCGTGACCTTTCAGAAACACACCACGTGTTCATCACCTGAAGGATGCATGTAACAGCTATTTTTTCTAATGAATTTCTGAACTACACTTGGACATGAAGCATTAGAACATTTAATAACTTTTCATATAGCTTTTGTTACAACTTCTCTTCTAACTTCTGAAGAGTTGTTGATCAGAGCATTCATTTTAGAATATTCTGAAGTCGATCACAGAAAATAAATATTATTTTATTCAGGACATAATTCCATACAAACATTTTTCAGAATGAAATTAAATCTATCTTCTGAAATGGGTTTGGTAAAAATGTCAGCCCATTGATGGTCTGTTTTTACAAAAATTAAGTTTAAAATTCCCTTCTGAATATAGTCCCTTATGAAATGATATTTAATTTCTATATGTTTGGATTTAGAATGTAAGATTGGATTCTTAGAAAGACAAATAGCAGAAGTATTGTCACAGAAGATAGGAACCTTACTTTCATAAAGGTTGAAATCTTCTAGTTGACTTTTCATCCAAATCATCTGAGAGCTACATCCAGCAGCAGATATATATTCAGCTTCTGTGGTTGATAGTGCAATTGTTGCTTGCTTCTTGTTCTACCACGAGATAAGATTGTCACCCAAAAACTGGCAGCTTCCAGAGGTGCTCTTTCTTTCAATTCTATCTCCAGCAAAGTCAGCATCACAATAACCTACTAGTTTGTAATCTTGTGATCTTCTGTAACACATACCCAAATTAGTAGTACCTTTCAGATACCTAAGAATTCTCTTAACAGCTGTTAAGTGAGATTCTCTAGGATCTGATTGGAATCTAGCACACAAGCACACGCTAAATAATATATCAGATCTAGATGCAGTCAGATAGAGAAGGGATCCAATCATACCTCTATAGAGCTTCTGATCTACTTTCATACTTACCTCATCTTTACCTAGAATGCAGGTTAGATGCATAGGTGTCTTGGCATCTTTTCTTTCTGACATTTGAAATTTCTTCAGAAGTTCTTTAACATACTTCGTCTGATGTATGAAAGTACCTTCTGGAGTCTGGTTGATTTGAATTCCCAGAAAGAATTTCAATTCTCCCATCATGCTCATTTCAAATTCTTCCTGCATGGTCTTAACAAATTCTTTTCCAAGGGAGATATTAGAGGTTCCAAAAATTATATCATCAACATAAATTTAACAAATTAAAATATCATTTTTAAATGTCTTTCTGAAAAGAGTTGTGTCCACTTTCCCTCTGGTAAAATCTTTTTCTAATAGAAAATTACTCAGACGATCATACCAAGCTCTGGGAGCTTGTTTTAAACCATACAAAGACCTTTTTTAATTTAAAAACATGTTCTGGATGTTTTGAAACATTAAATCCAGGAGGTTGATAGACATATACTTCTTCTTCAATATAGCCATTTAGAAATGCACTTTTAACATCCATTTGATATAATGAAATATTATTTTGTACAGCAAAAGAAATTAATAATCTTATAGATTCTAACCTGGCGACTGGGGCAAAGGTTTCATTATAATCAATTCCTTCTTGTTGACTATAACCATGTGCAACCAGTCGTGATTTGTTTCTGATTACCTCTCCTTGTTCGTTCAATTTGTTTCTGAAAACCCATTTGGTTCCTATAACATTGAATCTTTTGGGTCTTGGAACTAGATTCCATACATCATTTCTGGAGAATTGATTGAGTTCTTCTTGCATTGCTAAGATCCAATCATTATCTTTCAGAGCTTCATCAATAGTAGTTGGCTCAATCAGAGAGACCAAACCAAACAAAGATTCTTCATTGATTCTGAGAGAGGATCTTGTTCTGATGGGATCTTCTTTTCTTCCAATGATTACGTCTTCTTTGTGAGCTGAAGATATTCTAGGAAACCTTTTCTGATTGGGTTGGTCAGAGATTCTGAGATTGTTCAGAGCATCGTCAAGAGGATGATCTGCTGAGTCTTCTTTTTCTTCTGAAGTTTCAAAGTTTGAGGGATGATCTTCTGTACCTACAGAAAAATCAATTTGCTTTGGCTGTTGCTTGCCAAGCTTATCATCAAACCTGACTTTGATTGATTCTTCAACAATCAGAGTTTCTGTGTTGTATACTCTATAGCTTTTTGAGCATTCAGAGTATCCAAGAAGGAAACACTTTTGTGCTTTGGAATCAAACTTGTTCAGAGTTTCTTTTGTGTTTAGAATAAAACAAGTACATCCAAAAGGATGGAAATAAGAAATGTTGGGCTTTCTGTTTTCCACAATTCATAGGGAGTCTTTTCAAGAATAGGTCTTATAGAGATTTTATTCTGAATGTAACACGTTGTGTTCACAGCTTCTGCCCAAAAGTGCTTAGCCATATTTGTTTCATTGATCATGGTTCTGGCCATTTATTGTAATGTTCTATTCTTTCTTTCTACAACTCCATGTTGCTTGGGAGTTCTAAGACAAGAAAAATTATGAACAATACCATTTTCTTTAAAATACTTTTCAAAATAATGATTTTCAAATTCACCACCATGATCACTTCTGACTTTTGTGATTTTAAAATCTTTTTCATTTTTCACTTGAGTACAGAAGTCAATGAATACAGAATGTGACTCATCCTTGTGTTTTAAAAACTTTACCCATGTCCATCTGCTGAAATCATCAACAATGATCAATCCATACTTCTTGCCTCTGATGGATGCAGTTTTAACTGGCCCAAACAGATCAATATGAAGTAACTCTAATGGCTTAGAGGAAGAGACAACATTTTTAGATTTAAAGGAAGGTTTTGTAAATTTTCCTTTTTGGCATGCTTCGCACAGAGCTTGAGTTGTACTTCAGATTGGGAAGTCCTCTGACTAAATTTAATTTATTTAGTTGAGATATTTTTCTAAGACTGACATGTCCCAATCTTCTGTGCCATACCCATTGCTCATTGCTAACAGACAAAAGGAATTTGACGTTTTGAGATTTAATATCTGATAAATTAATTTTATAAATGTTGTTCTTTCTCTTGCCAGAAAAGAGGATTGATCCATCTTTTTAACTTACAGCTTTACAGGAGTTTTGATTGAAGATAATTTCATAGCCATTGTCACTTAATTGACTTATGGACAATAGATTATGAGCTAATCCTTCTACTAATAAAACATTGGAGATAGAAGGAAGGTTACCGTTACCTATGGTTCCAGAACCAATAATCTTCCCTTTCTGATTACCTCCAAACTTCACATCTCCTCCAGCTTTAAGTTCCAGGCTTTGGAACATAGACCTTTTTCCCCGTCATGTGTCGTGAGCACCCAGAGTCCAGGTACCATGACTGGTGTTTCAATTGAGCTATTAAGGACATCTGCAACAAATATTATTTTATCCTTAGGTACCCATATCTTTTTGGGTCCTTTTGGGTTAGCATAAGAGTTTCCAGAATGTGATGTATATTTTATATCATGTGAGTGTCCAAACTTGAATTGCTTATTCATAGGTTTATAAGTGAAGGTCATTTTAGCAACAAGTTTTGGAATGTATGTCTCCTTCCCTTTATGAGGTTCATATCCAATTCCTCTTCTGTTTTTCCCACTAACTCCATAGATCATTGAAGCTATTTTGCTTCTGTCTATGCCATTAGCAAGAAAAGATTGAAAGCTATAGTCATATTCTTTCAGAATATCTTTTGAACTAGACACAGACTCTGAACTAAAATTCTTTTGAACATTTTGAATTTCCTTTTTAAGTTTAAAATTGTTTTCTAAAAGTTCAGATTTTTCTGTTTCAAGTTTCCCAAGATTAGATGCAAGACTCTTCTTGAGTTTCTTGTATTTGATTTTGAGCTTACTATAGTTTTCCAGAAGTTTTGATAAACTGTCAGCAAGTTCTTCTCTAGAAAATTCAGAAAATACCTCTCTTTGCTCTGACTCAGAGTCTGAGTTATCTTTTGTGATAGCCATCAGAGATAGGTTGGCATTTTCATCTTCAGAACCAGATTCATCTTCAGAAGAATCTGAGTCATCCCAGGTTGCCATCATTCCTTTCTTCTTACCAAATCTCTTCTTTGGTTTTTCTTTTTGAAGCTTTGGACAATCACTTTTGAAGTGACCAGGTTCTTTGCATTCATAACAGATGATCTCTCTTCTGTTTGATTTTTTGTGTCCAGAAGATTCTGCTTTATCTTCTGACTTCTTGAAGTTCCTGAACTTCTTTTGCCTGTGCTTCCACAGATGATTGATCCTTTTGGAAAGCAAGGATAGTTCGTCTTCTTCTGACGCTGATTCTTCAGAGTTTTCCTCTTCAGCCTGAAAAGCGTTAGTATCAAATTTCTTAATTGATTTAAGGGCTAGAGGCTTACCTTTCTTCTGAGGCTCGTGCTCTTCCAATTCAATCTCATGACTTCTGAGAGCGCTGATGAGTTCCTCCAGAGATACATTGTTCAGATCTTTTGACACTTTGAAAGCAGTGACCATTGGTGCCCATCTTCTGGGTAAGCTTCTGATGATCTTTTTCACATGATTTGCTTTAGTATATCCTTTGTTCAAAACTCTCAGACCAGCTATCAGAGTTTGAAACCTAGAGAACATTGCTTCTATAGACTCGCTCTCTTCAACTTTGAAGGCTTCATACTTCTGAACTAAAGCCAGAGCTTTAGACTCCTTAACTTGAGTGTTTCCTTCATGAGTCATTTTGAGAGACTCAAACATATCATGCGTTGTATCTCTATTAGTGATTTTTTTCATATTCTACTTTAGAGATAGCATTTAGAAAAATATTTCTAGCTCTATGATGATTTTTAAAATCAGCTTTTTGTTGTCTATCCATATTTTTTCTATCCACTTTGTTTCCTTCTGAATCTGTAGGATGTTTGTAACCATCCAAGACTATATCCCAAAGATCACTATCATGACCTAGAAAGAAACTTTCTAGTCTATCTTTCCAGTACTCAAAATCTTCTCCATCAAACACTAGAGGTTTGTTGTAACTATTATTGTTTTGTTCAGCGGCCATTATGTTTTATTCTGGATCTTTTCCTGACACGGTTAAGTGTTGTGCTCAGAGTCAAGCTCTGATAATAATTGAAGGGGTAAGAAAACACTTAGAAGGGGGGTTGAATAAGTGACTCTTTTCGTTTTCAAAACAAAGCTCAAACAATAATGGTAGAACACAGTTATTTTTATCCTGGTTTGTTAACAAGGACTTAATCCACTATAATCAATTGATTACAAACATACAACAATTGTTGTGACTAACAATGCACAAGTAATCTTACAAGTGACTAACACCACTAAGACTTAAATCTAGTCCTAGTCTGCTTGAGAAATCTGACCAAACTTGGTCTCTCAAGGAACAAATACAGGAGTTTAATCGTTACAGATAATGAAATAGAGTTTGCTTCTAATCAAGCTATATCACAACTGTGATTTTTCACTTAGAATATAATGCACAAATTGTATGAACAATGAGTTTGTGAGCTTAGGATCTTTCACGTAGTTTCTTGCTTCTATTTGAAAATTTGATTAGTTCACTGGATTGTTGGCTTGCAATAAATGTCCTTCTATTTATAGTAGGAACAATAAGACCGTTGTTGCCTTCAGAAAAGTTGGAGAGCATTAAATGCTTGCGTGTTTCCTTACAATATTCCATTTTCCAAGAAACTAGTTGTAGGCACTTGAGTGCTTTCAGCCGTCTTTGCATTAATGAGCAAACGACAGAATGTAAGAACATGTTTCCTTCTCTTTGACAAGACAGGTTGATCTTAACATTATTTCAGAATTTTCTCCAATGTCTTTAAATCAGAACATGCTTCACTCATCTTCTAGGCAGTGTGTTGCTTGCTAAGAACTTTGAACAGTGCTTGCTTTCAAGTTATCTTCTGAGCAAGGAACCTGCTAAAAGTTAGAAGATATATTTAACAAATAAAGTGTCTTACCAGAGTCAGCAGATGCGCTTGAAGAAAAGGTTCTTTTATCAAAGAACTTCTACATAATTTTTGCTTAGCACTTCAGAATGTTTTCATTAACTGAGACATTCAAACACATTCATCAGAGTATAAATTATCTTAAATATAATTTAGTTATCATCAAAACTCTTGAGATAGGTCAGAACTAATCTTGTTCTTTCAACTGGAACAAGAACTGGGATAGTAGTTGATGTACTAGCAGATGGAATGACAACCGGTTTGTGAACAGTCGGGGGGGAAATCTCGGGAGAAAAGAGTCTTCCGCTTCTGGTGACCTTGCTAGCCCCAACAATATTGCAGACATCGGCATCAACTTCTTCACTCTTTAAGTCTTGCTTAACTCCATGGTAATACACATCAGCCCCATAGTGCCAAGGGACAGCCTTATCCGAAGTGTATGGGATAGGACACAGGGACAGTAATTATTCACGGAGCAATTCTTGAGACGGGTGTAATCCTAACAGGCTTTCTCGGGGAAGCCTTGGAAGGAGTGGCGGAAATAGTTATGATGGAAACTTCTTCAATTGGAATTAACGGAATCATAGTCTTTTCGAACAGGATCTCTTTGTTATCCATCAGGTGTTGAACACCTGATTTCAATAAGTGGCAACCAGCAGGCAGAACTGAACACATGTGGCAACCTTCGCCACAACCCGGAAATAAACCGGCCAACAATAGATTCTTCTTAACTGTCATCAAAGGAGTAGAAATTTCTTCCACGGAGGTCACAAATAAATCACCGTCCACAACATACTCCATGACCATGTTTGGGCATAGGAGCAGTTATGACATTGGGCTTTTCCAGAGCGTCAAACTCAATCTCTTTGGCTTTGATCAATTATTGCACCTTATTCTTCAAGGCCCAATAGTTGTTTGTATCATGACCTGGACTTTTGGAATGATAGGCGCAGCGGGCATTCGGGTTATATTGAGGAGAAATGGTGTTGGGGTTCTTCGGGGCCTCCCTCAGAGTTACCAGGTTGGTCTTCACTAATTATGGTAGAATTTGAGACAAGGTCATATTGAGCCGAGTGTACTGTCTTTGTGGTCTTTCCACCCTTTGTTGATTGTTGCATTGTGGAGCAACTGTGGGTCTTGATATCACTACCGCATTTACTGCTTGACGGTGCTTTGGTCTGTTTTGGCCTCTCGGGCCGTAGACTACACTAGCTTCTTTCTTACCGGTGAAAGGTTTCTTTACTGCACTTGATGAAGTATCCTTATGTATCTTACCACTTCGAATACCAGCTTCTACTCTCTCTCCAGTCAAGATCAACTCAGTAAACCCAGATGACGAACTACCGATCAGATGATTGAAAAATGAACCAGATAGCGTCCCTAGAAACATGTCAACCAACTCCCTGTCAGACAAAGGGGGTTGGACTCTTCCAGCTAAGTCTCTCCACTTTTGAGCATAGTCCTTAAAACCTTGGCTTTCACCCATTGACATGCCCTGAAGCTGAGTACGAGTGGGAGCAAGGTCGGCGTTATACTTATACTGCCTGTAGAAAGCAGCAGCAAGGTCCTCCCAGTTTTGGACATTGGCTCCTTCCAACTGATAAAACCATTCAAGCTGAGCCCCTGACAGACTATCTTGAAAGAAATGTACCCACAGATTTCTATCAGTAGTGTGGGGTTGAATTTTCCGGACGTACGAGCGAAGATGGAGTTTTGGACAGGATACTCCATCGTACTTGGCAAAAACCGGAGCTTTGAACTTATGAGGGATCACCACTCCTGTTACCAATCCCAGCTCTCCGAAATCCAAACCAAGGATCTTCTGAATCTCCATAGCACTCAAACGGTCTTCTAACTGCTTGTACATATCCTCAGCAGGAGGATATTGTTCCTCATCATAATCTGTATCATCGTCAGAGATGGCAGGACTGGGGCCCTTTTCTTATTCTTGGTTCTCCCATTACTTGGATAAAGAGGTCAGATCAACTTGTTGTTTCAACCTATCCCCAAACCTTTTGCCCATACTCAGAAGAACGACCTTCTTATTCTTCTTCTCTTTCTCTTTCAGAATGAGAGCTTTAAAATCTTCTTGCCCTTCAGCCAAGCTCAAGAACATCTCTTGGAATTGAGCATTTTGTGCCTGAAGATCTTTGATGGCTTGATCAGAAGACATTTCATGCTGAAATAAACAGCGAAGAAGATGAGAAACATGTAATGGTACCTGTAATGGTGTGCATGATAATGGGATGCGTGTGTAATGATTTCAAAGACTTTGGGAGATTTAAATTTGCAAACCAAAAAATAAACAAACTTTATTAGATTAACTGGTAAAAAGGTTCAACAATGCCTTTAAGGCGTTACAAAGAAATAAACGGAAAACAAATCTAAACTAGAAAAAGCAAAATCATAAATCCCATGGACGCTTCCCATTTGTGCTGACATAGTCATTGATCGTTCTTTCATTCTCGAGTTGCCTGGTGAGCTTCAAGATCTTCCTTTCTTGCTCATGGTACTTTTCCCGGTAGGTATCCCTCTCCTCTTTCAGATGGATCCAGGATCTCCGCAACACCCTAAGATCAGTGGGCATGTATGGATAAAGGATTGTGTAAGGAATGCCCTCTTCATTGGTGGGCTCCATAATCACTAGCAACACTGCTTCATAAGGCATCCCAAGTTTCTGGGCTCAAGCTCGGACCCACTGGAGATAAGGCTGCATAGGGAGATAAGTCCTTGGTCCTAGCTCTTGGGGATAAGATTTGTTCACCATGCCCCAAGCCCGTATAAACCTCTGGCGATGCTCGTCAACGTCTTACTTGTGGTCAAAGGCAATATCTATAAGAAGTAACTCATGGGGACCGTCTCTCCAAGCACGACCAAATTGTCGTAAAGCTAGACAGGGATTGTAGGTTATACCCCCTCTGATTCCAAGCAATGGGACATTAGGGTATCCCCCACAACGATCAATGACAGCAGTGCTTTCCATAGCCTTGGAACCCCAAAGAATGTCTGTATAGGCAAGTGACATTAACCTGTAAGACCATCCCAAACCTTCTTCATTTTTCAACACGGACTTAGGGAGGTGCGAAATAAACCACCTCGACAGCAGCGGCATACAACACATGAGAGTCCCTCTTCTACACACAGTACGAGTATAGAGGGCATGCAAGATATCACCCAGAAGAGTAGGCACAGGATTGCGAGACAGGAAGATCTTAACCGCATTCACATCTATAAAGGAGTATGGATTCGGGAAGAGAACCAAACCGTAGATAAGGAGAGCCAAGACATCTTTGAAAGCCTGAAAATCCAAACTGTCCCAGAATAGATGAGCTTGATCTATTTGAAACTTGGCTAAGAAACCTTCAACCCCGCTTCGTGTTTCCCAATTGGATACTACATCAACCCGTTTCAAATGTAGGGCTGAAGCAATGTCTTATGGTCTAGGAGTCTCTTCCATACCTGTGAAGGGCATCTGCTCAAGGATGGATATACCCAATAAGTGTGAGAACTTTTCCAAAGTGGGAACCAACTGGTAATCTGGAAAAGTGAAACAATGATGCACAAGATCAAAGAACTGGAAAAGCACACTCGTCATTTGCTCATCAAACTTTGAGGTAACCAAGCTAAGAAGTTGTCCATGTCTCTTAATGAACGAAGAAGTCTCAGAAACTTTTGAGGCTAACTCTTTGAGTTGAGCAGGTATTTGCACAAAGTTAACTCAGATGGTGTTTCTGCGCATGGAAGCCATAATCTGCAAAATAGAACAAAGATAAATCCCCTCGGTCTTTGAAATGGTTAGTATAATGAAGTATGCATGCTATGTTATGATGCATGATGTCATGATAAAAACAAACAGGTATAGTAGATAACAGGCATGGCAAATGCAAACAAGTCACACAAAAGCCCTTAAGTTTAAGGCTTGCATGGGGTCAAAGGTATCACCCTCTTGAAGTTCAATTGGTTTCAACCTGTCCTAGCAAAAGTAACCGGGTTCTAGAGGTTCTCAATATCACTGACCATCCTCCATCGGTCATGGTTTCAGCTCACGCAATCTTTTCTTACGGCCGGAACTATCTCGAGAGTATGGTCTCAATGAGTGTAGTGTCGAGTATCAACCAGTTCTCAGATTTACACCGAGGCCGTCTATCTCACTACTTCCTAATGGCCAAGTTGGTCAATTATAGGTTCTAAGGTCAGTTGATGCTTAACGACACACATAGCGGCCCCGTATTCTCCTCGTTTCTCCATAAGGGATACCGGTACCAACCAATGTGCCACATCAATGTAGCTACTACTTCAACCGTATCGGTCTATGCCGTACAGTTCCCTCACAGTTTATTGCTACTTACCTAAAAGGTATCCCCACATCCGGGTTAGGATCTATAGTAACCCCAAACAAAAACCCTTAAAAGTAAAGCAAACAAAGCAATCAAGAGAAGCAATTAAGATGACCTAGATCCTAAGGTATACCCCACTTATAAAATTACCCAACAGAGTCGCCAGTTCTGTGATACAGTGGCAGAACCGGCTGTTTTGGAAAATGCTGGTTTGCGTTTTGCGTTTGTGTTCTCAAAATGTCGCGGTAAGCAAGAGTCGCCACCGACTTTTATTTTATCCAACTGGAAAGGAAAAAAGCACAAAAAAAATCCTTTTTTGATATTTTGAGTACGGGGGGTAGATTATAGAAAGGGAAGGTATTAGCACCCTTTCTATCCATGGTTTTCCATGGGCTCTTATGTACTTGCTCATCTTTTGAAATTGCTTATGTGTGTTTGTTTTGAAAAGTTTTGTTTTACTTCGTTTTAACCCTTGTATCAGTCCTCAAGAGTGTTACGGAGTTATTTTTGAAAAAACTTTGTTTTGAAAAAAGTGTTTGGTGTGAAAAGTTTGATTTTGAGCAAGTACCTACTAGCATCTACCTACTCGAAAAAAGATTGTTTCTATTCTCGTTTCCTTTAGATAATGTTACCCTACTATTGAGAAATAGGAAGCACCGTCGTTGGAGTTGTAAGGGTCAATTCGAAACGGACGTACGATCACTAAAGCAATGTTAGGACGTTTTAGTAATAACCCTAATGTCTTAAGATCATATTCGAGGCAACATTTTCGAGGCAACCTTTCCGAGGCAACATTTCCGAACGGGACATTTGATCTTTGTTTAGACAAGAGGGCAACCACTAAGACACCCTATACTTAACGACCATTTACCGAAGGCAACCAAAGTGAGAGTATACCCTAGAAGTGCGCATGTGTGGGTGATTTGATTTCAGTTATTATCTTTGCACATTAGGGTTTGCTAGCCATTTTAAATTGCCATGCAATCTTGTCATACAATCCTATTAACATACATCTAACAGTTAATATTTGCGAGAATTAAAATGCGAGAAATAAAAACTACGATATTACAAGGCTTCGGGGAGGGGGATTAATTACATAGCCAAAACTCGTAAAAACGATAAATAAATAAAATCCTAATTAAACTATTACATACTGTAAGCAGTTACATTAATATTTCAAAAATAATAAGCGCGCACGATGAATTAAATGAGGAGGAATTAGGGTTTTGACCCCGTCTAAACCTAATTGAAACTTAAAGAGAAACATCATTTTTTTTGTTTTGATTGGTTTGTTGCAAACGATCGTGTTAGCTTCGGGAGATGTCCAGGAGGCGATTAGAAGCTTTGAATGGACTTGAATCGTCCCCTAGGTTAGAAATCAGATCCACACTTTTTGTCCAATTTTTTTGTTTTCTTCTTCAGCTCTCACGACTGCAACCCTTGTCCTTTTTCATTGTTTGTGTTCAGTATATGTAGTGTGATGAATTAGGGCAACAAAAACAACTTGAATCTTTTACAATCATGGAAATTGAATGTGATTTGTTTGCTATATGATATCTTTCTAAAACCATCCTAATCATGCTATTTTTCCTCAATTTGCCTTGATTCAATTTGATATGATTAGGCCAGCTTAATTAGATTTCATTCTAACAAAAATCAGATCAAAAAATCAATCTTTGATATTGTTTGTCATTTATTTGATTTAATGTGACTTCTAAATAATAAAAATCAAAATAAAATAAATAAATATAGAAAATAATATATGGATGCTGATTTGGGTCGTGGACCATGTCTTCAACAAGATGCAATCATAAAAAGCTAGGCCCATTTGACAATAAATGCACTTTTGAGCACATTTGACTTTTGGCAATTTTCCAAAAATGGCCAACTTTGACAATGCATATCTCTTCCAATTTTAACCCTAGAGAGGTGTTCTTGGACTTTTTAGAAAGCTTAGGATGTCCCCTAAACAACACTTTTTGTTTCATCTCAATTGGGTCTTCCATGTTTATGTAAGAAGTTTGACCCAAAAGGTATTTTGTTGACTTTTCAAAAGGACCTATAATGTAGAAATTCATATCTTTTTATGAGTGCATTTTTTGAACTTGAGGGATGAAGATGAGTTGTAGGAAATTGGATTATATTCAAAATGAGCTTTGGATTAGAAATTTCTGATAAAGTATGAGAAAGTTATGCTTGGTCAAAGTTTGGTTGACTTTTCCTAAGAAATCCTAATTTAGCAACTTTTGAGTTTTGATGAATTAGGAGCATTCCTTGAGGAATCATGATAAACCCTTGATAAAATGATGTATATCACTTCAAAATATTGATGTTGACCAAAAATCTTGAAGTTTGACTGTAGGCGGGTCACAGTTGACTTTTGACCTAATACAGTTGATTTTCAAGCATCTGAGCAATTGACTGAGCAAACTTCTTGTGCAAGGCATGAAACTTGGAATGGATGATCTTGAGAACATATAAGGACCATGGAAAAGATTTGAGGCCTTTTGATCTCACCAATCTTGATGAAAAGGGAAACCCTAGTTTGAGGTTCCTTGCCTTAGGAGAGGGTTTGTCTGGTCAACTCTTGGATATCCTTGAGCAAGTTGAGGATTTACATGAACATATGTTGAGTAAAATGGGATGGAAAATTTTAGGGTACAACAGCAAGCCATTCTCAAATTTGACACACTTAGAGAACTCAGTTGTCCCCTCAGTGTAATGAGGATAAAAGTTCGCCAACTCCATGAATTTGGCAGCATACTCTGTTACTGACAAATCTCCTTGTTTTAGTTTCAGATACTCGATCTCCTTCTTCCCATGCACGTCCTCTGGGTAGCACTTCTCCAGTAATTCCCTACGAAACACGGCCCAAGTAATAGCCTCGCCTGTTTCCTCCAGTCTCTGGCGAGTAGCAACCCACCAGTCATCAGCCTCCTTTGCCAGCATATGCGTACCAAAACGCACCTTTTGTGCATCAGAACAGTCCATGACTCAAAAGATCCTCTCAATTTCTTTGAGACATTCCTGTGCTCCTTCAGGATCATGCTTCCCTTTGAATGTAGGTGTATGGTTCCTATGAAAAGGCTCTAGAGCACGAGTTCCATCGTTCTCACCAGCATTAGGATGATTCTGCATTGTCGGAGCTAAAGTCTGCAACGCAGTAGCAAGTGCATCATTGCATCTTCCAGCCATTTCTTTGCTTCACATCATAATTTCAATCAACGGTTAGATATAAAAATATCAACAATATTCCACTATCACACTACACTAACGACTCAACAACCTGTCTGGACGGACCGACCTGCTTTGATACCAATTGTAACACCTTGTTTTCCCTCGTCGTATAATTACATAAATCAGAGTAAATTAAAACTTTTTATCACAACAAAACAGGATGTCGCATTATTCATCATCATACAATTTGCTCAATATTTAATAATTTGACACATAACACACATTTCGGATGAATCGACAACATCATCATCATAGTTATCAATATCTCGACTTCATTAATGCAACAGAAAATAATTCATAATTTAATTTCAACATCATCGATTCGTCATATGACCAACAATTCTCAATTAAAAGAGAGTTTCCAAAGCTCCCAAAAATTATTCAAAGAAAATATCAATTAAATAAAACGAGCGTTCATCCCCGGTGTTACGTATCAGAGTAAGACCCGACTCGATCTATGCAATACGAGGCACAACTCCATACCTCAAGCAATCTAATTTTTGTCACTTGTGCGTTACCCACGTAGAGACAACATTCAAATAGAAGGGGTAAGATATCATAACAATATAATGAATGTATGATAATGAATAGATAAATCATAGAATACATAATCATAATCTCATACTTCATGTATCAACACCAAATACACAACATCATTTCAACAATCACACCCAACAAATAACATATCACATCTCTTCAACAACAACTTCGTAATGCAATGAGACCAACTTTCCTAAATATATGCATGTGGTACCATAAAAACATCTCTTTGCCATTTAGGCTACACCACCACTTGTCATTAAGGCTACATTGTCACTTGTCATTAAGTCTACACCGTCACTTACCATTAAAGCTACATCATTACTTATGTATATGCATGCAACACTAACATGTTATGACAACAAATGCAACGACACAACACATATTAACAAACCAACCAATATAACATGTTGATGACACAACGATATTCATACATCATCGCAACGTCACTACGTCATGAAATCTCTTCATATTCATCGTCATATTCACAACTTCGCAATCACAACACAACATCGTAAAAAAATTCATAAATTCATCTCATACTGTTTTCAAATCATTTTTATTGAGTATAAAATATTTTTAGTTTTTCATAGGTTTGAACGGCGCGTCAAACGGACACCTGAGTAAAAAGTTATGAGTTTTTAAAGTTTTTCAGAAAATTGGCTATTATACCTCAGTGGTAACCGGTTAGTGCTAAAACAGTAACTCAGTTTTTTTCAAAAATTGTCTGTGATAATTGGTTTCCCTCTAGTGGTAACCGATTACTACTTTTTCCAGAAAACATCCATTCTGCCAAGCACACGGGACCCGGTTACCCCCTAGTGGTAACCGGTTACCCCTTCACAAATATTTCTTCCCAAACCCAAATTTTACACGCGGTAACCGGTTGCCCCCAGGTGGTAACTGATTACGCTGTGAATTTTTCCAAAAATTCTGCAACTTGCAGACTGCGATTTTTACCTTTCCAAAACCCCAAAATATCAGTTTTTCATATGAAATAACAACAATTTATCCTACCAAACACGCATAATTTAAAACCACCAATTTGAGATCATTTTATATCATCAAGATCAAGGTTTATCACACCAAATCACCATCATCAATCATCACACATACACATCACAATTCACACAAAGCAGATTATACAATTACATAACATAACCCTACCATGACCCGTCATCATACAATCCCTTATAGTGTTAGAACCCCACCCTTACCTTAGGTTTTGAGTTTTCTTCCCTGCTCCAATGGAGTCTTCCCTTCAGCCCTAAGTTCCTCCTCTTCTCTTCTACTTCTCACTTCTATGATCAATTAAGAATAATAACCTCTATTTCTCATGTTCTCACTTCTTATTTTCTAATAACTCAAATTATACCCCTAAACCAATATTCCCACCTTGCCCTTCTTATTTTTAATTAATTAATTAATAAATAATATTATAAATAATTATCTATCTATAATAATAGTAATAATAATAATTAAAACCAACATCACTCATATTCTCTATTCACCCCATGTTCTCTACGCTATTAGTCAACCCCCCCCCCCCCCCCAACGATTCAACCTCTAATTTCCCAAATAGCATCTCATCACATTGTAAAACATAACATCATTGTAAACACATCATCTCATCCAATTATTTTTAAATAAAAATAACCTTAATTAAATCGGAGTGATACATTATCGCTCCCTCATCGTCGGGCGATCCTCAGGCAAGCATCCTGCTTCGTCGGGCGAGCAACAAGCGATGAACAACAGTAGTATTTTAAAAGTGTCATAACTTGAGTTTTAGGACTCCGGTTGACGCATCGTTCGAAGAATTAGTAAGCTAACATGGTGAACTATACCTTGTGTAACATGGTGGGAGAACCGACTTGGTTGTTTTACTTTTGATTGCAATTGTTGCGGTTTAGCAAGAGTCGCCACCGACTTTTCTTTTATCCAATAGGAAAGGCTGAAAAGAACAGGAAAGACCTTTCGAGATATTTTCTTGAGTTCGGGGGATAGATTATAAAAATGGAAGGTGTTAGCACCCTTTTTATCTGTAGTTATCTACGGGCTCTTAGTTTCTTGCTAGATCACTTGATTTTTGTTTGAAAGTGTGTTTGTGATGTGGGTTTCGAAAGTATTTTGAAAAAATGTCTTTGTAATGGTTCTCGTCTCTATAAGAACGTGTACAAAGTGTTTTGTCTTTTGAAAAAAAGTTTCAAAGTGAAGTGTTGGTGTATAAAATGTTTTTGTTGTGAGCAAGCGAGCAACTAGGAGTAACCTACCTACTCAAAAGGTCTTAAACGTTATTTTCCTCCTCCTTTAGTTGTTGCTATCTTACCATTGATTTGGTAAGAAGCCCCATCATTGAATGTGAAGGGACGGGCGTGGGACGTTTGTATAGTCATAGAAGGCAACCTATGGGACGTTCTAGCAATGTCGTTTAGGGACTAGATCGTTTACGGAAGGCAACATTTGAGGGTCATCGAGGGACTACGATCTTTTATCGAGGGTCTTTGGCTAAAGCACCTATATTCGATAGACATGACTATTTTCCGAAAGGGCAACAAAGTGGGATCACCCTAAGGGTGCAAGTGTGAAAGTGTGTTTAATTTACATGCATTTAGTCTTGATTAGGGTTATCTATTTGTTGATTTTATGTCTTACCATACAAACCCTAATTACTAGCATTTATATTTGAAAGCGATAAATTGCGGGAATGTAAAATCCTATGCTATTACATCATTTAGGGGATGGGGGTACATAATTATAAATGGGGGTTGCAAGAATTTTAAATCCTAATTATCTATTACAACCATATCGAATTGTACAACATAAAAAAAAAGGAAAGGACTTGTTTTGAAAATGATTTTTTTTGTCTTAAAAAAATTAAAAGGAAAATAAATATTTAATAAAAGAAAATATTTTTGATGTCTTTTTTATGTTTAATAAAATTAATACTGAAAAGTAATAAGAATAAAAGAGAAAAAGAAAAAAAAACTTAATGAAAACAGGATCAACACATTGCTAAACACGAAAATGAATGGGACTAGAAGTTCTGACGTTGTATGTTGTAGCTCAGAAAGAAACGTCAGGGGTGATCAGAAGTTTTGGGTTGATGCCATTGGAATCCTGAAAGAAACGTTAGAGGGTAAAAATAGAAGTTCTGGGTTGTGTGTAGACAGCGAGCAAAAAGTCATAAGTTCTGTATCGTGTTAAACAGTGAGTAAAAATCAGAAGTTCTGTGTTGTGTTAAATAGTGAGTGAAAATCAGAAGTTTTATGTTGTGTTAAATAGTGAGTAAAAAATCAGAAGTTCTGTGTTGTTAAAATAGTGAGTGAAAATCAGAAGTTTTGTGTTGTTAAAACAGTGAGTGAAAATCAGAAGTTCTGTGTTATGCTAAAACAGTGAGAAAGAAAACCTAAAAATATTGTGTTACATTTCGCCTCATTCCTTACATTGGTCAAAACATCTGTAGCTTAATCAGTTCTTAACAACATAAAATCAAAAAGATAAAAGCACAACAGTTTATAGAAGTTCTAATCCTAATTATGAGCCTAGCTTTATTCAAGAAGTTCTGATCCACGGTTTTTCTACTTATGCAATGATATGGACAGTATCAACATTATGATATTTACATATTTCATGATGTTCTGAATGAAAAATTCAAATTCAGAATGACTTACCTTGAATCTGAAGAGTGTGTTTGGAAGTTGAGCTACTACCTTCAGATGTTCTGGGGTTAACAAGAACAACGGAACAGAAAATGCTATGTTCTTTGATTCAAAGGGAAGAACAAAGGTTTTGGTTTTGTTTAGGAATTTAGGGTTCACGAATGTTTTACTGTTTTCTTTTCTCTCTTTGATAATTCTCTCTTTCCAAAAGTCATCCCCTTGAAAGTGTGATGGAGCAACTTATTTATAGGTGAGTTTGTTGTGGTTTTAGGGGAAAACAAATGGGATTTAAACCCTTTTCGCATACTATTCCATTGCTTTTTAATCACAGCTTTTGTATGCTAATTTGGTGTAATTACGGGGTTTGAGAAAGTGCGGGCATGGACTGGATCAGCAGCTAGTTGCAGGATTGTGCTATAGCAGGGCAGCAGGCTGCTTAAACGAGGTTTTGAGATTTGGTGATGTTCTGATCGCAGAAGACCATAAACGTAGCCTCCATATGCTGAAGAGTCATGTTCTGACCGAAGAATATTGCTTCCATATGTTCTGATTGAAGGGTCATATTCTGATTCGTCTTTGCAAATTCTGATTGTACTTGCGTGGAGGCTGGCCCATAAGTTCTGAAGTATCATATTCTCCTAACACTTAGAAAATTTCCAAATGTTTAGAAATTTGATTTTTTTCAAAGTAATTTCTGACTTCTGATTTTGATGAACTAATTTCATGTCTTGATGAAATATAATTGTTGAAACTTGATTTTTGATCCAAAAGTCAAAGTTTGACTTTTCAGTGTTCTTTTGACCATTTTGCCCTTGTGAATGACTTTCTTGGAAAATTGTAATCCAAGACTTGAAACTTGATAGAAACAAACCTGAGGGTCCAGGATGATCCTTTGAGAAATGAGAGGGCAGATTTTAGGGTACAACACCTTGGTAGAATAAAAAGTCATATGAAGTGTTTTTCCAGTACCTATGCTTTGATTAATATGATGATTTAGTGATTGTTTTAATATGATGTATGTGTATACAATGAATTGTTGATGCTATGATGATGTTGTTTTGTGTTATGAAGTATGTGTTGATATTTATGATGACTATATGAATGATGATGTGTTTTGACTAGCAATAGTCATTTGCTTATTGATGTTTCGCATCATGCATTCATGGTATAGGTTAGGGCGTAGCCCAGTGATGGTTGCAGGATGTTGTTCTAGTGAGTTTTATAGGATGAATAGTCTAGTGGTGGCCTCAATCCCATAGTATGGATTGAGTGAAATTTATGATGTGCTCTGATTTCAAGCGGGAATCGATTCTATTGGTGGAGATCTTTGGAGAAAACAATGACGGTGTCATCCGTGAAGTTTTGATACCACATGCATGAATCTAAAGAAGTTGCATTGCATTATTTGTGGCATTGCATGATGATTTGATTGATTGATGTTTTATGAATGCGTGTTTGTGATAATTTATAATTGATGGTATTACCATGTGTCTGATACATATTATGATGCTTGAAGGTGTGAGTATGACATGAGATTTTTGATGGTGTATTTCTTTATTGTTGTATCATAACTACTATATTTACTCCTTATGTCTTTTATAATAATTACGATTTACTCACCCTTGCTGCTTGGAAATGTTTCCTCTATACGTGGGTAACTTGCAGGTAATCAAGAATAGTTCACCGAGGCTTACAAAATAGTTGCGGAGTGTATTCTTTATTTCTTGTAGAATAAAGGGGTCTTGTTCTGATATGTAAAATCGGGGATGAGTCATTTGTTTTGAATAATCATGTTGTTCTATTTAATTTGAGATTTGAACTACCCTTGTGGTAATTGAGTTGTTTTAATTTGATGAAGTTATTTAGAAGTCTCTTAATAAAGATGTTTTGAATTATGAATTTCTGCAGTGAGTAAGTTGAAAAACTATGATTGTTAATTATGAAGTACTTACCGTAATTTATTTTTGAAAACCCGTTTTACTGAGCAGAATGTATTTTATTATGAAGTTGTTTGAAGCGAATGTGACATCCTTTTTTGTACATTACTTTGATTTAATTATTAAACTATTCTGCGAATATTTCTTGGGATTTATAAGGGTGTTTCACTCCACGCCAATTGAACAAACCATGTTGCAACCTCCACACCTAAAAGGAGACGCTGGCGCATCACAAACTACCACTCATATGACTCCAACAACTAACATTTAAACAAACACACTAAAGAGAGACATGGAGAAGATAGACCAGAGAGTCGGAAATATTAGTGAATAAGAATTAACAACTCCAAGGAGTTGAAATAATTAATCTTGAACATCTTTTACTACCTAGAGGGCTAAGGGATCGACCCGAGTCCATGACGACATAACGACAAACTACAATAAAGATCATGCAAAATCATTTAGGTATCACTGACCACGAAGTCACAGGAGGCATATAACATGTCCCTTTGTCCCACAAAGACACACCCCAGATCTGAGTCTGATGGTTATCGTCTGAGGCTCCACAACCATCGTTGCAGACACGCCTCATCTCCCTCAACATCAAATATTTTCGAAGGAGACAGATCCATCTCATACACAAATGTTTTTAGTAGATGAATTAATGAATATCCTATACGTGAACTTTTATGAAGATGTCAACGAATTCATTGTGTTCGTTAGTGTCAGTTGTTTTGTCGTATGTTTCCATTTCTAGTGGTTTGCAAGTTATTTGCTTTTTCAAATATTGGTACCATGGAATGGTTTAAAGGATAGAGAAACAAATTAATTAGCTTATATGAATAGCTTCAAAGACGTTAATTTATCTATTTCACATTATTTCGAAGGAAATCAAAGTCAGTGAAAATCTTGGGTTTGATTAGGCGGAAAAATGATGAATCTCTACGGTCTTACATCAAGAGGTTTAACAAAGTTAAATATAATAGAAGAAAGAGATCTTAGAGTACATGAACAATCTTCTATTAGTTCACTGCGTCACATATTAGTCATTATCTATAATTTTAAATAAGTAATTTAACATTATTACAGACAAGAACACATTAGTGAAAGATTAAATAAATAAGTAGGACTTATTATTATTCAATAATCGTATTCTTACGACACACCAACCTAAATTAAAAAGAAACTCCAAACACACTAAACTACAAGCGCTAGGTTAACTTAAATAATTTTACAAATAGAAATTGTATGTTAACGATTCAATTACTTAAAAACAAAACCCTAGTTACACTAAAAAATTGAGTGTTTTCAATAGCTTTGTTCGTTCAACTAATACGGTAGACCAAAGCTTCCTTTGATCAAATTCAAAGCATGGAGACTATGTAGAGGTGTGTCTCATGATCCAGAAATTGAACACGCTTTATATTAAAAAGGAATTGTTTAAGGCACTCTAAGCATTGCTTTTTTATTTTATTAAAAAATCAAAACTATATCTAAAATTCAGAAATGTATCTCCATTTGCACTTTAATTACATTCATTTTTGATTCGGACTCGAATACTATGTCAAGAAAGATTATGGAATTACATCTTCGTATACTTTATGAAAATATATCTTTGGACGCTTTTTTAATCAAAAACACTTCAGACCCTTCTTGTTTTTCATTTTTCAAAATAGTCTCTCAAAATACTCAAAATCTTTCAACTCTCAAACTCTCTCAACTCACGTTCTCTCAAACTCATTCTACTTACTTCAAAGTTTCTACCATCAACATTCAATCCATCAAAGAGATTATTCAACATCAAACAAAACTCACACATTTGTAAAAGTCGAACATTAGACTATGTAATAGATAATTTAGATATGTTATTTAGATAATTTATATATGTTATTAAATGAGTATTGTGTTTAATTATTGTTGAAATGTCATTCATGCTGGTATAATCCAAAGAGATAGGAATATCGTTCTGGAATGAAATTAATAAACTGGTAACGTATGAGATAAGAGTATCATGTGACAAATACACACCACAGTATCGTTGCTTTATTAAGCGAGCAACATCATGTCATAAACATGGTTTTAATTAATGCATAAACACGGTAATCAAAATGCCACAATGGAAAACAGTAGAAATTAATTCAACTGAAACATTATCAAATGCAATGAACAGAACTTCCTTCACAAAATACTAAACAAATTGATATTGAAGTTAAAGGATGTCAAGTACCAAGAAACTCTTGCATGTAAGAAAACAGGAGATCAAGCCGTAACTAGCATCTACAAGAAAAGCTAGATCATAGTTTAAAATTTAAATATTCAAGATGAATCATCCAAATAATCTCTCAAATATTACAATATAGCCTAAAAGAGAACTAAGTTAAAAGTAAAATACAAGAGAACCTAAAAATATAATGGGTACGTACAACCACATGAAATCTAGGTTTCCATCACAGCATGACATCTAGGTTTCCATTTTCACAAGTGCAGTCACAGATTCGGGTGCTCCATACTGCATCCAATCCTTGGCACAAATAAGTGCTTCCACTGTCTCATGACGCAAGGAACTTCGATACTGATCCATTTCTTTGCTCGTTTTATCAAAGACTGAGTCATGAGGAATAGTAGAAACTGGAATAGACAATATGTCTCGGGCCATCCTAGACAATGTGGGGTACTTCAGTTTATTTAGCTTCCACCAACCTAATACATCAAAGTCTGGCACTCGCGGCAATAGTGATTCTTCCATATACTGATCCAATTCGGACTTCGTTTGATGGGTAGAAGTTTCCATTATGTAGACATCAAAGTCTGTAAGACCATTATCTGACAACAAAGTTCCTCCCGGGGATCCTTCCATCTTCGTGTTACTTCCAGTATGTCCTTCTTCCGCATATGCCTGTGGCAGAGGAAGGGTTGCATACTCGTGAAACAGCTCATGAATTCCGTCATCAACAATCTTGACATACACATGAGCATCCTCACCATATATTTTTGTGAAACTGAACTCAACAAGCTTCATCTTGAAACGAGGATCCATAACTACAGCAATCACCAAAGCCAAACTACAATCTCTCCAATACTTATCAATCTTTTCATGCATGGGTTTAGTAAGGTTGCTAATGAAGGGATCCTCATTCATGACAGCACGAGCAAGATCCAAATGTAATTTCCAAATTTCATGAAAGAATGTAATAGCAGTGGGATAAGTTGGTGTCATAAGAATGTTTGCTGCATCATAAAGGGGTTTCAAATATGCGCAAAGGATCTCAACAAGCTTCCAATCTTGAACAGACGGGGTTCCTTTGTAATCAGGATCAGAAGTGTCTAAACAAGAAAACACTTCCTTCAGTTCAGAAGCTGCAACCAACATTTGATATGTTGTATTCCATTTGGTTTGGTCATCAATAAAAAGGCTCCTTTCACTAGGTACCTGAAGGTGCTGCTTAAGATCCATGAATTTTTCCTCACGTGATTCTGAAGTCTTCACATATTTCACACTTTCTCGAATTTTATTGACAATGCCTTGTGCTGAGCCCAACAAATCATAAGCAACATTGCTTAAAGTACGGGCAATGCAACTTCCGATTAGCAACTGGCCATTGAAGATAAGTGGATCCTTCACAGAAAGTAGAGGTCTGAGATTCTCAATGGTGCCTTCAGTCAGTGGCTGATTACATGTAATAGTAAATAACCTTCCCTCCAAATTCCAATCAGAAACGCAGACAGATACAGCATGGCTGAGAGCAGAGTCAGAATCAGGGTATGGTTCCATCACGACATTGAGAATTCTCCTCTGCAACTTCCAATCACTATCAACAAAATGTCCTGTGATAAACACATACCCTACAGATTGACTCGAGGTCCACATGTCTAGCGTCAGACCAATGCGTCCCGGTAATTCATCAAAATACTTCATAAGGCTTTGCTTTTCCGTCAGGTAAGTTGCGACACAGTCTCCTTGAATAGTATTAAAGGACACCATGTTGAACTGGGGTTGCAGATTTTGAACAAATGCAACAAATCCTGGATGCTCAACCATGTGAAGGGGGTAATCATGCATAATGATCATCCTAGCAATCTCTTGACGGCAACGATCTTGATCAAAAATCATGTAAGGTGTGCTAGCAGTTCTATAACGCCGTTTTGGTGTATTGCTGCTAGCATTGCCAGCACCACTTCCCCTTGAACGCGGGGTATATGGGGCATACTGATTTGGATCTAAACTTCGCAGAAGAGCTGGGCATGCCCCTTTGGCAATGTGCCGTTTAAGGTGGCTGGTACCAGCAACTTTAGGTCCAGTACTGTAGGCAAAAGTTTGCTTGCATTCCTTGCAACAAGCCCTTCTACAGTCAGCACTAACTGTTTCTATGGTGAAGTGTTCCCAGACTATAGACTTTTTTTTCCTCCTCTTATTCGGCTGTGTCTCTGGGGTATGTTCTTCATTGTTTAGTGGAGTTTCAGCATTTACTATTTCATAGCTGGGAAAATCGTTAGCATTGACTATCTCATAGTGTGCTTGAGAACTGATCTGATTGCTGTGAAATGTTTCACTATTTGCCAGGTCATAGTGAGTCATCATTTGGGAATTGGCTAGCTGATCATGGGTTAGTGTTTCAGAGTTAGCCAACTGATGGTTGGCCAGTGCCTCATGATGGTCCAGATGGTTGTTCGGCAGTGAATCATACTCTTGCAAGTGATTATGGGATACTGGTTTGACATCTGTGTTGTGACTGTCTGCCACTGGGTCAGAGTGATGCGGCGATTCAGCATTAGGCAGTGATTCAGGTTGAGGCAGTTGATCTTCAGGAATCATATGGAGATTAGCATACTGATGACTATCCAGAAGAATTTCTTGATGGGAGATCTGATTATTAGGATACATTGTTGAATTGGTTAACTCATTCTCAGGCCGAGCTTCAGTTGCAACCACATCATTGCTGATATCTGCTTCGTGCATTACAGTCTCATTACTGATTTGTTCCTCATACATGACAGACTCATTATTGGGTTGTGTCTCAGACATGACTGCCTCATTGTTAGGCTGTGAGACAGACACAACTGCATCATGGATGATCCCTGCTTCGTGCATGACAATCTCATTGTTGTGCTGTGTGTCAGACATGACTACATCATTGTTGGGCTGTGTGTCAGACACTACTGCATCATTGCAAACCCCTTCATGAATGACAGTCTCATTGTTGGGTTCTGTGTCAAACACAACCACATCATTGCTGATTTGCGATTCATGTATGACAGTATCATTACTGGGCTGCGTGTCAGAAAAAACCGCCTCACTGTTCGGCTGTGAATCAGATATGACCACCTCACTGCTCTGCTGTGAGTCAGACATTACCACTTCACTGTTGGGCTGTGCTTCAGACATGACCACTTCATCATTGCCATGTGTTTCCAATACAACCACCTCAGTGTTGTGTTGTGCTTCACAAACAATAGTCTCATCAATGTGTTGTGTTTCAGATACATGCACCCTCTCATTGTTGTGCTGTTTTTCAGATTCAACCAACTCATCTCTATTTTGTGTTTCAGATGCAACCACCTCATCGCTGTGTTGTGCTTCATTACTTGTCTGCAGTTCAGACTTAACCACGACATTCTTGTCAGTAGTAGCTTCAGAGCCAACAAGCACATCATCAGGTGCAGCTTCAGAGTTGTCTATCGACGTATCAAGTGTTGCCTCCAAATCAATTGGCTGGTTGTCTTCTGCAGCACCAGCATTGCCAACCTGGTTGTTATGCAGTGATTCAGAATTCTCCAGCTCATTTTTCTGACATTCTTTTGTGTTGTCTAACTCATCTGCATTCCCATCAGTAGGCAGGGTTTCAGATGTAGAAAGTCCTTCATTAGAGTGTGCTCCGGAATCGCAGAGATCCTTGATGGGCTGTGACTCCAAATTTTCCACATTATTGTAAGACAGGATTTCAGATTTTTCAAGACCATTGTCAGGTTGAGAGTCAGTACTGATCGACTCATCTTTTACATCAGAGGTGGCCACTAATTTGTCTTCTTCGATAACATCCATCTTGTCGGCAGCGATCGACTCATCTTTTACAACCGAGGTGGCCACTAATTTGTCTTCTTCAATAACATCCATCTTGTCGGCAGCGACCGACTCATCTTTTACATCAGGGGTGGCCACTAATTTGTCTTCTTCAATAACATCCATCTTGTCGGCAGCGATCGACTCATCTTTTACATCAGGGGTGGCCACTAATTTGTCATCTTTAATAACATCCATCTTGTAGGCAGCAACCGACTCATCTTTTACATCAGGGGTGGCCACTAATTTGTCTTCTTCAATAACATCCATCTTGTCGGCAGCGATCGATTCATCTTTTACATCAGGGGTCAACACTACTTCACCTTCTTCAAGGGTAGCCATCCTATTAGTATATGTCCTCCTGCCTTACCCGGAAGAAATAAATAATTGTGCAATCAATTACAATTACACAGGTATGTGTGTGAAGATAACATGACATCAGTAGGGCATGAGGAATAAAAATATAAATCATCACAAGAAAAATATACAGACTTTAAATAAACATAAACATATATTGCAATACATAATACATTAAAGAAGGGAAAAAATTTATTTTTTACATATATCATCTGGAAAATGTATATAAACATATTTTAAAATACAAAGCCTAATAATACAAAACTAATGCATGAAAACAACAAATGTAGTTCGTTTCCTCTCTTCACTATTTCACTTCACATGGCTGGCTTGTGCGGGTAAACTACTGAAGTCCAAAGAAGGTTATATTAAATATTAACGAATGAATAACATAAAAATGTTCTCATCATATATCCTAACATGAATCACATTTCATTGTCAGAGAAAGAAAAAAAATTGCATTAGTAATACCCCCAACCCAAGGACACTAGTAATACCCACAATCCGTAAATTCATTATTATTTATCCAAGTGTGTATTTACGTTTAATTCTACAACATATATAGTCACAAACGTAACACATTGGAATGGAATGGAATTGTAATTCAAGTCATTAAGCCCTAATATACACAACTCTCAATGAACCCAAAGGATAATTGGGCCTATTATTTGGTCAGATAGGCCCATCTCAATAAGAACAACCCAACAGTCAAACAGTAGAAGTACATAGATCACAAGCACTTCCCAGTACCCAGAGCCCGCGTGATGTAATAATTCAAGCTTAAACTCAAAACTGGTTTCAATTAATCACTACTATATATACATAAAAAATCACACTACAATTGGATGAATAAAAAGAGAGGCAATCCATAATCGATCTTACTAGTTTCAACTAAACACAGTTTTCGAGAAAGCAGACTAATAACGACTTGCAATCAAAAGCGATTATCGAGAAACAAAGAGTAAAAGTGAAAAGAGATTCAGATGAAGAGAATTCTCAAAATAATCCACAAATCAGAATATTTGAGTTTGAGATCTACCAGCGGTGTCGACGGAATCTGACTGGAACGCGGCTCGGCGGCGCCGTGCGGCGTGACGGAAGCGAGATCTAGGGTTTTGCAGGAGAGAGAAAGAGATTGGGCTTGGGAAGGAACCCGATGCTAATTGGACCTAAAGCTATAGAGGGTCGTATGGCTCGTTGTGTTTTGATAAGGTCTTGTAAAGATATAAAGTAGAACAAGGTCCAATATTATTTATTTATTCAATTTCTTATTTTTGGCGAAATAATTTATTTTGTATAGTTATTACTTTAGTAAAATTGCTCTTTTTCACCTTTAGGTGAATTTCATATCTTTGCAAATTCGAAAAATAGCCTTCAAGCATTTGTAATGCATTTAAAATCATATTGCATATTCTTCTTCGTGCTCAAACAACACTTTATTTTCAAAATCCTTAAAAAATATCTTTCATTCTCAATCAATTTGTCAACACCAAAATATTATTTTTGTATTTCATCACTTTAAAGGGGACAAAACAAGTTGGAATTTCATGTAAAGTTCATTCATTTCATCACTCATTCTTTTCATTAATTTGGCTTTTTGAACATAACAAATTAACGTTGAATCTAGATATGCATCTCCGGATCAAGTTTGGTGTGGTCCGGACATACATCTTCGAATTGTCCAGATAGTTTGAGTTGCCACACTATTTTTCTATTATTAGTGGTATTAGATATGGTGCACTTGGATATATTTCCCAAAGCTATTATGAGTATGAATGTTAAACTGGTCGAAGTGAAGCATAATGTTAAATCGAATAAAGTGAATGATGGTGTTAAATCGAGTATTCAGCCGATTGTTGTCGAGGTAGATATTTGTGCATAATTTACAAATTAACAAAAGTTTCTTGTTCATGAACATATGCTACAGTGGATTCGCATGGAGGCAGGGAAATTAGGGCTTGTGGTTGTAATCTGAAGGTCTGACAATGGTTCGGATAGAAGACAAACATTTGTAATAATGAGATGCAAAAGAAGTGTCACGTATCAACCATAAATTAGAAAGTTAAAACGAGATGACACTGGATCGAGAAAATATGAGTGTCTATTTAAATTGTGTGATTACTGTATAACTAATAACATGTGGAAATTTAATATAATTTTGGGTATACATAATCATGCCTTGACTGACAAGCTAGTCGGTCCTCTTATTGTATGTCGTCTTGTTCTAGAGGAGATAGAACTTGTTTCAGACATGACATTAAACATAGTGGTGTCGAAAATATACTCAAATTTTTGAAATGGAAAAGACCTCTAAATATTTCAAATATCAAACAAATATATAATGTGCATTCTCAAACACCAAGGCGTTAAAAAGACCAATACCTAAGACATAAAAACCAAAATGAATACATATCCCCATCTTGCTTTTGTGTATTTCAATGACGTAAATCCCACACTTCACTTTAGGGTATGCAAGAACATACTTCTCGTTAATCTGAAATCCAAACTGAATAGTCTCCTGTGATATCCAAAAAAATTGAGAGTTGTCAAGCTCGAGTACCGTTCATCCTCGATTAACAATGAGGGGAATATACGGTTCACCATACTTGAACTGAAGACAGAAGATGGTTTAAAGGTTATATGGAGTACCATTTAGCGTTACTCAATAAAGGGTCTGATTGAAGTGGATGCGACGATTGCAATATCAATCAAAGATATTCTAAGATGTTGCAACATCATGAACCACCCGTTGGTAATGACGTGTAATGTTAAATTTATGTTAATATTAAAAATTATCTATGTAATGTTTATTTTTATCTTAATTTATGTTGATTTTTCATTCGGCCATTGTTCATGGTTGTTTCTGGTTTGAACTAAAAAAAATCATACTTTGGAGATGCATCTCCGAAAAACACACTGAATATTAAACTAAGGGACGTTACGAAGATGTGTCTCCAAATTAAACTTGTATGCATACGGAGTTGCATCTCCGGACTAAAGCTTAATAGAATAAGGTGATGAAAGACTTTTAGTGAGGTAAGTATTGTTTATATCGTCTCCACATGGATTAGTGTGATATCACTAGTGTTCCACAATTAATACAATTTTAAGGAAAGATTCATAAAAGTTTTGATTTGGTAAAGTAACAACTTGTAATAAAGTATAACGATGATAAATGTTTAAGAAATTAATGATTAGAGAAACATGTCAGAATTAGATTTCATCAACCTATTTCATATGTATTCAAACTATCTAGCATGTGAACATAATTATTAATCGTTATTATCATGTATCACTCTTCAACACCGCTTATGTCTAACTGATGATGTAAGTTTTACCGTATTGTTTAGTTGATGATCTTTCTACCTATTAAGCAATACAAGTGAATATCAAACTCCAAATCTATATCTAGACTTTAGTCTTTGATAGATGATGATCTTAGGTCAAGACTTGAAAGATATTTCTCAATAATGATTCAAAAGAAATACATACGAGCATGGTTAATTACATCCAATCTAGACACAAGAGAATTAGCTACACATCATCATGGTAGCTTGCTTTACAGGAAAAGAGAAGAGATGAATAAGTACCAATGTTGAGAAGTCGACTATTGTTGTATATTCAGCTCTCATTCCTTGATTCTGAGTTTTTATATGGTTCTTGGTGTATTTCTCTCTCAAAGTTGGTGTCTAGGGCTAAAAATCTGAACTGAAATGCCTTTTATACAATTCTGGAAAACCAGACCGTGTTAGGCGCCAACAGGGCTCACTTAGCGCGACTAGAAAACAAAAGGGAGAAAACAGTCTTAAACGACGCTTAGCGAAGGTGAGGGGCGCTTAGCGCCCTCACGCTACAAATTCGCACTTGGTGCGAACATCTATGGAATTCTAACTTCTGATGGCGCTTTGAGTGCACTTAACCCCACCCGCATGATTGCTTTTGATCCAAAAATACATGTTGAAGTCATTTCTTTGCCTTTTAATTCCCAAAGCTCCTACAATGCAAACCTACCTACAAAATGAGTTACAAATTATCACACTACACAATGTTTACATAACAAAACTATAAAGCTATATTTACATAAAATTTATGGTTTTGCCTTGTAAATCCAATGAATCAAGTTAAGAAATGTCACTATTTTATATAAATATTCAACACAAATTGACACTTATCAACTCTCCCCAACTTAGAACTTTGTTTATCTTCAAACAAGAGTCTTACAAACCTAAAGATACAAGAGCAACTTTTAAGACATTTCATGATCAAACAAGTTTTGAGAAAAGAAGACAAATACATGGTTCAAAATTTCAAAAGCACAAGTAAGGTCATGCTTACCATTATAATATAACCAAACCATGATTATGAAACAAGTTCTAAACACAAAACTCATGTCAAGCATTCCAAAACAACACATGCTCAATTATGAATCACACCTAGCACACATCTTCATCAATGGATAAAGAACAAAAATGAGGGACTTGACTCACACCCAACAATCTTGCTAACATCTTGATCAACTTATGCACTCGTCAAAGAAAATCATATTGAAAGCATAAAAGCACAAATCACAAATCACAAAGGACTTTCAAGGGTTGTAATGTAGCATGGTTAACAAAGAAGGGTCATATCTCAAGGTAATTGAAACAAAGTTACCAAAATCTAGGAGAACATTCACTACTTAATTTACTCTTTTCTTTGTTTAAAGGTTACACCTTTTACTCACATTATTTGGCACAAAATGGTTGCCACTTTTTCTTTCATCTTTTTCCATCTAATTTTTTTCTTTTGTTTTTCTATTTCTTTTGTTTTTCACATTTTTTTATTTCTTTTCCAAAGTCTCAGCAACCCACTTTTTTCTTCCCAACTTGAATACAACCAACATTGTAACATGAATGCTCCCCTGTTTTCTAAGGAAAGGAACAAAATTCTAACCACAAATGATGATTGATGGTTCAAGTGTTTCAAGAAACAAATTCAAGATTCATTCAGAAATCAATGATGAACTAATTCTTTAAGAGCAATTTTCACAGTTCAAAACTGATGTGGATCCTGACACTAAGGCTCAAAGGGGTTAACAAATTCTCTCTCATAAGGTAGGTCATTTTTGGTCAAGTGGATGTGCTCAAAAAAATCGTCTTGATCATTTCCTTACTTTCATACAATTCAACATAAATGAAAGATTAAACATAACTCAACCGAGTTAAAATGAAGAATTGTTAGTCTTCTGTGCATATAGTACAAATTGAAAAGTTTCCTCACATTTAGGCTTTGATCTATAGTGATTCAATCATGAACATGTAGTGAAAAAGAATGAATAACATGATGTTTGTACAAATTACAAGTTTCATATTCATGTTATGTTTAGAAAGTAATAAACATATACCTTGACATTGCACCATCTTTTCAAGCTTTTATCATTACCACAACATTAGCATGTTGATACATTCAAACTTGGAATGATCACTAGTTTCTTCTTCAAGCCATTCAAAGACAATCTTTGAAACAAACTTTAAAAAAAACTTCTTTTTTCTAAAACCAAATAACTTGAAATTAAACTAAACTACAACAATTTAAACTAAACAACTTAATTAATCAAAAACCACCATAAAAAGTTATGGTGTCCCAAATAGTTATTGTAACATAAAATTTCACTCCATAATTCCACACCTAATAAGGATGGACGAAAATAAACGAAAACAAGTTCAACAACTTAAAACAACATAAGTTCAACAACATCAAAATAAGTTCTAAGCAAAACAAAACAGAAAATACTAAAATTTCACAAAAGACCATCAAGCATTATCATCATCACCCATATCCTTCTCTTCTCCACTTTCATCACTTGTTTCCTCTTCAGCATCTTCATCACCAGCTACCTCCTCCAAATAAAATGGCATGCCCTCAGGCATTTTAGCATGACCTTGGAATTCCTCTTAAGTTGCAAGTAGGTGGTCAGCCTGTGGCTCCCTTATCTACAGCTGTAAATGATGCATGTAATCATGCATAAACATGAAAGCTCTCTGATTTTCTTTAAGCATATCCCAAGTGTATGTGCAAGTGGATTTTTTCCTAGGATCCCAATCATCATAATTAAGGTTTGTTGAGTCAGAAGGAGTTGAAGTGTTTCTTCTCCTACTTGACTTTGTTACATAATATCTCTCAATGTACCTGTCATCCACAACACCATCAATGATCCCATGAACTAGAAATGGAAGTGAGATACGAACTCTTAGGCATATTCACATAATCAACCCTGAGAAAGCCAAAGTGCAAGATGTCTTATTTCCCAATCTTTGACGGCTTTCAGCAATAATCTTCATCTCATTAGCAATTACCCTTGCAACATCATTCGGCCTATCATCCAATATATAGTACAACAAATAAGTAATATCCAAAGGAATGAAAGAGGTATGACTTATGGACCTTATATTTTATAGGAACAAAGTCATAAATACTCGAGCCTTTATTTTGAGATTCTTTCTTAGGAATTTCTTCGGAGCCCCCACAACATTAGTTTCATAGGACTCACTTGACATCACAAGTGCATGTGTAACCAAATTAATGTTCCAACTTCCTCTTGCCAACTGATTTCCATACTCACACAGCTCACCTTATTTCAAAGTTATAGGATTTCCAAGGCATGCATTGATGGCATCCCTACTGAAAGAAATTTGCCTCCCTCTCACCATGGGCATGAACGAGTAAGGCTAATCTTCAATAGGAATGACATTTGCATAAAACTTCCGAACTATCTCATAATTCAGGTTGGTTAGAGGAGTGGCCGGCTTTTGCCACTTCCTATCGTCAATGATCTCCAAACAATCCATAAATTCACCCTTTGGATTAATGTTGAAATTTCTCTCTGACAAAATGTTTTGGCTCGACAGATCTCGATACCTCTCTTCATGCTCTGAACCTAAGAACTTGTCACTGTTGTAGCCAGTGGGTATGGTCTGGATGATGATGTTCCTGTAGCAGTATTTTTCTTCTTCAAAGCAATGATGTCCTTAGAATCCATGTTTGAAAAATCAAACAAAAGCAGAACAAACTTCGTTACAAATAACTAAACATCATAAACGCCTCCTTCTACAATCCTATTTGCATCAAAATGTGAGTACAACTTCGTCATTAGATGTTTTGCATGATGTCAAAACTGGGAAAAGCTAGCACTTCTATACATTGGACAGTATATCTATGTCTTATGGCACTCCTCTGCATTAGAGGTCTTAGAAATTATTAAAAAGCATTTTGAAATTGATCCAAGTCATTAAAAACAAGTTTCTGCATAAATTTTCACTGCATGTGTCGACACTTACGTTTTCCAGGTCAACACACGCAACTCAACTTTGAAGCTTGTAACCTCTGGAAGGCTCAGTTCGACACATGCATCGCATAGGTCGACACATACTGAAGCATTTCTGAAATTGCAGAAATTCTTATTTTATGTGTCGACGCATATGATTTATAGGTCGACACATTTACTGTTGTTTTAAAGCCCGTAGCCTCTGATTTGTTTCGGTCGACACATACCTTCCTTCAGGTCGACACATACAACTTCAACTTAATGTATGTGTCGACACATACGATTTATAGGTTGACACATACTGATTTGTTTGGTTAACTTTTCAAATCTATTCTAAAAAAAAGTCTTTTTTGCCCTAAATTTCCAAAACTATAAATACATCATTCATGCATCATTTACAACTTGATGATACCATAAAATTAGCCTATATTTTCTCTTCATCTTCAACCTCCAACCTATGCATACACATTAACAAACCATTGTAAGATTCTTTGTTGGGGTGTCATCTAGGCAAGATTTGCTAACGTATGATTAGGTTCTTGTGTAGCCGAGAATATTGGGTTGAGATTTGTAGGGGTCTTTATCCGGGAAAACTGTGGGTTTATCCTTTAATATCATTGATTGATTTGTGGGTTTTCGTGCAATACATTTGTGAGGTGATTGCGGCCTAGTGAAGTCCTTTAGAGATAAAGAAAGCAAGGGATCCTTTAGAGATAAAGAACGTAAAGGAAGTAGCGAGAGAAAGGCAGATCACAATTGAAGTCTTGTGTTTGTAATAGGTACAATTTGATTGTTATTGTGTGAAAGCTTTGGAGATAAAGAATGCAAAGGAGTAGCAATATTGATAACTCAATTGATATCTATTGTGTCTTGGTCTTTTTCAAGATCAAAAGAATATAAGGGGTTGAATCAACAACAAGCATTAGGATTTGTGGAGTTGCTCTTGAACACTTCTTTTGTATCAACTTTTTGCATAGTAAGAATTATCCTAATTCCATTGGAATTAGGCGCAGACGTACCCACACACGAGGACAAAAAATGGGGAACTGTGAAGACAAATCCTTGTGTCTCTTTTGTTATTTCTTTTACTTGTTTTAATATTCATCAATCAATTTGTTAAATATCATTGCATTATCAATTAAATTCTAAGAATTTTTTTGGAATATTTTTTATTTACATCAAGTGTTGATATTGTTTATAATCACTTTTGATTATAAGTGCTTTTGTGTATCAACACAACTTAAAGCAAAATTCTGAAAAATTCACTTGCACACCAAGTATTTGACAAATTGATTTTGTTTGTTATTTTAAATATTGCCATTGGAAATAGCTTTACTAGTAAATTGCTATAAATGTTAAATAAATTGTAAGTGATTCAAGCATATTAATTCAATTGTCAACCTCATTCCATACTTTATTTATTTTTAAGTTTTCATATTCAAGTTTCCAATAACGTTCGTATAGACGACTTATTTTCAAAAGCTCTTCCGCTTAAACTCTTTGATAAACATTTTTCAAAACCTAAAATTTCTGGAATTTTTAAATTGGGTATTTATTCACCCTCTTTAGATACGTTACCATCGTCTAACAAGTGGCATCAAGATCCAGGTTCATTCCGGCTTTGACACTCTTTAGAAAATGGCTTATGAACCTAAAGGGGATTATAAAAGAGCCCCGATTTTCACGGGAGAAAATTATAGTTATTGGAAAGATTGTATGCAAATTCATATCAACTCATATGACAAAGGTGTTTCGGAAGCCATTCAAAATGGTCCAACACCGGTGGAATATGTTGTTGATAATGTTATTATACCTAAGACGGAAAACTTATGGAATCAGGATTATAATAAAAAGTGGTTACATGATTAGAAAGCGAAGAACATTATCTTATTCGCTCTTGGTGTTAATGAGTTATATCTCATTTTCCATTGTCAAACTGCTAAAGCTACGTGGGATGCCCTACAAGTTGCCTATGAGTGAATTAATGAGTTTAAACAAGCTAGGATTAATATACTTAATAAAGAGTTTGAACTCTTTCTCATGAAGCATGGTGAAACCATTTCTCAAATGCAAAAGCGGTTCTCGCATTTTATTAATCGTTTAAATTTATAGGTAATCCTATATCCAATGCTATTGCTACTAACAAGGTTTTGAGATGTCTTACTAGGAATTGGAAACCAAAGGTCACCGAGATCAAGGAATCTAATAATCTTGCAACACTTGATCTCACCGCCTTGTTTGGAAAATTAGAAGAACACGAGCAAGAACTCAATTGCTTGGACAGACATGAAAAGAAGCTTGAGAAAAATAAAAAGGATAAATGGATCATTAAGGAGGAAGTATTGAAGCCTAAATCTCTCAAGGCTTCAATTTCAAAGTCCTTAAAGGAGGAGCACGCTAGTGATAGTGATTCTAGTGATTAAGAGAATTCAAATGATGAACAAATAAGATTATTTGTGAGGAGATACAATTGTTACATTTGAAAGAATGATGTCAAACACTCTGACAATTATCTTGTGAAGTTTAGAAGACAATCCACATCCTCTAAAGATGAAAACAACAAAAAGGATAAGGGGAAAGGTATATGCTATGAATGCGGAAAGCCGGGTCATTATAGACTGAAGTGTCCATCTCTTGCCAATAAGAAAGGAAAGGGTCAAAGAAACAACTCTAAGAATTCTATAAAAGCCTATGTTGCTTGGGATAGTGATAGTGATGCCTCAAGTAATGAAAGCTCAAGTGATAGCGATGAACAGGTAAACTATTGTTTCATGGCAAATCAACGTCAAGGAAAGAATAAGAATCTAAGTCATTCTAAATATCTAATATTGATAAGTTATCCTTTATAGAGTTGAAAATTACTTTTGATAATCTACAAAAAGAATCATTATGTGCTTCTAAGAAACTTACTTCAAATGAAAAAGTTTTTACATACTTGGAAGAAAAGGTTGAAGAAACAAATAAAATTTGAAGCATTAAAGTGTTCTATTGTGGATGGTCAAAAACATAAAGATGAGGATGAGAACCTAGTCGGTTCGATTGTGAAACTTGTCAAATTTGGCAATAATAAGTGAGTATTATTAAAGCCAAAGTGGACAAGGCATCACAACCTTATGCTTCTTTTACCATTAATCCTTCAAAGGTTGAAAAGCCTCGTAAAAATTATAATTTGATTAAGAAGGAGTCTAATAGAAAAAGTAAAATTCATCGTGAATTATTTTGTCACTATTGTTGCAAGAAAGGCCACACTATTGAAAAATGAAAATTTAGGTCTTTTTAGTTCCTGAGGGCGATTTCCAATGGTTGCCGAAATACAAAAATCATTTCACTCACTCCCAAGGACCCAATGAGCATTGAGTACCTACCACTTTTGTTTGATTATGTAGGTTGAGTGTCTTGATGCTATGACGAGAAAATGGATTCTCGAAAGTGGATGTTTAAGACACATGACAAGAGATATAATACCCCAAAATAATTAGATTATTTATTTAATTATTAAATAGATTTATGATGAGTATTTGTGATGTATTTGTGATTATATGTGATATTTTGATGAATATGATGTGTGATGTGATGCTATGTGAGGTATAGCAGAAATTAAGTGATATTGGGTGTTTTAAATAATTTTAAATAATTAGAGTAATTATTTAGAATTATTTTAATTAGTGAAATAGAGATAATATATGATGTAGAGATGTGGAGGGAAAAGTGGTAATACCCTTAAGGATTAGTGAGGTCAATTTAGGCAAAACATATTATGGATCCAATGGGTAAGTTTGACATAAGGAATATTTGGAGTTTAGAATGCTCATTCTGTACGATCGCGCTTGGAGAAGAGATAGAGAAAAGAGCAGACCTGGGGCATTGAGGAACTCAGGGATTCTGTAAAACGCGAAGGAGAATTGATTGCTAGCTATAATCTAAAGTAAGGGGTTATCTTCATCATTATGATTGGTATGGGTTTAGGTATTGGTAGGTTTGTAATTGGGGTTTTGTTTGATGATGATAATGTGATGATTTGTGATGAGAATGATGATTTATAATGTGTAAAATGACATGAAATGATGTATATGATGTCTATTATGATGTGTTATTGTGATGTTGTGAGACCATGATGAATTGTGTGAATTTTGGACTGAATGAGTGTTGAAATCGCAAGAAAATTGGACTAATTTTATGCAGAAAACGCAACAGCAAAGTTGTTGTTTTTGCGCACTCGTCGGGAGAGCCTCCCAAGATGCCTGGCGAAGTAACTTCACCCAAACTTCTCCATAAGAGAGTGACGCGAGAGAGAGGGATGGGTTTTTAAGCAAGTTTCTAGAAAACGTATGGAGGAGGTGTCTCGCTCCTGCTTCGTCGAGCGAAGTAGAGGCGAACGTGAGCTTGTTGGGTGAATGTAGAGGTCGTCGGGGCGAATGAGATAATGGAAAATAGGTGCTCCTAATTTTTCATAGGGGGAAGGTGTTTCTCCCCATCCTCGTCAAGCGAGCCTCGGGTGAGCAAACTGCTTCGCCAGGCGAGCCTCAGGCAAGGAGCAACTGACATATTTTGTAAAGACCATAACTTGAGTTTCCAGACTTTGTTTGACGTGTCGTTCGAAGAGTTAGAAAGCTAATGCGATGTAATATACTTTGGTGAAATAAAATAAATCATATGATGTTTTCTTACAGTTATTGTGCTATAATAAAGTGATGTGATTATGCATTGATGTAACATGATGTATGTTCTTATGATGAATTGATGTGATTATGCTGTGATGTAATATGATGTATGTCTCTAATGATGAATTGATGTCGTTGTGATGATAATGTATGTATTATGAAATGTGTGATGATATTATGATGATTACATGAATGATGATGCATTTTTACTAGTAGTGGTCATATTTTATTGTGTTATTGTGTATTATGTATTCATGGCATATGTTAGGACATTAGTCCAATGATGTTGTTAGGACGACTGGTCCAATGATGTTATTAGGATGATTGGCCTAGTGATGTTGATATCCCATTGTGTGGATTGAATACAATATTATGAAGTGCTCTGGTTTCAAGCGGGAATCGATCCTATAGTGGGGATCTTTGGAGGAAGATAACTTGGTCATCAATGAAGTTTTGGTACCACATGCATGAGTAAATGATGTTGCATTGAATTATTTGTGACATTTCATGATGAATGATTAAATGATGTTTTGATGATGTGTGAATTAATGATGTCTTGGTGATGATTATTGTATTGATGACATGATGATGTTGTGAAAGAATTGATGATGTAAAACAATGAGTATATATGTGAAGTATGATGATATGTGGAATCTTTGATAACTATTGTGTAACTACTATATTTATTCCTTATATATTTTATAATGATTTGTGATTACTCACCCTTTCTGCTTGGAAATGTTGCCTCGATACCTAGGTAACTTGCAGGTGATCAGGAATAGTTCGATAAAGCTTAGAGGATAGCTTCAGAGTGCATTATTTATTTCCTGTTGAATAAAGTGGGTCTTGCTCTAATATGTAACATCGGGATTGGGATCGTTTGTTTATAATTATGTTCTTTTATTTATTTTGAGATTTTGAACTACCTTTCATAGCGTGATACGGTGGGAGAACAGACTTTTTTTGTTTTTATCCAAAATGTGCGGATAGCTAGAGTTGCCACCGTATTTTCTTTTATCCAATATAAGGAAAGGCTAAAAAGAACAGGAAAGACCTTGATAGATTTTGAGTTCGGGGGGTAAGTTATGAAAAGGGAAGGTGTTAACACACTTTTCATCCATAGTTATCTACAGACTCTTATTCTCTACCTTACTTTTTCAAATTTTTCTTTGTGTGTGTGATTTGTTTGAAAATATTTTGAAAAGCTAACTTTGTAATGATTCTTGTATCAGTCCTCAAGAATGCGTACAAAGTGTTGAAAATATTTTGTTTGAAAAAGTGTGATGTGTAAATATGTTTTGTTTGTGAAAAAGGTTGTGAGCAAGCGATTAAAAGTTCCTTATCCACTAAAGGTTGTTCTTATTCTTTTCCTTCTCCGTTATAAACAGTGCTACCCATACCATTAGTTGGTTGGTAACCCTATCAATTGGATGTGAAGGGACATGTGTAGGGTCGTCGTACAGTCATAGAAAGCAACTTGTAAGGATACTTTAGTAATTCGAGGGACTGTCATCATATTATTCTCGTAGGGTCATCGAAGGGACTAGATCATTTTGTAGGCAACTTGAAGGTTCATCGAGGGATTATGATCTTTATTCAAAAGGAACCATGATGATATTGTTTAACCGAGGGTCTTTGCTAAAGTATTCCCGTTTTCGTGGGACGTGATCATTAGTATCGCAAAGCAACAAAGAGAGGTTACCCTAGAGGTGAAGTGTGCAAATTGTATTGGTTTCAGTTATGTTATCTTGAAAATTAAGGTTATCTATGTTTGATTTTATTCTTATCATACAAGCCTAATTACTAGCAGTTATATATATATACAAATATATAAAGGCAAAAGATAAAGCGAGAATATAAATCTACGCTATTATAGGGCTTTGGAGAGTTACATAATTAGAAAAAATGCGGGGATGTAAATCTAAACTATTACACTAAATTGTGTGACCTATACAATTGTCTAAGAAAATAAATAGCAAAAAGAATAAGAAAATGTTGGAAAAGTTTCAAATCCCTGAAAATCTAAGTTCATATTTTTGGTGTTTTTATGAAAATAATTTAAGTGTTAATTAGTAATAATTAAAATCTTAATTCTAATTGATTTTAATTAGTAAAAAGTCAGAAATCTAATTGTCCAAAAAATCAATTAATTAATTTACACCCTAAAACTAATTTTTTGTTGATTTTATTATATGGCTTCTTTCTAGTTTTTTATGTATAATTTTTTATTAAAAAAAGTTAATTAATAATAAAATAACTAATAAAAAAATGAAAATGAAGAAAGTAAAGCAAAAAGGATTTTAGCATCGTTGTAGTTCGAACCCCCTCCCTTATCCTCATACGCTTGGTTCCAACATGTTCTATGTTTCTTGTTTAACACATCTGGACATATGAAACTTATTAGTAACACAAGGATTAAGAAATTTGAAACTATAAAATCCTTACCACCGGTGTGATTGAGGGGAGGCGTTCTGGGCACGGTTGAGCGTGGTTATGAACTTTAAGAGGTTCCTAGGGATGTCAGGATGATGATTCGAGGCTTCCTTTCAGTTTAAAATGGTTGGAAAACTGGGATACGATTTGCACCTACTCTTTGAAAAATTTTGTGTTTGAGAACTTGTCTCTATGGCATCCAATCTGTCCTTTGTCTTATGGAGTGTGTCCTCTATTTATAATGGATAGTTTTTTAAGTTAACATTCTTGGAAGGAAACATGTGCAATCAAAGTCATTAATTATTTCCAAACAATTGCAAAAATTTATAAAACATGAAGATCTCTTTCCTTCTTCATCCCTCACGGTTTTTTTTATGTTGCATATGTGATCTTGGGCTTCAAAATGATCCAAAACAAAAGCCCACGTGCCTTGTACATTTATTTAATATTTATTTAATTTTATTTTAAATTTAAATGAATAAAATCAAAATAAATGAAATAAAAAATTAAAATAATGCATGAATGGACTTAGGGATCCCTAAACATATCATAAACACGTTTGAACTTCAAAATTTAGGCCCATTAGCCTAAAAGTCCAAAATTGCTCAATTGTGGTTTCATGCATTTTCTCAAAATTGCTCAACTTGCACCAATCATAACTCTCTCAAATTTTGTCATATGAAGGTGATCTTTGACTTTTTGGAAATCTCAAGATGTCCCCTACAAATCTCATGTTGGTCACTTTTTTTCATTTGAAGTCTTTAACTTAATGTAAATTGCTTTGACAAAAGATGACTTTTTGTTGACTTTTAAGATGAAATGTAATGTTTTGGCCTATATCTCTCAAATGAAGCATTTTTGGCCTTGAGCTTTCAGAGACAAAGTTGTAAATAATTGAATTTCCTTCAATATAGGCTTTGGTTGAGGAATTTATGATTAATCATGTGAAAGTTATGCTTGGTTAAAGTTCAGTTGACTTCTTCTTAAGAAAACCCTAATTTGGTAACTTTTGTCTTTTGATGAATCTTAAGTTTTCTTAATGAATCATGATCAACCCTTGATAAAATGATGAATGTGACTTCAAAATATTGATGTTGACCAAAAATCTTGAAGTTTGATTGTAAGTTAACCAATGTTGACTTTTTATCCAATATAGTTGATTTTCAATCATCTGAGCAATTGATTGAGCAAACTTGTGATGCAAGGCTTGAAACTTGACATGAGGATTCTTTGATGCATATGAGGAACCATGAAACTCACTTGAGGAATTAGAAGCTCAATTTTCTTTGAGAAAACCAAAACCCTAATTATAGGTCACTACTTTTGAGGAGGGTTCATATGATCAATTCTTGAATAGTCTTGAGTGTTTGAGACCCTTAGGAGCATGAAGAGATGTCTTGAATCAATTGTATTCAAAAAGTGGAGGGGAAATTTTTGGGTACAATAGTTTCCCCTGTTCAATCTTCTTAAACCTAAAGAGTTAGATTGACATGTCCGCCATTCGTGATCTGAAGGTGGAAGAGGATTAAACACTTAAGTACCCAGAAATCTGCACTCACATGTGCACGAAGTGACACCGTTGGTTGATTATACTGCTTTAATGGGCTTAAAGATTCCATCCGAAGAGGTGATAAAATGTCGTAGGGGATGGGCTTACAGATGCCATCTAAAGTAATTGTTGATAGGAGTATTAGAATGAGTCTATACCTGACTGTATCTGAAGAATGTATTTCAGAAGGAAAATGCTCGCCAAAATTCAGTTTCTGGGGGGAATGCTTTTCAAAATAAACTTATGAAGGGGAATGCTCGCCAAAATTTAGTCTCTGGGGAGAATTCTTTTCAGAACGAAGGCCCTGAAGGAGATGCTATTTAGAATTTGGTCTCTGAAGGGGAAATCACTTGGTCATGTAGATAGTCGCCCCATCCTGTTTCGGGAATTGATCTACAATCTATTTTTCATTGGTAAAATCGTCATGTTTTGGGAATTCATATTGTCTGGTCATATATATAGTTGTCTTGTCCTATTTTAGGAATTAATTTGTGACCTATTTTTTGTTGGTAAACCTGTCCTGTTTCAGGAATTCATACCGCCTGGTCATATAGATATTTGCCCCGTCCTGTTTCAGGAATTAATCTGCGACCTATTTTTTTGTTGGTAAACTCATCTTGTTTCGGGAATTCATACCGCCTGGTCATATAGATAGTTGCCACGTCCTATTTCATAAATTAATCTGCGACCTATTTTTTGTTGGTAAACTCGTTCTGTTTCCAGAATTCATACCACCTAGTCATATAGATAGTTGCGTCATCCTATTTCGGGAATCAATCTCTGACCTGATTGAAAATTGGTGATGATATTCGTCTATTTGCGTATTTTACCTGAAAAGACATAAATAACTTTATGTAATGTCATGATGTATGTAATTCATTGTGTAATGATGCTCTCAAAATAAATGAGAATGTTATACGTGTTTCGGTATGCATATGCTATGATGTATTGTGAAATAATGTATGGATGCAATATGTTGTTGAAGCGTATCGATAGCTCCTTGTAACAATGTCTAGCTGGGGAAAATAAATCCTGGATTATTATTGGGTATGAAGAAAGTGATTCTTTGACTTCTACTAAGAATAGTTTTGTTGGGGATTCCCGCTTTCTGTTTGAGGATACTTTGTTGGGGATCTTCGACTTCTGCTTAAGGATAAAGGCATTCAAGAAGAGTCGGTCGTTTGTCACTCCTTTTGTTGAAGGATTTGATTCTTACGTACACTGACTGGGGATAAAAGAAATGGGTATTCCTCCGATGTGCTATCTATTCAGGTTTTAGGTACCATAGCAACTCTTCTGGGGATAACAACTTTGATTAAACCCTACTGGAGAAGAGAATTTTGTTAGGGTTTTACGGTGTTGGAGTAATAAACTCTGCTAAGGAATTAAATTCTGTAGACTGTGTTAAGGAAATAAACTCTAATGGGGATTACAAATTCATAGGTTGCGCTGAGGAAGTCTCCACTGTATGTTGGGGAAAAGATCAAACTTCCATATATGCTAGGGGACCTATTAGGGAAGATGATCATGCCAAGCTATCCATTAGGGATATGGAGGTGAACTGCTAGAAGATGCCTCAATTTCTATGTGAGGGCATATTAGACTTGCTAGGGAATATATCTCTGTTAGGGATGAGCTTGTGAAGATAGCTTTGTAGAGATAATTCCATGGAGATTACTCTGTGGGTATTTGTGGATGACTTGAACATTATCCCAACTTCTAGAGTTTTTAGTAAATGCTGATCAGAGTGATAAACAAGTGATGAGATAACGGGACATAGTCGTACACTTTAATCCTTAAATTTTGCCTGGACTGTCTTTTCAGATTTTTAGTTCACCGGGATACCCCTTTTTGCCCAAGTCGCCTTCTCAGGTTTTCGACTTGTCGGGTGTACAATTTCATTTATATTCCCTAATTTTTGCCTGAACCCTTTTGGTTCGTCGGGATGCCCTTATTTTTTCCTAGGCCATTTAACCTAGCGGGTCTCTTTTTCATGCGTATTATTTTTGACTATGTTCGCGTTCATAGGGCACAGGGAATTTTCATTGTCTATGGTAGTAAGTGTTGTAGCACTGCCAGAAAATATTTTCTTGATCATACGTGATCCTTCGTATGCGGGAGTCCATTTAACCATGGGATTAGTCTGGTGCGCTCGATGTTTGAAGTTATTGATCAACCACTGATTACCAGGTTTCTGAAAGTCTTAACCTTTCTCAGTATTTTTGTAAGAGTTGTCACGGTAGAACAACACCATCTGATACTGCTGACAAAGACAAGAAATTTGGTGATATCGGAGATTCAATTTTCATAGTGGATTTTGCTGAAACTCATGATCAATGTAACATGCCCCAAGTAATTCAGATGGAAATCTGCCCCTGCTATTCAACACTTTTAAGAGATTCTTTGAATCTTGACTTGACTGCCACAAATGAGTTGGACAATAACATGTCATGCCCCTTGATTTATAACCAATTGTGTCCATGAAAGGCCTGTTACCGGAAGTGTCTTTTTCTTTGACCCATCCTATGAAGTAATTTTGTCCATTGGGAGGATTTTTATTCATTGAATATTCGTCATGCAAATTTCACTGTTGTCAAACACTTAGTCATATGCAAACAGTGGTATTAAAATGCAAAGCTTATGTCGGTCTTGAAGTTTAAAAAATGCATTTTTTAGTAAAACAAAATTTGTAAGAATGTGATATCAACTCAGGATTTATAGTAAGCCTTACAGGAGTCAGGATACCTTTTTGTAACAGTATGTTTTCGAACTAACGCATGCTTCAATTAGGACTTTGAAGGGTTGTAACGTGGCCTGGTTCACAGTTTAAGAAACAAAGGATAAAAGCGCAAATTTTATTCCCACCCAACCCGTTCTCCATGATGTCCTTCAGTCATATACTCAGTTAATTATACATTTAGGTTCCAATAGAGTTTGGAATTATAGCACTGAAACTTGGTGATGGTTCAGAAACCGAAAGTTTATTTGAGAAGGCAGTCATTTTTTCTTGTAACATCTTTCTTTTGTTGAGGATTTGTAGCGACCTCTTTTTGAATTTATTATCCCTAACTTTTTCCTGAACTGTTTTGTTTGAGATTACAGTCAGCGAGATGCCCCCGTTTTTTCCTAAGTTTCCTTCATAGGTTTCGACTTAGCAGGCTTTTCTTTTGAAAGATAATGATTGCTTGACTTAATGATTACGGGAACCATTACCGAATTTTGATTTGGAAGGATGTCTTCAATAATACATGTCGTGTACGAAGGAAAAGCTTGCGATTGAATACAAAATTGAATTAACTGAGAAACTACCATGTCCCAGGTTATGATTAAGGGTTTCAATTTGTGTGAAAAAGAAAACTTCCACTTCTTAGGCTCAAATGAGTTGACTAGGTATTAACTTCCTTACATCTTCACTTTTTAGGAATTTAAGCAACTCCTGTACATCGTTAACAAGGTCTATTCAAAAGCATATTGTATGAGATTATGGTATCATTTTCGTCATCCTCCCTCTAAAGGCTTATAGCTTTTAACGAGAGTTGGATATCATAAAAAGGAAGTAAAAAGCACAGTTTAAATATAGTGAAAACAAATGGATTGATTCAATACAAATATATGCAATGCATTAATGGAAGAAAAAAGTTTGACATAAAGATAAGTGTTTAAAAAACAAAAGAAATTGCAACTGAAAATTCAAATGAACTGGACGCTCTCAATCTTAATCATGATTTGGCATGAGAGCAGTGATCACATTAGGAGTCTCAAGAGGGTCAAACTCAATCTCATTAGCATCAATCATATCTTGAATATTGTTCTTCAACGATCAACAACCATTCATATCATGTCCAGGACTATTAGAAAGATATGCACACCTTGCATTGGGATGATAGCTAGGAGCGAAAGTATTTGTATTACAAGGAGGATCCTTCAATCTAATCAACTATTGCTTTAACATGTGTTACAAAGCTTGAGCCAGTGACATGTTGAACTTGGTAAATTTTCTTTTGGGTGTATCCTGCCTATGCCGATTACCCTGTTGTCGTTGTTGCACTAATGAAAGATTATAGATCAATACTGCCTCCACATATTGGTTGTGGTCTCTCTTATTACGACCCTTCTGGCTGTACACAATATTGAACTCTTTCTTCCCGTTGTATGACTTCTTCTGAGTATCTGAAGAGGTAGGCACCTAAATTTTACTACTTCTGATTCCATTCTGAACATGTTCCCCTGTCAATATCAGTTCAGTGAAACTGACTGAAGATTTTCCAAGTAGGTGATTATAGAAAGGACTTGTCAAAGTTCCCATAAATATGTCAACCAATTATTTATCAGACAAGGGAGGCTGAACTCTTCCTGCTAGATCTATCCATTTTTGGGCATACTCTTTAAAGCCTTCATTAGAGCCCATGGTCATACTCTGTAGTTGCATACAGGTTGATGCAAGATTAGCATTATACTGGTATTACTTATAAAAAGCAGTATCCAAATCTTCCCAGATATTGATATTGGTTCCTTCTAGTTGATAGAACCATTCCAACTATGTTGCAGACAGGCTCTCTTGAAAGAAATGCACCCATAACTTCCTGTCAGTAGTGTATGGTTGAATCTTCCGTACATATGACCTCAAATGAAGCTTTGGGCAAGAAAAACCATAATACTTTGCAAAAGTGGGGACTTTGAACTTATGAGGAATGACAACTCCTGATATTAAACCCAAATCCTCAAAATCCAACCTAGGCACTTTCTGGTTCTCCATAGCATTTAGACGATCTTATAGCTGCTTGTATTTTTCATCAGCAAAGGGATATTGTTCATTCAAATAATCTTCTTCGTCTTCATCAGAGTATTTTACAGGACTATGGTCGCTTTTTTCAGTTTCACCACTCTTATCATATTTATCCTATTCGTCGTCTTCGTCTAATGGAGTATCGGGATCCTGAAATCGCTTGACTGTACCCCTGAACCTTCTTCCCATCTTAAGGATGTCAGTTGGTTTTTGTCTTTTTCTTCTTCTCTTTGGTGATGAGTGCCTTCATTTCTTCCTTCCCCTTGGCTAAGTTCAGGAACATCTGTTGGAATTGGGCATTCTGAGCTTGGAGATCCTTAATTGTATGTTCAAGAGCCATTTCTGTTGAAATAAACAGCAAGAAGATGAGAAAACCTATCTTGAGAATACCTGTTATGTAATGATATGCATGACATATAGATGCATATGAAATGTTTTCAAGGATCTTGCAAGATTAAAATTTTGAAAATGCATCTGGTTGGAGCTTTGTCTTGAAGAATTTTGAGTCTTTGTTTTTGAACGTCCTTATATAAGAATCAAGCTCCCCGTATCAAGTGGGTCCTAGCCTCTGACTCAAGAGAACATACATCAATCTTTGACAACATCTAGTTATAGGAAAATAATTCCTCTTGCCCCTTGATAGTAATCAGGCTTATGATAATCATGCACCAAAGGTCCCTAAGATCCTTGAAATGGTTAGTAAAAATGTCATGTCATAATGGTATGATGTCATGATGTTATGTTCATGTTTAAACAAGTAGAAAACATAAATAAATCACACAATAGCCTAAGGTTTAAAGGCTTGTGTTGTACCTCAAAATTTTCCCTCTCACTTCTCAAGTAATCTCTCATAAGATCTCCACCGATTCAAGACTACACAAGGTTTGATCAACTTAAGACACCTCCTCAGCACTGATGGCTCAAATTAGGGTTTGAGTTTTCATAAAGACAGTTGGACTTTTAATTCCCCATATGACTTTCATGGATCATTTTGGACTCCCAAGATTGCTCATGTCAAGTTTCAAGCTTTGGATCACATTTTTGCTCAGTCAGTTGATCAGTTGACCTAAAATCAACTATATTAGGGAAAAAGTCAACTGTGGTCAATTTGCAGTCAAAATTCATAATTTTTTATCCATATCAACATTATGAACTCATATATGTCATTTGATCAAGTTTTAATCATAATTCCTCAAGAAATTTGACCAGATCATCAAAAGGGCAAAATGGTCAAAATTAGGGTTTTGATTGAGGAGGTTCAATTTTTGACTTTTGACCTAACAAATGACTTATTGGTTTAAGACGTGATCTCAAGGATTAAAATGAACCATCTTGACCTAATTTCATAGTTCAAATCACCTCTCAAGATTATTGGATTGACAGATGAATTTCAGTCAACTGATGAAAAGTCAACTATACACTGAAAAGTCAAACTTTGACTTTAATTAAAATCAAGTTTCAAAGATCACAATTCATCAAGACATGTAAAAATATGAAATTTTTTCATCAATAAATTGAAAAGTCAAAATTCATTTTTGAAAATTCAAAATTTCCAAGACTTAGAATTTTACTAAGTGTTGGAAAATTAACATTTTTTCATAACTTTGTGCCAAATTTCCACCGTGATGCAAGATGATTCAAGGGAAACTTCCAACGTGAAAGTTGTAAATCTCAATGAGATATAAAACATTGTAGGGCATAAATTTTTCTATAAATTCTTGTATTTCAAGATATAAATTTGTAAAGACATGCTCATGAAACTAAAAAGACTTAATGAAATTTTGCCATAGTTAGGCAGATTTTTGGTACCAACTTCATGGCAACTTTTCACCTAGTTCCAAATTCAATCTTAAAAAATGTCCAACATGAAGGTTGTAGAGGATATTATAAGCTTTCCAAAATGTCCAAGAACTCATTGAGATCATACTTGAGCTGAGAGAATCGAAGGCAAGAAGTTAGGGTTTCAAACTTGTTTTTCAAGTCATTTTCATGATGAGCATTTGATCCAATCCATAACCATGCTGTATAATCCCAATTTTCAGGCCCTCTAATTTGTGTATCTATCCTTAATTAGAATATTGCACAAACTTTATGGCTATTATCCATTAAATCTGAGCTTTGTCTAAGTTAACTTGCCATTTTTGGAAGAAAGGCAAGACTTCCATTTTGGAAAAGTATGCTTTTGCAAATGTCAACCCTTCTTAAGCCTCTCAATGGTTCTTTCTGCACACACAACATCTATAAGTCAGAAGCAAGCTTGTTTAAAGTTCAACCACTCTACAATAGCATGGTACAAGCTTTGGGAAGATGTTTCTCATGTTTGCTTCAAAAACAAGTAAAAGTTTTAAAACATGTAAATTCAAATTCTGACTTGTTGTAGCACACAAAACCTCTTGCCTATAAATACATACACTATTTGTAAGCTAGGACACAAATACTAAGACCCTGAAACTCTCTCAAATACTCACAAACCATAAATTGCTCAAAAACACCATTGATACACAATTCCGACCTTGAACTTGTATCTCTCATTTCCCTCGTGCATTTTCCCTCAAATTCATTTGCAAAGCTTCTATACCTCAAATATAGTCCATCTCTATCCTTGTTTTGGAACTGTAACACCAACTTCATCAACCTCCATAACCAAAAAACAGAGTCTGCAATTTGACTTCTCCAGACCTTTCCAGCCATCCATAGCTCAAGCTAAGCATTGCATTAGCTTCCTGGGAACTTGAGGAAGCTAACCTGATCATCACAACTCCTTGAAAGCAGCTCAAACTCATTTCAAGATTTCAAGTTTTTGAGGTATTTTTCTGAACTTCCATCTCTTCACTTAGGCACTATTAAGCTTGCATTTTCAAAGATAAAATGTAGATATCATTGCCTTAAAACTGCTCATGTCCATAGTTTTCATTTATGTTGATTGAGTAGGGAGAATTTTGAAGCTGAAGTTTCTGAAAAAGTTAGGCCAGAATTTGGTACTTTTAGAAATTCTTACTCATCTTTGAGAATTAGTCTAAGTTATTTACATATTCAGAATCGTGGTGAAATTTCTAACAAATTTGATGTTGGAAGTTTTGTGAATGGATGAGAAATGAGTGAGTTACAGGAACCCTGGCTGGAGGTTGAAGATGAAGTCATTTCTAGGACTGGATTTATGTTATATATTTATGGTTTTGTTTAAGTTAACAGATGTACAGCCACCCCAGTGGTAAAGGCAGCGCGCGTTTATGGTCAAGGTCATGGATTCAAGTCCCAGCGCTGCCTTTTGTCACATTTTTCTCAACATTTTCTTTCTTTTTTGTAACAACCTTGCACGCTTGGGCCTAAGGCCATTGGACCATGTATTTTTACTGAGACTCACTCCCTACCTACTTGTCACAACACAGACCCAACTTTTTTATTTTGTTTATTTTTCTGATTACAAAAACATTATTGGGTCAGGCTTAAAAAAAACTATTTTTCTAACAAACTCCCAAATTCCATTTCAAACCCCCTGACTTTTATTTTTATATATTTTTTATTTTATTTTCCTTTATTATTATTATTATTTTTTATTAATAAAAATCCAAAAAAATAGTTTATTTTTTTTATATATCTAATATATTTATATTCACTTATATTTTATTCCTTTAAAAAACAAAAAGACAATAATATTTTCTTAAACAAACTTAATTTCTTTTCTTAATACATTAATAATTATATTTAGATTTAGTTATTTTATTTTTTATTTAAAATTAACTTTGGATTTAGGTTTCTTTTAATTAATTAATTTCCATATTATATTGATTAAACTTAAAACCTTTTTTAAAAAACTCTAAAAATGCTTTCTAATTTAATTTCTTTTCTAAATTAATTTACGTTTAATTTTCTTAATTTAATTACTTATTTCTTTTAGTTAATTAGGTTAAAATTAAACCCTTTCCTCAAAAACCAAACAAAAATCCATTTTCTTTTCCAATTACATCCTTGCACCTTATATTTATTCATTTCTTGTACATTATTCAATATGGTTTTAATAGATAATTAAGTTTAATTTCTTGCAATCCCCATTTGTAAATTTGTATACCCCATCCCCCTAATGATGTAATAGCGTAGTAAATTTATTTTCCGCAATTTATCGCTTTCATATAAATGCTAGTAATTTAGGGTTTGTACGGAAAGATAAAATCAACAAGTAGATAATCCTAATCAAAGATTAAATGCATGCAAATCAAACACACTACTCACACATGCACCCTTAACGTTAACTCCACTTGTTGCCTAAAAAATGGTCATGTTATGCATGTGGGATATCTTAGCAAAAGCAAATAAAAAAAAATACAAGATCATAGTCCCTTTATGACACTACATATGTTGCCTTTCAAATGATCGTAGTACCTCAAAGAGAAATGCTAAGACATCTTACAATATTTCTATCATGACTATACGATGACCCATGCCCATCCCTTTACATCCAAAGATAAGGCTTCTTACCAATCAATGGCGAGATAGCAATATCAAAGGAAGGAAGAAATGAACAAAAGAATTTTGAGTAGGTAGAGACGTTCTTAGTTGCTTGCTCACTTTCAAAACAAACATCCTTGCTCATTTTCAAAACAAACACCAAACACTTTCAAAACACAAACTTTCAAAACATGAAATATTTTCAAAAGTCCAACACTTTGTATACGTTCTTACGAAATGATAACCATAACAAAGTTTGCCTAAACGAAGACGCCTTTTCAAAAATACTTTCAAAACCACCACAAAGCATATTTTCAAATAAAGCAAGTGATCTAGCAAACAACTAAGAGCCCATAAATAACTATGGATGAAAAGGGTGCTAACACCTTCCCTTTTCATAATCTCCCCCCCCTGAACTCAAGAAATAATCTCAAAGGTCTTTCCTGTTCTTTTCCACCTTTCCTTTTGGATAAAAGAAAAGTCGGTGGCGACTCTTGCTAACCGCAATAATTGCGATCAAACACAAAACATCTCAAGTCAGTTCTCCGACCGTATTACAGAACTGGCGACTCTGCTGGGGAAAACTTAAAAGTGGGGTTACCTTAGGGATAAATCACCTTTATTTGCTTTCATTGTTTGACTTGATTGCTTTACATTTTGGTTCCTTGTTTGGGCTTACTTTAATCCTCTACCCGGATCTGAGACACCTTTTTAGGTAAGTAGCAATAGATTGTGGAAACTGTACGACATAGACCGATATGGTTGAAACAATGGCTATGTTAGTGTGACGCATTTGTGGGTACCGATATCCCTTGTATTAGATCAAGGAGAATACGAGGCCGCTGAGTGGCATCATGAAGCACTAACTGACTTTAGAACCTTAATTGAACAAACTTGGCCATTAGGACGTAGTGAGATAACCGGTTTCGGTGGAAAGCTGAAAATTGGTTGATACTCGATACTACACTCATTGAGATTGGACTTTTGGGATATCTCGATCGCAAGAAAAGATTGATTGTGCTGAGACAATGCCTAAAAGAAAGGTCAATGATATTGAGACCCTTTAGAACCCGGTTACTATTACTAGGACAGGTTTAAGCCAACTAAAACTTTAAGAGGGTACTTACCTACAAACTCCATGCAAACCTAAACCTAAGGACTTGTTTTCCTTGTGTGTATATGCTTACTTGTACATAACATCATAAACATCATAACATCACACACATTCTCACTAACCATTTCAAGGATTTAGGAATTTATTTTTGTTTTTGTTTTGTAGGCCATGAACTCCATCTGAAGGAATACCATTGGAATCAACTTTGTGAAAGCACACCCTCAACTCCAAGAGTTAGCGTCAAGGGTACCTGAAGACTCCCATTTCACCAAGAAGTATGGTCGACTCCTCAGTTTGGCTACCTCTAATTTCCAAGAAGAGATGATGTGCGTGCTCTTCTAATTCTTTGATCTCATGCATCATTGCTTCACCTTCCCCGACTATCATTTAGTGCCAACACTAGAAGAATTCTCTTTGCTATTAGGAGTGCCTGTGCTTGATCAAGCACCATTCACCGGTTTAGAAGGGATTCCAAAACTTGAGGTAATTTTCGAAGCCTTGCATCTAAAGAGAGCCGACATTGTAGCAAATTGGGAGACAAGAAGTAGAGTTCAAGGGTTCCTATCCCAGTTCTTATTGGAGAAGGCTCGTTCATTTTAGGAAGATTTAGATTTTCAAGCCTTTGAGGATGTCCTAGCCCTTCTCATCTATGGTTTGATTCTATTTCCCAACTCGGGCCAATTCATAGATGTGAATGCCATCACAGTATTTCTCTCTCATAATCCTATACCTACCTTGCTGGGAGACATCTTGCATTGTTTCCATATCCGTACCATGAAGAAAAGAGGTACTCTCTTGTGTTATATTCCCCTACTCGCCAAGTGGTTTATTTCGCACTTACCTCGATCAACATTGAAGAACGAGCAAAGATTGACATGGTCTCAAAGGATGATGTCCCTCACCCACTCTGATATCCATTGGTGTTCGAGGTTCTTGGTGGATACTTCTATCATTGACCGTTGTGGGGAATTCCCTAATGTCCCTCTACTTGGCATTAGGGGAGGTATCACTTGCAACCATTGCATAGCCTCGCGGCAGTTTGGTTATGCTCGAAGAGATGCTCCTCATAATATGCTCATCCAAGGAGTGGTATTTGATTATGAGAGCGACAATCAAGGCTACCGTCAATGGTTTGCACGAGCTTGGATGATGGTAAACAAAGCAGATAGTGGGACACTGGGACACAAGAATTCTATTCCTTTTGAACCTTATCTTAGATGGGTACGAGCTCGTGCTCAGAAGCTCATGATGCCTTACATGTCCATCCTACCAGTTATCATGGAGCCTGTTGCTGAAGAAGATGTCCCGTATACTGTCCTTCATTCGAACATGCCTACTTCTCTTGAAGACTTTCAAAAGGGGTGGATTCAGCTAAAGGAAGAACGAGACACTTTTGAAGCTCTGTGCTATGCGAGTGAGAAAAGGGTTTTGGAGCTTACAAAGCAATTGCATGAAGAATGGAGCTTGAACGCATATCTTGCACCAAAGAGAATGCCTTCAACCTTTAAATCTTAGAGATTTATTTTGTAAGCCCAAGAGGCATGTTGTAATCATTTTGAACTAATTATTGAAATTTGACGTTTGTTCATTCATTGTCTATACAACTTTAAATTGCATAAATCCTTGAAATCATTTGCATACACATCTTCCATGCATCATAACATAATAGGTTTTCCACGACAGGTTTCCTTATCTCTATGTTGTTTATTTCAGTAAGACGGATATCGAGAAAACAATGAAGGACCTACAAGCACAAAACTCCCAGTTTCAAGAGACTCTGTTGACCCTGGCTAAGGGACAACAAGACTTGATGGCGTTGCTAGCAGACAAAAAGAAACCAAAGAGGAAGCTTTAGTCAATATGGGTAGAAGATTTAGAGAGCCAATCCGTCAGATGCCGGTAGTGGAAGATTCGTCTGAGAAAGACGAGAATCAGATTGGAGAAGCAAATAGTACCCAGGCCAGGTGTATCAATGATCAAGCGTCCGATGATGAAGATTATTTTGATGAGCAGTACCCTCCTACCGATTTTAAGTACAAGCAGCTAGAGGACAGATTGAAGTCCGTTGAGATTCAAGCCGTCCCCGGTTTGGATTTTGATGATTTGGGTTTAATATCTAGGGTTTTCATTCCCCACAAATTCAAGATACCAGTCTTCACTAAATATGATGGGGTTTCCTGCCCAAAGCTTCATCTGAAGTCTTATGTGCGCAAAATTCAACCGCACACCGCCGACAAGAAACTCTGGGTTCACTTCTTTCAAGAAAGCCTGGCTGGGACGCAATTAGAGTTGTTTTACCAATTGGAGGGTTCCCGCATCTATACATGGGAAGAATTAGCCACCGCTTTCTACCACCAATACCAGTAAAATGCCGACCTGGCACCGACAAGAGTTCAATTGCAAGACATGATAATGGGAAGAATGAAGGGTTCAAAGAGTACGCCCAGAAGTGGAGGGATCTTGCCAGTAGGGTCCAACCGCGTTAATTTATAGGGAGCACATTGATATGTTTATGGGCACTTTATCTGGTCCACTTTCAACTTGTTGGTTGGTTGTTCTTCATCTGGTTTCACCGAACTGATCTTGACCAGCGAAAGAGTTGAAAGTGGTATCAAAAGTGGGAAGATTCCTATAGCATCTGCCTCCACCTCCAATCTCGTAAAGAAACCTTTTACCAGGAAGAAAGAAACGAATGATGTGTATGGGGCAAGGGCCCGTAGCAAGAAGGATGACCACCAGTCTGTTAATGTTGTCCGGATTTCCAATCCACCTCCTGCTCAAAGACCATCTTCCAATCATCAACAGTTTGAGGCTCCGGGAAGAAAATTCATAAGGACAGGCATGTCACTATCCCAAGCCTTACAACACGTACTAAAGGCTAATTTAGTGACACTGCATGATCCTCCAGACAATCCAAATACCTCTTCACCTAAACACAATCTGAATATAAAGTGTGCATATCACTCAAATAGTCCCGGGCATGAGACTGACCAATGTTGGGCATTGAAGAATAAAATTCAAGAGTTAATAGACAACAAGACCATTGAATTTGATCCTTCTCCAACTCTGAATGTTGGTTGTTTGTCATTCCTTTTATTGAAGGATTTGATTCTTACATACCCTAACTGGGGATAAAAGAAATGGATATTCCTTCGATGTGCTATCTGTTCAGGTTTTAGGTACCATAGCAACTCTTCTGGGGATATCCACTTTGATTAAACCCTGCTGGAGAAGAGAATCTTGTTAGGGTTTTACGGTGTTAGAGTAATAAACTCCATTGAGGAATTAAATTCTATAGATCGTGTTGAGGAAATAAACTCTGATGGGGATTGGAAATTCATAGGTTGCGCTGAGGAAGTCTCCATTGTATGTTGGGGAAAAGATCACACTTCCTTATATGCTAGGGGACCTATTGGGGAAGATGATCATGTAAAGCTATCCATTAGGGATATGGAGGTGAACTTCTAGAAGATGCCCCAATTTATGTGTGAGGGCATATTAGACTTTCTAGGGAATATATCTCTATTAGGGATGAGCTTGTGAAGATAGCTTTGTAGAGATGATTCCATGGAGATTGCTCTGTGGATATTTGTGGATGACTTGAACATTATCCCAACTCCTAGAGTCTTTAGTAAATGTCGATCAGAGTGATAAACAAGTGATAAGATAAAGGGACATAGTCATACACTTTAATCCTTAAATTTTTCCTGGACTGTCTTTTCAAATTTTCAGTTCACCGGGATACCCCTTTTTGCCCAAGCTGCCTTCTCAGGTTTTCGACTTGCCGGGTGTACAATTTTATTTATATGTCCCTAATTTTTGCCTGAACCCTTTTGGTTCGTCAGGATGCCCTTATTTTTTCCTAGGCATATCAAACTAGCGAGTCTCTTTTTCATGCATAGTATTTTTGACTATGTCCGCATTCATAGGGCGCGGGGAATTTTCACTGTCCATGGTAGTAAGTGTTGTAGCACTTCCAGAAAATATTTTCTTAATCTTACGTGGCCCTTCGTATGCGGGAGTCCATTTAACCCTGGGATTAGTCTGGTGCGCCTGATGTTTGAAGTTATTGATCAACCATTGATTACTAGGTTTCTGAAAGTCTTGACCTTTCTCAGTATTTTTGTAAGAGCTGTCACGGTAGAATGACACCATCTAATACTGCTGACATAGACAAGAAATTTGGTGATATTGAAGATTTAATTTTCATAGTGGATTTTTCTGAAACTCATGATCAATGTAACATGCCCCAAGTGATTCAGATGGAAATCTGCCTTTGGTTATTCAGCACTTTTGAGAGATTCTTTGAATCTTGACTTGACTGCCACAGATGAGTTAGACAATAACATGTCATGCCCCTTGATTTATAACCAATTGTGTCCATGAAAGGCCTGTTAATGGAAGTGTCTTTCTCTTTGACCCATCCTCTGAAGTAATTTTGTCCATTGGGAGGATTTTTATTCATTGAATATTCGTCATGCAAATTTCTCTGCTGTCAAACACTTAGTTATATGCAAACAGTGGTATTAAAGTGCAAAGCTTATGTCTGTCTTGAAGTTTAAAAAATTCATTTTTTAGTAAAACAAAATTTGTAAGAATGTGATATCAACTCAAGATTTATAGTAAGCCTTACAGGAGTCAGGATAACTTTTTGTAACAATATGTTTTCGAACTAACCCATGCTTAAGTTAGGACTTTGAAGGGTTGTAACATGGCCTGGTTCACAGTTTAAGAAATAAAGGATAAAGGCTCAAATTTTATTCGCACCCAACCCGTTATCCATGATTTCCTTCAGTCCTATACTCAGTTAATTATGCATTTAGATTCCAATAGAGTTTGGAATTATAGCACTAAAACTTGGTGATGGTTCAGAAATTGAAAGTTTATTTGATAAGGCATTTTTTCTTGTAACATCTTTCTTTTGTTGAGGATTTGTAGAGACCTCTTTTTGACTTTATCATCCCTAACTTTTTCCCGAACTTTTTTGTTTGAGATTACAGTCAGCGAGATGCCCTCGTTTTTTCCTAAGTTTCCTTCATAGGTTTCGACTTAGCAGGCTTTTCTTTTGAAAGATAATGATTGCTTGACTTAATGATTATGGGGAACCATTACCGAATTTTGATTTGGAAGGATGTCTTCAATAATACCTGTCGTGTACGAAGGAAAAGCTTGCAATTGAATACACAATTGAATTAACTGAGAAACTACCATGTCCCAGGTTATGATTAAGGGTTTCAATTTGTGTGAAAAAGAAAACTTCCACTTCTTAGGCTCAAACGGGTTGACTAGGTATTAACTTCATTACATCTTCACTGTTTAGGAATTGAAGCAACGCTTGTACATCATCAACAAGGTCTATTCAAAAGCATATTGTATGAGATTATGGTATCGTTTTCATCATCCTCCCTCTAAAGGCTTATAAATTTTAATGAGAGTTGGATATCACAAAAAGGAAGTAAAAAGCACAGTTTAAATATAGTGAAAACAAATGGATTGATTCAATACAAATACATGCAATACATTAAAGAAAAAAAAAACAAAGTTTAACATAAAGATAAGTGTTTAAAAAACAAAAGAAATTGCAACTGAAAATTCAAATGAACTGGACGCTCTCAATCTTAGTCATGATTTGGCATGAGAGCAGTGATCACATTAGGAGTCTCAAGAGGGTCAAAATCAATCTCATTAGCATCAATCATATCTTGAATATTGTTCTTCAATGCTCAACAACCATTCATATCATGTCTAGGACTATTAGAATGATATGCACACCTTGCATTGGGATGATATCTAGGAGCATAAGTATTGGTATTTCGAGGAGGATCCTTCAATGTAATCAATTATGCCTTCAACATGTGTTACAACGCTTGAGCCAGTGACATGTTGATTTTGGTAAATTTTCTTTTGGGTGTATCCTTCTTATGCCAATTACCTTGTTGTCGTTGTTGCACTAATATAGGATTAGAGATGAGTACTGCCCCCACAGATTGGTTGTGGTCTCTCTTATTACGACCCTTCTGGCCGTATACAACATCGAACTCTTTCTTTCCGTTGTATGACTTCTTCTGGGCATCAGAAGAGGTAGGCACCTGAATTTTACCACTTCTGATTCCATTATCAACATGTTCCCCTATCAATATTAGTTCAGTGAAACCGACTGAAGAATTTCCAAGTAGGTGATTATAGAAAGGACTTGTCAAAGTTCCCATAAATATGTCATCCAATTCTCTATCCGACAAGGGAGGTTGAACTCTTCATGCTAGATCTATCCATTTTTGGGCATACTCTTTAAAGCCTTCATTAGAGCCCATGGTCATACTCTGTAGTTGCATACAAGTTGATGCAAGATCAACATTATACTGGTATTGCTTATAAAAAGCAGTAGCCAAATCTTCCCAGGTATTGATATTGGTCCCTTCTAGTTGATAGAACCATTCCAACTATGTTCCAGACAGGCTCTCTTGAAAGAAATGCACCCATAACTTCCTGTCAGGAGTGTGTGGTTGAATCTTCCGTACATATGACCTCAAATGAAGCTTTGGGCAAGAAAAACCGTCATACTTTGCAAAAGTGGGGACTTTGAACTTATGAGGAATGACAACTCCTGATATTAAACCCAAATCCTCAAAATCCAACCTAGGAACTTTCTGGTTCTCCATAGAATTTAGACGATCTTCTAGCTGCTTGTATTTTTCATCAGCAGGGGGATATTGTTCATTCAAAAATCTTCTTCGTCTTCATCAGAGTATTTGATAGGACGATGGTTTCTTTTTTCAGTTTCACCACTCTTATCATCTTTATCCTATTCGTCGTCTTCGTCTAATGGAGTATCGGGATCCCGAAATTGCTTGACTGGACCCCTAAAACTTCTTCCCATGTTAAGGATGTCAATTGGTTTCTTTGTCTTTTTCTTCTTCTCTTTGGCGATGAGTGCCTTAAGTTCTTCCTGCCCCTTGGCTAAGTTCAGAAACATCTATTGGAATTGGGCATTCTGAGCTTGGAGATCCTTAATTGTATGTTCAAAAGCCATTTCTGTTGAAATAAACATCAAGAAGATGAGAAAACCTATCTTGAGAATACCTGTTATGTAATGATATGCATGACATGTAGATGCATATGCAATGTTTTCAAGGATCTTGCAAGATTAAAAATTTGAAAATGCATCTCGTTGCAGCTTTGTCTTGAAGAATTTTGAGTCTTTGTTTTTGAACGTCCTTCTATAAGAATCAAGCTCCACGTATCAATTGGGTTCTAGCCTCTGACTCAAGAGAACATACTTCAATCTTTGACAGCATCTGGTTATAGGAAAATAAGTCCTCTTACCCCTTTCTAGCAATCTGGCTTATGATAATCATGCACCAAAGGTCCCTAAGATCCTTGAAAGGGTTAGTAAAAATGTCATGTCATAATGTTATTATGTCATGATGTTATGTTCAAGTTTAAACAAGTAGAAAACATAAATAAATCACACAATAGCTTTAGGTTTAAAGGCTTGTGTTGTACCCCAAAATTTTCCCTCTCATTTCTCAAGAAATCTCTCATAATATCTCCACTAATTCAAGACTACACAAGGTTTGATCAGCTCAAGACACCTCCTCAGCATTGATGATTCAGATTTGGGTTTGAGTTTTCACAAAGACAGTTGGACTTTTAATGCCCCATATGACTTTCATGGATCATTTTGGACTCCCAAGATTGCTCATGTCAAGTTTCAAGCTTTGGATCACATTTTTGCTCAGTCAGTTGATCAGTTGACCTAAAATCAGCTGTATTGGAGAAAAGTCAATTATGGTCAATTTGCAGTTAAACTTCATAATTTTTGATCCATATAAACATTATGAACTCATATATGTCATTTGATCAAGTTTGGATCACAATTTCTCAAGAAATTTGATCAGATCATCAAAAGGGCAAAATGGTCAAAATTAGGGTTTTGACTGAGGAGGTTCAATTATTTACTTTTGACCTAACAAATGACTTATTGGTTTAAGACATGACCTCAAGGATTCAAATGCACCATCTTGACCTAATTTCGTAGTTCAATCACCTCTCAAGATTATTGGATTGACAGATGAATTTCAATCAACTGATGAAAAGTCAACTATACATTGAAAAGTCAAACTTTGACTTTTTGATCAAAATCAAGTTTCAAAGATCACAATTCATCAAGAAATGTCAAAATATGAAACTTTTTCATCAAGAAATTGAAAAGTCAAAATTCATTTTTGAAAAGTCAAAATTTCCAAGACTTCGAATTTTTCTAAGTGTTGGAAAATTAACATTTTTTCATAACTTTGTGCCAAATTTCCACCCTGATGCAAGATGATTCAAGGGAAACTTCCAACATGAAAGTTGTAGATATCAATAATATCTAAAACATTGTATGGCAAAACTTTTTATAGAAATGCTTGGATTTCAAGTTATGAATTTGTAAAGACATGCTCATGAAACTAAAAAAACTTAGTGAAATTTTGCCCTAGTTAGGCATATTTTTGGTACCAACTTCATTGAAACTTTTCACCTAGTTCCAGATTCAATCTTAAAAAATGTACAACATAAAGTTTGTAGAGGATGTTACAAGCTTTCCAAAATGTCAAAGAAATCATTGAGATCATACTTGAGCTGAGAGAATCGAAGGCAAGAAGTTAGGGTTTCAAACTTGTTTTTCAAGTCATTTTCATGATGAACATTTGATCCAATCCATAGCCATGCTGCATAATCCCAATTTTCAGGCCCTATAACTTATGTATCTATCCTTAATCAGAATATTACACAAACTTTATGGCTATTATCCATTAAATCCAATCTTTGTCTAAGTTAACTTGCCATTTTTGGAAGAAAGGTAAGACTTCCATTTTGGAAAAGTATGCTTTTGCAAATGTTAACCCTTCTTGAGCCTCTCAATGGTTCTTTCTGCACACACAACATCTACAAGTCAGAATCAAGCTTGTTTAAAGTTCAACCACTCTACAATAGCATGGTACAAGCTTTGGGAAGATGTTTGTCATATTTTCTTCAAAAACAAGTAAAGGTTTTACAACATGTAAATTCAAATTCTGACTTGTTGTAGCACACTAAACCTCTTGCCTATACATACATACACTATTTTCAAGCTAGGACACGAATGCTAAGACCCTAAAACTCTCTCAAACACTAACAAACTAGAAATTGCTCAAAAACACCATTGATACATAGTTCTGACCTTGAACTTGTATCTCTCATTTCCCTCGTGCGTTTCCCTCAAATTCATTTGCAAAGCTTCTATACCTCAAATATAGTCCATCCCTGTCATTGTTTTGGAACTGTACCACCAACTTCATCAACCTCTATAACCAAAAAGCAGAGTCTGCAACTTGACTTCTCCAGACCATTCCAGCCATCCATAGCTCAAGCTAAGCATCGCATTAGCTTCCATGGAACTTGAGGAAGCTAACCTGATCATCACAACTCCTTGAAAGCAGCTCAAACTCATTTCACGATTTCCAGTTTTTGAGGTATTTTTCTGAACTTTCATCTCTTCATTTAGGCATTGTTAAGCTTGCATTTTCAAAGATAAAATGTAGATATTATTGCCCTGAAACTGCCATGTCCATAGTTTTCATTTATGTTGATTGAGTAGGGAGAATTTTAAAGTTGAAGTTTCTTAAAAAGTTAGGTCAAGGTTTGGTACTTTTAGAAATTCTTGCTCATCTTTGAGAATTAGTTTAATTTATTTACATATTCAGAATCGTGGTGAAATTTCTAACAAGTTTGATGTTGGAAGTTTTGTGACAGGATGAGAAGTGAGTGAGTTACAGGAACCCTGGCTGGAGGTTGAAGATGAAGTCATTTCTAGGATTGGATTTATGTTATATATTTATGGTTTTGTTTAAGTTGACGGATGTACAGCCACCCCAGTGGTAAAGGCAGCGCGCGTTTATGGTCAAGGTCATGGGTTCAAGTCCGAGCGCTGCCTTTTGTCATATTTTTCTCAACATTTTCTTTCCTTTTTGCCACAACCTTGCACACTTGGGCCTAAGGTCATTGGACCTTGTATTTTCACTGAGACTCACCCCCTGCCTGCTTGTCACAACGCAGGCCCAACTTTTTTATTTTGTTTATTTTTCTGATTACAAAAACATTATTGGGTCAGGCTTAAAAAAATTGTTTTCTAACAAACTCCCAAATTCCATTTCAAACCTCCCTGACTTTTATTTTTATATTTTATTTTATTTTATTATTATTATTATTATTATTATTATTATTATTATTATTATTATTATTATTATTATTATTATTATTATTAATAAAAATCCAAAAAAATAGTTTATTTATTTTAATATCTAATATATTTATATTCACTTATATTTTATTCCTTTAAAAAACAAAAAGACAATAATATTTTCTTAAACAAATTTAATTTCTTTTCTTAATACATTAAGAATTAAATTTAGGTTTAGTTATTTTCTTTTTTATTTAAAATTAACTTAAGATTTAGGTTTCTTTTAATTAATTAATTTCCATATTATTTTGATTAAACTTAAAATATTTTCTAAAAAACCCTAAAAATGCTTTCTAATTTAATTTCTTTTCTTAATTATCTTAGGTTTAATTTTCTTAATTTAGTTACTTATTTCTTTTAGTTAATTAGGTCAAAATTAAACCCTTTCCTCAAACCAAATAAAAATCCATTTTCTTTTCCATTTAAATCCTTGCACTTTATATTTATTCATTTCTTGTACATTATTCAATATGGTTGTAATAGATAATTAAGTTTAATTTCTTGCAATCCCCATTTGTAAATTTGTATACCCCATCCCCTTAATGATGTAATAGCGTAGTAAATTTATTTTCCGCAATTTATCACTTTCATATAAATGCTAGTAAATTAGGGTTTGTATGGAAAGATAAAATCAACAAGTAGATAACCCTAATCAAAGATTAAATGCATGCAAATCAAACACACTACTCACACATGCACCCTTAAGGTTAACTCCACTTGTTGCCTAAACAATGGTCTTGTTATGCATGTGGGATGTCTTAGCAAAAGTGTGATCAGTGGATCTGGAACTGACTGTTTAACGCTGGTTCGCGAAATGTCGCGGAAGCAAGAGTCGCCACCGTCTTTTATTTTCTCCAACATGGACAGGACAAAAGCACAGCAAAATTCCTTATGAGATTGTCTCTCGGTTCGGGAGGTAGATTTATAGAAAGGGAAGGTGTTAGCACTCTTTCTATCCATGGTTATCCATGGGCTCTTAGATACTTGCTCATTGTGTTTTCAAAAGTGTTTGATTTTCAGAGTGAGTGGGTTTGAAAAAGTTTCTTTGAAAATTTCAGATCGACTCTTGTATCAGTCCTCAAGAGTGTTTGAAAAGTTGTTTTGAAAACTTTTTGAAAAGTGTCGGTGTGAAAAGAGTTTTTGATTTGTTTTGAATTAGAGCAAGTATCTACGAGTCGTCTACCTACCCTAAGGAATTAGGATGTGTAAATGTCCTTAAGGTAGTGCCATCCCACCATTGAGAGGTGGGTAGCACCACCGTTGGAGGTGTTCGGGTCAATTTGTTTGTAGGGACAGTGTGGCCACCGAGCAACAGTAAGACACCTTAGAAGCTACCCTTATGCCATTGATCTTTTTATTCCGAGGCAACTATTCCGAGGCAACTTGTTTCGAGGCAACTTGTTTCGAGGCAACCGTTTCGAGGCAACTAGATCAATGAAACATAAGGACTCACTAAGACGTCCTATACTCGACGACCACGTTTCGGGGGGCAAGGCAACAATGAGGCGTACCCTAGGAGTGGTGTGTGAATTGTGTATCATTTTCAATTATGTTTTATCTTTGATCATGCATTGGGTGAGCTACGCTTTGATTTTATTTGGGCCATACATTCTTTCATGTGATTAGCAATTAAAAGGTGCAGAAATTAAAATGCGGAAAATAAAGGTCCTACGCTATTACAAGGCGCGGGTCTATACATCGCCAAATTAACAAAGACCCGATTTTGAATAAAAAGTGCGGAAAGTAAATGTCCTAATTATTATTACAAAGCTTTGGGGCAAATACATTATATTTAAAAAGGAAATAAAAATAAACGTGCGAAAAGAAATTAGAACCGAATGTGAGGGCGTTGGGCCCTTTAAAGAAATTAAATCGAAATTGAAAGTTAATTAATCATTTAATGAGAAAAGAAATTGTTTTTTATGTTTTTTAATGAAAATAAAGAAAGAAAATTAATTATTATTAGAAACCCTAATTCTACACTATTTTTAATTTGTTAAAGAAGAATATTTAAGTTTAAACCTAATTTACTAATTGTTTAATTACAAGAGTATTTACAAAATTAATTAATAGTTAATAATAATTATAATAAGAAAAATTTATTTATTGAGAAAAAGAATGAAAATGCTAAACCTAATTTTTATGTATTTTATTTATTTAAGAAAAAAACATTAAAGTTGAAGACCTAAAATTAAACTAATTTGGTTATTGAAATTTATTTACAAAACTATTTAAAGAATTAAAAAATTAAATAAACATATTTTTATTTTTATGATTTCTGATTTTTTTGTATTTTTGTATTATGAAAATTAATTTTATGGGATTAAATAAAAGCAATTAATCAAATAAAAGAAAAAAAAGAGAGAATTAAAATAAAATAAAAAAAGAAATATGCAAACCATAGGAGGGGTATCTGCCCAATTTGGAGGTTAATTATGAGCATTTTGGCCCAAGAATTCCAGGCCTTTTAACTTTCTGGCGCTTGTGTGTGGACCCATTGACTGACGTGTATGATGAGCCTCTTTGGTGGCCTTCAGATTGAAGCTTCTGGGCGCGTGGCAAGCCAGATGGTGAGGTTGTATGCTGTTCCCTTGAGAGTGTACTGCACAGAAACGTATTGAGCAAAATAATATTGAAGAAGTGAGGGACCTGGGAATCGAACCCAGGTCCCAAGGCTTGCCAATCTCGTTCCCAACCACTATGCCATTCAGCGCGTTTGTAATAATATTGGATATTAAATATTATAATAAGAAACAAAGGTTAATGATATATAACACAAAAACGCGCTGAAAATTTGAATGTCCCAACCATGCTATGACACGCAGGCTTCTTCCTCGTTTGTCCTGAAAAATAAGAAACAAATAGCGAGGGTTTTAAACCCCCACTAACTACAATATACAATAATAGCGATTAGAGCATGGTGAAAAAGAAAAAGGGCGCGAGGTATGAGAACGAATCGTCTGGATGTCACGATTTTAATGGTGCTGGTTTCATTGTCCAATTTTTCCAGATATGTAAACCCCTCTTTTGGAGCTTCAGGAACCCTAGAAAGCTTTAATGGCAACTTTGCATACAGGCAATATTAATTCAATTGGATAACACCATTAGCTTCAGAGAGATCATATTAGTATAAACCAATCATTAAAACACAGTAATCATGCATGAAAAGTAAAATATGAATATGAAAATTTTAAAGAAAAGTCAAGCTTCTATCTACCAATTCTTTGAGTATGGAGGCGTGATTTTGATTGGAAAAGCTCCCTGGTAGTGTCAGGAGTGTAGTGGAATGGTTTTGCAGTCTTGAATTATGCTCTAGCTAGGTTTTCAGTTTTGAGATTTTTAGGAAAAAAGTGCAAAGTTGTTCTTGATGCTTATGCGCAGCTTTCTTTGTTCTTATGCCTTAGGTTATGTTTGCATATGTATGTAGCATGATTAGGTCAAACAAAACAAGCCCATAATCCATGTATTCAATGCTTTTGAATTTTTGATTTTGCATATCTTTTCTTCAAACTTTTTGCCATGAAAACTTGCCTATTTTGGAAGATCTTGCCTCTTGATGTGGTACACGAAATTTCTAGGTCATGATGAGTGAATATGCTGCACCAAAAGATTCAAAACCTTTATTTGAGTATTTTTTCATAATTAATTTTAATTAAATGAATTAATAGGATTAAAAACTCAATTAATTAATTAAAAATAAGAAAATAATTCCCTTTTAGCTTAACGGGTCGTGCATGGCCTTTGGGTGATGATTCATGGAAGAAATTGAGGCCCATTATCAATTTTGAGGCATTTGAAGCAAAGTTGACTTTTCAAAATTCCCAAAAATTTCCCAACTTCCACAAGGCATATCTTGCTCAATTTTTAATCTTTGATCATGTTCTTGGACATTTTGGAAAGGTCTTGAAGTCCTCTAAACAATGTCTTTGGTACCATGTCATTTTGATTTACCAATCTCAAGTTATGGTCTTTGACGTAAAGTGCCTTTTTGTTGACTTTTGAAAATGACCTATAATGTTGAGATTGATAACTTTTTGTGAGAGCATTTCTTGGACTTGAAGTGTGAATATGAGTTATAGGAAATGTCATTCTCTTCAAAATGAGCTTTGGATGGAATTTTTCTGATAAACCATGTGGAAGTTATCCCCTGGTCAATTTGTAGTTGACTTTTTCAGCTGTTCAAAAATAGAAACTTTTGCATCTTGAGACTTTTTGAGCCATGCTTTGAGAATCATGATCAAGAATTGATCAAATGATGTTTGTGGCTTAAAAATAAGATGTTGACCAAAATTTTTGACTTTTGACTATCAAATGACCATTTTACCCCTGCAGTTGGCTGTGAAGCAATTAGGGTTTTTAACTGTGCAATTTTGTGCTGTGAGTCTTGAAACTTGGCATGAGGATGCTTGACAATGTATGTAGGCATGTGAGACTTGATTGGACCCTTGGAAACTTCAATTTGTTTGCCAGAACCAAAACCCTAATTTTTGACTGTTAGGAGGCCATTAGACTGTGCAACCTTTGGGGAGATTTTGAAGCATGCTCTTAGCAAATCTTGAAGAATATGGGAGAGCAAATTTTGGGGTACAACAGTTGCCCCTGTTCAATCTTCTTAGACCTGAGGATGTAGATTGGCTGGCGCGCCTTTCGTAATCCGAAGGTGGAAGATGATTGAACACTAGAGTGCCTAGAAATTTGCGCTCACATGTTAGCAGTGTGATGGTGGGAATGGGCTTATAGATGCCATTTGGAGATTGATGGATAGGAAGATGGGCTTACGAATGCCATGTTGAGAGGTGGTGAATAGGTGGATGGGCTTATAGATGCCATCTGGGTGTCGATCGCGTAAGAGTTTCCTTAGCGAGAACTTGCGTATCTGAAAAAGAAAGATAATTACCTGGCCTGTTACAGGAGTTGACCTTAAAATTCTGTATATAGACGCGCCCTGGATGGATACAGGTATCGAATCTTTGAACTCTTCAGACGTGCCCTGGCAAGATACAGGTATCGAGTCTGGAGCTTCAAAAGGTGATGAATGAATCAGGGATGGTTACTACCTCAACGGTAACGATGAGAGAACCTTGGGCGATTACTACCTCAACAGTAACGATGAGAGAACCTTGAGCGATTACTACCTCAACAGTAACGATGAGAGAACCTTGGGAGATTACTACCTCAACAGTAACGATGAGAGAACCTTGGGCGATTACTACCTCAACAGTAACGATGAGAGAACCTTGGGCGATTACTACCTCAACAGTAACGATGAGAGAATCTTGGATGTCTTCTACTGAGTCTTCATCAGGAAAATCTTTAGGAATCGATTTAACCAGACCAGAGAAGGCCTTTAACTGGATCGGCATCAGAAAAAATCTTTAGGAGTCGATTTAACTGAACCAGGAAAGGTCTTGGAATATCTTTGACTGGATAAGAATCAGAAAAATCTTAGAGTCGATTTAACTGAACCAGACGAAAGTCTTGGAATATCTTTGACTGGATAAGAATCAGAAAAATCTTAGGGTCGATTTAACTGAACCAGACGAAAGTCTTGGAACATCTTTGACTGGATAAGAATCAGAAAAATCTTAGGGTCGATTTAACTGAACCAGACGAAGGTCTTGGATTAACTTTGACTGGATAAGAATCAGAAAAATCTTAGGGTCGATTTAACTGAACCAGACGAAGGTCTTGGATTAACTTTGACTGGATAAGAATCAGAAAAATCTTAGGGTCGATTTAACTGAACCAGACGAAAGTCTTGGATTAACTTTGACTGGATAAGAATCAGAAAAATCTTAGGGTCGATTTAACTGAACCAGACAAAAGTCTTGGAACATCTTTGACTGGATAAGAATTAGAAAAATCTTAGGGTTGATTTAACTGAACCAGACGAAGGTCTTAGATTAACTTTGACTGGATAAGAATCAGAAAAATCTTAGGGTCGATTTAACTGAACCAGACGAAGGTCTTGGATTAACTTTGACTGGATAAGAATCAGAAAAATCTTAGGGTCGATTTAACTGAACCAGACGAAAGTCTTGGATTAACTTTGACTGGATAAGAATCAGAAAAATCTTAGGGTCGATTTAACTGAACCAGACGAAAGTCTTGGAATATCTTTGACTGGATAAGAATCAGAAAAATCTTAGGGTCGATTTAACTGAACCAGACGAAGGTCTTGGATTAACTTTTTGAATGGATAAGAATCAGAAAAATCTTAGGGTCGATTTAACTGAACCAGAGGAGGTCTTGGACATAGCTGAGAACTTAACTGGATCTTTCCTGAAAGGTAAAGGTCAGTCATATGCAATGCATGATATGGATCAAGCAATGATGTTCTCAACATAAATGAGATTGTAAGATATGATGCGTTTATGCATGTATCATGATGTATGTGATGTTTTTGAATGTATTTTCGTCTAGGAAAATATATCCTTGACGAATGCCGGGAGTTAAAATCCTGGGCTGATGGAGAGCTTCTGTTTCCACTGGGGAGTGATGGTTGCAAGAATACCGGTAGGAGAAGATGACTCCGTTGGGGAATAAACTTGGCAAATGGATTACTCTGCGGGGAGAAAATTACTCTAGCGACCTTGCTGGGGAACAAAACTTTGTGGGAAGAGAGGTACTCTGTTGAGATGTTGATGGTAACTTCACTGGGGATACCATTGTTATGTTATGTGTTAATAGACTCCGCTGGGGATAATAAGATTTTGCCGAGGACAGTCTTTCCGTGGCTTTTGGCTGAGGATAACCCAGTTATACCCTGGTAGGGAAATAACCTTTGAATAAAGCCGGGAGATGTGCTCGTGCTCTGCAGGGGGGAAGCTTCCAGAATCTACTGGGGATAAGCTTCCTGCTGGGGAGATGGATTCAAACTTTCCTGGGGAAATCTGGATTGGACTCTCCTGGGGAAATTAATTTGATGTGTATCGGGGAAGTGGCTCCACCGAATGTCTGGTATACCGCCGGGGAACAATCTTAGATCAAGATTGCCGTGGATGCTTGTTAAGAATATCTGTATAATTTGCTGAGGAATGTTGAGCTCTGCTGGAGGATACCCAACTTCCTTAGGGCTGATAGTATAGCCCTGCTTGGGGAGAGTGCATTGACTTGTTGGCTCACTCTCTGGGGATTTGAGATATCTTGGTTATATTCTTCAGCTGAACTTACCTTGGTACCTTGGTGGACAGAGCAATTAGATCGCTTAGAAAAACATTATTGCCCCTGTTTCTAATGTTACCTGTAATTAATCCTTTGTTTCGTATGCAAACATTCATGAGTTAGCAATTAATGTCAAATGCATATATCACAAATTGAACCTTGGACGTTCTTCGCAAAACAAAACAGAAAAGGAAAAACAATTGGCAATTTTAGCTGAAAAATGAATTTGTATTGATTTTTTGAATTTGCCTGTAAATAGGCGTTTTATGTACAAGAGGCTAACGTCCTAGTAAGAGAACGCCGCCGAATAAAAGAGTTTATACAATTTGTACAAAGGGGAAACAAAACAGCTATGTGAAAAGAATGATCCCACTGGGTTCCAACTCTGCTATCGCCTTTATATCTTCGAGCGTCTCATCACTTGATGACCTAGCTGAAGATGAAGCTGATTGATCGATGCCGTCTGAACTTGATGTTGATACCGGATTCTGGATGCAAGGTGATCCAATGAGACATAGTATTACACTTTATCCCTAACTTTTGCCTGGACCGCCCTTTCGGGTTTTCAGTCCATCGGGATACCCATTTTTACCCAAGCCGCCTTTTCAGGTTTTCGACTTGCCGGGTGTACAGATTTTTTCCATTTCATCCCTCATTTTGCCCGAACCCTTTTGGTTCGCCGGGAAGCCCTAATTTTTTCCTAGGTATGTCAACCTAGCGGGTCTTTTATCATGTGTAGTATCTTTTTACTATGTCTGCATTGGCGGGGTGAGGAAGGTCGTCACCATCCATGGTGGTTAGAATCATGGCTCCTCCTGAGAACACATGTTTAACCACAAATGGCCCTTCGTATGTAGGGGTCCATTTGCCCCTTGGATCACTCTGAGGAAGGATGATACGTTTGATTACCAGATCCCCAACTTGATACTCTTGTGGTCTGACTTTCTTGTTAAATGCCCTGATCATCCGTTTTTGGTACGTCTGACCATGACAAATAGCAGTGAGTCTCTTTTCGTCAATTAGATTTAACTGATCAAGTCGTGTCTGGATCCAATCATCTTCGTTCAGATCTGCATCCTTCATTATCCGAAGAGAGGGTATTTGCACTTCGATCGGTAAGACTGCCTCCATACCGTAGACCAAAGAAAAAGGAGTTGCCCCGGTTGACGTCCTTGCTGAGGTACGGTACCCATGAAGAGCAAACGGTAACATCTCGTGCCAATCTTTATAGGTCACTCTCATCTTCTGCACAATTTTCTTGATATTTTTGTTAGCTGCTTCTACAGCCCCATTCATCTTCGGCCGGTAGGGAGAAGAGTTGTGGTGCTGTATCTTGAATTGCTTGCAGAGCTCAGTGATCATCTTGTTATTAAGATTGGTACCATTGTCCGTAATGATTCTTTCAGGGACGCTGTATCGATAGATCAAGTTATGCCGAATGAACCGTGCCATAACGTTCTTGGTTACTGTAGCATAGGAAGCTGCTTTAACCCACTTTGTAAAGTAATCGATCGCTACCAGGATGAAGCGATGCCCATTGGATGCCGTAGGTTTAATCTCACCGATCATATCTATTCCCCACATTGCAAAAGGCCAAGGTGCAGTTAGGACATTCAGAGGGACAGGAGGAACATGCACCTTATCTGCATAAATCTGGCATTTATGACATGTCCGAGAATGTTGGTAACAGTCAGCTTCCATTGTGGACCAGAAGTATCCTTCCCGAAGGATCTTCTTCGCCATAGTGTGTCCACTGGAATGTGTTCCGAAGGTACCTTCATGTAGCTCTGCCATGATCCTTTCTACTTCAGTCTTATCCACACAACGCAGTAAGGTCGAATCATGGTTTCGCTTGTACAGAATGCCATTGCTGAGGAAGAACTTCGCTGCGAACCTTCTCAGAAACTTCTTATCATTGACAGACGCACCTTCAGGGTATTCCTGAGCTTCTAAGTATCTCTTCACCTCATGGTACCAAGGTTTCTCAGTTACTACCTCAGCCTCAAGATCACAACAGTATGCCGATTCGTCCAGTTTCCAGATAATGACCCGGGGAGCCTCATTGTCCCACTTGACTTTGAACATGGAAGACATCGTAGCTAACGCGTCCGCCAGCTGATTCTCCTCTCTTGGGAAATGTTCAAAAGTTATCTCTGTGAAATGGGGGATCAATGTCAACACACATTCTCTGTAAGGAATAAGATTCGGATGTTTCGTATCCCACTCTCCTTTGATCTGATTGATCACAAGAGCGGAATCTCCGAAGACACTCAGAAACTTGATCCTTAAGTCGATCGCAGCTTGAAGACCCATGATGCATGCCTCATACTCCGCCATGTTGTTGGTGCAGTTGAAACATAGCCGGGCAGTAAGTGGAGTATGAGTGCCTTGAGGGGATATGATCACAGCGCCGATACCGTTACCCAAAGCATTGGAGGCTCCGTCAAAGTGCATAGACCATCGGGATCCTTCCTCAGGTCCTTCATCCGGTCCAGGTACTTCACAATCAGTCACTATCATGATGCTCTCGTCTGGAAACTCAAAGTTCATTGACTGATAGTCGTCTATTGCCTGATGTGCCAAGTGGTCTGCCAATACACTTCCTTTGATCGCTTTCTGAGTCGTGTACTGGATGTCGTATTCTATCAAGATCATTTGCCATCTTGCTATTCTCCCAGACAGAGCAGGCTTTTCAAATATGTACTTTATAGGATCCATCTTTGAAATCAACAAGGTAGTGTGAGTCAGCATATACTGTCTCAGCCGGCGAGCAGCCCATACCAAAGCGCAACAAGTTTTCTCGAGCAATGAGTATCGGGTCTCACAGTCGGTAAACGTTTTGCTAAGGTAATAAATGGCATGCTCTTTTCGGCCAGACTCGTCATGCTGCCCCAACACACACCCCATTGAGTTGTCAAGTACTGTCAGGTATAATATCAGAGGTCTCCCTTCAACCGGTGGCATAAGAATGGGTGGTTCTTGGTGGTACTCTTTGATTATGTCAAAGGCGGCCTGACATTCATCATTCCAACGTACTACCTGATCTTTCTTCAGCAGCTTGAAGATTGGTTCACAAGTAGCAGTTAGGTGCGAGATGAATCAGGCAATATAATTCAAACGTCCTAGAAAGCCTCTGACCTCTTTCTCTGTCTTAGGAACTGGCATCTCTTGAATGGCTTTAACCTTGGCAGGGTCCACTTGAATACCTTTATCACTTACGACGAAGCCTAGCAACTTTCCAGATCTTACCCCGAAGGTGCACTTGTTCGGGTTCAACCTCAGCTTGTACAGTTTCAGACGGTCAAACAACTTCTGTAGATGGTCAAGGTGTTCCTCCTTAGTTTGGGACCTTGCAATCATGTCGTCGACATACACTTCTATCTCATGATGGATCATGTCATGAAATAAAGCAACCATGGCACGTTGGTAGGTTGCCCCAGCATTTTTCAACCCGAATGGCATGACCTTGTAGCAGAAGGTGCCCCATTGAGTAACAAAGGTAGTCTTTTCCATGTCTTCAGGAGCCATCTTGATATGATTATACCCTGAAAAACCATCCATGAAAGAGAACACCTTGTGCTGAACAGTATTGTCAACCAGAACATCAATGTGAGGTAGAGGGAAGTCATCCTTGGGGCTGGCCCTGTTCAGATCCCTGTAATCGACACACATTCTGACCTTACCATCTTTCTTTGGTACCGGCACCACATTGGCAACCCACTGAGGGTAAGAAGTCACTGCAAGAAACCCGGCATCGAATTGCTTCATAACCTCAGCTTTGATCTTCTCAGACATCTCTGGACGCATACGGCAGACCTTTTGCTTAACCAGAGGGAAGTCTTCCTTGGTAGGCAAATGATGGACCACAATGTCGGTATCCAACCCAGGCATGTCTTCGTAGGACCAGGAAAAGATCTCCACATAATCATGTAACATCTGAGTCAACCGTTGCTTCACGCTGAGCTCTAGGTTGGCACCAATCTTGACTTCCTTCCTATCTGTCTCAGTACCCAGATTTATTATTTCCACTGGCTCTTCATGTGGTTGAATTGCCCTCTCTTCCTGGAGTAACAGTCTTGCAAGCTCGCCAGGCACTTCGCAATCATCTTTACCTTCATCTTCGGCTAAGTTGATTGGATTTTCGAAGTCATAACTGGCAGTAGCAAAGTCGTTACCAGTGAGATCCAGAGTGGATTGAAGCCTGTATAGGTGAGTGTGTAAATACAGTTGTTTTGCAATATATAAAGAAAGAAAGAAAGAAAGGGAGCACAAGATTTGAAATGCGAAAAAACGTCCAAGGTCTTTATTCATGATATATGTAAATGACAGTTAATAAGCCCTCACAAATGAAGCCAACGGTGCCCCGGGTAAGACACCGGGCCATAAAGTTTCCAATTCATTGTTTATTACAAATAACAAAAACAAGGGAATTCATTACTGCGTAACAAAAGTAACAGGTGTATGATCTTTCGCGGTCCAATTGTTCAATCCACCATCAGTCGTCGGGTAGATCCAGCTATCGAACTCCGATTCTTCCACTTCGTCTTCATCCCCAATGGCATTCACTCCATGAGCAGGCAGGGGAGCTGTCACTACATTGGGCTTCTCAGGTGCCTCAAACTGTACCTCCTTGGCATCAATAAGGTCCTGCACTTTGTTCCTCAGGGCCCAGCAATCATCAGTAGAGTTCCCCGGGCTATCGGAGTGATAAGCGCAGCGGGCATTTGGATTATACTTAGGAGATGCAGTATTCAAAACCTTCGGAGCCTCCCTGATGGTCACCAAGTTGGTTGATAGCAGCTGCGGCAAGATTTGTGACAAGGTCATACTCAGCCGGGTAAATTCTCTTCTGGGTCTTTCAGCCCTTGGTTGGTTGAGTTGCCGAGGAGCGGCAACAGGCTTAGCAATCATCACCGCGTTGACAGATTGGCGGCGCTCTGGTTTGTCTTGCCTTCTAGGCCCATACACAGCACTGGCCTCCTTCTTGAAAGGCTTCTTCTCAGAACTTGAAGACGCACTTTTCTGAATCTTACCGGACTTCATGCCAGCCTCTATCCTTTCCCCAGTTAGAATGAGGTCAGTGAATCCTGCAGACGAATTACCGATAAGATGATTAAAGAATGGCCCAGATAGGGTCCCCAGGAACATATCTACCAATTCACGGTCAGTTAACGGAGGCTGCACCCTGCCAGCCAAGTCCCTCCACTTCTGCGCATACTCTTTAAAGCCTTCTCCTGATCCTAGCGAAATACCCTGGAGTTGGGTACGTGTAGGAGCAAGGTCGGCATTATATTGATACTGCTTGTAAAAAGCAGTAGCCAACTCCTCCCAGTTACGAACTTTGGTCCCATCCAGCTGATAGAACCATTCGACATGAGTCCCTGAAAGACTCTCCTGGAAGAAGTGGATCCACAAGTTCTTGTCCACTGTATAGGGCTGAATCTTCCGCACATAAGATCTGAGGTGTAGCTTAGGGCAAGACGCCCCGTCATACTTGGTGAAAGATGGTGCTTTAAACTTGTGAGGGATGATCACACCAGTAGATAAACCCAAGTCTCCGAAATCCAAACCAGGCACTTGTTGAATCTCCATGGCGTTCAAACGGTCTTCCAATTGCTTGTACCGGTCTTCAGCCGGAGGATACTATTCCTCATTAAAATCAGTCTCGTTGTCAGAGACCACCGGACTTGGAGCCCTTCCCCCCTAGGGACTGTCTTTTCCTACAGAAGAACCAGCTTCCTCATTCTGCAGAGTGTTACCAAACCTCCGGCCCGAGTTGAATAGAACAATTCTCTTCTTCTTCTTCTCCTTCTTCAGGAGCAAAGCCTTCAGCTCTTCTTGGCCTTGAGCCAAACCCATGATCAGCTCCTGAAATTGTGCGTTCTGCGCCTGAAGGGCCTTGATAGACAGCTCGGTAGATGATTCAGGGTTCATTATGCTGAAATAAACAGTGAAGAACAGTAAGCAACCTGAAAAGAAGAGTACCTGCTATGCACATGATGAATGATATGTGTTTATGCAATGCATTCAAGGGTTCGAAAGTTCAAATTTGTTGTAGATAAAAAGGAACACACGTTATCATTAAGGAAATAATTGTTCAGTACATCAAAGCCTCATAGGCACACATTACAAAGAAAATCAATCCCAAAAGACACTACGCATCCTCTTCGGAGCAATGTAGGTGTTGAGATTCCTTTCCTCGTGCAGTAGGCGGGTGAGCTCCAAGACCTTCTTTTCACTAGCATGTAGACTGGTCTCAAGAGAATTCCGTTCTTCCTTAAGCTGGATCCAGCTCTTCTGCATCTCTTCCCAGGACGTGGGCATGTCAGGATGTTGAATGGTGTAGGACACCTCTCCTTCCAAGACTGGCTCTTTGATCACAGGGAGAACATGAGGATATGGCATCACTAACTTCTGGGAGCGGGCTCGTACCCACTTGAGATAAGGTTCCAACGGGATGGAATTCCTGTGCCCCAGTGTTTTGCTATCTATCCTACTTGGCATCCTCCAAGCTCTGATAAATCTCTGGCGAAGTCCTTGTGCATCATTGTCGAAGTCAAAAACTATGTCAGGAATTAACATGTCATGAGGGCCGTCCCTCCGAGCATAACCAAACTGTCTCAAAGCCAGGCACGGGTTGTAAGTAATACCTCCTCTGATTCCAAGTAAAGGAACATTAGAGTACTCCCCACAACGATCAATAATAGTGACATCCTCTCTGGACCGAGAGCACCAATGTATATCTGCATGTGTAAGAGTCATCAATCGCTGTGACCATCTCAAACCCCGCTCGTTCTTCAAAACTGATTGTGGAAGGTGCGAAATAAACCACCTTCCCAGGAGAGGAGTACAACACATAAGAACACCTCTTTTTCTCATGGTTCGAGTGTAACATGAGTGAAGGATGTCCCTAAGCAACGTAGGTACAGGATTCCTGGACATGAAGATCTGGACAGCACTGATATCTATAAGCTGATCTGGATTAGGGAACAACACCAAACCATAGACAAGGAGGGCCACAACTTCTTCAAAAGCTTGTAGGTCAAGGGAGTTCCAACATTCTTGGGCCTTCTCAAACAGAAACCTGGCTAAGAACCCTTTGATACCACTTCTAACTTCCCAATATCCCTTGAGGTCAGATGGTTGTAGGTGTAAGGCTTTAGCAATCTCTTCAAGCTTGGGTTCCTTTTCCGTACCGTTGTAGGGTAGTTGATCAAGGATAGGGATCTTCAGAAGCAGGGAGAAATCTTCTAATGTAGGCACCAGTTGATAATCCAAGAAAGTAAAACAGTGATGCAGGGGGTCAAAGAACTGGAACAGGACCTTTATCATATCTTCCTCAATGTTGGTGTTGACCAAGCTGATGAGTCTTCCATGTCTTTCACTGAATGAAGAGTTCTCGGGAATCCTGGATATAAGCTCTTTAAGCTGAGGGGGGATCCTTACAAGGCTGATCTGAATTGTCTTTCTGCGAACAGTTTCCATGTCCTACAAACCAAGAACAAAGATGAAGATTCGAACCCCTGAAATGGTTAGCCAATGCATATGATGCTGTATGATGTTATGATGCTATGATTAAACACACCACAAATATTCATAAGGGCAAACATAATAAGGCAAACAAGTCACACAAGACAAGCCCTTAGAGTTTAGGCCAGCATGGGGTCTAGGTATTACCCTCTTGAAGTTGGTGGGCTCAACCTGTCCTATCAGAAGTAACCGGGTTCTAAGGGTCCCAATATCACTGGATTACTTTCATTGTTCATCGTTTCGATTTAGCCACTGAACTGGCAACCGAAATATTCCAAGAAAGCAACCCTCAATTGAGTGTAGCATCGAGTATCAACCAACCTCGGAATGCACCAAAGTCAGTTATCTCACTACCCTAAAGAGGCCAAGATAGTTCAATTAAGGTTCCTAAGGTCAGTTGATGCTTCACGACACCACGCGGAGGCCCCGTACTCTCCTTGACTGAACTCAAGGGTTACCGGTACACACCAAAGTGCCACATCAACGTAGCAGACTGCTTCAACCATGTCGGTATACCCCGCACAGTTCCCTCACAGCCTTGTTGCTACTTTCTAAGAAGGTATCCCCCAGATCCGGGTTAGGATCTATAGAAATCCCAAGACAGTCCCACAATAATAAAGCAAACAAGTCAAAGCAATTGAAAACACAGTTATGAACTATCCTAAGGTACACCTCACTTTAAGAAATCCCCAGCAGAGTCACCAGTTCTGTGATCAGTGGATCTGGAACTGACTGTTTAATGCTGGTTCGCGAAATATCGCGGAAGCAAGAGTCGCCACCGTCTTTTATTTTCTCTAACATGGACAGGACAAAAGCACAGCAAAATTCCTTATGAGATTGTCTCTCGGTTCGGGAGGTAGATTTATAGAAAGGGAAGGTGTTAGCACCCTTTCTATCCATGGTTATCCATGGGCTCTTAGATACTTGATCATTGTGTTTTCAAAAGTGTTTACTTTTCAGAGTGAGTGGGTTTGAAAAAGTTTCTTTGAAAATTTTAGATCGACTCTTGTATCAGTCCTCAAGAGTGTTTGAAAAGTTGTTTTGAAAACTTTTTGAAAAGTGTCGGTGTGAAAAGAGTTTTTGATTTGTTTTGAATTAGAGCAAGTATCTACGAGTCGTCTACCTACCCTAAGGAATTAGGCTGTGTAAATGTCCTTAAGGTAGTGCCATCCCACCATTGAGAGGTAGGTAGCACCACCGTTGGAGGTGTTCGAGTCAATTCGTTTGTAGGGACAGTGTGGCCACCGAGCAATAGTAAGACACCTTAGAAGCTACCCTTATGCCATTGATCTTTTTATTCCGAGGCAACTATTCCGAGGCAACTTGTTTCGAGGTAACTTGTTTCGAGGCAACCGTTTCGAGGCAACTAGATCAATGGAACATAAGGACTCACTAAGACGTCCTATACTCGACGACCACGTTTCGGGGGGCAAGGCAACAGTGAGGCGTACCCTAGGAGTGGTGTGTGAATTGTGTATCATTTTCAATTATGTTTTATCTTTGATCATGCATTGGGTGAGCTACGCTTTGATTTTATTTGGGCCATACATTCTTTCATGTGATTAGCAGTTAAAAGGTGCGGAAATTAAAATGCGAAAAATAAAGGTCCTACGCTATTACAAGGCGCGGGTCTATACATCGCCAAATTAACAAAGACCCGATTTTGAATAAAAAGTGCGGAAAGTAAATGTCCTAATTATTATTACAAAGCTTTGGGGCAAATACATTATATTTAAAAAGGAAATAAAAATAAACGTGCGAAAAGAAATTAGAATCGAATGCGAGGGCGTTGGGCCCTTTAAAGAAATTAAATCGAAATTGAAAGTTAATTAATCATTTAATGAGAAAAGAAATTGTTTTTTATGTTTTTTAATGAAAATAAAGAAAGAAAATTAATTATTATTAGAAACCCTAATTCTACACTATTTTTAATTTGTTAAAGAAGAATATTTAAGTTTAAACCTAATTTACTAATTGTTTAATTACAAGAGTATTTACAAAATTAATTAATAGTTAATAATAATTATAATAAGAAAAATTTATTTATTGAGAAAAAGAATGAAAATGCTAAACCTAATTTTTATGTATTTTATTTATTTAAGAAAAAAACATTAAAGTTGAAGACCTAAAATTAAACTAATTTGGTTATTGAAATTTATTTACAAAACTATTTAAAGAATTAAAAAATTAAATAAACATATTTTTATTTTTATGATTTCTGATTTTTTTGTATTTTTGTATTATGAAAATTAATTTTATGGGATTAAATAAAAGCAATTAATCAAAAAAAAGAAGAAAAAAAAGAGAGAATTAAAATAAAATAAAAAAAGAAATATGCAAACCATAGGAGGGGTATCTGCCCAATTTGGAGGTTAATTATGAGCATTTTGGCCCAAGAATTTCAGGCCTTTTGACTTTCTGGCGCTTGTGTGTGGACCCATTGACTGGCGTGTATGATGAGCCTCTTTGGTGGCCTTCAGATTGAAGCTTCTGGGCGCGTGGCAAGCCAGATGGTGAGGTTGTATGATGTTCCCTTGAGAGTGTACTGCACAGAAACGTATTGAGCAAAATAATATTGAAGAAGTGAGGGACCTGGGAATCGAACCCAGGTCCCAAGGCTTGCCAATCTCGTTCCCAACCACTATGCCATTCAGCGCATTTGTAATAATATTGGATATTAAATATTATAATAAGAAACAAAGGTTAATGATATATAACACAAAAACGTGCTGAAAATTTGAATGTCCCAATCATGCTATGACACGCAGGCTTCTTCCTCGTTTGTCCTGAAAAATAAGAAACAAATAGCGGGGGTTTTAAACGCCCACTAACTTCAATATACAATAATAGCGATTAGAGCATGGTGAAAAAGAAAAAGGGCGCGAGGTATGAGAACGAATCGTCTGGATGTCACGATTTTAATGGTGCTGGTTTCATTGTCCAATTTTTCCAGATATGTAAACCCCTCTTTTGGAGCTTCAGGAACCCTAGAAAGCTTTAATGGCAACTTTGCATACAGGCAATATTAATTCAATTGGATAACACCATTAGCTTCAGAGAGATCATATTAGTATAAACCAATCATTAAAACACAGTAATCATGCATGAAAAGTAAAATACGAATATGAAAATTTTAAAGAAAAGTCAAGCTTCTATCTAACAATTCTTTGAGTATGGAGGCGTGATTTTGATTGGAAAAGCTCCCTGGTAGTGTCAGGAGTGTAGTGGAATGGTTTTGCAGTCTTGAATTATGCTCTAGCTAGGTTTTCAGTTTTGAGATTTTTAGGAAAAAAGTGCAAAGTTGTTCTTGATGCTTATGCGCAGCTTTCTTTGTTCTTATGCCTTAGGTTATGTTTGCATATGTATGTAGCATGATTAGGTCAAACAAAACAAGCCCATAATCCATGTATTCAATGCTTTTGAATTTTTGATTTTGCATATCTTTTCTTCAAACTTTTTGCCATGAAAACTTGCCTATTTTGGAAGATCTTGCCTCTTGATGTGGTACACGAAATTTCTAGGTCATGATGAGTGAATATGCTGCACCAAAAGATTCAAAACCTTTATTTGAGTATTTTTTCATAATTAATTTTAATTAAATGAATTAATAGGATTAAAAACTCAATTAATTAATTAAAAATAAGAAAATAATTCCCTTTTAGCTTAATGGGTCGTGCATGTCCTTTGGGTGATGATTCATGGAAGAAATTGAGGCCCATTATCAATTTTGAGGCATTTGAAGCAAAGTTGACTTTTCAAAATTCCCAAAAATTTCCCAACTTCCACAAGGCATATCTTGCTCAATTTTTAAGCTTTGATCATGTTCTTGGACATTTTGGAAAGGTCTTGAAGTCCTCTAAACAATGTCTTTGGTCCCATGTCATTTTAATTTACCAATCTCAAGTTATGGTCTTTGACGTAAAGTGCCTTTTTGTTGACTTTTGAAAATGACCTATAATGTTGAGATTGATAACTTTTTGTGAGAGCATTTCTTGGACTTGAAGTGTGAATATGAGTTATAGGAAATGTCATTCTCTTCAAAATGAGCTTTGGATGGAATTTTTCTGATAAACCATGTGGAAGTTATCCCCTGGTCAATTTGTAGTTGACTTTTTCAACTGTCCAAAAATAGAAACTTTTGCATCTTGAGACTTTTTGAGCCATGCTTTGAGAATCATGATCAAGAATTGATCAAATGATGTTTGTGGCTTCAAAATAAGATGTTGACCAAAAATTTTGACTTTTGACTGTCAAATGACCATTTTACCCCTGCAGTTGACTGTGAAGCAATTAGGGTTTTTGACTGTGCAATTTTGTGCTGTGAGTCTTGAAACTTGGCATGAGGATGCTTGACAATGTATGTAGGCATGTGAGACTTGATTGGACCCTTGGAAACTTCAATTTGTTTGCCAGAACCAAAACCCTAATTTTTGACTGTTAGGAGGCCATTAGACTGTGCAACCTTTGGGGAGATTTTGAAGCATGCTCTTAGCAAATCTTGAAGAATATGGGAGAGCAAATTTTGGGGTACAACAAAAAGCAAATCAAAAAATACAAGATCATAGTCCCTCAATGATGCTACAAATGTTTCCTTTCAAATGATCTTAGTCCCTCAAAGAGAAATGCTAAGACATCTTACAACATTGCTATCATGACTATACGATAACCCACACCCATCCCTTTACATCCAAAGATAAGGCTTCTTACCAATCAATGGTGAGATGGAAATATCAAAGGAAGGAAGAAATGAACAAAATACTTTTGAGTAGGTAGAGACGTTCTTAGTTGCTTGCTCACTTTCAAAATAAACACCCTTTCTCATTTTTAAAACAAACACTAAACACTTTCAAAACAAACATCCTTCCTCATTTTCAAAACAAACACCAAACACTTTCAAAAACAAACTTTCAAAACATGAAATATTTTCAAAAGTCCAACACTTTGTATACGTTCTTATGAAATAGGAACCATAACAAAGTTTGCCTAAACGAATGTGCCTTTTCAAAAATACACAAAGCATATTTTAAAACAAAGCAAGTGATCTAGCAAGCAACTAAGAGCCCATAGATAACTATGGATGAAAAGGGTGCTAACACCTTCCCTTTTCATAATCTACCCCTCGAACTCAAGAAATAATCTCAAAGGTCTTTCCTGTTCTTTTCCACCTTTCCTTTTGGATAAAAGAAAAGTCGGTGGCGACTCTTGCTAACCGCAACAATTGTGATCAAACGCAAAACATCCCAAGTCAGTTCTCCCACCGTATTACAGAACTGGAGACTCTGCTAGGGAAAACTTAAAAATGGGGTTACCTTAGGGATATATCACCTTTATTTGCTTTCATTGTTTGACTTGCTTGCTTTACATTTTGGTTCCTTGTTTTGGCTTGCTTTGATCCTCTACCCGGATCTGGGATACCTTTTTAGGTAAGTAGCAATAGATTGTGGAAACTGTATGATGTGGACCGATATGGTTGAAACAATGACTATGTTAGTGTGACGCATTTGTGGGTACCGGTATCCCTTGTGTTGAATCAAGGAGAATACGGGGCCGATGAGTGGCGTCATGAAGCACTAACTGACTTTAGAACCTTAATTGAACAAACTTGGCCATTAGGACGTAGTGAGTGAAGAAGTGAAAAACATAAGAAGGGGGGGTTGAATTGTAAAACTGAAAATCACTGCAATGAACAAGATATTTTTATCCTGGTTCGTTTGATCTCAAACTACTCCAGTCCACCCGTCAAGGTGATTTCGCCTCTCTCCAACGAGGTCTTAATCCACTATATTCAACTGAATATTACAAACTGCTTTAACAACTGCTAAAGCCTTCTTGATGCAAACCACAACCCGGTTTGTCAAGGAAACACTTTCTTACAAAGAAGATAAATCTAGGTGTGAATGTTTTCTACAAAACTGTATCACAACTGTGATGTATACACAACTTAAGCTTATGAAACTAGATTGCTAAACAATGATTGAGTAAGGAGATATGTAGCGTTTAGCAAACTGAGAGAAGGAAGATTATGATTAGCTTTTAGGCGTGTAAAATGTTGGAGAGCATTAGCCAATTCAATCTTCATATTCTTGTTTATATAGCACTGAGATTGTTGAACGTTGGAGCAATATTCTTGATTCAATGCTAATAACAAACTTTCCTTATCAAGCAGATCTTGTCTGGAATGAGGCCGTTGGTAATAATTTGCTTTCAATGCACAGTACCGTTGCTTACTTAATGCATGTTCTGGCTTGGCTCATTCTGACTCTGCTTAACTGCTGATGAACTGTTGTTTTCTTTATCAGAGTGTTGAGCGCAGTTCTGTTCATCAAGCTTCAGCATACACGTGAGTTAATCTTCTGATTCTGGTATTCTGATATAGCAACTTCTGATGTTGATGTCAAGAACCAATATTCTGATGCTGATTAAGTGTGCTCTTGCTGATACCTATCAGAGTTTCTTCAAAGCAGAGTGTAATATTTTTAGGTAGCAAATAGTTCATACATGAATCATATAAATAATATATCTTTTCATTTTGTTATCATCAAAACTTAAACATAGGGTAGTAGATTCATACTTTGTTCTAACAATCTCCCCCTTTTTGATGATGACAAAAACTAGATATTTTTAATTGAAAATAACGTGAAAAAGTATCAGAGGTAACTAAATGATAAGATGTATCAGAGTAAGAGGTTATCAAAGATAAGGGGTAAAGGGATATCATAGTTGAGAGATACTCCCCCTGAATTTATTGCTTCCCTTTTTAATTCCAAGAGTTCTTCAGGATCAGATTTTTTATTGCCTTTCTTTGAACATTAGATTCTCAGAGTTTTGACTATCAGAAGCTATAGATCAGCATATCAGAGCAGAGCTTCAGATCAGCGTATCAGAGCTTTTCTTGTCAGAGCTTTGCTTTGGGTCAGAGTATCAGAGCTTTAGTCTTCAGAGTATCATGGAGCTTTCTTGTACCTGTAGACTTAAGCAAAACAGAAAACAAATTCAAGTATATCAGAGTTAGAATGTTCGAGAATTTCTGTCTTAGTAATCCGTTATTATTTAAAATATCATTCTTGTTCTCCCCCTTTTTGTCAGCAATCAAAAAGTGTAAGTGATGTGCTAAAACATTTAGAGCAGAAAAACTTGTCATATTAAAAGGTTCAGAATCAAACAAAACAGTACAACAGATAATCAAAGAAAACATGAAAATGACATGAATGAAAAACTAAGGTTGGGGAGGAAGGCGTGTGAACAGGTTCTCCAACATGGCTTTAATCTGATCAGCAGTCTCATTCTGCTTGTGTACCATGCTGACAACTGTGTCTATCTTGCTATCCTGCACATCCATCCTTTCTTTCATCTTCTGGTCATTTTCATCCATTCTTTGCTGCAGACGCATGTCATTCAGCTTCAACTCTTCCAGAGTCTGCCTGTCTAAGGCAGCTTGAGAAACATCAGAAGCAGGGAGCTTCTGAGAGCTTTCTGCAACATCTTCAGCTTGACTTGCTTCAGCTTGAATAGTCTTGTCTTCTTCTGGTTGCACCTTTGAAGCTAGCTGTTTCTCAGACCATGGCTCACTATCCAGAGGGAGCATGTCTTCCTGTGGCAGCTGACTTTCAACTTCCTTCAGCAACTTGCTGAAGTTCTGTTATGCCTGCTCATAGTTGATATCCTGCAACTTGAGGGCTTCAGCACGTACCCAGATTCTGAATTGTGACCAGAGCTGGCCAGAGGCAGCTGGGTCAATCATTCCAGGATAGACTTGCTTCAGAGAAGTAATCCACTGCTGCAAACCTGTTTCAAAATTCATAATACCAGAGCCAACATCTGGTTGTTTTAGTTTTGGAATGGCTATTTTATTTTTCAGATCAGCAAGACGGTCAAGGATTGTTAAGTCTATGAAGGTCCTGCTGGGGTTTTCGGTGGTTTGCTTGGGAGCTGTTTGTTTTGGAGATGGAGTGGGAGAATCAGAGATAATGATTGGACTGTTTGGGGTTTTGGGAGTATTTGGTGGTGTAGATTCTGGTGAGGATGGCAACTGGGCCATTGTGACTGTTGTTCCACATGGCAGCTGGATTGCCAGAGGTGATGGTTGAGGTGAGTGAGGTTCAGAAGGTGGAGGAGTTGGAGTTTCAGAGTGATGAAACTCAGGTTGAGGTGATGGTGGATGAATTTCTGGTTGAGGAGAGGGAGACGGAATTGATGGTTATGGAGAAGTTATTAGAATTTGTGGTTGTTCAGGGATAAGAGGTTCTTCTGGAATGGATGAGAGAGGTTGTTCTGGTTGTGGAGAAGGGACAATTTGTGGTTCAGAGTTTGGATTAATGGAGGAGTGATCAGAAGTGTGTTGATCAATGTCAGACAACACTTTGTCAATTGCTGATGTTATTGAGATTGTTGGTTTGGGATGTTTGGTTCGGGGTCTTCTGAGTTGTAATGCCTCAGAAGGGTCATCTTCTGGTTCAGTTTCATCTATTGTTGGGATGGGGATTGAGATTCTATGAGAGGTTGGAGGTGGAATTGATGCTGGTATAGTAGAAGAATTTAAAACAGAAGCAGCAGATAAATTACCTCTTTTCTTGGGTGTCTGCTGGGATGATCCTTCTGAAGGTGCCTTCCTTTTCTTCGTCTTCTTCAGTGTCACTTCTGGTTGAGGTTGGTGCAGATCTTTGATCTTCAGATTGGGATCTGTACCATCAGCTTTGCACGCGTCCAGATATCTGAGAACTACCAATGGCTTGGATTCTATCTCAGAGAATAAAGGAAAGTCACTCAGTGGGACTCTTCTGCTGGTGATATCAGCAATAGAAGTAGCACTGGGTTCCTTTTTGATATTCTCTATCAACTTCATTTTCTTCAAGTTCTTCGCGTTCAGAGGCTTCCCAACCGTTGGTTCAATGGTGCTTAACTCTTGAGCTTCTATCAGATGCTCTATCAGCCTATTCTCAGTCAGAATATCTGATATCAACCTTCCAAAGGGTATCCAATCCCTCTTTGTTCTTTCTTCTTCCCTGGTTTCCTTCACGCTTGTTCTGAGGTGATTAAACAGAAGATGAGCCGAGTTGATTTTTACCTTCTGATTGATAAAGTAGATCAGAAACTACTGATCTACATTTATGTAATCAGGGGAACTGGTTGGCTTCCTATGATTAAAACACCCCAGAATTATCTTTGCCCAAACTCTGTGATGATCCTTCAGATCTTTGATCTTGCTGCTGGGCACCCCATGGGTGAAAATCCTTTCTGCTATGACGCCCACGTCAGCACATCTCTCAGCCATATCAATACAGCGGACGCCACCGCCACTGTAACCAATTAACCTTGCTATGTGATCCTCAGTGATCACAATCTTCTTCCCCATAATGTAGGAGGTGACTTGATGCGTTGAAGCCGTTGCATGAATCCAGAACTCCTTGACTAACATAGGGAATGTTGGTCCAACCAACCTGTCAAAATACCTTTCCCATTTCTGTGCCCTAACTTCTTCTGTTAAATCAAAAACGTTTTCCTTCAGGCTTCCAAAATCAATGATCAATTCAGATAACACTTCAAGATTCTTCACAGGAGTGAGGAGTGTTTTGAATGGCACTTGATACTGTTCAGATGATGCTTTCTTCTGAGAACCTGCAGAAGCACTGCTGGAGGTTGCCATGTTCACACTTAGGGATTTTGAGAAAAACTGAGAAAAAGAGTTTGCAAGAGATGAACACAGAAAAATGCAGAGAGTACTTTGAGAAATAATGAGAAACTGTAAAAGATGAAAGTGAGAGGTTTAACGTGTTTAAATAGGGTTCAGAATATTTTGAAATTGTAAACATTTTTAATAAAGAGGAATAAAATCATGATTACGTTTTAAAAACATGATTACTTTCATTTAATGCTTGCTGATTTTGGGGGATTTGAGAAAGATACTTAAAACGGTTACCAGACATGTGTCTCAATGCACCCAATCAGCATTTTGCCTTCTCAAAAGCGTGCACGCGTTCTGCTTCAGAGATTTGCTGATGATTGGATGACACTTGTTTGATGTAGTGATCAGCACGTCTGTCTTTGAGCTTAGACTCTCAGATCTTTAGACTTGCATCTGATACAATCTGCATGTTCTATCTTTCTGAAAAGAGATTGATCAGAAGTTCACAGTAAAACAAATACATTCTGAAGATAAATATATGGAATTAAAACATTTTCACTCTGGGCAAATTTTCATGCTGAGATGTTTCAGAATGAAATTGAACCTATCTCCAGAAAGGGGTTTAGTGAAGATATCAGCCCATTGATGGTCTGTATCTATAAATTTTAAGTTCAAAATTCCTTTCTGAATATAGTCCCTAATGAAATGATGTTTTATTTCTATATGCTTAGCTCTAGAATGTAAAATGGGATTCTTACTTAAGCAAATAGCAGAAGTATTGTCACAGAGTATAGGAATGTTACTCTCAAAAATCTGGAAGTCTTCAAGCTGACTTTTCATCCAGAGCATTTGTGTGCTACATCCTGCTGCTGCTATGTACTCAGCTTCTGCTGTTGATAGCGCAATTGTTGATTGCCTTTTGCTGGACCAAGAGATCAGATTTTCTCCCAAAAAATGGGCAGCTTCCAGAAGTACTTTTACGCTCCACTCTGTCTCCAGCAAAGTCAGCATCGCAGTAGCCTACTAAACTGTAATCACTAGATTTTCTATAAAACAAACCCAGATTAGTAGTAGCTTTCAGATACTTGAAAATTCGCTTAACAGCTGTTAAGTGAGATTCTCTAGGATCTGATTGGAATCTAGCACAAATGCAAACGCTGAATAATATATCAGGTCTTGAAGCAGTCAGATAAAGGAGAGAACCAATCATACCTCTGTAGACTTTCTGTTCTACATTTTTGCTTACCTCTTCTCTTTCCAGAATGCATGTGGGATGCATTGGAATCTTTGATGGCTTACATTCTGAGAGGTCAAATTTCTCCAGAGTTTCTGAAGCTTGCTCTTTTTCTGATTGGATCTTCCTTTCTTCCTAAGATAGTCTCTTCTGGGTGATCCAAGCTGCTTTTAGGTAATCTCTTCTGAGGTTGATCAGCAGTTGTTGTAGGATTGCTAGCAGTGCTCCTTTCAGACGTTGAAGGAGTGTCTGTGTTGAGAGCTTCTGATGACTTATCTTCAGAACCTGTAAATTCAATTTCCATACCTGCAAAAACTTCATTCTGCTTTGACTTTTCAGAGTCAAGCTTATCATCAAAACGAACACTGATTGATTCTTCCATAATCTGTGTTTCTGTATTGTATACTATGTACCCTCTTGAGCGTTCAGAGTATCCTAACATAATATACTTCTGTGCTTTAGAGTCAAACTTGTTCAAATAATTCTTCGTATTTAACATAAAACAGGTACATCCAAATGGATGCAAATATGAAATGTTGGGCTTTCTGTTCTTCCACAATTCATATGGAGTCTTTTCCAGAATAGGTCTTATTGAGATTCTATTCTGAATGTAGCACGCTGTGTTTATCGCCTCTGCCCATAAGATCTTAGCAACGTTTGTCTCATTGATCATGGTTCTGGCCATTTCTTGCAATGTTCTGTTCTTTCGTTCTACAACTCCATTTTGTTGGGGAGTTCTAGGACAAGAGAAATCATACAGAATGCCTCTGTCATTAAAGAATGACTCATAATTTTTGTTTTCAAACTCTCCGCCATGATCACTTCTGACTTTAACGATTCTAAGATCCTTTTCATTCTGAACTTGGTTACAGAAGGTAACAAACACAGAGTGTGACTCGTCCTTGTGTCTTAAGAACTTTACCCATGTCTATCTGCTATAGTCATCTACGATTACTAACCCATACTTCTTGCCACTGACTGAAGCAGTTTTAACTGGTCCAAATAAGTCAATGTGCAGAAGTTCTAATGACTTAGAGGTAGAAACAACATTTTTAGATTTAAAAGAAGGTTTTGCAAACTTGCCTTTCTGACATGCTTCACACAGAGCATCTGAATTGAACTTCAAATCAGGAAGTCCTCTGACCAGATTGAGTTTGTTAATCTGAGATATTCTTCTCATACTAACATGCCCCAATCTTCTGTGCCAGATCCACTGCTCGTTGTTAACAGACAGAAGGCACTTTACATTCTGACTTTTTAGTTCAGAAAGTTTGATTTTGTAAATGTTGTTTTTCCTCTTACCATTAAACAGGATAGTCCCATCTTTCTGACTAACAGCTTTACATGATTTTTGATTAAAGATTATATCATAACCGTTATCACTTAATTGACTTATGGATAACAGATTATGCATTAATCCATCTACTAGCAGAACATTATTAATAGAGGGAAGATTTCCATTACCTACAGTTCCAGAGCCAATTATCTTTCCCCTCTGATTACCTCCAAAGCCAACGTGGCCTCCAGGCTTAAGTTCCAGGCTTTGGAACATATGCCTTCTTCCCGTCATGTGTCGCGAGCAGCCAGAGTCCAGGTACCATGACTGGTGTTTCTGACTTGCTGCTAAAGATATCTGCAACATGTATTATTTTATCCTTAGGTACCCAGATTTTCTTGGATCCTGATTTGTTAGTTTTACCAAAACTCTGGTTGAATTTTGGTTTCAGAGTACTTACTGCTAGTGTATTTAATATCATGTGTGTGACCGTACACAAAATGTGAATTCAGAGGAGTGTGTTTAATGGTTAAGTCCATGACATTCTTTGGTGTAGGAACCTTACCTTGGTATCCTATTCCTTTCCTGCCGTTTTTGCTAACTCCATAGATCATTGGAGCCATTTTGCTTCTATCTATGCTTTTAGCAAGGAACTTCTGGAAACTGTGATCATACTCCTTGATGATCTCATCAGCATTGCTGGGAGTTTCAGAAATTGGTTCCTTCTAAGAGTTTTGTAAAGTGTTCTCTAATTTTGAAATCTTATTTCTCAGCTCAGAATTCTCCAATTTGAGACTCTCAGTCTTATTAGAGTCAGATTCAAGATTCCTTTTCAGGTCTCTGAATTTAACTCTAATTTGCTGATACCTTTCCAGGATTTCATTAAGGCTTTCAGCAAGTTCAGCCTTGGTAAAATTAACAACAAAGTTAGGAAATACCTCTTCAGTGTCTAATTCAGAGTCTGATTCAGAAGCTTCACTATCTTCTGAAACGTTAGCCATGAGAGCTATGTTTGCCCTCTCATCATCTGATTCTGAGTCAGCTTCAGACGAGTCAGAGTCATCCCATGTAGCCATGAGACTTTTCTTCATTTCTCTTCCAAACTTCTTTTTTGGCTTTTCCCTCTGAAGCTTTGGGCAGTCACTCTTGTAGTGTCCTTGCTCATTGCACTCATAGCAGATGATGTCCTTGGTGTTTGGCTTTTTGCTACTTGAGGAGCCTTCAGATCTTCTGTATCCAGAGGAAGAATCTGTCCTTCTGTATCTGGAAGAGGACTCGTTCTAATCAGATCTTCTGGGATTCCTGAACTTCCTTTGCCTCTGCTTCCACAGTTGATTTACTCTTCTGGAGAGGAGGGAGAGTTCGTCTTCTTCTGATGAGGATCCATCAGATGTTTCTTCAACTGCCTGCAAAACTTTAGACTCAGATTTTTTGTTAGATTTTAATGCTAAAGGCTTACCTTGCTTCTGAGGCTCGTCAGCTTCTAGCTCTATCTCATGACTTCTGAGGGAGCTGATAAGTTCCTCCAGAGTAATTTTGTTGAGATCTTTTGCTAGCTTCAGAGCTGTAACCATTGGTCTCCACTGCTTGGGTAAACTTCTGATGATTTTCTTGACATGGTCAGCAGTAGAGTATCCTTTGTCCAGAACCTTGAGACCAGCTACCAGAATCTGGAATCTTGAGAACATTGTTTCAATGGATTCAAATTCTTCCATTTTGAACGCCTCATACTTCTGAATGAGCGCCAGAGCTTTAGTTTCTTTGACCTGAACGTTGCCCTCATGCGTCATTCTGAGTGAGTCAAAAATGTTCTTTGCTGTGTCTCTGTTGGAGATCTTTTCATATTCAGTATAGGAGATGGAGCTGAGAAGGATGGTTCTGGCCTTGTGGTGATTCTTGAAGTCACGCTTTTGTTGGTCAGACATTGTTTTTCTATCAATCTTCTGACCGCTTGCATTCACAGGGTGCGTGTATCCATCTGTCACCATATCCCACAGATCAGCATCATGTGCCAGAAAGAAGCTTTCAATTCTGTCTTTCCAGTAATCAAAGTTTTCTCCATCAAAGACTGGAGGTTTGCCGCTGAATCTGTCTCTGTCCTCATGGTTGTCATTGCTGGTGTGAGAATAGTTTCCTGCCATTGTGTTTTTATGACGCTGGATCTTGTACTGACACGATTAAGTGTTTTAGCTCAGAACCAGGCGCTCTGATGCCAATTGAAGAAGTAAAAAACACAAGAAGGGGGGGGGGGGGGGTTGAATTGTAAAACTGAAAATCACTGCAATGAACAAGATATTTTTATCCTGGTTCGTTTGATCTCAAACTACTCCAGTCCACCCGTCAAGGTGATTTCGCCTCTCTCCAACGAGGTCTTAATCCACTATATTCAACTGAATATTACAAACTGCTTTAACAACTGCTAAAGCCTTCTTGATGCAAACCACAACCCGGTTTGTCAAGGAAACACTTTCTTACAAAGAAGATAAATCTAGGTGTGAATGTTTTCTACAAAACTGTATCACAACTGTGATGTATACACAACTGTGATGTATACACAACTTAAGCTTATGAAACTAGATTTCTAAACAATGATTGAGTAAGGAGATATGTAGCGTTTAGAAAACTGAGAGAAGGAAGATTATGATTAGCTTTTAGGCATGTAAAATGTTGGAGAGCATTAGCCAATTCAATCTTCATATTCTTATTTATATAGCACTAAGATTGTTGAATGTTGGAGCAATATTCTTGATTCAATGCTAATAACAAACTGTCCTTATCAAGCAGATCTTGTATGGAATGAGGCTGTTGGTAATAATTTTCTTTCAATGCACAGTACCGTTGCTTACTTAATGCATGTTCTGGCTTGGCTCATTCTGACTCTGCTTAACTGCTGATGAACTGTTGTTTTCTTTATCAGAGTGTTGAGCGCAGTTCTGTTCATCAAGCTTCAGCATACACGTGAGTTAATCTTCTGATTCTGGTATTCTGATATAGCAACTTCTGATGCTGATGTCAAGAACCAATATTCTGATGCTGATTAAGTGTGCTCTTGCTGATACCTATCAGAGTTTCTGCAAAGCAGAACGTAATATTTTTAGGTAGCAAATAGTTCATACATGAATCATATAAATAATATATCTTTTCATTTTGTTATCATCAAAACTTAAACATAGGGTAGTAGATTCAAACTTTGTTCTAACAGTGAGATGATCAGTTTCGGTGGAAAGCTGAAAATTGGTTGATACTCGATACTACACTTATTGAGATTGGACTTTTGGGATATCTCAGCCGCAAGAAAAGATTGATTGTGCTGAGACAATGACTAAAATAAAGGTCAATGATTTTGAGACCCTTTAGAACCCGATTACTATTACTAGGACATGTTTAAGCCAACTAAAACTTCAAGAGGGTACTTACCTACAAACTTCATGCAAGCCTAAACCTAAGGACTTGTTTGCCTTGTGTGTATATGCTTACTTGTACATAACATTATAAACATCATACACATTCTCACTAACCATTTCAAGGATTTAGGAATTTATCTTTGTTTTTGTTTTGTAGGCCATGAACTCCGTCCGAAGGAATACCATTGGAATCAACTTTATGAAAGCACACCCTCAACTCCAAGAGTTAGCGTCAAGGGTACCTGAAGACTCCCCTTTCACCAAGAAGTATGGTCGACTCCTCAGTTTGGCTACCTCCAATTTCCAAGAAGAGATGATGTGCGTGCTCTTCCAATTCTTTGATCCCATGCATCATTGCTTCACCTTCCCCGAATATCATTTAGTGCCAACACTAGAAGAATTCTCTTTGCTATTAGGAGTGCCCGTGCTTGATTAAGCACCGTTCACTGGTTTAGAAGGGATTCCCTAAACCCTAAACCCTAAACCCTAAACCCTATTAGGCGTTCAAGCTCTAAAGAGAATGCGTTCAACCTTTTTATCTTAGAGATTTATTTTGTAAGCCCAAGAGGCATGTTGTAATCATTTTGAACTAATTATTGAAATTTGACGTTTGTTCATTCGTTGTCTATACAAATTTAAATCTTATAAATCCTTGAAATCATTTGCATACACATCTCCCATGCATCATAACGTAACCTGTTCCACTATAGGTTTCCTTATCTCTCTGTTGTTTATTTCAGTAAGATGGATATCGAGAAAATAGTGAAGGACCTACAAGCACAAAACTCCCAGTTTCAAGAGACTCTGCTGACCCTGGCTAAGGGGCTACAAGACTTGATGGCATTGCTAGAAGACAAAAAGAAACCAAAGAGGAAAGCTTTAGTCAACATGGGTAGAAGATTCAGAGAGCCAATCCGTCAGATGCCGGTAGTGGAAGATTCGTCTGAGGAAGACGAGAATCAGATTGGAGAAGCAAAGAGTACCCAGGCTGGGTGTATCAATGATCAAGCGTCCGATGATGAAGATTATTTTGACGAGCAGTACCCTCCTGTCGATGTTAAGTACAAGCATCTAGAGGATAAATTGAAGGCTGTTGAGATTCAAGTCGTCCCAGATTTTGATTTTGATGATTTGGGTTTAATATCTAGGGTTTTCATTCCCCAAAAATTCAAGATACCAGTCTTTGCTAAATATGATGGGGTTTCCTGCCCAAAGCTTCATTTGAAGTCTTATATGCGCAAAATTCAACCCCACACCATCGACAAGAAACTCTGGGTTCACTTCTTTCAAGAAAGCCTGGCTGGGACACAATTAGAATGGTTTTGCCAATTGGAGGGTTCTCGTATCTATACATGGGAAGACTTAGCCACCACTTTCTACCACCAATACCAGTAAAATGCCGACCTGGCGCCGACAAGAGTTCAATTGCAAGACATGACAATGGGGAAGAATGAAGGGTTCAAAGAGTACGCCCAAAAGTGGAGGGATCTTGCCAGTAGGGTCCAATCGCCGTTAATTGATAGGTAGCACATTGATATGTTTATGGGCACTTTATCTGGTCCATTTTTCAACTTGTTGGTTGGTTGTTCTTCATCCTGTTTCACCGAACTGATCTTGACCGGTGAAAGAGTTGAAAGTGGTATCAAAAGCGGGAAGATTCCCATAGCATCTGCCTCCACCTCCAATCTCGTAAAGAAACCTTTTACCGGGAAGAAAGAAACGAATGTTGTATATGGGGAAAGGGCCCGTACCAAGAAGGATGACCGCCAGTCTGTTAATGTTGTCCGGATTTCCAATCCACCTCCTGCTCAAATACCATCTTCTAATCATCAACGGTTTGAGGCTCCGCGAAGACAATTCACAAGGATATGCATGTCACTATCCCAAGCCTTACAACACCTACTAAAGGCTAATTTGGTGACACTGCGTGATCCTCCAGCCAATCCAGATACCTCTTCACCTAAATACAATTTGAATACCAAGTGTGCATATCACTCAAATAGTCCCGGGCATGAGACTGACCAATGTTGGGCATTGAAGAATAAAATTCAAGACTTAATAGACAACAAGACCATTAATATTTGATCCTCCTCCAACTCCAAATGTAATCACCGTGCCTATGCCAAATCATGGCAAGGGTGTCAATGCTGTTGAAGACACCATTTTTGTTTCCTCCGTCAAAGACTTGACTACTCCGTTAACCATTATCAAGAAGAATTTGCTGAAAGCCGGGATTTTCCCTGGCTGTTTAAAGAACTGTGATTGCTGTGCCAAACAACTCAATAGATGCAAATGGCTGAAGTAAGGCATTCAACGCCTGATGAATAGCCATGAGATCTTATTTGAGAAGACTTTGTCCGCCAAAAGTTTGACCAATAAGATTGAAGACATCTCCATCATAATGATCTCAAACAAGCCTCTTAGGATCTCCTCCAAGGGTCCTACCAGGATTTCAAATAAACCGATTGTTGCTCCTCTGATAATTATTGCTCCAGGACCAATTCCGTACTCTTCCAACAAGGCAGTGCCATGGAACTATGGTACTGAGGTGTTTTACCATGGAATAAAGCAAGATGCTTGGACTGGATAAAGCAAAGTTGACGAAATTGGTAACATTACTGGCTCTAGTAAGGTGACTAGAACTGGGAGAATCTTTTTACCCAACATCTCACCACCAACTGTTACAAAGGCACCTGTTTGCATTTCCACTGCTAAGCCTAGTACTGATACAAGGGGAAAAGAGAAAGTTGTTGAGCCTGCTGAGACAAAAATACCCGTAAACGATATTGCTGCTGAGGAACCTTTTGCTCGTGAAATGGATGAGATCTTGAAAATTATAAAAAGGAGCGATTTCAAGATTGTAGAGCAGTTGGGGCAAACCCCTTCCAAGATTTCCATGTTATCTTTGCTACTCTGTTTCGATGCTCATGCTCGGGCATTAATCAAATTCTTGAAGAAGGCTCATGTCCCTCATGAGACCATGACTGACCGGTTTGAAAATTGTGTGGCAAGATTGATGACCGACAATGGCTTGGGGTTCTCGGATGCTGATCTGACACCACTTGAGAAGAACCATAACAAAGCTCTACATGTTTATGTTGAATGTAAGGGGACTACCCTGGAACATGTTCTGGTGGACACTAGCTCTTCTTTAAACATGCTACCAAAGGGCGCTTTGGACCGTTTAGACTGTGAAGGACTATTTTTGAAACCAAGTGATATTATTGTGAGGTCTTTTGATGGGTCCAAAAGGACAGTTCATGGAGAGGTGGATCTCCCGATCAAGGTGGGATCACCGATTTTCAACTCTACTTTCTACATCATGGATATCCGTCCTGCTTACTCCTATTTGCTGGGTCGCTCTTGGATCCACGAAGCAGGGGCAGTAACCTCAACCCTACATCAAAAGCTCAAGTATCCAGTCAAAGGAAGGATTGTCATTGTCTGTGGTGAGGAGGAGTTCATGGTAAGCCACCTCAACTCTTTCAAATATGTAGAGATGGATGGTGAATTTATAGAAACCCCGTGTCAGGTTTTTGAAGTTGTGCCACTAATGATTGCTACCGCCAAATGTTCCTCTGATGTGTCCAAAGCTGTTAAGGTAGTGCCAAATATGGTTTCATTTAAAGATGCTCGTGCTGCAGTTGAAGAAGGAAACTGTGATACTCGGGGACAACTCCTCGAGATCCCATTCAAAGAAAACAAATGTGGTTTGGGTTTCACTATCAAGGCTCAAAAATAAGTGAGGCGCGCTCGTGCAAGGAAGCCACCTCTCCGTATTGGAAGTCATGAAGTAAACGCTGTGGGGGATTCTGATGATGAATGTGCATTTGAAGAATGGGTACATCCTACTGCAAAAAAGCTCAACAATTGGCATGCAAAGGACTTCGTTCCCATCTCCTTCATTGAGGAGTAATCACTTGTTTATTTCTTTCTTTTAATTCAAGAACATTTTGTCTGTAATATTAAACAATGACTTTTAAGCCATGTGCCTGGCCCAGGGCACTTTAGTCCATTTGTCAAGGGTTTTATTTATGTTCATATTATCATATGATCATTCAATATAAATCATTGGACTTTTGAATTCAAATCTTTGTGCTCATTGTATTTATTTTCCTTCCAATACATTTTTTCAAAATAGTCATGTGTCTTACATGCACACACACATACTCTTGCAGGTCTTCATCCACTCTGGATCTCATTTCCAATGACTCTACTATTACCGACTATGACTTAAAACATACAATTAACCAAACCAAAGACGAAGGTGAGGAAGATTGTGAAATATCTCTAGAACTAGCTAGACTTCTATTACAAGAGGAAAAAGCTATTCATCCGCACGAAGAGTTAGTTGAAGTCATCAATCTAGGCACCGAGACAGACAAGAAAGAGGTTAAGATCGACACTAACCTGGAAACAGTGTCAAAAGAAGATTGGTTAAAATGTTGCATGACTATGTGGAAGTGTTTGCTTGGTCGTATGAAGATATGCCAGGGTTGGATACCGACATTGTAGTTCATCGTCTGCCGACAAAGGAAGTTTATCCTCCTGTCAAACAAAAAGTTCGTCGCATGAGGCCTGACATGTCTGAAAGGATAAAAGCTGAAGTGATGAAACAATTTAACGCATGGTTCCTAGCTGTGACGTCTTATCCCTAATGGGTTGCAAATGTGGTGACAGTGCCGAAGAAAGACAGAAAAGTTCGTATGTGCGTAGATTATAGGGATCTGAATAGGGCGAGCCCCAAGGATGACTTCCATCTACCTCATATTAATGTCTTGGTCGATAACACTGCTCATCATAAAGTCTTCTCTTTCATGGATGGTTTCTTCGGCTATAATCAAATTAGGATGGATCTCGAAGACATGGAGAAGACCACTTTCGTTACACAATGGGGCACCTTTTGTTAGAAGGTCATGCCGTTCGGATTAAAGAATGCAGGGGCAACATATCAAAGAGCTATGGTAGCTTTGTTTCATGATATGATCCATCATGAAATAAAGGTATATGTGGATGATATGATTGCAAGATTACAAACTGAAGAGGAACATCTCGATCACCTGTACAAGCTATTCGAGAGGTTAAAAAAGTACAAGTGAGGTTGAACCCTAATAAGTGCACATTCAGAGTGCGATCTGGAAAGCTTCTAGGTTTTGTTGTCAGCGGTAAAGGAATTGAAGTTGATCCTGCCAAGGTGAAATCCATCCAAGAAATGACAGTCCCCCATTCTAAAAAGAAAGTTAGAGGATTCTTGGGTCGTCTTAACTACATCGCCCGCTTCATATCTCACTTAACTGCTACTTGTGAGCCAATCTTCAAACTCTTGAAGAAAGATCAAGTAGTCAGATGGAATGATGAATGCCAAGCTGCCTTCAACAAAGTCAAGGAATATCTGCAAGAACATCCTATTCTCATGCCTCCAGTTGAAGGAAAACCCTTGATCATGTACTTGATAGTACTAGAGAATTCTATGGGGTGTGTGTTGGGCCAACATGATGAGTTTGGCCGAAAAGAGTATGCTATTTACTACCTGAGCAAAAAGTTTACCGACTGTGAAACCAGATATTCACTGCTTGAGAAAACTTGATGCACTCTGGCATGGGCTGCTCGCCGGCTAAGACAGTATATGTTCACTTATACCACTCTACTGATTTCTAAGATGGACCCAATCAAGCACATCTTCGAGAAATCTGCTCTTTCCGGACGAATAGCTAGATGGAAAATGATCTTGACTGAGTACGATATTCAATACACAATGTAAAATTCCATAAAAGGAAGTGTATTAGCAGATCATTTGGCCTATTAAGCTGTTGATGATTATCAGTCTATGAACTTTGACTTCCCAGATGAGAACATCATGCTAGTGATCGACTACGCGAAACCTGGACCGTATGACGAACCTGAACAAGGATCCCGATAGACTATGGTCTTTGATGGGGCTTCCAACGCTTTGGGTAATGGAATTGCTGTTGTGATAATCTCCCCTGAAGGTTGCTACACTCCTTTCACTGCCAGACTATGCTTCAATTGTACGAACAACATGGCTGAGTACGAAGCAAGCATTTTGGGTCTGAAGGCTGCCATTGACTTGAGGATCAAGCATCTGAATATGTTTGGGGATTATGCTCTAGTGATTAGCCAAGTAAAAGGAGATTGGAACACTAAGCAACCTAATCTCATCCCTAACAAGGAGCTTGTGCTATCTCTGATTCCTTACTTCAAAGAGGTCATATTTGAACACTTCCCTAGGGAAGAAAATCAGTTAGCCGATGCTTTGGCCACCATGTCTTCTATGTTCAAGTTCAGATGGGACAACAAAGCTCCTATGATTACAATTGAGAGATTCGACGAACCTACACACTGCTATGAGCTCGACACTGACACAAAAAAGCCATGGTACCATGAGGTGAAGAGATACCTTGAAGCACAAGATTACCTTGAAGGAGCATCTATCAATGACAGAAAGTTCTTACGAATATTTTCAGCCAAATTCTTCATAAGTAATGGAATCTTATACAAACGCAACCATGACTCTACTCTACTCCGATGTGTGGACAAGAAGGAGGCAGAGGAAATTATGGAAGACATGCACGATGGTTTCTTTGGAACTCACTCTAGCAGACATACTATGGCCAAGAAAATCTTAAGAGCCGGTTACTATTGGTCAGCAATGGAGACTGATTGCCATCAACACTCAAGGACTTGCCACAAATTCCAAATCTATGCTGACAAGGTCCATGTGCCTCCTATCCCTCTGAACGTCATGACCGCTCAGTGAGAATTTGCAATGTGGGGCATTGACATGATTGGAGAGATCAAACCTACTGCTTTCAATGGACATTGCTTCATTCTGGTCGCTACTGATTATTTCACCAAATGGGTTGAAGCCGCCTCATTCACGAAGAACATGGTATCCAGATTCATCAAACATAACCTCATCTTCCGCTATGGTATCCCCGAAAGGATCATCACCGACAATGGGACTAACCTCAACAATGCTGTGATTACAGAACTTTGCACTCAGTTCAAAATCAAGCATCACAATTCTTCTCCTTACATACCTAAAATGAATGGCGCAGTGGAAGCGACCAACAAAAACATTAAGAAGATTATGCAGAAGATGGTAGTAACCTACAAGGACTGGCATGAGATGTTACCGTTTTCTCTTCATGGCTACCGTACTTCAGCTAGAACATCAACTGGGGCAACTCACTTTTCTTTAGTCTATGACATGGAAGTTGCTTTGCCAGTGGAAGTTCATATTCCCTCACCAAGGATTATGAATGAAGCAGGCCTAGGCGAGGACGAATGGATTCAGACAAGATTGGATCAGTTGAACTTGATTGATGAAAAACTATTGGCTGCTGTTTGTCATGGTCAGATGTACCAAAAATGTATGATCAAGGCTTTCAACAAAAAGATCAGGCCTCGAGTATATCAAGTTGGTGACTTGATGATAAAGCACATCATTCTGCCATAAGGCGACTGTGATCGGTGGAAATAGAACTGACTGTTTTTTAGCTGGTTTCGCGAAATGTCGCGGTAAGCAAGAGTCGCCACCGTCTTTTATGTTCTCCAACATGGAAAGGACAAAAGCACAGCAAAATTCCTTATGAGAATGTTTCCCGGTTCGGGAGGTAGATTTATAGAAAGGGAAGGTGTTAGCACCCTTTCTATCCGTGGTTATCCACGGGCTCTTAGGTACTTGCTCTTATGTTTTCAAAATTTGTTTGCTTTTCAAGTGTGTGTGGGTTTTTGAAAAAAAGTTCGTTTGAAAACTTCTAGGTAACTCTTGTATCAGTCCTCAAGAGTGTATGAAGTATTGTTTGAAAACTTTTTGAAAGTGTAAGGTGTGAAAAGTATTTTGTTTGTTTTAAAGAGAGCAAGTACCCATGAGTCATCTACCTACCCTAAGGAATTAAGTTGTGTAAGAGTCCTTTAGATAGTGCTATCCCACCATTGAGAGGTAGGTAGCACCATCGTTGGAGTTGTTCGGGTCAATTCGATTATCGGGACAGTGTGGTCACCAAAGCAATGGTAGGACACCTTAGAAGTAACCCTAATGTCCTAGATCCTTTTATCCGAGGCAACTATTTCGAGGCAACTGGATCTTTAGACAAAGGGTGACCTCTAAGACGTCCTATACTTGATGACCACGTTTCGAGGCAACGAGTGAAGCGTACCCTAGGAGTGGCATGTGCTTTGTGTGTTGTTTTTTAGTTAATGTTTGTCTTGTATATGTTATTTTGTGAGCTACGGATTGGTTTTATTTACATACATTCTTTCATGCATTTAACAGTTAGGGGTGCAGAAAGTAAATTACAGAAATGTAAATTCTAACTATTACAAGGCGCAGGTTTATACATCGCCAAAAAACAAAAAAAACAAAAAAAACAAAGACCCGTTTTGTAAAATAAAGTGCGAGAAATAGTAAATAAAGCAGTAAAATCCCAATTACTATTACATCCGGAGACAGTTACAGAATAATCAAAATAAAATAAATGCGCGCGAATAAAAATTAATCGGGAATGCCTTAAGGGTTTTGACCCTTTTAAGAAAAGAAATGAATTTTTTTGTCTTTTTTTGTGATTTAAATGAAATTAAAATTAATGATTAAATTAATTAATTAATTTATTAAAAGAAAAAAATGTTTTTTTTTGTATTTTTATGCTTTTTAATGAAATAAAATAAAAGGAAATAAAATTAAAAGTTAATAAAAACCTAATTCTAAATTTATTTTAGTTATTTTTAAAAAAAAATTAAAGTTGCCTAATTAAAGCTAATTCAATTTATTAATATGTATATACAAAAATAAAATGAAATTAATAATAATAATAATATTAGTTCTTTTTGATTTTTTTATAGAAAATAAATTAATTATGTTAATAGTTAATAAAAGGGAAAAAATAAAATAAGACAAACAAAATATAAAAATGATAAAATAAAAATTGCAAACCCAAGGGGGGTTTTGGGCCAGATTGGAGGGTTCTGAATTGAATTGTGAGGCCCATTCAGAAGCCAGCTTGGTTTGACTTTGGAGATTGCCTGTGCCTGTGTTGACTCCTGAGCATGGTGCTCATCATTTTCTGGCCCTTGGATCTGCTTCTGAGGCCACTTGGCGCCCTCCTGGGTGAGGTGTATGATATGCCTTCTTTGGAATGCTGCACAAGAAAGCATTAGAAAAAACAACATGGAATTATGGGGGGACCTGGGAATCGAACCCAGGTCCCAGTGATGCCTAGCCACGTCTCCAACCACTGAACCAAGCGCGCGCGTTTGTTAGAATAATAAGAAAAAAACATAATATGAAAATAACACACTATATGCTGAATGAAAGGAAAAGCGCGCGCCCATTTGAATCAGCCAATGGGATGTAAACACGCCATCATCTTCTTCACATTTCCTGCAAAATAGAAATTAGATAGCGGGGGTTTTTAACCCCCACAATGCAAAACTGCAGAAAATAGCGACTAGGCGCTCAGTGCATATAAAAAGGGCGCGAGGTATGTTTTGGATTCGTCTTGTCATGCTGGTTTCAACCATGTATGTTTGGAGTTCTGATTTTACAGTATGGGAAAAGCCCCAAATCACAAGCTTTGAAAACCTAGAACTTAACAATGGCAACTTTCATGTTAGAGCATCATAATCAAATCAAATTATATAGAAAGCTTCGTATGAATGTCAGCAATGCAAAACAGTAGTCAAAACGTATTAAGGATGCGTAAAAAATGGATTTTGATTATGAAAAAAATGGTGAACCGTGTGACTGTATGGAGGCGATTCTTGAAGGGCTAAGGCTTGTTCTTGATGGCAAAAGGTTCCTGGGAGTGTGGGGAACGCGTTTGGATCAAAAGAAAGGTTCGAATTATGCTGGAATAGGGATTTCAGTTTGTGACTTTTCTTTGGAATTTTGGAAATTGGTTATGCTGTTTGAGAGAGTTCTAGGTCGTGTAAATGGTATGAGAGGCTTGCATATATGTCTTTGAATGAGAATCAAGCAATAATGTGAGCCTTTAACCCTTGCAATGAAGTTTTGAGATTTCCATAACCACCATTGAAGAAACTTGCCTTTTTTGTCCAAATTTGAATTTTATGCTTAAAATGGACCTTACACGAATTTGGTAGGTAGATTATGATGTATCAAAGTCATTCAAGCCACAAGATATCCCTTAATTAATTTTTTTGATTTTTATTTGAATTTTATGGATTTAAAATGAATTAAATCAATAAAATTAAATAAAAATAGAAAAAATAAATGTTTAATCTTGAATTTAATCATGGGACACGTGGGTGGCATGACAAGGATGAATCAAGTGGAAAAAGGTGGGCCCTTTTGTCAAAAATTGAACTTTCAAGGATAGTTGACTTTGGCCATTTCACAAAAATTTCCCAACTTCTCCAATGCATATCTTGCTCAATTTTGATCATATGAACATGTTCTTGGATATTTTGGAAGGGTCTTGAAGTCCTCTAACCAATGCCTTTGGTCCCATGTCATTTTGATTTACCAATCTCAAGTTATGGTCTTTGACTTAAAGTGCCTTTTTGTTGACTTTTGAAAATGACCTATAATGTTGAAATTGATAACTTTTTGTAATAGCATTTCTTGGACTTGGAATGTGAAGATGAGTTGTAGGAAATGTCATCCCCTTCAAAATGAGCATTGGATGGGATTTTTCTGATGAACCATGAAAAAGTTATGCCTTGATCAAGTTACAGTTGACTTTTCAGTTGTCCAAAAATAGAAACTTTTGCATCTTGATGATTTTTGAGCCATTCTTGTGAAATCATGGTCAAGATTTGACCAAATGATGATTGTGGCTTCAAAATAAGATGTTGACCAATTTTTTTGACTTTTGACTGTCAAATGACCATTTTGCCCCTACAGTTGATTGTGAAGCAAATAAGGCTTTTGACTGTGCAACTTGACCTTGTGAGCCTTGAAACTTGACATGTAGGTGCTTGACAATGTATATGAGCATATGGGACTTGATTGAGCCCTTGAAAACCTCAACTTCCTTGCAAGAACCAAAACCCTAATTTGACTGGCTTAGGAGGATGCTTGACTGTGTGGCCCTTGAGTAGACTTGAGCAATTTCAGGTGATGCTTGTCAAAACTTTGAAGAATATGGGAGGGCAAATTTTGGGGTACAACAGTTGCCCCTGTTAAATCTTCTTAGACCTGAGGATATAGATCGGCTTGTGTGCCTTTCGTGATCCGAGGGTGGAAGATAATTGAACACTAGAGTGCCCAGAAATTTGCACTCACATAGTAGAGTACCAGCAATGTGATAGCGGGAATGGGCTTACAGATGTCATTTGGAGAGATGGTGGATAGGAGGATGGGCTTATAGATGCCATCTGGAAGTGTGACAGAACCTTGTCGAGAATGGGCTTATAGATGCCATTTGGAAGTGTAATGGGTAGCTGTGTCCGAATAAGAAATAGAATGGCTCCAGTGTCTGGAGCATATCTAGTCTGTGTCTAATTGCTGACGTCTGAATAAATAGTAGAATGACCGCCGCGTCTGGGGTATATCCATACTGTGTTTGAATGAGTGACAGAATGTCATCCGAATCTGGATCGTATCTGGACTGTCTTTTGAATGAATCTTGACTAAACAATAGAATAGCATCCGGATCTGGAGCATCCGGAGAGAAATCTGAATAAGCAGTAGAATAACATCCGGGTCAAGAGCATCTCTAAGCTATATCTGAAAGGAAATCTGAATAAGTATCAAAATGTCGCCATGTCTGGGTTGCATCTGAACTATCTCTGGACGGAATCTGGAATAAGTATCAGAATGTCGCCATGCCTGGGTTGCATCTGAACTATCTCTAGAAGGAAATCTGAATAAGCAATAGAATAGCATCCGAATCTGGAGCATCTCTAGGCCATCTCCGGAGAGAAATCTGAATAAGCAGTAGAATAACATCCGGGTCAGGAGCATCTCTAAGCTATATCTGAAAGGAAATCTGAATAAGTATCAAAAAGTCGCCATGTCTGGGTTGCATCTGAACTATCTCTAGAAGGAAATCTGAATAAGCAATAGAATAGCATCTGGATCTGGAGCATCTCTAGGCCATCTCTGAAAGGAATCTCTGAATAAGCAATAGAATAATAGCCGGGTCCGGAGCATCTCTGAGCTATTACTGGAGAGAAAATCTGAATAAGCAAAAGAATAGCATCCGGGTCAGGAGCATCTCTAAGATATATCTGAAAGGAAATCTGAATAAGTATCAAAATGTCGTCATGTCTGGGTCGCATCTGAACCATCTCTAGAAGGGAATCTGGGATAAGCAACAGAATAGCATCCGTGTCCGGAGCATTTCTAAGCTATCTCTAGAAGGGAGTATGGAATAAGTATCAGAATGTAGCCATGTCTGGATCGCATCTGAACCATCTCTAGAAAGAATCTCTGAATAAACAATAGAATAGCATCTGTGGTTGGAGCATCTCTAAGTTATCTCTGAAAAGAAGCCCTGAATAAGCAACAGAATAGCGTCCGGTTCTGGAGCATATCTCAGCTATATCTGAAAGGAAACTCTTGAATAAGCAAAAGAATAACATCCATCTCTGGAGCATTTCTAAGCTATCTCTGAAGAGAAAATCTGAATAAGCAAAAGAACAACATCCATCTCTGGAGTATTTCCAAGCTATATCTGAAGAGAAAACCTGAATAAGCAAAAGAACAACATCCATCTCTGGAGCATTCCTAAGCTATCTCTGAAGAGAAAATCTGAACAAGCAAAAGAATAACATCCATGTCCGAAGCATTTCCCAGCTATCTCTTTAATCTCTTTAATGTAGATATGCCCTGGCTAGATACAGGTATCGAATTCACAATCAATCGCTCATAGATATGCCCTGGCTAGATACAGGTATCGAATCTGGAATTGCGACAGTTGATAGTGATCGTCTTTGGATTGACCTTTTTCCTGAAAAGGCCAAAACATTAGTTGTATGCAATGTCATGATGCATGAACTGCATGATTTTAAGACGTTCTCAAAAATAAATGATATTTGTGTTGTATGATGCGTATGCATGCTATAATGTATGAAGATGTGATGTTTATGAATGTATTTTCATCTAGGAAAATAAATCCTTGACGAATGCCGGGAATTTGTTGAATCCTGGACTGATGTTTGAAGAGTAGAGCTCTTCATTTCCGCTGGGGATGTTTGGTTGCAAGAATAAACCGGTAAGAGAAGATGACTCCGTTGGGGAATAAACTTGTTGGAGAGATACTCTGCGGGGAATTACTCTGTGGGAAGAGATACTTCGCTGAGGTTTTGATGAGAACTCCGCTGGGGGATTCCGTTGATATGTTTTGTTGAGGAATTCTGATGAACTCCGCTGGGGGTAGGAAGAACTTTGCCGAGGACGATCTTTCCGTGGTAATTGGCTGAGGATAACCCAGTTATAAGCTCTGGTGGGGAATAACCTTTGAATAAAGCCCGGGAGATGCGTTCGTACTCTGCAGGGGATAAGCTTCCAGAATCTACTGGGGATAAGCTTCCAGAATCTACTGGGGATATAGATTCAACTCTCCTGGGGAAACCTTTGGACTGTACTGGGGAAGTGGCTCCACTGGGGTGTCTGGTATTCCGCCGGGGAACAATCTTATCTTAAGACTGTCGGGGATGCTTGCTTAGGAACATCTGTATACTCCGCTGGGGAATATTGAGATTTTCTGGGGATACCCAACTTCCTTAAGGCGGACAGTAGACTAACTCTGCTTGGGGAGAGTGTTGCTGACTTGCTGGAGATACAGTGCCTTGTTAGGGCTGACGGGAGACCAACTCTGCTCGGGGGAGTATTGCTGAATCTGGTCTTGCTCTGTGGGGAGTGGAGGTATCTTGGTCATGTTCTTCAGCTGAACTTACCTTGTACCTGGTGGACAGAGCAACTAGATCGCTTAGACAATTCTGATTGCCCCAGCTTCTGGGGGAGAAGGTACCTGTGGAGGTGCTTGATAACTGCTGATTGACGAACCTTCTTCTGATAGGCAAGTGACGAGATGCCGAGACATAGTCGTACGCTTTAATCCCTAACTTTTGCCTGGACCGCCCTTTCGGGTTTTCAGTCCACCGGGATACCCTTTTTGCCCAAGCCGCCTTTTCAGGTTTTCGACTTGCCGGGTGTACAAATTTTTTTCATTTTCATCCCTTATTTTGCCCGAACCCTTTTGGTTCGCCGGGAAGCCCTTATTTTTGCCTAGGTGCGTCAACCTAGCGGGTCTTTGATTATGCGCAGTATTTTTTTTGACTATGTCCGTGCTCTCAGGATGTAGGGAGGTGCCCCTGTTAGTAGTGTTGCGTTGCCCTACTACCAGAAAATCTTTGTTTGATCGTCCAATGCCCCAAGTGATCCAGATGGAGATTTGCCCCAAGTTGGTTGGCCTTTTGAGAGATTCTCCGAATCTTGACTTAACTGCCCCAGATGATGGACGATGATCACGTCTGCCCCTGGATTAGAGGTGCTTTTGTTCATTAGACATTCGTCGTGCGAACTTCTATGCTGTTCAAAAAAATAGCCATATGCAAGCAATGTTATATTAAAAATGCAAAGCTTATGTCTGTCTTGAAGTTTTTTGAAAATGCATTTTTTCAGTAAAACAAGCTAATTATGTAACATGTGATGTCAACTCAGTATTTTACAGCAAGCCTTAAGGAGTCAGGATACCTTTTGTAACAGTATGCCTTCGAACTAACCCATGCTTTAACTAGGACTTTTTAAGGGTTATAACATGGCCTGGTTCACGGTTTAAGAAACAAAGGATAAGGCTCAAAATGTATTTGTACCCACCCGTTCTTCGTGATGTTCTTCAAACCTAAACTCAGCTGGTCGTGCGTTAGACTTTGTTTGAGTCTTTGTCTTGATATACCAGTGATGGTTCGGATATTGACAATTTATTTTGGATAGGCAGTCATTTCTTTTTTTGTTGAGGGTTTGTAGGACCTCTTTTTTGATTTCGTTATCCCTATTTTTGCCTGAACTGTTTCTTTTGTGATTACAGTCAGCGGGATGCCCCAGTTTTCGTAAGTCTCCTTCATAGGTTTTGACTTATTGGGCTTTTATTTCTGAGATATAATGACTGCCTATCCTTATGATTATAGGAACCATCACTATCTTTTGTTTTGTAAGGACCCTTTTGACGCCATCCATTGTGCACCTGGATCAACTGAGAAGACTACCCTGCCCCAGGTTATGATTAAAGGTTTCAATTTGTGTTTAAAACAGAAAACTCTTACTTCTTTGGCTCGAAGGGGTTGACTAGGGATTATCTTCCTTATAACTCCGGTGTTTAGGAATTGAAACAATGCCTGTACCTCATCAGCGGGGTCTGTTCAAAAGCATATTGTAGATCGTGGTATCGTTTTCGTCATCCTCCCTCAAGAGGCTTAGAATTATTAACCGAGCATTGATCATCACAAAAAATATGAAAGCAATTTGAATATAGTGAAAATAATTGGATTAATTCAAAATCAGACATATGCAGTGCATTAATGAAATAAAAGAGTTTGCCATGACATTAATTGTTTGTATAAGCAAAAAAAAAATACAACTCGGAAATTCAAATAAACAAAAGCCTTCAATGATTAGGCAAAGGAGCAATGATTATGTTTGGAGTCTCCGGTGCTTCAAACTGAATCTCTTGGGCGTCAATCATGTCTTGGACCTTGTTCTTCAGAGCCCAACAGTTGTCTGTAGTATGCCCCGGGCTATCAGAATGGTATGCGCACCTATCATTGGGATGATAGTTAGGAGCAGAAGTGTTTGGATTCCGGAGAGGAGCCCTTAAGGTAATCAGCCCTGCCTTCAACATTTGTTGTAGTGCTTGATCCAGTGACATGTTGATCTTAGTGAACTGTCTCTTGGGTGCGACCTCCTTACGTTGCTGCCCCTGTCCTTGTTGAGCAGACCTAGGATTAGAGATCTGGGTTGCCCCTACATGTTGATCATGGCGACCCTTTTTACTATGCACAACATTGGACTCCTTCTTCCCACTGTAAGGCTTTTTATGAGCATCAGCAGGTGCAACTTCTTGAATCTTTCCAGCCTTGATACCAGCTTCAATCCTCTCCCCGGTCAAGATCAAATCTGTGAACCCAGCAGAAGAATTCCCAATCAGATGGTTGAAGAAAGGGCCAGACAGGGTCCCGAAGAACATGTCAACGAGCTCACGGTCAGTCAAAGGTGGCTGCACCCTTCCAGCCAGGTCTCTCCACCTTTGTGCATATTCCTTGAATCCTTCACCCGTCCCTAGTGACATACCATGGAGTTGGGTACTGGTAGGAGCGAGGTCGGCATTATACTGATACTGCTTGTAAAAAGCAGTTGCCAAGTCCTCCCAGTTACGAATACTGGTTCCATCCAACTGATAGAACCATTCGAGCTGAGTCCCTGAAAGACTTTCCTGGAAGAAATGGATCCATAGATTCTTGTCTGCCGTGTAGGGCTGGATCTTCCTTGCGTATGAACGGAGGTGCAGCTTAGGACAGGAAGCCCCGTCGTACTTTACAAAGGCAGGTGCCTTGAACTTGTGAGGGATCACCACCCCAGAAGATAAACCTAGGTCCCCAAAGTCCAACCCAGGCACACGTTGAATCTCCATAGCATTTAACCTGTCCTCCAGCTATTTATACCGGTCCTCGGCAGGAGGGTACTGTTCATCATTGAAATCTGTCTCGGTGTCAGAGACTACGGGACTAGGAACCCTTCCCTCTTGGTGACTGCCTTCCCCAACAGATGGAGTAGTCCGCTCAGCTTCATTCTGCAGTGTATTCCCAGATCTGCGTCTAGGGTTGAACAAAACAGTCATCTTCTTTTTTTTTTTCAAAAGCAAAGTCTTTAATTCCTGTTGTCCTTGGGCTAAGCTCATGACCAACTCCTAGAACTGGGCGTTCTGGGCTTGGAGGGCCTTGATAGCTTGTTCATTGGATGATTCAAGATTCATGATGACTGCTGAAATAAACAGCGAAGAAGGTAAGTGACCTGTAAAAAGTGTACCTGTAATGCAATGATATGTATGTATGCATGCGATGTTTTCAAGGATCTCGCGGGATAAACGAGAAAATTGTTAAAATTTGAATTTGGGTAGCTTGATTGAAGGAACTTCATGTTGCTGAGAGTCCTTCTTCAAGAGTCAAGGCTCACCATATCGAGTGGGTCATAGCCCCTGACTCAAGTCATTAACCTTGGCTTAGAGGAAAATAAATCCCCTTTTGCCCCTTGCTAGACTTTTGATTCAGCATGACCCGCATCACAGACCCTTGAGATCCTTGAAATGGATTAGTCCTTATGCAGGATGTATGCAATGGTATGATGGTATGATGTTATGGTAAAGCACACCACAAGTATTCACAAAGGCAGACATGATAAGGCACACAAGTCACACAAGACAGCCCTTAGGGTTTAGGCCAGCATGAAGTTCAGGTACTACCCTCTTTCAGTTTCGTTGGTTAAGACCTGTCCTATCAAAAGTAACCGGGTTCTAGAGGATCCCAATATCACTGACTACCCTCAATCGGTCATAACTCCAGCGTCGCAATCTTTTCTTGCGGCCAGAACCATCGCGAGAGTTTAGCCTCAATGGGTGTAGCATACTGCTACTATTCTATGGCCAAGTTGGGTCACATTAGGGTTCTAAGGTCGGTTGGTGCTTAATGACTCCTCAGAAGACCCATATTCTCCTTGTTGCAACATAAGGGATATCAACACAGACCAAGGTGCCACACCAACGTAGCCACTGCTTCACCCGTGTCGGTCTATGCCGGACAGGTCCCTCACAGCTTATGCTACCTAAAAGGGTATCCCCAGATCCGGGTTAGGATCTATGAAACTCCGATGCAAAGACCACAAATATAAAGCAATCAAAGCAAAGCAATTGAAAACATAAGTATGATCTAATCCTAAGGTACACCTCACTTTTATGTCCCCAGCAGAGTCGCCAGTTTTGTGATCGGTGGAAATAGAACTGACTGTTTTTTAGCTGGTTTCGCGAAATGTCGCGGTAAGCAAGAGTCGCCACCGTCTTTTATGTTCTCCAACATGGAAAGGACAAAAGCACAGTAAAATTCCTTATGAGAATGTTTCCCGATTCGGGAGGTAGATTTATAGAAAGGGAAGGTGTTAACACCCTTTCTATCCGTGGTTATCCACAGGCTCTTAGGTACTTGCTCTTATGTTTTCAAAATTTGTTTGCTTTTCAAGTGTGTGTGGGTTTTTGAAAAAAAGTTCGTTTGAAAACTTCTAGGTAACTCTTGTATCAGTCCTCAAGAGTGTATGAAGTATTGTTTGAAAAGTTTTTGAAAGTGTAAGGTGTGAAAAGTATTTTGTTTGTTTTGAAGAGAGAAAGTACCCATGAGTCATCTACCTACCCTAAGGAATTAAGCTGTGTAAGAGTCCTTTAGATAGTGCTATCCCACCATTGAGAGGTAGGTAGCACCATCGTTGGAGTTGTTCGGGTCAATTCGATTATCGGGACAGTGTGGTCACTAAAGCAATGGTAGGACACCTTAGAAGTAACCCTAATGTCCTAGATCCTTTTATCCGAGGCAACTGTTTCGAGGCAACTGGATCTTTAGACAAAGGGTGACCTCTAAGACGTCCTATACTTGATGACCACGTTTCGAGGCAACGAGTGAAGCGTACCCTAAGAGTGGCATGTGCTTTATGTGTTGTTTTTCAGTTAATGTTTGTCTTGTATATGTTATTTTGTGAGCTACAGATTAGTTTTATTTACATACATTCTTTCATGCATGTAACAGTTAGGGGTGCGGAAAGTAAATTACAGAAATGTAAATTCTAACTATTACAAGGCGCGGGTCTATACATCGCCAAAAAACAAAAAAAACAAAGACCCGTTTTGTAAAATAAAGTGCGAGAAATAGTAAATAAAGCAATAAAATCCTAATTACTATTACATCCAGAGACAGTTACAGAATAATCAAAATAAAATAAATGCGCGCGAATAAAAATTAATCGGGAATGTCTTAAGGGTTTTGACCCTTTTAAGAAAAGAAATGAATTTTTTTTTTATCTTTTTTTGTGATTTAAATGAAATTAAAATTAATGATTAAATTAATTAATTAATTTATTAAAAGAAAAAAATGTTTTTTATTTATATTTTTATGCTTTTTAATGAAATAAAATAAAAGGAAATAAAATTAAAAGTTAATAAAAACCTAATTCTAAATTTATTTTAGTTATTTTAAAAAAAAAATTAAAGTTGCCTAATTAAAGCTAATTCAATTTATTAATATTTATTTACAAAAATAAAATGAAATTAATAATAATAATAATAATAGTTCTTTTTGATTTTTTTATAGAAAATAAATTAATTATGTTAATAGTTAATAAAAGAGAAAAAATAAAATAAGACAAACAAAATATAAAAATGATAAAATAAAAATTGCAAACCCAAGGGGGGTTTTGGGCGAGATTGGAGGGTTCTGAATTGAATTGTGAGGCCCATTCAGAAGCCAGCTTGGTTTGACTTTGGAGATTGCCTGCGCCTGTGTTGACTCCTGAGCATGGTGCTCATCATTTTCTGGCCCTTGGATCTGCTTCTGAGGCCACTTGGCGCCCTCCTGGGTGAGGTGTATGATATGCCTTCTTTGGAATGCTGCACAAGAAAGCATTAGAAAAAACAACATGGAATTATGGGGGGACCTGGGAATCGAACCCAGGTCCCAGTGATGCCTAGCCACATCTCCAACCACTGAACCAAGCGCGCGCGTTTGTTAGAATAATAAGAAAAAAACATAATATGAAAATAACACACTATATGCTGAATGAAAGGAAAAGCGCGCGCCCATTTGAATCAGTCAATGGGATGTAAACACGCCATCATCTTCTTCACGTTTCCTGCAAAATAGAAATTAGATAGCGGGGTTTTTTAACCCCCACAATGCAAAACTGCAGAAAATAGCGACTAGGCGCTCAGTGCATATAAAAAGGGCGCGAGGTATGTTTTGGATTCGTCTTGTCATGCTGGTTTCAACCATGTATGTTTGGAGTTCTAATTTTACAGTATGGGAAAAGCCCCAAATCACAAGCTTTGAAAACCTAGAACTTAACAATGGCAACTTTCATGTTAGAGCATCATAATCAAATCAAATTATATAGAAAGCTTCGTATGAATGTCAGCAATGTAAAACAGTAGTCAAAACGTATTAAGGATGCGTAAAAAATGGATTTTGATTATGAAAAAAATGGTGAACCGTGTGACTATATGGAGGCGATTCTTGAAGGGCTAAGGCTTGTTCTTGATGGAAAAAGGCTCCTGGGAGTGTGGGGAACGCGTTTGGATCAAAAGAAAGGTTCGAATTATGCTGGAATAGGGATTTCAGTTTGTGACTTTTCTTTGGAATTTTGGAAATTGGTTATGCTGTTTGAGAGAGTTCTAGGTCGTGTAAATGGTATGAGAGGCTTGTATATATGTCTTTGAATGAGAATCAAGCAATAATGTGAACCTTTAACCCTTGCAATGAAGTTTTGAGATTTCCATAACCACCATTGAAGAAACTTGCCTTTTTTGTCCAAATTTGAAGTTTATGCTTAAAATGGACCTTACACGAATTTGGTAGGTGGATTATGATGTATCAAAGTCATTCAAGCCACAAGATATCCCTTAATTAATTTTTTTGATTTTTATTTGAATTTTATGGATTTAAAATGAATTAAATCAATAAAATTAAATAAAAATAGAAAAAATAAATGTTTAATCTTGAATTTAATCATGGGACACGTGGGTGGCATGACAAGGATGAATCAAGTGGAAAAAGGTGGGCCCTTTTGTCAAAAATTGAAGTTTCAAGGATAGTTAACTTTGGCCATTTCACAAAAATTTCCCAACTTCTCCAATGCATATCTTGCTCAATTTTGATCATATGAACATGTTCTTGGACATTTTGGAAGGGTCTTGAAGTCCTCTAACCAATGCCTTTTGTCCCATGTCATTTTGATTTACCAATCTCAAGTTATGGTCTTTGACTTAAAGTGCCTTTTTGTTGACTTTTGAAAATGACCTATAATGTTGAAATTGATAACTTTTTGTGAGAGCATTTATTGGACTTGGAATGTGAAGATGAGTTGTAGGAAATGCCATCCCCTTCAAAATGAGCATTGGATGGGATTTTTATGATGAACCATGAAAAAGTTATGCCTTGGTCAAGTTACAATTGACTTTTCAGCTGTCCAAAAATAGAAACTTTTGCATCTTGATGATTTTTGAGCCATTCTTGTGAAATCATGGTCAAGATTTGACCAAATGATGATTGTGGCTTCAAAATAAGATGTTGACCAAAAAATTTGACTTTTGACTGTCAAATGACCATTTTGCCCCTACAGTTGATTGTGAAGCAAATGAGGCTTTTGACTGTGCAACTTGACCTTGTGAGCCTTGAAACTTGACATGTAGGTGCTTGACAATGTATATGAGCATATGTGACTTGATTGAGCCCTTGAAAACCTCAACTTCCTTGCAAGAACCAAAACCCTAATTTGACTGGCTTAGGAGGATGCTTGACTGTGTAGCCCTTGAGTAGACTTGAGCAATTTGAGGTGATGCTTGTCAAAACTTTGAAGAATATGGGAGGGCAAATTTTGGGGTACAACAGCGACCCCAGGGGCAAATGGACTCCCACCTATGAAGGGCCATTTGTTGTCAAGAGAGTTTTCTCTGAGGGTGCGATGATGCTAACTACCATGGACGGTGAAGACTTTCCACATCCTGTGAACGCGAACATAGTTAAAAAATACTACGCATAAGAGACCCGCTAGGTTGACACGCCTAGGCAAGATAAGGGCATCCCGACAAACTAATAGGTTTGGGAAAAAATTAGGGATATATGCAAAAGATTGTACACCCAACAAGTTGAAAACTCGAAAGGGCGACTTGGGCAAAAATGGGTATCATCGTCGGCTGAAAAGCCGAAAGGGCGGTCCAGGCAAAAATTAAGGATTGAAAGCGTATGAATATGTCCCGTGGAATCACCACAGTCAACTTTATTACCAAGGTTCGAGTTCAAATGGTCCAAGATCAATCCAATCAACTTTTGTCAACAGCAAGGGGCATTCGAAGACATTGGGGCAATAATAGAGTTGGAATGAAATGAGATCACTTCCACATGGCTATTATCTTTGTTTTCAATTTTGTTTTTCTTTCAACGCGTTCCTCTTACTAGGATCTCTGTCTCTTTGTATAAAAACGCCTATTCATGGGCAAAATATCAATACAAATATACTTTGAAGTAAAAACTTTATGTTTTTGTTTTGAATACAAAAATTTCCAATGACTAAAATTGAACGAACATATGCATGTGAACATGATTAAAACTTTTTGGCACATGTGTCCTGCTAAGCAGCAACATGCATCTCTTTAGTGTATATGGAATATCCCCACAAAGTTATTTCACTAGCATTATCCCCATAAGGACGGCTATAATAAACCTTTCCCAATGGAGTTGCCTACAAAATCTCTTTGCATAGGTTGATTGCCAACCAGAGTCTCAATCTCTTGATAACTCTCTCTCCAGCTAATTTGGTCCTAAAAGAAGGAGCCTTGTGGATATCTTCCTAAAAGAACTCACCTCGTCAGCAGTTCATCAAGTATTCATCAACAAGGTTTATTTCCCCAACAAGGTTTATTTCCCCAACAGGGTTTATTTCCTCAACATACAACAAACAACGAACAGCAAAATTCCACGGCATAGTCTATCATCTCTAGCTTGAGTTTGCCTTTCAGACTATCACAAATCAGAGGGCCACAACCCCTAATCCCCAGTGAAGTCGCAAAAAAAGCCATTGCTATCTCCAAAAGTTGATGTGAAGCCTGGAATCCGACCAGATGACAGTTTTAACTTCAGTAAGTTGTCGTGAAGCCTAGAACCGACCAGATAACAGTCAACTCCATCCGTTTAAAATACTATGAAGCTTGGACCCAACCAGATAATAGTGTAACCTTTCAGTCACTATAGAGCCTGAACCCGACCGGATAATAGTGAAAACCTTTCAAATACTATGAAGCTTGGCCCTGTCCAAATATTAGTACAACTTTCAGTTACTATGAAGCCTAAACTCGACCAGATAATAACTAACTTCTCAACACACTATGAAGCCTGGACCCGACCAGATAATAGTTTAACTCTTCACGATATTGAAGAACCTGGACTCAGCCAGACAAGGGTTTAACTTCTTTTCCCCAGTAGAGTTTGCCTCAACCTCAACAAGTTACTATGAAGCCTGGACCCGACCAGGTATCAGTTCAACTTCATCTTTTCAAGTAAATTATTGTGAAGCCTAGATCCGACCAGATAGCTTTTAACTTTATTCCCTCAGAAATTCATTGTGAAGCCTGGAATTCGACCAGATATCAACTAGTTTCAAGAAAGTTATTGTAAAGCCTGTACCCGACCAGATAACAATTCAACTTCAAGCAATTTTCTGTGAAGCCTAGAATCTGACCAGATAACAGTTAATTTATTCTTCCTCAGTAAGTTACTTGAAACCTGGAATCCAACTAGATAGTAGTTGACCTCCTCATCCTCAACAAATTGTTGTGAAGCCTGGATCCGACCAGATAGCAATTGACTTTCAAGAGATGATCCCCAGCGGAAGCATTCTTTTAACAAAGTTGAAGATATGTATATTTTTCATCCCCAACAGCAATCCGGGATTCAGCTTCCCAGAACTCCTCAGCAGTAGTCAAGGATTTATTTTCTCGGCTTATTGTGCATCTCACATTCATACATCATAGCATATACATACGAAACACATTTAGCACAATCTCATTCATCTTGAGAACGCCTTGCATACATCTGTATTTAACTAACCCTTTTTCCCACATGTAAAACATCAAGTTTTAGTATAAATCGACCAAAGATTTGTGCTGATACTTCTTCCGATATTTACCATCATTCCTCCAAATGGCATCTATAAGCCCATTCCCAATACATATTCGAGTGTTCAATCATCTACCACCTTCAAGTCACGAATGGCGGATCCGCCAATCTAACTCTTCAGGTTTAAGAAGATTGAATAGGGGCAGTTGTTGTACCCCAAAATTTTCCCTCCCATTTCTCAAGAAATCTCTCATAATATCTCCACTGATTCAAGACTACACAAGGTTTGATAAGCTCAAGACACCTCCTCAGCACCGATGACTCAAATTAGGGTTTGAGTTTTCACAAAGACAATTGGACTTTTAATGCCCCATATGACTTTCATGGATCATTTGGACTCCCAAGATTGCTCATGTCAAGTTTCAAGCTTTGGATCACATTTTTGCTCAGTCAGTTGATCAGTTGACCTAAAATCAACTATATTGGGGAAAAAGTCAACTATGGTCAATTTGCAGTCAAACTTCATAATTTTTTATCCATATCAACATTATGAACTCATATATGTCATTTGATCAAGTTTGTATCATAATTCCTCAAGAAATTTGATCATATCATCAAAAGAGCAAAATGGTCAAAATTAGGGTTTTGAATGAGGAGGTTCATTTTTTGACTTTTGACCTAACAAATGACTTATTGGTTTAAGACATGATCTCAAGGATTCAAATGCACCATCTTGACCTAATTGCATAGTTCAAATCACCTCTCAAGATTATTGGATTGACAGATGAATTTCAGTCAACTGAGGAAAAGTCAATTGTACACTGAAAAGTCAAGCTTTAACTTTTTGATCAAAATCAAGTTTCAAAGATCACAATTCATCAAGACATGTCAAAATATGAAAGTTGTTAATCAAGAAATTGAAAAGTCAAAATTCATTTTTGAAAAGTCAAAATTTCCAAGACTTGGAATTTTTCTAAGTGTTGGAAAATTAGTATTTTTTCATAACTTTGTGCCAAATTTCCACCATGATGCAAAATGATTCAAGGGAAACTTCCAACATGAAAGTTGTAGATATCAATGAGATCTAAAATATTGTAGGGCAGAACTTTTCTAAAAATGCTTGGATTTCAAGTTTTGAATTTGTGAAGACATGCTCATGAAACTAAAAAGACTTAGTGAAATTTTTCCCTAGTTAGACAGATTTTTGGTACCAACTTCATGGCAACTCTTCACCTAGTTCCAAATTGAATATTCAAAAATGTCCAACATGAAGGTTGTAAATGATGTTACAAGCTTTCCAAAATGTCTAATAACTCATTGAGATCATACTTGAGCTGAGAGAATCGAAGGCAAGAAGTTAGGGTTTCAAACTTGTTTTTCAAGTCATTTTCATGATGAACATTTAATCTAATCCATAGCCTTGCTGCATAATCCCACTTTTCAGGCCCTCTAACTTGTGTATCTATCCTTAATCAGAATATTACGCAAACTTTATGGCTATTATCCATTAAATCCAAGCTTTGTCTAAGTTAACTTGCCATTTTTTGAAGAAAGGGAAGACTTCCATTTTGGAAAAGTATGCTTTTGCAAATGTCAACCCTTCTTGAGCCTCTCAATGGTTCTTTCTGCACACATAACATATACAAGTCAGAATCAAGCTTTTTTAAAGTTCAACCACTCTACAATAACATGGTACAAGATTTGGGAAGATGTTTGTCATGTTTGCTTCAAAAACAAGTAAAGGTTTTACAACATGTAAATTCAAATTCTGACTTATTGTAGCATACAAAACCTCTTGCCTATTAATACATACACTATTTGCAAGCTAGGACATGAATGCTAAGACCATGAAACACTCTCAAATACTCATAAACCAGAAATTGCTCAAAAACACCATTGATACACAATTCTGACCTTGAACTTGTATCTCTCATTTCCCTCGTGCGTTTTCCCTCAAATTCATTTGCAAAGCTTATATACCTCAAATATAGTCCACCTCTGTCCTTGTTTTGGAACTGTAACACCATCTTCATCAACCTCCATAACCAAAAAACAGAGTCTGCAACTTGACTTCTCCAGACCATTCCAGCCATCCATAGCTCAAGCTAAGCATTGCATTAGCTTCCTGGGAACTTGAGGAAGCTAACCCGATCATCACAACTCCTTGAAAGTAGCTCAAAATCATTTCACGATTTCCAGTTTTTGAGGAATTTTTTTGAACTTCCATCTCTTCATTTAGGAATTGTTAAGCTTGCATTTTCAAAGATAAAATGTAGATATGATTGCCCTGAAACTGCCCATGTCTATAGTTTTCATTTATGTTGATTGAGTATGGAGAATTTTGAAGTTGAAGTTTCTGAAAAAGTTAATTCAGGATTTGGTACTTTTAGAAATTCTTGCTCATCTTTGAGAATTAGTTTAAGTTATTTACATATTCAGAATCGTGGTGAAATTTCTAACAAGTTTGATGTTGGAAGTTTTGTGAATGGATGAGAAATGAGTGAGTTACAGGAACCCTGGTTGGAGGTTGAAGATGAAGTCATTTCTAGAACTGAATTTATGTTATATGTTTATAGTTTTGTTTAAGTTAACGGATGTACAACCTCCCCAGTGGTAAAGGCAGCGCGCGTTTATGGTCAAGGTCATGTGTTCAAGTCACAGCGCTGCCTTTTGTCATATTTTTCTCAACATTTTCTTTCCTTTTTGCCACAACCTTGCACGCTTGGGCCTAAGGCCATTGTACCTTGTATTTTTACTGAGACTCACCCCCCTGCCTGCTTGTCACAACACAGGCCCAACTTTTTTATTTTGTTTATTTTTCTGATTACAAAAACATTTATGGGCCACGCTTAAAAAAACTGTTTTTCTAACAAACTCCCAAATTCCATTTCAAACCCCCCTGACTTTTATTTTATATTTTATTTTATTTTAGTTTCCTTTATTATTATTATTATTATTATTATTATTATTATTATTATTATTATTATTATTATTATTATTATTATTATTATTATTATTATTATTATTATTATTATTATTATTATTATTAATAATAAAAATCTAAAAAAATAGTTTATTTATTTATATATCTAATATATCTATATTCACTTATATTTTATTCCTTTAAAAAACAAAAAGACAAAAATATTTTCTTAAAAAAACTTAATTTCTTTTCTTAATAAATTAATAATTAGATTTAGATTTAGTTATTATCCTTTTTATTTAAAATTAACTTAGGATTTAGGTTTCTTTTAATTAATTAATTTCCATATTATTTTGATTAAACTTAAAACTTTTTCTAAAAAAACCCTAAAAATGCTTTCTAATTAAATTTCTTTTCTTAATTAATTTAGGTTTAATTTTCTTAATTTAATTACTTATTTCTTTTAGTTAATTAGGTCAAAATTAAACCCTTTCCTCAAAAACCAAACAAAAATCCATTCTCTTTTCCATTTACATCCTTGCACCTTATATTTATTCATTTCTTGTATATTATTCAATATGGTTTTAATAGATAATTATGTTTAATTTCTTGCAATCCCCATTTGTAAATTTGTATACCCCATCCCCCTAATGATGTAATAGCATAGTAAATTTATTTTCCGCAATTTATCGCTTTCATATAAATGCTAGTAAATTAGGGTTTGTATAGAAAGATAAAATCAACAAGTAGATAACCCTAATCAAAGATTATATGCATGCAAATCAAACACACTACTCACACATGCACCCTTAAGGTTAACTCCACTTTTTGCCTAAAAAATGGTCATGTTATGCATGTGGGATGTCTTAGCAAAAGCAAATAAAAAAATACAAGATCATAGTCCCTCGATGACGCTATAAATGTTGCCTTTCAAATTATCTTAGTCCCTCAAAGAGAAATGCTAAGACATCTTACAACATTGCTATCATGACTATACAATGACCCACGCCCGTCCCTTTACATCCAAAGATAAGGCTTCTTACCAATCAATGGTGAGATAGCAATATCAAAGGAAGTAAGAAATTAACAAAAGACTTTTGAGTAGGTAGAGACGTTCTTAGTTGCTTGCTCACTTTCAAAACAAACATCCTTGCTCATTTAAAAAAAATACCAAACACTTTCAAAACAAACATCCTTTCTCATTTTCAAAACAAACACCAAACACTTTCAAAAACAAACTTTCAAAACATGAAATATTTTCAAAAGTCCAACACTTTGTATACGTTCTTACGAAACGAGAACCATTACAAATTTTGCCTAAACGAAGGCGTCTTTTCAAAAATACTTTCAAAACCACCACAACGCACATTTTTAAACAAAGCAAGTGATCTAGCAAGCAACTAAGAGCCCATAGATAACTATGGATGAAAAGGGTACTAACACCTTCCCTTTTCATAATCTACCCCCCGAACTCAAGAAATAATCTCAAAGGTATTTCCTGTTCTTTTCCATCTCTCCTTTTGGATAAAAGAAAAGTCGGTGGCGACTCTTGCTAACCGCAACAATCGCGATCAAACGCAAAACGTCCCAAGTCAGTTCTCCCACCATATTACAGCTTGCATGAGGTCCATAGGTTAGTACCTGTTGTACCCCAAAATTTTCCCTCTCATTTTTTACAAGATCTTCTCTTACATGAGTGGTTACAAACACTTGTTTGAAGAAAAATAACAAATTTTGAAGTTGGTCAAAGTGCTTTTCGATTGGCCTCTCCAAAGTGCCTTTCGATTGACATCTCTAAAATGCGTTTCGATTGGCATCTGCATAGCGCCCTTCGATTGGCATGGACAAAGGTCCTTCGATTGGTCTGTTAACAAGGCTTTTCGATTGGCATTTTGGCAAAGCCTTTCGATTGGCCTTGTCACAAGATCCTTCGATTGGCATTTTGATGATACTTCGATTGGTCGCAACTGAAGGAAATTGAAGAGAGTAAAATGAAGCTTTCGATCGGTCAACAAGGTACTTCGATTGGCGTCTGAGCAAGGCATTTCAATTGGTGTCAGAACAAAGTGCTTTCGATTTGCCTCATGGACAAGCCTTTCAATTGGCATGGCAAAGAATCCTTCGATTTAGCATCTCAAACAAGGCAGCTTCGACAAGCATGTCAACCAAGTATCCTTCGATTGGCCTTTTGGCAAGACCTTTCGATTGGCCTTTTGGCAAGACCCTTCGATTGGCCTTTTGGCAAGACCCTCCGATTGACGTTTCAGCAAATACCCTTCGAGTGGTATTTGGACGAAGGATTTTCGAATGACAGGAGGGTATTCGAAGAGGACAAGTGTCCAGGTTCATCCAAGAGACATGAACGTTTCAAAAAGGGAATGCTTTTAATATGTCTGATTCTTGTCTCATGGTCTTAAAAGCATGTTTAAATGGCTGTCTCTTACCGTTACAAGACACCATCATTCTCCTATAAATACAAGAGCAAGCATACAGTGCCAAGGGGGACAAACAAAAAGAACGAAAGAGAGCGGACAAAAGGTCGGAACAAAAGAGAGGACATAAGGGGATACTATACACACACATACAGACTGCAATCGAAGAGACAACATACACGCGTTGCTCAAAAGCCTTCCAGTCGAAGCACCCTTTGCAGGTTCCCTCATCCAGGAGTCCACCCCAACTCCAGCAAACATCTCCACACCCAGAGCCACAGATCCTCATCTTCGATTGGCATCCCCATTCTAAAAGAATATCAGATTCGAATCCACGCTGTTGTACCCCAAAATTTGCCCTCCCATATTCATCAAGAATTGTCAAAGTCAAGGTCACAAAAGTCCCCCAGGGTTGTGCAGTTCCACTGTCTCCTAGACAATCAAAACTAGGGTTTGAGTTCTGGTCAAGCAAATGAACTTTCCAAAGGCCCAATCAAGTCTCATATGCCTATAAAGATGGTCAAGCATCCTCATGACAAGTTTCAAGGCATTCAGCTCAAAATTGCACAGTCAAAACCCTAGATTGCACTACAGTCAACTGTAGGGGCAAAATGGTCATTTGACAGTCAAAAGTTCAAATTTTTGGTCAATATATCATTTTGAAGCCACAAACATCATTTGATCAATGCTTGATCATGATTCTCAAAATTTGGATCAGAAATCATCAAAGATGCAAAAGTTGCTATATTTGGACAGTTGAAAAAGTCAACTGAAATTGACCAGGGCATAACTTTCACATGGATTATCAGAAAAATTCCATCCAAAGCTCATTTTGAAGAGAAAGATATTTCCTATAATTCATCTTCATATTCCAAGTCCAAGAAATGCTCTCACAAAAAGTTATCAATTTCAACATTATAGGTCATTTTCAAAAGTCAACAAAAAGTGACTTTAAGTCAAAGGCCATAACTTGAGATTGGTAAATCAAAATGACATGGGACCAAAGGCATTGGTTAAAGGACTCAAAGACCTTTCCAAAATGTCCAAGAACATGTGAAAATCTTAAAAATTGACCAAGTTATGCCTTGTGGAAGTTGGGAAATTTTTGGAAATTTTTGAAAGTCAACATTGATGCAAAAGGCCTAAAAATGCAAATGGGCCCAATTATCTTCCAAATTTCTTCATGCCAAGCCTATGCACGACCACTAGGCCCAAAGGGAAGTATTCTCATATTTTTTAATTATTTATTTGAATTAATATTAATTTATATTCATTTAAATGATTTTAATTCATGAAAAATATAATCTTAAGCAAAACAAATCTTTTTATACATGTTTGGATCCAATATTTCGTGCATATCCCATTTAGGAAAGTTTTGGATTGATTTGAACCTAATTGACACAAAGAACATGAAAAAAGATGTGAAAAGATTCTTAACAAAATCAAGTATCAAAAACCATTAATTCATGAGATTTTGTACAGCTTTTTCAACCTAAATCATTCCCTATATGATCAACATCACAACCCTAATGCAACAAGACTGAAAAAGCTGCGCATAACACACTCTTGCATATTGAAAAATTCTCCTAAAAACTCAATACTGAAATCTAGGTTTTAGGTGGATTCAAGCTTTGATTTTTGTTTCATTAGCATCCTGAGATATTCCAGAACCTTTATCAATCAAAAACAACAAGCCAAACGCATTGAAACGGTACCAAGACCTCAAACTGTGAAGCAAATTTTTCCAAATCGCATATCATTATTTAAGCATCCTCATGCATTTTTCTTTATGGATTATTGTTTGTCATGATGTTTCTGTGCTAACCAATATGTTTAATTGCGTTTTTGTTAACCATATATGATTATGCCATTGCCAAAAATTAGGGTTTTCAGGAGCTCGAATTAGGGGTTTTGTATAGAAGAAAAATTGGGACTTCTGGATACCATGGTTGAATTCAGGGCTTAGAGACGAAGAAGAACATGTCATCGCGCCCAATTTATGTTTCATATATGGCTATTCGCTATTTTTTGTAAACCCTCTTTAAACCACGTTTCAAAACCGTTCCCATAGCGTTCTGAGTTACAGGGGTGGAGAGGAAGAAGATGGCGTGTCCATCAGCCATTGGATAATTTGAATTTCGCGCGGAATTCCAAAGCATTAGCGTTTTCTTTTTATATTATTTATGTATTATTATATGTTAATTGAAATGCATGTGGCTCAGTGGTAACACGCTACGTTTGTAACCCCAAAGACCTGGGTTCAAGTCCCAGGTCTGGCAAATGCTTAATGTTATTTTTCAATACTTGATTCTATGCAGCGCTCATGTCCCAGCATACTATGCATCCTCAAAAATCAGCCACACACGCGTCCAACATGATCAGATCAAAGGCTTAAATTAAGAGAACATGCTAGCACCAGTCAACGCGTTGCACATGACCCAGAAAGTCAAGGAAATTCCAGCTTATTGGGCCAGGCCTCTCCAGTTTACACCTCCATAATGGGACAGCAAACCCCCTGGTTCTATCTTTTTTCTAAATTTTTCTTTTATCTTTTATTATTTTTAGTTGTTTATTTGTTTATTTATTTTCTGATTTAAATTAAATATTTTTTTTTTTACAAAATATAAAAACACTAAAAGTACAAAAAATATAATACTTATTTTATTTTCCTGAATAAATTAGAATATAAAATGTTTAGTTTAATTAGGTTAATTTTAAATTCCTTTCTTTTATAAAAATCCAAAATATGTAGAATTAGGTTAATTAATAGTTTTAATGTCTTTTTTTAATTTTTATTTCTCACAATACTATTTATTTATTATTTTATTTTTATAATTAAAAATTGTACATAATAAATTTTAGGTTTAATTTAGATCTTAATTTAATTCTTTCTTAATAAATAAAAAATATTAGAATTAGGGTTTGCCGTCTAATTTAATTTCCCTTTTTCATTAAATCTAAAAAACACAAAATACCAAAAACAATTAGTCATTTAATTTTTAATTCTCATTAACTTTTAATTATTTGCAAAAGGGTCCAACGCCCTAGTTTTATTCAATTCCTTTATTTCGCGCATTTACTTTTTATCGTTTTATAATTATGTAATTGCCCCAAAGCGTTGTAATTTACTTTTCGCACTTTTATTTATTCGCTTTATTTATTTTCCGCTAAATCGGGTCCGGTTTAATTTTGGCGATGTGGACCCGCGCCATTTGTAATAGTTTAGCTTTATTTCCTCGCAATTTATAACTGTTAAATATGCATGCAAGAATGAATGGACTTTAAATAAAATCAAGCGTAGAACACGACAAACATGACAAGACAAATGATTGAAACATGACACACAATTCGCACACACCACCCCTAGGGTACGCCTCACTGTTGCCTTGCCTCGAAAGGTGGTCGTCGAGTAGAAAACGTCTTAGTAAGTCCTCATGATCCGGGAACCTGGCATGAGGGTAGCTTCTAAGGTGTCTTCCCATTGCTCTGGTGATCACCATGTCCCTAAAATCGAATTGACCCGAACACCTCCAATGGTGGTGCTACCTACCTCTCAATGGTGGGATGGCGCTACCTTTAAGGACATTTACACAGACGAATTCCTTAGGGTAGGTAGGTTCTCAAGGATACTTGCTCTAATCTTAAAAACAAACTCAAAAGACTTTTCACACTGACACATTTTCAAAAGCTTTCAAAGCAAACTTTTCAAACACTCTGACGTATGAGTCGATCTGAAATTTTTCAAAAGAAACTTTTTAAACCCACATTGAAAAGCAAGCACACAATTTTTGAAAACACATTGAGCAAGTATCTAAGAGCCCATGGATAACCATGGATAGAAAGGGTGCTAACACCTTCCCTTTCTATAACCTACCTCCCGAACCGAGAGCAATCTCTTTAAGGAATTTTTCTGTGCTTTTGTCCTTTCCAATTGGAGAAAATAAAAGACGGTGGCGACTCTTGCTTCCGCGACATTTCGCGAACCAGCGTTAAACAGTCAGTTCCAGATCCACCGATCACAGAACTGGCGACTCTGCTGGGGACTAAAACTTAAAGTGAGGTTTACCTTAGGGCTAGCTTATAACCATGTTTTCAATTGTTTTCCTTGTGTGCTTTAAATTGTGGGTTGCTGGGGAGTTCTATAGATCCTACACCCAGATCTGGGGGATACCTTTCTTAGAAAGTAGCAACAAGGCTGTGAGGGAACTGTGCGGGGTATACCGACACGGTTGAAACAGTCTGCTACGTTGATGTGGCACTTTGGTGTGTACCGGTAACCCTTGAGTTCAGTCAAGGAGAGTACGGGGCCTCCGCGTGGTGTCGTGAAGCATCAACAGACCTTAGGAACCTTAATTGAACTATCTTGGCCTCTTTAGGGTAGTGAGATAACTGACTTTGGTGCAGTCCGAGGTTGGTTGATACTCGATACTACGCTCAATTGAGGGTTGCTTTCCTGGAATATTTCGGTCGCCAGTTCAGTGGCTAAATCGAAACGATGAACAATGAAAGCAATCCCGTGATATTGGGAACCTTAGAACCCGGTTACTTTGATTAGGACAGGTTGAACCCACCAACTTCAAGAGGGTACTACCCGGACCCCATGCTGGCCTTAAACCTTAAGGGCTTGTCTCGTGTGCCTTGTGTGCCTTACATGTTTGTCTTTGTAAATATCTGTGGTGTGTTTAATCATAGCATCATGACATCATCCTGCATCATATGCATTGACTAACCATTTCAGGGGTTCGAATTTTCATCTTTGTTCTTGTTTTGTAGGACATGGAAACTGTTCGTAGAAAGACAATTCAGGTCAATCTTGTAAGGATCCCTCCTCAGCTTAAGGAGCTTATATCCAGGATTCCCGAGAACTCTTCATTCAGTGACAGGCATGGAAGCCTCATCAGCTTGGTCAACACCAACCTTGAGGAAGATATGATAAAGGTCTTGTTCCAGTTCTTTGATCCCCTGCATCACTGTTTTACCTTCTTGGACTATCAGTTGGTACCTACATTGGAGGAGTTCTCCCGGCTCCTGAAGATCCCTATCCTTGATCAGCTACCTTTCAACGGTACAGAAAAGGAACCTAAGCTTGAAGAGATTGCTAAAGCCTTGCACCTGCAGTCATCTGACCTCAAGGGACATTGGGAAGTCAGAAGTGGTATCAAAGGGTTCTTAGCCAAGTTTCTGTTTGAAAAAGCCCTTGAATGTTGGAACTCCCTTGACTTGCAAGCTTTTGAAGAAGTGGTAGCCCTCCTTGTTTATGGTTTGGTACTGTTCCCTAATCCAGATCAGCTCATTGATATTAGTGCCGTTCAGATCTTTATGTCCAGGAATCCTATACCTACGTTGCTGGGGGACATCCTTCACTCATGTTACACTCGAACCATGAGAAAAAGAGGTGTCCTTATGTGTTGCACTCCTCTCCTGGGAAGGTGGTTTATTTCGCACCTTCCCCAATCAGTCCTGAAGAATGAGCGGGGTTTGAGATGGTCACAACGGTTGATGACTCTTACACATGCAGATATACATTGGTGTCCTAGATCCAGAGGAGATGTCACTATCATTGATCGTTGTGGGGAGTACCCTAATGTTCCTTTACTTGGAATCAGAGGAGGTATTACTTATAGCCCATGCCTGGCTTGGAGACAGTTTGGTTATGCTCGGAGGGATGGTCCTCATGACATGTTAATTCCCGATATAGTTTTTGACTTCGACAGTGATACTCAAGGACTTCGTCAGAGATTTATCAGAGCCTGGAGGATGCCCAGTAGGATAGACAGCAAGACACTGGGGCACAGGAATTCCATCCCTTTGGAACCCTATCTCAAGTGGGTACGGGCCCGTTCTCAGAAGCTAGTCATGCCTTATCCTCACATGCTTCCAGTAATCAAAGAACCTGTCTTGGAAGGGGAAGTGTCTCGTGTTATCCAGCACCCTGATATGCCCACGTCCTGGGAAGAGATGCAGAAGAGCTGGATCCAGCTTAAGGAGGAAAGGAATTCTCTTGAGACTAGTCTGCACGCCAGTGAAAAGAAAGTCTTGGAGCTCACCCGTCTGCTGCACGAGGAGAGGAACCTCAACACCTACATAGCTCCGAAGAGGATGCGCAGTGTATTTTGGGATTGACTTGATTCTTGTACTTTTGCCCATGAGGCCTTGATGTATTAAACAATGATTTCATTAATGATAACGTGTGTTCTTTTCTTGTCTACAATGAATTTGAACTTTCGAACCCTTGAATGCATTGCATACGCATTTCATACATCATGTGCACAGCAGGTTTTTCCTTTTTCAGGTTGCTTACAGTTCTTCGCTGTTTATTTCAGCATCATGAATCCCGGATCTGAATCAACTGAGACTTCAATCAAGGCTCTCCAGGCGCAGAATGCGCAGTTTCAAGAGCTAATCCTGGGTCTAGCTAAGGGTCAAGAGGAATTGAAGACTATGCTCCTGAAGAAGGAGAAGAAGAAGAAAAGAAGAACTGTTCTATTCAACTCGGGCCGAAGGTTGGGTAATACTCTACACAATGAAGAGGTTGCTTCTTCTGTTGGCAAGAGTCCTTCTCAGGCAGAAGCAAGGGTTCCTAGTCCGGTGGTCTCCGACAACGAGACAGATTTTGATGAAGAGCAGTACCCTCCTGAAGACAACAGGTACAAACAACTGGAAGACAGGCTGAAAGCTATGGAGGTGCAACAGGCACCTGGGCTGGATTTTGGAGACCTGGGTTTGTCCACTGGTGTAATTATCCCGCACAAGTTCAAAGCTCCAACTTTTTCCAAGTATGACGGGGCATCCTGTCCCAAGCTGCATTTGAGGTCTTATGTTCGGAAGATTCAGCCGTACTCTGCGGACAAGAATCTATGGATCCACTTCTTCCAGGAGAGTCTTTCAGGGACTCATCTCGAATGGTTCTATCAGCTAGATGGGACCAAAGTTCGTAACTGGGAGGAGCTGGCTACTGCTTTCTATAAGCAGTATCAGTATAATGCCGACCTTGCCCCCACACGTACCCAACTCTAGGGTATGTCGTTAGGTGCAAGTGAAGGTTTTAAAGAGTACGCGCAGAAGTGGAGAGATCTGGCTGGCAGGGTGCAGCCACCTTTGACTGATCGAGAGTTAGTGGACATGTTCTTGGGGACCCTATCTGGGCCGTTCTTTAATCATCTCATTGGGAATTCTTCTGCTGGTTTCACTGATTTGATCTTAACTGGAGAGAGAATTGAAGCTGGGTTGAAGTCTGGGAAGATTGCAAAGGCTGCATCATCATCTGGGTCAGAAAAGAAGCCGTTTAAGAAGGAGTCTAGTGCTGTGTATGGCTCCAGAAAATCAGAAAGACCTGATCGCCGCCAATCTGTCAGTGCGGTCATGATTGCTACGCCTGCTGCCGCTCCCCGGCCAAACAATCCTCAAAGGGCTGATAGACCCCGGAGAGAGTTCACTCGGTTAAGCATGACCCTGTCGCAAATCCTGCCACAGTTACTATCCACCAATTTAGTGACTGTCAAGGAGGCGCCAAAGTTCTCAAACACTACCTCTCCTAAGTACAACCCGAATGCCCGTTGTGCTTACCATTCAGACAGCCCGGGGCATGCCACTGATGACTGTTGGGCGTTAAAGAATAAGGTGCAAGACCTTATCGATGCTAAAGAGATACAATTCGAAGCGCCCACAAAACCGAATGTAGTTACTGCCCCTATGCCTCAGCACGGGGTAAATGCTATTGATGAAGATGTTTATGCTGTTTCTGTGGATGATCTAGCCACTCCTTTAAAGATCATTAAGAAGAACCTACTGCAGGCCGGTTTATTTCCGGGTTGTAGTGAGGGTTGCCTGTTCTGTGTTGTGTCTCCATCCGGGTGTCCCTTGCTAAAGTTAGGCGTCCAAAGCTTAATGGATAGCAAGGAGATTCTATTCAAGAAGTCTGTTGTTCGTATGGTTCCAATGGAAGAAGTCTCTGTGGTGACTATCTTCAACAATCCAATCCCTTCTCTCCAGAAGAAGCCCATCCAAATTCTGACCGTTGCACCTGTCACTATCACTGTTCCTGGGCCCCTGCCCTATGTATCCAACAAAGCTGTCCCTTGGCACTATGGGGCAGATGTATATATAAATGGAGTTAAACAAGAGCTCAACGCTGGCGCCAGCATCTGTGACATCACTGGCCCGGCCAAAGTTACCCGCAGTGGCAGGCTCTTCTCGCCTGACATTGCGCCACCTGCTGCCCGAAGACCACTCCTGATAATTCCTGCAAGTACACCTGCTCCCGTTGCTGATCAAGTTGTTGTTCCTGCTACTGATCCAATTGTTTCTCCTGCTGCCGAGTCATCCAATGCTCGGGGCAAGGGAATTGAAACTGAACCTGCCCAGATGGAAGTACCCATATCCATAGCTGCTGAGGCCTCCCCACAAGAGATGGAGGAGATTTTGAAGATTATAAAGAAGAGCGATTTTAACGTTGTGGAACAGTTAGGGCATACGCCCTCCAAGATATCCATGCTCTCTTTATTGTTGTGCTCTGAGGCCCATGCAAAGGCCCTCATCTCATTCCTTAAAAAGGCTCATGTGCCACATGAAACTTCTGCAGTCCAATTCACTGATTGCGTGGCCAGTCTAACGGCGGACAACGGCTTGGGTTTTTCAGATGCTGACTTGACCATGAAGGGGAAAGATCATAATGATGCTCTGCATGTCTCAATCGAATGCAGGGGCACCACCTTGGCACATGTGTTGGTTGATACTGGGTCATCTTTGAATGTGCTACCCAAGAAGGCTCTGGATCGTCTAGATTGTGAAGGCCTGGATTTGAAGCCCAGCAACATCATTGTCAGGGCCTTTGATGGTTCCAAGAGGATGGTCCATGGGGAGGTGGACATTCCGATTCGTGTAGGCTCACAGGTGTTCGATTCCACTTTTTATGTGATGGACATCCGTCCATCTTACTCTTGTCTGCTGGGTCGACCCTGGATACATAAGGCTGGGGCAGTGACCTCTACCTTGCATCAAAAGCTGAAGTACCCCGTCAGAGGGAAGATTGTCACCGTGCAAGGTGAGGAAGAATACATGGTGAGCCACCTAAACTCGTTCAGATACATTGAGATGGATGGGGAGTTCATTGAGACCCCCTTTCAGCATTTCGAGGAGGTGTTTCCAATCGCAGCAGAAACAGCAGAAGCAAGTGGTCCTCTGAGGATGGCTTCCCTAAAGGATGCCAGGGCTGTAGTGCAAAAGGGTGAAAGTGCCAACTGGGGCAGACTGCCAGACTTCACCCAGAAGACTGATAAACTTGGGCTGGGCTTCACCTCAGAAGGGCAGAGAGTTATGAGGAAAGAAAAGATCGGAAGGCCTCCGGTATTTATCAAGGGTTCAGAAGTGAATGCTGTCGGGGAAGACTTTGAAGTGGACGAAGCCGAATTCAACAGCTGGATTTATCCGACGGCCGAAGAAGGATTGAACAATTGGAGTGCAAAGGATCATACCCCTGTTACCTTTGTGACACAGTAATGAATTCCCATGTTTTGTTATTTTGTAATAGACAATGATAAACTCTATGGCCCGGTGTCTTACCCGAGGCACCGTGGTTCTATTTGTGAGGGCATATGAACTGTCATTTTATACATCATGAATGAAAATCTTGGACTTTTTCGCATTGCAAATATTGTGTTCCTTTTCTATCTTTTCTTTCCTTTACATAATTATCAAAACAGCTGTATTTACACACACACTCACTCATACAGGTTCCAATCCACTCTGGATCTCACTGATAACAGCTCTGCTAATGCCAATTATGACTTCGAAAATCCGATCAACTTAGCCGAAGACGAAGGTGAAGATGATTGCGAAGTGCCTGGCGAGCTTGCAAGACTGTTGCTTCAGGAAGAGAGGGCAATTCAACCCCATGAAGAGCCAGTGGAAACTATAAACCTGGGTACCGAGGCAGACAGAAAAGAGGTAAAGATTGGTGCCAACCTAGAGCTCAGCGTGAAGCAACGGTTAACCAAGATGTTACATGACTATATGGAGATCTTTTCCTGGTCCTACGAAGACATGCCAGGGTTGGATACCGATATTGTCGTCCATCACTTGCCGACTAGAGAAGACTGCCCTCCAGTTAAACAAAAGGTTCGTCGGATGCGTCCAGAGATGTCCGAGAAGATTAAAGCCGAGGTCATGAAACAGTTCGATGCCGGGTTCCTTGCGGTGACTTCTTACCCTTAGTGGGTTGCTAATGTGGTGCCAGTACCTAAGAAGGACGGTAAGGTCAGAATGTGTGTAGATTACAGGGATCTGAACAGGGCCAGTCCCAAAGATGACTTCCCCTTACCTCACATTGATGTCCTTGTGGATAATACAGCTCAGCACAAGGTATTCTCTTTCATGGATGGCTTTTCAGGCTACAATCAGATCAAGATGGCACCTGAAGACATGGAAAAGACTACATTTGTTACTCAGTGGGGCACCTTCTGTTACAAGGTCATGCCGTTCGGATTAAAGAATGCTGGGGCAACCTACCAACGTGCCATGGTTGCCTTATTTCATGATATGATCCATCATGAGATCGAAGTGTATGTGGACGACATGATTGCTAGGTCCCAGACTGAGGAAGAGCATCTAGATCATCTGCAGAAGTTGTTTGACCGGTTGAAACTGTACAAGCTGAGATTGAACCCGAACAAGTGCACCTTCGGGGTAAGATCTGGGAAGTTGCTAGGCTTCGTGGTCAGTGATAAAGGCATTCAAGTGGACCCTGCTAAGGTCAAAGCTATTCAAGAGATGCCAGTTCCTAAGACAGAGAAGGAAGTCAGAGGCTTTTTAGGACGCCTGAATTACATCGCTCGATTCATATCTCATTTGACTGCTACCTGTGAACCAATCTTCAAGCTGCTGAAGAAAGATCAGGTAGTATGTTGGAATGATGAATGTCAGGCTGCCTTCGACAGAATCAAAGAGTATCTCCAAGAACCACCCATCCTTATGCCACCGGTTGAAGGGAGACCTCTGATCCTATATCTGACAGTGCTAGACAACTCAATGGGGTGTGTGCTGGGGCAGCATGACGAGTCTGGCCGAAAAGAGCATGCCATTTATTACCTTAGCAAAAAGTTTACCGACTGTGAGACCCGATACTCACTGCTTGAGAAAACTTGCTGCGCTTTGGTATGGGCTGCTCGCCGGCTGAGACAGTATATGCTGACTCACACTACCTTGTTGATCTCAAAGATGGATCCGATAAAGTATATATTTGAAAAGCCTGCTCTGTCTGGGAGAATTGCAAGATGGCAAATGATCTTGACAGAATACGACATTCAGTACACAACCCAGAAAGCCATCAAGGGAAGTGTACTGGCAGACCACTTAGCTCATCAAGCTGTAGATGACTACCAATCAATGAACTTCGAGTTTCCGGATGAAAGCATCATGATTGTAACTGATTGTGAAGTACCTGGACCGGATGAAGGACCTGAACCAGGATCCCGATGGTCTATGCACTTTGACGGAGCTTCCAATGCTTTGGGAAATGGTATCGGCGCCATAATCATATCTCCACAAGGTACTCATACTCCACTCACTGCCCGGCTGTGTTTCAACTGTACCAACAACATGGCTGAGTATGAGGCGTGTATCATGGGTCTTCAAGCTGCGATCGACTTACGGATCAAGTTCCTCAGTGTCTTCGGAGATTCCGCTCTAGTGATCAATCAGATCAACGGAGAGTGGGATACGAAACATCCAAACTTGATTCCTTACAAAGAATGTGTGTTGACCCTGATTCCCCACTTCACAGAGATAACCTTCGAGCACTTTCCAAGAGAAGAGAATCAGTTAGCGGACGCGTTAGCTACAATGTCTTCAATGTTCAAGGTTAAATGGGATAACGAAGCTCCCCAGATCACCATCGAGAAACTGGACGAACCGGCATACTGTTGTGATCTCGAAGCTGAATTGGTAACCGAGAAGCCTTGGTACCACGAAGTGAAGAGATATCTGGAAGCTCAGGAATACCCTGAAGGTGCCTCTGTCAATGATAAGAAATTCCTGAGGAGGTTCGCATCCAAGTTCTTCCTAAGCAACGGCATCTTGTACAAGCGAAACCATGATTCAACCTTACTGCGTTGTGTGGACAAGACTGAAGCGGAAAGAATTATGGAAGAGCTACATGAAGGGACCTTTGGTACGCATTCCAGTGGACATACTATGGCTAAAAAGATCCTACGGGCAGGATACTACTGGTCCACAATGGAAGCTGACTGCTACCAACACTCCAGGACATGCCACAAGTGCCAGATCTATGCAGATAAGGTGCATGTTCCTCCGGTTCCCCTGAATGTTCTGACTGCGCCTTGGCCGTTTGCGATGTGGGGCATAGACATGATCGGCGAAATAAAACCTACGGCATCCAATGGACATCGCTTCATTCTAGTGGCGATTGATTATTTTACGAAGTGGGTCGAAGCAGCATCCTATGCTACAGTAACCAAGACTGTTGTGGCACGGTTCATTCGGCACAACCTGATCTGTCGATACGGCGTCCCTGAGCGGATTATTACAGACAACGGTACCAATCTGAACAATAAGATGATTGCTGAGCTCTGCGAACAGTTCAAGATACAACACCACAATTCTTCTCCTTACAGACCGAAGATGAATGGGGCTGTAGAAGCAGCTAACAAAAACATCAAGAAGATCGTGCAGAAAATGACAGTAACTTATAAAGATTGGCACGAGATGTTACCGTTCGCTCTGCATGGGTACCGTACTTCAGCAAGGGCGTCAACCGGGGCAACTCCTTTCTCTCTGGTTTATGGTATGGAGGCAGTCTTGCCGATCGAAGTGCAAATTCCTTCTCTCCGGATAATGAAGGATGCAAACCTGAACGAAGATGATTGGATCCAGACACGACTTGACCAACTCAATCTCATTGACGAAAAGAGACTTGCTGCTATCTGTCATGGTCAGACGTATCAGAAACGGATGATCAGGGCATTTAACAAAAAGGTCAGACCACAGGAATATCAAGTTGGGGATCTGGTGATCAAGCGAATCATCCTTCCTCAGAGTGATCCAAGGGGCAAATGGACCCCTACGTATGAAGGGCCATTTGTGGTTAAGCATGTGTTCTCAGGAGGAGCAATGATATTAACCAACATGGATGGTGACGACCTTCCTCACCCCGCCAATGCAGACATAGTTAAAAAATACTACGCATGAAAAAGACCCGCTAGGCTGACATGCCTAGGCAAAAATTAGGGCTTCCCGTCGAACCAAAAGGGTTCGGGCAAAATGTAGGGATGAAAATGAAAAAATCTGTACACCCGGCAAGTCGAAAACCTGAAAGGGCGGCTTGGGCAAAAATGGGTATCCCGGTGGACTGAAAACCCGAAAGGGCGGTCCAGGCAAAAATTAGGGATAAAGCGTAAAACTATGTCTCATTGATCACTGTGCATCCAGAATCCGGTATCTACATCAAGTTCAAACGGCATCGATCAGTCAGCTTCATCTTCAACCAAGGTCATCAAGTGATGAGACGCTCGGAGTTATAAAGGCAATAGCAGAGTTGAAACCCAGTGGATCATTCATCTTTCACACAGCTGTTTTACTTTTCATTTGTACAAAACTTGTATAAATTCTTTTGATCGGCGACGTACCTCTTACTAGGACGTCAGCCTCTTGTATACAAAACGCCTATTTAGGCCATTCAACAATCAATAAAAATATATTTCCAGTTGAACGTGCCCAAGTGTTTTTCTTTTTCTGTTTTGTGTTGCAAAGAACGTCCAAGGTTCAATTTGTGATGTATGCATTGACAATAATTTGCTAACTCATAAACATTTGCATACGAAACAAAGGAATTAATTGCAGGTGACATTGGAAACAGGGGCAATAAAGAGTTGTCCGAGTGGTCTAATTGTTCTATCCTCAAGGTACCAAGGTAGGTTCAGCTAAAGAAGACGGCCAAGTGTATCTTAATTCCCCAGAGAGTAGTTCAGCAAGCAGTACATCTCTCTCCAAACAAAATTGTCAAATATCAAGGAAATTGAGTATCCTCCTATAGATCTCAATACCTCGCCAGCAGCACGCATTCTTAACAAACATCCCCGGCAGTCTTGGTCTAAAGATTGTTCCCCGGCGGTATACCACTATTCAACGGAATCACCTCCCCGCAGTCCAAACCTTCCCCAGAAGAGTCCAACCTAAGTTCCCCAGGAAAGTTGGAATTCATATCCCCAAGCAGCAAGCTTATCCCCAGTAGATTCTGGAAGCTTATCCCCTCGCAGAGCACGAACGCGTCGTCCCGGCTTGATTTAAAGAGTTATTTCCATAACAGGATATAACTGGGTTATCCTCAGCCAAAAGCCACGGAAAGAGCGTCCTCGGCAAAGTATCTTCCTACCCCCAGCATAACTCATCAACGGTATCCCCAGCGGAGTTATCTTCATCAACTCAGCAAAGCATCGCTATCCCCACAGAGTAGCACTCCCCAGCATGATCGCTAGAGTATCTTTTCTCCCACAGAATTATTTCATTTGCCAAGTTTATTCCTCAACGGAGTTATCTTCTCCTACCGGTATTCTTGCAACAATCATCCACAGCGGAAGCAAAATATCTCCCTCAACATCAGCCCAGGATAGGACTTCCCGGCACCCGTCGAGGATTTATTTTCCCAGACGAAAACATACATAAAACTTTACATACATCATCATAGCATGCATAACGTATTGCATCATACAAGTCTCATTTATATTATCATTGCTTGATCCATATCGTGCATTGCATATAACTGACCTTTACCTTTCAGGAAGGATGCAGTTGAAATTCTCAAACATATTTCAAGGATTTCTCTAGTCCAGTTAAATCGACTCCAAACAGATTTTTCTGATAAAGACTCAGTAGAAGTTCTCTTATGGTCCCCTCTCCAACGGCGTGTGAGGTGGTAATTCCTTCTTCAGATGTTCCCCTCTCCGGCATGAGCGTGAGGTGATATTCTCTTATGGTCCCCTCTCCAACGGCGTGTGAGGCGGTAATTCCTTCTTCAGATGTTCCCCTCTCCGGCATGAGCGTGAGGTGATATTCTCTTATGGTCCCCTCTCCAACGGCGTGTGAGGTGGTAATTCCTTCTTCAGATGTTTCCCTCTCCGGCATGAGCGTGAGGTGATATTCTCTTATGGTCCCCTCTCCAACGGCGTGTGAGGTGGTAATTCCTTCTTCAGATGTTTCCCTCTCTGGCATGAGCGTGAGGTGATATCTCCTTTCAGATTATAATTTCCTATAGTTCCCTCTCCAACGGTGAGTGAGGTGACTCCCTTTGAGATTATAATGTCCTTTGGTTCTCTTCCTGACACTACGAAGATGGTAATCCTCACCAAGATTTCTCAACGAGCATTGTTGAGGTTAAAATCATTCAAGATTCTCTTACCATCCATGCTAAGGCAGTAACCATCCCTGGTTCATTCATCAGCGTTTGAAGCTCCAGACTCAGCTCCTGTAACCAATCAAGACATATCTATATCAAGCATCTAAAATTAGCTCCTGCGACGTGTCAGGTACTCATTTTTCTGTTTTGCAGGTATGCAGGTTCTCGCTAAGGACTTTCCTACGCGATCAACGTCCAGATGGCATCTATAAGCCCATCATCCCATCCAGCAATCTCCAAATGGCATCTATAAGCCCATTCCCTCATCATCACCGCTACTATGTGAGCGCAAATTTCTGGGCACTCTAGTATTCAATCATCTTTTACCCTCGGATTACGAAAGGCACGTCAGCCAATCTGCATCCTCATGTCTAAGAAGATTGAACAGGGGCAGCTGTTGTACCCCAAAATTTGCCCTCCCATATTCATCAAGAATTGTCAAAGTCAAGGTCACAAAAGTCCCCCAGGGTTGTGCAGTTCCACTGTCTCCTAGACAATCAAAACTAGGGTTTGAGTTCTGGTCAAGCAAATGAACTTTCCAAAGGCCCAATCAAGTCTCATATGCCTATAAAGATGGTCAAGCATCCTCATGACAAGTTTCAAGGCATTCAGCTCAAAATTGCACAGTCAAAACCCTAGATTGCACTACAGTCAACTGTAGGGGCAAAATGGTCATTTGACAGTCAAAAGTTCAAATTTTTGGTCAATATATCATTTTGAAGCCACAAACATCATTTGATCAATGCTTGATCATGATTCTCAAAATTTGGATCAGAAATCATCAAAGATGCAAAAGTTGCTATATTTGGACAGCTGAAAAAGTCAACTGAAATTGACCAGGGCATAACTTTCACATGGATTATCAGAAAAATTCCATCCAAAGCTCATTTTGAAGAGAAAGATATTTCCTATAATTCATCTTCATATTCCAAGTCCAAGAAATGCTCTCACAAAAAGTTATCAATTTCAACATTATAGGTCATTTTCAAAAGTCAACAAAAAGTGACTTTAAGTCAAAGGCCATAACTTGAGATTGGTAAATCAAAATGACATGGGACCAAAGGCATTGGTTAAAGGACTCAAAGACCTTTCCAAAATGTCCAAGAACATGTGAAAAGCTTAAAAATTGACCAAGTTATGCCTTGTGGAAGTTGGGAAATTTTTGGAAATTTTTGAAAGTCAACATTGATGCAAAAGGCCTAAAAATGCAAATGGGCCCAATTATCTTCCAAATTTCTTCATGCCAAGCCTATGCACGACCACTAGGCCCAAAGGGAAGTATTCTCATATTTTTTAATTATTTATTTGAATTAATATTAATTTATATTCATTTAAATGATTTTAATTCATGAAAAATATAATCTTAAGCAAAACAAATCTTTTTATACATGTTTGGATCCAATATTTCGTGCATATCCCATTTAGGAAAGTTTTGGATTGATTTGAACCTAATTGACACAAAGAACATGAAAAAAGATGTGAAAAGATTCTTAACAAAATCAAGTATCAAAAACCATTAATTCATGAGATTTTGTACAGCTTTTTCAACCTAAATCATTCCCTATATGATCAACATCACAACCCTAATGCAACAAGACTGAAAAAGCTGCGCATAACACACTCTTGCATATTGAAAAATTCTCCTAAAAACTCAATACTGAAATCTAGGTTTTAGGTGGATTCAAGCTTTGATTTTTGTTTCATTAGCATCCTGAGATATTCCAGAACCTTTATCAATCAAAAACAACAAGCCAAACGCATTGAAACGGTACCAAGACCTCAAACTGTGAAGCAAATTTTTCCAAATCGCATATCATTATTTAAGCATCCTCATGCATTTTTCTTTATGGATTATTGTTTGTCATGATGTTTCTGTGCTAACCAATATGTTTAATTGCGTTTTTGTTAACCATATATGATTATGCCATTGCCAAAAATTAGGGTTTTCAGGAGCTCGAATTAGGGGTTTTGTATAGAAGAAAAATTGGGACTTCTGGATACCATGGTTGAATTCAGGGCTTAGAGACGAAGAAGAACATGTCATCGCGCCCAATTTATGTTTCATATATGGCTATTCGCTATTTTTTGTAAACCCTCTTTAAACCACGTTTCAAAACCGTTCCCATAGCGTTCTGAGTTACAGGGGTGGAGAGGAAGAAGATGGCGTGTCCATCAGCCATTGGATAATTTGAATTTCGCGCGGAATTCCAAAGCATTAGCGTTTTCTTTTTATATTATTTATGTATTATTATATGTTAATTGAAATGCATGTGGCTCAGTGGTAACACGCTACGTTTGTAACCCCAAAGACCTGGGTTCAAGTCCCAGGTCTGGCAAATGCTTAATGTTATTTTTCAATACTTGATTCTATGCAGCGCTCATGTCCCAGCATACTATGCATCCTCAAAAATCAGCCACACACGCGTCCAACATGATCAGATCAAAGGCTTAAATTAAGAGAACATGCTAGCACCAGTCAACGCGTTGCACATGACCCAGAAAGTCAAGGAAATTCCAGCTTATTGGGCCAGGCCTCTCCAGTTTACACCTCCATAATGGGACAGCAAACCCCCTGGTTCTATCTTTTTTCTAAATTTTTCTTTTATCTTTTATTATTTTTAGTTGTTTATTTGTTTATTTATTTTCTGATTTAAATTAAATATTTTTTTTTTTACAAAATATAAAAACACTAAAAGTACAAAAAATATAATACTTATTTTATTTTCCTGAATAAATTAGAATATAAAATGTTTAGTTTAATTAGGTTAATTTTAAATTCCTTTCTTTTATAAAAATCCAAAATATGTAGAATTAGGTTAATTAATAGTTTTAATGTCTTTTTTTAATTTTTATTTCTCACAATACTATTTATTTATTATTTTATTTTTATAATTAAAAATTGTACATAATAAATTTTAGGTTTAATTTAGATCTTAATTTAATTCTTTCTTAATAAATAAAAAATATTAGAATTAGGGTTTGCCGTCTAATTTAATTTCCCTTTTTCATTAAATCTAAAAAACACAAAATACCAAAAACAATTAGTCATTTAATTTTTAATTCTCATTAACTTTTAATTATTTGCAAAAGGGTCCAACGCCCTAGTTTTATTCAATTCCTTTATTTCGCGCATTTACTTTTTATCGTTTTATAATTATGTAATTGCCCCAAAGCGTTGTAATTTACTTTTCGCACTTTTATTTATTCGCTTTATTTATTTTCCGCTAAATCGGGTCCGGTTTAATTTTGGCGATGTGGACCCGCGCCATTTGTAATAGTTTAGCTTTATTTCCTCGCAATTTATAACTGTTAAATATGCATGCAAGAATGAATGGACTTTAAATAAAATCAAGCGTAGAACACGACAAACATGACAAGACAAATGATTGAAACATGACACACAATTCGCACACACCACCCCTAGGGTACGCCTCACTGTTGCCTTGCCTCGAAAGGTGGTCGTCGAGTAGAAAACGTCTTAGTAAGTCCTCATGATCCGGGAACCTGGCATGAGGGTAGCTTCTAAGGTGTCTTCCCATTGCTCTGGTGATCACCATGTCCCTAAAATCGAATTGACCCGAACACCTCCAATGGTGGTGCTACCTACCTCTCAATGGTGGGATGGCGCTACCTTTAAGGACATTTACACAGACGAATTCCTTAGGGTAGGTAGGTTCTCAAGGATACTTGCTCTAATCTTAAAAACAAACTCAAAAGACTTTTCACACTGACACATTTTCAAAAGCTTTCAAAGCAAACTTTTCAAACACTCTGACGTATGAGTCGATCTGAAATTTTTCAAAAGAAACTTTTTAAACCCACATTGAAAAGCAAGCACACAATTTTTGAAAACACATTGAGCAAGTATCTAAGAGCCCATGGATAACCATGGATAGAAAGGGTGCTAACACCTTCCCTTTCTATAACCTACCTCCCGAACCGAGAGCAATCTCTTTAAGGAATTTTTCTGTGCTTTTGTCCTTTCCAATTGGAGAAAATAAAAGACGGTGGCGACTCTTGCTTCCGCGACATTTCGCGAACCAGCGTTAAACAGTCAGTTCCAGATCCACCGATCACACACGCCCATCATCATAGACTCATACACCACTGTTGGTAAGGGAAATGTAAGGAATTAAATTCTATACCTTTTTGCATATTATAATCATTCGATTTTTCATTCATGATCGAAGGGTGTGGGTGTGGTACCCAGGTCCGTATTGGTTTTTGTTTGCTTCTAACATTTATTGCAGATCCAGCATAAATGAGGCCACAGCGTGCAGGATCGAAAGACCTGGGCTTAGCACCCAGGTCATGATTTTCGTTTTGGCCAGCATACATTTACAGATTCATGGTCTTCATAGTATCCACCCCTGGATCGAAGGAAAATCATTTCCTTCCTGGATCGAAAACTCCAACTATCTCCAAATCGAAAGACGCCTTCCTCAGGATCAAAGATAACCCTTTTGTTCTGAATCGAAGCTCTGATTCCCCCCAGGATCGAAGGATCCCCGCTCCTTCATATTTTTATTTTTGGTTCTTTTTTTTGTTATTTCTTTGTTAATCTTTTTTTTTTACTTTGATATAAAATCAATCCAAAAACCACAAAAACATTAGGATAGTTTTTCTTATTAAATTAATTTCACTAATTAATCTCTTTAATTATTTTAACATTTTCTCAAAAAACTAAAATTAAAAAGATTTAGATTATTTTCCCAAAATAAAATAAAACAACAAAAAGATTTCTTTTTCTTTAGGATTTTTCAGACGTCTTTTCTATTTCATGCGCGTTTATGTAATTCCGTATTTTTATTATTTATTGTATTTGTTCGCTGGATGTAATAGATAAAATTAGGATATTTACCGCTTTATTCCCCATTATCCTTGTATTATGTAAAACCCCCCCGGAAGCATTGTAATAGTGTAGGACATCTATATTCTACATTTTACTTCTTTTCATATTAACTGCTAGTAATTAGGCTTGTATGATAAGACTAATAATCAAATGCTAGCAAACTTAACAAAAAGATAAATAACTGAAACACAACAGAATTGCACACAAGCACCTCTAAGGTACGCCCACTTTGGTTGCCTTTTAAAAAACAGTCATGAGGCAGGAATGCTTTAGCAAAGACCCACAAAAATCTAAAAGATCATAGTACCTCGATGACCCTATGGTGTTGCCTTTCGGTAAATGATCTTGTCCCTTAAATGAAATTGCTAAAGAGGCTCTATATATTACCTTCGTGACTGTAACGTCCCATTCGATTGTTCCTCAAAACATCCAACAATAAGGCTACCTACTCACTAATAGTAGGATAACACTGTCTAAAGGAAAAGAGGAAAAGAACTACCTTTTCGAGTACAAAGTAGATAGTTGTTATAAGTTTGCTCAAAAATACTTTTTGCACTTACACACAAATACTACTTTTCAAAAACAACTTCAAAAAATTTGCTTTGTTAACATTCTTCAGGACCGATACAAGAATTAAACACAAAGAAAATCTCCACACTAAGGCATTTTCAAAACATTTTCAAACACAAAGCACAAAAGCATTTTGAAAAATGAGCAAACCTCTAAGAGCCCGTGGAAAACCACATATGGAAAGGGTGCTAATACCTTACCTTTCCATAATCTACCCCCCTTAATCAGAAACATATCAAAAAGGTCTTTTTCTGTTCTTTTCACCCTTTCCTTTGTTGGATAAAAGAAAAGACGATGGAGACTCTCGCTTACCGCACATTTTCGAACAAAAAACGCAAAAAACAGTAGTATATAAACAGTCAGTTTTGCTACCGTAAAACAGAATTGGCGACTCTGCTGGGGACATACAAAAAGTGGGGTTACCTTAGTGATTAGTTCATTTTAAAATTGCTTTCATTGTGTGTTTTTATGCTTTACTTTTGAGGGCTTGTTTGGGTTGTTACTATAGATCCTACACCCGAATCTGGGGCACACTTTTAGGTAAACAACAATAGATCGTGGAGACTGTACGGCATAGACCGATATGGTTGAAGTGATGGCTGTGATACTTTGGTTGGTACCCGTATCCCTTGTGTAGAATCGAGGAGAATACTGGGCCGCCTCGTGGTGTCATGAAGCAGTAACGAACCTTAGAACCTTAGTTGAACAAACTCGGCCATTAGAAAGTAGTGAGATAGCCGGTCTCGGTGTAAAGCTGGGAACTGGTTGATACTCGATGCTACACTCATTGAGATCAGACTTTCGAGATGTTTCGGCCGCAAGAAAAGATTGCTAAGATGAAATAACTCGATAAAGGAAGATCGGTGATATTGAGACTCCTTAGAACCCGATTACTATTTCTAGGACAGGTTGAGCTAAATAAACATTCAAGAGGGTACTTACCTATAAACCTCATGTAAGCCTAAACCTAAGGCTGCTTGTGTGACTTGTTTACTTTCTTTGCCTAACAATATGAACTCATTGCAGGGCTTTGTTTGTATTCCTTGCAGGACCTTGTTTGTATAAATCCAATAATTTGGTTTCTTACTCTGCATTTTTTGCTAAACGCATAGCATACACATCATAACATCATGCCACAACATTTCCTTAACCATTTCAAGGATCTCAAGGGTTTATGATATAGGTTATGGTAAATTATACGTCTAGCAAGGGGCAAAGGGGATTTATTTTCCTCTAGCCAATATCGTCAGAGGATCAAAACTCAAAGTCAGGGGTTATGACCAGCTCGATATAGTGAGCTTGACTCTTGTAGAAGGACCTTCAACGATACAAAGTTCTTCACTCAAAGCTACAAACTTCAATTGTTGACATCTTCTTGTTTACTCCGCGAGTCCTTGAAAACATTGCATACACATATCATACATGTTATTGCATGAACAGGTTTCAAAGCAGGGTCTGCATCTTATCCTCTGTTTATTTCAGAAAGTAAAGAAATGACTCTCGAATAAGCAGTCAAAGACCTTCTAGCTCAAAATGCTCAACTCCCACAAATGTTCCCGACTTTGACTCAGGGGCAGGAAGAGTTGAAATCACTCCTTGCTGGGGACCTGGACAAGAAAAGTTCTGAAGACAATAAGGACGAGCGGTTGGAACAACTGCAAGCTGAGGTAGAAGCGATAAGAACCCAGATGATGGGGCAGATGGCTCTTATCCAAGGCCTAGCCCGAGGACAAGAAGAGCTGAGATCCATTATCAACAAACTTCATCAAGATGGATACAATCGTATGAAGCAAGCAGTTGAGGCTGGAGATCAAGTCATCAATCAACCCCAGATGAGACAAAAAATTGGCTTGGAGAGTAGACCTTTCCAAATTGCTGCTACGTCACAAGCCCAACCACTACCTCGCCAATAACAACAGGGAAATCGGCGTAAGCGAAACACATCTGAAAGACGCTTCACCGAAATCAACATGTCATTGGCTCAAGCATTACAACACATGTTGGAGTCCGAGCTGGTTACATTAAGGGACCATCCTCAGAATCCTAACACAGCCTCCCTAAGGTACAATCTAAATGTAAGATGTGCGTACCACTCCAACAGTCCTGGACATGACACCAACAACTATTGGATGTTGAGAAATAAAATTCAAGACCCGATTGATGAAGGAGCGCTAGAATTTGCACAAGATGGTCAACTGGAATTCTTCTGCCGTTCCTCCAAGGCACACCATCTGAAGTGACAAGTTCTGACAAGAAGACTTTTCGCTCATTAGAATTTTCAATGTGTAATTTTCTTTTGGTTGTTTGAACATTTATTCATATCAAACCTTGTTATTTCATCAATTCATTGCACATGTTTGTCTTGAATTAATTTGTTTGAACTATGCTTGAACTGCTTTCTTACTTCCTTTTTGTGATATTCAACTCTCGATCAAAAGCTCTAAGCCTTTAGAGGGAGGATGACGAAAATGATACCATAATCCATACAATGTGCTTTTGAACAGACCTTGTTGACGATGTACAGGCGTTGTTTCAATTCCCAAATAGTGGAGTTATAAGGAAGATAATCCCTAGTCAACCCCTTTGAGCCAAAGAAGTAGGAATTTTTTGTTTCACACAAATAAAAACCCTTAATCATAACCTGGGGCAGGGTAGTTTTCTCAGTTAATTCAGATGCACATTCAGTCGCAATCTGTCGCTCCGTACACAATGAATGGCATCGAAGATGTCCTTCCAAATCAAAAGACGGTGATGGTCCCACATAATCGTCAAGACAGGAAATCATTATCTCTCACAATAAAATCCCGCTAAGTCAAAACCTATGAAGGAGACTTAAGAAAAAGAAAAAAACTGGGGCATCCCGCTGACTGTAATCACAAAAAGAAACAATTCAGGAAAAAGAAGGGATAACGAAAATAAAAAGAAAGAGGTCCTACAAATCCTCGACAAAAAAAAAAGATTACAAAAATGACTGCCTCGTCAAAAGAAACTTTCAATATCCGAACCATCATCAAAACATTGAGGACAAGATGCCAGACTCAATTGGGATCTGAATGCACAATTAACTGAGCATAGGACTGAAGAAAATCATGAAGAACGGGTGGGTACAAATAAACTTTGAGCCTTTATTCTTCGTTTCTTAAACCGTGAACCAGGCCACGCTACAACCCTTAAAAGTCTTAACTGAAGCATATGTTAGTTCGGAAGCATACTGTTACAAAAGGTATCCTGATTCCTGTAGGACTTGCTATAAATCCTGAGTTGGTATCACTCTCTTGCAAAATTTGTTTTACTGAAAAAATGAATTTTCAAACTTCAAGACAGACATAAACTTTGCATTATTCGAATACCATTGATTGTATATGACTATTTGTTCAAAAAGCAGAGAAATTCGCATGACGAATATTCAATGAAAAAAAATCCTCTCAATGGACAAAATCACCTCAGATGGAAAAACATTTCCAGCAACAGGCCCTTCATAATCAAGGGGCATGGCATGGTATCCAGATGATTTGGGGCAGTCAAGTCAAGATTCTAGGAATCTCTCAAAAGTGCCGAATATCCAAGGGCAAATATCCATCTGAATCACTTGGGGCATTAAACACGAATTCCAGCAACGAACCCTGTACGATCTTCTGGCAGTGTGGCAGCACTTACTACTATGGACAGTGACAATTCTCCGTACCCGTTGAACATGGACATAGTCGAAAAATACTACACATAAACAAAGACCCGCTAGGTTGACTGGCCTAGGAAAAAATAAGGGCATCCCGAAGAACCAAAAGGTTCGGGAAAAATTTAGGGATAAAAACAAAAAAAATTGTACACCCGACAAGTCGAAAACCTGAAAAGGAGGCTTGGGCAAAAAAAGGGTATCCCGGTGGACTGAAAATCTGAAAATACAGTCCAGGTAAAAGTTAGGGATTAAAGCGTATGACTACGTCCCGTCATCTTGTCATTTGTTTATCAGTAGAAGACTTATCATCTTGATCACCATCTACAAAATCCCCGATTGATATTTTCTACAAAAGTATCGAGACAGGGGCTACAAGGTCACTTCCAGACTCTTAGCATGCAGCCTATTGACGACGGGTGTTCTCATACCCTCGGAAGAGCAAAATCTCCAAATTACTGCTCCAACAAAAATTCCCCAATGAAGTCTCCAAGCTTCTCGGAATTCCCCAAGCGGATTACAGAGTTTCCCTTCCCCAACAGAAACATTCTGAATAAAGCCGATCATCATCTCGAAACAGTTCAGGCACGATCCAAATACGGATGTCATTCTGACACTTACTCCAGATTCTCATCTAGAAACAGTTCAGGTACGATTCAAGGACGGATGTCATCCTGACACTTACTCCAGATTCTCATCTAGAAATGGTTCAGGTACGATCCAAGAACAGATGTCATCCTGATGCTTACTCCAGATTCTCATATAGAAACGGTGCAGGTACGATCCAAGACGGATGTCATCCTGACACCTACTCCATATTCTCATCTAGAAACGGTGCAGGTACGATCCGAGACGGATGTCATCCTGACACTTACTCTAGATTCTTATTTAGAAATGGTTCAGGTATGATCCAAGGACAGCTGTCATGCTGACACTTACTCTATATTCTCATCTAGAAATGGTGCAGGTGTGATCCAAAGACGGATGTCATCCTGACACTTACTCCAAATTCTCATCTAGAAACAGTTCAGGTACGACTCAAGGACGGATGTCCTCCTGACACTTACTCCAGATTCTCATCTAGAAACGATTCAGGTACGATCCAAGAACGGATGTCATCCTGACACTTACTCCAGATTCTCATCTAGAAACGGTTCAGGTACGATCCAAAAACGGATGTCATCTTGACACCTACTCCAGACTCTCATCTAGAAACAGTTCAGGTACTATCCAGAGACGGATGTCATCCTGATACTTATTCAGATCATCTTCTAGAAACAGTTCAGGTACGATCCAGACACGGATGTCATCCTGATACTTATTCAGACCATCTTCTAAGTACAATGCAGATATGATCCAGAGACGGATGTCATTCTGAAACTCATTCAACACATGTTTCAAGTACAGTGTAGATAGGATCCAGAGACGGATGTCATTCTGACACTCATTCAATACATGTTCAAGTATAATCACGACATAGATCCATCCAAAATCTCCAGCAGGCACAGGGGCAGAAACATCCTGACGCAAAGTCATCGCCGTATCCTCAGCATACGTTTGTGACATCTATGTTCCCCACAGATAAAAAACAACCAAAGTTTTGACCTCTTAATCCCCAAGCAGGAATTATCTCCTCCAACAAACTTCCTCTAGCAGAGAGCTGAAATCTGTGTTCCCCAGCCGAGCTTTATAACCTTAAACAATTTATAAAACCTCCTCCCAGCTAGAGTTTGTTTCTCAGACTGCGGAAGTTCATTCCCCAACAGAGTTTATTTCTCTACATGGGCAAAATATTCCAATAAGCATCTCTCTTCACAAACTGATTCTCAAGCAGGATCGATTCTCAAGTAGAGTCAATCCCCAGCAGGTTATCCTCAAACAGAAAGAGCAAATCCCCAGCAAATCATCTCCATTCATCATCCCCAGGGGAAATGAAGGATTCAGCTTCCCAATACTCTCTAGCAGTAGTTTGGGATTTATTTTCCTGGACTAGGAAACATCTCAATAACATCCCATATTCATACATCATGGCATGTGCATGCACATCACATACAGTATAATCTCATTTATTTTGAGAACATCGTCACAATGCATTTCATACATCATGACATTGCATATGACTATCTCTTTACCTTTTTTTGTGGAAAGATAAAATCAACAAACACCGCTACTTATGTGACCTGGTAGTCTTCTCAAAATTTACATCTGATGAAGGGCTATTTCAGAAATTTCCTCAGAAAAATGTCCTCCCAAGACCTTCTCCGGTTCAGTCAGATCGACACTATGATCTCTCTGATTTCCAGTCCAATTGAAGAAATTATGAAGCTTGGATTTCGACCAGATAACTGTATAAGGTGCTGCGAAGCCTGGAATTCGACCAAATAGTAGTTCACTTCTTCAAAGAAACCATGAAGCCTTGATTTCGACCATATAACAGTATAAGGTGCTATGAAGTCTGGGATTCGACCAGATAGTAGTTTACTTCTTCAAAGAAACTGTGAAGCCTGGATTTCAACCAAATAACAGTATAAGGTGCTGCAAAGCATGGGATTCGACCAAATAGTAGTTCACTTCTTCAAAGAAACTGTGAAGCCTAGATTTCGACCAGATAACAGTATAAGGTGCCATGAAGCCTGGGATTCGACCAAATAGTATTCCACTTCTTCAAAGAAACTGTGAAGCCTGGATTTCGACCACATAACAGTATAAGGTGCTGTGAAGCCTGGGATTCGACCAGATAGTAGTTCACTTCTTCAAAGAAACTATGAAGCCTGGATTTCGACCAGATAACAGTATAAGGTGCTATGAAGCCTCAAATTTGACCAGATAGTAGTCCACTTCTTCAAAGAAACTGTGAATCTTGGATTTCAACCAGATAATAGTATAAGGTTCTATGAAGCCTGGGATTCGACCAGATAGTAGTTCACTTCTTCAAAGAAACTGTGAATCCTGGATTTCGACCAGATAATAGTATAAGGTGTTGTGAAGCCTGGAATTTGACCAGATAGTAGTTCACTTCTTCAAGACACTGTGAAGCCTGGATTTCGACCAGATAACTGTATAAGGTGCTGCGAAGCCTGAAATTCGACCAAATAGTAGTTCACTTCTTCAAAGAAACCGTGAAGCCTTGATTTCGACCATATAACAGTATAAGGTGCTATGAAGTCTAGGATTCGACCAGATAGTAGTTTACTTCTTCAAAGAAACTGTGAAGCCTAGATTTCAACCAAATAACAGTATAAGGTGCTGCGAAGCATGGGATTCGACCAAATAGTAGTTCACTTCTTCAAAGAAACTGTGAAGCCTAGATTTCGATCAGATAATAGTATAAGGTGCTATGAAGCCTGGGATTCGACCAGATAGTATTCCACTTCTTCAAAGAAACTGTGAAGCCTGGATTTCGACCACATAACAGTATAAGGTGCTATGAAGCCTGGGATTCGACCAGATAGTAGTTCACTTCTTCAAAGAAACTGTGAAGCCTGGATTTCGACCAGATAACAGTATAAGGTGCTATGAAGCCTCAAATTCGACCAGATAGTAGTCCACTTCTTCAAAGAAATTGTGAATCTTGGATTTCAACCAGATAATAGTATAAGGTTCTATGAAGCCTGGGATTCGAGCAGATAGTAGTTCACTTCTTCAAAGAAACTGTGAATCCTGGATTTCGACCAGATAATAGTATAAGGTGTTGTGAAGCCTGGAATTCGACCAGATAGTAGTTCACTTCTTCAAGACACTATGAAGCCTGGATTTTGACCAGATAACTGTATAAGGTGCTGCGAAGCCTGGAATTCGACCAAATAGTAGTTCACTTCTTCAAAGAAACCGTGAAGCCTTGATTTCGACCATATAACAGTATAAGGTGCTATGAAGCCTGGGATTCGACCAGATAGTAGTTTACTTCTTCAAAGAAAATGTGAAGCCTGGATTTCAACCAGATAACAGTATAAGGTGCTGCGAAGCATGGGATTCGACCAAATAGTAGTTCACTTCTTCAAAGACATTGTGAAGCCTGGATTTCGACCAGATAACAATATAAAGCACTGCGAAGCCTAGAATCTGACCAGATAGCAGTTTACTCTATCAGTTACTATGAAGCCTGGATTCGACCAGATAGTAGTATAACTCAGATTCAAGTTAAAGCTTGGATTCAACCAGATAACAACTTAATTTCTGCAAATTACCAAATCCTGGATACGACCAGATAATGGTACACCTCAGATTCAAGTTGAAGCCTAGACCCGACCAGATAACAGCTTAATTTCTTTAAACTGCAAAGCCTGGGTATGACCAGATAACAGTTTAATCTCATTTCCCCAGTAATTCGCTGTGAAGCCTGGAGCACGACCAGATAGCAGTCAGCCTTATCATCCTCAGCAAGTCACTGTGAAGCCTGGATCCTGACCAGATATCAGTTCACTTCCGTCTCTTCAATCACGAGATGACTCCCCAATAGAGTAACAAACGACTAAAGCTCCTAAAACTATAGGTTCCAAGATAGAGACCAACATTCCTTAGCAGAATACTCCTCAACAACAGGAATAGGGATTCCCACAAAGGAATATCTCATGAAATCAACAGTCTTCCAGATGGCATCTTTAAGCCCATCTCTGACGACTCTCCGTCACATTCTGATGGCATCTTTAAGCCCATCTCCGACGCTCTCCTGTCATCTCTTCCAAATGGAATCTATAATCCTATTCCCAATACTATCTACACAGTCAAGTATCATCTCAGACGAGTGAACATTTCTGGGCACTCTAGTGTTCAATCATCTTCCACCTTCAGATCACGAAAGGCAGACCAACCAATCTACATCTTCAGGTTTAAGAAGATTGAACAGGGGCAGCTGTTGTACCCCAAAATTTTACCTCTTATTTTTTACAAGATCTTCTCTTACATGGGTTGTTTTAAACACTTGTTTGAAGAAAAATAACAAATTTTGAAGTTGGTCAAAGTGCTTTTCGATTGGCATCTGCGTAGCACCCTTCAATTGGCATGGACAAAGGTCCTTCGATTAGCCTATTAACAAGGCTTTTAGATTGGCATTTTGGCAAAGCCTTTCGATTGGCCTTGTCACAAGATCCTTCAATTGGCATTTTGATGTTACTTCGATTGGTCTCAACTGAAGGAAATCGAAGAGAGAAAAATGAAGCTTTCGATCGGTCAACAAGGTACTTTGATTGGCGTCTGAGCAAGGTATTTTGATTGGTATCAGAACAAAGTGATTTCGATTGCCCTCATGGCCAAGCCTTTCGATTGGCATGGCAGAGAATCCTTCGATTTAGCATCTCAAACAAGGCAGCTTCGACATGCATGTTAACCAAGTATCCTTCGATTGGCCTTTTGGAAAGACCCTTCGATTGGCCTTTTGGCAAGACCCTTCGATTGGCCTTTTGGCAAGACCCTTCAATTGACGTTTCAGCAAATACCCTTCGAGTGGTATTTGGGCGAAGTATTTTTGAATGACAGGAGGGTATTCGAAGGGAACAAGTGTCCATGTTCATCCAAGATACATGAACGTTTCAAAAAGGGAATGGTTTTAATATGTCTGATTCTTGTCTCATGGTCTTAAAAGCATGTTTAAATGGCTGTCTCTTACCATTACAAGACACTATCATTCTCCTATAAATACAAGGGCAAACATACAGTGCCAAGGGGGACAAACGAAAAAAACGAAAGAGAGAGGACGAAAGGGGGGAATGAAAGAGAGGACATAAGGGGATACTATACACACACATATAGACTGGAATCGAAGAGACAACACATACATGTTGCTCAAAAAGCCCAAAAGCCTCCCAGTCGAAGCACCCTTTGCAGGTTCCCTCATCCAGGAGTCCACCCCAACTCCGTCAAACATATCCACACCCAGAGCCACAAATCCTCATCTTCGATTGGCATCCCCATTCTAAAAGAATATCAGATTCAAATCCACGCCCATCATCATAGACTCATACACCACTGTTGGTAAGGGAAATGTAAGGAATTAAATTCTATACCTTTTTGCATATTATAATCATTCGATTTTTCATTCATGATCGAAGGGTCTGGGTGTGGTACCCAGGTCTGTATTGGTTTTTGTTTACTTCTAACATCTGTTGCAGATCCAGCATAAATGAGGCCACAACGCGCAGGATCAAAAGACCTGGGCTTAGAACCCAGGTCATGCTTTTCATTTTGGTCAGCATACATTTACAGATTCATGGTCTTCATAGTATCCACCCCTGGATCAAAGGACAATCATCTCCTTCCTGGATCGAAAACTCCAACTATCTCCAAATCGAAATCCGCCTTCCTCAGGATCAAAGGCAACCCTTTTATTCTGAATCGAAGCTCTGATTCCCCCCAGGATCGAAGGATCCCCGCTCCTTCATATTTTTATTTTTGGTTCTTTTTTTTGTTATTTCTTTGTTAATCTTTTTTTTTACTTTGATATAAAATCAATCCAAAAACCACAAAAACATTAGGATAGTTTTTCTTATTAAATTAATTTCACTAATTAATCTCTTTAATTATTTTAACATTTTCTCAAAAAACTAAAATTAAAAAGATTTAGATTATTTTCCCAAAATAAAATAAAACAACAAAAAGATTTCTTTTTCTTTAGGATTTTTTAGACGTCTTTTCTATTTCTTGCGCGTTTATTTAATTCCGTATTTTTATTATTTATTGTATTTGTTCGCTGGATGTAATAGATAAAATTAGGATATTTACCGCTTTATTCCCCATTATCCTTGTATTATGTAAATCCCCCCGGAAGCATTGTAATAGTGTAAGACATCTATATTATACATTTTACTTCTTTTCATATTAACTGCTAGTAATTAGGCTTGTATGATAAGACTAATAATCAAATGCTAGCAAACTTAACAAAAAGATAAATAACTGAAACACAACAGAATTGCACACAAGCACCTCTAAGGTACGCCCACTTTGGTTGCCTTTTAAAAAATAGTCATGAGGCAGGAATGCTTTAGCAAAGACCCGCAAAAATCTAAAAGATCATAGTACCTCGATGACCCTATGGTGTTGCCTTTCGGTAAATGATTTTGTCCCTTAAATGAAATTGCTAAAGAGGCTATATATATTACCTTCGTGACTGTAACGTCCCATTCGATTGTTCCTCAAAACATCCAACAATAAGGCTACCTACTCACTAATAGTAGGATAGCACTGTCTAAAGGAAAAGAGGAAAAGAACTACCTTTTCGAGTACAAAGTAGATAGTTGTTATAAGTTTGCTCAAAAATACTTTTTGCACTTACACACAAATACTACTTTTCAAAAACAACTTCAAAAAATTTGCTTTGTTAACATTCTTCAGGACCGATACAAGAATTAAACACAAAGAAAATCTCCACACTAAGGCATTTTCAAAACATTTTCAAACACAAAGCACAAAAGCATTTTGAAAAATGAGCAAACCTCTAAGAGCCCGTGGAAAACAACGGATGGAAAGGGCGCTAATACCTTCCCTTTCCATAATCTACCCCCTTACTCAGAAACATCTCGAAAAGGTCTTTTTCTGTTCTTTTCACCCTTTCCTTTGTTAGATAAAAGAAAAGATGGTGGCGACTCTTGCTTACCGCACATTTGTGAACAAAAAACGTAAAAACCAGTAGTATATAAACAGTCGGTTTTGCTACCGTAAAACAATACCCTTCTCTATTGAAGTTAAGTTGGCTCAATCTGTCCTAAAATAGTAAATGGGTTCTAGGAATCTCATATCAAGGATCTTTCTTGAAGGTTTTATTTTAGTACGATAACTGACTTGCCACAAAAACATCCCGTGAGTCAAATCTCAATGAGTGTAGCATCGAGTATCAACCAACCTTGGACCGCACCAAAGCTGACCATCTCACTACCTTCTAATGGCCAAGACGGGTCAATTAAGGTTCTAAAAGTAAGTTAGTGCTAATGACACTACATGGAAGCCTAATGTTATCCTTGACTGACTCAAGGAACATCATTATAAACCAAAGTGTCGCACTAACCGTAGCCATCACTTCAACCATATCGGTCTATGCCATATAGTTTTCATGATCTATTGCTACTTACTGAAGGCATCCCTAGATCCGGGTGTAGGATCTTACAAGTAAATAAACCCAAGCAAGCCCTTAAAGTTAAAGCAGATAAAACACACAATTTTAGCAAGTAAAGTGATATAAATTCTTAAGGTAACCCCTCTTTTAATTTAATTCCCCAGCAGAGTCGCCAGTTTTGTGATACGGAGGGAGAACTGTTTTTTTTTTGGTTTTCATCCAAAATGTGCGGATAGCTAGAGTCACCACTGACTTTTCTTTATCCAATATAAGGAAAAGGTGAAAAGAACAGGAAAGACCTTGATAGATTTTGAGTTCGGGGGGTAAGTTATGAAAAGGAAAGGTGTTAGCATCCTTTTCAGCCGTAGTTATCTACGGGCTCTTAGTCGCTAGCTCACTTTTTGAAATTTTCTTTGTGTGTGTGATTTGTTTGAAAATATTTTGAAAATCTAACTTTGTAATGATTCTTGTATCAGTCCTCAAGAATGCGTACAAAGTGTTAAAAAATATTTTATTTGAAAAAGTGTGATGTGTAAAGATGTTTTGTTTATGAAAAAGGTTGTGAGCAAGCGACTAAAAGTTCCTTATCCACTAAAGGTTATTCTTATTATTTTCCTTCTCCGTTATAAACAGTGCTACCCATACCATTAGTTGGTAGGTAATCCTATCTATTGGATATGAAGGGACATGCGTATGGTCGTCGTATGACCATAAAAAGAAACTTGTAAGAATACTTTAGCAATTAGAAGGGACTGTCATCATATTATTCTCGTAGGGTCATCGAAGGGACTAGATCATTTTGTAGGAAACTCGAAGGGTCATCGATGGATTATGATCTTTATTCGAAAGGGACCCTGATGATATTGTTTAATTGAGGGTTTTGGCTAAAGTTTTCTCGTTTTTGTGGGGCGTGACCATTAGTATCGTAAGGCAAGAAAGAGAGGTTACTCTAGAGGCGAAGTGTGCAAAGTGTATTGGTTTCAGTTATGTTATCTTGAAAATTAAGGTTATTTATGTTTGATTTTATTCTTATCATACAAGCCTATTTACTAGTAGTTACACACACACACACACACACACACACACACACACACACACACACACACACACACACACACACACACACATATATATATATATATATATATATATATATATATATATATATATATATATATATATATATATATATATATATATATATATATATATATATATATATATATATATATATATATATATATATATATATATATATATATATATATAAAGGCAAAAGATAAAATGAGAATGTAAATATACGCTATTACAGGGTTTTGGGAGTGTTACATAATTAGAAAAAATGCGGGGATGTAAATCTAAACTATTACATCAAATTGTGCGACCTATACAATTGTATAAGAAAATAAATAGCAAAAAGAATAAGAAAATGTTGGAAAAGTTTAAAAGCCCTAAAAATATAAGTTCATATTGTTGGTGTTTTTATGAAAATATTTTAAGTGTTAACTAATAATAATTAAAATCTTAATTCTAATTGATTTTAATTAATAAAAATCCTAAAATCTAATTGTCTAAAAAATCAATTAATTAATTTACACCCTAAAACTAATTTTTTGTTGATTTTATTATATAACTTCTTTCTGATTTTTTTATGTATAAGTTTTGATTAAAAAAAGTTAGTTAATAATAAAATAACTAATAAAAAAAAGGAAAATGAAGAAAGTAAAGCAAAAAGGATTTTGGCATCGCTGGGGCTCGAACCCCCTCCTTTCTCTTCACACGCTTGGTTCCAACCTGTTTTATGTTTCTTGTTTAACACATATGGATATATGAAACTTATTAATAACACAAGGATTAAGAAATTTGAAATTAGAAAATATTTACCATTGGTGTGATTGAGGGGAGACGTTTTGGGCACAGTTGGACATGGTTATGGACTTGGGGAGGTTCCTGGGGATGTTAGGATGATGATTCGAGGCTTCGTTTCAGTTGAAAATGGCTGGAAAACTGGAATACGATTTAAACCTATCCTTTGAAAATTTTGTGTTTGAGAACTTGTTTCTATGGCATCCAATTTGTCCCTTATCTTATGAAGTGTGTACTCTATTTATAATGGATGATTTTTTAAGTTAACATTCTTGGAAGGAAACATGTGTAATCAAAGTCATTATTCATTTCCAAAACAATTGCAAAACTTTCCAAAACATGAAGATCTCTTTACTTCTTCATCCCTCACGGTTAATTTTATGTTGGATATGTGATCTTGGGCTTCAAAATGATCCAAAACAAAAGCCCACACGCCTTGTACATTTATTTAATATTTATTTAATTTAATTTTGGATTTAAGTGAATAAAATCAAAATAAATTAAATAAAAAAATTAAAATAATGCATGAATAGACTTAGGGGGTCTCTAAACATGTCATAAACACGTTTGAACTTCAAAAGTTGGGCCCATTAGCCTAAAAGTCCAAAATTGCTCAATTGTGGTTTCATGCATTTTCTCAAAATTTCTCAACTTGAACCAATCATAACTCTCTCAAATTTTGTCATATGAAGGTGATCCTTAAATTTTTAGAAAGATAAATATGTCTCCTACAATTCTCATGTTGGTCACTTTTTCATTTGAAGTTTTTAACTTGATGTAAATTGCTTTGACAAAAGATGTCTTTTTGTTGACTTTTAAAATGACATGTATTGTTTTGGCCTATATCTCTCAAATGAAGCATTTTTGGCCTTGAGCTTAGAGATAAAAAGTTGTAGATAATTGAATTTCCTTCAAGATAGGTTTTGGTTGAGGAATTTATGATGAAGCATATGAAAGTTATGCTTGGTAAAAGTTCAGTTGACTTCTCCTTAAGAAAACTCTAATTTGGTAACTTTTATCTTTTGATGAATCTTGAGTTTTCTTGATGAATCATGATCAACCCTTGATCAAATAATGAACGTGACTTCAAAATATTGATGTTGACCAAAAATATTGAAGTTTGACTGTAAGTGGACCAATATTGACTTTTTACTCAATACAGTTGATTTTCAATCATCTGAGCAATTGACTAAGCAAACTTGTGATGCAAGGCTTGAAACTTTACATGAGGATTATTTAATGCATATGAGGAACCATGAAACTCACTTGAGGCATTAGAAGCTCAACTTTATTTGATAAAACAAAAAAAACCCTAATTATAGGCCACTGCTTAGGATGAGGATTCATCTGATCAATTCTTGAATAGTCTTGAGTGTATGAGACCCTTAGGAGCATGAGGAGGTGTCCTGAATCAACTGTATTAAAAAATGGGAGGGGAAATTTTGGGTTACAACACTTGGTATTTAAGTTATTTAATTTACGAATCATAAACAATGAAGTTTCTATGAAGTATTTTAATAAAGGTGTTTTGAAACTATGAATTCCGCTGAGAGTAGTTGAAGTGTTATTGTTGTTACTAATGAAGTATTCCTTATAAATGATTTTGAAAACCCGTGTTATGAAGCATGATGATTTAAATTGATGTTTTTTTATGAAGATGTGACACGCTTGTTGGTGGTTTTATTTGAATTATTTTCATAATTTATATGTGAAATATTTATTGGGTTAGAAGGGTGTTACGTCAGTGGTATAAGAGAAGGTCAGTCCATTCGACCAGGTTTTCTTATGATATACATGTTCTGTCGGTCGATTAGTGTGAGTACATTATTGATACACTATTTTCCTGATGTTAGCTTCATGTGTATAGAATGGTTGGAAGGTACGATGCTATGATTGTTGCTTCTTTGTAGGTTGTTGCTCAGGTTGTGCAACATCATCCTAATGCTGGCGAGAATGATGGATCCCGTGTTTTGGAAATGTTTCAGAGGAATCATCCTCTTACTTTCAAGGGTAGGTACGATCATGATAGAGCGCATATTTGGATCAAGGAGATTGAAAGGATCTTTCGGACAATGGATTGTTCATATGCACAAAAGGTGCGGTTTGGGACACATGTGCTGGAAAAGGAAGCTGATGACTGGTGGGTTGGCACCCATAAGAGTCTGGAAGCGATGGGAGAAGTTGTTACTTAGGTTGTGTTCAGTAGAGAGTTCCCGAGAAAGTATTTTCTTGAAGATATGCGCGAGAAGAAAGAGATTGAATTGCTAAAGTTGAAACAAGGGAATTTGTCTGTAATTGAGTATGCTTCAAGGTCTGTGAAAAAGGAAAATTATTATCCGCATTACAGTGAAGCGATTGCTGAATTCTAGAAATGTATCAAGTTTGAGAATGGTTTGCATCGGTAAATCAAGTGGGCAATTGGATATCAATAGATCTGTAGGTTTCCAGAGTTGGTGAATAAATTTAGGATCTATGAAGAAGATAGCGAAGCTCATTTGACTCACTACAAGAGTCTGAATTAGAAGAGAGGAAAATAACATCAAAGACCGTAGGAAGCCTTGTGATGCTCTGATTGATAAAGGGAAACAAAAGGTTTCAAATGGGAAAAAGACAAGTGTGGGGAGGAGCCCCCACTCATATCAAGTGTTATAGGTGTGGTGAACAAGGTCCCCATTCTAATAAATGTGAGAATAAGGTTTTGAGATGTTACAAATGTGGTAAGACGGGTCATCATGCTCCTGAGTGTAAGAACGATGATCCAACTTGTTTTAATTGCGGAGAATAGGGTCATAACAATAACCAGTGTCAGAGGCTAAAGAAGGACGTTGCTGCCCATATCAATGGTAGAGTGTTTGCTTTGAGTGGGTCAGAGAATTCCAAAAAGGTCAACTTGATTTGAGGTACCTATTTTATTAATAATGTTGAATTGTTTGCTATTATGGATACTGGTGCTACTCACTCATTTATTTCGCGTGAATGTGTTAATATGTTGGGATTGAAATTGTCTGATATGAATAGTAGTATGGTAATAGATACTCCTGCTAGTGATTATGTTACTACTATTTTTGTTTGTTCAAGATGTCTTTTGACTATCTTTGGCATGAGTTTGTTAATGGATTTAGTGTGTCTACCCTTACACCAAATTGATGTTATTCGTAGGATGAACTGATTAGAGTTCAACTATGTTCATATCAACTGTTATAATAAAACTTTGAGGTTCCCTAAGTTTAGTGATAATGGATAACTGATGTTGTTGTCTGCTAAGCAAGTGAATGAACTCTTGGAAGATGAAGCCTTGATGCTTATGATGTTTGCATCGTTGCAAGTTGATCGTGAAGTTACGAGTGTCGATCTACCTGTTGTCTGTGAATTTTCAGAGGTGTTTCCAGACGATATAAGTGATTTATCTCCATAATATGAAGTCGAGTTTTCCATTGACCTAGTACTAGATACAAGTCCAGTGTCAATGACTCCTTACAGAATGTCAACTTCATAGTTGAGTGAGTCGAAGAAACAACTGGAAGAAATGCTTGAGAAGAAGTTCATTCGACCGAGTGTTTCTCTGTGGGGTGCACCTGTGTTGTTAGTTAAGAAGAAAGATGGAAGTATGAGATTGTGTGTGGACTACAGGCAGTTGAATAAAGTAACTATTAAAATTAAGTATCCACTCCCGAGGATTAATGATTTAATGGGTCAGTTGGTGGGTGCTTGTGATTTAAGCAAGATTGATTTGAGGTCAGGTTATCATCAAATTCGTGTTAAACCAGATGATATTCTGAAGACATATTTTTGAATAAGGTATGGTGATTATAAGTACATTATGATGTTGTTTGATGTATCTAATGCGCTAGGTGTTTTCATGGAGTATATGAATTGAACATTTCATTTGTATCTGGACAATTTTGTTGTGGTTTTCATTGATGATATTCTAATCTATTCTAAATAAGAAGAAGAAGATTTTGAGCATTTGTGAATTGTGCTGCAAGTGTTGAACGAAAAGAAGTTGTATGCAAAGTTGTAGAAGTGTGAGTTCTGGTTGAAGGAAGTGAGTTTCCTTGGCCATGTAATTTCTAGTGCTGGAATTGTTATGGATCCTTCTAAAGTTGATGCAGTGTTGCAATGGGAAACTCAGAAGTCTGCAACTGAGATTCAAAATTTTATTGGTTTGGTAGGTTATTATCGAAGGTTCATTGAAAGATTTTCTAAGTTGGTGTTACCATTAACTTAGTTGACTCAAAAGGGTCAAGCTTATCTGGGGGATATTGCATGTGAAAAAAGTTTCGTAGAATTAAAGAAGAAGTTGACGACCGCTCTGGTACTAACTTTTCCTAATCCGAGTGAGTCTTTTGTGGTGTATTATGATGCATCTAAGATGTGTCTTTGTGGTGTGCTAATGCAAAATGGACAGGTTGTTGCTTATGCTTCTAGGCAACTGAAAGTTCTTGAAAGGAATTATCCTACGCATGATTTAGAGCTAGCAGTTATGGTGTTTGTGTTGAAGATTTGGAGACATTATCTTTTTGGATCTAAATTCGAAGTGTTTAGTGATTACAACAATATAAAGTACTTGTTTGATCAGAAGAAATTGAATATGAGGAAGATAATATTGCTTGAGTTGTTGAAAGATTTTGATTTTGATTTGAATTACCATCCTGGTAAAGCAAATGTAGTGGTCGATGCATTGAGTAGAAAGTCTTTACATGTGTTGATGCTTATGGTGTGTGAGTTAGAATTGATTGAACAATTCAGAGATATGAGCTTGGTAAGTGAAGAGACTCCCGATAGTGTGAAGTTGGGAATGTTGAAACTGACCAGTGGAATTCTTGAAGAAATTCGGGAAGGTTAAAAATTTGATTTAAAGTTAGTTGATCAGTTGACCTTGATTAACCGAGGTAACATAGGCGAATTTAGAGTTAATGAGAATGGTGTGATGAGGTTCGAAAAAAGAGTGTGTGCTCTGGATGTTCCAAAACTTAAGAAGAGTATTCTTGAGGAAGGATATAGAAGTGGGTTAAGTATTTATCCAGGCGCTACAAAGATGTATCAAGACATGAAGAAGTTATTTTGGTGGCTTGGTATGAAAAAGGAAATTGCCAAATTTGTTTATGCTTGTTTGACTCGTCAGAAGTCGAAGATTGAGCATCCGAAGCCTTTGGGTCTAATGTAGCCGTTGAACATTCCGTAATGGAAATGGGACAGTTTTTCTATGGATTTTCTATTGGGATTGCCGAAGACTGCTAAGGGTAATGATTTAATTTGGGTGATAGTGTATAGGTTGATTAAGTCAACTCATTTATTGCCGATGAAGATCAACCATCCTTTGGAGAAGCTATTTAAGATGTATATTGAGGAGATTGTCAAATTGCATGGGATACCTTCAAGTATCGTATTGGATAAAGATTTGAGGTTTACGTCAAAGTTTTGGGAAGGTTTGCAAAATGCTTTTGGTACTAAGTTAAGTTTGAGTTCTGCATATCATCCACAAACGGACATTCAGGCAGAGAGGACTATTCAGTCTTTGTAGGATTTGCTGAGGGCTTGTGTGCTAGACCAAGGAGGATCTTGGGATATCCTCTTGCTATTGGTTGTGTTTACTTATAATAATAGTTTATATTCTAGCATTGGAATGGAACTGTATGAAGCATTGTATGGTAGAAGGTGTAAAACTCCATTGTGTTGGTATGAGTCAGGCGATAGTGGTGTGCTCGGACCTGAGATTATGTAGGAAATGATTGATAAGATGAATATGATCCAAGAATGGATGAAATATTCTCAGAGTTTTCATAAGAGTTATCACGATAAAAGGAGGAAGGCACTTGAGTTCCAAAAGGATGATCATTTACTTTTGAGAGTTACTTCGATAACTGGTGTTGGTAGAGCTTTGAAGTCAAGAAAGCTTACATCGCGCTTTATTGGTCCATATTAGATATCAGAGAAGATAGGTGAGGTTACTTATCATATTACATTATCGTTATTGCTTGTGAATCTTCATGATGTGTTTTATGTGTCTCAGTTGAGGAAATACATTTCAGATCCTTCGCATGTGATCCAAATGGATGATGTACATGTGAGAGATAACTTGACCGTTGAAGCATCACCCGTGCAGATATAAGATATAGAAGTGAAGCAATTACGAGGTAAAGACATCAACTTGGTGAAGGTATTGTAGGGTGGACCAACTGGAGAAAGTTAGACTTGGGAACGTGAAGATCAGATGAGAGATTCTTATCTGATTTTGTTTCCGCCAGGTAATTTTCGAGGGCGAAAATTCTTTTAAGTGGGGGAGATTTGTAACACCCAAAAATAATTAGATTATTTATTTAATTATTTAATTTATTTATGATGAGTATTTGTGATGTATTTCTGAGTATATGTGATTTTTTAATGAATATGATGTGTGATGTATTGTTATGTGTGGTATAATAGAAATTAAGTGATATTGGGTGTTTTAAATAATTTTAGATAATTAGAGTAATTATTTAAAATTATTTTAATTATTGAAATAAAAATGATATATGATGTATAGATTAGGAGGGAAAGATGGTAATACCCTTAAGTATTAGTGAGGGCAAGTTAGGCAAAACATATTAGGGGTCCAAGGGGTAGGTTTGACATAAGGAATATTTGGAGTTTAGAACGCTCATTTTGTATGATCGCACTTGGAGAAGAGATAAAGAAAAAAGCATAACTATGGCATTAAGGAACTCAGAGGAATTATGTAAAACGCGAAGGAGAATCGATTGCTAGCTATAATATAAGGTAATGGGGGTTATTCTTATCATTTTGGTATGGGTTTAAGTATTGGTAGGTTTGTATTTGGGGTTTTGTTTGATGATGATAATATGATGATTTGTGATGAGAGTGATGATTTGTAATGTGTAAAATGTCATGAAATGATGTATATGATGCCTATTATGATGTGTTATTATGATGTGTTATTATGATGTTGTGAAACCATGATGAATTGTGTGAAATTTGGAATGAATAAGTGTTGAAATCGCAAGAAAAGTGGTATAGTTTTGTGCAGAAAATGCAACAACAGAGTTGCTATTTTCGTGCACTCTCTAGGAGAGCCTCCCAAGTCGCTGGGCGAAGTAACTTTGCTTAAACTTTGCCAGGAGAGAATGAGATGAGAGTGAGGGATGAGTTTTTGGGAAAATTTTTAGAAAACGTATGGAAGAGGTGTCACGCTCCAGCTTCGTCGGGCGAAGCAGAAGCGAATGTGAGCTCGTCGGGTGAATAAAGTTGTCGTCGGGCGAAGCAGAAACAAACGTGAGCTTGTTGGGTGAATGAAGAGGTTGTCGGGTGAATGAGATAATGGAAAATAAGTGCTCCTGGAATTTTGTATGGGGGAAGGTGTTTTGCCCCAACCTCGCTGGGCGAGCCTCAGGCGAGGGGCTGCTGATAGATTTTATAAAGGCTGTAACTTGAGTTTCCAGACTCCATTTCATACGCCGTTCGAAATATTATAAAGCTAACACGATGTACTATAATTTGGTGAAATAAAATAAATCATATGATGTGTTCTTACAGTGATTGTTCTATGATAAAGTGATGTGATTATGTGTTGATGTAACATGATGTATGTTCTTATGCTGAATTGATGTGATTATGTCGTGATGTAATATGATGTATGTCTCCTATGATGAATTTATGTGATTATGATGATGATGTATGTATTTTTAAATGTGTCATGATATTATGATGATTACATGAATGATGATGCACTTTGACTAGCAGTGGTCATATTTTATTGTGTTGTTGCACATCATGCATTCATGGCATATGTTAGGATATTAGTCCAGTGATGTTGTTAGAACGATTGGTCCAGTGATGTTTATAGGACGTTGGTCAAGTGATGGCCTCAATCCCATAGTGTGGATTGAGTGAAATATTGTGAAGTTCTCCGGTTCCAAGCAGGAATCGATCCTATGGTGGGGATCTTTGGAGGAAGATGACTTGGTCATCAATAAAGTTTTGGTACCACATGCATGAGTCAATGATGTTGGATTTCATTCTTTATGACATTGCATGATGAATAATTAAGTGATGTTTTGATGATGTGTGAATTAATAATGTCTTGGTGATGACTGTTGATTTGATGACATGATGATGTTGTGAATGAATTGATGATGTAAAAGAGTGAGTATATATGTGAAGTATAATGATATGTAGAATCCTTGATAATTATTGTGTAACTAATATATTTATTCATTATATGTTTTATAATGATTTGTGATTACTCACCATTTCTTCTTGGAAATGTTGCCTCAATACATGGGTAACTTGCAGTTGATCAGGAATAGTTTGATAAAGCTTAGAGGATAACTTCAAAGTGCGTTATTTATTTTCTATTAAATAAAGTAGGTCTTGCTCTGATATGTAACATCAGGGTTGGGATCATTTGATTGGAATAATTATGTTCTTTTATTTATTTTGGATTTTGAACTACCTTTCATGGTATTTAAGTTATTTGATTTACGAATCATAAACGATGAGGTTTCTATGAAGTATTCTCATAAATGTGTTTTGAAACTATGAATTACGCCGCGAGTAGTTGAAGTGTTATTGTTGTTATTAATGAAGTATTCATTATAAATGATTTTGAAAACCCGTGTTACGAAGTAGGATAATTTAAATTGATGTTTTCTAAGAAGATGTGACACCCTTAATGGTGGTTTTATTTGAATTATTTCTATAATTTATTTGCGAAATATTCATTGGGTTAGAAGGGTGTTACAAGAGACATTTCTCTTATTCTCCAACTTTGTGACGAAGAAGAAAAGATGTGTATTCTATGGTGATCACAACAAAGGTGCAATACTTGGAAAATGTAGTATAGGTAATCCCTCAACTATTACCATATCAAATGTTATGTTAGTTGAAGGCCTTAGACATAACCTTCTTAGCATTAGTTAATTGTGTGACAATGGGTATAAGGTAACTTTTGCCAAAGATTGTTGCATATAGAATATAATGAAAAGAAGGATTGTATATTTAATGGTGTGAGGGTTAATAACATATATATACTAGACTTAAAAGAAGTGTCTTTGAATAATGATCAATGTCTTATCACCATGAGTGAAGACTCTTGGCTTTGGCATAGACGTTTGACATATGTCAACTTTGATCTACTTAATAAAATAGTTGCAAAATATTTAGTAATTGGTCTACCTAAAATAAAATTTTCAAAAGATCACCTATATGATGCATGCCAAAAGGGTAAGCAAATAAAAGTCTCTTTTAAATCTAAAAATGTTGTTTTAACTTTGATACCTCTTGAGCTCCTTCACATGGATATGTTTGGACTTTCACGGACCAAAAGCATAAGTGGTAATTACTATGGTCTTGTTATTATAGAAGATTACTCAAGATTTTGTTGGACTATTTTCTTACATAGCAAAGATGAAACATTCTCGACTTTCAAAATAAATTGAATTCTAAAATAGTTATCTCAAAATAAATTGAGTTCTAAAATAGTTGCAATTCGAAGCGATCATGGAGGTGGATTTTAAAACCACCTCTTTGAATAATATTGTGATAAATTTGGTATTGAACATAACTTTCCAGCTCTAAGAACTCCACAATAAAATGGTGTTGTGGAATGCAAAAATTATGTTTTAGTGGATTTGGAAAGAACAATGCTCAATGATTATGGCCTATCAAAATATTTTTGGGCCAATGCCATTAGCACGGTGTGTTATGTCTTGAATAGGATTCTTATTCTTTCTTTACTTGACAAAACACCTTATGAACTTCAAAAAGGTATTAAACTAAATTTATCGCATGTTCACGTCCTTGGATGTAAATGTTTTGTTTTAAAAGAATGGAAATATAACCTTGGGAAATTTGACGAGAAAGTCGATGAAGATATCTTTCTTGAATACTCACAATCTAGTAAAGCATATAGAGTTTATAACAAAATATTACTTATTATTCAAGAGTCAGTTCATGTTACGTTTGATGAGACTTTCCAAAATAGTGTTGGGAAAGGTATTTTTTCATGTTGTAGGTGCATCTACAGAAGACATACTCAAAGATACCAATAAAGGAGTTGATTAACCTAAAATGGTGGAAATTGAGAAGGAGGAAGATGACAACCAAGAAATGAATGATGATGAAAGTAAAAAAGATGATAATGGCCTTCCATTGGAGTGGATAACCTACAAGGATCATCCTATTGACAACATTATTAGTGATATCACAAAAGGGGTAATAACCCGCTCTAAGATAAGTAAGTTTTTGTTATCACCACGCGTACGTCTCACAAGTTGAACCTAAAAAGGATAAGGATGCCTTACTTGATGAGCATTGGCTTATCACCATGCAAGAAGATTTGAACCAATTTGAAATAAATGACGTTTGAGACCTTGTACCTCATCCACAAAATCATCAAATCATAGGCACTAGATGGGTATTTAGGAATAATCTTGACAAACATGGTGTGATAATAAGGAATAAAGCCCGTCTTGTGGCTCAAGGGTATAACCAAGAGGAAGACATTGATTATGAGGAGACTTATGCTCCGGTTTCCCGACTTGAGGCTATACGCCTTTTATTAGCGTATGCTTACTCTAAGAACTTCAAATCCTATCAAATGGATGTTAAAAGTGCTTTCCTTAATGGATACATAAGTGAAGAAGTGTATGTTTCATAACCTCCCGGTTTTGAAAATTATGAGTTTCCTAATCGTGTTTTTAAACTAAAACGTGCTTTATATGGTCTTAAATAAGCCCTTAGGCCATGGTATGACTGACTTAGAAAGTTCTTACTAGATCAAGGCTACTCTAAAGGGAACATAGACACTACACTCTTTATTAAACATCAAGGAAAACATCTTTACTCATTCAAATTTATGTTGATGATATCATTTTTGGATCAACTAACATGTATCTTGTCAAGGAGTTCTCTAAGCTTATGTAGGGAGAGTTTGAAATGAGTTTAATGGGAGATTTGAACTACTTTCTCGGACTACAAATTAAGCAACTATATGAAGGAACATTTGTATGTCAAACAAACTATTGTCTCGAATTACTTAAAAAATTCGGTATGGACGGTGAAAAGAAAATTGACACACCTATGGCAACAAATTATAACTTGGATAAAGATGAAAAGGGTAAGGATGTTGAGGTCAAAAGGTATAGAGGTATGTGTAATATGGTGGGATAACTGACTTTATTTGGTTTTATCCAAAAATGTGGATATCAAGAGTCACCACCGACTTTTCTTTTATCCAATAAGGAAAGGTGAAAAGAACAGGAAAGACCTTGATAGATTTTGAGTTCGAGGGGTAAGTTATGAAAAGGGAAGGTGTTATCACCCTTTTAATCCGTATTTATCTACGAGCTCTTAACTGCTAGCTCACTTTTTAAAATCTTGCTTTGCGTGTGTGATGTTTGAAAATATTTTGAAAAGCCAAAGTATGGCTAACTTTGTAATGGTTCTTGTATCAGTCCTCAAGAACGCGTACAAAGTGTTTGAAAGTGTGATGTGTAAAAAATGTTTTTTAGAAAAGATTGTGAGAAAGCGATTAAGAGTTCCTTACACACTCAAGGTCGTTCTTATTATTTTCCTTCTCCTTTAGCGATAGCAATATCCGTACCATTAGTTTCTAGGTAGCCCTATCTATTGGATGTGAAGAGATAGACGAAGGGTCACTGTATGGTCATCGAAGGCAACATATAAAGATACTTTAGAAATTTGTCGAAGGGACTAGATCATCTTTCATAGGCAACGTCGAAATGTCATTGAGGGACTATGATCTTTATTTCGAGGGTCTTTTGCTAAAGTATCCCCACTTTCGAGGGACGTGACCATTATTTCCGAAGGCAACAAAGAGAGGTTATCCTAGAGGTGCAAAGTGTGAATGGTGTGTTCAGTTCAATTACTTATCTTGTATTAGCGTTATCTATCGATTGTTTTCAGATCTTGCCATACATTCCTAATTACTAGCAGTTGAATATATACAACAAATTAAAGGTGCGGAAAGTAAAGACCTAAGCTATTACATGGCTTTGGGGCAATTACATAAAAATATGCGGGAAAGTAAAGTGCGGAATTTAAACCTAAACTATTACATCCCGTAAGCAGTTACATAATAGAAAAAAATGCAGAAAGATAAATCTAAGCTATTACAAGAAAAAAATTCGTGCGACCTATACAATTTCTCTAAGAAAATAAATAGCAAAAGAAATAAGAAAATGTTAAAAAAATGTTTGAATATTCTTTTATGTTTTTTTAGAAAATAATTTGAAGTTAATTAAATAATGAGAACCCTAAGTATAATTAATTTTAATTAATAAAAATACCTAAAGTCTAATTAGTTTTAATTTTAAGAAAATATTAATTAATTTAATTAATTAGTAAATAAAAAATTCACAATTAATTATTGATTAAAAAACCTAAACCTAATTTATTAGGGTTTTAAAAAAGGTATTAAAATTGATTAATGGTTAATTAAGAAAATAATTAGTAAAAAGGAAAAAATTAGGGTTATAAATCAAGGAAATTAGGTTACACAAAAAAAGGGTAAAACCGCATGGGGTGGGTGTTAAACACACACCCTCCCAGCCTTCTCACTGCCTTTCTTGTCACTGCGCCAGTCACTGGTTCGTGTTTGGAAACAGGCGTTGCACAATATGTTGAAAACCTGCATGAATTGAAAAATAACAAAAAAAAGTTGCAAAAGGCAGGGATCGAACGCACACCCTTAGAGACCAAAGCCTTAGCACGCGCATTCCTGCCACTGGGGTGGCTGTTTCATCTGGTATCATAACTGAAACGAATAAATATATTATAAACAAAAATAGAGGGACCGGAGAGGCGCCAAAGCCCTTACTCCGGTGAGTTGATTTTTCCAACCTGCAAAATAACGCACGTTAGTGATCAAAAAAGCCCATACCCCCTTAAATAAACCCTTGAGAATCCATTGGTGGCCTTTGTTTTGGCTAAATCATCCTACATGATGAGATATGAATAAAATATTGTAAATCAGTTTTAACATGATGCTAGGTTGTCCAGGCGTTATGGGCCTCATGCAAGGGGTCAATCCTATATCATTTTATCTCAGAAACACATTAGAATCGTTAGTATGAATCAAACCATGGTAAAAATTAAATATCGAAATTCATGAAAATATGGAAACCGGTGATGCTTCATGTGCATGTCTCAAGCCTCTTTGATCATCAAGGACGATCAAGTCTTACCCTATAACACCCTAGGGATTGATTTGAACGGTTGACTTGCTTTGAGAAGGGCTAAAACAATGATTTCGAGTTTTCCCTAGTTTTGGACAAAATTTGAGATTTTTAGAAAGGGTTCTTGCAACCTTTTTTTTCATGTCTTGAGTGTATGAATGAGTTGTGTTTATATAGAGGGAGCAGTTAGGTTAAGACATGGGCTTGGACCTCATGTAAAAAAAACTTTTGATTTTGTTTAAAAATAGGTTGGAATAAGACAAAACCATAAAAAAAATTTTAAGAATAATTCCACACGGTCTCTAATGTAATCTCGGGCTTCCAAAATATTTGAACCAACAGCCTTTTATGGTTTATACCTCCACTTAATATTTATTTGATTTAATTTGTATTTAAATGAATAAAAATTCAAATAAAATAAATAAAAATTATAAAAAAATATAAGAATGGTTTTTGGGGTCCCCTAATATGTCATGAACACGTTTGAACTTCAAAAGTTAGGCCCATTAGTCCAAAAGCCCAAAATTGTTCAATTGAGGTTTCATGTAATTTCACAAAATTACCCAACTTGTGAAACTCATAACTTGCTCAATTTTTGTCATGTGAAGGTGATCTTTAACTTTTTTGGAAAGCTCAAGATGTCCCCCACAACTTTTATGTTGGTAATTTTTCCATTTGAAGATGTATCTTGATGTAAATTGCTTTGATAAAAAGTGTCTTTTTGTTGATTTTTAAAATAACCTGTAATGTTTTGGTTCATATCTCTCAAATGAAGCATTTTTGGGATTTGAGCTTAGAGAGACAAAATTGTATAGAATTGAATTTCCATCAAAATGGGATTTGGTTGAGAATTTTCTGATGAAACCTGTGAAAGTTATGCTTGGTCAAAGTTCATTTGACTTCTCCTAAAGAAAACCCTAATTTAGTAACTTTTGACTTTTGATGAATCTTGAGTTTTCTTGATGATTTATGATCAACCCTTGATCAAATGATGAATTTGACCTCAATCTTGATGTTGACCAAAAATCTTGAAGTTTGACTGTATGTTGACTACAATTGACTTTTTATCCAATATAGTTGATTTTCAATCATCCGAGCAATTGACTGAGCAAATTTGTGATGTAAGGCTTGCAACTTGACATGAGAATTCTTTGAAGCATATTGGGAACCATGAAACTCACTTGAGGCATTAGAAGCTCAATTTTCTATGATAATACCAAAACCCTAATTGTAGGCCACTGCTTAGGAAGAGGATTCACTTGATCAATTCTTGAGTAGTCTTGAGAAATTGAGAGCCCTAGGAGCATGAAAAGATATCTTGAATCATATTGTCTTCAAAATGGGAGGGAAAATTTTGGGGTACAATAGCTGCCCTTGTTCAATCTTCTTAAACCCGAGGAATTAGATTGGCATGTCTGCCATTCGAGATCTGGAGGTGGAAGAGGATTGAACACTTAAGTGCCCAGAAATTTGCACTCGTCAGTGCATAAAGTAATGTTGTTGGTTGATTGTATTGCTTAAATGGGCTTAATGATGTCATTCAGAGAGGTGATAGAGTGTCTCTAGGGATGGGCTTACAGATTCCATCCAAAGTAATGGTTGATAGGAGTATTAGAATGAGTCTACGCCTAACTGTATCTGAAGAATGCTTTTCAGAAAATCTCTAAAGGGAAATGCTTTTCAGAACGAAGCCCTGAAGGAGATTCTTTTCAGAATAAACTTCTGAAGGAGAATGGTTTTCAGAATAAACTTCTGAAGATGAATGCTCGCCAGAACTCAGTCTCTAGGGGGAATGCTTTTTAGAATTCCATCTATGAAGGAGAAATGCTTTTCATAATGAAGTGTTGAAGGAGATGCTTTTCAGAATAAACTTCTGAAGTAAATGCTCACCATAATTCGGTCTCTAGGGGAAATTCTTTTCAGAATTCAGTCTCTGAAGGGGAAATGCTTTTCAGAACGAAGCACTGAAGGAGAGGCTTTTCATAATAAACCTCTGAAGGAAATGCTCACCAGAATTCGGTCTCTGGGGGGAAATGCTTTTCAGAATTCCATCTCTGAATGGGAAATGCTTTTTAGAATTCCGTCTCTGAAGAGGAAATGCCTTTCAGAATGAAGCGCTGAAGGAGGTGCTTTTTAGAATAAACTTATGAAGGGAATGCTTTTCAGAATAGACTTCTGAAGGGGAATGCTTTCCAGAACTCAGCCTCTAGGGGGAATCACTTGGTCATATAGATAGTCTCCCTGTCTTGTTTAGGGAATTGATCCATAACCTGTCTATAAATTACTGGTGGTATTTGTCCATTTGCAAACTTAACCTGAAAGGACAAAATTAGTTATGTGCAATGTCATGATGTATGAAATGTATTTTGTAATGATGCTCTCAAAATAAATGAGAATAGTATATGTGTTTTGTATGCATATGTCATGATTTTTTTATGAATGATGTATATATGTAATGCGTTACTGGAGTGTATCAATAGCTTCATATAATAATGTCTGACCAGGGAAAATAAATCCCTGATTTTTGCTGGGGATGAAGACAATAATTCTTCAGATTTATTTAGAACATCTTTACTGGGGATTCTTGCTTTCTATTTGAGGACATTCTGCTGGGGATGTTAGACTTTTTCTTGGGGATAGCAGGGTTCCACGAGAGTCGGCCATTTGTCATTCTTTGAAGGATTTGATTCCTGACTGGGGATAAAAAGAGATGAAACTTCTCTTATGTGCTGTTTGTCTAGATTTTAGATATGAATATTAGCTCTTCTGGGAGGACAACATTGAACGTCATCTGGCCGGAGAAGAGAATCTTGTCGAGGAATTTATAATATTGGAGAAATAAACTTCGTTGGGGAAATAAACCATGTAGACTGTGCTGAGGAGATAAACCCTGATGGGGATTAACTGGTGGAAAAAGATATGAGGAAATTGCTTTATGGGAATTTATGGTCAACTTCGAACATTATCCCAACTCCTAGAGTCTTCCATAAATGCTAATTTTGTTTTCACGCATATATTTGTAAACAATAATCATATTCAAATGCATATGTTTATTCAATATAATCATTGGACGTTTTTTGCAAACAAAATAGAGAAAGTAAAAATAGTTTTGAACTTGAAATTGATTGCATTGTTTCGGAAAATTTGCCTATAAACAGGCAGTTTTATACAAGGAGAAAGAAATCCTAGTAAGAGGAAGTAATCATAAAAGAAAAAGTGTACAAAGAGAAACAAAGAAAAACAACTATGTAGAAATGATCCCATCGAGTTTCAACTATGTTATTTCCTCTATATCTTCAAGCATCTTATCCCTCAATGTCGGAAGAAGTTGATTAAATTGATCTGTACCATTTGAACTTTGACATCGGTAATCATGCTGGTTGTAAGCAGATGGGTGATCCAACGGGACATAGTCATACTCTTTAATTCCTAACTTTTTCCTGGGCCACCCTTTTGGGTTTTCAGTCCATCAGGATATCCTTTTTTTCCCAAGCCGCCCTTTCAGGTTTTCGACTTGTCGGATGTACCTTTTTTTTATATATATCCCTAATTTTTTCCCGAACCCTTTTGATTCGCCGGGATGCCCTTATTTTTGCCTAGGCCAGTCAACCTAGCAGGTCTCTTTTATGTATAGTACTTTTTAACTATGTCCACGTTCACAGGGTGTGGAAGATCTTCACCGTCCATGGTGTTAAGTATCATAGCACGGCCAGAAAATATCTTCTTGATCACAAATGGCCCTTCATATGTGGGAGTAAATTTGCCCATGGGATCACCTTGCGGTAAGATGATGTGCTTTATAACCAGATCACCAGCCTGGTACACCTGATGTCTGACTTTCTTGTTAAAGGCCTTGCTCATGCGCTTGTGGTACACCTAACCATGGAAAACAGCCTCAAGCCTTTTCTCATCAATCAAATTTATCTGGTCAAGTCTAGTCTGAATCCATTTGTCTTCATCCAAACCCGCATCTTTCATAATCCTTAGAGAAGGAATCTAGACTTTAACAGGCATGACAACCTCCATATTGTAGACTAGAGAGAATGAGGTTGCCCTAGTTGATGTACGTGCTAAAGTGAGGTAACCATGAAGAGCAAATGGTAACATATCATGCCAGTCTTTGTACGTCACCGTCATCTTCTGCAAAATCTTCTTAATATTCTTGTTGGGGGCTTCCACTGCACCATTCATCTTTGGTCGATACAGAGAAGAATTATGGTGTTTAATCTTGAAATGAGTGTAGAGTTCCATGATCTTAGTATTGTTGAGGTTGGTACCATTATCTGTGATGATCCTTTTAGGTATGCGATACCGATAAATGAGATTATGCTTAATGAGCCGGGCCACAACATTCTTGGTAATAGAGGCAAACGAGGCTACTTCAACCCACTTCATGAAATAATCAATAGCGACAAGGATGAAATGATGCCCATTAGACCCAGTAGGCTTAATCTCTCCAATCATATCAATGCCCCACATTTCAAACGATTAAGGAGCAGTCAAGACATTCAGAAGAACCAGAGGTACATGTACTTTGTCAGCATAAATCTCACATTTGTAACAAGTTCTAGAATGACGATGGCAATCAGTTTCCATGGTCGACCAATAATAACCCGCTCTCATAATTTTCTTAGTCATCGTATGCCCACTGGAGTGAGTACCAAAAACTTCTTCGTGCATATCTTCCATAACCTTCTTAGCTTCCTTCTTGTCTACACAACGAAGCAGAGTCGAATCGTGATTGCGCTTATACAAAATTCTGTTACTCAGAAAGAACTTGGCAGAGAACCTCCATAGAAATTTCTTATCATTAATAGATGCCCCTTCAGGATACTCTTGAGTCTCGAGGTATCTTTTCACTTTGTGGTACCAAGGCTTTTCCTCCACTCCACCAGTATAAACTTCGTAGTAATGTGCCAGTTCATCTAGTCTCTCAATAGTAATTCGAAGAGCTTCATTATCTCATCTGACTCTGAATATAGATGACATGGTAGCTAATGCATTTTCCAATTGACTCTCTTCTCGCATAATATGTTCAAAAGTGATTTCTTCGAAGTACGAAATTAATGTCAACATATGCTCTCGATAAGGGATGAGATTTGGGTTCTTCATTTCCCGTTCTTCTTTAATCTTACTAATTACTAAGGCTGAGTCCCCATATACACTCAAAAATTTAATTTTCATAAAGAAGGCAGTTTGATACCCATGATGCACGCTTCATATTCTGCCAAGTTATTGGTGCACTCAAAACATAATCTGAAGGGCATATGGCAATCTGCGGAAGAGACAATTACAACACATATTCCATTACCAAGTGTGTTGGAAGCTCCATCAAACACCATAGTCCATCGGGATCCTGGCTCAAGTCCTTCATACGGTCTAGGCTCTTTACAATCAGTAACTAGCATAATATTCTCATCTGGGAACTAAAAATTCATAGACTGATAGTCATCTAAAGCCTGATGAGCCAAATGATTTGCCAGTACACTTCCTTTGATTGCCTTCTGAGTAGTGTACTGAATGCCATATTTTGTCAAGACCATTTGCCATCTTCCTATTCTTCCGGAGAGAGCGGGTTTCTCGAATATGTATTTTATTGGATCTGTCTTAAAGATCAATAAAGTAGTATGAGTCAACATATATTGTCTTAGTCGGCGAGTAGTCCATGCCAAAGCGTAACAAATTTTCTCGAGCAGTGAGTATTTTGTTTCACGGTCGATAAACGTTTTACTAAGGTAGTATATTGCATGCTCTTTTCGACCAGACTCGTCATGTTGCCCCAATACACACCTCATTGAGTTCTCTAACACTGTTAGGTACACAATCAAAGGTCTTCCTTCAACCGGTGGCATAAGAATTAGAGGTTCCTAAAGATATTCTTTGATTTTGTCGAAGGCTATCTGACAATCATCGTTCCACTTCACTACTTGATCTTTCCTTAGTAACTTGAAGATTGGCTCATAAGTAGCGGTCATATGGGGAATAAATATGGAAATGTATTTCAATCGTCCCAGGAAACCATGACTTCCTTCTCAGTATGTGGAGCTGGCATTTCTTGAATAGATTTAACCTTGGCAGGATCAACTTCAATACCTTTACCAATGACGACGAAACCTATGAGTTTACTGGATCTTACCCCAAAGGTGCACTTGTTTGGATTCAACCTCAACTTGTATTTCTTCAATCTCTCAAACAGCTTGTGCATGTGGTCAAGATGTTATTCTTCAGTCTGTGATTTGGCTATCATGTCATCAACAAAAACCTCAATCTCGTGATAGATCATATTATGGAACTAAGCTACCATAGCGCGTTGATATGTTACACCGACGTTCTTCAAACTGAAAGGAATAAATTTGTAATAGAAAGTGCCCCACGTGATGAAAGTAGTCTTCTCCATGTCTTCAGGTGCCATCTTGATTTGATTATGCCCAGAGAAACCATACATGAAATAAAATACCTTGTGTTGAGCGGTGTTATCAACAAGAACATAAATATATGGAAGCAAAAAGTCATCTTTGGGGCTTGCCCTATTCAAATCTCTGTAGTTTATACACATATGCACCTTACCATCTTTCTTAGGTACTGGCACCATATTTGCAACCCACTGAGGATAGGACATAACAACTAAGAAACTTGCACCGAACTGCTTCATAACCTCAGCCTTGATCTTTTCAGACATCTCGGGATGCATACGACAAATCTTCTACTTTATAGGGGGACAACCTTCTATCATTGGTAGACGGTGAACCACAATATCAGTATCGAGCCCTGGCATATCTTTGTACGACCAAACAAAGATCTCAACATAGTCACGCAAAATTTGAATTAACCTCTTTTTGACACTATCTTCTAGGTTAGCATCTACCTTGACTTCTTTCTTGTCCTCCTCAGTACCCAAGTTCACAACCTCGACTAGCTCTTCATGCGGTCGTATGGCTATTTCTTCTTGCATTAACAACCTAGCAAGTTCTCTAGGTATTTCACAATCTTCCTCACCTTCGTCCTCGACTTGGTAGATCGAAATTTTTAAGTCATAATTGGCAATAACAAAATTGTTATCAAAGGGATCCAGGGTGGAAGTGGATCTAAAATTTTTTGTTTGGGTGTGTGTAATAATACATAGCTATTTTTAAAACAATAAAGTAAAAGAAAGACAAAGAGCACAAAATTTGAATGCAAACGTCCAATAATTTATTAAATTAAAATATGCTGATGAATAATGACAACCCTAACAAATGGACCGTTGTGCCTTGGGTAAGGCACAAGGCTTAAAGTTATTGTTTAAATTACATAACCAAAACATGAAAGCAAGAAAACAAAAAATAGCATTTACTCCTGACTAAAGGAGATAGGTATAAAGTCTTTAGTCTTCCAATTACTGATCCCATTATCGGTGGTAGGCAAGATTCAACTGTCTATGTCGCAGTCACTATCAGCGTCTTCCACAACATTGACATGGTTGTTGTGATCTCCATTACTGTTGATGCAGAATAGTGGTCTCCCATAATTGGCATGAGCACGACGGACATCCCTCTGAGCTTGTGAGGTGAAAACCAAACCAAATTTGTCAGATTTATAAGGAATATCAGGGAGCTGACCCCAAATAGTGAAACCACCTTCTTCAACCACAACCCTAACGTCTTTCAGAGAAGCCATTTTTGATGGGGTCTTTAGAACAACCGGAGAAACTTTATCAACAACTTCAAAGGTCTGGCAAGGGGTCTCGAAGAATTCACCATCCATCTCAACATACTTGAAAGAGTTCAAATGGCTCACCATATATTCTTCTTCACCGCAAACTGTAACGACCTTTCCCTTCACGGGATACTTCAACTTCTGATGTAGGGTAGAAGTGACAACACCTTCCCCATGAATCCAAGGGAATCCCAACAAACAAGAATAGGCTGGGCGAATATCCATCACATAGAAAGTAGAGTCGAAGACCTGAACCTACTTTTATTAGAAGATCAACCTTTCCATGTACCATTCTCTTCTAACCGTCAAAAGCTCTTACCACAATGTCACTGGGTTTTAGAAAAATCCCTTCACAGTCAAGTTTGTCTAAAGCAACTTTTGTCAGTACATTCAATGAGGAACCTATGTCTACCAATACATGAGATAAGGTAGTGCTCTACACTCAACAGAGACATGCAGGGCCTTATTATGATTCCTTCCCGCGGGAGTTAAGTGTGCGTCAAAAAATCCTAGCCCATTATCATTCGTCAGGCTAGCAATATGATTTTCGAACTGATCAATAGATATTTATATCGGTATATGAGCAAATTTCATAAATTTCACTAAAGCTTGAGCATGGGCTTCAGAGTATAATAACAAGGATAACATAGATATTTTGGAAGGGGTCTGCCCTAACTGTTCAACAATCTTGTAGTCACTCTTTCGGATAATCTTTAATATTTCCTCCATCTCTTACTTGGAGGGGTCTTCAACAATAACTTATTTTGGTGCCTTGGCCTGGGCAGGCTCGGTCATATGTTCTTTATCTCGAATTTCAGTAGTTGATTCAATGGTAGTGATATGAACTGGTGCATTAACAGCCTTCAGGGATATCTCTAGAGAGAAAACCCTTCCACTTCTGGTAACCTTACTAGTTCCAACAATATTGCCAACATCGGGACAGTAACTTCAGCATTCTCAATCAACGATTCTTGTTTGACGCCATGGTAGTAAACACCAGCTCCATAGTTCCAAGGGATTGCCTTATCATAGGAATATGGAATTGGCCCTAGTGCAGTAATGATTAGAGGAGAAATTCTAGGTTTGGTAGTAATCTTCACAGGACCCTTAGAAGTGATCCTTATAGGATGACCAGAAATTGTAGACACGTCTTCAAGCTTCAGGTCTTGGGATATACTCTCCATAGAAGGAGTCTTATCTAAAGGAATCTTCTCAAATAGAATCACACAGTCATCCATCAAACACTAAATACCTTTTTCAGCAGTGCACAACCATTGGATTGGGATGCACAGTAGTAGCAGTCTTCAGCACAACACGGAAATAAACCGGCTTGTAGTAGCTTTTCCTTAACAATTATCAGGGGAGTAGTCAAATTATTCACAGTAGAAACATCTTCAATAGTATTAACGCCTTTGTCATGATTAGGCATATGTGTAGTAATCATATTAGGGGTCTTAGAAGGGTTAAATTCAATTTCCTTGGAATCAATCATGTCTTGGATCTTATTCTCCAGAGCCCAAAAATTGCTAGTGTTGTGCCCGGGGCTATCAGAGTGATACGCACACCTTACATTGGGATTATAGCGGAGAGAGGAAGTGTTGGGATTCTGAGGAGGCTCTCTTAATGTAACCAACACGGCCTTCAACATGTATTACAATGCTTGAGCCAACGACATATTGATCTTTGTGAAGTGCCTCCTAGGTGCTTCCTGCCTACGCTGATTATTTTGTTGTTGTTGTTGCACTGGTGCAGGATTATAGATCAATACTGCCCCCAAATATTGGTTGCGGTCACTCTTACTACGACCCTTCTAGCCGTACACAACATTGTATTCTCTCTTACCATTAAAAGCCTTCTTCATAGTATTTGAAAATGCAACCACCTGGATTTTACCGCTTCTGATTCCATTTTCAACATGTTCCCCAGTCAATATCAATTCAGTGAACCCAGTTAAAGAACTTTCTAGCAGATGATTATAGAAAGGACTTGTCAGTGTGCTCATGAACATGTCAACCAGCTCTCTATCATCCCAAGGAGGTTGAACTCTTCCTACAAGATCTCTCCACTTCTGTGCGTACTCTTTAAAGCCTTCTTCAGAGCCCATGGTCATACTCTGTAGTTGCATACAGGTTGGTGTAAGATCAACATTATACTGGTATTGCTTATAGAAAGCAACAACCAAATCTTCCCAAGTTTGAATATTGGTCCCTTCTAGTTGATAAAACCATTCCAGCTGTGTTCCATATAGACTCTCTTGAAAGAAATGAACCTACAACTTCTTGTCAGCAGTATGCGGTTGGATTTTCCGAACATAAGATCTCAAATGCAGCTTTGGACAAGAAACACCATCATACTTAGAAAAGACATGAATTTTGAATTTATGAGGAATGACAACTCCTAAAACCAGACCCAAATCATCAAATTTTAATCCAGGCACTTTTTGGATATCCATGGCTCTTAGATGCTCTTCCAGCAACTTATACTTTTCATCAGTAGGGGGATAATGCTCGTCCAAGTAATCATCTTCCTCTTCATCAAGAAATTTGTTAGAACCAAGATTGCTTATTTAAGTCTTCACACTCTTATTATCTTCATATTGTTTGTCATCTTCATCAGATGGGATGTTAAGATCTCGAGCTTGCTTGACATGACCTCTGAACCTTCTTCCCATGTTAAGGATGCCAATTGGTTACTTTCTCTTCTTCTTTTTCTCATTGGTGACAAGTACTTTTAATTCTTGCTGCCCTTTGGCTAAGTTCAGGAACATCTGTTTGCATTGGGCATTCTGAGCTTGGAGATCTTTGACTGTTTGTTCAAGATCCATTTTCTACTGAAATAAATAGCAAGAAGATGATAAAACCTGTTCTGAGAATACCTGTTATGCAATGATATATGTGACATGTGGATGCATATGCAATGTTTCAAGGATCTTATGGGATCAAAATATTGGAAAAAGAGTATGGTTGTAGCTTTGTCTTGAAGAACTTTGAGTTTTCATCTTTGAATGTCCTTCTATCAGAATCAAGCTCACCATATCAAGTGGGTCCTAGCCTTTGACTCAAGAGAACATACTTGTATCTTTGATGACATCTAGTTAGAGGAAAATAAACCCTCTTACCCCTTGCTTACAATTTGGATTGTGATGATCCTGCACCAAAGATACCTAAGATCCTTGAAATTGTTAGTAAAAATTCCATGTCATGATGATATGATGTTATGATGTCGTGTTCATGTTAGATAGATAACAAACACAAACAAATCACACAAGAGCCTTAGGTTTAAAGGCTTGCGTGAGGTCCATAGGTAAGTATCCTTATCTATTCAAGTTAAGTTGGCTCAACCTGTCCTAAAATAGTAACCAGGTTCTAGGAATCTCATATCATAAATATTTTTCGAAGGCTTTATTTTAGTACAACAACTGATTTGCCACCAAAACAAATTGCAAGTCCTATCTTAATAAGTGTAGCATCGAGTATCAACCAATCTTGGACTACACCAAAGCCGACCATCTCACTACTTTCTAATGGCCAAGATGGGTCAATTAAGGTTCTAAAAGTTAGTTAGTGCTAATGACACCCCACGGAAGCCTAATGTTATCCTCGATCGACTCAAGGAACATTAGTACAATCCAAAGTGTCGCACTAACTGTAGCCATCACTTCAACCATATCGGTCTACGCTGTATATTTTTCATGATCTATTGTTACTTACCTAAGGCATCCCTAGATCCGGGTGTAGGATATTTCAAGTAAATAAACCCAAGCAACCCTTAAATTTAAAGCAAACAAAGCAAACAAAGAAAGCAGGTAAAATGATCTAACCCTAAGGTAACCCCTCTTTTTAAGTAATCCCCAATAGAGTTGCCAGTTCTGTAATACGGTGGGAGAACTGACTTTTTTTATTTTATCCAAATGTGCAGATAGAAAGAGTCGCCATCGACTTTTCTTTTATCCAATAAGGAAAGGTGAAAAGAACAGGAAATACCTTGATAAATTTTGAGTTCAGGGGATAAGTTATGAAAAGGGAAGGTGTTAACACATCCGTAGTTATATACGGGCTCTTAATTGCTAGCTCACTTTTGAAAATCTTGCTTTGTGTGTGTGATGTTTGAAAATATTTTGAAAATCCAAAGTACAGATAACTTTGTAATGGTTCTTGTATCAGTCCTCAAGAACGCGTACAAAGTGTTTGAAAATATTTGTTTGAAAGTGTGATGTGTAAAAAATGTTTTTTAGAAAAGATTGTGAGCAAGCGATTAAGAGTTCCTTACCCACTCAAGGTCGTTCTTATTATTTTCCTTCTTCTTTAGAGATAGCACTGTACGTACCATTAGTTGGTAGGTAGCCCTATCTATTGGATGTGAAGGGACAAGCGAAGGGTCATCGTATGAAAATCAAAGGCAACATATAGAGATACTTTAGCAATTTTTCAGAGGGACTAGATAATCTTTCATAGGTAACGTTGAAGGTTTATCGAGGTACTATGATCTTTATTTCAAGGTTATTTTGCTAAAATATCCCCACTTTTAAGGGACGTGACCATTATTTCCGAAGGAAACAAAGAGAGGTTACCCTAGAGGTGCAAAGTGTGAATGGTGTGTTCAGTTCAATTACTTATCTTGTATTAGGGTTATCTATCAATTGTTTTTAGATCTTGCCATACATGTCTAATTACTAGCAGTTGAATATATATATAAAAAAATTAAAGGTGCAGAAAGTAAAGACCTAAGTTATTACACAGCTTTGGGGCAATTACATAAAAAGATGCGGGAAAGTAAAGTGCGGAATTTAAATCTAAATTATTACATCCCGTAAGCAGTTACATAATAGAAAAAATACGGAAAGATAAATCTAAGTTATTACAAGGAAAAAAAGTCGGGCGACCTATACAATTTCTCTAAGAAAATAAATAGCAAAAGAAATAAGAAAATGTTAGAAAAATGTTTGAATGTTTTTTTAATGTTTTTTTAGAAAATAATTTGAAGCTAATTAAATAATGAGAACGCTAAGTCTAATTAATTTTAAATAATAAAAATACCTAAAGTCTAATTAGTTTAAATTTGAGAAAATATTAATTAACCTAATTAATTAGTAAATAAAAAAAGTCACAACTAATTATTAATTAAAAAAATCTAAACCTAATTTATTAGGGTTTTTTAAAAAAGGGATTAAAATTGATGAATGGTTAATTAAGAAAATAATTAGGAAAAAAGAAAAAATTAGGGTTAGAAATCAAGGAAGTTAGGTTAAACAAAAAAAGGGTAAAACTGCATGGGGTTGGGTGTTGAACCCACACCCTCCTAGCCTTCTCACTACCTTGCTTGCCACTACGCCAGGCGTTGGTTTGTGTTTGGAAACTGGCGCTGTACAATATGTTGAAAACCTACATGAATTGAAAAATAACAAAAAAATTGTAAAAGGCAGGGATCAAACCCACGCCCTTAGAGACCAAAGCCTTAGCACACGCATTCCTGCCACTGGGGCGGCTGTTTAACCTGGTATCATAACTGAAATGAATAAATATATTATAAACAAAAATAGAGAGATCAGAGAGGCGCCAGAGCCCTAGCTCCGGTCGTCTTCTCCAGTGAGTTGATTTTTCCAACCTGTAAAATAACGCATGTTAGTGATCAAAAGAGACCCTACCCCCCTAAATCAACCCTTGTGAATCCATTAGTGGCCTTAGTTTTAGCTAAATCGTCCTGCATGATGAGATATGAACAAAATATTATAAATCGGTTCAAACATGGTGCTAGGTTATCCAGGCGTTATGGGCCTCATGCAAGGGGTCAATCCTGTATCATTTTGTCTCAAAAACACATTAGAATCGTTAGTATGAATCAAAGCATGGTAAAAATTAAAAATCGGAATTCTTGAAAATATGGAAATTGGTGATACTTCATGTGCATGTCTCAATCCTCTTTGATCATCAAGAACGATCAAGTCTTACCCTATAAAACCTTCGGGATTAATTTGAACGGTTGGTTTGATTTGAGATGGGCTAGAAAAATGATTTCGAGTTCGCCCTAGTTTTGGACTAAATTTGAGATTTTTAAAGAGGGTTCTTGCAACCTTTTTTTTCGTGTCTTGAGTGTATGAATGAGTTGTGCTTATATAGATGGAGCAATTAGGTTAAGACATGGGCTTCGACCTCATATAAAACAATCTTTTGATTTTGTTTATAAATAGGTTGGAATAGGACAAAACCATAAAAATTTGTTTCAAGAATAATTCCACACGGTCTCTAATGTAATCTTAGGCCTCCAAAATATTTAAACCAACAACCTTTTATGCTTTATACCTCCACTTATTATTTATTTGATTTAATTTGCATTTAAATGAATAAAAATTAAAATAAAATAAATAAAAATCATAAAAAATATAAGAATGGTTTTGGGGGTCCCCTAATATGTCATGAACACGTTTGAACTTCAAAAGTTAGGCCCATTAGTCCAAAAGCCCAAAATTGTTCAATTGAGGTTTCATGCAATTTCACAAAATTACCCAACTTGTGCAACTCATAACTTGCTCAATTTTTGTCACGTGAAGCTGATCTTTGACTTTTTGGAAAGCTTAAGATGTCCCCTACAGCTTTCAGATTTGTCATTTTTCCATTTGAAGACCTTATCTTGATGTAAATTGCTTTGACAAAAAGTGTCTTTTTGTTGACTTTTAAAATGACCTGTAATGTTTTGGCTTATATCTCTCAAATGAAGCATTTTTGGGCTTTGAGCTTAGAGAGACAAAATTGTAGAGAATTGAATTTCCATCAAAATGGGCCTGCAAGTAGCAGTCAAATGAGAAATAAATCGGGCAATGTAATTCAGCCGTCCTAAGAAACCTCTGACTTCCTTCTCAGTGTGGGGAGTGGGCATTTCTTGAATGGCTTTGACCTTGTCAGGATCAACTTTAATACCCTTACCACTGATAATGAAACCCAGGAGCTTACCAGATCTCACCCCAAAGGCGCACCTGTTTGGATTCAACCTCAGCTTGTACTTCTTGAACCTCTCAAACAACTTGTGCAGATGGTCAAGATGTTCCTCTTTAGTTTGGGATCTGGCTATTGTGTCATCGACGTAGACCTCAATCTCATGATAAACCATGTCATGGAACAAATCTACCATGGCACGCTGATATGTGGCGTCGATGTTCTTCAACCCAAAAGGCATAACTTTGTAGCAGAGAGTACCTACTGTGTAATGAAGGTAGTCTTCTTCACGTCTTCAAGTGCCATCTTGATTTTATTATAACCTGAGAAACCATCCATGAAAGAGAATACCTTGTGCTGAGCAGTGTTATCAACCGGAACATTAATATGTGGGATTGGAAAGTCATCTTTAGGACTTGCCCTGTTCAAATCCTTGTAATCTACACGCATACACACTTTGCCATCTTTCTTCGGTACCAGGACCATATTTGCAACCCACTAAGGATAGGATGTAACAACTAATAAACCCGTGTTGAACTGCTTCATAAACTCAACCTTGATCTTTTCTGACATCTCAGGACGCATACGGCGAACCTTCTACTTTATTGGAGAATAACCCTCTTTCATCAGAAGACGGTGAACCACAATATCAATATCGAGCCCAGGCATGTCCTCATATGACCAAGCAAAGATCTCAACATATTCATGCAATATCTAGATTAACCTGTTCTTTAATCTGTCTTCTAGGTTGGCACCAATCTTGACTTCTTTCCTGTCTGCTTCAGTACCCAAATTTATAACCTCAACTGGCTCTTCATGCGGTTGTATAGCCTTTTCCTCTTGCACTAATAGTCTAGCAAGCTCTCCAGGTATTTCACAATCTTCCTCACCTTCCTCCTCAGCTTGGTAGATCGTATTTTCAAAGTCATAAGTGGAAATAGCAGAATCGTTATCAACAGGATCCAAAGTGGATATGGATCTGTAATTTATTGTGTGGGTGTGTGTAATAATACATAGTTATTTGAAAGTGATAAAAATAAAGACAAAGAGCACCAAATTTGAATGCAAAATGTCTAATGCTTTATTGAATGAAGATATGTTTATGAAATGACAACCCTAACAAATGGACTGTTGTGCCCCGGGTAAGGCACAAGGCTTAAAGTCATTGTTTAAAGATTACATAACCAAAACTTGGAAAGCAATAAAACAAAAAGTAACAATTACTCCCGACTAAAGGAGATTAAGATAATGTCTTGAGTCTTCCAGTTGCTGAGTCCATTGACGATGGTCGGAAAGATCCAGCTGTCAAGGTCATAGTCACTGTTAGCATCTTCTATAACATTGACTCCATTGTTGCTAACACAAAATGGTGGTCTTCCAGCACGAGTGCGACAAACAGCCCTCTGAGCCTCTGCAGTAAAACCCAAACCAAATTTGTCAAATTTATACAGAATGTCAGGAAGCTAACCCCGAGTAGTGCAACCACCTTCTTCCACGACAGCTCTAGCATCCTTCAAAGAAGCCATTCTGGGAGGAACCCTGGTGTTGTACCCCAAAATTTTCCCTCCCATTTTCTTCAAGGAATTCTTCTAAGATTCTCAAATACTCAAGGAGTCTCAAGAGTTGACCAGACAAACTTACCTCCTAAGCAATAGGTTCACAACTAGGGTTTCATCTTGTACAAGGGAGAATGGGTATAAAGGGTCTCAAATTACTTTCATGGTTCATCATAGGTCCTCAATAATTCTTATGTCAAGTTTCAAGTCTTGCATCACATGTTTGCCCAGTCAATGGCTCAGATGATTGAAAATCAACTGTATTAAGTAAAAAAAGTCAATTGTGGTCAACATACAGTCAAACTTCAAGATTTTTTGTCAACATCAACATTTTGAGGTGATATTCATCATTTTATCAAGGTTTGTTCATGATTCCTCAAGGAAAGCCCTCAAATCATCAACGGTCAAAAATTGCCAAAATTAGGGTTTTAACTGAAGATGATTGATCATTGACTGTTGGACTAGTGCATGACCTAATGGATTGAAGCATGATCTCAAGAGTTAAAATATAACATCTTGACCTAATTACATGTTTCAAGACATTTCAAAAGATACAAGTGATTGATAGTTGAAGAATTGGATCAATTGATGAAAAGTCAACAGTCACACAAAAGTCAAACTTTGACATTTTAGTCAACATTGGAATTCAAAAATCAAGAATCATCAAAATATTCAAAACTATCAAACTTTGTCATCAAGAATCAAGAAAGTCAACAAAAGTCAAAAGTCAATATTTTCAAACACTTAGAAAAAAATCAAGTGTTTTGTACCTAAAAAAAACCCTAACTTCACAAGCAAGTTTCCTCAAGATACAAGCTGATTCAAGGAAAACTATCAACATGAAAGTTGTAGGGATTGGTGAATTCTAAAACTTTGATAATGTGGGACGATCCTCAAAAAGTGCTTAATTTAAGAGATATAAGCCCGTGAAGTTATGATATTTTTTATCCAACACTTAGAAATTTTTTCAAACATGTTTTGATCAGTTTTTTATCCCAACTTCTTGGCCAATTTCCACCAAGTTCCCATTTGATTTAGCCAAAGTGGTCAACATGAAAGTTGTATACAATGTTTCAAGCTTTCCAAAATGCCCAAGAACACAAATTTATCATACTTAAGCTAGAAGTTTCAAAGAGATGAATTTGGGTATCTAAGGTTGCATTATAGGTCATTTTTGTTACAAGTTCATACCAAATCTTCATGCCATGCCTTGTAATCTAACTTTGCAGGCATCTAAACCCACAAATCTCTCCCTAATCAGAATATTACACTTGCTTTTGAGCTATTATCCAAGTGTTCAAGCCATTATCCAAAACAATTTTCCATTAATGGAACAAAGTTAACACTTCCATTTTGGAAAAGCATGCTTTATGCAATTGTCAACTCCTTGAGCCTCTCACTTGTTTCCTCTGCACACACTCAACTTAAAATATCAGATAAGCTTTCTTAAAGTATCCAACAACTTTATGAGACAAGGTATAATGCATTGGAACCATGTCCTTCAAGGTTACTTCAAAACTAAGTTTCCACACCATAACATGCTATCTTGAAAATCTGGTTACTTGAGTCTTCCAAACCTCTTGCCTTTAAATAAAGAGGTCATTTGCAAGCCAAAGCACCATTTCAGAAGCCCTTAAACACTCTCAAACTCAAAATCACCAAGAAACCACCATTTTTGCATATTTGAAGCTTCCAACACCAAACTTCAAATCCACTTGTGTATTTGTCTTTTTTATCATCCATACACCTTACATACATCACATATAACACATCCAAACAACTGTTACACTTATGTAAAACCATCTTCATCATCCTCTAAACTCTATATCTGAAGCTTGTAGATTGACTTGGTTGGAGAGATTCTGACATTTTCAGCACAAACTAAGGATTAGAATAGCTTCAGGGAGGTCCAAGGAAGCTTAATCAATCATTTACTTGCACCTGGAAGCCTCCATACACGTTCTGAGTTTTCACTTCAAGAGGTAAGTTTCTCCAACTTTGAAATCCTTATACACGCATCATTTGCTTTCAATTTCAAAAGATAAAATATGGATATGATTGCCCTGAAACTAACCATCTCCTCAGTTTTCATTTATGTTGACTATGTGATGAAAATTTTGGAGTTGAAGTTTCTGATATATTAGGTTTCAGTTTGGTACCAAGCAAAATTAATTTCAACCTTTAACTTATAGCTTCCAAAAGTTACATGGTTGAATTCATGGTAAAAAATCAATCAAGTTTGATGTTTACATCTTTCAATTTGGTTGAGAAATGAAGCTTTTTACAAAATTTGAAAATGTTGGTGTTTGTTCTGGCGCGAGGAAGAAGATGAAGTTCATCTTCAAAATTTCAAAAATGAGTTTACTTTATATTTATTGCAACATATTTTATCACCGGATGTAACAGCCACCCTAGTGGCAAGTAACGTGTGTTTCATGTCACTTTGACCTGAGGGACCTGGGTTCGATTCCCAGTGGTACCCTTTTGTTTTTTCACATTTTATTCTTGCAGATTCAACGCATCAAGCCCGTGCAAGTCCATCATGTGCCATCACCTCATCACCATTAGATCTCATCCAAGGAAGATCCAATGCTCCAAGCGCAAGCCCCATGATACACTCCAAGGAATTATACACACTGAATCACACAGGCGCCTGGGCTTAAGGTGTTTGGGCCCATTGGATTTCTGATTTCATACCCCCTGTTTTTGTTTACAACACAGACCCATTTGTTTTTTCTTTTTTTGTTTGTTTTATTTAATTCTTTTCTTTTTAATTTCATTTTTTATTTTAATCAACAAAAAATCATAAAATGGTAAAAAAATTAGATTTAGGTTTTTAATCAATTAATTTAATCACTTTGATTTTATTTAATTAGAATTAGGTTTTATATTTCATATATTTTTCTAAATAAAACATCAAAATTATTTTCTAAGAATTAGTTTCTTTTTTAAAATTAAAATTAATTTAGACTTCTTTTTTATTAAGTTAGTTAAATTAGCTTTCTTTTTAATTAATTTAATTAATTGGCCCTTTTTTATTTATTATTAAATTTAATTTAGGTTTTTACTAAACTTTTGTTAATAAAAAATTAATCAAATAATTAGGTTAATCATCAAGCTTTTTCCATCAAAAAATCACAAAGAAATTCCTTTACTCTTTTATTTATTTTACAAATCTTCACATACTTTATTTCCCAATTATGTAATTGCTCAAAGCTTCTAATAGATAAATTAAGGTTTACTGCTTTTTTTCACCCCCATTCACAAATTTATACCCCCATTCTTGAGGCCTTGTAATAGCATTGAACATTTAATTTCTGCAATTTACTGTTTTCCTTATTACTGTTAGTAATTAAGGTTTGTATGGAAAGATTAAAATCAACTGTTAGATAACCTAATCTCAAGACAAAAATAACTGAAATCAAAACACTTCGCACAAGCGCGCTTCTAGGGTAACCTCACTTGTTGCCTCATATTTAAACAATCATGTCCCTCGAACATGGGATACTTTAGCAAAGGCCCTCAGTTAAAAGATCGTAGTCTCTCGATGACCCTTCGACGCTGCCTTCGGTAAATGATCTTAGTCCCTTATGACAATTTCTAAAGCATCCTACAAGTTGCCTTCTATGACTGTACGATGATCCACGCCTGTCCCCCACATCCAATGATAGGGCTTCCTACTAACTATGGTAAGATAGCACTATCTAAAGGAGAATGAAAATAACAAAGACTTTTTCAGTAGGTAAATCGCTCGTAATCACTTGCTTACAAACCAAAACAATCTTAACACTTCACACTTTCAAAAATAACTACTTTCAAAAAATTCTTTATAAACACTCTTGAGGACTGATGTAAGGGTTATTATAAAGCAAATTGCCTTACATTGGCATTTTCAAACGTCCTTTCATAATACAACACCCACTTTCACAAATATTTTCAAACACAAACATTTTGTATACATTCTCAACGATACGAGAATTATTACAAAACTGTCGCACTTAGGCATTTTCAAAATTTTTCAAACATACACAAACACAAAGCATTTCAAGAAGTGAGCTAGAAATTAAAAGCCTATAGATAACTACAAATGAAAAGGGTTCTAACACCTTCCCTTTTCATAACCTACCCCCTTACTCAAAAAATTCTCAAAGGTCTTTCCTGTTCTTTTCACCATTTCCTTTATTGGATAAAAGAAAAGTCGATGGCAACTCTTACTATCCACAACATTTGCGATAAAATGCAAAACCAAAAGTTAGTTCTCCCACCTTATTACAGAACTGGCGACTCTGCTGGGGAAATGAACTAAAAGTGTGGTTACCTTAAGAGCTAGATCACCTTTATTGCTTTACCTGTTTTCCTTGTTTGCTTTACATTTCGGGATATGTATGTGTTTATTTCTTGTATAGATCCTATACCTGGATCTGGGGGCATTTTAAGTATATATCAATAGATCATGAAGACTATACGACATAGACCGATATGGTTGAAACAATGGCTATGTTAGTGCGACACATTGGTTGGTGATGATGTCCCTTAAGTAAGTAAAGGAGAATGCTGGGCTGCCGCATGGTGTCATAAGCACTAACTGACCTTAGAACCTTAGTTAACACAACTTAGCCAATATAAAATAGTGAGATAGCCGGCTTTGGTGCAGACTGAAGTTGGTTGATACTCTATACTACAATCATTGAGATCAGACTCTCGGGATATTTCGGTCGCAATTCGGATGCGTGTGCTGAAATAATGCCTGAGAGGAAGATCGGTGATATTGAGGCTCCTAGAACCCGGTTAATTCTTTTAGGATGGGTTGAGCCAACTAAACTTCAAGAGGGTACTTACCTATAAACTCCATGCAAGCTTAAACCTAAGGCCTTGCGTGTTTTGCTTGTGTATGATTAATTGTTCTAACATGACATCATAACATCATGACATCATACCATATCATTTTCACTAACCATTTCAAGGACCCAGGGATTTATCTTTGTTCTGTTTTGTAGGTTATGGCCTCCGCTCGCAGAAACACTATCCAGATCAGTTTTGTGAGGATACCTTCTCAACTTAAGGAGTTAGTCTCAAGGGTTCCCGAAAGTTCTCCATTTATCAAAAGGCATGGTTGACTACTTAGTTTGGTTACCTCGGGTTTTGAAGAAGACATGATGAGTGTTCTGTTCCAGTTCTTTGATCCCGCACATCATTACTTCACCTTTCCTGATTATGAGTTGGTACCCACAATGGAGGAGTTTTCTCAATTATTAGGGGTACGTGTTCTCAATCAAATACCTTTCTCCGGTTTAGAGAAAGATCCACAACCTGAAGAAATTGCAGCAGCCTTACATTTGAAGCGGTCTGACATTGTATCTAATTAGGAAATAAGAAGTGGAGTCAAGGGTTTTCTGTCTGAATTTACGTTAGAGAAGGCTCGGCTATTTTTAGATGCAATGAGTTTTCAAGCTTTCGAGGAAATCTTGGCTTTGTTGATCTATGGGTTGGTGTTATTCCCTAATCCAGACCAACTCATAGATGTGAATTCCGTCAAAATATTTCTAACTCGTAACCCTGTGCCTACTTTGCTTGGAGACATTTTGCATTCTCTTCACACCCGTACTATGAGTAAGCGAGGGACTCTTATGTGTTGCATACCTTTGCTATCTAGGTGGTTTATTTCGTACCTTCCCTGATCACTATTGAAGAATGAACAAGGTTTGAGGTGATCTCAAAGGATGATGTCACTCTCTCATTCAGATATCTATTGGTGTTCCCGATCTCTAGAAGATGTTACTATCATTAACCGCTGTAGGGAATTCCCTAATGTTCCACTCCTTGGAATTAGGGGAGGTATTACTTACAACCCTTCTCTAGCTTTACGACAATTTCGTTATGCTCGAAGAGATGGTCCTCATGACACATTTATCCAGGGTATTATGTCAGACTATGAAAATGATCCTCAAGATTATCGTCAAAGGTTTATACGTGCTTGGGGCGTGGTAAACAAGGTTGATAGAAAAACTTTAGGACAAAATAATTCTATCCCTTTGAAGCCCTATCTAAAATGGGTGCGAGCTCGCGCTCAAAACCTCATGATGCCATATCCAACTGTTCTACCGATGATCATAGAGCCTGTTGTCGAAGGAGACATTTCTCGCATCATCCTCCATCCAGACATGCCCATTAAACTAAAAAATTTGCAAAAGTCCTGGATTCAACTCAAGGAAGAATCAGACACCTTTGAAGCTCAATTCTACGAAAGTGAAAAGAAAGTGTTGGAGCTCACAAAGAGACTTCACGAGGAGTAAAGCCTTAATGCATACATCGACATGAAGAGGAAGCGTCTATGGGAGACTTGAGTCTTAGGTTTTAGAAGTTCATATTGTTGTCTCTTTGAGACCCTTTTGTTTTCATTGTAAGCCTAATAGGAAATTGTAATCTTGAACTTACTACTCAAAAATCTTTGTTTTTGTTTCCTCTCGGTTAGCAAATTTAAATCTCCTAAGGTCCTTGAAAAAATTTCATCCACATATCATGCATCATTTCATAAGCAGGTTTTCCAATACAGGTTTTCTCATCTATTTACTATTTATTTCAGTATAAGATGGCCCTCGAACAAACTGTCAAGGATCTCCAAACTCAGCATGCACAATTTCAATAGACTCTCCTGAATTTGGCCAAAGGGAAACAAGAGATGATGGTGCTCCTCACCATGAAAAAGAAGACTAGGAAGCGGGTTGTTATCCTCAACATGGGAAGAATATTCAAAGGTCCTGCTCAACCAGTTCAAGATGTTTCCTCTAAGGAAGATGACAACCAAGAGGAGGATGGCAGAAGTGTCAGGGGTGAAGATAGAAACAACCAGGATTCCGAAGATGAAGACTACTCTGATGAACAGTACCCTCCTGCAGATGACAAGTACAAGCAGTTAGAAGACCGACTCAAAGCTGTGGAAATCCAAAAAGTGCCTCGATTAGATTTTGGAGAGCTAGGTCTGATCCCGAGGGTGGTCATCCCTCACAAATTCAAGGTCCCTATCTTTATTAAATATGATGGGGTCTCTTGTCCCAAACTTCATCTGAGGTCGTATGTTCAAAAAATCCAACCTCATATTGCTGACCGAAAATTATGGGTCCATTTCTTTCAAGAAAGTTTGTCTGGTGCTTAACTTGAATGGTTCTTCAGCTGGAAGGAACCAACATTAACACATGGGAAGACTTGGTTGCTACTCTCTACAAACGATATTAATATAATGCTCATCTGGCGCCGACTCGTGTGCAATTGCAAAACACGTCCATGGGTTCGAATGAAGGATTCAAGGAGTATGCATAAAAATGGAGGGATTTAGCTGGAAGGGTACAAACTCCTTTGACTAACCAAGAATTAGTTGATATGTTCATGAGTACTCTGATGGGTCCATTCTTTAATTTTCTGATTGGAAGTTCTTCATTAGGGTTTACTGAGCTGATTCTGACTAGCGAATGAGTTGAAAGTGGCATCAAGAGTGGGAAGATTCCAATGGTTACATCTTCTAATGCTGTGAAGAAGCCCTTCATTGGTAAAAAAAATAAACTAATGCTGTCTATGGCCAGAAGAGCCGTATTAAAAATGACCTTCATCAGTCTGTAGGAGCGGTATTGATCTCTAATCCGACGCCTGTACAACAACGACAAGGCAACCAACGTAGGTCAGACGCTCCGAGGAGGTAGTTTACCAGGATTAATATGCCATTGGCTCAAGAATTGCAATATTTATTAAAGGCTGATCTCATAACACTCCGGGATCCTCCTCCTAATCTCAACACATCCTCTCTGAAATACAATCCAAATGCGAGGTGTGCCTATCATTCGAAAAGTCCTGGGCACGACACCAACAACTGCTGGGCCCTGAAAAAAAAAATCCAAGATATGATTGATAACAAGGAAATTGAGTTCGACCCTCCTGAGACTCTGAACGTGATTACTACTCCTATGCTGAAGCATGACAAAGGCATAAGTGCTATTGAAGATGTTTTGTATGTTACCTCTGTAAGTGATGTGGTTACTCCTCTCTCAACAGTCAAGAAGAATTTGCTACAAGCCGGTTTATTTCCGGGTTGTGTTAAAGAATGTTACTGCTATGCAGTTTAACCCAATGGTTGCGGGTTACTGAAGGAAGGCATTCAACGTCTGATGGATGAACATGTAATTTTGATCGAGAAAGTTTTGTATGCCGAGAATTTATGCCGAGATTTGTCTGTCATATCTGGTACTCCTTTCAAGATCACTCCCAAGGGTCCTGTAAGGATTACTTCCAATCCAAAAGCTGCTCCTTTAATCATTACAAACCCCGGGCCCATCCCATATTATTAGGAGAAGGATATTCCATGGAATTATAGGTCTGACGTATATTACCATGGTGTTAAACAAGAGTTGTCTGATGAAGATGATGAAGAGGATGATCCCAACATTGACAATATTGTAGGGACCAACAAAATTACTAAAAGTGGAAGTATTTTCTCTCCGGAAATCTCTCCACCTGCTCAAGTTACAGTTACCAAGACAACTGCCGAGGCTCAGAATAAAGAGCCAATGATAGAGCCTGCTTGGACGGAGGCACCAAAAGAAGCTATAGTTAAGGATACCTCTGGACAAGAGTTGGAAGAGGTTTTGAAAATCATTCATAGGAGCGATTAAAAAATTATTCAACAGTTGGGGCAGACCCCATCTAAAATCTCCATGCTATCTTTACTACTGTGTTCTGAAGCCCATGCACAAGCTTTAATGAAATTTCTGAAGACTGCTCATATACCACAAGAGATTTCTGCCGATCAATTTGGAAGTTATGTTTCTAGCTAATGACTGGAAATGGATTAGGTTTCTCCAATGCTGACCTGACTCTAGAGGGGAGAAATCATAATAGGGATCTGTATGTCTCCATTGAATTCAGGGGCACTATGTTGGCTCATGTGTTAGTTGATACTAGCTCTTGCATGAATGTTCTACCAAAAGGCACTCTTGATAGACTGGATTATGAAGGGTTCGTGCTGAAGCCTAGTAAAATTATAGTTTGGAATTTTGATGGGTCCAAAAGAATGGTACATGGAAAAGTGGATCTTCCTATCACAGTGGGTTCACGGATATTTGAATCCACCTTCTATGTAATGGACATCCGGCTAGCTTATTCTTGTCTATTAGGACGCCCCTGGATCCATGGGGCAGGCGCTGTTACCTCCACCTTGCACCAGAAATTAAAGTATCATGTGAAAGGGAAGATTGTTACTGTCTGCGGAGAAGATGAGTACATGGTCAACCACCTGAATTCATTCTGGTACATGGAGATGGACGGAGAATTCATCGAGACTCCCTGTCAAGATTTTGAAGTGATTTCCCCGGCTGCTATTGAAGATGTTTCTGCCATTCCAAAGACTACTAGGGTTCCGCATAAGATGGCTTATTTGAAAGATGCCAAAGCTACTATAGAAGAAGGTGGTTGCACAATTTGGGGTCAGCTTCCTGATATCCCCTACAAATTTGACAAGTTTGGTTTGGGCTTTACAGTAGAAGGTCAAAGGGTTGTTCGTCACGCTCGAGCTGGAAGACCTTCATTCTGTATTAGCAATAATGGAATCAATGCTATAGAGGATGCTGACAATGGTAGTGACTTTGACAACTAGATCTTTCCTACCAGGGGAAACAGACTCAACAATCGGAAAGCAGAAGACATCATCTCAATCTCCTTTAGCCAGGAGTAATAGCTATTTCTGTTTTATTGCTTTAAGAAGTTTGGTTATGTAATTTATTTTAAAACAATGACTTTAAACCTTGTGTCTTGCCAGGGGCACAATGGTTCATTTGCTAAGGGTTGTCATTTCATAAGTCATATTTTCGTTTAATGAAAACATTAGACGTTTTGCATTCAAATTTTTATTTGCGCTCTCTGTCTTTATTTTTCTTTATTGCATTTTCAAATAGCTATGTGTTCTTACACACACCCACACACTACATTGCAGATCCCCATCCACTCTAGATCTCGTTGATAATGATTCTGCTATTGCCACTTATGACTTTGAAAATCTAATCTACCAAGCCGAAGACGAAGGTGAGGAAGATTGTGAAACACCTGGAGAACTTGCCAGACTCTTAATACAAGAAGAAAAGGCTATCCAATCGCACGAGGAGCCGGTAGAAGTGGTAAACTTGGGTTCTGAGACAGATAAGAAAGAAGTCAAGATATGCACCAACTTAGAGGGCAGTGTCAAGAACAGATTGATTCAAATGTTGCACGACTATCTTGAGGTATTTGATTGGTCATACAAAGACATGCCAAGGCTTGACACTGATATTGTGGTTCACCGTCTGCCGATGAAAGAGGGTTGTTCTCTGATTAAGAAGAAGGCTCGTCTCATACGTCCCGAAAAGTCAGAGAAGATCAAGGCTGAGGTTATGAAACAATTCAATGCGGGTTTCTTAGCAGTGACATCTTATCCTCAATGGGTTGCTAATGTTGTTCCAGTACCAACGAAAGATGGCAAGGTACGTACGTGTGTAGATTACAGGGATCTGAGCAGGGCAAGCCCCAAAGATGACTTCCCACTTCCTTATATTGATGTCTTGGTCGACAACACTGCTCAACACAAGGTATTCTCCTTCATGGATGTTTTCACGGGTTATAATCAGATCAAGATGGCACATGAAGACATGGAAAAAACTACCTTCATCACACAGTGGGGAACTTTGTGTTACAAGGTCGTGCCTTTTAGGTTGAAGAACGTCGGGGCAACTTATCAACATGCCATGGTAGCTTTATTCCATGACATGATTCATCATGAAATAGAAGTTTACGTCGACGACATGATAGCAAGGTCACAGACTGAAGAAGAACATCTTGATCATCTCCATAAGTTATTTGAAAGGCTGAATATGTACAAACTAAGGCTAAATCCGAACAAATGCACTTTCGGGGTGAGGTTTGGAAAACTCCTAGGTTTCGTCGTCAGTTGTAAAGGTATTGAAGTTGATCCCGCAAAAGTTAAAGCTATTCAATAAATGTCGGCTCCTCGCACTGAGAAGGAAGTCAGAGGTTTCTTAGGACGACTAAATTACATTTCCCGATTCATTTCTCATTTGACTGCTACCTGTGAACCAATCTTCAAGCTGCTAAAGAAAGATCAAGTGGTAAAATGGAATGATGACTGTCAAATAACCTTTGATAAAGTCAAGGAGTACTTACAAGAACCTCCAATTCTGATGCCACTGGTTGAAGGAAGACCTCTAATCATGTACCTAGCAGTGTTATAGAATTCAATGGGGTGTGTACTGGGGAAGCATGACGAGTCTGGTCAAAAAGAGCATGTAATATACTACCTTAGCAAAAAGTTTACCGACTGTGAAACAAGATATTCAGTGCTTGAGAAAACTTGTTGGACTTTGGCATGGGCTGCTCGCCGACTAAGACAGTATATGTTGACCCATACTACTTTATTGATCTCTAAAATGGATCCCATCAAGTACATATTTGAGAAACCAGCTCTCTCCAGAAAAATAGCCCAATGGCAAATGGTCTTAACAGAATACGACATTCAGTACACCACTCAAAAGGAAATCAAAGGAAGTGTACTGGAAGATCATTTGGCACATCAAGCTATAGACGACTACCAATCTATGAACTTCGAATTCCCGGATGAAAACATCATGCTAATTACAGATTATGAAGAACCTGGACTGTATGAAGGACTTGAGCTAGGATCCCGATGGACTATGGTTTTTGATAGAGCTTCTAACGCACTTGGAAATAGAATCGATGTTGTAATTATATTTCACCAGGGTTGTCATACTCCCTTCACTACCAGACTTTGCTTTGACTGCACCAATAATATGGTTGAATATGAAGCATGCATCTTGGGAGTTAAAGCTGCTATTGACTTGAGAATAAAATTCCTGAGCATATATGGGGATTCAGCCTTGGTAATCAGTCAAGTCAATGGAGAATGGGAATGAAGCATCTGAATCTTATACCTTACCGAGAACATTGCTAACCTTGATTCCGTACTTCGAAGAGATTACTTTTGAGCATATCCCGAGAGAAGAGAATCAATTGGCGGACGGGTTAGAAACCCTGTCATCCATGTTCAAAGTTAGATGGGATAATGAAGCTCCCAGAATTACCATTGAAAGAATAGACGAACTGGAACATTACTATGAAATTGATACTGATGGAGTAGAAGAAAAACCTTGGTTTCATGAAGTGAAAAGGTACCTTGAAGCTCAAGAATACCCTGAAGGGGAATCAATCAATGACAAGAAATTCCTGCGGAGGTTCTCGGTTAAGTTCTTCTCGAGCAATTTAATTTTGTACAAGCATAATCATGATTCAACTCTGCTTCACTGTGTAGTCAAGAATGTGGCAGAGAAAATTATGGAAGACATGCATGAAGGCATCTTTGGTAATCACTCTAGTGGGTATACTATGGCTAAGAAGATTTTGAGAGCAGGTTACTATTGGTCGACTATGGAAACCGATTGTCACCGTCACTCAAGAACTTGTCATAAGTGCCAGATCTACGCTGATAAGGTTCATGTGCCTCTGGTTCCTCTAAATGTTATGACTGCTCCTTGGCCATTCACAATGTGGGGCATTGATACGATCTTAGAAATCAAGCTTATTGCTTCTAACGGGCATCACTTCATTCTCGTCACCATTGACTACTTCATAAAATGGGTTGAAGCAGCCTCGTTCACCTCTGTTACTAAGAATGTGGTCACCCAGTTCATAAAACATAACCTTATCTGTCGGTATGGCATCCCCGAGAGAATCATCATAGAAAATGGTACCAACCTCAACAACACTATGATCACTGAACTCTACACGTAGTTCAAGGCCAAGCACCACAACTCTTCTCTGTATCGACCAAAGATGAATGGTGTAGTGGAAGCCGCCAACAAAAATGTTAAGAAGATCATACAAAATATGGTCGTGACTTACAATGACTGGCACGAGATGTTACCATTTGCTCTTCATGGCTATCGCACTTCAGCGTGAACATCAACCGGTGCAACCCCATTCTCTCTGGTCTATGGTATGGAATATTTCCAACGTGTCGAAGTTCAGATTCCTTCTCTGAGGATTATGAAAGATGCATATTTAGGTGAAGACGAGTGGATCCAGACCAGTTGCGGATGTCAGTCACGGTCAGATGTATCAGAAATGTATGATCAAGGCACTCAATAAGAAAATCAAGAATCGGGTGTATCAGGCTGGTGACTTGGTAATAAAGCACATCATTATACCACAAGGTGATCTTAGGGGAAAATGGACTCCCACCTACGAATGGCCATTTGTTACCAAGAAATTATTTTCGGGCGGTGCTATGATATTTACCACCATGGGCGGTGAATATTTCCCGCACCTTGTGAATGCGGACATAGTCAAAAGATACTACGCATGAAAATAACCCGCTAGGTTGACTGGCCCAGGAAAAAATAAGGGCATCCCGGTGAACCAAAAGGGTTCGGGAAAAAATTATGGATATATATAAAAGATTGTACACCTGGAAAGTCGAAAACCTGAAAAGGTGGCTTGGGCAAGAAAGGGTATCCTAGTGGACTCAAAACCCGAAAGGGAGGTCTAGGCAAAAATTAGGGATTAAAGCATACGACTATGTCCCGTTGGATCACTTATAATAAGTTTTATTACCAAAGTAAGAAGTTCAAATGGTACAAGTTCAATCAATTTCTTCCGACAACAAGGGATGAGATGTTCGAAGACATGGGGGAAATAGCGAGTTGGAACCCAATGAGATCATTTCCACATAGCTATATGTTTTTTTTTCACTTTGTACTCTTTTCATTTCACGACAATTTCCTCTTACTAGGATTTATGTCTCTTTGTACAAAATCGCATGTTTATAGGAAAACTATCAATAAAAATACACCTTGAAATTCAAACTTTTTGTTTTTCTGTTTTGTTTGCAAAAACGTCCAATGACTAAAATTGAATGAACATATGCATATGAACACAATTAACTGTTAACAAATATATGCATAAGAACATGAATAAGCATTTACTCAAGGATCTAGGAGTTTGGATAACGTCCAAGCCCTCCAAAAATCCCCACAGAGTCGCTTCCATGAGATTATCCCCATAGAATAATCTTCACAAATTCATCTTTAATGAAGATACGTTCCCTGCAATTTCCCCGACAGATTCCCCTAGCAGATGAAAGAATATGATCCCCTTCTTGGAAATATCACCAGCCTACGGAGTTCTAATCAATACAGTTCATGTAAGTTCTCTTCCACGGCTGAGTTTATTCCTCTAAAACTGTAAAACCCCTTGCCAATTTCTTCTCTCCACCAGATCTTGTTTCCTTAGCAGAGTATTTCTCCATCAAAACAAGGTTTATTTCACTAACAAATTACAGTCTCCGCAGCTTAAGTCTAGTCCTCGGATGGCTACGAATCACCGGTAAAATTCCTTTCCAGTGAAGTCGCCACTATCCCTAGAGAGTTGCTAAAGAACCTGGAACCGGACCAGATATCAGTCAACTTTATCCTCCCCAGACGAGTTGGAAGGTTATCCATCTCTTTTATCCTCAGTCAGGGTATATAAGAATTAAATTCCCCAGACGAGTCGAAAGGTTATCCATCTCTTTTATCCCCAGTCAGGGCATATAAGAATTAAACTCCCCAGTAGAGCGATGAACGACTAATGTTCATGGACTCTTCTCCCCAAATAGAAGCCAACACTTCCCAGCGGAATTTCCTCAAACAGCAAGCAGGAATCCCCAGTGGAAACATTCTAGACAAAGTTGAAGATTACACATGTTATTCATCCTCAACACCAGTTAGGTATTCATTTTTCCCAGCAAGATGTCATATGGAACTACCGATACACTTCCAACAACATTTCACATTCATACATCATTTACCAATATCATAGCATATGCATACAAAACGCATATAGCACAATCTTATTTATTTTGAGAACATCATTACGCAATGCATTTCATACACCATGACATTGCATACAACTAACTTTTTACCTTTTCAGGAAAGATCAATCAACTGAAAAACATCATCAACTACTTATATGACCCGACAATCTTCTCTAAGGCTACACCCAGCAAAGGGCTATTTCAGCAATTTCCCTAGAGGATCATTCTAAAAAAAGACCTTTTCTAGCTCATATTAAATCAACCATGGGTTTATTCTAATACTTCTTCCTGTTAAAGACGGACACAGACATCTTCTGGCTCAGATTAAATCAACCATAAATTTATTCTGATACTTCTTCCAATAGACTTTTTCTGGCTCAGATTAAATCGACCATAGATTTATTCTGATACTTCTTCCAGTTAAAGACATGCAAAGACATCTTCTGGCTCAGATTAAATAGACCATAGATTTATTCTGATACTCCTTCCAGTAGACTTTTTCTGGATCAGATTAAATCAAGCATAGATTTATTCTGATACTTCTTCTAGTTAAAGAAAGGAAAAGACATCTTCCGGCTCAAATTAAGTCGACCATAGATTTATTCTGATACTTCTTCCAGTAGACATTTTATGGCTCAGATTAAATCAACCATATATTTATTCTGATACTTCTCCCAATCAAAGACGGACAAAGACATCTTCTGGCTTAGATTAAATCAAGCGTAGATTTATTCTGATACTTCTTCCAGTAGACATTTTCTGGCTCAGATTAAATCAACCATGGATTTACTCTGATACTTCTTCCAGTTAAATACGGACACAAACATCTTCTGGCTCAAATTAAATAAACCATAGATTTATTCTGATACTTCTTCCAGTAGGCTTTTTCTGGCTCAGATTAAATCGACCATAGATTTATTCAGATACTTCTTCCAATTAAAGATAGGCAAAGACATCTTCTGGCTCAGATTAAATCGACCATAGATTTATTCTGATACTCCTTCCAGTAGACTTTTTCTGGCTCAGATTAAATCAAGCGTAAATTTATTTTGATACTTCTTCCAGTTAAAGATAAAAAGACCTATTTTGGCTCAGATTAAATCAACCATAGATTTATTCTGATACTTCTTCCAGTTAAGGACAGGCAAAGACATCTTTTGGCTCAGATTAAATCAAAGCGTAAATTTATTCTGATACTTCTTCTAGTAGACATTTTCTGGCTCAGATTAAATCGACCATAGATTTATTCTAATACTTCTTCCAGTTAAAGACGAACGCAAACATCTTCTGGCTCAGATTAAATCAAGCGTAGATTTATTCTAATACTTCTTCTAGTATAAATTTTTTGGCTCATATTAAATCAAGCGTAGATTTATTCTGATACTTCTTCCAATCAAAGCCGAGCGTAGACATAATCTAAGTTCTATTAATAATTACTTTGGATGGAATGTATAAGCCCATCTCTGATAAGTCTCCATCATCTCTCCAAATGGCATCTTTAAGCCCATTTCTGGTATAATCAACCAACAACATTACTTCGGGAACATGCGAGTGCAAATTTCTGGGCACTTAAGTGTTCAATCATCTTCTACCTTCAAGTCACAAATGAAAGACATGCCAATATAACTCTTCAGGTTTAAGAATATTGAACAACGACAACTATTGTACCCCCAAAAGTTTCCCTCCCATTTTCTTCAAGGCATTCTTCTAATATTCTCAAATACTCAAGGAGTCTCAAGAGTTTACCAGACAAACTCACCTCCTAAGCAATGGATCCACAACTAGGGTTTCATCTTGTACAAGGGAGAATGGGTTGCAAGGGTCTCAAATGAATTTAATGGTTCATTATAGGTCCTCAATAATGCTTATGTCAAGTCTGAAGTCTTGCATCACATGTTTGCTCAGTCAATGACTCAGATGATTGAAAATCAATTGTATTGAGTAAAAAAAGTCAACTGTGGTCAACATACAGTCAAACTTCAAGATTTTTTGTCAACATAAACATTTTGAGGTGATATTCATCATTTTGTCAAGGGTTTATCATGATTCCTCAAGGAAATCCCTCAATCATCAAAGGTTAAAAATGGCCAACATTAGGATTTTGACTAAAGATGACTGATCATTGACTGTTGGCCTAGTGCATGACCTAATGGCTTGAAGCATGATCCCAAGAGTTCAAATACAAAATCTTGACCTAATAACATGGTTCAAGACATTTCCAAAGATACAAGTGATTGATAGTTGAAGAATTGGATCAATTGATGAAAAGTCAACAATCACACAAAAGTCAAACTTTGACTTTTTAGTCAACACTGGAATTCAAAAATAAAGAATCATCAAAACACTCAAAACTATCAAACTTTGTCATCAAGAATCAAGAAAGTCAACAAAAGTCAAAAGTCATGATTTTCAAACACTTCGAAAAAATTCAAGTGTTTTGTACCTAAAATACCCTAACTTCACAAGCAAGTTTCCTCAAGATACAAGTTGATTCAAGGAAAACTTTCAACATGAAAGTTATAGGGATTGATGAATTATAAAACTTTGATAATGTGGGATGATCCTCTAAAAGTGTTTAATTTAAGAGATATAAGCCCATGAAGTTATGATGTTTTTTATCCAACACTTAGAAATTTTTTCAAACAAGCACTACGCCAAATAAGCTATTTAATAGCGCTTTTTTTGTTTTTGATAGCGCTTAAAAGTGCTATTAACCGCGCCACTATTGTAAATATTTCTTATTTAATAGCACTTTAAAAGCGCTATTAAAGTACCAATTTATAATAGCGTTTTAATTAAAGTGCTATCAAAGTCAGTATTTTGCATGTTTTTTGTTTGTTTTTTTATAGCACTCTAAACAAAAAGCGCTAATATATAACATATGTTTGATAGAGCTTTCAAATAAAGTGCTAATAAATGGTACATATTTGGTACAATATTTTTAATAAGTACAGTACAATATTTTTTCTTACACAATCATTTTTTTTGGTGTAAATATAAAATAACTATATTCAATTCAACACAAATAACGCTTTAAGTTACTCATTGCATATATATTATGATCCATCAAATACCAAATAACATTTTAAATTACCAAATCCTATTGTTTCCAAATATCATAACATATAGAATATTAAGAGGGCGTTTGCATAGCCAAATTTGTAGATGCCCATCTATGAGTACTTCAATCCAAATCCAAAAACATACAATCAAATTCTCTAAACAAAACACCAAAAAAATAAGAAAGGATAACAAAACAATCCCATGTAGTAACCACCTTCATGATCCAAAAGCGTTGAACTCATAGATACAATCACTAATTAGGCAAAATAATTGCTTCTTGTTTTCCTGTATCATAGAAGAAATATTGATTATGTATTGTACAATAAAAACTAATTCAACATATAAAGAATAATCAAACATTTAATATGGGTCTAACAAGAAGCGCATAAAATAAGGAATGATTATTATAAACTAATAACAATAAATCGATATAACTAATGCAATAATTGAACTAATTAAGTCTAACAAGAACATGACTTGTAAATATATAGACCACAATTTCCATTATTAGATGCATATAAACACTAAACAGAATATAATTCAAATTCTCAAAATATACATAAACACTTAATTGTGTGTAACTTTCTTTTCATGATCCAGAACTAGATATCAAACACCTTACAATTGTTACTACGAATATCTAAAAATTTCAAGTAGAAACGGAAAACTATAAATCAATCATACAATAAGATATAAGTCATTTTTCCGTATTTTCCTATTTCAAAATTTAAATTCGAGACCAAGAAAGAACACTCAGTAGCGATCAAGCAACTTGATTATAAGTAATTTACCTTTTCACATTCAGCAACAAATTCAAGAAGTTTCGTTGGCCATGGCACAATTGTTCCTATTGCTTGACCAACCATGGATACATCTCCATCTTCAACATATATAGGCAATGGGGCATTTGGCACAATAGCAACTTCGATATTAACCTTGACATATCCAGGTGGTAACGTCATGCCATGTACCGTGTTACCTTTGGTGTTATATAGTTTTCCACGAGCAACCAAACAACGACCCGGGGAGGATAAATATATATTAACAGGAAAGAGACCCTAAACCAATAAGATATGAATAAAAAGATTAACATCATTATTGAAAGAACAAACATATCGAATTTGAGAGATAATAAAGAAACCAATTACCTCGGGAATGTTGCCAAATGATCCAGGGTTGCAAGAACCTTTATCACTAGGTAGTCGACTCTCAGCTACTTTTTCTGGTTGTTTCCTTTCTACCACTTGTTCAAGGTGTTGCCTCTGTGCCACTTTTTCAGGTTGTTGCAACCTCTCTGACACTTGTTTAGGTTGTTGCCTTTCTTCCACTTCTTCAGTTTGTTGCCTCTCTAACTTCTCTCTATCCAACTTATCTCTCTCAATCTTTTCTCTCTCTAGCACCTCCAATCTACTTTTGAGTGAATTACAAAAGCCATACAATTTTTCAAAATCCATTTGTGTGGGGCGATTTTGGCGTGGTAATATGTCCCTAGAACATACCCCAAAACCTCCAAGAAAACAGAAAACAAACATGTGGGAACCAAACAAAACTAATACATTAAATAAATTATAAACAAAAACAATGAAAATTTCTTTTATAAAGGAACCCCAATTGAGTCCATAACAAACAAATTCAAATTCAAAAGAAGAAAACACCACATTACTATTGAAGATATTAATAAGTAATAATAACTGTAAATAAAATTTCCCAAACCCCATACATGAAACAAAAACAATTTACAACCCAAATGAACAAAATAACCCTATATAAAAGAATATAAGTAACCCACCCAATAACTTTCACAACAGTGTTATAATCCTTATAATGAATACAAAACAACACCCTTAGTATTCTTCTTCACCTTGGTATCATCATTCTCTTTGTTAATGAAGAATTCAGACTTTTTTCTTTGAAGCCGTTTTTACTCAGAGATGGGTATGGTCTTGGACCTGTAAAGAAGCTTCTTTTTCTTTGATGTTTGGTTATCAATGGTGAGTACAACTTTGCCAGGTTCACCGATTTTGAAGGTGTTATTGATTACTGTTTCATCAGCTGGCGAGATTTTCCTGTTTTTCTGTACTATCACTGTGTATCCATCTTCAGCACTAGGCACAAATTCTGCTCCATAGCTCACATTCCAGTCCACCACTCTGATTTCCCATACCAAGGTGCTTTTCTGCTCATTCAATCATTCAGATTCAGTTAAGATACTAATACTAAATATGCACATAAGATCATGGTTTTAAATTGCAGTTCACAACAGTAATTGCGGTATAAAGGGTCACAGCATATATGTAACCACAATTTAAAACCAAAACCAAAACCATGATAAGATTGGTTTTGGTTATGAAACAAGTTTTTATTCTCACCTCAGAAATTGGGAACTCAACAGCATGTTTTGTTGCTGGTTTGATAATAACCTCTGTAGCAGGGTCAGCAGTGGTGAATTCCTGTTCACCCTCTCTGCTAAGTCCTCCATATTGAACTGGCACTTGCTGAGGAGCTATATATTTGTTCCAGTCAAATATTTATCAATAAGAGCTTACTAAATAACAATATCAATAATGATATATTAACAAGGTATGTTCCCAAAGGATCCAAAACTTATCCGCAACTACAACTGCGGCAGTTATATCAAGTTTCCATGTCTCTGCAACAGCAAGTGCAACTGCAGCCGCATCTTCTAAGATTTTAATAAAAGTCTAGGACGGGAATCTGAACTACAAAGTCGAGGCTTTCTATCTCTCTGCAACTATAACGCAACTACAGTTGAGCCTGCACCAACTGTATTTGATCAAACTCTTGCAGTACCAAGGCATGAAACATGACTTAACTCCTCGGAATGAGTGGTATTTGACATCAATTTTTCACAATACCAACAATAGCAACACAAAACTACTTTATAGGCAATTTAAAACCTTGTTGGTTGGAATAAGTGGTGTTTGACATAGTAGTTTTCACAATATCAAGCATGGAAGCACAAAACTACTTCATAGCCAATTTATAACCTCATATAGGTTGGTGATAATAAGATCAATATGTAAGCTTTAAATAACTTCCTTCTTACGGGCTAAAAAACATGACTTGTATTTACGATGAAGCGCTAAAAAAGGAGAAGGAAGGACTTACTTGAAAAGGGTATCAGCAGATTTGGAGGAGCCAGCAAATACAAATTTAAATAGATTACCTCATTATCTTCATGTTCGTTGTAGCAATAGTCAACTGAATACCGACTGCAGCGCAAGAATTAACATTAAATCGAGTAATTGCAATCACCCAATTTAAAAACAACATGTTTACAAGAAAACAATTGCAAATATTTTCATAGATTTGCTACAAAAAAAAAACTACAAGCTTTCACGAAATGTATCCTACAACAAAACTGTTCAAGATTATTTAATAATTAAACAGAAATTGAAACCGGAAAGAACTAAAACTTCACGATAAAAACATGTTAGTTAACTACATCAACCAAGAGAAAAGAACAAAAGCTTGAAGAGAAGTTGAGAGATATAAACTCTACTAGGAGATTTTCATCATAGCCAACAAATAAATAAATGTAACAAATATTTTACAGTACAGAATCTAATTCTCAATACACAACATACTACTTACCCTATTTTCTCAAATGTGTTACTATTCAGCTATGCATTATGAAATTTTACCCAAAAAGAAAAAAATTATAATTTATGAAAATTACTATTCTTCCCGTATTACAGAACTCAAGACCACAAACCTTTTATCAATTAGAATTTCTCAATTATCTCCGATTACGAATTCTCATTCTTCTACCCAACTTCACTAAGCTAAAACTGCATAACTCATTCAGACACTAACCTTATAACAAACAATACAAAAACTGCATACTTCAGAAACCCTAAATCTCGGCTGAAATTGCATAACTCAGAAAACCTAAAACTGACATTTTTCCTCATTTTTTTTCAATTATCATTTCAATGTCCGATTCTCCATTCAAGTATCAGTAATCACAAGCTGAAAAGTGAACAACTAAGAAAGTAATCATACCTAGAAGATTGTTCTTTAAAGGAGATGGTAACTTCCCCGGAAATTTCTGTGCTCACCGAAACCCAGTCGACAGTTCTGGAGGGTTCGAAACTGGTATCTGGATCCGAAAACCCACGAATTTTTGCAACTACCCTAACCTTCGGAGCCGGAATGGTTCCCGCGAAGGCGGATTGGGTGGAAGCCATTCAAAGGATGGGTTTAGTTCAGAGCGAAGTGAACGAAGGATTGGGAGAATCAATGGCTAAGAAGGAAGCAGAGGAAGATAATGTTTTTGGGAGAATCAATGGTAGTGTTTTTGTTTTTGGCGGTGAGTGGATGCGGGAAACCCAATTTTCTGAAAATGTGTTTTTTTTTTTTTTTATCAATTAATTAATTAATTCATTATTATATATAACATAGCGCTTTTTAATAAATGCTATTATATAGGTAGTCAAATAATAGCGTTTTATACAAAATGCTATCTTAAAGAAGTTTAATAATAGCGTTCTGGTACAAAGTGCTATCAAAATTACATAGTCTGTATTATATAATAGCGCCCGATTAAAAAGTGCTATTATAAATGTGTTTTTTCCATTTTAATAGCATTTTTTTTAAAACTGCTATTAAATTAGGTGATACAAAAAATCATTTTTGGCGTAGTGAAGTTTTGACCAGTTTTTTATCCTAACTTCTTGGCAATTTCCACCAAGTTCCGATTTGATTTAGCCAAAGTGGTCAACATGAAAGTTGTATACAGTGTTTCAAGCTTTCCAAAATTTCCAAGAATACAAATTTATCATACTTGAGCTAGAAGTTTCAAAGAGATGAAGTTGGGTATCTAAGATTGCATTATATGTCATTTTTGTGACAAGTTCATAACCAAATCTTCATGCCATGCCTTGTAATCTCACTTTGCAGGCCTCTAAACCCATAAATATCTCCCTAATCATAATATTTCACTTGCTTTTGAGTTATTATCCAAGTGTTCAAGCCATTATCCAAAACAATTTTTCATTAATGGCACAAAGTTAACACTTCCATTTTGGAAAAGCATGCTTTATGCAATTGTCAACTCCTTGAGTCTCTCACTTGTTTCCTTTGTACACACTCAACTTAAAAGATCAGATAAGCTTGCTTAAAGTATCCAACAACTCTATGAGACAAGGTACAATGCATTGGAACCATGTTCTTCAAGGTTACTTTAAAACTAATTTTCCACACCTTAACATACTATCTTGAAAATCTGGTTACTTGAGTCTTCCAAACCTCTTGAATATAAATAAAGAGGTCATTTGCAATCCAATGCACGATTTCAGAAGCCCTCAAATATTCTTAAACTCAGAATCACCATGAAACCACCATTATTGCACATTTGAAGCTTCCAACACCCGACTTCAAATCCACTTGTGCGTTTCTCTTTTTTATCATCCATACACCTTACATACATCACATATAACACATCTAAACACCTGTTACACTTCTGTAACACCATCTTCATCATCCTCTAAACTCCATATTCGAAGCTTGCACATTGACTTGGTTGGATAGATTCAGACACTTTCAGCATAAATTTAGGATTGGAATAGCTTCGGGGAGGTCCAAGGAAGCTTAATCAATCATTTACTTGCACCTGGAAGCCTCCATACACGTTTTGAGTTTTCACTTCAAGAGGTAAGTTTCTCCAACTTTGAAATCCTTATACACGCATCATTTGCTTTCAATTTCAAAAGATAAAATCTAGATATGATTGCCCTGAAACTAACCATGTCCTCACTTTTCATTTATGTTGACTCTGTGATGAAAATTTTGGAGTTGAAGTTTCTGAAATATTAGGTTTCAATTTGGCACCAAGCAAAATTCGTTTCAGCCTTTAACTTATATCTTCCAAAAATTACATGGTTGAATTCGTGGTAAAAAATCAAGCAAGTTTGATGTTTACATCTTTCAATTTGGTTGAGAAATGAAGCTTTTTACAAAATCTGAAAATGTTGGTGTTTGTTCTGACGCGAGGAAGAAGATGAAGTTCATCTTCAAAATTTCAAAAATGAGTTTACTTTATATTTATTGCAACATGTTTTATCACTGGATGTAACAGCCACCCAAGTGGCAAGCAGCACGCGTTTCATGTCACTTTGACCTGAGGGACCTAGGTTCGAGCCCCAGTGGTACCCTTTTGTTATTCTTGTAGATTCAGCACACCAAGCCCATTTAACTCCATCATGTGCCCTCACCTCATCACCATTAGATCTCATCCAAGGCATATCCAATGCTCCAAGTGCAAGCCCCATGGTACACTCCAAGGAATTGTCCACACTGAATGACATAGGCGCCTGGGCTTAAGGTGTTTGGGCCTAGTGGATTTCTGATTTCATACCCCCTTTTTTTGTTTACAACACATGCCCATTTGTTTTTTTTCTTCTTTTGTTTGTTTTATTTAATTCTTTTCTTTTTTAATTTCAATTTTTATTTTAATCAACAAAAAATCATAAAATGATAAAAAAAATTAGATTTAGGTTTTTAATCAATTAATTTAATTTTTGACAAATAAAAATTAATTTAATCACTTTGATTTTATTTAATTAGAATTAGGTTTTACATTTCATAAATTTTTCTAAATAAAACATCAAAATTATTTTCTAACAATTAGTTTCTTTTTTAAAATTAAAATTAATTTAGACTTCTTTTTTATTAAGTTAATTAAATTAGCTTTCTTTTTAATTAATTAAATTAATTGGCCCTTTTTTATTTATTGTTAAATTTATTTTAGGTTTTTACTGAACTTTTGTTAATAAAAAATTAATCAAACAATTAGGTTAATCATCAAGCTTTTTCCATCAAAAAATCACAAAGCAATTCCTTTTCTCTTTTCTCTATTTTACAAATCTTCGCATACTTTATTTCCCAATTATATAATTGCTCAAAGCTTGTAATAGATAAATTAGGGTTTACTGCTTTTTTTCATCCCCATTCACAAATTTGTACCCCCATTCCCGAGGCCTTGTAATAGTGTAGAACATTTAATTTCCACAATTTACTGCTTTCCTTATTATTGTTAGTAATTAGGGTTTGTATGGCAAGATTAAAATCAATTGTTAGATAACCTAATCTCAAGACAAAAATAACTGAAATCAAAACACTTCGCACACGCGCACCTCTAGGGTAACCTCACTTATTGCCTCAGATTTAAGCAGTCATATCCCTCGAACATATGATGCTTTAGCAAAGGCCCTCAGTTAAAAGATCGTAGTCCCTCGATGACCCTTTGATGCTGCCTTCAGTAAACGATCTTAGTCCCTTACGATAATTTCTAAAGTGTGCTACAAGGTGCCTTCTATGAGTGTACGATGACCCACACCTGTCCCCCACATCCAATGATAGGGCTTCCTACTAACTGATGGTAGGATAGAACTATCTAAAGGAGGAGGAAAAGAACAAAGACTTTTCGAGTAGGTAGGTCGCTCATAATCGCTTGCTCACAAACTAAAACAATCTTAACACTTCACACTTTCAACAATAACTACTTTCAAAAAATGCTTTATAAACACTCTTGAGGACTGATACGAGGGTTATTATAAAGCAAATTGCCTTACATTTTCACTTTCAAACATTCTTTCACAAAACAACACTCTCTTTCATTAATATTTTCAAAACAAACATTTTGTATACATTCTCAACGATACGAGAATCATTACAAAATTGCCTCACATAGGCATTTTCAAAATATTTTCAAACATACACAAACACAAAGCATTTCAATAAGTGATCTAGAAATTAAGAGCCCGTAGATAACTACGGATAAAAGGGTGCTAACACTTTCCCTTTTCATAACCTACCCCCCTTACTCAGAAAATTCTCAAAGGTCTTTCCTGTTCTTTTCACCCTTTCCTTTATTGGATAAAAGAAAAGTTGGTGGCGACTCTTGCTATCTGCAACATTTGAGATAAAACGCAAAACCAAAAGTCAGTTCTCCCACCGTATTACACTTGGTAACCTTGGGAATAACAGAAACATATTTAGTAGTGGTAGGAGGGATAACTTCAAAAGTTTGACAGGGGGTTTCGATGAATTCTCCGTCCATCTCTACATATCAGAATGAGTTCAAAAAACTTACCATATACTCCTTTTCACCACAAACAGTAACACCTTTTCCTTTCATATGATACTTCAACTTCCGGTGTAGGGTGGAAGTAACTTCACCTGCCCCATGAATCCAAGAGCGTCTGAGTAAACAAGAATAAGCTGGTCGGATGTCCATTACATAGAAGGTAAATTCAAAGACCTGCAAACCTACCTTAATCGGGAGATCTATCTCTCCATGTACCATCCTCTTTGACTCGTCAATGGCTCAGACTATGATATCACTGGGTTTCAGCGTAACCCCTTCATAATCGAGTCTGTCAAGAGCGCCCTTCGGTAGAACATTTAGCGAGGAACCAATGTCAACCAACACATGCGCTTAAGTAGTGCCCCTGTATTCCATAGAGACATACATGGCCTTGTTGTGGTTTCTTCCCTCAAAAGTCAGATCAACATCAGAAAAACCTAGCCCATTATCAGTGGTTAGGCTAGCAACATAACTTCCAAATTGATCGGCAGAAATTTCTTGTGGTATGTGCATGGATTTTAAGAACTTTACTAAAGCTTGGGCATGGGTTTCAGAACACAGTAACAAAGACAACATGGATATTTTAGAGAGGGTATGCTCCAGCTATTCAACAATTTTGTAATCGATTTTTCGAATAATTTTCAATACCTCCTCTAACTCTATCCTGGAGGTATCTTCAACTGCAACTTTTTCAGGCACCTTCGTCTAGGCAGGCTCCGTTATTTGCTCTTTACCCCGAGTCTCAGTAGTTGACTTGGTAGCAGTAACTCTAACTAGTGTGGCATCAATCTTCGGATATATCGCTGGAGAGAAAATCCTTCCACTTCTAGTAAATGTCGGGATCAAAACCTTTAGTATCTTCAATCACAGTAATCGGTAGTTCTTGCTTGACGCCATGGTAGTAGATGTCGGATCCATAGTTCCAAGGGATAACTTTATCCGAAGAATATGGGATGGGTCTAGGTGAAGTGATTATAAGAGGAACAACTTTGGGATTGGTAGTGATCCTTACAGGACCCTTGGGAGTGATCCTGATAGGAGTGCCATAAATTATAAATAAGTCTTAAAATAGATTCCCAGCAGACAGAATCTTCTCAACCAGAGTTATGTGATTATCCATTAGGCACTGAATACCTTCTTCTAGTAACTTTCAGCCACTGGGTTGGGCTGTGCAGCAGTAACATCTTTCAATACATCCCAGAAATAAACCGGCCTGCAACATATTCTTCTTGATAATTGGGAGGGGAGTAGCCAAATTACTTAAAGTACAAACATAAAGAGCATCATCAATAGCACTTACGCCTTTTTCATGCTTCGACATAGGTGAAGTAACTACATTTGGAGTCTATGGAGGATAAAACTCAATTTCTTTGTTGTCAATCATATCTTGAATTTTGTTTTTCAGCGCCCAACAGTTATTGGTGTCGTGCCCGGGGCTATTGGAATGGTAAGAACATTTCGCATTTGGATTGTACCAAGGAGAGGAGGTGTTGGGATTCTGAGGAGGCTCCCTTGATGTTATCAAATCCTCCTTCAATAAGTGTTGTAATGCCTGATATAACGACATGTTAATCTTGGTAAACTGCCTTCTAGGTGCATCTAAGCTACACTGATTATTTTGTTGTTGTTGTTGTTGTTGTTGAACAAGAGCAGGATTAGAAATTAACACCGCCCCTACAAACTAATTGCGGTCACTTCTAACACGACCCTTCTGGCCATAAACATCATTTATTTCTTTCTTAATGTTGAACTTTATCTTTACAGCACTCGAAGACACAGCCACTTGAATCTTTCCACTCTTGATACCATTTTCCACATGTTCCCCGGTTAGAATCAGCTCAGTAAAACCAAATGAGGAGCTTCTAATAAGGTGATTAAATAAATACATTGTCAATGTACCCATGAACATATCAACTAACTCCCTGTCAGATAAAGGAGGTTGCACTCTTCCAGCCAGATCTCTCCACTTTTGGGCATACTCTTTAAATCCTTCATTCGAGCCCATAGACATACTTTGTAATTGCACACGGGTTGGTACATGGTCATCATTATATTGATACTTCTTGTAAAAAGCAGCAGCCAAATCTTCCCAAGAGCGGATGTTGGTTCCTTCCAGCTGATAGAACCATTCAAGTTGTGTCCCAGATAAGCTCTCTTGAAAAAAGTGAACCCATAACTTTCTGTCAGCAGTATGGGGCTGGATCTTCCGAACATAGGACTGCAGATAAAGCTTTGGACACAACACACCATCATATTTGGAAAAAGTAGGGACCTTGAGCTTGTGAGGGATAAAAACCCCTGAAATAAGACCCAACTCTTTAAAATCCAGCCCAGACACTTTTTGTATCTCCATAGCATTAAGTCAATCTTCCAGCTGCTTGTATCTGTCATCAGCGGGAGAATACTGTTCAGTAGAATAGTCTTCATTAGAATCTTGGCCAGAGCCAAGGTTGTTATTCTCTTCAGCTTTCACACTGTTGTCATCTTCTTCTTGGTTATCGTCTTCATTTAGGGGAACCTCAAAATCTAGAGCTCTTCTGACTGGACCTTTGAATCTTCTACCCAGATTAAGAAAGATTGATGGCTTTTTAGTCTTCTTCTTATATCCTTTTGTGATGAGAGTCTTCAACTCGTCTTGTCCCTTAGCTAAGTCCAAGAACATTTGTTGAAACTGAGCGTTCTGAGCTTGAAGTTCTTTCACAGTTTGTTCGAGAGCCATCTTTTACTGAAATAAACAGTAAGAAGATGAGAAAACTTGTATTGGGAAAATAATTGTGATGTGATGATATGCATGATATGTAAATGCAAGTGCAATGTTTTCAAATACCTTTGTGGGATTTAAATTTGTTTAAACAAAAGGAAACAAAAGAAATTTTAGTAACCAACTGAAGAAAAAAATTGCCTTCTTGGCTTATAATGACAACAAATGAGTTACAAAGAAGCAAAATATGAACTCAAGTCTCCCATGGGCGTTTCTTCTTTGTGTTGACATATGCATTGAGGCTTTGTTCTTCATGGAGTCATTTTTTCAGCTCTAGTACTTTCTTCTCACTAGCGTAGAACTGAGCCTCGAAGGTATCTCTTTCTTCCTTGAGCTGAATCCAGGACTTCTGTAGTTATTCGAAGTCAGTAGGCATATCAGGATGAAGAAAGGTATGAGGAACATCCCCTTCAATAACAGGCTCTATGATCACTGGTAGGATAGCAGGATATGGAATTTTAAGATTTTGAGCATGAGACTGCACCCATCTGAGGTAAGGCTCTAGAGGAATGGAATTCTTGTGTCCCAAAGTCTTGCTATCAATCTTGTTGACCGTGCCCTAAGCACGTATAAACCTTTGATGGTAATTTTGAGGATCGTTCTCATAGTCGAACATAATACCCTAGATGAGCATATCATGAGGACCGTCCCTTCGAGAATAACCAAACTGACGTAGAGCTAGAAAAGGGTTGTAAGTGATTCCCCCTCTTATACCAAGGAGTGGTACATTAGGGAATTCCCCACAGTGGTCAATAATAGTGATATCTGCCTGAGATCGAGAATACTAATGGATATCCGAATGAGCGAGTGACATCAACCTTTGAGACCACCTCAAACGTCGTTCATTCCTCATCACTAATCAGGGCAGGTGCGAAATAAACCACCTGGATAATAGAGGTATGAAACACATAAGATTTCCTTGCTTCTTCATAGTACAGGTGTGAAGGGAATACATGACATCTCCAAGCAAAGTAGGCACCGGATTATGAGTGAGAAATATTTTGATGGCATTCATATCTATGAACTGGTCTGGATTAGGAAATAGTACCAAACCATAGATCAACAGAGCCAAAATATCCTTAAAAGCACGAGAATTCATGGCATCTAGAAACCACTGAGCCTTCTCTATCATAAATTTAGGAGGAAAGCCCTTGACTCCATTTCTTGTTTCCCAATTAGATATGATGTTCGATTATTTCAGATGTAAGGCTGCTGTGATGTCTTCAGGTTTTGGAACTTGCTCTAGACCTATGAAAGGTATCTGATCAAGAATAGGAACTTCAAGTAACTTAGAGAATTCTTCCATTGTGGGCACCAACTGATAATCCGGTAAGGTAAAACAGTGATGTTTAGGATCAAAGAATTGGAACAGGACGCTCATCATGTCTTCTTTGTAATCAGTAGTAACCAAACTGAGTAGATGACCATGTCTCTTGGTGAATTGAGAATTTTTGGGGACCTTTGAGACTAATTCCTCAAGCTTGGAAGGTACCCTTACGAAGTTGATTCAGATAGTATTCCTACAACCGGAAGCTATGACGCTGCAACACAGAACAAAGATAAATCCACTAGATCCTTGACATGGTTAGTGAAATGATATGATGTTATGATGTCATGTTTAAACATATAAAAAACATGAAAAAAGTACAAAAGAGCCTTTGGTTTAAGGCTTGCATGGGGTTTGTCGGTAATTACCCTCTTGAAGTTTAGTTGGCTCAACCTGTCTTAAAGAAGTAACTGGGTTCTGGGGATCTCAATATCACTGATTTTTCTCACAGGTTTTGTTTAGACGACAACTGACTTGCCACCAAAAACAAACTGAGAGTCGAATCTCAATGAGCATAGCATTGAGTATCAATCAACTTCGGACTGCACCAAATCCGGATATCTCACTACCTTATAATGGCCAATTTGGGTCAATTAAGGTTCTAAAGGTCAGTTAGTGCTTATGACACCACACGACAGCCTAGTATTCTCCCTGAATGACTCGAGGGACACCATTACCAACCAATGTGTCGCACTAACGTAGCCATCACTTTAACCGTATAGGTATACACCGTATAGTTTCCATGATCTATTGCTACTTACCTAAGGTATCCCTAAATCTGGGTATAGGATCTCTGCAAGAAATTAAACCCAAGAAACCGTCAATTTTAAAACAAACAAAGCAGACAAGTAAAAGCAAGTAAAAGTGATCTAAGACTCTAAGCTAACCCCTCTTTTTTAAGTATTCCCTAGCATATTTGCCAGTTCTGTAATACGGTGGGAGAACTGACTTGTTTTTGTATTTTATCATAAATGTTGCAGATAGCAAGAGTTGCCACCTACTTTTATTTTATCCAATAAGGAAAGGGTGAAGAGAATAGGAAAGACCTTGAAGATTTTGAGTTCAGGGGGTAGGTTATGAAAAGGGAAGGTGTTAGCACCCTTTTCATCCATAGTCATCTACAGACTCTTAATTGCTTAACTCACTTTGAAAATGCTTTGTGTGTTTGAAAATATTTTGAAAATGCCAATAGTAAGGGAATTTTGTAATGATTCTCGTATCTGTCCTCGAGAATGCATACAAAGTGTTTCGAAAATATTTATTGAAAAGTGTTTGTGAAAAAGATGTTTTCATTTTGAAATGTTCGTGATCAAGCGACTACGAGCGTTCTACCTACTCAAAGTCTTTATTATTCTTTTCCTCCTCCTTTAGATAGTGTTATCCTACCATTAGTTAGTAGGAAGCCCTATCGTTAGATGTGAAGGGACATGCGCGTGTCATCGTACAATCATAGAAGGCAACCTGTAGGGTGCGCTTTAGCAATTATCGTAAGTGACTAGATCATTTACCAAAGGCAACATTCAAAAGGGGTCATCGAGGGACTACAATCTTTTGATTTTGAGGGAGAGTGCTAAAGCGTCCCCATGTTCGAGGGACATGACTGTTTTTTCGAGGCAACAAGAGAGGGTATCCTAGAGGCGCGGGTGTGTAAAGTGATTTGTGTTTCAAGTATTTTTTATCTTGCATTAGGTTTTTCTAGTTCAATTATTAGTCTTGCAATACATGACCCAATTACTAATAGTAATATTGCAAAATAATAGCAGTAAAAGTAAGAAATGCGGAAAAATAAAGATTCTTACGCTATTAGATGGCTTCGGAAATGGGGGGTACAAGTAAAAAAATGCGGGGAAAAGTAAAATCCTAATTACTTATTACAAACCATGGGCAGTTACACAATCATAAAAGAGAATGCGAGAACAATAAACTGCACTAATATAAGATAGGAAAACGAAAGGAGAAGGAAATTGTTTTTTGGTAATTTTCTTGATAAAAAGATTTGATGATTAACCTAATAATCTAATTAATTTTAATTAATTAAAAAATGATTAATTAAAACCTAAAAATTCTAAATTGATTTTAATTAAAAAAGGGTTTAGTGAAAAAAACCTAAAAAACCTAAATTAATTGATTAAATAAAAAAACCTAAAAAAATTAATTAGGGTTGATTAAATAAAAAACCTAAAAATAATTAGGGTTTATAAAAAATCAAAGGTTTATTAATTTTTTTTGTGAAAATAGAGAAAAATAAGAGGAAAAGAGTAAAAGAATAGAGACTTATGAAAAAGAAACCAAAATTGGTTGGGGTGGGTGTTGAACCCACGCCCTATACAATTTCAACCAACACGTTCACCACTAGGCCAGGCGCGCCTTGGTGTCAAGGAATGGAATCGGCGTCTTTAGTAATCTGCAAAGCAAGTAAAACCATAAAAAATGTCAAAATGCCAAAAGGCTGAGATCGAACCCACATCTTGGCATAATAATGTATGTATCGTGCGTGCTTCAGCTGCTGGGGCAGTAATACATCCATTGATTCATATGAAACGAATAAAACAAATATCAAACAAATATGCCTAGACTGGAGACGCCGGAGCCCTAGCTCCAGTCATCTTCTCTGGCGAATTAATTCCTTGTTCCTGTAAAACCACACACATTAGAGATCCAAGGAGACCCTACCCCCTAAATTAGGCCCTACGAATCCAATGGGATGGTCCTTTTGGACTGAATTGCGCTAGATTTTGAGCTAAAGAGAAAACCACCTAGATTTGTACAAATATGGTGGTTCATGATTTGGCCAGCATGGGACCTCCAGGATGGGTTTTTCCTGCCCTTTTGAACCTCAGAAACACATAAATGGCATAAGTTTCAATCAAAACAGAACAAAATTAAAACATGAATTTATGTAATAAAGAGAGGACAATGATGCATGCAGGGCTATTTTGAGCCCTTTAGATCTTTGCAAACAATCTCATCTTACCCTCTGACCTTCCTGGGAATGAATAAGATGGTTAGTTTGTAGTGAAAGACAGTGTAAGTAGGGTTTCAAATTGTTTTAGGTTTCTTGAAATTTTTGAGATTTTTGGGAAAGCTTCTTTGTATAAGGGTTCATCCTCTCTTGTCTGAATGAGTGTGATTTAAATAGCTTGTCATTAGGTCAAATAAACATGGGCTTGGACCTTTGTTAATAAGCCTTGTATTTTATCTTATTTATTTTGAATTAATAATGAATAAAATCAAAATAATTAAAATAAAATAGATCAAGGGGTGCATGAGCAAGATCTGAGGTGTATATGAAGTGTGGAACACGTTTGGTCTTTAAAATAATAGTCCAATAGCCCAAAGTATCAAGTTTGCTCAATTTGAATTTCATGCATTTCCTCAAAATTTTCCAACTTGCACTGGCCATAACACTCTCAATTTTCATGTTTTTAAGGTGATCTTAGACTTTTTGTAAAGCTTAAGATGTCCTCTACAATCTCTGTTTTTATCATTTTTGCATTTGGAGACTTTATCTTGATGTGATTTGCCTTGACAAAAAGTGTCTTCTTGTTGACTTTTGAAATGACATATAATGTATTGGCCCATATCTCTCAAATGAAGCATTTTTTTGGACTTGATCTTAGAGAGGGAAAGTTGTAGAGAATTGAATTTCCTTCAAAATGAGCTTTGGTTTGGGAAGATCTGATGAAGCATGTGAAAGCTATGCTTGGTCAAAGTTTAGTTGACTTCTCCTTAGGAAAACCCTAATTTAGCAACTTTTGACTTTTGATGATTTATGAGTTTTCTTGGTGAATCATGATCAACCCTTGATCAAATTATGAATATGGCTTCAAAATATTGATGTTGACAAAAAATCTTGAGGTTTGACTGTATGTTGACCATAATTGACTTTTTACCCAATACAATTGATTTTTAGTCATTTGAGCCATTGATTGAGAAAACTTGTGATGCAAGGCTTGAAACTTGATATGAGTATTCCTTGAGACATATAAGAGACCATGAATTCCATTTGAGACCTTAGAGACCCAAATTTCCTTATGAAAGATGAAACCCTAGTTATGGACCCATTGCTTAGGAGAGGGTTTATTTGATCCAACCTTGAGTAGCCTTGAGCAACTGAAAACCCTATAAGCATGAGGAGATATCTTGAAGAAAATGGGGGGGGGGGGTGGGGTTGGGGTATAACAACATGTAAACAAGCATACAAGGCACATGTAAAAACAAGCATTCATTTTATCATGACAACAATTAACTCCAAACATTAAGGAGATTTAAACATGGTAGGCATCAAAGTTTAGAATCAAACAAGATCATGGCATCAAAGTTAGGAGTGTACCCAAACATGTGATAAAAGGAAGTTTATGGAAAACAAATCATCAAGACATTATTAGGGTATGAAGAGGTATGTAAGTATCATCAAGATATTACATCAAAAGCAAAGGTAAAACATTATAATCAAACTAGGGGTTCAAAAGTATCAAACACAAAGTTATCTCATTAAAGCATGTTAAATCCTAAGTAGAAACCAATTTAATCATATCATCAACATTGGGAAATACGCAATCCAAGTATACCATAGCCATATAAATACACAAGAGAAATTAGGTCAAAGAAACAATCAAAGAACATCGCAAAAGAACCTAAAGAAACACTTTAAAACATTTGTTTTTGAACTAAATAAAAATAGGTAAAATAAATATTATTTTTTGGTATTTTTCATGTATTAATAAAATATATAGATTGTGATACGGTGGGAGAACTGACTTGAGGTTTCGCGTTTGTGTTTGCAAATGTTGCGGTTTAGCTAGAGTCGCCACCAACTTTTCTTTTATCCAAAAAAAGGAAAGGTGAAAAAGCACAGGAAAGACCTTTAGAGATAATTTTGAGTTCGGGGGGTAGATTATGAAAAGGGAAGGTATTAGCACCCTTTTCATCCATGGTTTTCCATGGGCTCTTAGTTACTCGCTAGATCACTTGCTTTTGTTTGAGTCTGCTTTGTGTGGTTTTGAAAGTATTTTGAAAATGTAACTTTGTAATGATTCTCATTTCTATAAGAATGCATACAAAGTTTTGTTTTGAAAATAGTTCAAAGGGGTGTTTGTGGGATGTGTTTTTGAAAGTGATTTTAAAAAAGGGTTTTCTTTGTAATGGCTCTCGTCTCTATAAGAACGCATACAAAGTGTTTGTCTTTTTTTTTAAAAATGTTTCAAAATGAGAGTGTTGGTGTATAAGATGTTTTTGTTGTGAGCAAGCGAGTAATTGAGATCGAACCTACCTACTCAAAAGGTCTTAAGTGTGATTTTCCTTCTCCTTTAGATGTGGCTATCTTACTATTGATTTGGTAAGAAACATCATCGTTGGATGTGAAGGGACGGGTGTAGGGACGTTTGTATAGTCATAGAAGGCAACTCATGGAATCATCTAAGCAATGTCGTTTTTAGGGACTAGATCGTTTACCGAAGGCAACATCGAGGGTCATCGAGGGACTACGATCTTTTATCGAGGGTCTTTGCTAAAACGCCCATGTTCGAGGGACATGACTATTTTTCTGATAGGCAACGAAATGGGATTACCCTAAGGGTGCATGTGTGAATAGTGTGTTTGATTGCATGCATTTTAATCTTGATTAGGGTTGTCTATTTTGTTGTTTTCATGTCTTACTATACATCCTATTTACTAGCTGTGATATGGTGGGAAAGAACTAACTGTTTTTTGGAATACTGGTTTGTGTTTTGCGTTTGTTTTTGCAAAATGTCGCGGTAAGCAAGAGTCGCCACCGACTTTTATTTTATCCAATAAGGAAAGGAAAAAAGCACAGAAAAATTCCTTTTTCGAGATATTTCTCGAGTTCGGGGGGTAGATTATAGAAAGGGAAGGTGTTAGCACCCTTTCTATCTGTGGTTATCCACGGGCTCTTAGATACTTGCTCATATTGTTTTCAAAATTGCTTTCTTTGTGCTTGTGGGTTTGAAAAAGTTTTTGTTTGAAAACTTCGATTTAACTCTTGTTTTTGTCCTCAAGAGCATATGAAGTGTTTTTGAAAACTTTATTTGAAAAGTGTAAGTGTGAAAAAGTTTTTGTTTTTTGAAAGAGCAAGTACTTAAGAGCCATCTACCTACTCGAAAAAGGAATCGTTCTATGCTATCTTCCTTTAGACAATGCTATCCTACTATTGATGAGTAGGTAGCATCGTCGTTGGAGTTTGAGGGTCAATTCGAATGAGGGACGTGCGGCCACCAAAGCAATGTTAGGACGCCTTAGCGGTAACCCTAATGTCTTAGATCATTTGTTTTGAGGAAACAATATCTGAGGCAACCGTTTTGAGGCAGCTATGATCTTTTAGACAAGAGGGCGACCTCTAAAGTGACCTGTACTCAATGACCGCGTACGAAGGAAACCAAGTGGGGTGTACCCTAAGAGTGCGCATGTGCGAGTGTGTTGTTTTCAGTTAATTTTATCTTTGTACATGTTAATGGTGATCTAGGTTGATTTTAGGTTTAAACGTTCAATCTTGTCATGCATCCCTATTATGAAACATCTAGTAGTTATATTTTGCGGAAAATAAATTGTGGAAATTAAATTACAAGGCGTCGGATATTTACATCGCCAAAAGCAACCCTTTGAAATTTAAATGCAGAAAAATAAATAAAGCGATAAAAATAATTAAATGGTCCTAATTATCTATTACATTCCGGGAACAAATACAATATGATATAAAAGAAAATAAATCGCGTGCGAGAAATTAAATCGAGCGCAAATAGGGTTTTGACCCTTTTTGAGAGAAAGTATCCTTTTTTGTTGTTTTTTATTTATTTTAAGAAAGAAATAAATCTAAATTAATTACTAAATTAAATAAATAAATTAATTAATAAAAATAAATATTTTTGGGTTTTTTTTGTATTTTAGGAATGAAATAAAAATTAATTAATGTTAGTAAAAAAAACCTAATTAAATCTAATTGAATTTTAATTATTTACAAAAATGTGAAAGTTATTCTAATTAAAATTCTAAATCAATTAATTAATGTTTATCAACAAAAATAAAAGTTAGAATGTAATTTGATAAAGAAAATGTTTTGTGGTTTTTTTTATATTTTAAGAAAGAAATAAATCTAAATTAATCACTACATTAAATTAAATTAATTAATTAAATGAAAAAAGAAGTTAATTTTAGATTTTTGGTTATTTAAAGAAAGAAAATAAAAATTAATTGAATTAGTAAAACCTAATTAAGTCTAGTTAATTTTAATTATTTGCAAAAAGGGTTAAAATTATTCTAACATTAAAACCTAAATTAATTTAATTAATGTTTATTAATAAAAATAAAAGTCAGAATTTGATTAAATAAAAATATTTTGGTGTGATTTTATTTTAAAGAAAAAGAATTTTAATGATTGGTTAGAATTAAAAACAAAAATAATAAAAACAATTAATAAACAAAATAAAGAGAGAGAGAGAGAGAGAGAGAGAGAGAGAGAGAGGTTTGAGCCTGAATTTTGTGGTGCATATAGCAATGCTGAGGCCCATTAAGCGCTGGCCTGATTTGACTTTTAGGATTCCGTGTGCGCACTTGGACTTGACTCCATGGTGGACTCTGAGCCTGGATCACCATATCTGGCCTTTGGCCATCTGGCTGTTGGATGTGTGAAGGCGTATGGTGCGCTGCATGCTTGGACGTACATGTGATTACCTGAAGAAGGAAAATAACAAGGAAAGTGGGGGACCTGGGATTCGAACCCAGGTCCTGAAAGTGATATGCTTGCACGCTTTCCACTGCACTGCTTTGATTCTATTGTTAGTAAAATACAAAGAAATTATAATATAAACAAAACAAATTATATGCCAGAAAATAAAAATGCGCGAAAATTAATTTGAATTGGCCAATGGGAGAACGACAACTCATCGTCTTCTACCTCCAAATCCTGCAAATATTACCTGCGGATTTGGATCCGCAGCTAAATACGGAAGCTTGCTCTAAAATCTTCCCTAGGCCACATAAATCAATTCCAAAAACATGGCTGAGTTCGTCTTGACTTTCTGATTAACATTATGTCCTTCTTGAGTCCTGATTTTTCCTGAAAAATAAAGCCCTAAAAACAAACACGCAACCCTAGCTATGGTGTTTTGGGGTTACATCGCCTATAAATCAAATTGAATAATGCAAAAAGTTTACAAATGTCATGAGGGTTATAAATATGCAAGCAATTTGTTCAACTGATGCAAGAATAATGAATCATGAATTCAAGAACCAAGGTGATTTTCGTGATACTTACAGTGCTTTGTGGTATGTGAGAACGCTTTCTCTTGATCCAGGAAGGTTGAGTGAACACCCAGGAAGCGATTGGGATATCTTTTGGCTTCTGAAAATGCCTCTTGTTATGATCTCGAATTCAAGCTTTTTACCACTTTTTCAAACTTTTGTTCTGCCTCTTCTTGCAGCCTCCCACCACTATTTTCGTGCCTTTGCCTTCCTTATGTAATGTATATTGCATTAGGGTAAGAAACTTGGTACAAATTGTTAGAACATAGTTTGATTCTACAACCCTCAGTTAGAGTTTTGATGATAACAAAATACAAGATTAAATAAATTGTAAGATTTATAAGACATATATGCTACTTAAAAATATGTTTTGTATTTACAGAAACTCTGATGGAATCAGCATCAGAATATCAGTATCAGCATCAAAAGATATGTCAGCATCAGAAGATCAAACAACATGTGCTATACACTGAAGCCTGATGAACAGAATCTGCGCATAACATACTCTGACTCTGATCAAGATCCTAACCATGTCATCAGCACTCAGAAGCGTCAGAATAAGCTAAAGCCAAGAACACTCTGATTATCATTAGCAGAGCACTCTGAAGTGTCAACGTTACTATGCATTCAAGACAGATTAATTACCAACGGCTTTATTCCAAGACAAAGATCTTCTCAAAAAGGAAAGAACGTTATGAGCATTGAAATGGATTTATGGACAACAACATATCTATTCCTAGGCTACTTAAACAAGTCAGTGAGAAAAGAAATGGCTAATACTCTACACGCATATACACGCCTAAGCTAATCATCCTCAAGCACACTCTCATTTTTGCTAAAGCTTTCAACCACGCTTACTCTATAGCTCTAGCAATCTAGTTTCATCTAAGCTTCATATTGTGTATTATCACAATTGTGATGTATAGTTTTTCTAGAAAACATCCAACACACATTTGTTCATTTATCTGTAAGAGAAATTCCTTGAGATAAACCGGTATATGGTTAGACTCAAGAAGGCTTTAACAGTTGTTAAAGCAGTTGTGTATTCAGTTGAATATAGTGGATTAAGACCTCGTTGGAGAGAGGCGAAATCACCTTGACGGGTGGACTGGAGTAGTTTGAGATCAAACGAACCAGGATAAAAATAACGTGTTGTCTGCATTTGATTTCAAGTTTTACAATTCAACCCCCCTTCTTGTGTTTTTCACATCTTCAATTGGCATCAGAGCGCCTGGTTCTGAGCTTATAACACTTAACCGTGTCAGTACAAGATCCAGCGTTAGAAAAACACAATGGCAGGACCACATCAAAACATCAGCAATGACAACAATGAAGAAAGAGACAGATTCAGTGGCAAACCTCCAGTCTTTGATGGAGAGAACTTTGATTACTGGAAAGAAAGAATTGAAAGCTTCTTTCTGGCCCACGATGCTGATCTGTGGGATATGGTGACTGATGGATACACGCACCCAGTGAATGCAAGTGGTCATAAGATTGACAGGAAAGCAATGTCTGATCAACAAAAGCGTGATTTCAGAAATCATCATAAATCCAGAACAATTCTTCTCAGCGCCATCTCTTACTCTGAATATGAAAAGATATCAAACAGAGACACTACAAAGAATATGTTTGACTCTCTGAGAATGACGCATGAAGGCAACATTCAAGTTAAAGAAACTAAAGCTCTTGCGCTCATTCAGAAGTATGAGGCATTCAAGATGGAAGAAAGTGAATCAATTGAAATGATGTTCTCAAGATTTCAAATTCTGGTTGCTGGTCTCAAAGTTCTGGACAAAGGGTATTCTAATGCTGATCATGTTAAGAAGATCATCAGAAGCTTGCCAAAACAGTGGAGGCCAATGGTCACAGTGCTGAAGCTAGCTAAGGATCTCAACAAAATCTCTCTGGAGGAACTTATCAGCTCCCTCAGAAGTCACGAGATAGAGCTAGAAGCAGATGAACCTCAAAAGCAAGGTAAGCCATTAGCTTTAAAATCTAACAGAAAATCTGACTCCAAAGTTTTGCAGGCTGTAGAAGAAACCTCTGATGGGTCCTCATCAGAAGAAGATGAACTATCTCTCCTCTCCAGAAGGGTGAACCAACTATGGAAGCAGAGGCAAAGAAAGTTCAGGAATCCCAGAAGATCAGAAAATCAGAATGAATCTTCCTCCAGATACAGAAGCTCAGAATCCTCCTCTGGACACAGAAGATCTAAAGGCTCTTCAGGAAGCAGAAAGCCAAACAACAAAGACATCATCTGCTATGAATGTAACGAGCAAGGACACTACAAGAGTGATTTCCCAAAGCTTCAGAGGGAAAAGCCCAAAAAGAAGTTTGGCAAGGAAAAGAAGAAAAGTCTCATGGCCACATGGGATGACTCTGACACATCTGAAGCTGACTCAGAATCAGATGATGAGAGAGCAAACATAGCTCTCATGGCAAACATAACAGAAGACAGTGAAGCTTCTAAATCAGACTCTGAATCAGACATAGAAGAGGTATTCCCTGACTTTGCTATTAACTTTACTAAGGCTGAACTAGCTGAAAGCCTTAATGAAATTCTGGAAAGATATCAGCAGATCAGAGTCAAATTCAGAAACCTGAAAAGGAATCTTGCTTCTGACTCTGATAAAACTGAGAGTCTCAAATTGGAGAATTCTGAGTTGAAAGATAAAGTTTCAAAATTAGAAAATCTATTGCAAAACTCTCAGAATGAAACAATTCCAGAAACTCCCAGCAGTGCTGATGAGATCATCAAGGAGTATGATCACAACTTTCAGAAGTTTCTAGATAAAAACATAGATAGAAGCAAAATGGCTTCAATGATCTATGGAGTTAGCAGAAATGGCAGAAAAGGAATAGGATACCAAGGTAAAGTACCTACACCAAAGAATGCCATGGATTTAGTTATAAAACGAACTCCACTTAACTCACACTTTGTATATGGGCACACACACAGCATCAAATATACTAGTAGTAATTATTCTTTTAAACCAAAATTCAACGAGAGTTTTGGTAAAACTAACAAATCAGGACCCAAGAAAATATGGGTACCTAAGGATAAAATAATACATGTTGCAGATATCTTTAGCAGCAAAGCAGAAACACCAGTCATGGTACCTGGACTCTGGCTGCTCACGACACATGACGGGAAGAAAGCATATGTTCCAAAGCCTGGAACTTAAGCCTGGAGGCCACGTAGGCTTTGGAGGCAATCAGAGGGGAAAGATCATTGGCTCTGGAATAGTAGGTAATGGAAATCTTCCCTCTATAAGTAATGTTTTATTAGTAGATGGATTAATGCATAATCTGTTATCCATAAGTCAATTAAGTGATAACGGTTATGATATAATCTTTAATCAAAATTCATGCAAAGCTGTTAGTCAGAAAGATGGGACTATCCTATTTAATGGAAAGAGGAGAAACAACATTTATAAAATAAAACTTTCTGAACTGAAAAGTCAGAATGTAAAGTATCTTCTGTCTGTTAACAACGAGCAATGGATCTGGCACAGAAGATTGGGGCATGTTAGTATGAGAAGAATATCTCAGATTAACAAACTCAATCTGGTCAGAGGACTTCCTAACCTGAAGTTCAATTCAGATGCTCTGTGTGAAGCATGTCAGAAAGGCAAGTTTGCAAAACCAGCTTTCAAATCTAAAAACGTTGTTTCCACCTCTAAGCTATTAGAACTTCTGCACATTGACTTATTTGGACCAGTTAAAACTGCTCCAGTCAATGGTAAGAAGTATGGGTTAGTAATCGTAGATGACTATAGCAGATGGACATGGGTAAAGTTCTTAAGACACAAGGACTAGTCACACTCTGTGTTTGTCACCTTCTGCAACCAAGTTCAGAATGAAAAGGATCTTAGAATCGTCAAAGTCAGAAGTGATCATGGTGGAGAGTTTGAAAACAAAGATTTTGAATCATTTTTTAATGACAAAGGCATTCTGCATGATTTCTCTTGTCCTAGAACTCCTCAGCAAAATGGAGTTGTAGAACGAAAGAACAGAACATTGCAAGAAATGGCCAGAACCATGATCAACGAGACTAACGTTGCTAAGATCTTATGGGCAGAGGCAATAAACACAGCGTGCTACATTCAGAATAGAATCTCTATAAGACCTATTCTGGAAAAGACTCCATATGAATTGTGGAAGAACAGAAAGCCCAACATTTCATATTTTCATCCATTTAGATGTACTTGTTTTATTCTGAATACTAAAAATTATTTGAACAAGTTTGACTCTAAAGCACAAAAGTGTATTATGTTAGGATACTCTGAACGCTCAAGAGGGTACAGAGTATACAATACAGAAACACAGATTGTTGAAGAATCAATCAGTGTTCATTTTGATGATAAGCTTGACTCTCAAAAGTCAAAGCAGAATGAACTACTTGCAGGTATGGAAGTTGAATTCACAGGTACTGAAGATAAGTCATCAGAAGCTCTCAACAAAGACACTCCCTCAACATCAGAAAGAGGCACTGCAAGCAACCCAGCACCTTCTGTTGATCAACTTCAGAAAAGACCATCCAGAAGCAGCATGGATCACCCAGAAGAAACAATCTTAGGAAGAAAGGAAGATCCAATCAGAACAAGATCTAGCTTCAGAAACTCTGAAGAATCCCTCATGGGACTTGTCTCTCTGATTGAACCATCTTCAGTTGATGAAGCACTTCTGGACAATGACTGGATTCTAGAAATGCAAGAGGAGCTGAATCAATTCACAAGGAATGACGTATGGGATCTAGTTCCTAAACCAAAAGGATTCAACGTCATTGGAACAAAATGGGTGTTTAGAAACAAACTGAATGAACAAGGTGAAGTCATCAGAAACAAGGCACGATTGGTAGCACAAGGTTATAGTCAGCAAGAGGGGATAGACTATACAGAAACCTTTGCTCCAGTCGCCAGGTTAGAATCTATCAGACTTTTAATTTCATTTGCTGTAAATAAAGGCATCACTCTGTATCAGATGGATGTTAAGAGTGCATTCTTAAATGGCTATATAGAAGAAGAGGTATATGTGCACCAACCCCCTGGTTTTGAAAGTTCAAAAAATCCATAATATGTTTTCAAACTAAAGAAGTCACTGTATGGTCTGAAACAAGCTCCCAGAGCTTGGTATGAAAGACTGAGTAACTTCCTGTTAGAAAAGGAATTCACCAGAGGGAAAATGGACACAACCTTATTCTGTAAGACAGTTAAGAATGACATTTTAGTATGTCCGATTTATGTTGATGATATCATTTTTGGATCTACTAAACCTTCTCTGGGAAGAAAGTTTGCTAAGTGTATGCAGGCAGAATTTGAGATGAGCCTAATGGGGGAACTGAAATTCTTTCTGGGCATTCATATCAATCAAACCCCAGAAGGAACTTACATTCATCAAAGCAAATATGTCAGAGAACTTCTGAAGAAATTTGATCTCTCAGAATGTAAGCCATCAAAGATTCCAATGCATCCCACATGCATTCTGGAAAAAGAAGAGGTAAGCAAAAAGGTAGAACAGAAGGTCTACAGAGGTATGATTGGTTCTCTTCTTTATCTGACAGCATCAAGGTCTGATATTTTATTTAGTGTATGCATTTGTGCAAGATTCCAATCAGATCCTAGAGAATCTCACTTAACAGTTGTTAAGCGAATTTTCAAGTATCTGAAAGGTACTACTAATCTGGGTCTGTTTTTATAGAAAATCAAGTGATTACAGCTTAGTAGGATACTGTGATGCTGACTTTGCTGGAGACAGAGTAGAGCGTAAAAGCACTTCTAGAAGCTGCCAGTTTCTAGGAGAAAAACTGATCTCATGGTCCAGCAAAAGACAATCCACAATTGCTCTATCAACAGCAGAAGCTGAATACATAGCAGCAGCTGGATGCAACACACAAATGCTCTGGATGAAAAGTCAACTTGAGGACTTCCAGATATTTGAGAGTAACATTCATATCCTCTGTGACAACACTTCTGCTATTTGCTTAAGTAAAAATCCAATTTTGCATTCTAGGGCTAAGCATATAGAAATAAAACATCATTTTATTAGGGACTATATTCAGAAAGGGATTTTAAATTTAAAATTTATTGACACAGACCATCAATGGGCTGATATTTTCACAAAACCACTTTCTGAAGATAGGTTCAACTTCATTCTGAAACATCTCAGCATGAAGCTCTGTCCAGAATAAAACTGTTTTAATTTTATATATTAACCTTCAGAATTGTGTTTATTTCTCTGTGAACTTCTGATCAATCCTCTTTCAGAATTTTAGAAATGCAGATTGTATCAGAATCTATCCATGAAGATCTGAGCGCTTCAGTTCAAGGATAGAAGTGTTGTTCACTCAAGCAAACAAGTGTCATCCAGTCATCAGCTGTTTTCTGAGGCTGAACACGCGTTCACGTTTCTGAAAAGGAAAAGCGCTGATTGGATGCATTGAGACACATGTCATGGGTAACCGTTCCAAATATCTTTATGAATCCCCTAAAATCAGCTATCATTAAATGCTAATAATCATTATTTATTTCTCTCTCTTAAACGTTTATGTTTTCAAAAACTTTTTAGAAATCTATTTAAACACTTCACACCATTCACACTTTTACCCTTACTTTCGTTTTCTCTCAATATTTCTGTTTTCTGTGTTCTTACTTTCTCAAGAAAACCTTTCAATCTCTTTCAAAAACCTCGTGTGAACATGGCTTCTTCCAGCAATCCTTCTTCAGGTTCCCAGAAAACTGCTTCTTCTGAACAATATGAAGTACCTCTCAGAACGCTTCTCACTCCAATCAAGAACCTTGAAGTTCTGTCTGAAATAATAGTGGATTTCAACAGTCTCAAGGAGAATGGTTTTGATTTATCTGAAGAGATTAAAGCTCAAGGTTGGGAAAAGTACTTTGACAGGCTGGTGGGTCCAACATTTCCTATTCTGGTAAAGGAATTTTGGATTCACGCTTCTTCTTCAAATCACCAAGTTACATCCTATATAATGGGGAAGAAGATTGTGATTACTGAAGACCTGATTGCAAGACTGATAGGGTACAATGGAGGTGGTATTCGCTGCATTGATATGGCAGAAAGGTGTCAAGATGTTGCCCTAATTGCAAGGGAAATTTTCACGCTGGGGCTTCCCTTCAGCAAGATAAGGGATTTGAAGGACAAGCACATAATTTGGGCCAAGATCATTTTGGGCTGTTTCAACCACAGGAAGCCTACCAGCTCTCCTGATTACAGAAACATTGATCAGTAGTTTCTTCTCTATTTCATCTCTAAGAAGGTCAAGATAAATCTAACTCATCTTCTGTTCAACCATCTCAGAACAAGTGTCAAAGAAACAAGGGAAGAGGAACGTACAAAAAGGGATTAGATACCCTTGGGAAGACTGATATCAGATATTCTTACAGAGAATAGGCTGATTAAACATTTGACAGAGGCACAAGAAATAAACACTCTGGAACCTTCTGTTGGCAAGCAGCTGAATGCCAAAAATCTGAAGAAAATGAAGCTGATAGAGAACATTAAGAAGGAGCCCAGCGTCACTCCTTTTGCTGAAATCTCCAGCAGAAGAGTCCCTTTGGACGACTTCCATATGTTCTCAGAAATTCACTCTAAGCCTCAAATCATTCTGAGATATTTGGATGCTTGTAAAGCTGATGGTACAACACCAAATCTGAATATTCAAGATCTTCAGCAGAAGGCACCAGAGGTTGTTCTGAAGAAGTCGAAGAAAAGAAAAGCTGCTACAGAAGGATCATCTCAACAGACTCCAAAGAAAAGAGGTAATCCTGTTTCTGTAACTGTTTTAGATTCAACTGCTGGTTCCACATCTATCCCTATTCCAACTCCATCTGAAAACCCAACTCCTCAAACTTTCGATGATTTTGACTTAGACTTTGACCCTTCTGAATCATTAACCCTCAGAAGATCCCGCTCCAAACCACAAAATCCAAATACTGCAACCATACCAGAACCAGAACTTGCACAAGCTCTTTCTGATATAGACCAACACACTTCCGTTCCCCAACCAGAAAATCCAAATCCAAACACAAAAATTCCAATCTCACCACAACCTGGCATTCCACTCTCTCCAGAACTAGAAATCCCACAACCTTCATCCTCTCAACCAGATATTAATCCACCCTCTCCTCATCATGAACAATCTCCACAACCTGAGACTCAAACCTATGAGGCTCAACACCCTGAATCCCCTGAACCATAACCTTTGGCCATTCAATTGCCCTGTGGTACCACTGTAAATATTCCTCAACTTCCCTCTTCACCAGAAATAACTCCACCAAATACCCCATCAAGTCCAATCGTAATTTCTGACTCTCCCACTCCCTCACCTAAGAAAAATTTAGATGACCACAACAAGACTGTCATTGATCCAACAGTCTTTGAACGCCTTGCTGCAATAAACAACAAAACTGCTATCCCTAAACCAAAACAACCAGATGTTGGTTCCAGCATATTGAACTTTGAAACAGATATACATAAGTGGATCACTTCTTTGAAACAAGCAAGTCTGGAAATGGTTGATCTTGCTGTATCAGACCTCCTCTGGACACAATTCAGAAGATGGGTATGCGCTGAAACCTTTAAGTTGCAAGACCAGAGCTATGGACAGGCTCAACAGAACTTTAGCAATCTGCTGAAGGAAATGGAAGGTCCAGTTCTGAGCAAGCTGCTTAAGGAAGAAGTTCTCCATCTGGACATTGCGCCTTGGTCTGAAAAGCGTCCAGCATCCAAAGTTCAACCTGCAGTAGAACAGACAATTCCAGCTGAAGACTTGGGTCAAGAAGAAGTTATGGCAGAAAGCTCTGAGAAGCAGCCTGTATCTGAAGATCCTCAAGCTTCCTCTCTTGACAGGCAGGCTCTAGAGGATTTGAAAAGATCTGATATGCTGATGAATGAAAGGATGGATAAGCAGGATATCAAGATTGATTCTATAGCAAATATGGTATCTAAGCAACAGGAAACCAACAAACAAATCAAGAGCATGTTGGAAGCTCTGTTCACACGTCTTCCACCTTCTTCTTAGAAATTTTATTGTGTTTTCCCTGTTTTCTTTACATGTTTGTCTGTAATATTTTCTCGTGTTCTGAACTTAATCATTGCTTATGTTTTTATATAAACATTTTTTTGCTCTGATCATTTTAACTCTGATTATTTATGCTTTTTGATAACTGACAAAAAGGGGGAGAAAGAATGATATTTTTCAATAACGGATTACTGAGCCAAAGGTCTCAAACATTCTAACATTCTGATATATTTGAATTTCTTTCTTTTGAAAAGCTTACAGGTACAAGAATCTGATGAATTCTGATAAAGTAAAGTTCTGATGCTCAAAGAAAGTTCAATAAAGTTCTGATGCTCAAGGTCTCATGGAATTAAAGGGAAGTAATCAACCCAGGGGGAGTTTTTCTCTTCATTACTCTGATACTTTTTATTCCTTATATTCTTATCTCTGATACCTTTTATTCGTTATTTGATTATCTCTGATACCGTTTCCTCTCTATCCTTAAACTCTGATACCTTTCATCATTTTATTTTAATTGAAAAAATCCGGTTTTTGTCATCATCAAAAAGGGGGAGATTGTTAGAACATAGTTTGATTCTACAACCCTCGGTTAGAGTTTTGATGATAACAAAATACAAGATTAAATAAATTGTAATATTTATAAGACATATATGCTACTTAAAAATATGTTTTGTATTTACAGAAACTCTGATGGAATCAACATCAGAATATCAGTATCAGCATCAGAAGATATGTCAGTATCAGAAGATCAAACAACATGTGCTATACGCTGAAGCCTGATGAACAGAATCTGCGCATAACATACTCTGACTCTGATCAAGATCCTAACCATGTCATCAGCACTCAGAAGCGTCAGAATAAGCTAAAGCCAAGAACACTCTGATTATCATTAGCAGAACACTCTGAAGTGTCAACGTTACTATGCATTCAAGACAGATTAATTACCAACGGCTTTATTCCAAGACAAAGATCTTCTCAAAAAGGAAAGAACGTTATGAGCATTGAAATGGATTTATGGACAACAACGTATCTATTCCTAGGCTACTTAAACAAGTCAGTGAGAAAAGAAATGGCTAATACTCTACACGCATATACACGCCTAAGCTAATCATCCTCAAGCACGCTCTCATTTTTGCTAAAGCTTTCAACCACGCTTACTCTATAGCTCTAGCAATCTAGTTTCATCTAAGCTTCATATTGTGTATTATCACAGTTGTGATATATAGTTTTTCTAGAAAACATCTAACACACATTTGCTCATTTATCTGTAAGAGAAATTCCTTGAGATAAACCGGTCTGTTGTTAGACTCAAGAAGGCTTTAATAGTTGTTAAAGCAGTTGTGTATTCAGTTGAATATAGTGGATTAAGACCTCGTTGGAGAGAGGCGAAATCACCTTGACGGGTGGACTGGAGTAGTTTGAGATCAAACGAACCAGGATAAAAATAACGTGTTGTCTGCATTTGATTTCAAGTTTTACAATTCAACCCCCCTTCTTGTGTTTTTCACATCTTCACAAATCTCTCTAAATCAATGCTCATGAATTGGATTTGATTCCACCATTACAACCTTCCAAATTTGGCCTAAATCATATCTTCTTGTAACCAACGCACTTGATGCGAATTTGATTCACATAATAGCTGTATTCAAAGCCTAAAGCAACAAAAAAATCATGAGTTATAAATACTTTTGATTTTATATGATTTTATTTGATTTTATTTGATTTAAAATGAATAAATTCAATTAAAAATAAAATAAAATAATAAAAATAAGACATGGTCTCATGGCTGAAGCTAGGACACGTGGACAATGATGCAAGCTCAAATAAAGTGGAAAAGAATGGGCCCATTTGACAAAATTTGAAGTTTTGGGGATAGTTGACTTTTGGCAATTTTGCAAAAATGTCTAACTTCAACAATGCATAAATTTTTCAATTTTTAACTTTTGGAAGTGTTCTTGGACTTTTTAGAAATCTTGAGATGTCCTATAACCAACCCTTTTGGTCTCATCTCATTTTGTTATTCCATTCTCAAGTTATAAGCTTTGGAAACAAAGGTGTTTTTGTTGACTTTCAAAAATGACCTATAATGTCCAAATTTATAACTTCTTGTGAGTGCATTTTATGATTTTGGGGTATGAATATGGATTGTAGGAAATTGCATCCTCTTCAAAATGAGCTTTGGATGGGTCATTTCTCATATAGTATGAGAAAGTTATGCTTGGTTAAAGTTGAGTTGACTTTTCTTGCAAAACCCTAATTTAACAACTTTTGAGTCTTGATGAATTTTGGAAAATCCTTGATGAATAATGATCAACCCTTGATAAAATGATGAAATATACTTCAAAATTAGAATGTTGGCAAAAAATAGTGAGGTTTGAATGTTTTTAGGTCACAATTGACTTTTGCCCTAGCACAGTCGATTTTTGGACCCTTTGAGCAATTGACTGAGCAAACTTCCTCTGCAAGGCTTGAAATTTGACATGGATGATATTGAGGACATATTAAGACATTGTGGAGTACTTGAGGTCATTTAGATTCAAATATCTTGATGCAACACAAAACCCTAATTTGGGGTTGACTGCCTTAGGAGATAGCTTTACTGTCCAACTCTTGAGCAATCTTGAGCCACTTGGAGATTTTTCTTGCAATGTTTGTAGAAATATGAGAGAGAAAATTTTGGGGTACAACAGATGCCCATGTTCAATCTTCTTAAACCTGAGGATGTAGATTGGCTTTCGTGCCTTTCGTGATCCGAAGGTGGAAGATGGTTGAAGACTAGAGTGCCTATAAATTTGCACTCGCATGAAGTAATATCAGCCTTGTGATGTCGAGAATGGACTTACAGATATCATTTGGAGATTGTTGGTAGGAGGATGGGCTTACAGATTCCATCTGCAGGAGCGTCGATCGCATAAGAGATTCCTTAGCGAGAATTTGCATACCTGTTGTTTGTAGAAGATTCCGCTGGGAAGTCTATCTTTTATTGAGATTTAGGAACTTGCCTGTACCTCAGCTGAGAGAACATCTCTGCTGAGTTTTAAGAACTTGTCCATAATTCAACTGGGGGGAAACATTTTCATAAAGATCTAGGAACTGTCTGGTCTTCAACGTAGTATACCGTTGAGATTGTAGAACTCGTCCACACTATGACGGAGGAAACATCTTCATCAAGATCTAGGAACTGTCTGGTCTTCAACGTAGTATACCGTTGAGATTGTAGAACTCGTCCACACTATGACGGAGGGAAACATCTTCATCAAGATCTAGGAACTGTCTGGTCTTCAACGTAGTATACCGTTGAGATTGTAGAACTCGTCCACACTATGATAGAGGGAAACATCTTCATCAAGATCTAGGAACTGTCTGGTCTTCAACGTAGTATACCATTGAGATTGTAGAACTTGTCCATACTATGACGGAGGAAAACATCAAGATCTAGGAACTGTCTGGTCTTCAACGTAGTATACCGTTGAGATTGTAGAACTCGTCCACACTATGACGGAGGGAAACATCTTCATCAAGATCTAGGAACTGTTTGGTCTTTAACGTAGTATACCGTTGAGATTGTAGAACTCGTCCACACTATGATGGAGGAAATCATCAAGATCTAGGAACTGTCTGGTCTTCAACGTAGTATACCGTTGAGATTGTAGAACTCGTCCACACTATGACAGTGGGAAACATCTTCATCAAGATCTAGGAACTGTCTGGTCTTCAACGTAGTATACCATTGAGATTGTAGAACTCGTCCACACTATGACAGAGGAAAACATCTTCATCAAGATCTAGGAACTGCCTGGTCTTCAACGTAGTATACCGTTGAGATTGTAGAACTCATCCACACTATGACGGAGGGAAACATCTTCATCAAGATCTAGGAATTGTCTGGTCTTCAACGTAGTATACCGTTGAGATTGTAGAACTCGTCCATACTACGACGGAGGAAAACATCTTCATCAAGATCTAGGAACTGTCTGGTCTTCAACGTAGTATACCGTTGAGATTGTAGAACTCATCCATACTATGACGGAGGAAAACATCAAGATCTAGGAACTGCCTGGTCTTCAACGTACTATACCGTTGAGATTGTAGAACTCATCTGTTGTACCCCAAAATTTGCCCTCCCATATTCTCCAAGATTTGTCAAGTCAAGGTCACAAAATTCCCCAAGGGTTATGCAGTTCAACTGTCTCCTATACAGTCAAAACTAGGGTTTGTGTTCTGATCAAAGAAAGGAAGTTTTCAAGGACCCAATCAAGTCTCATATGCCTACAAAGATGGTCAAGTATCTTCATATCAAGTTTCAAGGCATTCAGCTCAAAATTGCACAGTCAAAACCCTAAATTGCACTACAGTCAACTGTAGGGGCAAAATGGTCATTTGACAGTCAAAAATTCAAATTTTTGGTCAACATATCATTTTGAAGCCACAAACATCATTTGGTCAATGCTTGATCATGATTCTCAAAGTTTGGCTCAGAAATCATCAAAGATGCAAAAGTTACTATATTTGGACAGCTGAAAAAGTCAACTGAAATTGACCAGGGCATAACTTTCACATGGATTATCAGAAAAATTCCATCCAAAGCTCATTTTGAAGAGAAAGACATTTCCTACAACTCATCTTCATATTCCAAATCCAAGAAATGCTCTCACAAAAAGTTATCAATTTCAACATTATAGGTCATTTTCAAAAGTCAACAAAAAGGGACTTTAAGTCAAAAGCCATATCTTGAGATTGGTAAATCAAAATGACATGGGACCAAAGGCATTGGTAAAAGGACTCAAAGACCTTTCCAAAATGTCCAAGAACATGTGAAACGCTTAAAAATTGAGCAAGTTATGCCTTGTGGAAGTTGGGAAATTTTTGGGAATTTTGAAAAGTCAACAATGGTTCAAATGACCTAAAAATGCAAATGGGCCTACTTTTCTTCCATGATTCATCATTCCAAGCCTATGCACGACCATTGGGCCCAAAGGGAAGTATTTTCTCATTTTTTATTTATTTATTTGAATTTATATTAATATTAATTCATTTAAATTATTTAAATATATAGAAAATATCTAACTTGACCTAATGAATCTTTTTGTACACATTTTAGGCTCAATAATTCGTGCCTAAGCCAATTTGGAAAGATTTGGAGCATTGGGATATGATTTGCACAAAATACACATGAAAAGATATGGAAGATCCTTAAGGAAAATCAAATATTGGAATCTTTGAATGCAAGAGATTTTGGCCAGTTTTGTTGACCTAAATTATTCACTACATATGCTTGAATCAAAACCTAATGGAAAAAAGACTCTAAGCTGCGCAGAAGGCCAATATACAAACTTGGAAAATTGCTTGAAAAACTCAAAACTGAAATCAACTCTAGAGGTCGATTCAAGCCCTAATCTTGATCTCATTAGCTTCCTTGGGTAATTCTGAACGTGTGCCAATCCCTAACATCAATTCAAACACAAAGAATTGGTACATTAAACGTGAACTGCACCCAGAAAATTGCCTAATCGTATTTTGGTTTTGAAGCATGATCATTGCATTTTAATTGTATATTCATGTTCATTACAAAGTTTTAAAGCTAACCATTGTATTTAATTGGATTTTCATGCTGTATATAAGGTTTTGCCATGGCCAGATTCTAGGGTTTACAGGTTGTTCAAAGAGGGCTTTTACAATACAGTAAAATTAGGGTTCCAGACTTATGCCATTCAAACCAGCTCATCAAGACGAGGAGATATGGACCCTCGCGATCAATTTATTGATGTCACAGCGCTAGTCGCTATTTTTCATAAACATGCCTAACACAACGCGTCGAAACCGTTGCCTCTGTGTTTTATATTTCAGGCACGCGAGGAAGATGAGTACATGGCACGCTGTGATTCGTCAGTTCAAAAATTGGCGCGTTGGTGCCCACTAGCTTTGCTTTTCCTTTATATTGATTAATTGTTATTATATATTAAAAGAAGTCAAAGTGGTTCAGTGGCAGGTGGATGCGTTTGCTATGTTCATGACCTGGGTTCGAACCCCAGGTCTATACAATTTCCACATTATTTTTCACTAACAATTCTTATACAGCACGCCTATTGAGGATCACCATATTCCATCATCATCCCACCACACACGTGTCCCAGACGACCAAATCAAAGGCATGGATTCAAGAAGCGCAATAAACTCCAGTCAACGCTGAAGCAGGCTAGCAAAAAAGTCAGCAAGGCCATAACACAAATGGGCCTGAAGTGCTAAGGCCTTACCTCCAATTTTGGGGCTACCCCCCCTGGTTTGCATTTTCTTTTCATTTTTTTTTATTATCTTATTTTCAATTGCAATTTTATTTAATTTATTATCTCAATTTAATTGATTTACCTTTTTTTTTACAAAATACAAAAATTCAGAAAAGACAAAAATATAATATATATTTATTTTAATTATTTTTCATAAAAATTTGCATGTTAATTAGATTTAAATTAGGGTTTATTGTTAATTCTTTTCATAATAAAAATCCAAAAATATAGAATTAGGTTAATTGATAATTTTTATACCTTTTAAATTTTCCTTTTTTATCACAATGTTATTTATTTATTTATTTTATTTTTATAATCAATTGTACATAATTAACTTAGATTTAAATTAGGTTAAAAATTCAATCTTTTTCTTAATAACTTAAAAAACATTAGAATTAGGGTTTACATCCAATTTTTTTTAGTTTTAATTAATTCTTTTTCTTTTAAATCTAAAAAACATAAAATACCAAAAACATTTAATTTTAATTTTAATTCGTCATTAACTTTAATTTTTTGCAAAAGGGTCCAACGCCCATATTTTTAATTGTTAATTTCGCGTATTTTATTTTATGTCGTTTAATTAATTTTGTATCTCTCCCAAAGCATTGTAATTTAAATTTCTCGCACTTTTATTTTATTGCTTCATTTACTTTCCGCTAAATCGGGTCCCGGTTTAATTTTGGCGATGTGGACCCGCGCCTTTGTAATAGTCGTAGATTTATTTTTCTCGCAAATATTTAACTGCTAAAAAGCATGCAAGAATGAATGTCTTAATTAAAATCAAGCGTAGATCACAACAAACATGACAAGACAAATATCAATGAAAACGACACACGAATCGCACACACCACCCCTAGGGTACGCCTCACTGTTGCCTTTCGAAAGGTGATCGTCGAGTAGAGGATGTCTTAGTAAGTCCTCATGATCCGGGAACCTGGCATGAGGGTAGCTTCTAAGGTGTCTTCCCATTGCTCTGGTGATCACCATGTCCCGAACCTCGAATTGACCCGAACACCTCCAACGGTGGTGCTACCTACCTCTCAATGGTGGGATGGCACTACTTTTAAGGACATTTACACAGACGAATTCCTTAGGGTAGGTAGGTTCTCAAGGATACTTGCTCTAATCTCGAAACAAACTCAAAAAGACTTTTCACATCAACACATTTTCAAAAGCTTTCAAAGCAAACTTTTCAAACACTCTGACGTATGAGTCGAACTGAAATTTTTTCAAAGAAACTTTTTTAAACCCACAGTTGAAAAGCAAGCAAACCGTTTTTGAAAACACAATGAGCAAGTATCTAAGAGCCCATGGATAACCATGGATAGAAAGGGTGCTAACACCTTCCCTTTCTATAACCTACCTCCCGAACCGAGAGCAATCTCTTTAAGGAATTTTTCTGTGCTTTTGTCCTTTCCATTTGGAGAAAATAAAAGACGGTGGCGACTCTTGCTTCCGCGACATTTCGCGAACCAGCGTTAAACAGTCAGTTCCAGATCCACCGATCACAGAACTGGCGACTCTGCTGGGGACAAACTTAAAGTGAGGTGTACCTTAGGATTAAGATCACTGTGTTTTCAATTGTCTTCTTTGCTTGCTTTACTATTGTGGGTTGCATGGGAGTTACATAGATCCTAACCCGGATCTGGGGATACTCTGTTTAGGTAGCATAAGCTGTGAGGGACCTGTCCGGCGTATACCGACATGGGTGAAGCAGTGGCTACGTTGGTGTGGCGCCTTGGTCTGTACCGATATCCCTCGTGTTGAAACGGGGAGAATATGGGTCTTCCAAGGAGTCATTAAGCACCAACAGACCTTAGAACCTTAAATAACCCAACTTGGCCAATAGAAACAGTAGCAGTATGCTACGCCCATTGAGGCTAAACTCTCGTGATGGTTCTGGCCGCAAGAAAAGATTGCGATGCTGGAGTTATGACCGATTGAGGGTAGTCAGTGATTTTGGGATCCTCTAGAACCCGGTTACTTCTGATAGGACAGGTCTTAACCAACAAACTGAAAGAGGGTACTACCCAGACCTCATGCTGGCCTAAACCTTAAGGGCTCTTTTGTGTGACTTGTGTGCCTTCGTACTTGACTATTTGCGTGCTTGTTACCTAACACTTGTTTCTTGCAGGTCTTGTTTATAGTCCTTAATTGGGACTCATAACAGGGTACTAAGTTTCTTGCAGGTCTTGTTTATAGTCCTTAACTAGGACTCATGACAGGGTTTACCAAATTTCTTGCAGGTGTTGTTTATAGTCCTTAACGGGGACTCATAACAGGGTTTACTAGATCTCTTGCAGGTTTTGTTTATAGTCCTTAATTGGGACTCATAACAAAGTATACTGAATTTCTTGCAGGGTTTGTTTATCGTCCTTAATTGGGACTCATAACAGGGTTCACCTACTTCACCCCATGCATAGCATGACATCATACCATTGCATACCATTGCATACATCCTAACCCATTTCAAGGATCTCAAGGGCTTGTGATGCAGGTCATGATAAACCAATTACCCAGCAAGGGGCAAAGAGGATTTATTTTCCTCTAGCTAAGGTTGTCAGGGGCTATGACCCACTTGATATGGTGAGCTTTGACACCCGAAGAATGATCCTCTAGCCAAGAGTGTCAGGGGCTATGACCCACTGGATATGGTGAGCCTTTGACCCTTGATGAAGGACTCTCAACAAAATGAAGTTCTTACAATCAAGCTACCGGATCCAAATGCTAACAAATTTCCTTGTTTACCCCGCGAGGTCCTTGAAAATATTGCATGCATATCATACACATCATTGCATTACAGGTAGCCCTTTTGCAGGTCACTCACCCTTCTCGCTGTTTATTTCAGCAATGGCTTGCCCACAAGACAACCAGGACTTTCTTACTCAAGAGACTCGGTTCGGGGAAATCCTCCTGAATCTATCCAAGGGGCAAGAGGAGCTAAGGATACTTCTCACGGAGACCTTCGTCAGGGGCAATGCTGAGGATGAAAAGTTGGAACACCTACAAGCTGAGATGGATGCTATGAAAGCCCAGATGCTGGGACAGAGGAATGTCATTCAAGGCCTAGTTCAAAGACAAGAGGAGCTCTGGTTTCTCTTCAACCAACTGCTTCAGGGTAACCTACTGGGGCAAACAGCTAAGGGTAAAAAGCCATTCATCATCCAATCATCCTCGAGACAAGAGGATAAAGGGAAAGCTCCTCAAATGACTCCAGTGCCACAAATTCAGCACCAACCTCGCAAAGTTCAGCCAGACAAGCCCAGGAGGCAATTCACCCAGCTCAACATGTCGCCGTTTCAAGCTTTGCAACGCCTATTGAGGTTGAATCTGATCACATTAAGAGCTCATCCCCGGAACCCCAACACAGCATCTCCGGCCTATGATCCCAATAAGAGGTGTGCCTACCACTCTGCTAGCCCAGGACATGATACCAATGAATGTTGGGATCTGAGGAACAAAATCCAGGACCTGATCGATGAAGGGGCAGTGGAGTTCACACAAGATGGACAAGTTGAATTTTTCTACCATTCCTCCAAGGCTCACCAGTTGAAGTGACAAGCTCCGAGATTAGGAAACTTTTGTTCATTCGAATGTTCAAGATTGCAATTTTCTTTTGTTCAAACATTTATTCATGTTAAAACATTGTTATTCCATTAATGCATCGCTTATGTCTATTTTGAATCAATATATTCGCATTCACTATATGCAAATTTGTTTTCATATTTTTTCTGATGTCAACTCTCGTTAATTCTAAGCCTCTTGAGGGAGGATGACGAAAACGATACCACGATCATTACAGTATGCTTTTGAACAGACCCCGCTGATGAGGTACATGCATTGTTTCAATTCCTAAACACTGGAGTTATAAGGATGATAATCCCTCGTCAACCCTTCTGAGCCAAAGAAGTAGGAGTTTTTCTTTTCGAAATTTAAAACCCTTTATCATAACCTGGGGCAGGGTAGTTTCTCAGTTGATCCAAGTGCATAACGAATGGCACCAAAGGAGTCCTTACAAAACAAAAGACAGTGATGGTTCAGAACAATCGTAAAGACCGGCAGTCATAAAAAAGTCTAAACCTATAAAAGGGACTTATAAAACTGGGGCATCCCGTTGACTGTAATTCCAAAAAGGAAACAGTTCAGGCAAAAATAGGGATAACGAAATCAAAAAAAGAGGTTTTACAAACCCTCAACAAAAAAGGAATGACTGCCTATTCAAAATAAGTTATCAACATCTGAACCATTATCGGAACATCAAAGCAAAAACTCAAGCAAGGTCTAACGCACGACCAACTGAGTTTAGGTTTGGAGAACATCACGAAGAGCGGGTGGGTACAAATAATTTGAGCCTTTATCCTTTGTTTCTTAAACCGTGAACCAGGCCACGTTATAACCCGTAAAAGTCCTAGCTGAAGCATGGGTTAATTCGAAAGCATACTGTACGAAAGGTATCCCGACTCCTGAAGGCCTACGGTAAATACGGAGTTGACATCACGTTTTACAAACATTCATTTGTTTTATGAAAAAAATGCATTTTCAAAATCTTCAAGACAGACATAAGCTTTGCATTTTTAACATAACTTTGTTTGCGTATGACTTTGTGTTTGAACAGCAGGGAAATTCGCACGATGAATACCTGGTGAACAGAAGCACTTCCAATCAAGGGGCATGGCATGACTATTATCCACCATCTGGGGCAGTCCAATCAAGATTCGGAGAATCTCTCAAAAGGCCAAATAGCCTGGGGCAAATCTTCGCCTGAGTCACTTGGGGCACTCCAACAACGAATCTTGCCTGATCAAACACCTTCTGGTGGCATGACAAAACACTTCTAACAGGGGCAACTCCTTGCATTCCGAGAACATGGACATAGCCGAAAAATACTACGCAAAATCAAAGACCCGCTAGGTTGACATACCTAGGCAGAAATCAGGGCTTCCCGGCGAACTAAAAAAAGGTTTGGGCAAAAATAAGGAGTGACTTCCCGGCAAGTCGAAAACCTGAAAAGGCGGCTTAGGCAAAAATGGGTATCCCGGTGGACTGAAAACCCGAAAGGGCGGTCCAGGCAAAAGTTAGGGATCAAAGCGTACGACTATGTCCTATCATCTTGTCACCCGCCTACCAGAAGAAGGTTTGACTCTCAACAACTATCAGCATCCCACAAGTGCCTCCCCCATAGAAACAGGGGCAATAAAGAATGGTCTAAGCAATCTGATTGTTCTGTCCTCCAAGGTATCAGGGTAAGCTCCGTTGAAGAACATAGCCAACGCAGTTCAAAACTTCCCCAGGAGAGTCCAATCCAGTTCCCCAGGAAGGTTGGAATCTATCTCCCCAAGCAATAAGCGTACCCCCAGTAGATTCTGGAAGCTTATCCCCTAGCAGGGCACGAACGCGTCGTCCGGCTTGATTTAAAGAGTTATTTCCTTAACAGGATATAACTGGGTTATCCTCAGCCAAAAGCCACGGAAAGAGCGTCGTCGACCGAATCTTCTTACCCCCAGCGAAGTCCATTCATACTTCCAATACAGCAAGTCACTCTCAGCAATTCAGCAAAAGCATCGCCCCACAGAGTATTTCTTCCCAGCATGGTCGCTAGAATATCTTTTTCTTCCCGCCAAGTTTATTCCCCAACGGAGTTATCTTCTCCTACCGGTATACTTGCAGTTATCATCCCTAACGGAGGCAAAGTCTGTTCTTCAAACATCAGCCCAGGAGTGACTTCCCGGCACCCGTCAAGGATTTATTTTCTTAGACAAACATGCATTCATAAGACGTCACACACATCATTATAGCATGCATATGCATCATACTACACGAATCTCATTGATTTTGAAGACATACAGTTCATGCATCATGATTTTGCATCCAATTATGTCTCGCCTTTTCAGGAAAAAGATCAATACAAAAATGACTACTATCAAACTATCGCAAATCCTGTCTAGATATAGTTTCAGATATGAACCAGATATGGTGACGTTCTGATGCTGTTTCCAGATTTCCTTCTAGATATAGTTTCGGATATGATCCAGATATGGTGACGTTCTGATACTGCTTCCAGAAGTCCTTTTTCAAGATGTCCCCTCTCCGACGATGAGTGTGACGTGATATTCTCTTATGGCCCCCTCTCCGACGATGAGTGTGAGGTGATAGTCTCCCATGGTCCCCTCTCCGACGATGAGTGTGAGGTGGTAATTCCTTTTTTAGATGTTTCCCTCTCCGACGATGAGTGTGAGGTGATATTCTCCTATGGTCCCCTCTCCGACGATGAGTGTGAGGTGGTAATTCCTTTTTTAGATGTTTCCCTCTCCGACGATGAGTGTGAGGTGATAGTCTCCTATGGTTCCCTCTCCAACGGTGTGTGAGGTAGTAATCCCTTTTTAAGATGTTTCCCTCTCCGACGATGAGTGTGAGGTGATATTCTCCTATGGTCCCCTCTCCGACGATGAGTGTGAGGTGGTAATTCCTTTTTTAGATGTTTCCCTCTCCGACGATGAGTGTGAGGTGATAGTCTCCTATGGTTCCCTCTCCAACGGTGTGTGAGGTAGTAATCCTTTTTTAGATGTTTCCCTCTCCGACAATGAGTGTGAGGTGATATTCTCTTATGGCCCCCTCTCCGACGATGAGTGTGAGGTGATAGTCTCCCATGGTTCCCTCTCCGACGGTGTGTGAGGTAGTAAGTCCTTTTCAGATGATTCCCTCTCCGACGATGAGTGTGAGGTAATAGTCTCTTATGTTTCTCTCTCCGACGGTGTGTGAGGTGACAATTCCTTTTCCTATGACTCCCCCTCCGACGGCGAGTGAGGTGATTCCCTTTCAGATTATAATAGCTTATGGTTTGCTTCCCAATACTGCGAAGATAATAATTCCCATCAAGATTTTTCTCAACGAGCGTTGTTGAGATTAAAGTCACCCAAGGTTCTCTTATCATTCATGCTAAGGCAGTAACCATTCCTGGTTCATTCATCAGCGTTTGAAGCTCCAGACTCAGCTCCTGTAACCAGTCAGGACATATCTATACCAAGCATCTAAAATCAGCCCCTGCAACGTGTCAGGTATTCATTTGTTCTTTTGCAGGTATGCAGGTTCTAGCTAAAGAATCTCCTACGCGATCAACATCCAGATGGCATCTATAAGCCCATCACCCTATCCAGCAATCTCTAAATGGCATCTGTAAGCCTATTCCCCCATCACTGTTACTATGTGAGCGCAAATTTCTGGGCACTTTAGTGTCCAATCATCTTCTACCCTCGGATTACGAAAGGCACGCCAGCCATTCTGCATCCTCAGGTCTAAGAAGATTGAACAGGGGCAACTGTTGTACCCCAAAATTTGCCCTCCCATATTCTCCAAGATTTGTCAAGTCAAGGTCACAAAATTCCCCAAGGGTTATGCAGTTCAACTGTCTCCTATACAGTCAAAACTAGGGTTTGTGTTCTGATCAAAGAAAGGAAGTTTTCAAGGACCCAATCAAGTCTCATATGCCTACAAAGATGGTCAAGTATCTTCATATCAAGTTTCAAGGCATTCAGCTCAAAATTGCACAGTCAAAACCCTAAATTGCACTACAGTCAACTGTAGGGGCAAAATGGTCATTTGACAGTCAAAAGTTCAAATTTTTGGTCAACATATCATTTTGAAGCCACAAACATCATTTGGTCAATGCTTGATCATGATTCTCAAAGTTTGGCTCAGAAATCATCAAAGATGCAAAAGTTACTATATTTGGACAGCTGAAAAAGTCAACTGAAATTGACCAGGGCATAACTTTCACATGGATTATCAGAAAAATTCCATCCAAAGCTCATTTTGAAGAGAAAGACATTTCCTACAACTCATCTTCATATTCCAAATCCAAGAAATGCTCTCACAAAAAGTTATCAATTTCAACATTATAGGTCATTTTCAAAAGTCAACAAAAAGGGACTTTAAGTCAAAGGCCATAACTTGAGATTGGTAAATCAAAATGACATGGGACCAAAGGCATTGGTTAAAGGACTCAAAGACCTTTCCAAAATGTCCAAGAACATGTGAAAAGCTTGAAAATTGAGCAAGTTATGCCTTGTGGAAGTTGGGAAATTTTTGGGAATTTTGAAAAGTCAACAATGGTTCAAATGACCTAAAAATGCAAATGGGCCCACTTTTCTTCCATGATTCATCATTCCAAGCCTATGCACGACCATTGGGCCCAAAGGGAAGTATTTTATCATTTTTTATTTATTTATTTGAATTTATATTAATATTAATTCATTTAAATTATTTAAATATATAGAAAATATCTAACTTGACCTAATGAATATTTTTGTACACATTTTAGGCTCAATAATTCGTGCCTAAGCCAATTTGGAAAGATTTGGAGCATTGGGATATGATTTGCACAAAATACACATGAAAAGATATGGAAGATCCTTAAGGAAAATCAAATATTGGAATCTTTGAATGCAAGAGATTTTGGCCAGTTTTGTTGACCTAAATTATTCACTACATATGCTTGAATCAAAACCTAATGGCAAAAAGACTCTAAGCTGCGCAGAAGGCCAATATACAAACTTGGAAAATTGCTTGAAAAACTCAAAACTGAAATCAACTCTAGAGGTCGATTCAAGCCCTAATCTTGATCTCATTAGCTTCCTTGGGTAATTCTGAACGTGTGCCAATCCCTAACATCAATTCAAACACAAAGAATTGGTACATTAAACGTGAAATGCACCCAGAAAATTGCCTAATCGTATTTTGGTTTTGAAGCATGATCATTGCATTTTAATTGTATATTCATGTTCATTACAAAGTTTTAAAGCTAACCATTGTATTTAATTGGATTTTCATGTTGTATATAAGGTTTTGCCATGGCCAGATTCTAGGGTTTACAGGTTGTTCAAAGAGGGCTTTTACAATACAGTAAAATTAGGGTTCCAGACTTATGCCATTCAAACCAGCTCATCAAGACGAGGAGATATGGACCCTCGCGATCAATTTATTGATGTCACAGCGCTAGTCGCTATTTTTCATAAACATGCCTAACACAACGCGTCGAAACCGTTGCCTCTGTGTTTTATATTTCAGGCACGCGAGGAAGATGAGTACATGGCACGCTGTGATTCGTCAGTTCAAAAATTGGCGCGTTGGTGCCCACTAGCTTTGCTTTTCCTTTATATTGATTAATTGTTATTATATATTAAAAGAAGTCAAAGTGGTTCAGTGGCAGGTGGATGCGTTTGCTATGTTCATGACCTGGGTTCGAACCCCAGGTCTATACAATTTCCACATTATTTTTCACTAACAATTCTTATACAGCACGCCTATTGAGGATCACCATATTCCATCATCATCCCACCACACACGTGTCCCAGACGACCAAATCAAAGGCATGGATTCAAGAAGCGCAATAAACTCCAGTCAACGCTGAAGCAGGCTAGCAAAAAAGTCAGCAAGGCCATAACACAAATGGGCCTGAAGTGCTAAGGCCTTACCTCCAATTTTGGGGCTACCCCCCCTGGTTTGCATTTTCTTTTCATTTTTTTTATTATCTTATTTTCAATTGCAATTTTATTTAATTTATTATCTCAATTTAATTGATTTACCTTTTTTTTTACAAAATACAAAAATTCACAAAAATTCAGAAAAGACAAAAATATAATATATATTTATTTTAATTATTTTTCATAAAAATTTGCATGTTAATTAGATTTAAATTAGGGTTTATTGTTAATTCTTTTCATAATAAAAATCCAAAAATATAGAATTAGGTTAATTGATAATTTTTATACCTTTTAAATTTTCCTTTTTTATCACAATGTTATTTATTTATTTATTTTATTTTTATAATCAATTGTACATAATTAACTTAGATTTAAATTAGGTTAAAAATTCAATCTTTTTCTTAATAACTTAAAAAACATTAGAATTAGGGTTTACATCCAATTTTTTTTAGTTTTAATTAATTCTTTTTCTTTTAAATCTAAAAAACATAAAATACCAAAAACATTTAATTTTAATTTTAATTCGTCATTAACTTTAATTTTTTGCAAAAGGGTCCAACGCCCATATTTTTAATTGTTAATTTCTCGTATTTTATTTTATGTCGTTTAATTAATTTTGTATCTCTCCCAAAGCATTGTAATTTAAATTTCTCGCACTTTTATTTTATTGCTTCATTTACTTTCCGCTAAATCGGGTCCCGGTTTAATTTTGGCGATGTGGACCCGCGCCTTTGTAATAGTCGTAGATTTATTTTTCTCGCAAATATTTAACTGCTAAAAAGCATGCAAGAATGAATGTCTTAATTAAAATCAAGCGTAGATCACAACAAACATGACAAGACAAATATCAATGAAAACGACACACGAATCGCACACACCACCCCTAGGGTACGCCTCACTGTTGCCTTTCGAAAGGTGATCGTCGAGTAGAGGATGTCTTAGTAAGTCCTCATGATCCGGGAACCTGGCATGAGGGTAGCTTCTAAGGTGTCTTCCCATTGCTCTGGTGATCACCATGTCCCGAACCTCGAATTGACCCGAACACCTCCAACGGTGGTGCTACCTACCTCTCAATGGTGGGATGGCACTACTTTTAAGGACATTTACACAGACGAATTCCTTAGGGTAGGTAGGTTCTCAAGGATACTTGCTCTAATCTCGAAACAAACTCAAAAAGACTTTTCACATCAACACATTTTCAAAAGCTTTCAAAGCAAACTTTTCAAACACTCTGACGTATGAGTCGAACTGAAATTTTTTCAAAGAAACTTTTTTAAACCCACAGTTGAAAAGCAAGCAAACCGTTTTTGAAAACACAATGAGCAAGTATCTAAGAGCCCATGGATAACCATGGATAGAAAGGGTGCTAACACCTTCCCTTTCTATAACCTACCTCCCGAACCGAGAGCAATCTCTTTAAGGAATTTTTCTGTGCTTTTGTCCTTTCCATTTGGAGAAAATAAAAGACGGTGGCGACTCTTGCTTCCGCGACATTTCGCGAACCAGCGTTAAACAGTCAGTTCCAGATCCACCGATCACAGAACTGGCGACTCTGCTGGGGACAAACTTAAAGTGAGGTGTACCTTAGGATTAAGATCACTGTGTTTTCAATTGTCTTCTTTGCTTGCTTTACTATTGTGGGTTGCATGGGAGTTACATAGATCCTAACCCGGATCTGGGGATACTCTGTTTAGGTAGCATAAGCTGTGAGGGACCTGTCCGGCGTATACCGACATGGGTGAAGCAGTGGCTACGTTGGTGTGGCGCCTTGGTCTGTACCGATATCCCTCGTGTTGAAACGGGGAGAATATGGGTCTTCCAAGGAGTCATTAAGCACCAACAGACCTTAGAACCTTAAATAACCCAACTTGGCCAATAGAAACAGTAGCAGTATGCTACGCCCATTGAGGCTAAACTCTCGTGATGGTTCTGGCCGCAAGAAAAGATTGCGATGCTGGAGTTATGACCGATTGAGGGTAGTCAGTGATTTTGGGATCCTCTAGAACCCGGTTACTTCTGATAGGACAGGTCTTAACCAACAAACTGAAAGAGGGTACTACCCAGACCTCATGCTGGCCTAAACCTTAAGGGCTCTTTTGTGTGACTTGTGTGCCTTCGTACTTGACTATTTGCGTGCTTGTTACCTAACACTTGTTTCTTGCAGGTCTTGTTTATAGTCCTTAATTGGGACTCATAACAGGGTACTAAGTTTCTTGCAGGTCTTGTTTATAGTCCTTAACTAGGACTCATGACAGGGTTTACCAAATTTCTTGCAGGTGTTGTTTATAGTCCTTAACGGGGACTCATAACAGGGTTTACTAGATCTCTTGCAGGTTTTGTTTATAGTCCTTAATTGGGACTCATAACAAAGTATACTGAATTTCTTGCAGGGTTTGTTTATCGTCCTTAATTGGGACTCATAACAGGGTTCACCTACTTCACCCCATGCATAGCATGACATCATACCATTGCATACCATTGCATACATCCTAACCCATTTCAAGGATCTCAAGGGCTTGTGATGCAGGTCATGATAAACCAATTACCCAGCAAGGGGCAAAGAGGATTTATTTTCCTCTAGCTAAGGTTGTCAGGGGCTATGACCCACTTGATATGGTGAGCTTTGACACCCGAAGAATGATCCTCTAGCCAAGAGTGTCAGGGGCTATGACCCACTGGATATGGTGAGCCTTTGACCCTTGATGAAGGACTCTCAACAAAATGAAGTTCTTACAATCAAGCTACCGGATCCAAATGCTAACAAATTTCCTTGTTTACCCCGCGAGGTCCTTGAAAATATTGCATGCATATCATACACATCATTGCATTACAGGTAGCCCTTTTGCAGGTCACTCACCCTTCTCGCTGTTTATTTCAGCAATGGCTTGCCCACAAGACAACCAGGACTTTCTTACTCAAGAGACTCGGTTCGGGGAAATCCTCCTGAATCTATCCAAGGGGCAAGAGGAGCTAAGGATACTTCTCACGGAGACCTTCGTCAGGGGCAATGCTGAGGATGAAAAGTTGGAACACCTACAAGCTGAGATGGATGCTATGAAAGCCCAGATGCTGGGACAGAGGAATGTCATTCAAGGCCTAGTTCAAAGACAAGAGGAGCTCTGGTTTCTCTTCAACCAACTGCTTCAGGGTAACCTACTGGGGCAAACAGCTAAGGGTAAAAAGCCATTCATCATCCAATCATCCTCGAGACAAGAGGATAAAGGGAAAGCTCCTCAAATGACTCCAGTGCCACAAATTCAGCACCAACCTCGCAAAGTTCAGCCAGACAAGCCCAGGAGGCAATTCACCCAGCTCAACATGTCGCCGTTTCAAGCTTTGCAACGCCTATTGAGGTTGAATCTGATCACATTAAGAGCTCATCCCCGGAACCCCAACACAGCATCTCCGGCCTATGATCCCAATAAGAGGTGTGCCTACCACTCTGCTAGCCCAGGACATGATACCAATGAATGTTGGGATCTGAGGAACAAAATCCAGGACCTGATCGATGAAGGGGCAGTGGAGTTCACACAAGATGGACAAGTTGAATTTTTCTACCATTCCTCCAAGGCTCACCAGTTGAAGTGACAAGCTCCGAGATTAGGAAACTTTTGTTCATTCGAATGTTCAAGATTGCAATTTTCTTTTGTTCAAACATTTATTCATGTTAAAACATTGTTATTCCATTAATGCATCGCTTATGTCTATTTTGAATCAATATATTCGCATTCACTATATGCAAATTTGTTTTCATATTTTTTCTGATGTCAACTCTCGTTAATTCTAAGCCTCTTGAGGGAGGATGACGAAAACGATACCACGATCATTACAGTATGCTTTTGAACAGACCCCGCTGATGAGGTACATGCATTGTTTCAATTCCTAAACACTGGAGTTATAAGGATGATAATCCCTCGTCAACCCTTCTGAGCCAAAGAAGTAGGAGTTTTTCTTTTCGAAATTTAAAACCCTTTATCATAACCTGGGGCAGGGTAGTTTCTCAGTTGATCCAAGTGCATAACGAATGGCACCAAAGGAGTCCTTACAAAACAAAAGACAGTGATGGTTCAGAACAATCGTAAAGACCGGCAGTCATAAAAAAGTCTAAACCTATAAAAGGGACTTATAAAACTGGGGCATCCCGTTGACTGTAATTCCAAAAAGGAAACAGTTCAGGCAAAAATAGGGATAACGAAATCAAAAAAAGAGGTTTTACAAACCCTCAACAAAAAAGGAATGACTGCCTATTCAAAATAAGTTATCAACATCTGAACCATTATCGGAACATCAAAGCAAAAACTCAAGCAAGGTCTAACGCACGACCAACTGAGTTTAGGTTTGGAGAACATCACGAAGAGCGGGTGGGTACAAATAATTTGAGCCTTTATCCTTTGTTTCTTAAACCGTAAACCAGGCCACGTTATAACCCGTAAAAGTCCTAGCTGAAGCATGGGTTAATTCGAAAGCATACTGTACGAAAGGTATCCCGACTCCTGAAGGCCTACGGTAAATACGGAGTTGACATCACGTTTTACAAACATTCATTTGTTTTATGAAAAAAATGCATTTTCAAAATCTTCAAGACAGACATAAGCTTTGCATTTTTAACATAACTTTGTTTGCGTATGACTTTGTGTTTGAACAGCAGGGAAATTCGCACGATGAATACCTGGTGAACAGAAGCACTTCCAATCAAGGGGCATGGCATGACTATTATCCACCATCTGGGGCAGTCCAATCAAGATTCGGAGAATCTCTCAAAAGGCCAAATAGCCTGGGGCAAATCTTCGCCTGAGTCACTTGGGGCACTCCAACAACGAATCTTGCCTGATCAAACACCTTCTGGTGGCATGACAAAACACTTCTAACAGGGGCAACTCCTTGCATTCCGAGAACATGGACATAGCCGAAAAATACTACGCAAAATCAAAGACCCGCTAGGTTGACATACCTAGGCAGAAATCAGGGCTTCCCGGCGAACTAAAAAAAGGTTTGGGCAAAAATAAGGAGTGACTTCCCGGCAAGTCGAAAACCTGAAAAGGCGGCTTGGGCAAAAATGGGTATCCCGGTGGACTGAAAACCCGAAAGGGCGGTCCAGGCAAAAGTTAGGGATCAAAGCGTACGACTATGTCCTATCATCTTGTCACCAGCCTACCAGAAGAAGGTTTGACTCTCAACAACTATCAGCATCCCACAAGTGCCTCCCCCATAGAAACATGGGCAATAAAGAATGGTCTAAGCAATCTGATTGTTCTGTCCTCCAAGGTATCAGGGTAAGCTCCGTTGAAGAACATAGCCAACGCAGTTCAAAACTTCCCCAGGAGAGTCCAATCCAGTTCCCCAGGAAGGTTGGAATCTATCTCCCCAAGCAATAAGCGTACCCCCAGTAGATTCTGGAAGCTTATCCCCTAGCAGGGCACGAACGCGTCGTCCGGCTTGATTTAAAGAGTTATTTCCTTAACAGGATATAACTGGGTTATCCTCAGCCAAAAGCCACGGAAAGAGCGTCGTCGACCGAATCTTCTTACCCCCAGCGAAGTCCATTCATACTTCCAATACAGCAAGTCACTCTCAGCAATTCAGCAAAAGCATCGCCCCACAGAGTATTTCTTCCCAGCATGGTCGCTAGAATATCTTTTTCTTCCCGCCAAGTTTATTCCCCAACAGAGTTATCTTCTCCTACCGGTATACTTGCAGTTATCATCCCTAACGGAGGCAAAGTCTGTTCTTCAAACATCAGCCCAGGAGTGACTTCCCGGCACCCGTCAAGGATTTATTTTCTTAGACAAACATGCATTCATAAGACGTCACACACATCATTATAGCATGCATATGCATCATACTACACGAATCTCATTGATTTTGAAGACATACAGTTCATGCATCATGATTTTGCATCCAATTATGTCTCGCCTTTTCAGGAAAAAGATCAATACAAAAATGACTACTATCAAACTATCGCAAATCCTGTCTAGATATAGTTTCAGATATGAACCAGATATGGTGACGTTCTGATGCTGTTTCCAGATTTCCTTCTAGATATAGTTTCGGATATGATCCAGATATGGTGACGTTCTGATACTGCTTCCAGAAGTCCTTTTTCAAGATGTCCCCTCTCCGACGATGAGTGTGAGGTGATATTCTCTTATGGCCCCCTCTCCGACGATGAGTGTGAGGTGATAGTCTCCCATGGTCCCCTCTCCGACGATGAGTGTGAGGTGGTAATTCCTTTTTTAGATGTTTCCCTCTCCGACGATGAGTGTGAGGTGATATTCTCCTATGGTCCCCTCTCCGACGATGAGTGTGAGGTGGTAATTCCTTTTTTAGATGTTTCCCTCTCCGACGATGAGTGTGAGGTGATAGTCTCCTATGGTTCCCTCTCCAACGGTGTGTGAGGTAGTAATCCCTTTTTAAGATGTTTCCCTCTCCGACGATGAGTGTGAGGTGATATTCTCCTATGGTCCCCTCTCCGACGATGAGTGTGAGGTGGTAATTCCTTTTTTAGATGTTTCCCTCTCCGACGATGAGTGTGAGGTGATAGTCTCCTATGGTTCCCTCTCCAACGGTGTGTGAGGTAGTAATCCTTTTTTAGATGTTTCCCTCTCCGACAATGATTGTGAGGTGATATTCTCTTATGGCCCCCTCTCCGACGATGAGTGTGAGGTGATAGTCTCCCATGGTTCCCTCTCCGACGGTGTGTGAGGTAGTAAGTCCTTTTCAGATGATTCCCTCTCCGACGATGAGTGTGAGGTAATAGTCTCTTATGTTTCTCTCTCCGACGGTGTGTGAGGTGACAATTCCTTTTCCTATGACTCCCCCTCCGACGGCGAGTGAGGTGATTCCCTTTCAGATTATAATAGCTTATGGTTTGCTTCCCAATACTGCGAAGATAATAATTCCCATCAAGATTTTTCTCAACGAGCGTTGTTGAGATTAAAGTCACCCAAGGTTCTCTTATCATTCATGCTAAGGCAGTAACCATTCCTGGTTCATTCATCAGCGTTTGAAGCTCCAGACTCAGCTCCTGTAACCAGTCAGGACATATCTATACCAAGCATCTAAAATCAGCCCCTGCAACGTGTCAGGTATTCATTTGTTCTTTTGCAGGTATGCAGGTTCTAGCTAAAGAATCTCCTACGCGATCAACATCCAGATGGCATCTATAAGCCCATCACCCTATCCAGCAATCTCTAAATGGCATCTGTAAGCCCATTCCCCCATCACTGTTACTATGTGAGCGCAAATTTCTGGGCACTTTAGTGTCCAATCATCTTCTACCCTCGGATTACGAAAGGCACGCCAGCCATTCTGCATCCTCAGGTCTAAGAAGATTGAACAGGGGCAACTGTTGTACCCCAAAATTTGCCCTCCCATATTCTCCAAGATTTGTCAAGTCAAGGTCACAAAATTCCCCAAGGGTTATGCAGTTCAACTGTCTCCTATACAGTCAAAACTAGGGTTTGTGTTCTGATCAAAGAAAGGAAGTTTTCAAGGACCCAATCAAGTCTCATATGCCTACAAAGATGGTCAAGTATCTTCATATCAAGTTTCAAGGCATTCAGCTCAAAATTGCACAGTCAAAACCCTAAATTGCACTACAGTCAACTGTAGGGGCAAAATGGTCATTTGACAGTCAAAAGTTCAAATTTTTGGTCAACATATCATTTTGAAGCCACAAACATCATTTGGTCAATGCTTGATCATGATTCTCAAAGTTTGGCTCAGAAATCATCAAAGATGCAAAAGTTACTATATTTGGACAGCTGAAAAAGTCAACTGAAATTGACCAGGGCATAACTTTCACATGGATTATCAGAAAAATTCCATCCAAAGCTCATTTTGAAGAGAAAGACATTTCCTACAACTCATCTTCATATTCCAAATCCAAGAAATTCTCTCACAAAAAGTTATCAATTTCAACATTATAGGTCATTTTCAAAAGTCAACAAAAAGGGACTTTAAGTCAAAGGCCATAACTTGAGATTGGTAAATCAAAATGACATGGGACCAAAGGCATTGGTTAAAGGACTCAAAGACCTTTCCAAAATGTCCAAGAACATGTGAAAAGCTTGAAAATTGAGCAAGTTATGCCTTGTGGAAGTTGGGAAATTTTTGGGAATTTTGAAAAGTCAACAATGGTTCAAATGACCTAAAAATGCAAATGGGCCCACTTTTCTTCCATGATTCATCATTCCAAGCCTATGCACGACCATTGGGCCCAAAGGGAAGTATTTTCTCATTTTTTATTTATTTATTTGAATTTATATTAATATTAATTCATTTAAATTATTTAAATATATAGAAAATATCTAACTTGACCTAATGAATATTTTTGTACACATTTTAGGCTCAATAATTCGTGCCTAAGCCAATTTGGAAAGATTTGGAGCATTGGGATATGATTTGCACAAAATACACATGAAAAGATATGGAAGATCCTTAAGGAAAATCAAATATTGGAATCTTTGAATGCAAGAGATTTTGGCCAGTTTTGTTGACCTAAATTATTCACTACATATGCTTGAATCAAAACCTAATGGCAAAAAGACTCTAAGCTGCGCAGAAGGCCAATATACAAACTTGGAAAATTGCTTGAAAAACTCAAAACTGAAATCAACTCTAGAGGTCGATTCAAGCCCTAATCTTGATCTCATTAGCTTCCTTGGGTAATTCTGAACGTGTGCCAATCCCTAACATCAATTCAAACACAAAGAATTGGTACATTAAACGTGAAATGCACCCAGAAAATTGCCTAATCGTATTTTGGTTTTGAAGCATGATCATTGCATTTTAATTGTATATTCATGTTCATTACAAAGTTTTAAAGCTAACCATTGTATTTAATTGGATTTTCATGTTGTATATAAGGTTTTGCCATGGCCAGATTCTAGGGTTTACAGGTTGTTCAAAGAGGGCTTTTACAATACAGTAAAATTAGGGTTCCAGACTTATGCCATTCAAACCAGCTCATCAAGACGAGGAGATATGGACCCTCGCGATCAATTTATTGATGTCACAGCGCTAGTCGCTATTTTTCATAAACATGCCTAACACAACGCGTCGAAACCGTTGCCTCTGTGTTTTATATTTCAGGCACGCGAGGAAGATGAGTACATGGCACGCTGTGATTCGTCAGTTCAAAAATTGGCGCGTTGGTGCCCACTAGCTTTGCTTTTCCTTTATATTGATTAATTGTTATTATATATTAAAAGAAGTCAAAGTGGTTCAGTGGCAGGTGGATGCGTTTGCTATGTTCATGACCTGGGTTCGAACCCCAGGTCTATACAATTTCCACATTATTTTTCACTAACAATTCTTATACAGCACGCCTATTGAGGATCACCATATTCCATCATCATCCCACCACACACGTGTCCCAGACGACCAAATCAAAGGCATGGATTCAAGAAGCGCAATAAACTCCAGTCAACGCTGAAGCAGGCTAGCAAAAAAGTCAGCAAGGCCATAACACAAATGGGCCTGAAGTGCTAAGGCCTTACCTCCAATTTTGGGGCTACCCCCCCTGGTTTGCATTTTCTTTTCATTTTTTTTTATTATCTTATTTTCAATTGCAATTTTATTTAATTTATTATCTCAATTTAATTGATTTACCTTTTTTTTTACAAAATACAAAAATTCACAAAAATTCAGAAAAGACAAAAATATAATATATATTTATTTTAATTATTTTTCATAAAAATTTGCATGTTAATTAGATTTAAATTAGGGTTTATTGTTAATTCTTTTCATAATAAAAATCCAAAAATATAGAATTAGGTTAATTGATAATTTTTATACCTTTTAAATTTTCCTTTTTTATCACAATGTTATTTATTTATTTATTTTATTTTTATAATCAATTGTACATAATTAACTTAGATTTAAATTAGGTTAAAAATTCAATCTTTTTCTTAATAACTTAAAAAACATTAGAATTAGGGTTTACATCCAATTTTTTTTAGTTTTAATTAATTCTTTTTCTTTTAAATCTAAAAAACATAAAATACCAAAAACATTTAATTTTAATTTTAATTCGTCATTAACTTTAATTTTTTGCAAAAGGGTCCAACGCCCATATTTTTAATTGTTAATTTCGCGTATTTTATTTTATGTCGTTTAATTAATTTTGTATCTCTCCCAAAGCATTGTAATTTAAATTTCTCGCACTTTTATTTTATTGCTTCATTTACTTTCCGCTAAATCGGGTCCCGGTTTAATTTTGGCGATGTGGACCCGCGCCTTTGTAATAGTCGTAGATTTATTTTTCTCGCAAATATTTAACTGCTAAAAAGCATGCAAGAATGAATGTCTTAATTAAAATCAAGCGTAGATCACAACAAACATGACAAGACAAATATCAATGAAAACGACACACGAATCGCACACACCACCCCTAGGGTACGCCTCACTGTTGCCTTTCGAAAGGTGATCGTCGAGTAGAGGATGTCTTAGTAAGTCCTCATGATCCGGGAACCTGGCATGAGGGTAGCTTCTAAGGTGTCTTCCCATTGCTCTGGTGATCACCATGTCCCGAACCTCGAATTGACCCGAACACCTCCAACGGTGGTGCTACCCACCTCTCAATGGTGGGATGGCACTACTTTTAAGGACATTTACACAGACGAATTCCTTAGGGTAGGTAGGTTCTCAAGGATACTTGCTCTAATCTCGAAACAAACTCAAAAAGACTTTTCACATCAACACATTTTCAAAAGCTTTCAAAGCAAACTTTTCAAACACTCTGACGTATGAGTCGAACTGAAATTTTTTCAAAGAAACTTTTTTAAACCCACAGTTGAAAAGCAAGCAAACCGTTTTTGGAAACACAATGAGCAAGTATCTAAGAGCCCATGGATAACCATGGATAGAAAGGGTGCTAACACCTTCCCTTTCTATAACCTACCTCCCGAACCGAGAGCAATCTCTTTAAGGAATTTTTCTGTGCTTTTGTCCTTTCCATTTGGAGAAAATAAAAGACGGTGGCGACTCTTGCTTCCGCGACATTTCGCGAACCAGCGTTAAACAGTCAGTTCCAGATCCACCGATCACATCATCCATACTATGACGAAGGGAAACATCTTCATCAAGATCTAGGAACTGTCTGGTCTTCAACGTAGTATACCGTTGAGATTGTAGAACTCGTCCACACTATGACGGAGGAAAACATCTTCATCAAGATCTAGGAACTGTCTGGTCTTCAACGTAGTATACCGTTGAGATTATAGAACTCGTCCACACTATGACGGAGGAAAACATCTTCATCAAGATCTAGGAACTATCTTGTCTTCAATGTAGTATACCGTTGAGATTGTAGAACTCGTCCACACTATGACGGAGGGAAACATCTTCATCAAGATCTAGGAACTGTCTGGTCTTCAACGTAGTATACCGTTGAGGTTGTAGAACTTGTCCACACTATGACGGAGGAAAATTGTCGAGATTGAGAACCTTATCTGAAATTCAACCGAGGATAATTCAGTTGTGATTTAAGAATCGGTCAGGTCTTCGATTGCTGAGAACTTAACTGCCTCCTTCCTGAAAGGTAAAGGTCAGTCATATGCAATGCATGATATGGATCAAGCAATGATGTTATCAAAATAAATGAGATCGTGTTGTATGATGCGTATATGCATGTATCATGATGTATGGATATGTAATGTTTTAGCAGGGGAAAATAAATCCCGGATAGCTGCTGGAGAATAGAGTTGGATTCTTCGTTTCCGCTGGGGATGACGAACAAAGATGATGGCGAGAATAAACCTGCAGGAGAAGATAACTACATTGGGGGATAAACTGATGAGGATATTACTCTGTGGGGAAGAGATGCTCTGCTGAGGATTCCATCGATAAATTCTGTTGGGGATGAATTACCGTTGCTGGTGATACTGAATCCTGTTTGGGATTGAATTCCTGTTTGTGAAAGGAAAGAACTCCGTTGGGGATGATCTTTCAGTTGCGACTTCACTGGGGATAACTTTTTAGACTCTTATGGGGATAATCCTTTGAGCTTTGCTGGGGACAATCTTCCTTTGAACTCGGCTGGGGATATTCATTTTTATACTCTGCCGGGGACAAACTTCCAGAGTCCACTGGGGATGATTCTTCAACTCCACTAGGGAAGCTTTTTCAGACTGCGCTGGGAAAATTTTAACTCCACTGAGGGTATCTTGTATTCTGCCGGGGAATATTCTTATACTCCGTTGGGGAATATTAAGACTGCCGGGGATGTTAAGCCTTTTCAGTGTTAATGGTAGATAAACTCTGCTTGGGGAGAATATTACCGATTCATTCACAGTTGCAAGTCTCAGCTGGGGAGAGCCATCATTACTGTCTTTTCTTACTTTGCGGGGAGTGAATGTTACTGGGACGCGTGCTGCGGATATGACGATGACTCTGCATCGAGACTTTTCTGCCTATGTATCTGCGAGAGAAGGTGCCTGCGGAGGCCTTGTGGATCGAGTATTATCCCAACCTATGAGGTGCTTGGTAACTTTCGATTGAAGTGACAAGTCTTCTTCGTGTAGGCTAGTGACGAGATGACGAGACATAGTTGTACGCTTTGATCCCTAATTTTTGCCTGGACCGCCCTTTCGAGTTTTCAGTCCACCGAGATACCCTTTTTTGCCCAAGCCGCCTTTTCAGGTTTTCGACTTGCCGGGTGTACAATTTTTCATTCTCATCCCTAATTTTTTCCCGAACCATTTTGGTTCACCGGGAAGCCCTTATTTTTGCCTAGGCCAGTCAACCTAGCGGGTCTTTATTCATGCGCGGTATTTTCTGACTATGTCCACGCTCTCAGGATGTAGGGAGGTGTCACTGTCGGTAGTGTTATGTTGCCATACTACCAGAAGATCTTCGTTTGATCATGCAAGATTCATTGCTGGAATTCATGTCCAATTCCCCAATTGATTCAGATAGAGATTTGCCCCTGGCTATTTGGCATTTTAAGAGATTCCTTGAATCTTGACTTAACTGCCCCAGATGATGGATAATGCTCATGCCGTGCCCCTTTGTTGGAAGTGTTTTTTCCACTTGAGGTGACCCTTTTTATTGAAAAGGTTTTTGTTCACTAGATATTTGTCGTGCGAATTTCTCTGCTGTTTGAACAAATAGTCATATGCAAACAATGTTATTTTAAGAATGCAAAGCTTATGTCTGTCTTGAAGTTTTTGAAAATGCATTTTTTCAGTAAGATAGGAAAATTTTGTAAAATGTGTTGTCAACTCAGGATTTACAGCAAGCCCTACAGGAGTTAGGATACCTTTGATAACAGTATGCTTTCGGATTAACCCATGCTTCAGCTAGGACTTTTTAAGGGTTATAACGTGGCCTGGTTCACGGTTTAAGAAACAAAGGATAAAGGCTCAAATTTTATTTGTACCCACCCGTTCTTCGTGATGTTCTTTGATCCTAAACTCAGCTAATCGTGCATTAGATCTTGTTTGAGTCTTTGCTCTGATATACCAGTGATGGTTCGGATACTAGCAATTTATTTTGAACAGGCAGTCATTTTGTTGAGAGTTTGCAGGATCTCTTCCCTTTTGGTTTTTATTATCTGTGTTTTTTTTTGCATGAACTGTTTCTTTTTGTGATTACAGTCAGCGGGATGCCCCAGTTTTTCTTAAGTCTCCTTCACAAGTTTTAACTTATTGGGCTTTTATTTTGAGAGATAATGACTGCCTGTCCTTACGATTATACGGAACCAACACCGCCTTTTGTTTCGGAAGGACTTCTTTGATGCCATTCATTGTGCACCTGGATCAACTGAGAAAACTACCCTGCCCTAGGTTATAATTAAGGGTTTTAATTTGTGAAAAGAAAAACTCCAACTTCTTTGGCTCAAAGGGGTTGACTAGGGATTATCTTCCTTATAACTCCATTGTTTAGGATTTGAAACAATGCCTATACCTCGTTAGCGGGGTCTGTTCAAAAGCATACTGTAGAGATTTTGATATCATTTTCGTCATCCTCCCTCTAAAGGCTTAGAATTTTTTAATCGAGAGTTGATCATCACAAAAAATGAAAGCAATTTGAATATAGTGAAATACGAATGGATTGATTCAAAACAGACATATGCAATGCATTGATAAAGTAATAAAGTTTGACATGAATAAATGTTTGAACAATCAAAAGAAAATTACAACTTGAAAATTCTAATGAACAAAAAGTCTTCTCGTCTCAGTACTTGTCACTTCAAATGGATAACTTTGGGGGGATGGCAAAAAGAATTCAATATGACCGTCTTGTGTGAGTTCCAATGCTCCTTCATCAATCAGGTCTTGAATTTTGTTGCTCAACGCCCAACAGATGTTAGTATCATACCCCGGGCTGTTGGAGTGATATGCACACCTTGCATCAGGATTGTACCTTGGGGAGGCTATGTTGGGATTCTTAGGAGGGTCCCTTAACGTCACCAAATTCAATCTCAACAGGTGTTGTAAAGCCTGAGACAGCGACATGTTGAGCTTGGTAAATTGCCTCTTGGGCATATTTGGCTTACTCTGATCAACCCGTTGTTTATGGCAAGGTTGTTGTTGGACCCTTGAGGTAGTAGCAACTTGGAGAGGTCTATTCTTCATCAAACCAAACCTTTGACTTCTCGGAAGTTGATTAATGACTTGGTCCCCGGCCTTGACTGTTTGCTTCATGTTGTTGTATCTGTCTTGATGAAGCTGGTTGATAATGGTCCTCAGCTCTTCTTGTTCCCGAGCTAAGCCTTGGATAAGAGCCATCTGCCCCAACATCTGGGTTTTCATGGCACTGAACTCAGCTTACAGTTGTTCCATCCGTTCGTCCTTATTGTCTTCAGGACTTTTCTTGACCAAGTTCCCAACAAGGAGTGTTTTCAACTCTTCCTACCCCTTGGATAGGTTTAGGAATACGTCCCTGAACTGAGCTTCTTGAGTTTGAAGATCTTGGTTGTCTGGTTAGAAAGCCATTGCTGAAATAAACAGCGAGAACATGAGAGACCTGTACTGGGAGACCTGTTATGCAATGATATGTATGTATGCAATGTTTTCAAGGATCCCGTGGGGTAAACAAGAAACTTGTTAGAATTTGAATTTTGCAGCTTTGATTGGAGAAACTTCATGTTGTTAAGAGTCATTCTTCAAGAGTCAAGCTCACCATATCGAGTGGGTCATAGCCCCTGACTCAAGTTATCGTGTTTTGATCTCTAGACGACTTTGGCTAGAGGAAAATAAATCCCCTTGCCCCTTGCTAGACATTTGGTTCATCATAACCTGCATCACAAACCTTTGAGATCCTTGAAATGGTTAAGGATATGTTAAGGCATGATGTTATGATGTGTATGTTATGCGTTTAAGCAAAAGTGTGAGGTGCTGTAAGTAAACCCTGCAATAAATCTAAATTATTGGATAAGGACTGTAAACAAAACCTGCAAGGAACTCATGTTGTCAGATAATAAGAATGTGCAAGTAGTTCAAGTTTTGAAGTCACACAAGTCACACAATAGCCCTTAAATTTCAGGCTGGCATGGAGTTTAGGTATTACCCTTTTTCAGTTCAGTTGGTTCAAACCTGTCCTAAAAATAGTAACCGGGTTCTAGAGGATCTCAATATCACTGACTACCCTCAATCGATCATAATTCTAGTTTAGCAACCTTTTCTTGCGGCCAAAATCATCGCGAGAGTTTAGTCTCAATGAGTGTAGCATACTGCTACTGTTCTATGGCCAAGTTGGTCAATTTAAAGGTTCTAAGGTTAGTTGGTGCTTAATGACCCCTTAGCAGACCCATATTCTCCTCGTTGCGCCACAAGGGATATCGGTACATACTAAAGTGCCACACCAACGTAGCTACTGCTTCAACCGTATCAGTCTATGCTGTACAGTTCCCTCACAGTTTATTGCTACTTACCTAAAGGGTATCCCCTTAGATCCGAGTTAGGATCTATAGTAACTTCAATACAAGCCCACAAATATAAAGCATACAAGTCAAGCAATTGAAAACATTATGAACTATTCCTAAGGTACACCCCACTTATTAAGCGTCCCCAGCAGAGTCGCCAGTTCTGTGATACGGTCGGGAAAGAACTGACTATTTTTTGGAATGCTGGTTTGCGTTTTGCGTTTGTTTTTGCAAAATGTCGCGGTAAGCAAGAGTCGCCACCGACTTTTATTTTATCCAACAAGGAAAGAAAAAAAGCACAGAAAAATTCCTTTTTCGAGATATTTCTCGGGTTCGGGGGGTAGATTATAGAAAGGGAAGGTGTTAGCACCCTTTCTATCAGTGGTTATCCACGGGCTCTTAGATACTTGCTCATATTGTTTTCAAAATTGCTTTCTTTGTGCTTGTGGGTTTGAAAAAGTTTTTGTTTGAAAACTTCGATTTAACTCTTGTTTCTATCCTCAAGAGCGTATGAAGTGTTTTTGAAAACTTTGTTTGAAAAGTGTAAGTGTGAAAAATATTTTGTTTTTTGAAAGAGCAAGTACTTAAGAGCCATCTACCTACTCGAAAAAGGAATCGTTCTATGCTATCTTCCTTTAGACAATGTTATCCTACTATTGATGAGTAGGTAACATCATCGTTGGAGTTTGAAGGTCAATTCGAATGAGGGACGTGGGGTCACCAAAGCAATGTTAGGACGTCTTAGCGGTAACCCTAATGTCTTAGATCATTTGTTTTGAGGCAACAATATCCGAGGCAACCGTTTCGAGGCAACTATGATCTTTTAGACAAGAGGGCGACCTCTAAAGTGACCTATACTCAATGACCGCGTACGAAGGCAACCAAGTGAGGTGTACCCTAAGAGTGCGCATGTGCGAGTGTGTTGTTTTCAGTTAATTTTATCTTTGTACATGTTAATGGTGATCTAGGTTGATTTTAGGTTTAAACGTTCAATCTTGTCATGCATCCCTATTATCAAACATCTAGCAGTTATATTTTGCGGAAAATAAATTGCAGAAATTAAATTACAAGGCGTCGGGTATTTACATCGCCAAAAGCAACCCTTTGAAATTTAAATGCGGAAAAATAAATAAAGCTATAAAAATAATTAAATGGTCCTAATTATCTATTACATTCCGGGAACAAATACAATATGATATAAAAGAAAATAAATCGCGTGCGAGAAATTAAATCGAGCGCAAATAGGGTTTTAACCCTTTTTGAGAGAAAATATCCTTTTTATTTTTTTTTATTTTAAGAAAGAAATAAATCTAAATTAATTACTAAAATAAATAAATAAATAAATTAATAAAAATAAATATTTTTGGGTTTTTTTTGTATTTTAGGAAAGAAATAAAAATTAATTAATGTTAGTAAAAAAAACCTAATTAAATCTAATTGAATTTTAATTATTTACAAAAATGTGAACGTTATTCTAATTAAAATTCTAAATCAATTAATTAATGTTTATCAACAAATATAAAAGTTAGAATTTAATTTGATAAAGAAAATGTTGTGGTTTTTTTTTATATTTTAAGAAAGAAAGAAATCTAAATTAATCACTACATTAAATTAAATTAATTAATTAAATGAAAAAAGAAGTTATTTTTGGATTTTTGGTTATTTAAAGAAAGAAAATAAAAATTAATTGAATTAGTAAAACCTAATTAAGTCTAGTTAATTTTAATCATTTGCAAAAAGGGTTAAAATTATTCTAACATTAAAACCTAAATTAATTTAATTAATGTTTATTAATAAAAATAAAAGTTAGAATTTGATTAAATAAAAATATTTTGGTGTGATTTTATTTTAAAGAAAAAGAATTTTAATGATTGGTTAGAATTAAAAACAAAAATAATAAAAACAATTAATAAACAAAATAAATAAAATAAAGAGAGAGAGAGAGAGAGAGGTTTGGGCCTGAATTTTGTGGTGCATATAGCAATGCTGAGGCCCATTAAGCGCTGGCCTGGTTTGACTTTTAGGATTCCGTGAGCGCATTTGGACTTGACTCCATGGTGGACTCTCGGCCTGGATCACCAGATCTGGCCTTTGGCCATCTGGCTGTTGGATGTATGAAGGCGTATGGTGCGCTGCATGCTTGGACGTACATGTGATTACCTGAAGAAGGAAAATAACAAGGAAAGTGGGGGACCTGGGATTCGAACCCAGGTCCTGAAAGTGATATGCTTGAACGCTTGCCACTGCACTGCTTTGATTCTATTGTTAGTAAAATACAAAGAAATTATAATATAAACAAAACAAATTATATGCCAGAAAATAAAAATGCGTGAAAATTAATTTGAATTGGCCAATGGGAGAACGACAGCTCGTCGTCTTCTACCTCCAAATCCTGCAAATATTACCTACGGATTTGGATCCGCATCTAAATACGCAAGCTTGCTCTAAAATCTTCCCTAGGCCACATAAATCAATTCCAAAAACATGGCTGAGTTCGTCTTGACTTCCTGATTAACATTATGTCCTTCTTGAGTCCTGATTTTTCCTGAAAAAGAAAGCCCTAAAAACAAACACGCAACCCTAGCTATGGTGTTTTGGGGTTACAGCGCCTATAAACCAAATTGAATAATGCAAAAAGTTTACAAATGTCATGAGGGTTATGATTATGCAAGCAATTTGTTCAACTGATGCAAGAATATTGAATCATGAATTCAAGAACCAAAGTGATTTTCGTGATACTTACAGTGCTTTGTGGTATGTGAGAATGCTTGCTCTTGATCCAGGAAGGTTGAGTGAACACCCAAGAAGCGATTGGGATAGCTTTTGGCTTCTGAAAACGCCTCTTGTTATGATCTCGAATTCAAGCTTTTTACCACTTTTTCAAACTTTTGTTCTGCCTCTTCTTGCAGCCTCCCACCACTATTTTCGTGCCTTTGCCTTCCTTATGTAATGTATATTGCATTAGGGTAAGAAACTTGGTACAAATCTCTCTAAATCAATGCTCATGAATTGGATTTGATTCCACCATTACAACCTTCCAAATTTGCCCTAAATCATATCTTCTTGTAACCAATGCACTTGATGCGAATTTGATTCACATAATAGCTGTATTCAAAGCCTAAAGCAACCAAAAAATCATGAGTTATAAATACTTTTGATTTTATATGATTTTATTTGATTTTATTTGATTTAAAATGAATAAATTCAATTAAAAATCAAATTAAATAATAAAAATAAGACATTGGCTCATGGATGAAGCTAGGACACATGGACAATGATGCAATCTCAAATAAAGTGGAAAAGAATGGGCCCATTTGACAAAATTTGAAGTTTTGGGGATATTTGACTTTTGGCAATTTTGCAAATATGTCCAACTTCAACAATGCATAACTTCTTCAATTTTGAACTTTTAGAAGTGTTCTTGGACTTTTTAGAATGCTTGAGATGTCCTCTAACCAACACTTTTGGTCTCATCTCATTTTGTTATTCCATGCTCAAGTTATAAGCTTTTGAAAAAAGGTGTTTTTGTTGACTTTCAAAAATGACCTATAATGTCCAAATTTATAACTTCTTGTGAGTGCATTTTCTAATTTTGGGGTATGAATATGGATTTTAGGAAATTGCATCCTCTTCAAAATGAGCTTTTTATGGTTCATTTCTCATAAAGTATGAGAAAGTTATGCTTGGTCAAATTTGAGTTGACTTTTCCTACAAAACCCTAATTTAGCAACTTTTGAGTCTTGATGAATTTTGGGCAATCCTTGATGAATCATGATCAAACCATGATCAAATGATGAAATATCCTTCAAAATGAGAATGTTGGCAAAAAATATTTAGGTTTGACTATTTGTAGGTCACAGTTGACTTTTGCCCTAGTATAGTCGATTTTTGGACCCTTTGAGCAATTGACTGAGCAAACTTCCTCTGAAAGGCTTGAAATTTGACATGGATGATCTTGAGGATATATTAAGACATTGGGGAGAACTTGAGGTCATTTGGATTCAAATATCTTGATTCATCACAAAACCCTAATTTGGGGTTGACTGCCTTAGGAGATAGCTTGACTGTCCAACTCTTGAGCAATCTTGAGCCACTTGGAGATTTTTCTTGCAATGTTTGTAGAAAAATGAGAGGGAAAATTTTGGGGTACAACACTAGCAATATATGAAAGTCAAGTAAAATGCGAAAAATAAAATCTAAGCTATTACATCGCTTTAGGGGGATGGGGGTACATATTTATGAATGAGGATTGCAAGTAAAATTAAATCCTAAGTTACTATTACAACCATATCGAAATGGATATGAATGTGCAAGAAACGTAAATTGCTTATTTATTTAAGAAAAGAAATAAGTTTTGTTTAAGAAAATATTTTTGGTCTTTTGTTTTGAAAAATGTTTTTGGTGTTTGTTGATTAATGAAATAGAAAATGATAGCGAAAATAATGAGAAAAAAGGAAAAAAAAAATAGAATCAGCATATTGCTGATTAAGGGAAGTCAGAAGTTCTGACTCTGGCGCACTGTAAAATAGGATTTCTGTTAGTAAAAAGAAAATAGGTAGAGTCAGAAGTTCTGAGTCCACTGGGAGCACATTAGCTTTCAGAAGTTCTGATACCACCAACAACATAATAGGTTTCAAAAGTCCTGATACCAAGTAACAAAGTGGATATCAGAAGCTCTGATACCACTGGTAGAACTTGGTCTCTCTTTCCATGCTTTTCAGAACATCTACAACTTAGTCATTTCTTGCAGTTGGAAAAGATTCTGTAAACTAGAGGTTGGTCCTGGACTCTGGTGATGTTCTGAGCAACTTCTTCACGTACTCAACAGGATGGAGGTTTTAACCTTCTGGAACAGCCAAGGGGTGATACTCTGACTTCTTTTAGGTGGAGGTGAATGAAGAGTGTATGGAAGTATGAATATAGAAGTTAGAATAGCTTCTAGTATGTGAATCAACAACTGTGGGGATGGTTTTAGTCAAGGAACAATGGAGTTTTGATGCTAGAATCAAATGCTAAGGTTTTAGTATTTTGGTGTTTACAACTTTTTGGATTCTTGGAATTTTGCAAATATTCAAGGCCGTTTTATTTCTTTTGGTGATTCTCTCTCTCCAAGAACCAACCCTTTAAACGTGTGATGGAATAAACTATTTATAGATGGATTTGCTGCGGTTTTGGGGGGGAAAACAAATGAGTTTTTAAACATTTTTGGCATATTGTCCCTTTGTTTTTAAATCACAATTCTCGTAGGCTAATTTGGTGCAAGAAAAATGCAGGCGTGGACTGGATCAGCAGCACCTTGGAGTGTTGTGGCAGCTGGTTGCATGATTGTGCCATAGCAGGACAGCAGGTTACTTAAACGAGATTTTGGTGATGCTCTGATCGTAGAATATCAGAAGCGTAACCTCCAAATGCTGAAGGGGCATCTTCTGACCAGAGCGTTGAACATAGCCTCCATATGCTAAAGAATCATGTTCTGACTGAAGCATTATATTCTGACCAAAGAGCAACGCTTCTGCATGTTCTGATTGAAGCATTATGTTCTGACAAAGAGCAACGCTTCTGCATGTTCTTATTGAAGCATTATATTCTGACCAAAGAGCAACGCTTCTGCATGTTCTGATTGAAGCATCATGTTCTTGACCATATTTGCAACTTCTGACGGCACTTGCATAGAGGCTGGCTCAGAAGTTCTGAAGTATCACATTCTCTAGACACTTAGAAAATTTTCTAAATGTTTAGAAATTTTGATTTTTTTCAAAGTAACTTCTGACTTCTGATTTTTGACGAACCAATTTCATGCCTTAATGGAATATGATTCTTGGAACTTGATTTTGATTTAAAAGTCAAGGTTTGACTTTTTCAATGTACTTTTGACCATTTTGCCCTTATGCATGATTTCCTTGAAAAGTGATGATTCAAGACTTGGAACTTGATAGAAGCAAAACTGAGAGTCCAGGATGAATCTCTGAGAAATGGGAGGGCAAATTTTGGGGTACAATAGTTGCCCCTGTTCAATCTTCTTAAGCCTGGGGATGTAGATTGGCTGATCTGCTTTTCATGATCTGAAGGCGGAAGATGATTGAACACTAGAGTGCCCAGAAATTTGCACTCGCATGAAGTAATACTGATTGGTGATGTCGGGAATGGGCTTACAGATGCCATTTGGAAAGTGACAAGAAATCATAGGAGATGGGCTTAAAGATGCCATCCAGAAAAGATTGATTGCATAAGAGATTCCTAGGTGAAAATTCTTGTACCTGCTATCAAGGGGGACTTTGCTGGGGAATGTTGATTTATGCACTGGGAAGTAAAGTTTATGAGCTTTTGGTTGTCCATTACTCTACTGGGGAATTAACTCTTGATTGAAGAGGTGAAAGTAGACTACATACCTGGTCAGGGTCCCGGCTGTACAGCAACTCACTGGGGAAATGTGAAATCGACCGTATTTGATCGTGTCCAGGCTTTACACTATTGTAACCTGTTGTCTGGAGATAAGGGAGAAGGAACCTAGATAGTAGGATTACTTTTAAACGAAATCCTGGGTAGTAGGGTTGTGAGAAGGAACCTGGATAGTAGGGTTACTTCGAAATGAAAGCCTGGATAGTAGGGCTGTGAGAAGGAACCTGGATAGTAGGGTTACTTCGAAATGAAAGCCTGGGTAGTAAGGCTGTAAGAAGGAACCTGGATAGTAGGGTTACTTTGAAATGAAAGCCTGGGTAGTAGGGCTGTGAGAAGGAACATGGATAGTAGGGTTACTTTGAAATGAAAGCCTGGGTAGTAGGGCTGTGAGAAGGAACCTGGATAGTAGGGTTACTTCGAAATGAAAGCCTGGGTAGTAGCGCTGTGAGAAGGAACCTGGATAGTAGGGTTACTTCGAAATGAAAGCCAGGGTAGTAGGGCTGTGAGAAGGAACCTGGATAGTAGGATTACTTCGAAATGAAAGCCTGGGTAGTAGGGCTGTGAGAAGGAACCTGGATAGCAGGGTTACTTCGAAAAGAAAGCCTGGGTAGTAGGACTATGAGAAGGAACCTGGATAGTATGGTTACTTTGAAATGAAAGCCTGAGTAGTAGGGCTGTGAGAAGGAACCTGGATAGTAGGGTTACTTCAAAATGAAAGCCTGGGTAGTAAGGCTGTGAGAAGGAACCTGGATATTAGGGTTACATCGAAATGAAAGCCTGGGTAGTAGGGCTGTAAGAAGGAACCTGGATAGTAGGGTTACTTCGAAATGAATGCCTGGGTAGTAGGGCTCTGAGAAGGAACCTGGATAGTAGAGTTACTTCGAAATGAAAGCCTGGGTAGTAGGGTTGTGAGAAGGAACCTGGATAGTAGGGTTACTTCGAAATGAAAGCCTGGATAGTAGGGCTGTGAGAAGGAACCTGGATAGTAGGGTTACTTAGTTTGATTGTGTAGATTAGTTGACCCGTTTGGTTTCGGGAACTAATTTTTCCTTGCTTGCCTGTAGATATGACATGTATAACTGCTGGTATTGTTGGTGATAATTGTCTTTCCTGAAAAGATAACAGGGTTAGTTATATGTGATGCATGAAATGCGTTGTGAGATTATGTTCCCAAAATAAACTAGATTATGCTGTATGTGATATGTATGCGCATGTCATGATGTATGAGCATGGTAGTTGTGACATATCTGAGTCCGGGAAAATAAATCCCTGACTGCTGCCGGGGAAAAAATAGAAATCCTGACTGTTGTAGAGAAACGTGGCTCTTGTACTTTCGCTGGGGATGATGAATGGAAGTGATTATGCTGGGGATCTGCTCCTTATTTACGGATGTTCTGTCAGGGAGAGACTCTGCTTTAGAATAACTCTGCGGGGAACCACTTGAAAGGTGAATTTTCAATAGCTGGAGTAATGGGCTCTGTCGGGGGTTGAGCTTCTGTATCCAGAGAAATAAACTCTGCTTGGGGAATCATAAATTTGTGATGATCCACTCGTGATTATGAAATCCGACTGGGGAACATGGGTGTCTGGTTTCTGGATGACCCTCGGATAGGGAGATTACTTCCCTTTTTGAGAGGACTGTTATTGATGCTTTGATTATTTCTCCTCTGTGGGGAGTATAGATGTTACAAGGTCACATGTATTGATGACTGTGCTCCAAAACTGTCTCTGCCCTGGTACCTACTGGACATGGTAACTGTCGATTTTGATATTTCTTATTTTTTGTCTCTGTTTCTTAAGTTATTAGCAATTGCCTTTTGTTTCCTACGCAAATATTTGTGAACAACAATTATATTCAAGTGCATATTTCAAAAATAAATCATTGGACGTTCTTGCAAAAACAAAACAAAAGGAAAAACAAATAGTTTTGTAAAATGGCTTGTATTGATTGTTGGAGTTGGCCTATAACAGGCGTTTTTTGTACAAGGAAGCTGACGCTCTAGTAAGAGAGTGCCGCCATAAAAATGAAAGGTATACAATATTGTGTATAACAGAAACAAAACAACTATGTGCAACAATCCCATTAGGTTTCAAATCTGCTATTGCCACTAAGTCTTCGAGCGTCTCCTCACTTTGCTGCTTGTCCGAAGCTGATTAGATTGAGTGATGTCATTTGAGTTTGATAGTTGATACCGAGGTCAGATCACAGAGTGATCCAATAGGACATAGTGATACACTTTCCATCCCTAACTTTTTCCTGGATCGCCTTTTCAGGTTTTCAACTTGCGGGGTGTACAGATTTTTTTTCATTTTCATCCCTTATTTTTGCCCGAACCCTTTTGGTTCGTCGGGAAACCCTTATTTTTGCCTAGGCCAGTCAACCTAGCGGGTCTTTGATTATGCGTAGTATCTTTTCACTATGTTTGCATTGATAGGATGAGGAAGGTCGTCACCGTCCATGGTGGTCAAAATCATGGCTCCACCTGAGAAAATGTTTTTAACCACAAATGGCCCTTTGTATGTGGGAGTCCATTTGCCCCTGGGGTCACCTTGCGGCAGTATGATGCGCTTGATCACTAGATCTCCGACTCGATATTCTCGACGTCTGAATTTCTTGTTAAAAGCCTTGATCATCCTCTTTTGATACATATGACCATGGCATATAGCAGTAAGTCTCTTTTCATCGATTAGATTTAATTGATCAAGTCGGATTTGGATCCAGTCGTCTTTATTTAGGCCTGCACCTCTCATAATCCTTAGGGAAGGAATCTGAACCTCAATGGGTAGGACTGTCTCCATGCCATATACCAGAGAGTAGGGTGTTGCTCCTGTCTATGTCTGTGCTGAGGTACGATACCCATGAAGAGCGAATGGTAGCATCTCATGCCAGTCTTTGTATGTCACCGTCATCTTCTGTACAATCTTCTTGATGTTCTTGTTAGCTGCTTCGACAGCGCCATTCATCTTCGGTCGGTAGGGAGAAGAGTTGTGATGTTGTATCTTGAATTGTTTACAGAGCTTGGTGATCATTGTGTTATTGATATTCGTACCATTGTCAGTAATGATCCTCTCTGGCACACCATATCGACGGATCAGATTATGTCGGATAAATCGCGCCACCACATTCTTGGTTACTGTGGCAAAAGAGGATGCTTCAACCCACTTCGTGAAGTAATCAATGGCTACTAGGATGAAGCGATGCCCATTAGAGGCGGTGGGCCTGATTTCTCCGATCATATCGATGCCCCACATTGTAAAGGGCCACGGGGCTGTCAAGACGTTCAGAGGAACCGGAGGTATATGCACCTTATCAGCATAGATTTGGCATTTATGACAAATTCGAGAGTGCTGATAACAATTGGCTTCCATGGTGGACCAGTAGTATCCTGCCCATAGGATCTTCTTAGCCATGGTGTGTCCACTGGAATGGGTTCCGAAGGTACCTTCATGTAGATTTGTCATGATCCTTTCTGCTTCGCTCTTGTCTACACACCGCAGTAAGGTAGAGTCATGGTTGCGTTTATAGAGGATTCCATTACCGAGGAAGAACTTTGCGGCGAACCTTCTCAGAAACTTCTTATCATTGACAGATGCCCCTTCGGGATACTCTTGAGCCTCGAGATACCTTCTGACTTCGTGAAACCAGGTTTTGTTTGTTACCTCTTCGGTATCGATTTCACAGCAGTGTGCTGGTTCATCTAAACTCTCAATGGTGATTCGGGGAGCTTCGTTGTCCCACCTAACTTTGAACATGGTAGCTAGCGTGTCCGCCAACTGATTCTCCTCTCGTGGGAAATGTTCAAAGGTTACCTCCTCGAAGTGTGGGAGCAACGTCAGTACATGCTCTTTGTATGGGATGAGATTCAGATGCTTTGTATCCCACTCGCCTTTGATCTTACTTATCACCAAAGCGGAATCCATGAATACACTCAAGAACTTGATCCTTAGGTTAATGGAAGCTCGAAGACCCATGATGCAGGCTTCATACTCCGCCATATTGTTGGTGCAGTTGAAACATAATCAGGCAGTGAACGGAGTATGACAACCCTCGGGAGATATGATTATAGTTCCGATGCCATTGCCCAATGCGTTTGAGGCTCCATCAAAATACATAGACCATCGGGATCCTTCCTCGGGTCCTTTATCCATCCCAGGTCCTTCATAGTTGGTTACTAACATGATACTCTCATCCAGGAACTCAAAATTCATGGACTGGTAGTCATCCACGGCCTGATGAGCCAAATGATCAACCAATACACTCCCCTTTATTGCTTTTTGGGTTGTATATTGTATGTCGTATTCAGTTAGGATCATTTCCCACCTTGCTATTCTTCCGGAGCGAGCGAGCTTCTCAAAAATGTACTTGATAGGATCCATCTTAGATATCAATAAGGTAGTGTGAGTCAGCATATACTGTCTCAGTCGGCGAGCAGCCCATGCCAAAGCGCATCAAGTTTTCTCGAGCAGTGAGTACCGTGTCTCACAGTCGGTAAACTTTTTGCTAAGGTAGTATATTGCGTGCTCTTTTCGACCAGACTCATCATGCTGCCCCAGCACACACCCCATTGAATTGTCTAATACTGTCAGGTACAATATCAAAGGTCTCCCTTCAACTGGAGGCATCAGAATTGGTGGTTCTTGTAAGTATTCCTTTATTTTTTTGAAAGCGGTCTGGAATTCATCATTCCACTTTACCATTTGATCTTTCTTTAGAAGCTTGAAGATTGGTTCACAAGTAGAAGTCAGATGTGAGATGAATCTGGCGATATAATTCAGGCGTCCCAAGAAACCTCTAACTTCCTTCTCTGTACGGGGAGCTGGCATTTCTTGTATAGCTTTTACCTTTGCAGGATCTACTTGAATACCTTTGTCGCTGACGATGAAACCTAGAAGCTTACCGGACCTTACTCTGAAAATGCACTTGTTCGGATTCAATCTCAGTTTATATGTCTTCAATCTGTCGAACAGCTTTTGGACATGATCAAGGTGCTCTTCCTCAGTCTGAGACCTGGCTATCATATCATTGACATAAACTTCAATCTCGTGGTGAATCATGTCGTGGAATAAAGCGACCATGGCGCGCTGATAAGTTGCCCCGACATTCTTCAACCCAAAAGGCATCACCTTATAGCAGAAAGTGCCCCACTGTGTAACGAAAGTTGTATTTTCCATGTCTTCAGGAGCCATCTTAATCTGGTTGTAGCAAGAGAAACCATCCATGAAGGAAAATATTTTATGCTGCGCGATGTTATCGACTAGAACATCAATATGAGGAAGTGGGAAGTCATCCTTGGGGCTTGCCCGGTTCAGATCTCTGTAATCCACACACGTCCGTACCTTAACGTCCTTCTTAGGCACCGGAACAACGTTAGCAATCCACTGTGGATAGGAGGTGACAGCTAAGAATCCCGCGTCGAACTGCTTCATGACCTCTGCCTTAATTTTCTCTGACATTTCAGGGCGCATACGGCAGACCTTCTGTTTAATTGGTGGGCAGTCTTCCTTAGTCGGTAGGAGATGTACCATAATATCAGTGTCCAAACCAGGCATGTCTTCATAGGACCAGGAGAATATCTCAATGTAGTCATGCAACATTTGTATCAACCTCTGTTTGACGCTGAGCTCCAAGTTTGCACCTATTTTAACCTCTTTTATGTCTATCTCTGTGCCCAAGTTTATTGTCTCAACTGGCTCTTCATGAGGCTGCATAGCCCTCTCTTCCTGTTGTAGCAGTCTAGCAAGTTCTCCAGGTATCTCACAATCGTCCTCACCTTCGTCCTTGGCTTGGTTGATTGAATTTTCGAAGTCATAACTGGCAATAGCAGGATTGTTATCAATGGGATCCAGAGTGGATATGGATCTATAGTTTGATATGTGAGTGTGTGTAAGAGCATAGTTGTATTGATAAAGCAAAGTCAAAAAAGAAAAACAGGGAGTGTGAAATTTGTATGCAAAGAAAGTCCAATGTTTCATTGATGATATATGAGATGACATATAATAACCCTTACAGATAGAGCCATCGTGCCTCAGGCAAGACACAAGGCTAAAAAGTTTAAATTGTTCATTACAAATTTTAAAAAAACAAATGAGACAATTACTGCGGAATAAAAGAAACTGGTATGAAATCTCTGGTTGTCCAATTACTCAGTCCACCGTTGGTAGTCGGGTAAATCTAGCTGTCGAAATCAGAGTCTTCCTCACTGTCTTCAATAGCATTGACCTCTCGATTTCTAATTGTGATATGGTGGGAGAACTGACTAGATGTTTTGCGTTTCGTTCGCACTTGTGCGGTTAGCAAGAGTCGTCACCGACTTTTCTTTTATCCAAAAGGAAAGGTAAAAAAGCACAGGAAAGACCTTTCGATAATTTTCTCGGGTTCGGGGGGTAGATTATGAAAAGGGAAGGTATTAGCACCCTTTTCATCCATGGTTTTCCATGGGCTCTTAGTTACTCGTTTAGATCACTTGCTTTCATTTGATTGTGTGCTTGTGGTGTGGGCTTTGAAAGTATTTTGAAAAATATATTTGTAATGGTTCTCGTCTCTATAAGAACGTATACAAAGTTTTGTTTCAAAAAGTGGTTCAAATACGTGTTTATGAATCGTGTTTCGAAAAGTGTTTTGAAAAGAGGTTTTGCAATGGTTCTCGTCTCTATAAGAACGTATACAAAACATTTTATATTTTTGAAAATGTTTTTTAAATGAGAGTGTAGGTGTAAAGAGTTTTTGTCATGAGCAAGCGAGTAACTAAGAACGAATCTATCTACTCGAAAGGTATTAAATTGTTCTTTTCTTCTTCCTTTTAATGGTGCTATCTTACCATTGATTTGGTAAGGAGCCCCACCATTGGATGTGAAGGGACAGACGCGGGTCAATTTTACAATCATTGAAGGCAACTTGTGAGACGCTCTAGCAATTTTTTGTAAGAGGCGAGATCATTTTAATCGAAGGCAACATCGAGGGTCATCGAGGGACTACAATCTTTGTTTATTGAAGAGTCATTGCTAGAGCGTCTCATATTCGAGGGACATGATTGTATTTCTGAGGCAACGAGCGAGGTTACCCTAGAGGTGCGCATGTGAGAAAGTGTGTTGGTTTCAAGTTATTTATTCTTGAATTAGGTCATCTAGCGATTGATTTTTGAATCTTGCCATACACGCCTAGTTACTATACAGTATATGGAAAACAGTAAATTGCGGGAATTGAAATTCTACGCTATTACAAAATATTCGGGAATGGGGGTACAATTGTTACAAATGGGGGTGAATCAAATGAAATAGCAATGTCCAAATATCGAACAATACAACCAAATCGATTATTTTTGCGATTTAATTAAAGCTATGATAATCCATGAGATAATATTAACAAAATATGAAATGTTAAGTATTTACATGAAAAGAGAAAAATAAAACCTATTCTAAAAAAAATTGATTAAATTAAAAATCTTTATTATTATTTTTTGTATTCTTATTAATTATATAAATAAGTTTAAAGAAAGAAAACAAATTAAATTAATTTTTTGATGTTTTTATTAAATGTAAAAAATTAATAAAAATAAGTTATATAAAAAAGAGAAAATGATAAAAAATTATTTTTCAAGACTTAAATCAAATGTGTAAAAAAGGTATTTTATGTTTTAATTAGTAATTTTGTTAACAAAAAAGAAATAAATTAAAAAAAAAAAGTAACAATGGGCTTATGGAAGTTTAGGGTTGTTAGGCCCAAAGTAAAAGGGTGTTTTACTGTTAACAAAAACGAGCCAAGGGGGGGTGTAAAACGTGAAGCAGATGGGCTTAAGGAGTTTGTGAACGAAACAGGCCCATGCCTTAAGTCAGTTTAGTTGTTGATTAGGGGAAAGCCAAACGAAATTAGGGTTCTTGACCCCTTTAGCTCACAGCGGCGCCGTTCATCTCTTTGGCTCACTCTGTTCATCTCCTCATCTCTATTCATCTCTAAACTCCTCTCCTCCTAGTCTCATGGCCTAAACACCCTATTCAACAACATAATCTCTCCTCATCTCACCGTGATTCGCGTTTCTGAAAACCCTAAGTTTTGAAATGAGATTTATGTCTAAAGGGTTTGAAATTGGTTTATCTGATCCTCCCCCCCTGATTTCTGTTGCCGAAGCGCTCTCTCTCACCTCCTAACCAAGCTCTAATGTTTTTTTCTTGAAAAGGTGAAGTTCTGTTGTTATTAAAGCTTGAACAATTTTGCTGTTTTTTGTCTTGTTCATGTTCTTTTCTATTAATCAGACTTGTTATCCATTGAGATGCAGGAAATAACTTTTAGGGATTTATGAGAAAGATGAAAAGTTCATACCTGTTTGGAACTCTTCTGTGAAATGGAAAGGGATGGTGAGACTGAGGGTGGCGCTACCTGGCGGCGAAATTTGCGAGGGGGAAGAGATGATGACGAAAGCCTTGCTTTTCTTGTAACTTTCTTCTATTCTCTTTGTTGAGCGATGAGGATGTTGGTTATCTTCTGGATTTTGTGGTTAAAAGTTTTTCTAGTTTTTTTTGATGATATTGGTTATCTTATGGATTTTGTGGTTAACAGTTTTGGGAATTTGTCTGATGATGGTTGTAACTTGTTTGATTTGAGACTGGTTTGGAATTTGTTTGATGATGGTTATGACTTGGTTGATTTGAGACTGGTTTGGAATTTGTTTGATGATGGTTGTGACTTGGTTGATTTGAGACTGGTTTTTGATGATGGTTTTTGTTGTTGGTTAACAGCTTTGTTACAGGTTTGGTGAGTTTGGTTGATAGTGGTATGCTTGGGATATTTGGATTTTGGTTTTGTTTGACAGTATTTTTGACTTGAGAGCTTTTTTTCTAGTTTTTTGGGTTTGAAATGTTTTTACAGGTTGCAGGTTTTAGGGTTTTGGGTGTTTATCAGGTTTTGACAGTTTGGAGGTTTTGGTTTGTATGTTGCTGTTGGTTTGAGACCAGGTTTGGTTGATGGCAGTTTGAGACTTGAGATTTTTGTTTGACAGTTTTTGAGGGCTTTTTAAGTTTGATAATTTTTCTCTATCCCTTATCTGCTTGAGAGTTTTTACTGTTATATTGACCCTATTTCTGTTATCTCTATTCAAAAAGGGGGGAAAACATCAAATTTGAATATTTTACTATATTGTTCCTTTGGCTTTTTTATGACAGTTTTGTTTTCTAGCAATTTCTATGTATCTTGTGGCAGTCAAGGCAGCAGGGCTGTGCATCCCAAGGTGACTTCTTTCCTCTCTTCTCTCTCAATGACACTAAGAAAGCAAATTGCTTTTTACCCCTTTTACCAATTCTGAAAAGTTTGCAAAAAATGGAAAATGATGAACTAGCTTCTTGAACAAGCTTTTGCTTATTTTGACTTAGCTTATTATATTGCCTAAATTCCTTTTGGTGATGTTGTTTGTTGTTTGCTAGCTTGCTGCCTCATTTTTGTTGTTTGTTGCACTGCTGTTTGTTTGGCTCAGTTTTGCTGTTTGCTTGGACAGCTTGCTGACCTTTGTTTGGACAGTTTGCTTATATTTGTTTTGTCCAGCTTTGCTGTTTGTTTGGATAAATTTGTTGTATTCTGTTTGTTTGGACACCTTGCTTGCATTTTGGACAGTTTGCTTTAGTTTGCGCATTTCTGCATGTTTGGACAACTTCATTTCTTTTCCTCTTTATTTTGTGAACCAAGAAGAATAATCTTCTTGTGATTTGCAAAAAATAGAGGAAATAAATTGTGATGAATTAAAACGGCCTTCTGATTCCAATTTGCAAACTTTAATGATGAATGGCACTTTTCTTTTGAAAATTCTTGCTTATGCCCAAATAGTTTTTGTACTAACTATTTTTTCTTTCTTTGGTTTTCATGTGAGCGCAATTGAGAGGACAAAGCATGGAAAGCAAGAGACTCTGTGGCAAGCATGGAAGCAAAGGAACTTCAGTCAAACTTAGGCATGGATCCATTTAGATTTTCTTTGTAATTTAGAGAGAAACATTCTTGTACTGTATCCAATAATTGTACTAATTTATCTTTTAAATACAATAAGTTGTAAAACCTAAAGTATTTAAATAATAAATTGTTTTGTAACAACGTTTGAAATAAATGGAGAAAGTCTTATGAGATATTCTGGTGTTACTTGAAAACTTTGATCAACAATAACTTGTAATCTTCTCTTTGCATCCTATTTGATTTTTTGAATGCCCAATCAAGACAATTGAAACAAAATGCTCCAATCTGATAACTTAAATTCCAATAATCCTGTAATCTTGCAACTGCATTCCAAAAAAACACGCACTGTCTATTCCATTTCCCAAACAAGCAAATGTTTTTTAAAAGACGCAAATCATCTGGTTAACCTGGATTAAACAATCATGAGTATCTTACATGACAATCTTAAATTCCATCTCTTATCCCAAACAACCATGCCTTGAGAACAAACACTATCTTTTCAGTAAACTTGAGAAAGCATGAAAACTTGTGAAAGCCAATTGCATCTTTGAGAATTCATTTCTTTTGAGAATTGCAAGAAAAACCCTAATTGCTGGTTTACTGCCACAGAAGAAAATATGTCTGATCGATTCCTGAGCCAACTTGAATATCTGAGAAACCCTAGGGTTATGTTTTCTATGAAAAATGGGAGGGGAAATTTTGGGGTACAACAGCTGTCCCTGTTCAATCTTCTTGAACCTGAAGAGTTAGATTGGCGAGTTTTGTCGTTCGTGACTCAAAGGTAAAAGATGATTTGACACCAGAGTGCCTATAAATTTGCACTCGGCAAAGGTGTAGCTGAGGGAATGGGCTTAAAGATGCCATTTAGAGAGATGTTAGAATCTTGTTGGAGATGGTCTTGTAGATGCCATCCAAGAATTTTTGTTTGTAATCAAAAGAATAAGCATCAGAATGGTGTCTGTATTTGGAACGTAACTGAACTGTATCTGTACATGAATCCGAATAAGCGACATAATGGCTTCCGTGTATGGAGCGTATCTGGACTGTATCTGTAGGATGAAACTGAATAAGCGACATAATGGCTTCCGTGTCTGGAGCGTATCTGAACTGTATCTTGAAATTAAGTCTGAAATAGTAACAGAATGACTTCCGTGTCTGGAGTGTATCTGTACTGTATCGGTACTTGGAGTTTGAATAAGTATCAGGATGGAATCCTTGTCTGGAGTGTATCTGAACTGTATTTGAAGTTGAGATCTGAATGAGTGACAGAATGACTTTCGTGTCTGGAGTGTATCCATACTGTATCTGAAATTAAGTCTGAATGAGTGACAGAATGGCTTCCGTGTCTGGAGTGCATCTGTATTGTATCTTGAAATTAAGTCTGAATGAGTAACAGAATGACTTCCGTGTCTGGAGTGTATCCGTACTGTATCTGAAATTAAGTCTGAATGAGTGACATAATGGCTTCCGTGTCTGGAGTGCATTTGTACTGTATCTTGAAATTAAATCTGAATGAGTAATAGAATGACTTCCATGTCTGGAGTGTATTCGTACTGTATCGGTACTTGGAGTTTGAATAAGTATCAGGATGGTATCCTTGTCTGGAGCGTATCTGAAATGTATCTGAAGTTGAGATCTGAATGAGTGACAAAATGACTTCCGTGTCTGGAGTGTATCCGTACTGTATCTGAAATTAAGTGTGAATGAGTGACAGAATGGCTTCCGTGTCTGGAGTGCATCTGTACTGTATCTTGAAATTAAGTCTGAATGAGTAACAGAATGACTTCCGTGTCTGGAGTGTATCTGTATTGTATCGGTACTTGGAGTTTGAATAAGTATCAGGATGGCATCCTTGTCTGGAGCGTATCTGAACTGTATCTGAAGTTGAGATCTGAATGAGTGACAGAATGACTTCCGTGTCTGGAGTGTATCCGTATTGTATCTGAAATTAAGTATGAATGAGTGACAGAATGGCTTCTGTGTCTGGAGTGCATATGTACTGTATCTTGAAATTAAGTCTGAATGAGTAACAGAATGACTTCCTGTCTTGAGTGTATCTGTACTGTATCGGTACTTGGAGTTTGAATAAGTATCAGGATGGCATCCATGTCTGGAGCGTATCTGAACTGTATCTAAAGTTGAGATCTGAATGAGTGACAGAATGACTTCCGTGTCTGGAGTGTATCCGTACTGTATCTGAATCTGAATCTGAATGAGTACCAGAATAGCGTCCGTGTCTGGAATTTATCTGAAATGTATATGAAGTTGAGATCTGAATGAGTAACATAATGACTTCTGTTGTACCCCAAAATTTGCCCTCCCATAATCTTCAAAATTATGACAAGCAAATGGTTCAAAGTCTACTCAAGGGCTACACAGTCAACTATCCTCCTAAGCCAGTCAAACTAGGGTTTTGGTTTTTGCAAGGAAGCTGAAGTTTTCAAGAGCTCAATCAAGTCTCCTATGCCTATAAACATTGTCAAGCACCTACATGTCAAGTTTCAAGACTCTCAGCACAAGATTGCACAGTCAAAAACCCTAATTGCACTACAGTCAACTGTAGGGGCAAAATGGTCATTTGACAGTCAAAAGTTCAAATTTTTGGTCAACATCTTATTTTGAAGCCACAAACATCATTTGATCAATGCTTGATCATGATTCTCAAAGCTTGGCTCAAAAATCATCAAGATGCAAAAGTTTCTATTTTTTGGACAGCTGAAAAGTCAACTGTAACTTGACCAAGGCATAACTTTTTCATGGTTCATCAGAAAAATCCCATCCAATGCTCATCTTGAAGGGGGAGACATTTCCTACAACTCATCTTCATACTTCAAGTCCAAGAAATGCTCTCACAAAAAGTTATCAATTTCAACATTATAGGTCATTTTCAAAAGTCAACAAAAAGGGACTTTAAGTCAAAGGCCATAACTTGAGATTGGTAAATCAAAATGACATGGGACCAAAGACATTGGTTAGAGGACTTCAAGACCTTTCTAAAATGTCCAAGAACATTATCAAAGCTTAAAAATTGAGCAAGATATGCATTGGAGAAGTTGGGAAATTTTTGTGAAATGGCCAAAATCATTTATCCTTGAAATTTCATTTTTGACAAAAGGGGCCCACTTTTTCCACTTGAATTAACTTGGCCATGCTTCCCACGTGTCCCACCTTTTATTTCATATTTTTTAATTATTTTTTTCATTTTTAATTGATTTTATTGGATTTAATTAATTTTAAATCTTTTAAAATCAAAAGAAAATCAAAAAGCTTAATTAAATGGAATATTTGGCCTTAACTAACTTTGATTTATCATTATGCAACCTACCAAATTCGTGCAAAGGGCCAAAAGAGCAAGAATTCAAAAATGAGTCAAAAAAGGAAATTTGGTTATGGAGGTTTATGGAGAATCATGAAATTGAATGTGTTGCATTAAGAGGCCATAATTCTTCTTGATACACATTTCCTAATGCACATACAAGTGAGACAAAACGAAATTGAGGGCTAAGCTGCACCAAAACACAAAGAGAAAACTCACACTTTTGGCAAAAAATCTCAAAACTGAAAACAAGGTTAGAGGTTGATTCGAGGCAAAAGAGTTGTTCAAACATCTTCCTTGAGGATCATAGAATGTTTTCCAATCATTCACCAAGTCCCATACTCAAGAAAACACGAAATCACCATTGAAATTGGTAAGGAAAATTCCAAAATCGTTTTCCATCATTCATGCGTTTTTAACATATTTTATTGTTGTTTTTGTGATTAGAATGATGTTTGCAAGCTACCTGCGTAATTTAATTGGAGTTTCATGCTAAAATGAAGGATCCACCATGAGAGCATATTAGGGTTCCATGGAAATTGATTTAGGGGTTTTCATATCAGGAACAATTGGAGCCTAAGATTGCCACCATTAAAATCAGGGCCTTCCACTGAGTGGATTTGAACCATCGCGCCCTATTTCTTTCCCACCACGGCCTAATCGCTATTTCTTGTAATGTCACTTTCTGGAACGGTGTAAAAACCGTTGCCTATGCTTTATTGTATTTTCAGGAAAAAAGCCAAGCGAAGGAGACGATGAAGTGGCCGGTTCTGGTTGGTCCATTTAAAATCGTGTGCTAAAAATCCACTAGCGTGTTGTTTTATTTTATATTGATTGTTGTTTATTTAATTTACAAAGAAACAAAGTGGCTCAGTGGCAGGCACGAGCATTGACAAACTACAGGACCTGGGTTCGAGCCCCAGGTCCCTCACTATTTCCATGTTATTTTGCATGCAATATTCCCATGCAGTTTCAGCCTGAAGGAGCACCCTATGTCCATACAATCTGGCCATCCACGTGCCTATGGAGATGGATCAAATGGCCACAATCTGAAGCGCACCATGGACTGCAGTCAACCACCTCACACCCTAGTGTCAAAGTCAACGAGGCTTAAGGAATTGGGCCCTAAACTGCTGGGCTTCACCTCCAAAATTAGGGGCAGACCCCCTAGGTTTGCAAACTTTTTTCATTCTTTGTTTTTTTTCTTCTTTCTTTTAATTATTGTTTTATTAATTAATTTAATATTTTCAATATATAAAAAACACCAAAAAAAACAGAAAAGATAAAAAAATAATAAACATTTTTATTTTAGTATTTTTGTAAATAAATCCCATAATTAATTTAGTTTTTAATTCTAGGTTATTAACTTTAATGTATTTTCTTTAATAAATTAAAAACAATTAGAACTAGAATTATTTGACTTTTAAATTCCAAGTTAATTTTCTTTAATGCCATAAATACAAAAAAAAAACATAAAAATGAGTCATTGCCTTTATTTAACTTAATTATTTTAATAATGTTATTTTAATTCCTTTAAAGGGTCCAACGCCCTCGCATTTGAATATATTTTCTTTTCGCGCATTTTATTTATCTCTTTTTTTTGTGAATATAATGTAATTGCTCCAAAGGCCTGTAATAGTTAATTAGGCATTTATTTTCTGCATTTCTATTTTAAATCGGGTCTGGATTAATTTGGCGATGTAGACCCGCGCCTTTGTAATAGCGTAGGACCTTTATCTTTTCCGCACTTTAAATTCCCGCACCTTTAACTGTTAAACAATAACATGAAAGAATGAATGCCCAAAAATAAAAATCAAAGCGTAGATCACCAATACATGACAAGACAAACAATAAACTGAAAATGACACACAATTCACACACCACCCCTAGGATACGCCTCACTGTTGCCTTACCTCGAAAGGTGATCGTCGAGTAGAGGATGTCTTAGTAAGTCCTCATGATCCGGGAACCTGGCATGAGGGTAGCTTCTAAGGTGTCTTCCTATTACTCCGGTGATCACCATGTCCCGAACCTCGAATTGACCCGAACACCTCCAACGATGGTGCTACCTACCTCTCAATGGTGGGATAGCACTATCTAAAGGACTCTTACACAACTTAATTCCTTAGAGTAGGTAGATTCTCTTAAGTACTTGCTCTTCTCAAAACAAAACAAAAACATCTTTTCACACCTCACACTTTCAAAAAGTTTTCAAACAAATTTTTCATACACTCTTGAGGACTGATACAAGAGTTACTTAGAAATTTTTCAAACGAGACTTTTTTTTTAAAACCCACACACAGTTGAAAAGCAAACAAACTATTTTTGAAAACACAAGTGAGCAAGTACCTAAGAGCCCATGGATAACCATGGATAGAAAGGGTGCTAACACCTTCCCTTTCTATAACCTACCTCCCGAACCGAGAACTAATCTCAATAAGGAATTTTTCTGTGCTTTTGTCCTTTCCATGTTGGAGAAAATAAAAGACGGTGGCGACTCTTGCTTCCGCGACATTTCGCGAACCAGCTTTAAACAGTCAGTTCCAGATCCACCGATCACTACTTCCATGTCTGGAGTGTATCTGTAATGTATCTGAATCTGAATCTAAATGAGTACCAGAATAGCATCCATGTCTGGAGCGTATCTGTAATGTATCTGAAATTTGAAATCCGAATGAGTAACAGAATAACTATCGTGTCTGGAGTGTATCTGTATTGTATCTGAAATCTTTGAATATTTGTTAAAGATAGTTGTTAATCTTATCCTGAAAAGGGTAAAATGTTAGCTAAAACACAAAGTTATGTTGTATGAAATGTATGATGCAATAAATGTGTTTTATCCATGTTTATGATATATGAATGTAATGTATGCGCATGTAAGCTGATTTGTTGTATTACTGAGGAAAATAAATCCTTGACTGCTGCTGGGGAAAATAAATCCTTGACTGCTGAGGATTCTGTTGTGAGAGTAGTGCCATATACTTCTTGAGGAACCTTCTTGGGGAATCCAGAGAATTTTAATGACTTCTAGTGGGGATTATTGATGGGAGTCTTTGTTCTGTCGAGAAGCAATAAAAATTCTATGGGGAAAAAGTTTATCTTGTAGTGAAAACTCTGTGGGGAAAAGCTTAATTCCGCTGGGGAGTTTAGGAGTTTGGGTTGTATGCCAATCTACCGGGGAGTTACCCTAGGTTGGGGAGAAACAAAAGTTAACTGTTATCCGGTTGATTTTCAAGCTTCAAAATAACTTGTTGGGGAAACCTGGAGAAACTGGATGATTTCTGCTGTGGGTTGATAGTTTGAAGTTTCGGCTCCGCTGGGGATTGGTAGTTGGTAGTCTTAGCTCCGCCAGGGATCTTAATGATGTGCTGTAGGGATTGCTCATGGAATAGCCTAAATACGTTTTCCTAATCTTTCTACCTGTCAGTAATTACTCTTTTTCATCATGTTTATTTGTAAACAGTAATTATGTTCAAATGCATATGTTCATTAATGAATCATTGGACGTTTTTGCAAATAAAACACAAGTGTAAAAAAAAAGGCAAATAGTTTTATGTACTTTGAAAGAGATATCTTTGTATTTACTTTGAATAAATGTTTTGTACAAAGGAGACAGACATCCTAGTAAGAGGATAGTGTCAGAAATAAGAAAAATTTACAATGAAAGATAGCTATGTGTAATAATCCCACGGGGTTCCCATTCTGCTATAGCCTTCGTATCTCCGAATATCTTGTCGATTCGTTGCTTCATCCGAAGATGATTGAATTGATCAGAAGCCTCAGAGTTTGTCTGTGAAGAGATTGTCCTTAAAGTTATCCGACGAGACCTAGTCATACGCTTTAATTCCCTAACTTTTACCTGGACCACCCTTTCGGGTTTTCAGTCCACTAGGAAACCCTTTTTTGCCCAAGTCTCCCTTTCGAGTTTTCAACTTGCCGGGTGTACAGATTTTTTTGTTTTATCCCTAATTTTTTCCTGAACCTCCCTTTCGGGTTTTCGATTCATCGGGATGCCCTTTTTTTTGCCTAGGTGTGTCAACCTAGCGGGTCATTTATGCGTAGTATCTTTTGACTATATCTGCATTCGCAGGGTGCGGCAGATCGTCGCTGTCCATGGTGGTTAAAATCATTGCCCCACCAGAAAAGATGTTCTTGATCACAAGTGGTCCTTTGTAGGTAGGAGTCCATTTGCCCCTGGGATCACTTTGTGGCAAGATGATGCGCTTGATCACAAGATCTCCAACTTGATACACTTGGCGTCTGACTTTCTTGTTGAAAGCTTTGATCATCCGTTTTTGATACGTCTGACCATGGAAAACAGCAATAAGTCTCTTCTCGTCAATTAAGTTTAACTGATCAAGTCGAGTTTGGATCCAATCGTCTTCACTCAAACCAGCATCTTTCATGATTCTCAAGGAGGGAATCTGAACCTCGATAGGTAAAACAGCTTCCATGCCATATACCAAGGGATAGGGTGTTACCCCAGTTGATGTGCGAGCCGTGGTATGGTACCCGTCGAGAGTAAACGGTAGCATCTCATGCCAGTCCTTGTAGGTGACTTTCATTTTTTGTATGATCTTTTTGATGTTCTTGTTCGCAGCTTCGACAACACCATTCATCTTTAGCCGGTAGGGGGATGAATTGGGATGTTGAATCTTGAACTGCTCACACAAAGCGGTGATCATAGTATTGTTAAGGTTTGTACCGTTATCAGTGATGATCCTTTCGGGGATAACGTACCGACAAATAAAGTTCTGCTTGATGAAGCGGGCAATGACATTCCTAGTAACGGATGCGAAGGAAGGTGCTTCGACCCACTTTGTGAAGTAATCAATGGCCACCAGAATGAAGCGGTGTCCATTGGATGTTGTAGGCTTGATCTCTCCAATCATATCGATTCCCCACATAGCGAAGGGCCAAGGAGCTGTTAAGACATTTAGAGGAACATGAGGCATGTGCACCTTGCATGCATAGATTTGACATTTATGATAAGTCCGAGAGTGTTGATAGCAGTCTGCTTCCATGGTAGACCAATAATAGCCTGCCCGTAGAATCTTCTTAGCCATCGTATGCCCGCTAGAGTGAGTGTCGAAGGTACCTTCATGCAATTCAGCCATGATCTTTTCAGCTTCAGCTTTGTCCATACAACGGAGCAGAATAAAATCATGATTGCACTTGTACAAGATGCCATTACTTAGGAAGAACTTAGCTGAGAATCTTCTTAAGAACTTTTTGTCATTGAATGAAGCTCCTTTAGGGTATTCCTGAGCCTCGAGATACCTTTTGACTTCATGAAACCAAGGTTGGTCCACTACTTCTTTGGTATTAATCTCGTGACAGTGTGTTGGTTTGTCCATCCGTTCAATGGTGACCTGGGGAGCCTCGTTGTCCCAATTAAGTTTAAACATGGATGACATTGTAGCTAGAGCATCTGCTAGCTGATTTTCTTCTCGCGGGAAGTGCTCAAAGGTAATCTGCTCGAAATGTGGTAACAATGTCAAGACATGTTCTTTGTAAGGGATGAGGTTCGGATGCTTAGTATCCAAATCTCCTTTGATCTGACTGATGACCAAAGCTAAGTCCCCAAAAACAATCAAAGATTTAATTCCCAAGTTTATGGCATCCTTGAGTCCAAAGATGCATGCTTCATACTCTGCCATGTTGTTCGTACAGTTGAAGCAAAGTCTAGCAGTGAAAGGAGTATGGCATCCTTTTGGAGATATGAGCACAGCGCCGATACCGTTTCCAAGTGCATTGGAGGCACCATCAAAGTACAGGGTCCATCGGGATCCTTGTTCAGGTCCGTCATATGGTCTGATATCTTCAATGTTGTCCAATGTCATGATGTCTTCGTCAGGGAAGTCAAACTTCATGGATTGATAATCTTTGACAGCTTGATGGGCCAGATGATCGACTAGTACGCTACCCTTTATAACTTTTTGGGTCGTGTACTGTATATCGTATTCCGTTAGGATCATCTGCCATCTAGCTATTCTTCCAGATAGAGCAGGCTTCTCAAAGATGTATTTTATCGGATCCATCTTAGATATCAGCAAAGTGGTATGAGTCAACATATACTGCCTTAGCCGGCGAGCAGCCCATACCAAAGCGCAGCAAGTTTTCTCGAGCAGTGAATATCTTGTTTCACAGTCGGTAAACTTTTTGCTAAGGTAATAAATGGCATGCTCTTTTCGGCCAGACTCGTCATGCTGCCCCAGTACGCACCCCATTAAATTCTCTAAGACGGTCAGATATATGATTAGCGGTCTTCCCTCGACGGGTGTCATCAGGATAGGAGGTTCTAGCAAATACTCCTTGATTTTATCGAAAGCAACTTGACAGTCATCATTCCATCTAACTACCTGATCTTTCTTCAACAACTTGAAGATTGGTTCACAAGTAGATGTTAGGTGAGAAATGAACCTAGCAATGTAGTTTAGGCGTCCCAAGAAACCTTTGACCTCCTTCTCAGTGCGAGGAGCAGGCATTTCTTGTATAGGTTTGACTTTGGCGGGATCAACCTCGATGCCTTTGTTTCTGACAATGAAACCTAAGAGCTTACCGGACCGGACTCCGAATGTGCACTTGTTTGGATTCAATCTTAGCTTGTACTCCTTTAACCTGACAAACAACTTTTGCAAGTGATCAAGGTGTTCTTCTTCAGTTTGTGAATGGGCTATCATGTCATCTACGTAGACCTCTATCTCATGATGTATCATATCATGAAACAAAGCTACCATGGCGTGTTAATAGGTTGCCCCGACATTCTTCAGTCCGAATGGCATTACTTTGTAGCAGAACGTACCCCACTGTGTGACAAAAAGTAGTTTTCTCCATGTCTTCAGGTGCCATTTTGATCTGGTTGTATCCTGAGAATCCGTCCATGAAAGAAAATACTTTGTGCTGAGTTGTGTTGTCAACCAGGATGTCGATGTGTGGAAGTGGAAAATAATCTTTAGGGATGGCCCTGTTTAAATCTCTATAATCCATGCACATCCGTACCTTTCCTTCTTTTTTAGGCACATGCACAATGTTAGCAACCCATTGAGGATAGGAAGTAACAGCCAGAAATCCAGCATTGAACTGCTTCATAACTTCTTCTTTGATCTTCTCTGACATGTCAGGTCTCATACGGCGGACCTTTTGTTTCACTGGTGGACAGTCTTCTCTTGTGGGTAGACGGTGTACCACGATGTCTGTATCAAGTCCCGGCATGTCTTCGTATGACCAGGCGAAGATTTCAACATAATTATGCAACAGCTGAATTAAGCGCTTCTTGACACTCGGCTCTAGGTTGGCACCCACTCTGATTTCCTTTCTGTCTTTCTCAGTTCCCAAGTTGATTGTATCCAACTGCTCTTCTTGAGGCAGAATAACCCTTTCCTCTTGTTGTAGAAGTCTAGCCAATTCCCCTGGCACCTCATAATCTTTCTCACCTTCGTATTCAGCTTGGTAGATCAGATCTTCAGAGTCACTGAAGGCTATAGCAGCATCGTTACCCATGGGATCCGGAATGGAAGAGTACCTGCATTTGTGAGTGTGTGTGTGTGTGTAAGGGTATAGCCATCTTAAAACAAATAAAGTGTAAAAATAAAAACAATGAGCACAAAAGTTTGTATGAAAAACGTCCATGATTCATTGAAATGACATATGAAAATGAAATAAGAACCCTTACAAATGGACCATTGTGCCTCGGGTAAGACACAAGGTTGAAAAAGTATGAATTGTTTATGAATTATTACAGATCCAATAGAAATGGAAAAGATAAATTACTGCGGTATGAAAGTAATCGGAACAAAGTCTTTTGCTTCCCAGTTGCACAATCCTCCGCCGACAGTAGGAAATATCCAGTCTTCCAAACTGCCCACTTCTTCACTGTCTTCCAGAGCATTAACCCCTTGGTGGCTGATCTTCACAAGTGGCTCTCCGGCACGGGCGCGGCGCACAACCTTCTGAGCAGTTAAGGTGAATCCCAAGCCGAACTTGTCTGATTTGTGAGGAAAGTCTGGAAGCTGCCCCCAGATTGTGCTTCCTCCCTCTTCAACCACTGCTTTTGCATCCTTGAGAGATGACATCCGAGGCGGAGGTCTGGTGATCGTGGGTACAGAGGACACTGTCTTGGTCGCTGCTATCTCCTGAGCTACCTCCTCAAAATGCTGGAAAGGAGTTTCGATGAATTTGCCATCCAATTCTACATAACAGAAAGAATTCAGATGACTGATCATGTATTCCTCTTCGCCATGAACATTTATGATTTCCCCCTGGATAGGGTACTTGAGCATTTGATGCAGAGTAGAAGTGACAGCTCCAGCATGGTGGATCCAAGGTCTTCCCAACAGGCAAGAATAAGAAGGATGAGTGTCCATCACATAGAATGTGGAGTTAAAGGTTTCAGTTCCCACCTTAATCAGGATGTCCACCTCCCTGTGGACCATCCTTTTAGAACCATCAAAGGCTCTGACAATGATATTGTTGGGTTTTAGGGTTAAGCCTTCACAATCCAGTCTATCCAAGGCTTTCTTCGGCAAGACGTTTAAAGACGAACCAATGTCTACCAGTACGTGTGCTAGGGTTGTCCCTCTGCATTCCACCGAGACATGCAAAGCATCATTATGTTTTCTCCCTTTCGAAGTTAAATCTGCATCAGAGAATCCTAGACCATTGTCAGCTATTAAACTAGCCACACATTCCTGGAACTGATCAGCGGAGGTTTCTTGTGGCACGTGGGCCGTCTTCAAAAATCTTATCAGAGCCTTAGCATGAGCTTCTGAACAAAGCAACAGGGCCAACATGGAGATCTTTGAGGGGGTTTGCCCCAGCTGTTCCACCACATCATAATCACTTTTCTTGATTATTTTCAAAATTTACTCCATTTCTTTTTTAGAGGTTTCAGGGATGATCAACGGCTGAGCCTTCCTCCTGACGGGCTCTTCTTGGATCCCTTTCCCTCGAACATCAGTAGCAGCAGAGGGGATAACCACGGGGGTTGTGACTTCTTCTATGATTGGTGTACTTGCAGATATGTTTATCGGTGTAGAGGTAACCTTAGGAGCAGCTGAGGGTCCAAAAATTGCCTTTGGAGGGGCAATCTTTGGAGAAAGGATTCTTCCACTACGGGTAACTTTGCTTGTTCCGGAAATGTTACTGATGTCGGAATTGTCTTCTTCAGAACTCTCTTCCTCGGCAGTCTGTTCAATCTGTTTGACACCATGGTAGTAGATTTCCCCACCATAGTTCCATGGTACTGATTTGTCGGACTTGTACGGGACTGGCCCGGGCATGGTTATCTTCAAAGGTGCGGCCTTCGGAGCGGGTGTAATCCTAACAGGTCTTTTAGGGACCTTGGAAGGATTGGCGGATATGGTTATTATTGAAACATCATTAATAGGAGTTAATAAAACAAGAGACTTCTCAAATAGGATTTCTTGGTTATCAATTAGGCATTGGATACCTATCTTCAACAATGGACAGTGGGTTAATGAGGATGAACAAAGGTGACAATCTTCTTCACAACCTGGGAAAACCCCATCCTTCAACAAATTTGACTTGATTATAGGGAGCGGAGTTATCAAATCATCTAAAGTAGCAACAAACAGATCCTCCTCAACAGCATGGGCGTTGTGGCCGTGCCTTGGCATTGGAGCAGAGATAACATTGGGTTTTTTAGGTGCGTCGAATTCAACTTCTTTAGCATCTATCAAATCCTGAATTTTTTTCTTCAGGGCCCAACAATTGTTAGTGTCGTTCCCTGGGCTCTCCGAATGGTAAGCGCACCTGGCGTTCGGATGGTAATATGGGGAAGCAGTGTTAGGATTTTTAGGGGCCTCTTTCAGCATGGCCAAATTAAACTTCAAAATATGTGGTAGGACTTGAGCAGGAGTCATGTTTATCTTGGTGAATTGCCGTACAGGCCTTTCCACCCTTTGCTGGTTATTTCTAGGCTGATCATTCCTCGGCTGATTGTTTCTTGACTGGTCTGATGCAGACTTTTGAATCATTACGGCCCCCACCGCTGGCTGGCATTCAACTCTTCCTTGACCCCTCTGAGAGTAGATAGCTGACACTTCCTTATTTCCTGTGAAAGGTTTTCTGATGGCAGCAGAAGTAGATGCATCTTTTTGAATTTTCCCGCTTTTTATACCGGCTTTCACTCTTTCTCTGGTTAGAATCAATTCAGTGAACCCAGCAGACGAACTTCCAATCAGGTGATTAAATAAAGGACCTGATAGAGTTGCCAGAAACATGTCCACTAGCTCCCTTTCAGATAAAGGTGGTTGCACCCTTCCGGCTAAATCCCTCCACTTTTAAGCGTAGTCTTTGAATCCCTCATTGGACACCATGGCCATACTCTGGAGTTGAGTACAGGTTGGTTCCAAGTCGGTGTTGTATTGATACTGTCTATAGAAGGAGACCACCAAGTCTTCCCAATTATGCACATCAGACCTCTCCAATTGGTAGAACCAATCAAGCTGCGTTCTTGACAAATTGTCCTGGAAAAAGTGGACCCATAAATTCTTGTCAGAAGAATGTGGTTGAATTTTCCTAACATAAGATCGTAGGTGCATCTTTGGGCAAGACACCCCATCATACTTAGCAAACAGTGGAACTTTAAATTTAGGAGGGATTACAAATCCAGAAACCAACCCTAGCTCCTCAAAATCCAACCCCGGTACTCTCTGCACTTCCATAGCAGTTAGACGCTCTTCCAAGTTTTTGTATTTGTCATCGGAGTCCGAAGGCACTGCAATCTCTTTACCTTTTCCTTCCCCTTCCTCAGAGGTTGATGGAAAATCCAAGGCCCTTCTGGCTTGTCCTTCAAACCTTATGCCCATGGTAGCCACACCGACTCGCTTCTTCTTCTTTTTCTCTTTTCCTTTCTCTAGCAGAGTCTTGAGCTCCTCCTGCCCCTTGGCCAAGGTCAAGAGTAGCTGTTGAAATTGTGAATTCTGAGCTTGTAAGTCTTTGACCATTTGTTCTAGATCCATCTTGCTGAAATAAACAGCAGAGAGATGAGGAAACTTGGTGTGAAGACCTGCTTATGCATATGATGAATGAAGATGCGATATGCAAATGATTTCAAGAAAATTTAGAAGATTTAAATTTGTTGAAACCAAAAACAACACACGTCATATTAAATAAAACCAAGTTTGAATACATCATGCCTCCTCGGGCTTCCAAAGAAAGAAACTAAAATACAGCAAAATTCTCAAGACAAAAAGACCGAACGCATCCTTTTCGGAGCAATGTAAGTATTCAGATTCTTTTCTTCATGAAGCATCTTGGTGAGCTCCAGAACCTTCTTCTCACTGGCATAGTACTGGGTTTCAAAGGTGTCTCGCTCTTCCTTCAACTGAATCCAGGCTTTCTGCAGATCTTCGAGAGAGGTAGGCATGTCAGGATGAAGAGCGGTGTATGGGACGTCTCCTTCAATAACAGGCTCAATGATGACAAGAAGGATGGAAGGGTAAGGCATTAAGAGACTCTGGGCATGAGCCCGTACCCACTTAAGGTAAGGCTCAAGAGGGATAGAGTTTTTATGTCCCAAAGTCCTACTGTCCACTTTGTTCACCATTCCCCAAGCACGTGTAAACCTCTGGCGGTAACCTTGGTCTTCTTTGTCGTAGTCAAAAACTAGACCTCGGACGAGCATCTCATGAGGGCCGTCTCTTCGGGCATACCCAAATTGCCGAAGAGCTAAACACAGGTTGTAGGTGATACCTCCCCTAATACCTAGCAGAGGTACGTTAGGGAACTCCCCGCAGCGGTCAATGATAGAGATATCTTCCAAAGATCTTGAGCACCAACGGATATCAGAGTGAGTGAGAGACATCATCCTTTGAGACCAAGTCAATCTTTGCTCATTCTTCAATGCTGACTGAGGCAGGTGTAAAGTGAACCACTTAGAGAGTAAGGGTATACAACACAAAAGGGTACCTCTTTTCTTCATGGTACGAGTATGAAGGCAATGCAAGATATCTCCTAGCAAGGTGGGTATAGGGTTGCGAGAGAGAAAGACTTTGATGGCATTAACATATATGAATTGGTCCGAATTAGGAAACATAACCAAACCATAAATGAGGAGATCTAGCACTTCTTCGAAAGCTTAGAAATCCATGTAATCCCGGAATGAACGAGCTTTTTCCAACATAAACTTAGCTAAAAATCCTTTAACCCCACTTCTTGTCTCCCAATTGGTTGTGACGTCAGCCCTCTTCATATGTAAAGCTTCGGCGATGACTTTAGGTTTTGGAATCCCTTCTAGACCGGTGAACGGTATCTGATTAAGCACGGGCACCCCTAAGAGTAGAGAGAACTCTTCCAATATAGGTACCAACTGATAATCTGGAAAAGTGAAACAATGATGTACGGGATCAAAGAATTGGAATAGTACACACATCATCTCTTCTTGGAAGTTGGATGTAGCCAAACTGAGAAGTCGACCGTACTTCTTAGTAAAAGGAGAATCCCCGGGAACTCTTAAGGCTAGCTCTTGAAGTTGAGGATGGGCTTTTACAAAGCTGATTCGAATGGTGTTTCTTCGGGGAGAATTCATTTCCTACAAAACAAAAACAAAGATAAATTTCTAAATCCTTGAAATGGTTAGTGAACATGCATATGATGTTGATGATGTTTATGATGTTTATGTACAAGTAAACATATATACACACAACAAACAGATCCCTATGTTTCAGGCTTGCATGAGTTTGTAGGTAAGTACCCTCTTGAAGTTTTAGTTGGCTCAACCTGTCTTAGAAAAAATGATCAGGTTCTAAAGGATCTCAATATCACCGACCTTTCTTTTAGGCATTGTCTCAGCTCAATCAATCTTTTCTTGCGGCCGAGATATCCCAAAAGTCTAGCCTCAATGAGTGTAGTATCGAGTGTCAACCAATTTTCAGCTTTACACTGAAACCGGTTACCTCACTATATCCTAATGGCCAAGTTTGTTCAATTAGGGTTCTAAGGTTAATTAGTGCTTCATGACGCCACTCAGCAGCCCCGTATTCTCCTCGATTCACCACGAGGGATACCGGTACCCACAAATGTGTCACACTAACATAGCCATTGTTTCAACCATATCGGTCTACGCTGTACAGTCTCCACAATCTATTGCTATTTACCTAAAAAGGTGCCCCAAATCCGGGTGGAGGATCAAAGCAAGCCCAATACAAAGAAATGAATATAAAGCACACAACTCAAATAATGAAAGCGAGTAAAGGTGATCTAACCCTAAGGTAACCCCACTTTTTATTTATTGTCCCCAGCAGAGTCGCCAGTTCTGTGATATGGTGGGAGAACTGACTAGATGTTTTGCGTTTCGTTCGCACTTGTGCGGTTAGAAAGAGTCGCCACCGACTTTTCTTTTATCCAAAAGGAAAGGTAAAAAAGCACAGGAAAGACCTTTCGAGAATTTTCTCGGGTTCGGGGGGTAGATTATGAAAAGGGAAGGTATTAGCACCCTTTTCATCCATGGTTTTCCATGGGCTCTTAGTTACTCGTTTATATCACTTGCTTTCATTTGATTGTGTGCTTGTGGTGTGGGCTTTGAAAGTATTTTGAAAAATCTCTTTGTAATGGTTCTCGTCTCTATAAGAACGTATACAAAGTTTTGTTTCGAAAAGTGGTTCAAAGATGTGTTTGTGAATCGTGTTTCGAAAAGTGTTTTGAAAAGAGGTTTTGCAATGGTTCTTGTCTCTATAAGAACGTATACAAAATGTTTTATCTTTTTGAAAATGTTTTTGAAATGAGAGTGTAGGTGTAAAGAGTTTTTGTCATGAGCAAGCGAGTAACTAAGAGCGAATCTATCTACTCGAAAGGTCTTAAATTGTTCTTTTCTTATTCCTTTTAATGGTGCTATCTTACCATTGATTTGGTAAGAAGCCCCACCATTGGATGTGAAGGGACAAGCGCGGGTCAATTTTACAATCATTGAAGGCAACTTGTGAGACGCTCTAGCAATTTTTTGTAAGAGGCGAGATCATTTTAATCGAAGGCAACATCGAGGGTCATCGAGGGACTACGATCTTTGTTTATTGAAGAGTCATTGCTAGAGCGTCTCATATTCGAGGGACATGATTGTATTTCCAAGGCAACGAGCGAGGTTACCCTAGAGGTGCGCGTGTGAGAAAGTGTGTTGGTTTCAAGTTATTTATTCTTGAATTAGGTCATCTAGCGATTGATTTTTGAATCTTGCCATACACGCCTAGTTACTATACAGTATATGGAAAACAGTAAATTGCGGGAATTGAAATTCTACGCTATTACAAAATATTCGGGAATGGGGGTACAATTGTTACAAATGGAGGTGAATCAAATGAAATAGCAATGTCCAAATATCTAACAATACAACCAAATCTAATTTTTGTGCGATTTAATTAAAGCTATGATAATCCATGAGATAATATTAACAAAATATGAAATTTTAAGTATTTACATGAAAAGAGAAAAATAAAACCTATTCTAAAAAAATTGATTAAATTAAAAATCTTTATTATTATTTTTTGTATTCTTATTAATTATATAAATAAGTTTAAAGAAAGAAAACAAATTAAATTAGTTTTTTGATGTTTTTATTAAATGTAAAAAATTAATAAAAATAAGTTATATAAAAAAGAGAAAATGATAAAAAATTATTTTTCAAGACTTAAATCAAATGTATAAAAAAGGTATTCTATGTTTTAATTAGTAATTTTGTTAACAAAAAAGAAATAAATTAAAAAAATAAGTAACAATGGGCTTATGGAAGTTTAGGGTTGTTAGGCCCAAAGTAAAAGGGTGTTTTACTGTTAACAAAAACGAGCCAAGGGGGGGTGTAAAACGTGAAGCAGATGGGCTTAAGGAGTTTGTGAATGAAACAGGCCCATGCCTTAAGTCAGTTTAGTTGTTGATTAGGGGAAAGCCAAACGAAATTAGGGTTCTTGACCCCTTTAGCTCACAGCGGCGCCGTTCATCTCTTTGGCTCACTCTGTTCATCTCCTCATCTATATTCATCTCTAAACTCCTCTCCTCCTAGTCTCATGGACGAAACGCCCTATTCAATAACATAATCTCTCATCATCTCATCGTGATTCGCGTTTCTGAAAACCCTAAGTTTTGAAATGAGATTTATGTCTAAAGGGTTTGAAATTGGTTTATCTGATCCCCCCCCCCAGATTTCTGTTGTCGGGGCGCTCTCTCTCACCTCCTAACCAAGCTCTAATGTTTTTTTCTTGAAAAGGTGAAGTTCTTTTATTATTAAAGCTTGAATGATTTTGTTGTTTTTTTTCTTGTTCATGTTCTTTTCTATTAATCAGACTTGTTATCCATTGAGATGCAGGAAATAACTTTTAGGGATTTATGAGAAAGATGAAAAGTTCATATCTGTTTGGAACTCTTCTGTGAAATGGAAAGGGATGGTGAGACTGAGGGTGGCGCTCCCTGGTGGCGGAATTTGCGAGGGGGAAGAGATGATGACGAAAGCCTTGCTTTTCTGGTAACTTTCTCCTATTCTCTTTGTTGAGCAATGAGGATGTTGGTTGTCTTCTGGATTTTGTGGTTAACAGGTTTTCTTGTTTTTTTTATGATATTGGTTATCTTCTGGATTTTGTGGTTAACAATTTTGGGAATTTGTCTGATGATGGTTGTGACTTGGTTGATTTGAGACTGGTTTGGAATTTGTTTTATGATGGTTGTGACTTGGTTTATTTGAGACTGGTTTGGAATTTGTTTGATGATGGTTGTGACTTGGTTGATTTGAGACTGGTTTTTGAAGATGGTTTTTGTTGTTGGTTAACAGCTTTGTTACAAGTTTGGTGAGTTTGGTTGATAGTGGTATGCTTGGGATATTTGGCTTTTGGTTTTGCTTGACAGTATTTTTGACTTGAGAGCTTTTTTTCTGGTTTTTTGGGTTTGAAATGTTTTTACAAGTTGCAGGTTTTAGGTTTTTGGGTGTTTATCAGGTTTTGACAGTTTTTAGGTTTTGGTTTGTATGTTACTGTTGGTTTGAGACCAGGCTTGGTTGATGGCAGTTTGAGACTTGAGATTTTTGTTTGACAGTTTTTGAGGGCTTTTAAGTTTGATAATTTTTCTCTATCCCTTATCTACTTGAGAGTTTTTACTGTTATATTGACCCTCTTTCTGTTATCTCTATTCAAAAAGGTGGGGAAAACATCAAATTTGAATATTTTACTATATTGTTCCTTTGGCTTTTTGATGGAAGTTTTGTTTTCTAGCAATTTCTATGTATCTTGTGGCAGTCAAGGCAGCAGGGCTGTGCATCCCAAGGTGACTTCTTTCCTCTCTTCTCTCTCAATGACACTAGGAAAGCAAATTGCTTTTTGCCCCTTTTACCAATTCTGAAAAGTTTGCAAAAAATGGAAAATGATTAACTAGCTTCTTGAACAAGCTTTTGCTTGTTTTGACTTAGCTTATTATATTGCCAAAATTCCTTTTGTTGATGCTGTTTGTTGTTTGCTAGCTTGCTGCCTCGTTTTTGCTGTTTGTTGCGCTGCTGTTTGTTTGGCTTAGTTTTGCTGTCTTCTTAGACAACTTGCTGGCCTTTGTTTGGACAGTTTGCTTATATTTGTTTTGTCTAGCTTTGTTGTTTGTTTGGATAAATTTGCTGCATTCTGTTTGTTTGGACAACTTTCTTGCATTTTGGACAATTTACTTTAGTTTGCGCATTTCTGCATGTTTGGACAACTTCATTTCTTTTCCTCTTTCTTTTGTGAACCAAGAAGAATAATCTTCTTGTGATTTGCAAAAAAATAGAGGAAATAAATTGTGATGAATTAAAATGGCCTTCTGATTCCAATTTGCAAACTTTAATGATGAATGACACTTTTCTTTTGAAAATTCTTGCTTATGCCCAAATAGTTTTTGTACTAACTATTTTTTCTTTCTTTTGTTTTCATGTGAGCGCAATTGAGAGGACAAAGCATGGAAAGCAAGAGACTCTGTGGCAAGCATGGAAGCAAAGGAACTTCAGTCAAACTTAGGCATAGATCCATTTAGATTTTCTTTGTAATTTAGAGAGAAACATTCTTGTACTGTATCCAATGATTGTACTAATTTATCTTTTAAATACAATAAGTTGTAAAACCTAAAGTATTTAAATAATAAATTGTTTTGTAACAACGTTTGAAATAAATGGAGAAAGTCTTATGAGATATTCTGGTGTTACTTGAAAACTTTGATCAACAATAACTTGTAATCTTCTCTTTGCATCCTATTTGATTTTTTGAATGCCCAATCAAGACAATTGAAACAAAACGCTCTAATCTGATAACTTAAATTCCAATAATCCTGTAATCTTGCAACTGCATTCCAAACAAACACGCACTGTCTATTCCATTTCCCAAACAAGCAAATGTTTTTTAAAAGACGCAAATCATCTGGTTAACCTGGATTAAACAATCATGAGTATCTTACATGACAGTCTTAAATTCCATCTCTTGTCCCAAACAACCATGCCTTGAGAACAAACATTGCCTTTTCAGTAAACTTGAGAAAGCATGAAAACTTGTGAAAGCCAATTGGATCTTTGAGAATTCATTTCTTTTGAGAATTTCAAGAAAACCCCTAATTGCTGGTTTACTGCCACAGAAGAAAATCTATCTGATCGATTCCTGAGCCAACTTGAATATCTGAGAAACCCTAGGGTTATGTTTTCTATGAAAAATGGGAGGGCAAATTTTGAGGTACAACACTGATGCATATGGGAGGTCCTCCAACTCAAGCGCGTCGAACAACCCTCTGAGCTTCTAAAGTAAAGCCCAAGCCAAATTTTTCAGTTTTGTGAATAAACTCAGGAAGCTGTCCCCAATTGGTATTCCTGCCTTCTTTAACTATTGCTCTTGCGTCTCTGAGAGAAGCCATCTTCAGAGGAGATTTGGTACTGGTAGTGGTCTCAGTTGACGCCAAAATCTGGGGAACCTCTTCAAAGTTTTGACAAGGAGTCTCTATAAATTCTCCGTCCATCTCTATGTAGCGGAAGGAATTGAGGTGGCTCACCATGTATTCTTCTTCACCCCATACTGTGACAATCTTTCCTTTCACTGGATACTTCAGCATTTGGAGAAGTGTGGAAGTAACTTCCCCAGCTTCGTGGATCCAAGGACGACCCAAGAAACAGGAGTATGATGGCCTGATGTCCATCACATAGAAGGTGGACTCGAACGTCTGAGAACCTACTTTGACAGGGATGTTCACCTCCCCATGCACCATTCTCTTCGATCCGTCAAAAGACCTCACCACAATGTTAATAGGCTTTAAAGTCAAACCCTCACAGTCTAACCGGTCCAACGCTTTCATTGGCAGAACATTCAGTGAAGACCCTGTTTCTATCAGCACATGAGACATAGTGGTGCCTCTGCATTCAATTGAGACATGCAGGGCATCATTATGCTTTCTTCCCTTCGGTGTCAAGTCGGCATCTAAGAAACCCAGCCCATTGTCGGTAGTCAGGCTAGCCACACAATCTTTGAATTGATCAACTGAAGTCTCTTGCGGCATATGCGCAGTTTTGAGGAATGCAATCAAAGCCTTCGCATGGGCCTTAGAGCACAAAAGCAGGGATAACATAGATATCTTTGAGGGGGTCTGCCCCAACTGTTCGACCACATTGTAGTCACTCTTTTTGATTATTTTCAAAATTTCCTCTATCTCTTGCTTAGAGGCTTCCACAACAATCTTTCTAGGTGCCTCCGTCCGGGCAGGCTCACCTACAACTTCTTTGCCACGAGTCCCAGATGACTTATCGGCAGGGGCGACAGCTGGAGTGAGAACAGGAATAGTAGTTGATGTGCTAGCAGGAACAACAGATGGAATGATAACAGGATTGTTGACAGTCTTAGGGGAAATCTCAGGAGAGAAAACCCTTCCACTTCTAGTAATCTTATTGGTCCCGACAATGTTACCGACATCAGGATCAACTTCTTCGGCCTTCAAGTTTTGTTTAACGCCATGATAGTAAATATCGACGCTATAATGCCAAGGGACAGCTTTGTCCGAGGCGTACGGGATAGGACCAGGACATGTGATTATCAACGGAGCAAATCTCGTAGTGGGTGTAATCCTAACAGGTATTCTCGAGGAAGCCTTGGAAGGAATGGCGGAAATGGTTATAATAGCAATGTCTTCAAATGGAATAACGGGAACCAGAGTTTTCTCGAACAAAATTTCTTTACTGTCCATCAGGTGTTGAACACCTGACCTCAACAAATGGCAACCAGAGGGTAGGAATGAACACATGTGGCAACCTTTACCACAACCCGGAAATAAACCGGCCAACAGCAAATTCTTCTTAACAATCATCAGAGGAGTGAAAACTTTGTCTACCGAGGTTATAAATAGATTAGTATCAATGGCGTTAACTCCATGGTTGTGCCTAGGCATGGGAGAAATTATGACATTGGGCTTCTCCAGAGCGTCGAACTCAATCTCTTTAGCTTCAATTAGGTCTTGCACCTTATTTCTTAGAGTCCAACAATCATTTGTGTCATGACCAGGACTCCCATAATGATAGGCGCACCTAGTGTTCGGATTGTAGCAAGTAGAAGAGATATTAGGATTCTTGGAAGCCTCTTTTAAAGTTTCCAATTTAGATCTCAACAGATGGGGTAGAACCTCTGCCAATGTCATGTTGATCCGGGTGAACCGCCTTAGTGGTCTTTCCACCCTATGCTGATTGTTGAGTTGTGGGGCAACCATAGGCCTAGGTATTATTACTGCACTTACCGTTGGACAGTATCCTGCTCTTCTCCGATCTATCGGGTCATAAATGGCACTGGCCTCCTTCTTATCAGTGAAAGGCTTCTTCGTTGTGCTCGAAGATGCATCTTTTTGAATTTTGCCACTTTTTATACCGGCTTCGACCCGCTCACCAGTCATGATTAGTTCAGTAAATCCAGCCGAGGAACTTCCGATCAGGTGGTTGAAGAATGGACCTAATAAGGTGCCTAGGAGCATATCCACTAATTCTCTGTCCGATAGAGGGGGCTGGACTCTGCCTGCGAGATCCCTCCATTTCTGAGCATAGGTTTTGAAACCTTCATTTGTTCCCATGGACATGCCTTGCAATTGCGTCCAAGTCAGAGCTAAATCAGCATTGTATTGATATTGTTTGTAGAAAGCGGCAGCCAAATCTTCCCAATTGCGAACATTGGTCCCTTCCAATTGATAAAACCAATCCAACTGTGTCCCTGACAAGCTCTCTTAGAAGAAATGCACCCACATATTCTTATCAGCCGTATGGGGTTGAATTTTTCTAACGTATGACCTTAGATGTAGCTTTGGGCAAGAGACACCGTCGTATTTGGCGAAAGTGGGGACCTTGAATTTCTGTGGGATGACAACCCCTGAGATAAGTCCTAATTCTTCAAAATCCAATCCGGGTACCCTTTAAATATCCATAGCATTAAAACGATCCTCTAGCTGTTTGTATTTATCATTAGCAAGAGGATATTTCTCCTCAGAGTAATCAGGTTCTTCCTCTTCCTCGGATGCTGGGTCGTTGTTCACTTCTTGGGTCCCATCTCCTTGATTATAACCTTCACCCGATGATGTTGCAAAGTCCAAAGTCCGTCTGGCTTGACCTTTGAACCTTCTTCCCATGATCACAACACCGGTTGATTTCTTTGATTTCTTCTTCTTCTCTTTGGCCAGTAGAGTTTTCAACTCCTCTTGTCCTTTTGTCAGAGTCAAGAGCATTTGTTGAAACTTGGAGTTCTGCGCCTGAAGATCTTTCATAGTCTGTTCAACATCCATCTCACTGAAATAAACAGTAGAAGGATAAGGAGACCTCTTATGAGAAACTTGTATGATGTTATGATGAATGAAGATGCAATATGCAAGTGATTTCAAGGAAATTAGAGATTTAAATTTGTTCAAACCAAAAAGAACACACGTTATATTAATAAAACCAAGTTTGAGTACATCATGCCTCTTTGGGCTTACAATGAAAGAAACATAATACAACAAAAACTCCTAAGACAAGAAGGTTGAACGCATCCTCTTTGGAGCAATGTAGGCGTTCAGGATTTTCTCTTCATGAAGAAGCTTGGTGAGCTCCAGAACCTTCTTTTCACTGGTATAAAACTGGGCTTCAAAGGTGTCTCGCTCTTCCTTCAACTGAACCCAAGCTTTCTGCAAGTCCTCGAGAGAGGTAGGCATGTCAGGATGAAGAATGGTGTATGGGACGTCTCCTTCAACAATAGGCTCTATGATGACAGGAAGGATGGAAGGGTAAGGCATCACGAGACTCTGAGAACGAGCCCGTACCCACCTAAGGTAAGGCTCGAGAGGGATAGAGTTCTTGTGTCCCAAAGTTCTACTGTCCACCTTGTTCACCATTCTCTAAGCTCGTGTAAACCTCTGGTGGTAACCTTGGTATTCTTTGCCGTAGTCGAACACCAGACCTTGAATGAGTGTCTCATGGGGACCGTCTCTTCGGGCATACCCAAAATGTCAAAGAGCTAAGCAGGGATTGTAGGTGATACCTCCCCTAATAACAAGCAGAGGTACGTTAGGGAATTCCCCACAGCGGTCAATGATAGAAACATCTTCCAAGGATCTCGAACACCAACAGATGTCAGAATGGGTGAGGGACATCATCCTTTGGGACCATGTTAGTCTTTTCTCATTCTTTAAGGCTGATTGAGGAAGGTGTAAAGTGAACCATTTAGCGAGTAGGGGAATACAACACAAAAGAGTACCTTTTTTCTTCATGGTGCGGGTATGAAGGCAATGCAAGATGTCTCCCAGTAAGGTAGGTACGGGATTGCGAGAGAGAAATACTTTGATGGCATTAACATCTATGAATTGGTTCGAGTTGGGGAACAAAACCAAACCATAAATGAGAATAGCCAAGATGTCTTCGAAAGCTTGGAAATCCATGTCGCCCCAGAATGAACGAGCCTTCTCCAATAGAAACTTGGCTAGGAAACCTTTGACCCTGCTTCTTGTCAACCAATTGGCTATAATGTCGGCTCTCTTCAGATGCAAAGCTTTGGCGATGACTTCAGGTTCTGGAATCTCTTCCAGACCGGTGAACGGTATCTGATCAAGCACGGGAACCCCTAAGAGTAGAGATAATTCTTCCAGTGTAGGTACCAACTGATAGTCCGGGAAAGTGAAACAATGATGCACGGGATCAAAGAATTAGAACAGTACACATATCATCTCTTCTTGGAAACTGGATGTAGCCAAACTGAGGAGTCGACCGTATTTCTTGGTAAAAGGAGAATCCCCGAGAACTTTTGAGGCTAACTCTTGAAGTTGAGGGTGTGATTTTACAAAGCTGATTCAGATGGTGTTTCTTCAGACATAATTCATGACCTATAAAACAAAAACAAAGATAAACTTCTAAATCCTTGAAATGGTTAGTGAACATGCTCATGATGCTTATGATGTTTATGATGTTATGTACAAGTATATACACACAAAGCAAGCAAATCCCTATGTTTTAGGCTTGCATGAGGTTTTATAGGTAAGTACCCTCTTGAAGTTTAGTTGGCTCAAACCTGTCCTAGTAATAGTGATCGGGTTCTAAAGGATCTCAATATCATCGACCTTTCTCTTGGGCATTGTCTCAGCATAATCAATCTTTTCTTGCGGTCGAGATATCCCAAAAGTCTAGCCTCAATGAGTGTAGTATCGAGTATCAACCAATTTTTAGCTCTACACCTAAACCGGCTATCTCACTACGTCCTAATGGCCAAGTTTGTTCAACTAGAGTTCTAAAGTCCGTTAGTGCTTCATGAAGTCACTCAGCGGCCCCGTATTCTCCTCGATTCACCACAAGGGATACCGGTACCCACAAATGCATCACGCTAACATAGCCATTGTTTCAACCATATCGTTCTACGTCGTATAGTTTCTGCAATCTATTGCTATTTAGCTAAAAAGGTGTCCCAGATCCGGGTGGAGGATCAAAGCAAGCCCAAACAGAGAACCAAATGTAAAGCATACAAGTCAAACAATGTAAACAAATAAATGTGATCTATCCCTAAGGTAACCCTACTTTAGAATTTTCCCGAGCAGAGTCGCCAATTCTGTGATTCGGTAGGAGAACTGACTTGAGGTTTCGCGTTTGTGTTTGCAAATGTTGCGGTTTAGCTAGAGTCGCCACCGACTTTTCTTTTATCCAAAAAAAGGAAAGGTGAAAAAGCACATGAAAGACCTTTAGATATGTTTTTGTGTTCGAAGGGTAGATTATGAAAAGGGAAGGTATTAGCACCCTTTTCATCCATGGTTTTCCATGGGCTCTTAGTTACTCGCTAGATCACTTGCTTTTGTTTGAGTGTGCTTTGTGTGGTTTTGAAAGTATTTTGAAAATGTAACTTTGTAATGATTCTCGTTTCTATAAGAATGCATACAAAGTTTTGTTTTGAAAATAGTTCAAAGGGGTGTTTGTGGGATGTGTTTTTGAAAGTGATTTTAAAAAAGGGTTTTCTTTGTAATGGCTCTCGTCTCTATAAGAACACATACAAAGTGTTTGTCTTTTTTAAAAAAAAATGTTTCAAAATGAGAGTGTTGGTGTATAAGATGTTTTTTGTTGTGAGCAAGCGAGTAAATGAGAGCGAACCTACCTACTCAAAAGGTCTTAAGTATGCTTTTCCTTCTCCTTTAGATGTGGCTATCTTACCATTAATTTGGTAAGAAGCCTCATCGTTGGATGTGAAGGGACGGGTGTAGGGACGTTTGTATAGTCATAGAAGGCAACTCATGGAATCGTTTTAGCAATGTCGTTTTTAGGGAATAGATTGTTTACCGAAGGAAACATCGAGGGTCATCGAGGGACTGCGATCTTTTATCGAGGGTCTTTGTTAAAACGCCCATGTTCGAGGGACTTGACTATTTTTCTGATAGGCAACGAAATAGGATTACCCTAAGGGTGCATGTGTGAATAGTGTGTTTGATTGCATGCATTTTAATCTTGATTAGGATTGTCTATTTTGTTGTTTCCATGTCTTGCCATACATCCTATTTACTAGCAATATATGAAAGGCAAGTAAAATGCGAAAAATAAAATCTAAGCTATTACATCGCTTTAGGGGGATGGGGGTACATATTTATGAATGGGGATTGCAAGTAAAATTAAATCCTAAGTTACTATTACAACCATATCGAAATGGATCAGAATGTGCAAGAAACGTAAATTGCTTATTTATTTAAGAAAATATTTTTGGTCTTTTGTTTTGAAAAATGTTTTTGGTGTTTGTTGATTAATGAAATAAAAAATGATAGCGAAAATAATGAGAAAAAAGGAAAAAATAGAATCAGCGTATTGTTGATTAAGGGAAGTCAGAAGTTCTGACTCTGGCGCACTGTAAAACAAAATTCCTGTTAGTAAAAAGAAAATAGGTAGAGTCAGAAGTTCTGAGTCCACTGGGAGCACATTAGCTTTCAGAAGTTCTGATACCACCGGCAACATAATAGGTTTCAGAAGTCCTGATACCAAGTAACAAAGTGGATTTCAGAAGCTCTGATACCACTAGCAGAACTTGGTCTCTCTTTCCATGCTTGTCAGAACATCTGCAACTTAGTCATTTCTTGCAGCTGGAAAAGATTCTGTAAACTGGAGGTTGGTCCTGGACTCTGGTGATGTTCTGAGCAACTTCTTCACGTACTCAACAGGATGGAGGTTTTCAACTTCTGGAACAGCCAAGGGGTGATACTCTGACTTCTTTGAGGTGGAGGTGAATGGAGAGTGTATGGCAGTATGAATACAGAAGTTAGAATAGCTTCTAGTATGTGAATCAGCAACTGTGGGGATGGTTTTAGTCAAGGAACAATGGAGTTTTGATGCTAGAATCAAATGCCAAGGTTTTAGTATTTTGGTGTTTACGGCTTTTTGGATTCTTGGAATTTTGCAAAGATTCAAGGCCGTTTTCTTTCTTTTGGTGATTCTCTCTCTCCAAAAACCAACCCTTTGAACGTGCGATGGAACAAACTATTTATAGATGGATTTGCTGTGGTTTTGGGGGGAAAAACAAATGAGTTTTTAAACATTTTTGGCATACTGTCCCTTTGTTTTTAAATCACAGTTCTCGTAGGCTAATTTGGTGCAAGAAAAACGCAGGCGTGGACTGGATCAGCAGCACTTTGGAGTGTTGTGGCAGCTGGTTGTAGGACTGTGTCATAGCAGGGCAACAGGTTACTTAAACGAGGTTTTGGTGATGTTCTGATCGCAGAATATCAGAAGCGTAACCTCCAAATGCTGAAAGGGAATCTTCTGACCAAAGCATTGAACATAGCCTCCATATGCTGAAGAATCATGTTCTGACTGAAGCATTATGTTCTGACCAAAGAGCAACACTTCTGCATGTTCTGATTGAAGAATTATGTTATGACCAAAGAGCAACGCTTCTGCATGTTCTGATTAAAGCGTTAAGTTCTGACCAAAGAGCAACGCTTCTGCATGTTCTTATTGAAGCGTCATGTTCTGGATCATGTTTGCAACTTCTGACGGCACTTGCATTGAGGCTGGCTCAGAAGTTCTGAAGTATCACATTCTCTAGACACTTAGAAAATTTTCTAAATGTTTAGAAAATTTGATTTTTTTCAAAGTAACTTCTGACTTCTGATTTTTGATGAACTAATTTCATGCCTTAATGGAATATGATTCTTGGAACTTGATTTTGATTTAAAAGTCAAGGTTTGACTTTTTTAATGTACTTTTGACCATTTTCCCTTATGGATGATTTCCTTGAAAAGTGATGATTCAAGACTTGGAACTTGATAGAAGCAAAACTGAGAGTCCAGGATGAATCTCTAAGAAATGGGAGGGAAAAGTTTGGGGTACAACATAGACAAACAAAGAAGCACACAAAAAATCAAGCCAAAAGGAATTAATTTCATATAAAAAATCAAATGGAAAGTTTCAAATAAATGTTAAAATGAACAAGTGCTAAAAAAATAAGGCATGTTGCCCAAAGGGCTTGAACTCACGCCCTTATACTCATAGTTTAAAATAATTACCATTGGGCCACATGTTGTGGGTTGATATAACACGCTTCCATTCAATAAAATTTGAAACAAGTTATTGAGTGTCCCTTATACTCATAGTTTAAAATAATTACCATTGGGCCACATGTTGTGGGTTGATATAACACGCTTCCATTCAATAAAATATGAAACAAGTTTTTGAGTGGAAATCAAAAAAATAATACAAAAGGTATGGGGCGAGGGTGATTTGAACCCCAAACCCTTCGCTCACACAAACACACAAACAAACCAGTGCATGACCACTGGGGAACAATGCCAATTCGTGAATTATTCAGCTTGCAATAAATATAATATGAAATTAAGTTTAAAAAATAAAAAATTGTGCCATCACCATCTTCATCTTCTTCGTGTGAACACCACCAACAACAATGGTGTATCTTGTAACTTCCTTATTTCTCAACCAATTTAAAAAATGTAAAAACCTAAAATGCTCATAATTTTACAAGGATTCTCATGGTATCATTAAATCAAACTTAAAAATCAAATAATAATGCACACGAACTCAAAAATACAGAGCCAAACCCTAATATTCAGTTGTTAGAAACTTCACACACATGATTAAAGGCAAGCAACTTAAGGGTTAGTTTCAACACACTGAAAGCTACATCTTTGCTTTATAAATAAACTTTAAATGATGCATGTATGTATGAGTTCCAAGTTGAGAAATTTTACCTATTGGAGAAAAGTTCCAATGCCTCTTTCAGTAGTTCCAAATGTGAGATAATGATTCTATTAGCTTCTTTGAACCTCACTGAAACTATTGATGTCTTTACTTTGCTATGAATCGTTCTCAATCTATCTAACCAACTCAAAGTGAAAGACACGGATTTTGGAGATGGTTATGGTGATTTGGTGGTTACAATGATGAATATTTGTATTGGTTAAGTTCTATTTGATGTATAGAAGCTTTGTGAAGTGTTAGAATGGAAAATGCACGAGTGAATTGGGAGATGGAAGTTTAAGGTTTGAAAACTTGCAACAATAGAGTTTTTGTGCAAATTTTGGTGTGTTTGGTTATGTGCCTTTAGTTCTATTTATAGAGGTTTCAAATGGTCTCTCTAACTTGCAAAAATTGTCCTTAGTTCATATGGAAGGCTAGTTTGGCTATTTGCTTTCAAATTGCACAAAAATGCGTGTTCACTTCATGATGAAGAAATGGAGTGAATCAAGGAGTTTTTCATGCTTTTCTAACCTCTACAAGGTTTCTTCTAATCAATAAGACTGTTTTTGATCTTTAGAAACAAATTGCAAGCTGAAAAGGAGAGTGTCGTTGGAAAAAGTTGAGCTTTATGCAAATGGATACCATGCTTTTTACAAAATGCTCCAAATATGGTATAATGCAATGGTTAATGCTTCAATTCTTTGTGCAATGCTCTAAGGATTTGTGTAAATCTCTGATTATGGTGATATTTAGAAGCCAAATGACCTGAAAAGTGATATCATGTAGATTAGGCTTTGGAATTTCTATGAAGCTTCTCACAAAAATGGACCTTTAATGCAACTCGATATGCCATCTTCATCTCTTTGAAACTACTAGCTCAAGTGTGATAAATTCATACTCTTGGAATCTTTGGAAAGATGATAGAATCCTCTATAACTTTCATGGTTATCACTTGGCTTGAATCAATTGAGATCCTGGAGAAAAATGGGCATAAACTTAGGTACTTCACAAGGCCAAAATACTTGGAAATTTCACTAAGTGTTTTGTCATTTAAAAACAAATGGATCCTCCACTTCATGGTCTCATGTATATTCATACATGCATTTTTGGAACATCACTTCCTATGGAAAAGTTATAGTATGAAGCAAGATCTTCAACTTGATCTTTTGGTCATGAAAAATGGTTGCTTAGATTGGAAGTTACAAGCTTGGAAAGTCATGCACTTTGAACATGAATTTTGACACTTAGTGAGATTTTCAACATCTTCCACTTTACCCTTTTTGAAAGTAATCTCAAATATATTTATTTATCTTGATCAAATTCACTCATTAACCATATTTTAATGAAATTTAACTTAAGAAGTCCATGCTTGACCAAAAAAGGGCAAAAGTCAAAGTTTGACTTTGTAGTTGACTTTGTATCAGATGAATCCAATTTGTCTAATTTCAATGAAAACTTTTGATTGATGCAATCCTTATCATGTTAAGACATCTTTGAAGTTCATAAGATGATGACATGATAAAGCCTTGAGTTATACAAAATTGAAGACCTCAAACCCTAATTCCTGATTTTCTTCTGAGGAGCCAAACCCTAATTTCTTTCAACCACTTGAAGAATCCAATGATGAAACCATAATGTGATAAGTTTGTGATGAAGATTATGATTATTTGGCCATAATAAATGAATTATGAGCTTGAATCATTGAGGAATATACATGCCCTTGATCATTCAATTGTTGGATCCTCTTGACCTAACATACCAATCATGTACAAGCAACAAACAAACAAGACAAACCCTTGTACTTTTATGAGGTTAGTGGTATAATAGATGAATGATATGATCTCGTAATGATGCAAAATAAGGTAAGATCTTAGGTAAAAAATTAGGGTACAATACACCCCAACAAAGAATAATTATGTGTAATTTGTTAGTGTGTATGCGTAGGTTGGAGGTTGATGATGAAGAGCAATGGTGGAAAGTGTTTATGGTTTCATCAAGTTGAAATGATGTCTTTATGATGTATTTATAGTTGAGGAAATATGGTGGCAAAGAGGGTAAATTTGGATTAAAAAATAGTTAAAAATTGTTACCAAACAATCAGGATGTGTCGGCACATACGAGTTATGTGCTGACACATGATGTCAAAAATTGACATTTTTCAACCTGAAAAAGCCATGTGCCGACACATGAGAAACAAAATCTACATGCTTTAATAATGCATCACATGTGCCAGACTGATGTGCTGACACATACTGTTATTTTTTCATCATGTGCCGACCTGAAATGGACTATGTACCGACCTATGCAAGAGAAAAGCTACAATCTTTAAAACTGCAGTACATGTACCGGCATGAAAAACATATGTGCTGACACATGCTGTTAATTTGTGTGTTGAATGCTTCCTAAGACCTCTAATGCAAGGATGCACTAAACGACACAGAGATACTGTCCAATATACAGAAAATGCTAAGTTTTCTTAGTTTTGACATCATGCAAAACATCTAATGGTGAAGTTGCACTCACAATAATGGTATGACGTTGAGCAATGAAATATGGAGATCCGTTGGTAGTACATTCCTTAAGAATTCCAGCATATTTGTCCTTTTAAAGGAACATTTTATTTTTCCACTTAAATGTACTATCTCCAAGAATATTCTTTCAATAATTATTCTCTAAATCATTGGCTTCATATTTGAGATGATTTGAAGCTTAATAAGAGTTCAGAGCTTTGAAGATTAGACTTCAGAGTCTAATGAAAATGAGACGAGTTAACAGAGTAAATATGGATTGTTTATGGTAGAGGCGTTATCTTTGTTATCCAGATAACTGACTATCAGATGAACACTTTTTCATATTTCAACTTTGTTTTAGAATATGTTGAAGTCAAGAGTCTAGAGTCTATTTGTCCAGTGTCCAAAGTTTGCTTTGTTCAAAGTTTAGAGTTTGCTTTTTCCATAGTCCAGAGTTTGCTTTGTTCATAGTCCAGAGTCTGCTTTTATTATATTAAGATTATGCATACTTAATGGAACAGTTAGTGTATAAAATTATTCTCTATACTTTGTTATCATCAAAACGTAAGGATTGTATATGTAGAACCAAAATTGTTCTAACATGAGGTGCACAACGCATGCAGGGAACAGGCGTCAAGTGGCAGACCTGCTTTGAAAAGGGGACAATCCATGCTTTACAGAACTGTACTATTTTGAAGTTGATTATCTTTTAATGCTTTTTCTTATCCATTCTCGTTTCTAGCTTCAATTGCACTCCAATTACGTATGACCTAAATCTATGAACATCCACTCTTTGTAACTTTCATTCATTTTACACTTAGCTGAAAGTTAGGGTTAAAGTGGTGCTCCAGTTTTAACGGGCCAAAACTTATCAGAAATCAGTCCTGCACATGTAACAAACACATAAAAATTCATAAATGAGATCCCCTATTATGCTTTTCACAAACTTGCTTAAAACATAAAAAATGAACTAAAGTTAACCTAACAATTTACTTAATAATAAGATAAAATCAAGTGTTAAGGGCTAGAATACCTAACACATAGTGTTTTATCACATTCCTAATGTTAGTGGAAGGTCATTAAGTCTATGTTGACCTGAACCCTTGGATGGTGATGATTGATCCATAGTTCTAAGACTTTTTCTTGAACTCAAGTGTATACACAAAACATATTTGTGACTTGGCAAATAAAATTCTCGTTGGTTCTAGCTACAGTATCTCACCAGACATACTAAATTTGTTGTGAAACTTGAAATTTAGATGAGGTGTCTGCTAATACCTCTCAACTCTAATTCTATTTTCTTCAATAGATTACGTTAAATAAGGAACCATGTTCCTCACCTATGGGTTTCTTAACTTCACCAAAGAGTGTTAAGTTCAAACTTGGGTTGTTATGAGTTACTAAACTAAAAAACGCATAAAGTAATGTAAATTAGAACGATGAATAAATATAATGATGTGTAAAAAAGAATTGTTTTCTCAATTATGTGTGTTGAAAATTATTATAAGTACAACATAATAAGGAAACACTTCTCCTACTTGAAGGTGTTAAAAACACAAGAAAGGGGGGGGGGTTGAATTGAGTTTTAAACCAAAAACTTTTCCTTTTAAAATCCCGTTTAAACCGTAACAAGTTACTTCACTTAGTGATAATAGTGATAAGATACAAGAAGGAAAGAACAAGTTATGTTTATACTAGTTTACTTGAAAACTATCAAGCTAGTCTAGTCCACCCGCTAAGGTGATTTCACCTTTCTCAACAAGGACTTAATCCAATAATCAAACAGATTATTACAATGCACAAGCTAACTGCAAGTGACTAATGTTACAACCTATAAGACACACTAATCTTAGACTTCTCAAGGATTCTGACCAACTGGTCCCTTAAGGAAAATCAAACAACTTTTTGAACAAAGTTTGTTTACAAGAAATTATGCTTCTACGCAAGCATATATGTAAATAGTAATTTTAGAACATAGACTATAGAAATATGAAAGCGTATGAACATTCATTTTAGAATGTGAATTAGAAGCCTTCTCTCATATTCTTCAAGCCTTTATATAGCCAATATAATATTATAACCGTTGAAGGGTATTTTTGGAATTTCCAGAAAGCTGGCAGCTTGAGCAATCACGTGGGAGACAAATTCGTATCCAACGTCCGCCCTACATGGTAGTGGAATAGAAAATTTTGTTTGTACCATGTAATTTTTGTATCACACAATCTTATCCTCTTTTTCTTCTAACGTCAAAGGCTTCTAAGCATGCGTTGGAAGAATGAGAGTAACACTTAGGTCTTCAGAACTTCAAGTCTTCAGAGTCTTCACAACCGCGTCTTCAGAATCTTCAGCACTTGGTCTTTAGAATCCTTTGTAGAACCTTAGGTCACCAGAACTTCAAGTCTTCAGAATCTTCAGAACTTTGTCTATCAGAATCTTCAGCACTTGGTCTTGAGAACCCTTTGTCTTTAGAAACATAAGTCTTTAACATCCGGACTTCAGTTAGAAATTTTGTCTTCAGGTCTTCAGAACTTGGTTTCTTGGACATGTATCAGAGTCACAACTTCAGAATCTTCTGAAGCTTTTGCTACTGTTCATCAAAACTTGTGTAGCTTAGAAGCATAACTTATTCTCTTCTAATGTCTTGGCAGCGCCTTTCATAAGAAGAAGAACACGTTTGTTAAATACTCAAAATAACAAACATTAGAGTACCAAATTTTTTCATACAAACATACTCATTTTTTATCATCAAAACTCAGATATAAAGTTATAGAACCAAATCTTGTTCTAATAATATCCCCCTTTTTGATGATGAAACTATGTATTTTGATGACACAATTTTATACACAATCAAAGGAAGTAAAAGATAAGAATGGTAAGAAACACTTATCCTTTATATGAAAACTCCCCTTGACTCAAAGAATTGATGAAGATTAAATATTCTGATTCTGAACCATTTGAGTAAAACTCCCCTTGGTTCCAATAGATCAGATATTGAGATCTTGAGAGTCTTGATACCAATCATTCCAATTGAGATCTTAAACCTCTAGCATCACAAAGACAAATTCCAGATTCTCAATTCAGAGCCTGGTTATGAATAGTTTGATTATGAACTTAAGAACTTCTCAGAGTGTGAATCCAAAAGTTAGAAAAAAGCCTTGTTTAACACTTTCAGATGTTGACTTTAATTAGAGTTCATAATTCCTAAAAAAGAAAACAGTTCTAATAGAAACATAAGTTTAACTGGGTTAGAATGTAAGTATCTCTTTTCAGAGACATTTTCCAGAATTTTATCATCAAAATTAAAATATTACTTTCAGTTATTTACTCCCCCCCTTTTTTCATAATCAAAAAAGTAAAATAATAAGTAATATAAGAAGTGATAAACCAAAATAAACTTCATTAAGAATTAGAAGATCATAAGTCAGAAAATAAAACATAAGAAGCAAAACATAAGAAGTAAGAGTTCTAAGGTTCAGAAGCAAAAGGTAAAATAAAATACTAAGGGCCTAGGGTCCAAATGTAGAAGGTGTTGGAGCAGATATCTTGTCAAGAATTAGCTTCAACATACTCTGATCATTCTTGTTGACGACCTTCTGTTGAGTGATGCTCTCTCTGAAAATCTGTTGTTCTTCTCTAATTTCACCAATTGTAGTTTCCAGACGTGCAATGGTAGAATCAAAAGAAGATACCACTACAACATCTTATCTTGCTTTATGAGCTTCTTTTGCCTCTTTAACCAATCTGACTTCTTCAGATTTTCTGGCTTCTTCTTCCTCTTGAGCTTTAAGCCTGGCATCCTCTGCCTCTTTTATCGCTCTAGCTTCTTCTTCTCTTTGTTTAGCATCAAGCAGTTCAAATAGTATGACTCTTTCTCTTACTTCTTCCCTTTCTATCACCATCTGAACATCCCATACTCTGGATGCTTCAGAAAAGGATTGAATTCATTCAAACTCATAAGACATCCACTTCTGAAATAAATTCTATGAAACATCCATGTCATGAGGCTTAGTACTAGTACTTGCCTCTGCCCTTAACTTTGCAATCTTTTTCTTATCCTTGATTCTAAACAAGTCAATGCATTCATCCAAGGTTTTTAGAGAAGGTTTTTCATAAACTACTAAATCTAGGTCGGGTTCAAGATGGTTTGGTTCAGAAGTTTATTCAGGAGGATTTTGTTATAATGGTTGTTCAGATATGTCAAAGAGATCAGAACAGGTAAAAGGTTTAGATGTGGGAATTTCAATAGCTTCAAAAGTATCAGAAATTGTCCTTTCAGACATTTCTTGATTAGAAGGAGATTCATGGAGAATGGATTCTTTGTTGAAAAAGGAAAAACAAAGGTTGTTATCAAAACTTGAAGAATGAGGAGTTTCTGTGAGTGATTGAGATGTGGGTATTGGAGATGTGAAAGTATGGATAGGTTCTGATGGAATGTTTGTAGTGAGAGATGGAATAGGATTAGGAGCAGAAACAGTTGGAATTGGATCAATTGCGGTAGATATGGTGGTGGTTGGTGAAACAGAAACACTTGTTGTTGAAGGTTGCAATGTGGTAACAATATCAAAAACAGATGAGATATTTGTGGGTGGTTGTTTTACCCCAAAATTTTCCCTCCAACTTTTCTGCAAGACATGTTCACAAAGGTCTCAAGTACTCAAAGATACTCAGGGGTTGACCAGTCAAAATGCTCCTCCTAAGCAAAGAGTCTACAACTAGGGTTTTGAGTTTCTCAAGGAAATTTGGGTTGAAAAGGTATCAAGTAGTTTTCATGGTTCATCATAGGTCCTCAATAGTTATCATGTCAAGTTTCAAGTCTTGCATCACAAGTTTGCTCAGTCAATGGCTTAGATGATTGAAAATCAACTGTATTGGGTAAAAAGTTAACTATGGTCAACATACAGTCAAACTTCAAGATTTTTGGTCAAAATCAACATTTTGAAGTGATATTCATCATTTGATTAAGGATTGGTCATAATTCCTTAAGGAAAGCTCTCAAATCATCAAAAGTTCAAAATTGCCAAATTAGGGTTTCCTCAAAAGAAGTCAACTGAACTTTGACCAAGCATAACTTTCACATGCTTCATCAACTTTTCTCCAACCAAAAAACATTTTGAAGGAAATTCAATTCTCTATAACTTTGAAGTTAATCTCAAGTCCAAAAAGTACTTCATTTGAGAGATATGAGCCTATACATTATAGGTCTTTTCAAAAGTCAACAAAAAGACACATTTTGTCAAGGCAACTTACATAAAGATAAATTCTCCAAATGAAAAAATGATCAAAATAGAAATTGTAGAAGACATCTCGAGCTTTCCAAAAAGTCAAATATTACCATCAAAATATGAAAATTGAGAGAGTTATGACCATTGAAAATTGGGAAATTTTGAGAAAAATGCATGAAATGCAAAGTGAGCAAACATGAAATTTTGAACTAGTGGGCCTAACTTTTGATGTTCAAACATGTTCATAAGGTGTTAGAGGACCTATAAATCCATTCACATATTTTTTATGATTTTTATTTCTTTTATTTGGATTTTTTTCATTTAAATGCAAATAAAATCAAATAAATGCGAGATAATAGTATAAGGGCTTGGACTTTTGTTTCAATCAGCTAAAGGCCCAATACAACACATGCTAGTCAGTCACAAAACATGCCAAAATCGCACAAGACTCAAGAAGGCAAGAGATATTTCAAATATGGAAGGTTTTTAAAGTGTTTGATTCTTGGCTTGATAACATGATTTCTTGCCATGTTATTTGAGTTATTTTCCTTCCCCTATATAAGTACAAGCAAGTCAAACCAATAGGACACACAAAAAATCCCTGCTTGAAACAACTTATAAAACTATCACATTTTATAAAAAAAAAACCTAAGTTCCTTAACAACCGCTACCGACCTTCTCTTTCCACAATTCCAATTCCATTCATCTCATGGAGCATCAAAGGGTAGGTTTGGATCAATCATGATGATCCTGCACGCACGAAATTGCATATCATCACCTTGTCGATTTCACATTTATTTTGAAAATCATATCTTTAATCTTGCCATATTTTAATTTGATTTGATGTTTCGAATGTGATCTCAAGTGTTGTCTAAACAAGTTTAGATCCACAATATGGCCCCATGCACATTAGTTGGCTAGGAGCCATTTTTCCTCTGATCAGTGTAACTTGTTTCGAAATGAATGACCCAAGAGCTTTTGGCCAAAACTAAGGCCGGATTTGTGTTCAGGAGGGTCAAATTAGGGGGGTAGCATGTGTTTTTGTGTTTAATTCTAACGTTTTCGCTGGTTTTAGATTTTTGGTTCGCCAGAGAAGACGACTGGAGCTAGGGCTCTGTCGCTTCTCCGACCGTTAGAAACGTTTTACAAATATAATGTTTTTGTTTGATTTATATATCATATGTACTGGCCGCCCCAGCGGCAAGCATGTGTGTGTTAAGGTGTTTGTGTGCCAGGGCAGGGGTTCGATTCCTGCCCCTGGCATGTTATTTTTTAATGTTTTCTATTTCAGATCCAGTGCAAGCTAGCATGCGCGCTCATCATGTAGGCTCACATCAACACCATCAGATCTCAAAATTCCAGATCTAACGCCTCAGATGCATGCCCCTCACTATGAACCTTCAAGGATCACCCTCACCAGATCCAGCGCATCAATCTGGGCTCCTTGAATTGGGCTTAGGATTTTTGCTTTTCACACCCCTCCATTTTACTTGTTGCAGACCCATTTCATTTTCTTGTTTTTTTTAAATTTTTTAATTTAGACTTTAACCTCTTTTAAAAAATGATTTTATTTAATCATAAAAAATAACAAAAAATCACTAAAATTAGATTTAGGTTTTTAATTAATTAATTAATTTTTTATAAATAAACATTAATTTAATTTTATCACACTTTGTTTTATTTTATTAATTAATTTGTAAATCATTTAGAATTAGGGTTTTGCACCAAAAATATTATTCTAAACAAAAACACCAAAAATATTTTTCTAATGCTTAAATTTTTTTTAGATTTTTTAATATTTTTCCCTTTTTCAATCTTCGCGCGCTTATTCATTTTTGCATTGTTATTTTCCAATATTGTAACTGCTAATGGTCTGTAATAACTTTAATTAGGTTTTGCTTTATTTTCTTTACCCCATTTTATGGTTTGTACTCCCCATCCCCGAAGCATTGTAATATCATAGATTCATATTCCTGCATTTTATTTTTTGCACTTATAATTATTTATGTATATATATAACTGCTAGTTTAATAGGATTGTATGGCAAAGACTAAAAAGCAAACACTAGATAACCATAAATCCAAGATTAAAATAACTGAAGCATAACACACTTCGCACACGCGCACCTCTAGGGTGACCCTCACTTGTTGCCTTAGATATAAACAGTCAGGTCCCTCGAACGCGGGATGCTTTAGCAAAGACCCTTAGGTTAAAAAGATCGTAGTCCCTCCATGACCCTTCGATGCTGCCTCGGTAAATGATCTTAGTCCCTTACGACAATTTCTAAAGCGTCCTACGAGTTTCCTTTATGATTGTACGATGACCCTCGCCCGTCCTTCAAACATCCAATTATAGGGATTCCTACTAACTAATGGTAGGATAGCACTATCTAAGGGAAAAGAGGAAAATAACAAATACTTTTTGAGTAGGTAGATAGCTCATAGTCGCTTGCTCACAAACAAAAATATTTCCCACACATACACTTCTTTTCTAAAATATTTTTCAAAACAAACACTTTGTATGCATTCTTAACGATACGATAATCATTACAAAGTTTTCCGCACTTAGGCATTTTCGAAATATTTTCAAACTTACAAATTCACAAAGCATTTTCAAAATTGAACTAGCGATTAAGAGCCCGTATATAACTACGAATCAAAATGGTGCTAATACCTTCCCTTTTCATAACCTACCCACCTTAGTCAGAAAATTCTCAAAAGGTCTTTCTTGTTCTTTTCACCCTTTCTTTTATTGGATAAAAGAAAATTCGGTGGCAACTTTTGTTATCTGCAACATTTGTGATTAAACACAAAATCAAAAGTTAGTTCTCCCACCGTATTACAGAACTTGCGACTCTGGTGGGGAAATAATCAGAGTGGGGTTACCTTAGAGCTAGATCACCTTTAATTTGCTTTCCTTGTTTGATTTTCCTTATTTATTTTTAAAGGTTGTTTGGGTTATTCTTGTAAATATCCTATAACTGAATCTGGGGCATTTTAGGTAAGTAGCAATAGATCGTGAAATTTGTACGATGTATACCGATACGATTGAAGTGATGGCTACGTTAGTGCGACACATTGGTTGGTGCTGGTGTCCCTTGAGTTAAGTCAAGGAGAATGTTGGGATGTTGTTGTTAGAACAATGTTTGAATCTACTACCCTATATTTGAGTTTTGATGATAACAAAGTGAAAAGATATAGTATTTAAATGTTTCATGTTTGAACTATATGCTGCCTAAAATTACTATGCTCTGACTTGCAGATACGCTGATTAAAATAAGCAAGATCACTTATTCAGCATCAGAATTTAATTTGATACACCAGCATCAGAAGTTGCTGAATCAGAACGTCAAGATCAGATGATCAACTCACGTACATGCTGAAGCTTGATGAACAGAACTGCGCGTAAACACTCTGATACAGAAACACAATAGCTCATCAGCAGCGAAGCAGAATCAGAATGAGCCAAGCCAGAACGTGCATTGAAGAAGCAACGGTATTGTGCATTGAAAGCTAATCAATTCCAACGGCCTCATTCTAGACAAGATCTGCTCAAAAAAGGAAAGCTTGTTATTAGCATTGAATCAAGAATATTGCATTCAACGTTCATCTTCTCAAGTGCTATATAAACAAGGCTTCGAAGATTATAATGGCTAATGCTCTCCAAATCTCTACACGCACAAAGCTGAACAATAATCTTCATCTACCAGTTTTGCTAAACCACAAACTCTGATACTCCATTAGTGTTTAGCAACCTAGTATTCTAAGCTTCATTTGTGTATACATCACAGTTGTGATAAAGTTTTGTAGAAAACATTCACACACATTGTTTTATACCTTTGTAAGAAAGTGTTGCCTTGACAAACCGGATTGTGGTTTGAATCAAGAAGGCTTTAGCAGTTGTTAAAGCAGTCTGTAATATTCAGTTGAATATAGTGAATTAAGACCTCGTTGGAGAGAGGCGAAATCACCTTGACGGGTGGACTGGAGTAGTTTGAGATCAAACGAACCAGGATAAAAATATCTTGTCAATTGCTTTAAGATTTCAGTTTTACAATTCAACCCCCCCTTCTTGTGTTTTTCACCCCTTCAGTTGTATGGTATCATAAAGCACTAACTGGCTGTAGAACCTTAGTTGACACAACTTAGCCATTAGAAAGTAGTGAGATAGCCGGCTTTGGTGCAGACTGAAGTTGGTTGATACTCGATGCTACACTCATTGAGATCAGACTCTCGGGATATTTCAGTCGCATATCAGATGCTTGTGCTGAAACAATTCCCAGGAGAAAGATCAGTGATATTGAGGCTCCTAGAACCCGGTTACTTCTTTTAGGGTAGGTTTAGCCAACTAAAAATTCAAGAGGGTACTTGCCTAAAAAATCCATGCAAGCTTAAACCTAAGGCCTTGTGTTATTTATTTGTATATGATTAATTGTTTGAAAATGACATCATAACATCATGATATCATGCCATATCATTTTTCACTAACCATTTCAAGGACCAAGAAATTTATCTTTGTTTTGTTTTGCAGGCTATGGCCTCCGCTCATAGAAACACTATCTGGATCAACTTTTTAAGGGTTCCTCCTCAGCTTAAAGAGTTATTCTCAAGGGTTCCCAAAAGTTCTCAATTCATCAAAAGGAATGGTCGACTACTCAGTCTGGTTACCCCAGGTTTTGATGAAGACATGATGAGTGTCCTATTCCAGTTCTTTGACCTTGCACATCATTATTTCACCTTTCCCGATTATCAGTTGGTACCTACAATGGAGGAGTTCTCTCAATTACTAGGATTACCTGTTCTTGATTAGATACTCTTCACCGGTTTAGAGGAAGCTCTGAAACCAGAAGTTATTTCAGTAGCCTTACGTTTGAAGCGATCCGATATTATATCCAATTGGTAAACAAGAAGCGGAGTCAAAGGTTTTCTGGATAAATTTTTGATAGAGAAGGCTTAAATATTTCTGGATGCTATGAGTTTTCAGGCTTTCAAGGAAATCTTGGCTCTTCTAATCTATGTGTTGGTGATATTCCCTAATCCAAACCAACTCATAGATGTAAACTCCATCAAGATATTCCTTTCTCGTAATCATGTGCCTACCTTGCTCGGAGACATTTTGCACTCTCTTCACACTCGTACTATGAAGAGGCGAGAAACTCTTATGTGTTGTATACCTCTTCTATCCATATGGTTTATTTTGCACCTTCCCCGATCTGTAATAAAGAATGAACAAGGGTTGAGGTGGTCACAAAGAATAATGTCACATTCTCATACATACATCTACTAGTATTCCGGATCTCATGAGGATATCACTATCATCGATCGATATGGGGAATTCCCTACTGTTCCACTCCTTGGCATTAGGGTAGGTATTACTTACAACCCTTCTCTGGCTCTACGACAATTTGGTTATTCTCGAAGAGATGGTCCTCATGACGCACTTATCCAGGGTATTATGTTCGACTATGAAAATGATCCTCAAGGTTATCATCGAAGGTTTATACATGCTTAGGGCATGGTAATAAAAATTGATAGTAAGGCTTTAAGGCAGAAGAATTTCATCCCTCTGGATCCTTATCTAAAATGGATACGAGCATGCACTCAAGACCTTATGATGCCATATACAACCATCTTACTAGTGATTATGGAGCCTGTTATCGAAGGAGACGTTTCCCACACCATCTTCCATATAGACATGCCCACTGACCTTGAAGAATTGCAGAAGTCTTACGTTCAACATAAAGAAGAACGGGACAGCTTTAAGACTCAATTTTATGCAAGTGAAAAGAAAGTGTTGGATCTCACCAAGAAACTTCATGAGGAGCAGAGTATTAATGCATACATCAACACAAAGAGGAAGCGTCCATAGGAGATTTGAGTCTTAGGTTTTAGGATTTTATATTGTTGTTTCTTTGAGATCCTTTTGTTTTCATTGTAAGCCTAAGAGGAAATTGTAATTTTGAACTTACTAAAAAAATATTTGTTTCTGTTTTCTCTTGGATAGCAAATTTAAATCTCCTAAGATCCTTGAAAACATTTGCATTTACATATCATGCATCATTACACTACAAGTCATTCATACATGTTTTCTCATCTACTTACTGTTTATTTCAGTATAAGATGGCTCTCAAAAAAACTGTCAAGGATCTCCAGGATCAGCATGCATAATTTCAAGAGACTCTTTTGAATCTGGCCCAGGGGCAGAAAGATATGATGGCGCTCGTCGCCAAGAAAAAGAAGACTAAGAAGCCGATTGTTATCCTTAATATGAGGAGAAGGTTCAAAGGTCTTACTCAACCAGTTCAAGTGGATGATGTTTCCTCTAAGGAAGACGAAAACCAGGAATAAGATGGTAGAAGCATCAATCATGAAGGAAGGAATGACCAGGGTTATGAAAATGTTCATGAAGATAAAGACTACTCTGACGAACAGTACCCTCCCAAAGATGACAAGTACAAGCAGTTGGAAGACCGACTCAAGGCTATGGAAATCCAGAAGGTGCCTGGATTTGATTTTGGTGAACAAGGTCTGATCCCCGGGGGTGGTTATCCCTCATAAGTCCAAGGTCCCTGTCTTGCCTAAAAATGATTGGGTCTCTTGTCCCAAACTCTATTTGAGATCGTATGTCCGAAAGATCCAACCTCACATTGCTGACAGGAAATTATGGGTCCATTTATTTCAAGAAAGTCTGGCTGGCACTCAACTTGAATGGTTCTATCAGCTCGAAGGAACCAACATTCACACATGGGAAGACATGGCTGCTGCTTTCTACATGTAGTATCAATATAATACTGACCTGACACCGACTCGAGTGCAACTACAAAACATGTCCATGGGCTCGAATGAAGGGTTCAAGGAGTATGCATGAAAACAGAGGTATTTGGCTGCAAGGGTGCAACCTCCTTTGACTGAGCAGGAGCTAGTAGATATGTTCATGGGCACTCTGACAGGCTATTCTTTAATATGTTGATTGGAAGCTCGTCATCTGATTTTAAGGAGATGATTCTGACTGGGGAAAGAATTAAAGGTGGTATTAAGAGTGGGAAGATTATGATGGCTACATATTTTAATGATGTGAAGAATCCATTTAGTGGTAAAAAAGAAGCCAATGCCGTCTATAAGACCCGTAGTAAAAGTGACAGCCATCAGTCTGTTGGAGCGAAGTTGATCTCTAATCCAGCGCCTGTTCAACAACAACAACAGGGCAACCGATAAAGGCCAGATGCTCCTTTAAGAAAATTTACCAAGATCGGAATACCTTTATCTCATGTGTAATACGGTGGGAGAACTGACTTGGGTATTTTGCGTTTTATCGCAAATTTGTTGCGGATAGCAAGAGTCGCCACTGACTTTTCTTTTATCCAATAAAGGAAAGAGTAAAAAGAATAGGAAATACCTTTTGAGATATTTTCTTGAGTTCGGGGGGGGGGGGGGGGGGGTAGGTTATGAAAAGGGAATGTGTTAGCACCCTTTTCACCTGTAGTTATCTACGGGCTCTTAGTTGCTTGCTAAATCACTTGAAAATGCTTTGTTTGAAAATGTATTTCTGATTGGTGCAAGTTTAAAAATATTTTGAAAACGCCTTTGTTTCGGAAAACTTTGTAATGATTCTCATCTCTATAAGAATATATACAAAGTGTTGGTTTTGAAAATAGTTCAAAGAGATGTTTGTTTTTTGAAGATGTTTTAAAAGTGTGAGTGTGTAGATGGTTTTAGTTTGTGAGCAAGCAACTACGAACATCCTACCTAATCAACAAGTCTTTGTTATTTTCCTCCTCTTTTATATGTGGCTATCTTACCATTGATTGGTAAGAAGGACTATCATTAGATGTGAAGGGACATGCACGGGTCAATCGTACAGTTATAGAAGGCAACTTATGAGACACTTTAGCAATTTACGTAAGGGACTAGATCGTTTACCGAAGGCAACATCGAGGGACATCGAGGGACTACGATCTTTCTTTAACAAAGGGTCTTTGCTAAATTGTACCACATTCAAGGGACATGACTGTTTTTCCGAGGCAACGAGGGAGGTTATCCTAGATGTGCGCGTGTGAAAAGTGTGTTTGATTCAAGTAAATTTGTCTTTGATTAGGATTATCTAGCGATTGATTTTAAATCTTGCCATACACACCTAATTACTATACAGTATAAAGAAAAAAAAGTAAATTGTGGAAATTAAAATTATACGTTATTACAGAGTTTTCAGGAATGAGGAGTACAAATTTACAAATGGGGATGGATTAATGCGATGAAAAGTCCAAAATAGGTAATCAATACAACCAAATTGACTAAGACAAACTATTAAAGTAAAATTAATAGGAAAAAAAATATTTTTGGTATTTTTGTTTGTGAGGAAATTTAAAAAAGAAAAATAAAATTTTATTCTATTATTTTTATTTGAATATTATTATGTATAAACTAAATATTTTAAAAGAAAATTTATTAAACTATATAAAAAAAATGTTGGGAAAATTATTTACAAAGTCCTAAAAAAATTAATTATTTTTTGTATTTTTTGTTTGATTTTATATGTCAATAATAAAAAAATAAAAGAAACCAATGTCTAATTTTAATTACAAATTAATTAACTTAATTGCAAAAAAAAAACTTAATTTTAAATTAATTAAGTTAATTGATAAAAGGAAAAGACTAAACCTATTTTTTTATAAGTTTTTTCTGATTTTTTTTGTATTTTTCTAATGCCTAAGATAATAATAAAAAAAACTTAGTTAAATTAACCTAATTAAATAATATAAATTAAACAAAAATTGAACTAAAAAAAAACTTTGAGGCAACCATTCAAACTTTTTCCTAGTTTCTGTCAAGTTAAATTAACCTAATTAAATAATATAAATTAAACAAAAATTGAAAAAAAACAAAAACTTTGAGGCAACCGTTCAAACTTTTTCCTTGTTTCTCTTAACACTAAATTAACTCCTAATTAATTCTAAAGATAAATCTCAATTAACTCAATAAAAAAAAGGTCTGATTCCTCTCTCTCTCCAATTGAACAACCGCTCTCTTCTTCTCTTCTCCTATCTATTATCTCAAATCTCTTAATCATTTTCTATCTTTTTTTCTTTCTCAACAAAATTGATTAAGGCCCAAAATCCTCTCCCTCCATCTCTCACGCTCTTTTCTATTCCTCTATTTTTAAACCTCAATTTTCTTCTCTATTCTTTTAAAAATCCAAGAAAGTTACAACAAATTATTCACATATGCCTTCCACACACCAACGAATAGAAGAAACAAAGAGTAAAGGGACTGGCTTACCAGCGACGATGTTGATGTTTTGACTGCGGCGGACAAGAACGTTGAAACAACGCTAAATCTATAGAGTAGAGGTTTTCCGCAACTGGATATGAGGCTAGGAGGTACGGCCGTGTGTTAGCGTTGTTGGTCTGGTGTGGTTTTTTTGTTGTTGTCGAATGATGATGTTGCTGTTAGTATGGTTCATGAATTTGTATATGCAGGTTGTGGTCGTTTTTGTTGAAGAGGTTTGGAGGTGTTTGAAGAAGGTTGTGTAAAGTTAAGAGTTTTATAATATATGTTTGTTATGGATTTTTGCAGGGTGGTTTTTTGAAGTGGATATTTGAAAGCAGTTGAATGGTACAGTGTGTATGAGTTTTTTGTTGCAGATTGAAACAAGGGTTTAGAGTGAATTATTGATTTTTTTTTGAAATTTTTTGTATAATTTGTGATGCTTTTTCTCTGTGTTTTCTCTTGTACAGGGCTGCCCTTTTATATCGAATAACAATGGGTTTTGGGGAGGGAAAATTGGCAAATTTGAACTGATTTGGTCATACTGTTTCATTACTTTTCAATGCATAATTTTGCTTTACCCATTTGTGCAACCTTTGGCATGTTATGGGACTGTTTTATGCAGGTTTTTTAGCAGCTAATGCAGGCTGCTTTTGATAGTTTTATGGGCAGCAGTGGCACAAGGTTTCAGATTGGCTTTTTCTCATTGCTACTAGGCTGTAGCAGGGAAATTTGCAGCAAGGTAGCAAGACTGTTTTGACAGTTTTATGGGCTGGTTTGTGAACATGTTTGGACTGTTGTATGGGCTAGGTGATATCTTTCTAAACCTGTCTCTTTCCTCTTTATCTTTCAATGATGAAAACTTTTTGCTTTTTGAAATTTCTGAAGGATTTACAATATTAGGAAAATGATGACATAAGGTTTTGATAGCTTGCATATGCCGCTTTGGGATGTTGTGCTGCTTGTTTTTTGTATTTCTTGTTGCGCTTTTGTTGTTTTGGTTTGCTGCTGCGCTTTTGTTGTTTTGAGTTGTTTTTCAATGAAATAGTTGCGAATTTCTTTTCCCTTTTGTGAACCAAATATTTTTGTGATTTGCAAAATAGGAGGAGATGGCTTATAATAGAAACAAAACATTTTTTTCAATTTCTGATTCCAGTTTCATATCCTAATGATGAGATACAAATCTTCTTTAATCACTAATTCTTGCTTGGATTATTTTTTTACGATTCTTGCTAATCTCATCTTTGGTTTGTTTCATGTGACGGTATGGAAAAAGGCAAGGCAATTGAATGGTGAAGCTTAGTATGACGAAACTCTTAGGAAACAAGAGATTGAAGACTAAGTCAATAATGCTTCAAGAGCTTTGATGGACAATAACTTGTAGTAGTGAAAACTCCTTTGTAAACATGAACTTGTAATGAATATTTGTTGTAGAAGAACTTGATAAAACATCTTGACTTTGTATTTTTTTTTAATTGTGAATATGTATTGATTTGAAATTTATTCTTGAATGAATTATGACTTTACACTTTTGAAATCGAATTTGGACTTGTGAAATAAAAATTGAAAAATGATGAATGACGCATTGGTACTTCCTTGGAATGAATCTTGATCAAATGAAATTTGAATGAAGATGGATGAAGTTGATGAATGCCTTGCATTGAATTCAAAATAGTTCACATGAATGAATTTTTTCAAATATATTAAAATTGTGCCATAAACATATTGATCCATTTGAATATCTTGAAACAAATTCATGTGAATGAATTATGCCTCGCATGCTTGAATTGGGGCGAAGTCAAAAGAATTATTTGAATTGATCCTCGAATCTTCTTCATTAAAATCCATATCTTCAATTCATAGTAACTTGAAATACGAGCCAATATTAAAAATCTTGCCTTTAAGAATTTTGATCAAAATCCCATTTCGATCCAATAATCGTTATCGTTCAAACGCAAACGATTTGAAGTACAAATAACAAACTACCCATGAACCTTCAAACTTAAACTCTTGTTTCAATGAATTATCTCAACATAATGATCAACATCTAGAAATAACATTCTACAGTCAAGAAATTCCTATAAAATTTCAATAAATTTCATGGTCTTCCAAGCGCATTTTGACTTCGATCGATGAAGCAATCTCATTGACAATGCTATTTGTGATACTTCGCAAAAAGAATCGCTTCAAAACATTGAAAATTGAAGAAGTTATGAGCCTCAAAAATTGGACAAGAGTTTATTGTGATTAGGTCAAATTTGCAAAATGACCTCTAAAGTGTTCGAATTTTCTGATGATCTTTCTCACATAATCAGCTCTTGACTTATGAAGAGAAATCGAAGATGACGTCAAGGAGAGTAATACACAAAAAGAACAGCTCAAAAAATCAAATAATGAAGAAGTTACAATCGTTTGAACTTGATCTTGCAAAGGTCGATTTTTTTGGGTTAATGCAGTTCATTTTCAGTCATCTGAACCATTGACTGAGCAAACTCACAATGCAAGGCTTGAAACTTGGCACGGGCATCCTTGAGAATACATGAAGAACCATAGAGACTTTTTGAAACCTTGGAAACTTAAATTTATTGAGAAATACCAAACCCTAGTTGCTGACTCAATGTCTAGGAGGAGAATATGTCTGATCAACTTCTGAGCCAAATTGAGATTTAAGAAACCCTAGGATAGTATCTTGAATGAAAAATGGGAGGGAAAATTTTGGGGTACAACATCAGACATTACAACATTTTTTAAAGGCTGAACTCATTTCACAGCGGGGTCCTCCTCAGAATCCCAACACATCCTCTCCAAAGTATAATCCAAACGCGAGGTGTGCCTATCATTCAAACAGTCTCGGGCATGACACCAACAATTGCTGGGCCCTGAAGAGTAAGATTCATTATATGATTGATAACAAGGAAATTAAGTTCGGTCCTCCTGAGACTCCAAACGTGATTACTGCATCTATGCCAAAGCATGACAAGGGCATAAGTGTTGTTGAAGATGTTTTATATGTTACCTCTGTAAGTGATGTGGTTACTCCTCTCTCAACAATCAAGGAAAATTTGTTACAAGCTGGTTTATTTCCGGATTGTGTTAATGAATGTTATTGCAGTGCAGTCAAACCCAATGGTTGCGGGTTATTAAAGCAAGGCATTCAGCGCCTGATGGATGAACATCTAATTTTGATTGAAAAAGTTATGTATGCTGAGAATTTGTGCCAAGATTTGTCTGTCGTATCTGGTACTCCTTTCAGGATCACTTCCAAGGATCCTGTAAGGATTACCACCAATCCAAAAGTTGTTCCTTTAATCATTACAACACCTGGGCCCATCCCATATTCCTCGGAAAAGGTTATTCCATGGATTGACGTCTATTACCACGACATTAAACAAGAGTTGTCTGATGAAGATGATGAAGAGGCTGATCCCATCATTGTTAATATTGCATGTACAATCAAAATTACTAGAAGCGGAAGGATTTTCTCCCTGAAATCTCTCCACCTGTTCAAGTCACATTTACTAGGACAACTGCCGAGGCTCAGGGTAAAGAGACAATGATAGAGCCTGCCATGATGGAGGCATCAAAAGTAACCACAATCAAGGACACCTCTGAACAAGAGTTGGAAGAGGTTTTAAAGATCATTCGCATAAGCGATTATAAAATTATTGAATAGTTGGGGTAGACCCTGTCCAAAATCTCCATGTTATCTTTACTGCAGTGTTCTGAAGCCCATGCGCAGGCTTTAGTAAAATTCCTGAAGACTGCTCATGTGCCGCAAGAAATTTAAGCTGGTCAATTTGGAAGTTACGTGGCCAGTCTAACAACTGATAATGGATTAGGCATCTCCGATGCTGACCTGACTCCGGAGGGGAGAAATAATAATAGGTCCATGTATGTCTCCATTGAATGCAGGGGCTCTACGTTGGCTCATATGGTAATTGATACGAGCTCTTTTCTGAATGTTCTGCCAAAAGGTGCTCTTAAAAAACTGGATTGTGAAGGGGTTGTGCTGAAGCCCAGTAATATCATAGTTCGAGCCTTTGACGGGTCCAGAAGAATGGTGCATGGAGAAGTGGACCTCCCAATCAAAGTGGGTTCATAGATATTTGAATCCACTTTCTATTTTATGGACATCCGGCCAACTTATTCTTATCTATTGGGACGCCCCTGGATCCATAGGGCATACGTTGTCACCTCCAGTTTGCATCAGAAACTAAAGTACCCGGTAAAAGGAAAGGCTGTTGCTGTCTGCGGAGAAGAGGAGTACGTGGTCAGCCACCTGAATTCATTCTGGTATATGGAGATGGACGAAGAATTTATCGAGACTCCCTGTCAGACCTTTGAAGTGATTTCCTCTGCTGATGTTAAAGATGTTTCTGCCGTTACAAATATCACCAAGACTCCGCACAAGATGACTTCCTTGAAATATTCCAAAGAAACTATAGAAGAAGATGGTTGTACTATTTGGGGTCATCTTCCTGATATCCCTTATAAATCTGACAAGTTTGATTTGGGCTTTACTGCAAAAGTTCAAAGGGTTATTCGTTGCGCTTGAGCTGGAAGACCTCCATTCCACATCAGCAATAACAGAGTCAATGATATAGAGGATGCATATAGTGATTGTGACTTCAACAGCTGGATGTTCCCTACCATGGGTGATTGACTCAACAATTGGAAAATGGAATACATTTTCCCTATCTCCTTTAGTCAGGAGTAATAGCTACATTATTGTCTTATTGCTTTTAAAAAGATTTTGGTTATGTAATAAACAATGACTTTTAACCTTGTGTCTTACCCAGGGCATAATGGTTCTTTTGTTAAGGGTTGATAATTCATAAACATTGTTGGTTCAATAAAAACATTGGACGTTTTGCATAAAAATTTTGTGATCTCTGTTTTTCTTTTATCTTATTGCATTTTCAAATAGCTATGTGTTCTTACACACACCCACACACTACATTGTAGATCCTCATCCACTATGGATCTCGTTGACAACAATTCTGCTATTTCTGCTTATGACTTCGAAAATATGATCTACCAAGCCAAGGACGAAGGTGAGGAAGATTGTGAAATACTCGGAGAACACCCCATACTCTTAATATAAGAAGAAAAGGCTATCCAACCTTATGAAGATCCAGTTGAAGTGGTAAACTTGGATACCAAGACAGATAGGAAGGAAGTCAAGATCGATGCTAACTTAGAGAGCAGTGTCAAGAGAAGATTAATTCAGATGTTGCATGAATATGTTGAAATTTTTGCTTGGTCATACGAAGACATGCCAGGGCTCGATACTGATATTGTAGTTCATCGTATGACAATGAAAGAGGGTTGTTCTCCGATCAAGCAGAAGGTTTATCGCATGCGTCCTAAAATGTCAGAAAAGATCAAAGTTGAGGTTATGAAACAATTCAACGTAGGATTCTTAGTAGGGAAATCATATCCTCAATGGGTTGCTAATGTTGTTCCAGTGCCAAAGAAAGATGACAAGGTATGTATGTGCGTAGATTACAGGGATCTGAACAAGGTGAGTCCCAAATATGACTTCTTGCTTCCACATATTGATGTTCTGGTCGACAACACTGCTCAGCACAAGGTATTGTCTTTCATGGATGGTTTCTCAGGGTATAATCAGATCAAAATGGCACCTAAAGACATGGAGAAAACTACCTTTGTTACATAGTGGGGCACTTTCTATTACAAGGTTATGCCTTTTAGGTTGAAGAACGTCGGGGAAACTTATCATCGTGCCATGGTAGCCTTATTTCATGACATGATTCACCACAAAATAGAGGTCTATGTTGACGATATGATAGCAAGGTCACAGATTGAAGAAGAGCATCTTGATCGTCTGCATAAATTGTTTGAAAGGATGAAGAAGTACAAGCTAAGGTTAAATCCGAACAAGTTCACCTTTGGGGTGAGAGCCGGTAAACTCCTGGGTTTTGTCGTCAGCGGTAAAGGTATTGAAGTTGATCCTGAAAAATTTAAAGCTATTCAATAAATATCGGCTCCCCGTACTAAGAAGGAAGTCAGAGGTTTATTAGGACGACTGAATTACATTTCCCGATTTATTTCCCATTTGACTGCTACTTGTGAACCAATCTCCAAGCTGTTGAAGAAAGATCAAGTAGTAAAGTGGAACGACGAATGTCAAATAGCCTTTGATAAAATTAAGGAGTACTTATAAGAACCTATGATTCTGATTCCACCATTTAAAGGAATACCTCTAATCATGTACCTAACAGTGCTAGAGAACTCAATGGGGGTGTGTACTGGGGCAGCATGACGAGTCTGGTCGAAAAGAGCATGCAATATACTACCTTAGCAAAAATTGTACCGACGCTGAAACAAGATATTCATTGCTCGAGAAAACTTGTTGCGCTTTGGCATGGGCCGCTCGCCGACTAAGACAGTATATGTTGACCCATACTACTTTGTTGATCTCTAAAATGGATCCCATCAAATACATATTCGAGAAGCCAACTCTCTTCGGAAGAATAGCCCGATGGCAAATGGTCTTAACAGAATACGACATTCAATACACCATTCAAAAAGAAATCAAAGGAAGTGTATTGGTAGATCATTTGGAACATCAAGCTGTGGATGACTATCAGTCTATGAATTTTGAATTCCCGGATGAGAAAATTATGCTAGTCACAGATTGTGAAGAACCTGGACTGTATGAAGGACCTGAGCCAGGATATCAATGGACTATGGTTTTTGATGGAGCTTCCAACTCACTTGGCAATGGAATTGGTGCTATAATTATATCTCCACAGGGTTGCCATACACCATTCACTTCCAGACTTTGCTTTGACTGCACCAATAATATTGTTGAATATGAAGCGTGCATCATGGGAATTAAAGCGGCTATTGACCTGAGAATCATGTTCTTAAGCATATACAGAGACTCAGCCCTGGTGATCAGTCAGGTCAAGGGAGAATAGGATACGAAGCATCCAGATCTTATCCTTTACTAAGAAGATGTTGAAGATGTGAAAAACACAAGAAGGGGGGGTTGAATTTAAAAACTTAGATCAAAACAGCTTAATGACACAATATTTTTATCCTGGTTTGTTTGATCTCAAACTACTCCAGTCCACCCGTCAAGGTGATTTCGCATCTCTCTAATGAGGTCTTAATCCACTAATCTCAAAGGATTACAACAGCTACTTTAACAACTGTTAAAGTCTTCTTGAGTACAACCACAAACCGGTTAATCTCAAGGAAATCTTTTACAAATAATTGAACAAGAATGTGTTGTTGTTTTCTAACAAAACAGTATATCACAACTGTGATAATTACACAGGTTAAGCTTAGAATAGAATAAATTTTCTAGAGCTTTAATATGCGTGGTTTGGAATTCTCTGCAAATTGATGTGTGCGTACATACGTGCTTCTTTCACAAGCAGACTTGTTTATATAGGAAAGTCAGAGACGTTGTCTATAAAGCAAGTTTAATGTTAATAACACACTTTCCTTTTGTAGAAGATCTTGTCTGAAGAAAGCCGTTGGCATTTAATTCTGTCTTGAATAATTAATAACGCTTCAGAATCTTCTTTGCTTTAACTGCTGATAACGCTTCAGAGTGTTGATGACTTGGCTGAGATGTCTTTGTTCAGAGTCAGAGTGTACTTGTTTAGGCGCAGATTATGGTCATCAAACTTCAGCGTAAAACCTGTTTTGCTTTCAGCGTGTAATACTTTATTTCTTATCTTCTGATGTTGATCCCATCATAACTTCTACATACATAGAACATATTTTTAAGGAGCATATTTGTTATTTGTATATATTCTTTGTATTTATTTATTCTTTGTATTTTGTTATCATCAAAACTCTAATCAAGGGTTGTAGAATCAAACTATGTTTTAACAATCTCCCCCTTTTTGATGATGACAAAAACCAGATTTTTCAATTAGAGAATAAAGAATAAAAAGTAGAATTAAGAAGAAAAACTCCCCCTGAGTTGATTTCTTCCTTTTAATTCCATGAGTCTTTAAGCATTAAAATTTATATTGTGTCTTTCATCAGAGTTGTACCTGTTCAAGCTTTTTAGAAGAAATAAATTAAGTAGATCATAATGTTTGAGACTTATGTCTCAGTAAACCGTTATTGAAAATATCTTATTCTTTCTCCCCCTTTTTGTCAGTTATCAAAAAGAACATATAATCAGAGCTAAAAAGGATTTATATTAAAAATAGGAAGCAATGATAAGAAGTTCAGAACAACAACAATGTAGAATAAATATTACAGATAAATAGATTTTAAAAGAGAAATCTAATAGGGAGGAGGAAGGCGTGTGAACAAAGCTTCCAACAAGCCCTTGATCTGGGTGTTGGTTTCCTCTTGTTTGCTTAACATGCTCTTGATTTCCTGAATTGTATCATCCTGTTTATACATCTTTTCCTGAATAACAATATCCGCTCTCTTCAGTTCTTCTAGAGTTTGCCTTTCATAGGAGGAAGCTGGAGAATATTCAGTAACTGGATGCTTCTCAGAGCATTCTGCAACATGATCTTTTTGAACCAATTCCTCTGCAGGAATCATCTCATCTGGAGTAGCAGTCAGAATAAGACCTTTTGACTTTGGTTGAACTTTGTCTGATGGACGATGTTCTGACCAGGGAGCATTGTCCATAGGGAGAATCTCTTCCTTGAGCAGTTGGCTCAGAACTTGGTCTTCAAATACCTTTAGCAGATTACTGAAATTCTGTTGAACTTGATCATAGCTCTGTTCTTGGAGCTTATGAGTTTCAGAGCATAGCCATTTTCTGAAACTTGTCCAAAGATAATCTGAAGCAACAGGGTTAATCATATTTAGACTAGCTTGCTTCAAGGAGATTATCCATTTTTGCATTTCTGTTTCAAACGTCAATAAACTAGTACCAACATCTGGTGAGGGTTCAGATGGTTTTGGTTTTGGAATGGCCGTTTTGTGAGTTATGGCAGCAAGACGTTCAAAAACAGTTAGATCAATGACCAGTTTAACATTGTCATCTGGATTTCTCTTTGGTGAGGGAGTGGGAGAGTCGGGTATAATTATTGGACTGGTTGGGGAATTTGGTGGAGTTGATTCCAAAGAAGAAGGAATTGGTGGGATGTCCCGGATGGTGAGGGGCATACGGATGGCCAGAGGTTCAGTGATACCTGGAATAGGAATTGTATCTGAATCTGAAGTGGGTTCTTCAGATTGGTTGGATTGAACGTTATGAGGTTCGGGTTCACAGGTTTCAGCTGGATGGTTCTAAGAAGTTTGAACTTGTGGTTGTGGTTGTTCAGGTTGTGGAGATGGTAGATGAATGTCTGGTTGAGGAGATGGAGGTAGTGGTATTTCTGGTTGTGGAGAGAGGGGAATATCTGGTTGTGGAGCTTCTGAAGTGGTTTCGGAGTTTAGATTTTCTGGTGTGGGAGCAGAAATATTTTGGTCAAAAGATTCAATATCTGACAGAACTTTTGCAAGTTCTGGTTGAGTTGATTCAGTATATGGATTGATAGGTAGGGAGTGAGTTTCTCTAAGACTTAGAGTTTCTGAGGGGTCAAACCCTATGCCAAAATCATTAAAAGTTTGAGGGGTAGGAATTTCTGATTGGGTAGGTATTAGTTCAGATGTTGATATAGTAATTGATTCTAAAACAGTTACAGAAGAAGGATTACCCTTCTTTTTAGCAGCTTTTGGAGTCCGCTGGGATGATCCTTCTGTTGCTGCCTTTCTTTTCTTGTTCTTCTTCAGCACAACTTCTGGTGCTGCCTATTGCAAGTCCTGAATATTTAAATCTGGTGCAGTGCCATCTGTCTTGCACGCATCCAAATATCTGACGATTATCTCAGGCTTGGAATCAATTTCTGAGAACATAGGAAAATCATCCAGAGGAATTCTTATGGAGGTGATGGTTGCAAAAGAAGTAACACTGGGTTCCTTCTTGATGTTCTCAATAATCTTCATCTTTTTCAGATTCTTTGCATTCAAAGGCTTCCCAGCAGTTGCCTCTAGAGAGCTGATTTCCTGTCCTTCTATTAGATGCTCTATCAGCCTATTCTCTGTCAGAATATTTGATATGAGTCTTCCAAGGGGTATCCAGTCCCTTTTGGTACGCTCATCTTTTCTAGTCTCCTTAACACTGGTCCTCAGATGATTGCATAGAAAATGAGCCAGATTTACCTTAGTCTTCTTGGAGATAAAGTAAATTAGAAATTGCTGATCAATGTTTATGTAGTCAAGAGAGCTGGTTGGCTTCCTGTGGTTTTTGCATCCCAGAATTATCTTAGCCCATATTCTGTGATGATCCTTCAGATCCCTTATCTTGCTGGAGGGAAGACCCAGAGTGAAAATTTCTCTTGCAATTGAAGCAACATCAGTACATCTTTCAGCCATGTCTATACACCTTACGCCACCACCATTGTAACCTATCAGTCTTGCAATTAGGTCTTCAGTAATTACTATCTTCTTCCCCATTACATATGATGTGACTTGATGGTTAGAGGATGAAGCATGAATCCAGAATTCTTTCACAAGAATTGGAAACGTTGGACCTAGAAGACGGTCAAAATACCTGTTCCATCCTTGAGCCTTTACTTCTTTAGAAAGATTGAATCCATTTTCTTGAAGACTTTCAAAATCCACAATCAGTTCTGAAAGCACTTCTAGGTTGTCAATGGGCGTGAGAAGAGTTCTGAACGGTTCTTCATATTGTTCCATAGATTCAGTTCTCTGAGTATTGGTATTTAGGTCGCTTGAGGAAGCCATGTTCACACAAGAAATTTGAGAAGAAAATGAAGGGGTTTTGAAAGTACAAACAGAAAACAATTAGAATGTAGTAAAAGTTAAAGAGTGTAAAGAATGAAACTTGCATTTAAATAGATTTTTGAAAATATAAACTGCAAGAGAGAGAAATAATTAGTAATGATTATGAGCATTAATGACAACTGATTTTAGGGGATTCAGAAAGATATTAGAACGGTTACCCATGACATGTGTCTCAATGCACCCAATCAGCGCTTTTGACCTTTCAGAAAAGTGAACGCGTGTTCAGCCTCAGAAGGTAGTTGATGAATGGATGACAACTATTTGCTTACGTGAACAACACACTTCTATCCTTGAAATGAAATGCTCAGATCTTCATGGATAGACTCTGATACAATCTGTACTTCTAAAATTCTGAAGACAGGTTGATCAGTAGTTCACAGAAAAGAAAAACTAAGCTTCTGAAGGTTAAGATATGTAAATAAAACAGTTTATTCTAGGCAAAGCTTCATGCTGAGATGTTTCAGAATGAAGTTAAACCTATCTTCAGAAAGAGGTTTTGTAAAAACATCAGTCCATTGATGGTCTGTGTCAATGAATTTTAAATTGAGAATCCCTTTATGAATATAGTCCCTAATAAAATGATGTTTTATTTCTATATGCTTAGCCCTAGAATGAAAAATAGGATTTTTACTGAGACAAATAGCAGAAGTATTGTCACAGAGGATATGGATGTTACTCTCAAATATATTGAAGTCCTCAAGTTGACTTTTCATCCAGAGCATTTGCATACTACATCCAGCTGCTGCTATGTATTCAGCTTCTGCTGTTGATAGAGCTATTGTGGATTGTATTTTGCTGGACCATGAGATCAGATTTTCTCCCAGAAACTGGCAGCTTCCAGAAGTGCTTTTACGTTCTACTCTGTCTCTAGCAAAATCAGCATCATAGTATCCTATTAAGCTATAATCATTTGATTTTCTATAAAACAAACCCAGATTAGCAGTACCTTTCAGATACTTGAAAATTCGCTTAACTGTTGTTAAGTGAGATTCTCTAGGATCTGATTGGAATCTAGCACAAATGCAAACACTGAATAGACTATCAGGCCTTTAAGCCGTCAGATAGAGAAGAGAACCAATCATACCTCTGTAGACCTTCTGTTCTACCTTTTTACTTACCTCTTCTTTTTCCAGAATGCACGTGGGATGCATTGGAATCCTTGATGGCTTACATTCTGAGAGATCAAATTTCTTCAGAAGTTCTCTGACATATTTGCTCTGATGAATGTAAGTTCCTTCTGGAGTTTGATTAATCTGAATGCCCAGAAAGAATTTTAGTTCCCCCATTAGGCTCATCTCAAACTCTGCCTGCATACATTTAGTAAACTCTCTTCCCAAAGAGGGTTTAGTGGATCCAAATATGATGTCATCAACATAAATCTGACATACTAAAATGTCATTCTTAACTGTCTTACAGAACAAGGTTGTGTCCACTTTCCCTCTGGTGAATTCCTTTTCCAACAGGAAGTTACTTAGTCTTTCATACCAAGCTCTGGGAGCTTGTTTCAGACCATAGAGTGACTTCTTTAGTTAGAAAACATATTCTGTATTTTTGCAACTTTCAAAACCAGGGGGTTGGTGCACATATACCTCTTCTTCTATATAGCCATTTAAGAATGCACTCTTGACATCCATCTGATACAGAGTGATGCCTTTATTAACAGCAAATGATATTAAAAGTATGATAGATTCTAACCTGGCGACTGGAGCAAAGGTTTCTGTATAGTATATCCCCTCTTGCTGACTATAACCTTGTGCTACCAGTTGTGCTTTGTTTCTGATGACTTCACCTTGTTCGTTCAGTTTGTTTCTGAACACCCATTTTGTACCAATGACGTTGAATCCTTTTGGTTTGGGAACCAGATCCCATACGTCATTTCTAGTGAATTGATTTAGCTCCTCTTGCATTTCCAGAATCCAGTCATTATCCGGAAGTGCTTCATCAATTGTTGTTGGTTCAATCAGAGAAACCATTCCCATGAGAGACTCTTCAGAATTTATGAAAGTAGATCTTGTTCCGATTGGATCTTCCTTCCTTCCTAAAATTGTTTCTTCTGGGTGATCAATGCTGCTTCTGGATGGTCTTTTCTGGAGTTGATCAACAGAAGGTGCTGGATTGCTTGCAGTGACTCTTTCTGATGTTGAGGGAGTGTCTCTGTTGAGAGCTCTGATGAGTTGTCTTCAGTACCTGTGAGTTCAACTTCCATACCTGCAAGGAATTCATTCTGCTTTGACTTTTGAGAGTCAAGCTTATCATCAAACCGAACACTGATTGACTCTTCAACAATTTGTGTTTCTGTATTGTATACTATATACCCTCTTGAGCGTTCAGAGTATCCTAACATAATACACTTTTTTGCTTTAGAGTCAAACTTGTTCAGATAATTTTTTGTATTCAAAATAAAACATGTACATCCAAATGGATGGAAATAAGAAATGTTGGGCTTTCTGTTCTTCCACAATTCATATGGAGTCTTTTTCAGAATAGGTCTTATGGAGATTCTATTCTGAATGTAACACGTTGTATTTATTTCCTCTTCCCAGAAGATCTTAGCAACGTTAGTCTCGTTGATCATGGTTCTGGCCATTTCTTGCAATGTTCTGTTCTTTCATTCTACAACTCCATTTTGCTGGGGAGTTCTAGGACAAGAGAAATCATGCAGAATGCCTTTTTCATTAAAGAATAATTCAAAATCTTTATTTTCAAATTCTCCACCATGATCACTTCTGACTTTGACGATTCTAAGATCATTTTCATTCTGAACTTGGTTGCAGAAGGTAACAAACACAGAGTGTGACTTGTCCTTGTGCCTTAAGAACTTTACCCATGTCCATCTGCTATAGTCATCTATGATTACTAACCCATACTTCTTGCCACTGACTAAAGCAGTTTTTACTGGTCCAAATAAGTCAATGTGCAGAATTTCTAATGGCTTAGAGGTGGAAACAACATTTTTGGATTTGAAAGCAGGTTTTGCAAACTTGTCTTTCTGACATGCTTCACACAGAGCATCTGAATTAAACTTCAAGTTAGGAAGTCCTCTGACCAGATTGAGTTTGTTAATCTGAGATATTCTTCTCATACTAACATGTCCCAATCTTCTGAGCCAGATCCATTGCTTGTTGTTAACAGACAGAAGACATTTTACATTCTGACTTTTCAGTTCAGAAAGTTTGATTTTATAAATGTTGTTTTTCCTCTTTCCATTAAATAGGATAGTCCCATCTTTCTGACTAAAAGCTTTGCATGAATTTTGATTGAAGATTATATCATAACCTTTATCACTTAATTGACTTATGGATAAGAGGTTATTCATTAATCCATCAACTAATAAAACATTACTTATAGAGGGAAGATTTCCATTACCTACTGTTCCAGAGACAATGATCTTTCCTCTCTGATTTCCTCCAAAGCCTACGTGGCCTCCGGGCTTAAGTTCCAAGCTTTGGAACATATGCCTTCTTCCCGTCATGTGTCGTGAGCAGCCAGAGTCCAGGTACCATGATTGGTGTCTTTGCTTTGCTACTAAAGATATCTGCCACATGTATTATTTTATCCTTAGGTACCCACATTTTCTTGGGTCCTGATTTGTTAGTTTTGCCAAAACTTTGGTTGAATTTTGGTTTGACAGAGTAATCACTACTTGTGTATTTTATGTCATGTGTGTGCCCATATATAAAGTGTGAATCAAGTGGAGTGCGTTTTATAACTAAGTCCATGGAATTTTTTGGTGTAGGTACCTTACCTTGATATCCTATCCCTTTTCTTCCATTTCTGCTAACTCCATAGATCATTGAAGCCATCTTGCTTCTGTCTATGTTTTTAGCAAGAAACTTCCGAAAGCTGTGATCATACTCTTTGATGATCCCATCGGCATTGCTAGGAGTTTCAGGGATTGTTTCCTTCTGAGAGTTTTGCAACTGGTTTTCTAATTTTGAAATTTTTTCTTTTAACTCAAAATTCTCCAATCTGAGACTCTCAGTCTTATCAGAGTCAGAAGCAAGATTCCTTTTCAGGTTTCAGAATTTGACTCTGATCTGCTGATACCTTTCCAGAATTTCATTAAGGCTTTCAGTTAGTTCAGCCTTAGTAAAGTTTATAGTAAAGTCAGGGAATACCTCTTCTGTATCTGATTCAGAGTCTGAACCAGAAGCTTCACTATTTTAGATACGTTTGCCATGAGAGCTATGTTTGCTCTTTCATCATCTGATTCTGAGTCAGCTTCAGATGTGTCAGAATCATCCCAAAGAGCCATGAGACTTTTCTTCTTTTCCTTGATAAACTTATTTTTGGGCTTCTCCTTCTGAAGCTTTGGGCAATCACTTTTATAGTGCCCTTGCTCGTTACATTCATAACATATGATGTCTTTGTTGTTTGGCTTTCTGTATCCTGAAGAACCTTCAGATCTTCTATGTCCAGAGGAGGATTCTGACCTTCTGTATTTGGAGGAAGATTCATTCTGATTTTCTGATCTTCTGGGATTCCTGAACTTCCTTTTCCTCTACTTCCACAGTTTGTTCACCCTTTTGGAGAGGCGAGACAGTTCATCTTTTTCTGATGAGGATCCATCAGAGGTTTCTTCTACAGCCTGCAAAACTTTGGAGTCATATTTTCTGTTAGATTTTAAAGCTAATGGCTTACCTTGCTTTTGAGGTTCATCTGCTTCTAGCTCTATCTCGTGACTTCTGAGGGAGCTGACAAGTTCCTCCGGAGAGATTTTGTTGAGATCCTTGGCTAGCTTAAGCGCTGTGACCATTGGCCTCCACTGTTTTGGCAAGCTTCTGATGATCTTCTTAACATGATCAGCAGTGGAATACCCTTTGTCAAGAACTTTTAGACCAGCAACAAGAATTTGGAATCTTGAAAACATAATTTCTATTGATTCACTATCTTCCATCTTGAATGCCTCATATTTTTGAATGAGCGCAAGGGCTTTGGTTTCTTTGACTTGAATGTTGCCTTCATGCGTCATTCTCAGAGAATCAAACATATTCTTGGCAGTTTCTCTGTTTGATATTTTCTCATATTCTGAGTATGAGATGGCATTGAGAAGAATTGTTCTGGCCTTGTGATTATTTCTGAACTCACGCTTTTGCTGATCAGACATCATTTTCCTATCAATCTTCTGACCACGTCCATCCACTGGGTGCGTGTATCCATCAGTCACCATATCCCACAAATCAGCATCATGGGCCAGAAAGAAACTCTCAATTCTGTCTTTCCAGTAGTCAAAGTTCTCTCCATCAAAGACTGGAGGTTTTCTACTAAATCTGTCCCTTTCTTCATTGTTGTCATTGCTGATGTTTTGACTTGGTCCTACCATTGTGTTTTTCTGACGCTGGATCTTGTACTGACACAGTTAAGTGTTTAAGCTCAGAACCATGCGCTCTGATGCCAATTGAAGATGTGAAAAACACAAGAAGGGGGGTTGAATTGAAAAACTTAGATCAAAACAGCTTAATGACACAGTATTTTTATCCTGGTTCGTTTGATCTCAAACTACTCCAGTCCACCCATCAAGGTGATTTCGCCTCTCTCCAACGAGGTCTTAATCCACTAATCTCAAAGGATTGAAATAGCTACTTTAACAACTGTTAAAGTCTTCTTGAGTACAACCACAAACCGGTTAATCTCAAGGAAATCTTTTACAAATAATTGAACAAGAATCTGTTGTTGTTTTCTAACAAAACAGTATATCAGAACTGTGATAATTACACAGGTTAAGCTTAGAATAGAATAAATTTGCTAGAGCTTGAATATGCGTGGTTTGGAATTCTCTGCAAATTGATGTGTGCGTACGTACGTGCTTCTTTCACAAGCAGACTTGTTTATATAGGCAAGGCAGAGACGTTGTCCATAAAGCAAGTTTAATGTTAATAACACACTTTCCTTTTGTAGAAGATCTTGTCTGAAGAAAGCCGTTGGCATTTAATTCTGTCTTGAAGAATTAATAACGCTTCAGAGTCTTCTTTGCTTTAATCGCTGATAACGCTTCAGAGTGTTGATGACTTGGTTGAGATGTCTTTGTTTAGAGTCAGAGTGTACTTATTTAGGCACAGATTCTGGTCATCAAACTTCAGCGTAAAACCTGTTTTGCTTTCAGCGTGTAATACTTTATTGCTTATCTTCTGATGCTGATCCCATCAGAACTTCTGCATACATAGAACATATTTTTAAAGAGAATATTTGTTCTTTGTATATATTCTTTGTATTTATTTATTCTTTGTATTTTGTTATCATCAAAACTCTAATCAAGGGTTATAGAATCAAACTATGTTCTAACAGATGTGCTAACCTTGATTCCGTACTTCTAAGAAATTACTTTTGAGCATATACCAAGAGAATAGAATCAGTTGGTGGACGCATTAGCTACCATGTCACCCATATTCAATGGAAGATGGGACAATGAGGCTCCTAGAATTACCATTGAAATATTTGACGAACCGACACACTGTTATGAAATTGATACTGATGAAGTAAAAGAAAAACCTTGGTTTCATGAAGTGAAACGGTACCTTAAAGCTCAAGAATACCCTGAAGGGGCGTCGATCGATGACAAGATATTCCTACAGAGGTTCTCGGCTAAGTTCTTCTTGAGCTATGGAATTTTGTACAAGTGTAATCATGATTCAACTCTGCTTCATTGTATGGACAAGAAGGAAGCAGAGGAAATTATGCAAGATATGCACGAAGGTGTCTTTGGTACTCACTCCAGTGGGCATACTATGGCTAAAAAGATTTTGAGAGCTGGTTACTATTGGTCGACTATGGAAAACGACTGTCACCACCACTCGAGAACCTGTCATAAGTGCCAAATTTATGCTGATAAAGTTCAAGTGCCTCAAGTACCTTTGAACTTCTTGACTTCTCCTTGGCCATTTGCAATGTGGGGCATTGATATGATTGGAGAAATCAAGTCTATTGCTTCTAACGGACATCACTTCATTCTCGTCACCATTGATTACGTTACAAAGTGGGTTGAAGCAACCTCGTTCGCCTTTGTTACCAAGAATGTAGTCGCTCGGTTCATTAAACATAACCTTATCTGTCAGTATGGCATCCCCGAGAGGATTATCACAGATAATGGTACTAATCTCAACAACACTATGATCACTGAGCTATGCACACAATTCTAGATCAAGCACCACAACTCTTCTCTGTATCGACCAAAGATGAATGGATCAGTGGAAGCCACTAATAAAAACATAAAGAAGATCGTGCAAAAGATGGTTGTGACCTACAAAGACTGGCACGAGATGTTACCGTTTTCTCTCCACAACTATCACACTTTGGCTAGAACATCAACTGGGGCAACCCCATTCTCTCTGGTCTATGGCATGGAAGTTGTCCTACCTGTCGAAGTTCAGATTCCTTCTCTGAGAATCATGAAAGATGCGTACTTAGACGAAGATGAGTGGATCTAGACCAGGCTAGACTAGTTGAATCTGATTGACGAGAAAAGGCTTGTGTCTGTCTCTCACGATCAGATGTATCAGAAGCGCATGATCAAGGCATTTAATAAGAAGATCAAGCATTGGGTATATCAGGATGGCGACTTGGTAATAAAGCGCATTATTATACCGCAAGGTGATCCCAATGGAAAATGGACTCCCACCTATGAAGGGTCATTTGTGATTAAGAAAATATTTTCTGCCATGATATTGACCATCATGGACGGTGAAGGTTTCCCGCACCCTGTGAATACGGATATAGTCAAAAGATACTACGCATGAAAACGATCCGCTAGGTTGATTGTACTAGACAAAAATAAGGGCATCCTGGTTGTTGTACCCTAAAATTTTCCCTCCCATTTTCACACAAGACATGCTCCTAGAGGTCCTCAATTGCTCAAGGTTGACCAAGAATTGATCAGACAAATTCCCCTTCTAAGCATTGGCCTTCCAACTAGGGTTTCATTTTTCACCAAGATGTGTGAGATCCAAAGGTCTCAAATGTCTTCCATGGTCCTAATATGTCTTCAATATTATCCATGAAAAATTTCATACCTTGAACTACAAGTTTGCTCAGTCAATTACTCAAATGCTTGAAAATCAATTGTACTAGGTCAAAAGTCAATTATGGCCTATACACAGTCAAACTTCAAGGTTTTTGGTCAACCTAAACATTTTGAAGTAATATCCATCATTTGATCAAGGGTTGATTATGATTCCTCAAGAAATGTCCTTAATTCATCAAAAGTCAAAATTGCTAAAGTACGGTTTCTATAGGAAAAGACAACTGAACTTTGACTAGACATGACTTTCACATACTTCATCCATTTTCCTCCAACCAAATCTCATATTGAAGATAATCTCATTCCCTACAACTTCTTTTCATCCCTCAAGTCCAAGAAATGCACCATTTGAAAGATACAAGCTCATATATTACAGGTCATTTTCAGAAAGTCAACAAAAGCCACTTTTTTCCAAGATCTTATACATCAATATAAAATCTTCAAATGCAAATTGATCAAAAGAGGGATTGAAGTAGACATCTCAGGCTTTCCAAAAAGTCCAAGATCATCATCATGAGATGAATATTGAGCAAGTTATGGCTTGCCCAATTTGGGAAAATTTGGGAATTTTCAAGAATTATGCATTGAGCAAATTTGAAGTTTTAAGGCAAGGGCTCAATTTCTTGGACTTCAAGCATCTTCATAAGTTTATAGAGGACCTCTAAAATTATTCTTGACATGCCTTGCATTTGCTAACTATTTTATTCATATTTATTTTAATTTATTTCAAATAAATATAAAATAAAATATATAAAATAATTGGAAATGGGCTTTGAGCTTTGGGTTGATGTTTTGGACAGCCTAGGCCCATAAAATTTCATGCAAAGGTGTCCACATTCATTCAAATTCAAAAAATGACAAGTTTCCTTGTTTTTGGCCAAAGTTACAAATTTCATTCATGACTTTGAAACGTTTGCTTTAATGTTGTTTAAACCTTTGTTTTCTTGTCTCCTCATTCCTCTCTATATAAACAAGAATCTAGCAAGCATTTCAAGACGCCTACACAGCCTAGAGAGAGCTCTACCATTTTTACAAAATTATCAAAAGTGGTAAAAATTCGAAACCCACTCTGCAGGTACTTTTGGTCCGAACTAGTAATCATACATTGCTCTTGAGGTTCCCAGGGACTTGTTCCAACCATCCTCAAAGCTTGCGAGGTCCCATATCACCGAATCCAAGATATCACCGTTTTGGTATAATCTCAAATTCGAATCTCTATTTTTATTAATTTGTTGAATGTTCTAATGTGTGTATATGAGTTCCTGGATATCCTTAGAGCAGGTTAGGGGAATTACATGAAACGCATGATGTCTAGAACATGAGATACCATGTACCATCAAGTACTGCTAACACTGGATCCAATGATGGACCTAGGCTTTACAATCTGGGCTTAGCGAAATTTTAATTGCAACCCCCATTCTACTTCAGCCATCAAGCCCAATCTCTTTTCTTTTTGTTTTATTTAGTTATTTCATTTCTTAATCTTTTTTAATAATAATAATAATAAAAACTCACAAAACATTTAGGCTTAGAATTTTTTAATTAAATAATTAATTTTTTTAATTAATTAATTAATTAAAACTTTAACCTTTTTCTTAATTAAAAATGAATTAGAATTCAAGTCTAATTACTTTCTTTTCATAATAAAAAACACCACAAAAAAGGCTTAGTTTATTTTTCTTAATTTAATTTTCTAAGTAGACTTTAGGATAATTAATTTAATTATTTTTCTTAAATAAAAAACAACAAAAAAGATTTTTCTTATTATGTTTTAGACGAACTTTCAACCTTTCACGCGTTATTTATTTTTCGCATCTTTATATTCATGTAACTGCATACTAGATGTAGTAATTAATAGGATTTTATCTGCTTTCTTTATTTTCCTTCTCCCAACTTTTGTACATTGTAAATATTCCCCTCCCTGAAAGCCATGTAATAGTTTAGATTTACACTTTCCGCACTTTATTTTCTGTATATATTAACTGCTAGTAACTAGGCGTGTATGAAAAGACTAAAATCAAACATTAGCAAACTTAACAAAAAGACAAAAATAACTGAACATAACACACTTACACATATACACCTCTAGGGTATCCCACTTTGGTTGCCTTCAGAAATAAAACACTCATGAGGTAGGAACGCTTTAGCAAAGACCCATAAATCAAAAGATCATAGTCCCTCGATGACCCTACAGTTGTCTTTTCGGTAAATGATCTAGTCCCTAAAGAAAATTGCTAAAGCGTCTCCATAAGTTGCCTTTGTGACTGTAAACGTCCCTTCGATGTCCCTCAAACATCCAATGATAGGGCTACCTACTCACTAATAGTAGGATAGCGCTGTCTAAAGGATAGGAGGAAAAGAACAATCCTTTTCGAGTATAAAAGTAGACAGCTGCTAGAAGTTTCCTCAAAAACACTTTTTGCACTTACACAAAAAACTACTTTTCAAAAACAATTTCAAAACATTTTGTATACTTTTTCCACTATCCCGAGAAACATTACAAAGTTCTCCGTACTAAGGCGTTTTCAAAACATTTTCAAACACAAAGCATAAAAGCATCTTGAAAAATGAGCAAACCTCTAAGAGCCCGTGGAAAACCACAGATGGAAAGGGTGCTCACACCTTCCCTTTCCATAATCTACCCCCCTTACACAGAAAATTCTCGAAAAGGTCTTTTTCTGTTCTTTTCACCCTTTCCTTTGTTGGATAAAAGAAAAGACGGTGGCGACTCTTGCTTACCGCGACATTTGCAAATATAAAACGCAAAACCAATAGTATTAAATAGTCGGTTCTGCCACCATATCACACTAGCGAACCAAAAGGGTTCGAGCAAAAAGTAGGGATATATATAAAAGATTGTACACCCGGAAAGTCAAAAACCTAAAAAGGCAACTTGGGTAAAAAATGTATCCCGATGGACCGAAAACCTGAAAGGGCGGTCTAGGAAAAAGTTAGGGATTAAAGCGTACGACTATGTCCCAATTGGATCACTTACAACAAGCTTTATTATCAAAGTCAAAGTTTAAATGGTACATATGATACGGTGGGAGAACTGACTTGAGGGTTTTGCATTTTATCGCAAATGTTACGGTTAGCAAGAGTCGCCACCGACTTTTCTTTTATCCAAAAAGGAAAGGTAAAAAAGCACAGGAAAGACCTTTGAGATGTTTTCTTGAGTTCGGGGGGTAAATTATGAAAAGGGAAGCTTTTATCACCCTTTTCATCCATGGTTTTCCATGGGCTCTTAGTTACTTGCTAGATCACTTACTTTTGTTTTAAAATTGTGTTTTGTGTGGTTTTGAAAGTATTTTGTAAAAGAGGCCATTGTTTAGGCAATCTTTATAATGATTCTCGTTCGTAAGAATGTATACAAAGATGTTTGTCTTTTTGAAAATGTTTTCAATGTTTGTAAGATGTTTGGGAATGTGTGTGTTTGTTTTAAAAAATAGCAAGGATATTTGTTTGAAAAGGAGCAAGTAACTAGAAGTAATCTACCTACTCAAATGTCTTTCTTGTTCATTTTCTTTTCCTTTGATATTGTTGTCTTGCCATTGATTTGGTGAGCAACCCTATCTTTGGATGTAAACGGGATGGGCGTGGGTCATCGTATAGCCATGATTAGCAATGTTGCAAAGTATCTTAGCATTTTTGAGGGACCAAGATCATTTTGTAAGGCAACTTTGAATAGCGTCATCGAGGGACTATGATCTTATACTTTTTTGTTTTGCCAAGATACTTCGCATGCGTAATATGGCCATTTTGTGTAAGGCAACCAAGTGGAGTAACCCTAAGGGTGCTTGTGTGCAAGTGTGTTATTTTCATGCTTGATTTGGTCTTAGATTAGGGTTTTCTATTTGATTATTTTATCTTGCCATACAAATCCTAATTACTAGCATGTTAAGTAAAAGCGATAAATTGCGTAATTTAAAGATTACTACACTATTACAACATTTTACGCGAGGGTATACAAATTACAAATGGGGATTTGCAATAATATAAATCTAATTAAGCTATTACAACCAAATCGAATTTGTACAAATATTTGAATAAATAATATACAATATAAATATGCAATTATATGTATATGCAAGGAAAAAAAACTTTTGTTTTGTTTTTTATATGAAAAAAAGTTTTTGAACTAAACCTAATAATTTAAGAAAAGGAAGTTATTTTTAGAAATTGGTTAACCCTAATTCTAATTTGTTGAAAGAAAATAAAGTTCTTTAAGGATTATTTTTGTGTATTTTTGTATTAAAATAATAAATAATATTTATGAAAGTATTTAGTCTTTTTATATGTCAAAATAAATATTTACAAGTATGAAGGAAAAGAAATAAAAATTAATCTAAGTCTATTTTATTTTACAAGTTTATTTAAGAAAAATAGTTAATGTATAATTTAATTAAAAAACATTTATGAGAAAATAAAATAAAATGAATAAAATGCAATATTTATCATGTTTTTATATTTTTTATGATTTTTATGTTAAAGAAAATATATTTAATAAAGATGAAAATGAAAATAGAAATAAATAATAAAATGATTGGGCCAAGGGTGTCCTGAGCAAATCAGGAGGTAGTGTGTTAGAAAAAAAATGAGGCCCAGTTGCTGAGCCCACGCTGTAAAAAATGTCAAAAAATGAAGCTGAAAAATAAGAAAAGTGCAAAAGGTAGCGCCAAGGTCTGAACCCATGACCTATGCATTTTAAGCGCGCTGCCTTGCCACTGGGGTGGCTACACATCCGTTAGTTCAAATGAAACAAGAAACACATAACACATAACGCCTCCTTGCCCTGTACTTTATCTTCTTCCTCAAGCTAGTCGGACCTCCTGTATCTTTCTCATTTATCCATTAAAATGGAAACTTCAAACATGAAAATGGTAGTACTCTTTCCCACGATTTCAACCATGTAACTCATGTAAACTAACAGTCAAAGATCAAAGCTAATTTCAATGGCCCTAATTTCAACCCTAAGTTTTACAAAAATTTGAAATCTAAAATTCTCTATACACAATGAATATAAATGAAATCTACGAACATGGTTGATTTTAGCACAAAGATATCTACATCTTATCTTCACAAATCGAGACCAAAGGATGCTTGTATGAAGAGGTAGAAGTTAGAGTTCTTACTTCTTTCAGCTGAGATCATGAATGGAGTTTGAGTGAGTTTTATGAAGGCATGAAGATCCCTTTAGCTTGCCTGGACCTCCCTGAGTATGTTCCAATCTTTACCTTATCTTGAAAGTGCCTGAATCCCCCTATCCAAGTCAACCTACAAGCTTGAAAAACAAAAATGGCAGATAGAGAAAGAGGAGTTACAATGAAGGGATGATGGTCTGGAACACTTAGATATGATATAGGTTAAGTGTTTAGGTGATTAGGACTTGAAACACACGAGTGGATTTTTGGATTGCTATGCTTGGTACAAAAACTGCAAGTTATGGCAGGTTTTTGGTGATAGAGAGTTTGGGAGAGTTTTTGGCCTTTAGAAATCGTGTGTTAGGTTGTAATGTGTTTGTGTATAAGTATAGAGAAGGTTTCAAATCCATTCCACAACAGATTTCTGAGTTATAGGATTTTTGCTCTATTGCTTTCCTTTTAAGAAAGGTGAGAAGACAACTCTCTACATGCTTGTACAGGCCTGGTTTGAGTTGGCTCAAGGAGTGAAAAGTTGCAAAAGTTATGCTTTATCAAAATGGAAATGGCACCTTTGTGCCAAAAATGGAATTATTCATGTACAAAGCATTGAATGCTTGGCTTTAGGGCATGAAACCTTGTGCAATTCATTAATGGTGGAGTGACAAACGAGTTTGAGGCCTGAAAAGTGAAGATTGTATAACATGCTTGAGGATTTGAATTTTGTTCTTCATGAAATGGCTTGAAATCAAAGTGAGAAATTACCAACTCCATCTCTTCGACTCTCCCTACTAAAAAATGATCTCAAGGAGTTCTTGGACATTTTGGAAAGCTTGCAATGTTCTATATAACTCATCTTTGAAATGATTTTCAAGATTCCTCTTGGAACTAGGTGAAAAGTTGCCATGAAGTTAGGTCAAAAACCTGCCTAAATTAGGGCAAAATTTCACTAAGTTATTTTAGTTCATGAGTATGTATTCACAAAATTATATCTTGAGATCCAAGCATCTTTAGGAGAAAATGTATGAAGAATAGTTGTAGATTTCATGGAGATCTACGACTTTCATGTTGGTAACTTCCTTGGAATTATCTTGTATCATGGTGAGAATTTGGCTTAAAGTTGAGAAAAAATATGAAATTTTCTATACTTAGAAAATTTTCTAAGTTAAGAAAAACTTCAAATTTCAAAACAAAATCTTAAATCTTTGATTTCTTGATGAACAAGTTTCACATTTTGACATGTTTTGATAAATTTTGATCCTTGGCATTTGATTTTGACTAAAAAGTCAAAGTTTGACTTTTCAGTATACAATTGACTTTTGATCAGTTGACTGCAAAATTTATCTGTCAATCCAATGGAATTGCAATGTTTTGAACCATGTCATTAGGTCAAGATGATGAAATTGAACTCTTGAAATCATGCTTCAAACCAATTGGTCATTTTCTAGGTCAAAAATCAAAAATTGCCCTTTCTCAATTAAAACCCTAATTTTGACCATTTTGCCCTTTTGATGATTTGATCAAATTTCTTGAGGAATTGTGGTCCAAACTTGATCAAATGATATATGTGAGTCTAAAATGTTGATGTGGATAAAAAATTATGAAGTTTAACTGTAAATTGGCCATGGTTGGCTTTTTCCCCAATACAGCTGATTTTTAGGTCAACTGTCCAAATGACTGATCAAAAATGTGATTCAAGGCTTGAAACTTGACATGAGTAATCTTAGGGGTCCATGATGGTACTTGAAATTCATATGAAGCATTGATAGTCCAAAAATCCTTGTGAAATCCCAAACCCTAATTTTGGGTTATCAGTGCATGATGAGATGTCTTGAGCTGGTCAAATCTTAATCCAGTCTTGAGTCAAAGAGATCTTGTTAGAAAAGTCTTGATAAATGAGAGAGTAAATTTTAGGGTACAACAACTGCCCCTGTTCAATCTTCTTAAACCTGAAGAGTTAGATTGGCGAGTTTTGCCATTCGTGACTCGAAGGTGAAAGATGAATGGACACTAGAGTGCCCAGAAATTTGCACTCGACAATGTGTAGTTGAAGGAATGGGCTTAAATATGCCATTTAGAGAGGTGATAGAGTCTTGTTGGGAGATGGGCTTGTAGATGCCATCCAAGAATGCTTGTTGATTTGTAATTTGTGAGCCGAAAGAATGAGTATCAGAATGGCGTCCAAGTTTGGAGCGTACCTAAACTTTATCTGGGAGCTGATTTTGACTAAGTATCAGAATGGCATTCGTGTATGGAGTGTATCTGAAAACTGAATCCGAATGAGTATCAGGATGACATCCGTGTCTGGAGCATATCCGAACTGTATCTGTAAGTTGTATCTGAATGAGTATCAGAATGGCATATGTATCTGGAGCGTATCTGTACTGTATCTGAAAGTTGTATCTGAATGAGTATCAGAATGGCATCCGTATCTGGAGCGTATCCGAACTGTATCTGTAACTTGAATCTGAATGAGTATCAGAATGGCATCCGTGTATGGAGCGTATATGAACTGTATCTGTAAGTTGAATCTGAATGAGTATCAGAATGGCATCCGTGGCTGGAGCGTGTCTGAACTGTATCAAGGTTGCATATTGTTAATGGTAGCTGTTAATCTTATCCTGAAAAGGGTAAAATGTTAGCTAAAATATATAATTATGTCTGCATGAAATGTATGATGCAATGTATTTGCTTTATTAATGTTTATGATATATGGATGCAAAGTACGCGCATGTGAACTAATTTGCTGCATTGCTGTTTGATTGAGGAAAATAAATCCCTGAATGCCGCGGAGGGTATGTGAATTTTCATGTCTTGAAATAGAAGTACTGATGAACTTTTGTTGAGAGAGGTAAAATCTGTTGTGAGGGCCATGACATGTACTGCTTGCACAATCTGCTTGGGGAATCTGGGGAAATTGGGTGATTTCTACCGGGGATTGGTAAACTGGGAGCTTCGTTCCGCTGGGGATTTAAATGATGTATTGTAAGGGATCACTTATGGAATAGTCTAGAGACACTTTCCTATCCTTTCAACCCATCAGTAATTGTCTTTTTTCATTTTGTTTATTTGTAAATAGTAATTATGTTCAAATGCATATGTTCAACAATGAATTATTGGACGTTTTTTTTGTAAACAAAACAAGCGTAAAGAAAAGACAAATAGTTTTTTTTAAAGGGATACTTTGTATTAACTTTGAATAAAGAAGAAAAATTTGATACAAGGAAAAATAGCAATGTGTGATAATCCCATGGGGTTTCCATTCTGCTATAGCCTTCGTATCTCTGAGCATCTTGTCTATTTGTGCCTTATCCGAAGATGATTGAATTGATCAGAAACTCTGAGTTTGTCAGTGGAAGTCAAAGGTTGTCCTTAAAGTGATCCGATGGGACATAGTCATACGCTTTAATTCCCTAACTTTTTCCTGGACCGCCCTTTCGGGTTTTCAGTCCACCGGGAAACCCTTTTTTGCCCAAGTCGCCCTTTCGGGTTTTCAACTTGTTGGGTGTACAAATTTTTTTATTTTATCCCTAATTTTTGCCCGGACCTTTTGGTTCGCCGGGATGCCCTTGTTTTGCCTAGATATGTCAACCTAGCGGGTCTCTTATGCATAGTATCTTTTGACTATGTCCGCGTTCACAGGGTGTGGCAGGTCGTCGCCATCTATGGTGGTCAAGATCATTGCCCCACCAGAGAATATGTTTTTAATCACAAATGGTCCTTCATAGGTAGGAGTCCATTTCCCCTGGGATCACTTTGTGGCAAGACGATACGTTTGATCACTAGATCCCCAACTTGATATGCTTGGCGCCTGACTTTCTTGTTGAAAGCCTTGATCATCCGTTTTTGATACATTTGACCATGGAAAACAGCAGTAAGTCTCTTTTCGTCAATCAAATTCAGTTTATCAAGTCGAGTCTGGATCCAATCGTCTTCATTCAACCCTGTATCCTTCATAATTCTCAGAGAGGGGATCTGAACCTCAATAGGTAGGACATCCTCCATGCCGTAAACCAAAGAATATGGTGTTGCCCCGGTTGATGTGCGAGCCGTGGTACAATATCCGTGGAGAGCGAATGGTAGCATCTCATGCCAGTCTTTGTATGTGACTGTCATTTTCTGTATGATCTTATTAATGTTTTTATTTGCAGCTTCGACAGTACCAGTCATCTTTGGCAGATAGGGAGAAGAATTATGATGCTGGATCTTGAATTGCTCGCATAATGCGGTGATCATAGTGTTATTGAGATTTGTACCATTGTCAGTGATGATCCTTTCCGGGATACCATACCGGTAAATAAGGTTTTGCTTGATGAAGCGGGCAACAACATTCTTGGTAACGGAGGCGAAGGATGCTGCTTTATCCCACTTTGTAAAATAGTCAATGGCCACTAGGATGAAGCGGTGTCCATTGGAGGCTGTAGGCTTGATCTCTCCAATTATATCAATTCCCCACATAGCAAAGGGCCAAGGAGCCTTCAAGACATTCATAGGAACCGGAGTTACGTGCACCTTTTCAGCATAAATTTGACACTTATGACAGGTTCAAGAATGTTGATAGCAATCTGCTTCCATGGTAGACCAATAATAGCCTGCCCGTAGGATTTTCTTCGCCATCGTATGCCCACTGGAGTGGGTGCCAAAAGTGCCTTCATGTAATTCAGCCATGATCTTTTCAGCTTCAACCTTGTCCACACACCGAAGCAAAATGGAGTCATAATTGCGTTTGTACAGGATGCCATTACTAAGGAAGAATTTAGCAGAGAATCTCCTTAAGAACTTCTTATCATTGATTGAAGCTCCTTCTGGATATTCTTGAGCCTCGAGATACCTCTTGACTTCATGAAACCAAGGCTGGTCCATTACCTCTTCAGTATTAATCTCGTGACAGTGTGATGGTTCATCCATTCGTTCGATGGTGATTTGGGGAGCCTCGTTATCCCAATTAAGTTTAAACATAGATGACATTGTGGCTAGAGCGTCTGCTAGCTGATTTTCTTCTCGCGGGAAATGCTCGAAGGTAATCTTCTCAAAATGTGGTAGCAATGTCAAAACATGTTCTTTGTAAGGGATAAGGTTTGGGTGTTTGGTGTCCCATTCCCCTTTGATCTGACTGATGACCAAAGCTGAGTCTCCAAATACATCTAAGGATTTGATTCCCAAGTCTATGGCAGCTCTGAGACCAAAGATGCATGCTTCATATTCTGCCATGTGGTTTGTAAAATTGAAGCAAAGTATGGCAGTAAAGGGAGTATGACACCCTTCCAGAGATATGAGTATAGCACCGATACCATTGTCGAGTGTGTTGGATGCCCCATCAAAGAACAGGGTCCATCGGGATCCTTGTTCAGGTTCGTCATATGGCCTGATTTCTTCACAGTTGTCTAATGTCATGATGTCTTCATCCGGAAATTCAAACTTCATGGACTGATCGTCTTCTACAGCTTGATGAGCAAGATGATCAGCTAGCACACTGCCCTTTATAGCTTTCTAGGTAGTATACTGTATGTCGTATTTTGTCAGGATCATCTGCCATCTAGCCATTCTCCCCGAAAGAGCAGGCTTTTCGAAAATGTACTTTATCGGATCCATCTTAGATATCAACAAGGTAGTATGAGTCAGCATATAATGTCTTAGCCAGCGAGCAGCCCATGCAAGAGTGCAACAAGTTTTCTCAAGCAGTGAATATATGGTTTCACAGTCGGTAAACTTTTTGCTCAGGTAATAAATAGCATGCTCTTTTCGGCCAGACTCGTCATGCTGCCCCAATACACACCCCATTGAGTTTTCTAAAACAGACAGATACATGATCAAAGGTCTTCCCTCGACTGATGGCATAAAAACAGGAGGCTCTTGCAGGTACTCTTTGATCTTGTCGAAAGCAGTTTGGCATTTGTCATTCCATTTGACTACTTAACCTTTCTTCAATAGTTTGAAGATCGACTCACAAGTAGATGTTAGATGAGAAATGAATATGGAAATATAGTTCAAGCGTCCCAAGAATCCTCTGACTTCCTTCTCAGTGCGAGGAGCAGGCATCTCTTATATTGCTTTAACTTTGGTAGGATCGACCTCAATACCTTTTTTATTGACGACAAAGCCTAGGAGTTTACCGGATCGTACTCTAAATGTGCACTTGTTTGGATTCAACCTCAGCTTGTACTTCTTCAGTCTCTCAAACAGCTTTTGTAAGTGATCCAGGTGATCTTCTTCTATTTGTGATTTGGATATCATATCGTCTATGTAGACCTCTATTTCATGATGTATCATGTCGTGAAATAAAGCTACCATGGCACGTTGATAGGTTGCCCCAGCATTCTTTAGTCCGAATGGCATCACCTTGTAGCATAATGTGCCCCACTGTGTGACAAATGTAGTTTTCTCCATGTCCTCAGGTGCCATTTTGATCTGGTTATAACCTGAGAATCCGTCCATGAAGGAAAACACTTTCTATTGGGCCGTATTGTCAACCAGGATATCAATGTGGGGGAGTGGAAAATCATCTTTAGGGCTCGCCCTATTCAAATCTCTGTAATCCACACACATTCTTACTTTGCCATCTTTTTTAGGTACGGGAACAATGTTGGCAACCCATTGAGGGTAGGAAGTGACAGCCAAGAATCCAGCATTGAATTGCTTCATGACCTCCGCTTTGATCTTTTCTGACATATCAGGTCTCACACGGAGGACTTTTTGTTTTATTGGCGAACAATCTTCTCTTGTAGGCAGACGATATACCACAATGTCCGTATCAAGTCCTGGCATGTCTTCATATGACCAGGCAAAGATCTCAACATAATCATGCAACAGCTGAATCAGACGCTCCTTGACACTGGGTTCCAAATTAGCACCCACTTTGACCTCTTTTTTATCCTCCTCGGTACCTAGGATGATTGTATCCACAGGTTCCTCGTGAGGCTGAATGGTTCTTTCCTCTTATTGTAGTAGTCTGGCAAGTTCCCCTGGTACTTCACAATCTTCCTCCCCTTCGTCTTTGGCTTGGTAGATTAGATCCTTAGAGTCACAAAAGGCCATAGCAGTATCGTTACCCATGGGATCCAGAATGGAGGGGTACCTGCATTTGTGAGTGTGGGTGTGTGTAAGGGTATAGCCATCCTTAAAAAAATAAAATGTAAAAGAAAAATAATGAGCACAAAAGTTTATGCGGAAAACGCCCATGGTTCATTTAATGTCATATGAAGATGAAATAATAACCCTTACAAATGGACCATTGTGCCTCGGGCAAGACACAAGGTTTTAAAAGTGTGAATTATTTCTGAATATTACAGATCCAACAAAATGTAAAGATAAATTACTGAGGGATGAAAGTTATTGGGACGAAGTCTCTAGCCTCCCAGTTGCGGAGTCCTCCTTTGACTGTCGGAAAGATCCAATCCTCCAAGTTGAAATCCTCTTCACCATCTTCTACAGTGCTGACCTCATGGTTTCTAATCTTCAAGGGTGGCCCTCCAGCACGGGCACGACGACAACCTTTTGAGCACCTGAAGTGAAACCTAAGCCAAACTTGTCAGATTTATACGGGATATCCGGAAGTTGCCCCCAGATGGTGCATCCACCCTCCTCTACTATTTCTTTGGCATCCTTCAGAGATGACATCTGGAGTGGAGGTCTTGTAATCTTGGGAATCTGGGACACAGTCTTGGTTACTGCTACCTCTTGGGGGACCTCTTCGAAGTGTTGAAAAGGAGTTTCAATGAAATCGCCGTCCAATTCCACATACCTGAAGGAATTGAGATGGCTAATCATGTATTCTTCCTCTCCGTGGACAGTGATAATATTTCCTTGAACCGTATATTTCAGCATCTGGTGCAAGGTAGAGGTAACAGCGCCAGCATGATGGATCCATGGTCGTCCTAGCAGACAGGAGTAAGAAGGGCAGATGTCCATTACATAAAAGGTTGAATTTAAAGTTTGAGTCCCAACCTTTATGGGGATATCCAACTCCCCGTGTACCATCCTCTTCGAGCCATCGTATGCCCTTACTACTATGTCACTTGGCTTTAACGTCAGTCCTTCGCTGTCAAGTCTGTCAAGAGTTTTTTTCGGTAAGACATTTAAAGATGAGCCAGTGTCCACTAAGACATGGGCTAGAGTGGTGCCCCTACATTCCACAGAGACATGCAATGCCTTGTTGTGCTTTCTTACGCTTGGTGTCAGATCAGTATCCGAGAAGCCTAGGCCGTTATCCGCTGTCAAGCTGGCCACGCAGTCTTGAAATTGATTAGCAAACGTCTCTTGAGGCACATGGGCTGTCTTTAGGAACTTCACCAAGGCTTTCACATGTGCCTCAGAACACAGTAGTAATGCCAGCATGGAGATCTTGGAGGGAGTTTTCCCCAACTGTTCAACTACATCGTAGTCGCTCCTCTTTATAATTCTTAGGATCTCCTCCATTTCTTTCTTGGAAGTTTCGGGAATAGTCAGTGATTGAGCCTTCGTCCGGACAGGCTCCTCTTGAATGCTTTTTCCTCGAGTTTCAGCAGCAGGAGTGTTGGTAGGAATGGCAATAGGGGTTGTAACGGCTTCGTCAATAGGAGCATTTGTAGAGATGATTATGGGTACGGAAGTAACCTTTGGAACAGCCACAGTTCCAAAAACAGCCTTTGGAGGGGCGATTTCTGGAGAAAAGATCCTACCGCTTCGGGTAATTTTACTAGTTCCAGCAATATTGCTAATTTCATAATCTTCTTCTTTGGAGTTTATCACTTCGGCGGCCGATCCATCTTGTTTGATGCCATGGTAGTAAATGTCCCCACCGTAATTCCACGACACAGTTTTGTCTAATTCATATGGGATTGGCCCAGGCCTTGTGATTATTAGAGGAGTAGTTTTCGGAACCGATGTAATTCTAACGGGTCTTTTAGGGACCCGGGAAGAATTGGCGAAGATGGTAATGATTGAAACATCTTCAACAGGAAAAGGTGAAACAGGAGTACTTTCAAATAGAATCTCTTTGTTGTCTATCAAGCGTTGAATGCTTATTTTCAACAAAGGGAAATCATTTGGTGAGGATAAGCAAAGGTGGCAGTCTTCATTACAACCTGGGAATACACCGGCTTTTAACAAGTTTATCTTAATGGTTGGGAGTGGAGTTATGAGTTCATCAACTGTGGTAATAAACAAATCTTCTTCAATAGCATTGGTATTGTGACCATGTCTGGGCATAGGAGCAGAAATGACATTTGGTTTCTCGGGCGCATCAAACTCAATTTCTTTTGCTTCAATGAGGTCTTGTATTTTGTTCTTCAAGGCCCAACAGTTATTAGTATGATGACTAGGACTTTCGGAGTGATATGCGCAACAGGCATTGGGGTGATAATGAGGGGACGCTGTGTTGGGGTTTTTTGGAGCTTCTTTCAAGGTTGTCAAATTGGACTTCAGAAGATGCGGTAATACTTGAGACAAAGTCATATTGATTCTGGTGAATTGCCTGACTGGCCTTTCCACCCTTGGTTGATTACTTCTTTGTTGATCAGACGTAGGTTTTGGAATCATAACAGCCCCCACCATTGGTCGGCGTCCGGCTCTCTCTTGGTTTCTTTGCGGATATACAGTAGCTACCTCCTTCTTCCCAATAAAAGGATTCCTTACAGCTGTAGAAGAAGATGAATCCTTATGAATCTTTCCACTTTTTATGCCAGCTTCCACCCTCTCTCCGGTTAATATTAGTTCAGTAAATCCTGCAGATGAGCTTCCAATTAAATGGTTGAAGAAGGGGTCAGATAAAAAGTACCTAAGAACATGTCCACTAATTCCCTTTCAGACAGAGGGGGTTGAACTCTTCCAGCCAGATCCCTCCATTTATGTGCGTAATCCTTAAAACCCTCATTGGAAGCCATAGCCATAGTCTGAAGTTGAGTACGGATAGGCGCCAAATCAGCATTATATTGATATTGCTTGTAAAAATCTGCGGCAAGATCTTCCCAATTATAGACGTTGGCTCTTTCTAGTTGGTAAAACCAGTCGAGTTGTGTTCCAGATAGACTATCTTGGAAAAAATGCACCCACAAGTCTTTATCAGCAGAGTGTGGTTGGATCTTTCTTACATATGATCAGAGGTGCATCTTAGGATATGACACTCCATCATATTTTGCGAACAAAGGCACTTTGAATTTTGGAGGAATCACAATCCCCGACACTAGTCCCAATTCTTCAAAGTCTAAGCCTGGCACCTTTTGTATTTCCATCGCGCTCAAACGCTCTTCGAGATGTCTGTACTTATCATCAGCTGGAGGATACTGTTCCTCAGAGTAGTCTTCCTCTTCTTCCTCCTCTTCAGATTCTGACGGGACCGCTGTTTCCTTTCCTTTCCCCTCTTCTTCACCGGATGTTGTTGCAAAATTCAAGGTTCTTCTAGTCTGCCCATGAAATCTTCTCCTCATGTTTAAGACTCCAGTTATCTTCTTTGTTTTCTTTTTCCTCTCTTCAGCTAGCAGAGTCTTCAATTCTTCTTGCCCCTTGGCTAGGGTCATGAGCAACTGTTGAAACTGCGTGTTCTGAGCTTGGAGATCTTTCACAGTTTGTTCGAGATCCATCTTACTGAAATAAACAGTAGAGAGATGAGGAAACTTGTTGCAAAAGACCTGTTTATGTTATGATTAATGATATGTGCATATGCAATGTTTTCAAGGATTTCAAAGATTCAAGTTTGTTGTAGACAAAAAGGAAACACACGTTATATTAATAAGATAAAGTTTGAGTACATCAATGCCCCTTGGACAAAATAATACAAAACTCTAAGATAAAAAAGTAGTGCGCATCCTCTTTGGTGCGATGTAGGCATTTAGAGTCCGCTCGTCATGAAGTAGCCTAGTGAGTTCCAAAACCTTCTTCTCGCTTGCATAGAATTGGGCTTCGAAATTATCTCGCTCTCCTTTGAGTTGTATCCAATCCCTTTGTAGGTCTTCAAGATATGTGGGCATGTCAGGATGTAGGATAGTGTATGGAACGTCTCCCTCCTTAACAGGCTCAATAATTACCGGAAGGATGGAAGGATAAGGCATCATAAGTCTTTGAGCATGGGTTCGTACCCATTTGAGGTAAGGCTCAAGAGGGATGGAATTCTTGTGTCCCAAAGTCTTGTTATCCACCTTGTTTAGCATCCTCCAAGCTCGGATGAATCTCTTGCGAAGACCTTGATCGTCGTTGTCGTAGTCGAATACCAAACCTTGAATCAGCATCTCGTGTGGGCCATCCCTTCGGGCATAACCAAATTGTCTTAAAGCTAAGCATGGATTGTAGGTGATGCCTCCCCTAATGCCAAGTAGAGGGACATTATGGAATTCCCCACAACGGTCGACAATGATAACATTCTCTTTGGATCGGGAGCACCAATGAATATCTGAATGTTTGAGCGTCATTAACCTTTGTGACCACCTTGAACCTTTCTCATTCTTTAAGACTGATTGGGGGAGATGAGAAATAAACCACCTTGCCAGGAGAGGAGTGCAACACATAAGGACACCTCTTTTCCTCATTGTGCAAGTGTGAAAAGAGTGTAGGATATCCCCTAGAAATATAGGCACCGGGTTGCGTGACATGAAGATCTTGACGGTGCTCACATCTATGAGTTGGTCAGGATTGGGAGATAATACCATCCCATAGATGAGGAGAGCCACAATTTCTTCAAAGGCATGCAAATCCAAGGAATTCCAACAGCTTTGGGCTTTCTCGAACAAAAACTTTGCTAAGAAGCCTTTGACACCACTTCTAGTTTCCCAATGAGTTGTGACATCAGATGAGGGCAAGTGTAGAGCTTGAGCAATCTCTTCTGGATTTGGGTCTCTTTCCTTACTGTTGAAAGGTAGTTGATTGAGAAAGGAATTCTCAAGAGTTGGTAGAATTCTTCCAAAGTAGGAACAAGCTGATAGTCGGGAAATGTGAAGCAATGGTGCAAAGGGTCAAAGAACTGAAAGAGCACCTTCATCATGTCCTCATCTGTGTTGGAGGTGACCAAGTTGAGTAGACGACCATGTCTCTTGGTAAATGGAGAGTTCTCAGGGATCCTTGAAGCTAGCTCCTTAAGTTGTGGGGGAATTCTTACAAGGTTGACTTGAATAGTTTTCCTGCGAAGTGAATCCATATCCTACAAAACAAGAACAAAGATGAATCTCAAAAATCATTGAAATGGTTAGTGGATGTATGTGATGTTCATGATGTCCGTGATGTTATGTACAAGTATGCATATACAAGCAAAGCAAACAAATTCTTAGTTTAGGCTTGCATGGGGTTTTATAGGTAAGTACCCTCTTGAAGTTTAGTTGGCTCAACTTGTCCTAGTAATAGTAACCGGGTTCTAAGAAGCTCAATATCACTGGATTGATTCCTTGGTCATTGTTTCAGCTCAAGCCTCTTTAATAGCGACCAAAATATCCCAAGAAACCAACCCTCAATGAGTGTAGTATCGAGTATCTACCAACTTCGGACTTCACCAAAGTCGGTCATCTCACTACATCCTAGAGGCCAAGTTGGTCAATTAAGATTCTAGAAGTTCATTAGTGCTTCATGACATCACTCAGCGGCCCCGTATTCTCTTTGATTAACTCAAAGGCTACTGGTACCCACAAATATGTCACACTAACATAGCTATTGCTTAGACCATATCGGTATACCCCGCACAGTTTCCATAATATATTGCTATTTACCTATAATGTATCCCAAATCCGGGTAGAGGATTCAAACCCAAACAAAGAACCATAATGTAAAGCATACAAGTCAAACAATGTAAGCAAATAAATGTAATCTAGCCCTAAGGTAACCCCACTTTTATAATTTTCCCCAGCAGAATCGCCAGTTCTGTGATACGGTGGGAGAACTGACTTGAGGGTTTTGCGTTTTATCGCAAATGTTGCAGTTAGCAAGAGTCTCCACCGACTATTCTTTTATCCAAAAAGGAAAGGTAAAAAAGCACAGGAAAGACCTTTGAGATGTTTTCTTGAGTTCGAGGGGTAGATTATATCATGGTTTTCCATGGTGTGATCGGTGGAAATAGAACTGACTGTTTTAAATGCTGGTTCGCGCAAAATGTCGCGGTAAGCAAGAGTCGCCATCGTCTTTTATTTTCTCCAACAAGGAAAGGACAAAAGCACAGCAAAATTCCTTTTCGAGATGTTTCTCGGGTTCGGGAGGTAGATTATAGAAAGGGAAGGTGTTAGCACCCTTTCTATCCGTGGTTATCCACGGGCTCTTAGGTACTTGCTCACTATGTTTTCAAAAAAAATTTGCTTTTCTTGTGTTCGTGGGTTTTGAAAAAAGTTTTGTTTGAAAACTTCGATTTAACTCTTGTTTCTGTCCTCAAGAGTGTATGAAGTGTTGTTGAAAACTTTTGTTTGAAAAGTGTAAATGCGAAAAGTATTTTTGTTTTGAAAGAGCAAGTACCTAAGAACCTCTACCTACTCAAAAGGAATTAAGCTGTGTAAATGTCCTTTAGACAGTGCCATCCCACTATTGAGGAGTAGGTAGCACCGTCGTTGGAGTTTTCGAGTCAATTCGATTAAGGGACATGTGGTCACTAAAGCAATGTTAGGACGCCTTAGCGGTAACCCTAATGTCTTAGATCACTTTTTATCGAGGCAACCGTTTCGAGGCAACTTTGATCTTTAGACAGGAGGGCGACCTCTAAAACACCCTATACTCAATGACCACGTCAAGGCAACCAAGTGAGGCGTACCCTAGGAGTGGCATGTGCGAGTGTATCAGGTTTCAGTTTATGTTATCTTTGTACATGTTATGGTGAGCTACGATTGATTTTAATTTAAGAGAGATCTTGTCATGCATAGCCTATTAGCATACATCAAGCAGTTAATGGTTGCGAAAAATAAAACTAAGCTATTACAAGGCGTCGGGTATTTACATCGCCAAAAACAAACCCTTAAAAAAGTAAATTGCGGGAAATTAAATAAAAGCGATAAATAATCCTAATTAAAGCTATTACATCCTCGGAGAAAATACAATTATATGGATCAAAATATGAATCAAACATAATCACACGCGTGAGAAAAATTAAATCGGAGAGTTTTTAGGGTTTTGACCCTTTTTTTTAGAAAGAAAGAGATTTTTTATTATTTTGCATTTAATTAAATTAAACCTAGACTAATTAATTAATTAAATAAAAGAAAGATATTTTTTTTGAGTTTTTTATGTTTTTTAAGGAAAAAAATAAAAGATGGTCAAAAGTTATTAAAAATCCTAATTCTATATTAATTTTATTTATTGTGAAAAAGTTAGAATTAACCTAATTAAAACTAAATTAATTATATTAGTATTTATTTACAAAATAACTAATTAAATTTAATAAACAAAAATATTATATTTTTTATGTTTTCTGAATTTATTAAGAAAATATTAATTGTTTTAGTTAGTAGTTAATTAAAAATTAATAAAAACAAATTAAATAAAAATAAAAGGAGAAGAAGAAAATAAACCCAGGGGGGTGCTGGCCCAAGTCAGGAGGTGATTCTGGAATTTTATGGCCCAACAATATTCCAGCCACGTTGACTTTTGTGATTATCCACATGCTTGTTGACTGGGGAGTATGGTGAGGACTCAGCTTTGGCCATTAGATTTAGGTGTGGAGACATCTGGCGCTTGGGAATTGGAGGCGTATGGTGGACATCCCTTTGCAAGCTACACATGAATTCCTGAAGAAGAAAAATAAACAAGATTTTGGGGGACCTGGGATTCAAACCCAGGTCCCAATAGCTTTTCCATCCATCTGCTTTCCAACTCAACCAGCGTGTTTATTCATTATGGGAATAACAAATAAACATAATATATGTAAATCAACTAATATGCTGAAATTATAAAAAAACGCGCTAAGATTCAAACATGCCAACCAGATGACAACATGTCATCATCTTCAACCTTTTGTCCTGCATAATTAGAATCAAATAGCGGGGGTTTTTAACCTCCACTACCTCCTGCAAGGAAAAATAGCGAATAGAAATATAGCAAGCATAAATATTTCGCGAGGTATGGGTTGTGTTCGTCTTGGCCTCACGATTTCAACCATGTATCTTATTAGTCCCAATTTTTCCTGGATTGAAAAGCCCCATTTAAAAGCTCAAGAACCCTAGAAATTCAGTCATGGTATCTTTCGATTCAGGGCGTTACAGTTCAATTCAATCATGCCATTAGCTTTGTATGATCTCTAGCAATGCAAAACAATTGCAAACACATGTTAAATGCGCATGAATTAGGAGATATAATTCTGAATAAGAAGTGAAAACCGTGGGACTATATGCAGCGATTCCTTGAACTTTGATGCTTGATTTTAATTGCAAAACACTCCTGGGACCTCCTGCAATGTATTTGAATGGTCAAAACACCTTGAATTAGCCTAGGATGCAAGAACAGATTTTCAGTTTTCATGAAAATTCTTGAATTTGACAGGGTCGTTTCTGCAGCTTTTTTCACGTCTTAGGTTATGGTTGGCTTGCTTATGTATAAGGCAATCAAATTAGGTCAAAATCTGGGCCATAATCCTTATGCATTGAAGATTAAATCCTTGATTGATAAATCAAATATTCTTGATTTTCCATGATTGAACAAGTTGCCAAAATTGGATATTTTTGTATCTTTTTGATTGTGCACGAATTGGTCAGCATATTTGGATCATATTTGGTTCACAAATTGATTTAAAAATCAAATCTTTTATTTTCTTATGATTTAAATTAATTAAATGAATTAATATGTATTAAAAATCAATTTAATCAATAAATTTAAGAAAATAAATCCCATTTAGCTTGGTGGGTCGTGCATAGGTCATGGGTGAATTCAAGAAGAGATTTGAGGCCCATTAGCAAAAAGAAGGTGTTTTGAGCAAAGTTGACTATTGCAAATTCATGAAAATTTCCCACCTTCTCCAATGCATAATTTGCTCAATTTTGATCATATGACCATGGTCTTGGACATTCTGGAAAGCCCTTGAAGTCCTCTAACCAATGCTTTTGGTCCCATGTCATTTGGATTTACCAATCTCAAGTTATGGCCTTTGACTCAAAGTGTACTTTGGTTGACTTTTGAAATTGACCTATAATGTAAAAATTTGTAACTTTTTGTGAGGGCATTTCTTGATCTTGGAGTGTGAAGATGGATTGTAGAAAATTGCATCCTCTTCAAAATGAGCTTTGGATGGAATTTTTCTGATAAACCATGAAAGAGTTATGCCCTTGTCAAAGTACAGTTGACTTTTCTGCTGTCCAAAAATAGTAACTTTTGCATCTTGATGATTTTTGAGCTATTCTTGTGGGATCATGATCAAGACTTGATCAAATGATGATTGTGAACTCAAAATAAGATGTTGACCAAGAATTCTGACTTTTGACTGCAAAATGACCATTTTGCCCTTGCAGTTGACTGTAGATCAAATGGAGCTTTTGACTGTGCAAATTGGCACTGTGAGTCTTGAAACTTGACATGTAGGTGCTTGAGGATGCATGTAGGCCTATGAGACTTGATTGAACCATTGAGAACCCCAAATTCCTTGAAAGAACCAAAACCCTAATTTTGGATTGACTGCCTTAGGAGGTGATTTGACTGTACCACCCTTGAGCCATTTTGAACCATTTGAAGATCATTCTTGACAAATCTTGAGGAATATGGGAGGGCAAATTTTGGGGTACAACACATGGGCTCTTAATTACTTGCTAGGTCACTTGCTTTTGTTTTAAAATAGTTCTTTGTATGGTTTTGAAAGTATTTTGTAAAAGAGGCCATTGTTTAGGCAATCTTTGTAATGATTGTCGTTCGTAAGAATGTATACAAAGATGTTTGTCTTTTTGAAAATGTTTTCAATGTTTGTAAGATGTTTGGAAATGTGTGTGTTTGTTTTAAAAAATAGCAAGGATAGTTGTTTGAAAAGGAGCAAGTAACTAGAAGTAATCTACCTACTCAAATGTCTTTCTTGTTCATTTTTTTACTTTGATATTGTTGTCTTACCATTGATTTGGTGAGCAACCCTATCTTTGGATGTAAACGGGACGGGCGTGGGTCATCGTATAGCCATGATTAGCAATGTTGAAAAGCATCTTAGCATTTTTGAGGGACCAAGATCATTTTGTAAGGCAACTTTGAATAGCGTCATTGAGGGACTATGATCTTATACTTGTTTGTTTTGCCAAGATACTTCGCATGCGTAATATGGCCATTTTTGTGTAAGGCAACCAAGTGGAGTAACCCTAAGGGTTCTTGTGTGCAAGTGTGTTATTTTCATGCTTGATTTGGTCTTAGATTAGGGTTTTCTATTTGATTATTTTATCTTGCCATACAAACCCTAATTACTAGCATGTTAAGTGAAAGCGACAAATTGCGTAATTTAAAGATTACTACACTATTATAACATTTTACGGGAGGGGGGTATACAAATTATAAATGGGGATTTGCAATAATGTAAATCTAATTAAGCTATTACAACCAAATCGAATTTGTACAAATATTTGAATAAATAATATACAATATAAATATGCAATGGTATGTATATGCAAGAAAAAAAAAACTTTTGTTTTGTTTTTTATATGAAAAAAAGTTTTTGAACTAAACCTAATAATTTAAGAAAAAGAAGTTATTTTTAGAAATTGGTTAACCCTAATTCTAATTTGTTGAAATAAAATAAAGTTCTTTAAGGATTATTTTTGTGTATTTTTGTCTTAAAATAATAAATAATATTTATGAAAATATTTAGTCTTTTTATATGTCAAAATAAATATTTACAAGTATGAAGGAAAAGAAATAAAAATTAATCTAAGTCTATTTTATTTTACAAGTTTATTTAAGAAAAATAGTTAATGTATAATTTAATTAAAAAAAATTTATGAGAAAATAAAATAAAATGAATAAAATGCAATATTTATCATGTTTTTATATTTTTTTATGATTTTTATGTTAAAGAAAATATATTTAATAAAGATGAAAATGAAAATAGAAATAAATAATAAAATGATTGGGCCAGGGGTGTCCTGAGCAAATCAGGAGGTAGTGTGTTAGAAAAAAAAAATGAGGCCCAGTTGTTGAGCCCACGCTGCAAAAAATGTCAAAAAAATGAAGCTGAAAAATAAGAAAAGTGCAAAAGGTAGCGCCAAGGTTGATCTTGGAGTGTGAAGATGGATTGTAAAAAATTGCATCCTCTTCAAAATGAGCTTTGGATGGAATTTTTCTGATAAACCATGAAAGAGTTATGCCCTTGTCAATGTACAGTTGACTTTTCTACTGTCCAAAAATAGTAACTTTTGCATCTTGATGATTTTTGAGCTATTCTTGTGGGATCATGATCAAGACTTGATCAAATGATGATTGTGAACTCAAAATAAGATGTTGACCAAGAATTCTGACTTTTGAATGCAAAATGACCATTTTGCCCTTGTAGTTGACTGTAGATCAAATGGAGCTTTTGACTGTGCAAATTGGCACTGTGAGTCTTGAAACTTGGCATGTAGGTGCTTGAGGATGCATGTAGGCCTATGAGACTTGATTGAACCATTGAGAACCCCAAATTCCTTGAAAGAACCAAAACCCTAATTTTGGATTGACTGCCTTAGGAGGTGATTTGACTGTACCATCCTTGAGCCATTTTGAACCATTTGAAGATCATTCTTGACAAATCTTGAGGAATATGGGAGGGCAAATTTTGGGGTACAACAGTTGCCCCTGTTTAATTTTCTTAAACCTGAGGATATGGATTGGCTTTCGAGCCTTTCGTGATCCGAAGGTGGAAGATAATTGAACACTAGAGTGCCCAGAAATTTGCACTCGCATGGTGTAATATCAGCGTTGTGATGTCGGGAATGGGCTTACAGATGCCATTTGGAAAGATGATGGATAGGAGGATGGGCTTATAGATGCCACCTGGAGATTGTTGGTAGGTAGTTTTGTCTTTGTTGACGGGTTGTCTTCATTGACGGGTTGTCTTTATTGACGGGTTGTCTTCATTGACGGGTTGTCTTTATTGACGGGTTAGCATCAGAAAAATCTTTAGGAATCAATTTAACTGATTTTGTCTCCATTGACTGGCCTTGCCTCAGAAAAATCTTTAGGAATCGATTTAACTGATTTTGTCTCTATTGACTGGCTTCGCCTCAGAAAAATCTTTAGGAATCGATTTAACTGATTTTGTCTCTATTGACTGGCTTCGCCTCAGAAAAATCTTTAGGAATCGATTTAACTGATTTTGTCTCCATTGACTGAATTGGCCTCAGAAAAATCTTTAGGAATCGATTTAACTGGTTTTGTCTCCATTGAATGACTTGGTTTCAGAAAAATCTTTAGGAATCGATTTAACTGGTTTTGTCTCCTTTGACTGAATGAGCATCAGAAAAATCTTTAGGAATCGATTTAACTGGTTTTTGTCTCCATTGACTGGCTTCGCCTCAGAAAAATCTTTAGGAATCGATTTAACTGATTTTGTCTCCATTGACTGGCTTCGCCTCAGAAAAATCTTTAGGAATCGATTTAATTGATTTTGTCTCTATTGACATAATTTGAGAATTTAACTGCATCTTTCCTGAAAGGTAAAGGTCAGTCATATGCAATGCATGATATGGATCGAGCAATGATGTTCTCAACATAAATGAGATCGTATGATATGATGCGTATATGCATGTATCATGATGTATGAAAATGTGATGTTTTAGCTGGGGAAAATAAATCCCGGATAGCTGCTGGAGGATGACGTTGAATTTTTTGCTTCCACTGGGGATGATGAACGAAGGTGATGAACTTGCAGGAGAAAAGAACTCCGTTGGGGAATAACCTTGATGAAGAAATTACTCTGAGGGGAAATACTCTGTGGGGGAGAGATGTTCTGTTGAGATTTTAACGATAACTCCGCTGGGGATTCCGTTGATAAGTTCTATTGGGGATTTTGATGATGAACTTCGCTGGGGATAGAAAGAACTTCGTTGGAGATGATCTTTCAGTTGCAACTTGTTGAGGATAACCCAGTTAGACTCTTGTGGGTATAACCTTCTGAACATGGCTGGGGAGATACATTTGTACTCTGCAGGAGACAAGCTTCCAGAATCTACTGGGGAAGATGATTCAATTCTCTATTGGGGAAACCTTTTTTAGACTGCGCTGGGGAAATGGCTCCACTCGGGGTATCTTGTATTCTGCCGGGGAACATTCTTATATTTCGTTGAGGAATATTAAGACTGTCGGGGATGCTCTTTACGCTTGCTGGGGAATATCCTTATACTCCGCTGGGGAATATTAAGACCTTCTGGGGATACCGAGCTTTTCCGGGACTGACGGTAGACTAACTCTGCTTGGGGGAGAGTATTTGCTGAATCGTTCATAGTTGCAAGTCTCAGTGGGGAGAGCTTCCATTACTGTCTTACTCTGCGGGGAGTGAAGGTATCTTGGTCATATTGAATCTACCCTTGCCCCTGGTGGATATAGCGACTGTACAGTTCGGACAATTCTTATGGCCCCAGTTTCTGCGGGAGAAGAAGCCTATGCGGTTCTTGATAACTGCCGATTGACAAATCTTCTTCTGGTAGGCAAGTGACGAGATGACGGGACATAGTCGTACGCTTTTGATCCCTAATTTTTGCCTGGACCGCCCTTTCGGGTTTTCAGTCCATCGGGATACCCCTTTTTGCCCAAGCCGCCCTTTCAGGTTTTCGACTTGCCGGGTGTACAGATTTTATTATTTTCATCCCTTATTTTTGCCCGAACCCTTTTGGTTCGCCGGGAAGCCCTTATTTTTTCCTAGGCCAGTCAACCTAGTGGGTCTTTGATTGCGCGTAGTATTTTTTTTTTACTATGTCTACGTTCTCAAGAGTGCAGGGAGTCGTCACTGTCGGTAGTATTGTGTTGCCATACCACCAGAAGATGTTTGATTATGCAAAACTCGTTGTTGGAATTCATGTCCAATGCCCCAAGTGACTCGGGCGGAGATTTGCCCCTGGCTATTTGGCATCTTGAGAGATTCCTTGAATCTTGACTTGACTGCCCCAGATGATGGACAGTGATTATGCCGTGCCCCTTGATTGGAAGTGTTTTTCCATTTGATGTGACCCTTTTTATTGAGAAGGTTTTTGTTCACTAGATATTCGTCATGCGAATTTCTCTGCTATTTAAACAAATAGCCATATGCAAACAATGTTATTTTAAGAATGCAAAGCTTATGTCTGTCTTGAAGTTTTTAAAAATGCAGTTTTCAATAAAACAAGTGAATTTTTGTAAAATGTGATGTCAACTCAGGATTTTACAGCAAGCCCTATAGGAGTCAGGATACCTTTTGTAACAGTATGCTTTCGAACTAACCCATGCTTCAGCTAGGACTTTTAAGGGTTATAACGTGGCCTGGTTCATGGTTTAAGAAACAAAGGATAAAGGCTCAAATTTTATTTATACCCACCTGTTCTTCGTGATGTTCTTCAATCCTAAACTCAGCTAATCGTGCGTTAGATCTTGTTTGAGCCTTTGCTCTGATATACCAGTGATGGTTCTGATACTGACCGTTTATTTGGAACAGGCAGTCATCTCTTTTTTTGTTGAGGGTTTGTAGGACCTCTTTCTTTTTGATTTTATTATCCCTGTCTTTTTGCCTGAACTGTTTCTTTTGTGATTACAGTCAGCGGGATGCCCCAGTTTTGTAAGTCTCCTTCATAGGTTTTGACTTATTAGGCTTTTATTTTAAGAGACAACGACTGCCTGTCCTGACGATTATAGGGAACCATCACTGTCTTTTGTTTTGGAAGGACTCCTTTGATGCCATTTGTTGTGCACCTGGATCAACTGAGAAAACTACCCTGCCCCAGGTTATAATTAAGGGTTTTAATTTTTGCGTGAAAAGAAAAACTCCAACTTCTTTGGCTCAAAGGGGTTGACTAGGGATTATCTTCCTTATAACTCCACTGTTTAGGATTTGAAACAATGTCTGTACCTCATCAGCGGGGTCTATTCAAAAGCATACTGTAAAGATCGTGGTATCGTTTTCATCATCCTCCCTCAAAAGGATTAGAATTTTTTAATCGAGAGTTTGAACATCACAAAAAGGAAATATGAAGCAATTTTAAGCATAGTGAAAACAATTAATTCAAAACAGACACATGTAATGCATTAATGAAATAAAAGAGTTTGACATTAAAATTGTTTGAATAAGCAAAGAAAAGTACAACTTCAGAATTCAAATGAACAAAAGTGCTTTCCATCCTAGCCATGTTTTGGCGAGGGAGCAGTGACCACATTGGGAGTCTCAGGAGGCTCGAATTCGATCTCCTTAGCGTCAATCATATTCTGAATCTTGTATTTCAGCGCCCAACAATCGTTAGTATCGTGCCCCGGGCTACCGGAATGATAAGCACACCTTGCATCTGGGTTGTAGTTAGGAGAAGAAGTCTTAGGGTTCAGAGCAGGGTTTATCACCGTAATCAGATTCATCTTCAACATGTGTTGCAATGCTTGTGACAATGGCATGTTGATGTTGGTGAACTGTCTTTTAGGCTCGTCCAGCCTTCGTTGATTTCCCTTTTGTTGTTGTCAGTGTGACGCAGAACCAAAGATCAAGACTGCCCCTACGTGTTGGTCACAACGACTCTTTTGACTGTATACAGCATTGGACTCTTTCTTCCCACTGTAAGGCTTTTTATGAGCATCAAAAGATGTAGCTTCTTGAATCTTCCCACTTTTGATGCCAGCTTCAATTCTCTCCCCAGTCAAGATAAGGTCTGTAAACCCGGCTGAAGAGTTTCCAATCAGATGATTAAAGAATGGACTAGACAGGGTCCCCAGAAACATATCAATAAGTTCACGATTAGTTAAAGGTGGTTGCACCCTTCCGACAAGGTCCCTCCACTTTTGAGCATACTCTTTAAATCCTTCACCCGTCCCTATTTACATACCCTGGAGTTGGGTACGCGTAGGAGCGAGGTCGGAATTATACTGATACTGCTTATAGAACGCAGTAGCCAAATCTTCCCAGTTACGGATACTGGCTCCATCCAGCTGATAGAACCACTCCAACTGAGTCCCTGAAAGACTGTCCTAAAAGAAATGGATCCACAAGTTCTTATCAGCGGTGTAAGGCTGGATCTTCCTTACATATGATCGGAGGTGCAGCTTTGGACAGGAAGCTCCATCATATTTGGCAAAGGCAGGTGCCTTGAATTTATAGGGAATCACCACCCCAGAGGATAAACCTAGGTCTCCAAAGTCCAACCCGGGCACATTCTGTATCTCCATGGCGCTCAAGCGGTCCTCCAACTGTTTGTACCTATCCTCAGCAGGAGGATACTGTTCCTCATCATAATCCGTCTCGTTGTCGGAGACCACGGGACTAGGAACCCTTCTCTCTTGTGGACTGTCTTTCCCCACAGATGAAGTGGTCAGATCAACCTCATTTTGTAGTCCATTCCCAAATCTGCATCCAGTGTTGAACAAGACGGTCTTCTTCTTCTTCTTCTTTTTTCTTTCTTTCAGAATCAGAGTCTTCAACTCCTGTTGACCCTGGGCTAGGCTCATGACCAACTCTTGGAACTGGGCATTCTGGGCCTGGAGGGCCTTGATAGCTTGTTCAGTGGAAGGTTCAGTAGACATGATGATTGCTGAAATAAACAGCGAAGAAGATAAGTGACCTGTAAAAAGGGTACCTGTTATGCATATGATGAAATGAAATGCGTATGATTTATGTTTTCAAAGACAATCGGGATTCAACTTCGTAGACAAGAAAGGAAACACACTTTATTAGATTTAACTTCAGAATTTAAACTGTTCAACAAATTGCCCTTAGGCGTTACAAGAATGAAAATACTGAAAAGTAAATAAAACTGTAAAAGAAAACATCAAAGGTCCATCAATGTTCCCATGGCCTCTTCTTCTCGGTGCGGATATAATCATTCAGGATCCGCTCATTCTCCAGTTGCTTTGTCAGCTTCTGGATCTTCTGTTCCTGCTCGTTGAACCTCTCCCGATAAGAATCTCGTTCTTCCTGCAGTTGCGCCCAAGACCTCTTCAGTGTACCAATATCAGTTGGCAGGTGAGGATGGAGAATAGTAGGAGGAACCCCTTCAGCAGCTTCAAGAGTAATAGGCCTGACAGCTTCGTACGGCATACCTAACTTCTGGGCACGGGTGCAGACCCATCTGAAGTATGACTCCATTAGTAGAGAAGTCTTTGGTCCCAACTCATGTGGGTCAGATTTGTGAACTCTATCCCAAGCCCTGATGAATCTATGACGCAGCTCGTCGCTATCTACCTGAAAATCAAAGACGATATGAGGTATCAACATCTCATGAGGCCCTTCCCTTCTGGCTCTTCCAAACTGACGGAGAGCTAAACATGGGTTATAAGAGATTCCTCCATGGGTTCCGATCAATGGAACATTAGGATACTCTCCACAAAGATCAATGACGGCCACCTCATCTAAGCCTCTGAGAGTCCAAATAATGTCTTTATCAGTAAGAGACATTATCCTATGAGCCCAGCCCCTTCCTTCTTTGTTCTTCAGTACGAACTTAGGGAGGTGCGAAATAAACCACCTCGCCAATAAAGGAGCACAGCACATCAAAGTTCCCCGTATTCGGGTAGTACGAGTATAGAGCTAATAAAGGATATCACCCAAGAGAGTGGGTACAGGGTTCCGAGAGATGAAGATCCTTATGGAATTAACATCAATAAAGGTGTCAGGATTTGGAAATAAAACCAGACCATAGATTAAGAGATCCAGAATGTTATCGTACGCTTTGAAGTCTAAGTCATTCCAGAAACCATTAGCTTTGCCAACCAGAAACTTAGCCAAAAAGCCCTTAACTCCACTTCTAGTCTCCCAGTTAGCCATTACCTCCTCTTTGGTCAAGTGGAGGGCTGCAGCAATCTCTTCAGGCCTGAGAGTCCTTTCCCAACCAGTAAATGGAATCTGCTCCAAAACAGGGATACCAAGCAACTCAGAGAATTCTTCCAGGGTAGGGACCAGCTGGAAGTCTTGAAAGGTGAAGCAATGGTATAGCGGATCGTAGAACTGGACTAGGACACTCATCAATTGTTGGTCCCACTTTGAGGTGACTAAACCGAGAAGAGAACCATGCCTCCTGATGAAGGAAGTAGTGTTTGGAATCCTGTCAACCAATTCTTTAAGCAAAGCAGGTGGTTGAACAAAGTTGAGCCGGATAGTATTCCTACGCATGGGCATCATGATGTCCTACTAAACAGAGCAAAGATGAAACCTTCTTGTCTTTGAAATGGGTTAGTCCTTATGCAGGATGCATGCAATGTTATGATGTCATGGTAAAGGCACACCACAAGTATTCACAAAAGGCAAACATGGTAAAGGCACACAAGTCACACAAAATAGCCCTTAGATTTCAGGCCAGCATGAAGTTTAGGTACTACCCTCTTTCAGTTTCAGTTGGTTAAGACCTGTCCTAAAAATAGTAACTGGGTTCTAGAGGATCTCAATATCATTGACTACCCTCGATCGGTCATAATTCCAGTTTGGCAACCTTTTCTTGTGGCCGGAACCATCGCGAGAGTTTAGTCTCAATGAGCATAGCATACTGCTACTGTTCTATGGCCAAGTTGGTCAATTTAAGGTTCTAAGGTCAGTTGGTGCTTAACGACTCCTCAGAAGACCCATATTCTCCTCGTTCTAACACAAGGGATATCGGTACAGACCAAGGTGTCACACCAACGTAGCTACTGCTTCATCCGTGTCGGTCTACGCCGGACAGATCCCTCACAGTTTATTGCTACTTACCTAAAAAAAGGGTACCCCCCGGATCCGGGTTAGGATCTATAGAACTCCGATACAAGCCCACAAAATTTAAAGCATACAGAGCAATACAATTGAAAACATGGTGATCTAATCCTAAGGTACACCTCACTTATTATTCACTCCCCAGCAGAGTCGTCAGTTCTGTGATCGGTGGAAATAGAACTGACTGTTTTTAATGCTGGTTCGCGCAAAATGTCGCGGTAAGCAAGAGTCACCATCGTCTTTTATTTTCTCCAACAAGGAAAGGACAAAAGCACAGCAAAATTCCTTTTCGAGATGTTTCTCGGGTTCGGGAGGTAGATTATAGAAAGGGAAGGTGTTAGCACCCTTTCTATCCGTGGTTATCCACGGGCTCTTAGGTACTTTCTCACTATGTTTTCAATTTTTTTTTGCTTTTCTTGTGTTCGTGGGTTTTGAAAAAAGTTTTGTTTGAAAACTTTGATTTAACTCTTGTTTCTGTCCTCAAGAGTGTATGAAGTGTTGTTGAAAACTTTTGTTTGAAAAGTGTAAATGCGAAAAGTATTTTTGTTTTGAAAGAGAAAGTACCTAAGAACCTCTACCTACTCAAAAGGAATTAAGCTGTGTAAATCTCCTTTAGACAGTGCCATCCCACTATTGAGGAGTAGGTAGCACCGTTGTTAGAGTTTTCGGGTCAATTCGATTAAGGGACATGTGGTCACTAAAGCAATGTTAGGACGCCTTAGCGGTAACCCTAATGTCTTAGATCATTTTTTATCGAGGCAACCGTTTCGAGGCAACTTTGATCTTTAGACAGGAGGGCGACCTCTAAAACACCCTATACTCAATGACCACGTCGAGACAACCAAGTGAGGCGTACCCTAGGAGTGGCACGTGCGAGTGTGTCAGGTTTCAGTTTATGTTATCTTTGTACATGTTATGGTAAGCTACGATTGATTTTAATTTAAGAGAGATCTTGTCATGCATAGCCTATTAGCATACATCTAGCAGTTAATGGTTGCGGAAAATAAAACTAAGCTATTACAAGGCGTCGGGTATTTACATCGCCAAAAACAAACCCTTGAAAAAGTAAATTGTGGGAAATTAAATAAAAGCGATAAATAATCCTAATTAAAGCTATTACATCCTCGGAGCAAATACAATTATATGGATTAAAATATGAATCAAACATAATCACACGCGCAAGAAAAATTAAATCGGAGAGTTTTTAGGGTTTTGACCCTTTTTTTGATAAAGAAAGAGACTTTTTATTATTTTGCATTTAATTAAATTAAACCTAGACTAATTAATTAATTAAATAAAAGAAAGATATTTTTTTGAGTTTTTTATGTTTTTTAAGGAAAAAAATAAAAGATGATCAAATGTTATTAAAAACCCTAATTCTATATTAATTTTATTTATTGTGAAAAAGTTAGAACTAACCTAATTAAAACTAAATTAATTATATTAGTATTTATTTACAAAATAACTAATTAAATTTAATAAACAAAAATATTATATTTTTTATGTTTTCTGAATTTATTAAGAAAATATTAATTGTTTTAGTTAGTAGTTAATTAAAAATTAATAAAAACAAATTAAATAAAAATAAGAGAAGAAGAAAATAAACCCAGGGGGGTGCTGGCCCAAGTTAGGAGGTGATTCTGGAATTTTATGGCCCAACAATATTCCAGCCACGTTGACTTTTGTGATTATCCACATGCTTGTTGACTGGGGAGTATGGTGAGGACTCAGCTTTGGCCATTAGATTTAGGTGTGGAGACATCTGGCGCTTGGGAATTGGAGGCGTATGGTGGACATCCCTTTGTAAGCTACACATGAATTCCTGAAGAAGAAAAATAAACAAGATTTTGGGGGACCTGGGATTCGAACCCAGGTCCCAATAGCTTTTCCATCCATCTGCTTTCCAACTCAACCAGCGTGTTTATTCATTATGGGAATAGCAAATAAACATAATATATGTAAATCAACTAATATGCTGAAATTATAAAAAAATGCGCTAAGATTCAAACATGCCAACCAGATGACAACATGTCATCATCTTCAACCTTTTGTCCTGCATAATTAGAATCAAATAGCGGGGGTTTTTAACCTCCACTACCTCCTGCAAGGAAAAATAGCGAATAGAAATATAGCAAGCATAAATATTTCGCGAGGTATGGGTTGTGTTTGTCTTGGCCTCACGATTTCAACCATGTATCTTATTAGTCCTAATTTTTCATGGATTGAAAAGCCCCATTTAAAAGCTCAAGAACCCTAGAAATTCAGTCATGGTATCTTTCGATTCAGGATGTTACAGTTCAATTTAATCATGCCATTAGCTTTGTATGATCTCTAGCAATGCAAAACAATTGCAAACACATGTTAAATGCGCATGAATTAGGAGATATAATTCTGAATAAGAAGTGTAAACCGTGGGACTGTATGCAGTGATTCCTTGAACTTTGATGCTTAATTTTGATTGCAAAACACTCCTGGGACCTCCTGCAATGTATTTGAATGGTCAAAACACCTTGAATTTGCCTAGGATGCAAGAACGGATTTTCAGTTTTCTTGAAAATTCTTGAATTTGACAGGGTCGTTTCTGCAGCTTTTTTCACGTCTTAGGTTATGGTTGGCTTGCTTATGTATAAGGCAATCAAATTAGGTCAAAATCTGGGCCATAATCCTTATGCATTGAAGATTAAATCCTTGATTGATAAATCAAATATTCTTGATTTTCCATGATTGAACAAGTTGCCAAAATTGGATATTTTTGTATCTTTTTGATTGTGCACGAATTGGTCAGCATATTTGGATCATATTTGGTTCACAAATTGATTTAAAAATCAAATCTTTTATTTTCTTATGATTTAAATTAATTAAATGAATTAATATGTATTAAAAATCAATTTAATCAATAAATTTAAGAAAATAAATCCCATTTAGCTTGGTGGGTCGTGCATAGGTCATGGGTGAAGTTTCAAGAAGAGATTTGAGGCCCATTAGCAAAAAGAAGGTGTTTTGAGCAAAGTTGACTTTTGCAAATTCATGAAAATTTCCCAACTTCTCCAATGCATAATTTGCTCAATTTTGATCATATGACCATGTTCTTGGACATTCTGGAAAGCCCTTGAAGTCCTCTAACCAATGCTTTTGGTCCCATGTCATTTTGATTTACCAATCTCAAGTTATGGCCTTTGACTCAAAGTGTACTTTGGTTGACTTTTGAAATTGACCTATAATGTAAAAATTTGTAACTTTTTGTGAGGGCATTTCTTGATCTTGGAGTGTGAAGATGGATTGTAGAAAATTGCATCCTCTTCAAAATGAGCTTTGGATGGAATTTTTCTGATAAACCATGAAAGAGTTATGCCCTTGTCAAAGTACAGTTGACTTTTCTACTGTCCAAAAATAGTAACTTTTGCATCTTGATGATTTTTGAGCTATTCTTGTGGGATCATGATCAAGACTTGATAAAATGATGATTGTGAACTCAAAATAAGATGTTGACCAAGAATTCTGACTTTTGACTGCAAAATGACCATTTTGCCCTTGCAGTTGACTGTAGATTAAATGGAGCTTTTGACTGTGTAAATTGGCACTGTGAGTCTTGAAACTTGACATGTAGGTGCTTGAGGATGCATGTAGGCCTATGAGACTTGATTGAACCATTGAGAACCCCAAATTCCTTGAAAGAACCAAAACCCTAATTTTGGATTGACTACCTTAGGAGGTGATTTGATTGTACCACCCTTGAGCCATTTTGAACCATTTGAAGATCATTCTTGATAAATCTTGAGGAATATGGGAGGGCAAATTTTGGGGTACAACACATGGGCTCTTAGTTACTTGCTAGATCACTTGCTTTTGTTTTAAAATAGTGCTTTGTATGGTTTTGAAAGTATTTTGTAAAAGAGGCCATTGTTTAGGCAATCTTTGTAATGATTGTCGTTCGTACGAATGTATACAAAGATGTTTGTCTTTTTGAAAATGTTTTCAATGTTTGTAAGATGTTTGGAAATGTGTGTGTTTGTTTTAAAAAATAGCAAGGATAGTTGTTTGAAAAGGAGCAAGTAACTAGAAGTAATCTACCTACTCAAATGTCTTTCTTGTTCATTTTTTTACTTTGATATTGTTGTCTTACCATTGATTTGGTGAGCAACCCTATCTTTGGATGTAAACGGGACGGGCGTGGGTCATCGTATAGCCATGATTAGCAATGTTGCAAAGTATCTTAGCATTTTTGAGGGACCAAGATTATTTTGTAAGGCAACTTTGAATAGCGTCATTGAGGGACTATGATCTTATACTTGTTTGTTTTGCCAAGATACTTCGCATGCGTAATATGGCCATTTTTGTGTAAGGCAACCAAGTGGAGTAACCCTAAGGGTTCTTGTGTGCAAGTGTGTTATTTTCATGCTTGATTTGGTCTTAGATTAGGGTTTTCTATTTGATTATTTTATCTTGCCATACAAACCCTAATTACTAGCATGTTAAGTAAAAGCGACAAATTGCGTAATTTAAAGATTACTACACTATTATAACATTTTACGGGAGGGGGGTATACAAATTATAAATGGGGATTTGCAATAATGTAAATCTAATTAAGCTATTACAACCAAATCGAATTTGTACAAATATTTGAATAAATAATATACAATATAAATATGTAATGGTATGTATATGAAAGAAAAAAAAACTTTTGTTTTGTTTTTTATATGAAAAAAAGTTTTTGAACTAAACCTAATAATTTAAGAAAAGGAAGTTATTTTTAGAAATTGGTTAACCCTAATTCTAATTTGTTGAAAGAAAATAAAGTTCTTTAAGGATTATTTTTGTGTATTTTTGTCTTAAAATAATAAATAATATTTATGAAAATATTTAGTCTTTTTATATGTCAAAATAAATATTTACAAGTATGAAGGAAAATAAATAAAAATTAATCTAAGTCTATATTATTTTACAAGTTTATTTAAGAAAAATAGTTAATGTATAATTTAATTAAAAAAAATTATGAGAAAATAAAATAAAATGAATAAAATGCAATAGTTATCATGTTTTTATATTTTTTTATGATTTTTATGTTAAAGAAAATATATTTAATAAAGATGAAAATGAAAATAGAAATAAATAATAAAATGATTGGGCCAGGGGTGTCCTGAGCAAATCAGGAGGTAGTGTGTTAGAAAAAAAAATGAGGCCTAGTTGTTGAGCCCACGCTGCAAAAAATGTCAAAAAAATGAAGCTGAAAAATAAGAAAAGTGCAAAAGGTAGCGCCAAGGTTCGAACCCATGACCTATGCATTTTCAGCGTGCTGCCTTGCCACTGGGGTGGCTATACATCTGTTAGTTCAAATGAAACAAGAAACACATAACACATAACGCCTCCTTGCCCTGTACTTCATCTTCTTCCTCAAGCTAGCCGGACCTCCTGTATCTTTCTCATTTCTCCATGAAAATGGAAACTTCAAGAATGAAATCTAAAATTCTCTATACACAATGAATATAAATGAAATCTATGAATATGGTTGGTTTTAGAACAAAGATATCTACATCTTATCTTCACAAATCGAGACCAAAGGATGCCTGTATGAAGAGATAGAAGTTAGAGTTCTTACCTCTTTCAGCTGAGATCATGAATGGAGTTTGAGTGAGTTTTATGAAGGCCTGAAGATCCCTTTAGCTTTCCTGGAACTCCTTGAGTATGTTCCAATCTTTACCTTGTCTTGAAAGTGCCTGAATCCCCCTATCCAAGTCAACCTTCAAGCTTGAAAAACAAAAATGGAAAATGGAGAAGGAGGATTTACAGTGAAGGGATGATGGTCTGGAACACTTAGATATGATGTAGGTTAAGTGTTTAGGTGATTAGAACTTGAAACGCACGAGTGGATTTTTGGATTTCTATGCTTGGTACAAAAACTGCAAGTTATGGCAGGTTTTTGGTGATAGAGAGTTTGGGAGAGTTTTTGGCCTATAGCAATTATGTGTTAGGTTGTAATGTGTTTGTGTATAAGTATAGAGAAGGTTTCAAATCCATTCCACAACAGATTTCTGAGTTATAAGCTTTTTGCTCTATTGCTTGCCTTTTAAGAAAGGTGAGAAGACAACTCTCTACATGCTTGTACAGGCCTGGTTTGAGTTGATCCAAGTCCTAGAAACTTTGATTTTGGTTTATAGGACTTGTGTATGCAGAAAAACAAATGCAAGGCTCAAGGAGTGAAAAGTTGCAAAAGTTATGTTTTATCAAAATGGAAATGGCACCTTTGTGCCAAAAATGGAATTGTTCATGTACAAAGCATTGAATGCTTGGATTTATGGCATGAAACCTTGTGCAATTCATTAATGGTGGAGTGACAAACGAGTTTGAGGCCTGAAAAGTGAAGATTGTACAGCATGCTTGAGGATTTGAATTTTGTTCTTCATGAAATGGCTTGAAATCAAAGTGAGAAATTGCCAACTTCATCTCTTCGATTCTCCCTACTCAAAAATGATCTCAAGAAGTTCTTGGACATTTTGGAAAGCTTACAATGTGCTCTATAACTCATATTTGAAATTATTTTCAATATTCCTCTTGGAACTAGGTGAAACGTTTCCACGAAGTTAGGTCAAAAACAAGCCTAAATTAGGGCAAAATTTCACTAAGTTATTTTAGTTCATGAGCATGTATTCACAAAATTATATCTTGATATCCAAGCATATTTATGAGAAAATGTGTGAAGCAAAGTTGTATATTTCATTTATATATACAACTTTCATGTTGGTAACTTCCTTTGAATCATCTTGTATCATGGTGAGAATTTGGCTTAAAGTTGAGAAAAAATAAGAAATTTTCTATACTTAGAAAAATTTCTAAGTTAAGAAAAATTTCAAATTTCAAAACAAAATCTTCAATCTTTGATTTCTTGATGAACAAGTTTCACATTTTGATATGTTTTGATGAATTGTGATCCTTGGCATTTAATTTTGACTAAAAAGTCAAAGTTTGACTTTTCAGTATACAATTGACTTTTAATCAGTTGACTGCAAAATTTATCTGTCAATCCAATGGAATTGTAATGTTTTGAACAATGTCATTAGGTAAAGATGATGCAATTGAACTCTTGAAATCATGCTTCAAACCAATTGGTCATTTGCTAGGTCAAAAATCAGAAATTGCCCTTTCTCAGTCAAAACCCTAATTTTGACCATTTTGCCCTTTTGATGATTTGATCAAATTTCTTGAGGAATTGTGGTCCAAACTTGATCAAATGATATATGTGAGTCTAAAATGTTGATGTGGATAAAAAATTACGAAGTTTGACTAAATTGGCCATGGTTGAGTTTTTCTCCAATACAGCTGATTTTTAGGTCAACTGTCCAAATGACTGATCAAAAATGTGATTCAAGGCTTGAAACTTGACATGAGTAATCTTAGGGGTCCATGATGGTACTTGAAATTCATATGAAGCATTGATAGTCCAAAAATCCTTGTGTGATCCCAAACCCTAATTTTGGGTTATCAGTGCATGATGAGATGTCTTGAGCTGGTCAAACCCTAATCCAGTCTTGAGTCAAAGAGATCTTGTGAGAAAAGTCTTGATAAATGAGAGAGCAAATTTTGGGGTACAACAGTACAAATCAGTTCAATCAACTTCTTCTGACAGCAAGGGATGAGATGCTTGAAGACATAGGGGTAATAGCAGAGTTGGAATCCGATAAGATCATTTCCACATAGCTATATGTTTTGTACTCTTTTCATTTCACGACAATTTACTAACTAGGATTTATGTCTCTTTGTACAAAATCTCCTATTCATGGGCAAACTATCAATAAAAATACAAATTTCAAAATTCAAACTTTTTGCCTTTACTTTTTTTGTTTTGTTTGCCAAAACGTCCAATGACTAAAATTGAATGAGCATATTCATATGAATACGATTAACTGTCAACAAATATATGCATAAAAATAGGAATAAGCATTTACGTAAGACTCTAGGAGTTAGGATAACGTTCAAGCTGTCCACAAATCCCTGCAGAGCCACTTCCATAGGATCATCCCTACAGAGTAGTCTAATCATACTCACCAGCAAATTCCCCTAGCGAATAAAGAAATATGATCTTTTCCCGGCAATATCTCCTACCTACGGAGTCCCAATCAGTAAAGTTTATGGAAATTCTCCTCCCACCTGAGTTTATTCCTCCAAAACTATAAAACCCCCTGCTTATTTCTTTTCTCCAACATAGCTCATTTCTTCAGCAAGGGTGTTTTCTCAGCAGAGTATTTCTCCGTCGACAAGGTACAGTCTCCCCAACTTGAGTCTGCTTCTACCAAAAATTACCGACAGGTCCCATCTCCAGTAAAGGATAGTCTGGGTTACTATCCCCAGAGGGTTTCTACTGAATCTGAAACTGAATCAGATATCGTTCAACCTTATTCTTTCCAGACGAGTCGGTATCCATATCAGAAACTCGGTTAGACAACACCTTAAAGGTTATCCATCCCTTTTATCCCCAATAAGGGTATATAAGAACTAATTTCCCCAGTAGAGCAATGAACGACCAATGTTTTTAAACTCTTATCCCCAAGCATAAATCAATGTTCTCCAGCGGAGTTTCCTCAAACAGAGAGCAGAAGTCCCCAGCGGCAACATTCGAGACGAGATTGAAGATACACATACTCTTTATCCCCAGTAACAGTCAGGGATTTATTTTCCCATACAAAAATGATGCACGAGTTTACAAATACACTTCAATAATATTTCATGTTCATACATCATTTGCAAACGTCATAGCATGTGCATACGAAACACATATAACACAGTCTCATTTATTTTGAGAACATCATTACACAATGTATTTCATACATCATGACATTGCATACAACTAACTCTTTACCTTTTCAGGAAAGATCAATCAACAGACAAACATCATCAACTACTTATATGACCACACAATCTTCTCAAAGGCTATATTTGACAAAGGGCTACTTAAGCAGTTTTCTCATAAGGTCATTCTCAAAGAGACATCTTCCTCCCGTTGAAAACAAGTACAGACTACTTCTGGATCAGATTAAACTGAGCGTAGATTTATTCTGATACTTCTTCCAGTTAAAGTCAAGCATAGACATCTCCTGGATCAGATTAAATCAAGCGTAGATTTATTCTGATGCTTCTTCCAGTCGAAGACGGTCGTAGACATTTTCTGGATCAGATTAAATCAAACATATATTTATTATGATACTTCTTCCAGTTAAAGTCAGGTGAAAACACTTTCTAGCTCAGATTAAGTCAAGCATAAATTTATTCTAATACTTCTTCCAGTTAAAGTCGAGCATAAAACATCTTCTGGCTCAGATTAAATCAAGCGCAAATTTATTCTGATACTTCTTCCAGTTAAAAACAAGCATAGACATCTTACGACTCAGGTTAAATCGAGCATAGATTTATTCTGATACTTCTTCCAGTTGAAGACAAACATAGACGTCTTCTGGCTCAGATTAAATCTAGCATAGATTTATTCTGATACTTCTTCCAGTTGAAGACGGTCATAAACTTTTTCTGGCTCAGATTAAATCGAGCATAGATTTATTCTGATACTTCTTCCAGTTAAATTCGAACATATACATCTTCTGGATCATATTAAATCAAGCGTAGATTTATTCTGATACTTCTTCCAGTTGAAGACAAGCATATACCTCTTTTGGCTCAGATTAAATCGAGTGTAGATTTATTCCGATACTTATTCCAGTTGAAGTCAACAATTACTTTGGATGTCATCTGTAAGCCCATCTTTGACGACTCACCGTCACCTCTCCAAATGGCATCTATAATCCCATTCCTGGTATAGTCAACCAACAATGTCTCTTCGTGCATCGACGAGTGAAATTTTTTGGACACTTAAGTGTTCAATCATCTCCCACTTTCAAGTCACGAATGGCGGACATGCCAATCTAACTCCCCAGGTTTAAGAAGATTGAATAGGGGAAGTTGTTGTAACAAAAAATTCCCCTCCCATTTTTCTGCAAGACATGTTCCCAAAGGTCTCAAGTACTCAAAGCTACTCAGGGGTTGACCAGTCAAAATTCTCCTCCTAAGCAAAGGGTCTAATACTAGGGTTTTGAGTTTGTCAAGGAAAATTGGGTTTTAAATGTCTCAAGTGGTTTTCATGGTTCATCATAGGTACTTAATAGTTCTCATGTCAAGTTTCAAGTCTTGTATCACAAGTTTACTCAGTCAATGGCTCAGATGATTGAAAATCAAATGTATTGGGTAAAAAGTCAACTATGGTCAACATACAGACAAACTTCAAGGTTTTTGGTCAACATAAACATTTTGAAGTGATATTCATCATTTGACCAAGGATTGATCATAATTCCTCAAGGAAATCTCTCAAATCATCAAAAGTCCAAAATTGCCAAATTAGGGTTTCCTCAGAAGATGTCAACTGAACTTTGACCAAGCATAACTTTCACATGCTTCATCAAATTTTCTCCAACCAAAGCCCATTTTGAAGTAAATTCAATTCTACACAACTTTTTAGTTATTCTCAAGTCCAAAAAGTGATTCATTTGAGAGATATGAGCCCATACATTATAAGTCTTTTCAAAAGTCAACAAAAAGACACTTTTTGTCAAGGCAACTTAGATAAAGATAAATTCCCCAAATGCAAAAATGACCAAAAGAGAAATTGTAGAAGACATATTTAAATTTCCAAAAATTAAAAGATTACCTTCAAAAGATGAAAATTGAGAGAGGTATGACCATTGAAAGTTGGGAAATCTTGAGAAAAATGCATGAAATGCAAAGTGAGCAAACTTGAAATTTTGAACTAATGGGCCTAAATTTTGATGTTAAAACATGTTCATAAGGTGTTAGAGGACCTATAAATCCATTCAAATATTTTTTATGATTTTTATTTCTTTTATTGGGACTTTTATTCATTTAAATGCAAATAAAATCAAATAAATGTGAGATAATAGTATAAGGGCTTGGACTTTTGTTTCAATTAGCTAAAGGCCCAATACAACACATGCTAGCTTGTCATAAAACATGCCAAAATCGTGCAAGACTCAAGAAGGCAAGAGATATTTCAAATATGGAAGGTTTTTAAAGTGTTTGATTCTTGGCTTGATAACATGATTTCTTGCCATGTTATTTGAGTTATTTTCCTTCCCCTATATAAGTACAAGCAAGTCAGACCAAGAGGACACAAAAAAATCCCTGCTTGAAACAACTTGCAAAACTCTCACATTTTATCAAAAAAACCTAAGTTCCACAACAACCGCTACCAGCCTTCTCTTTCCATTATTTCAATTTCATTAATCTCCTAGAGCATCAAAGGGTAGGTTTGGATCAATAATGATGATCCTGTACGCATGAAATTGCATATCATCACCTTACCGGTTTCACATTTTTTTTGAAAATCACATATTTAATCTTGCCATATTTTAATTTGATTTGATGTTTCTAATGTGATCTCGAGTGTTGTCTGAACAACTTTAGATCCCCAACATGGCCCTATGCACATTAGTTGGCTAGGAGCCATTTTTCTTCAGATCGGTGTAACTTGTTTCGAAATGCATGATCCAAGAGCTTTTGGCCAAAACTAAGGCCGGATTCGGGATCAGGAGGGTCAAACTAGGGGGTAGCATGTGTTTCTGTGTTTAATTCTGACATTTTCACACGTTTTGGATTTTTGGTTCTTCGGAGAAGACGACCAGAGCTAGGTCTTCGGCGCTTCTCCGGCCGTTAGAAATGTTTTACAAATATAATGTTTTTGTTTGATTTATATATCGGATGTACTGGACGCCCCAGTGGCAAGTGTGTGTGTTAAGGTGTTCGTGTGCCAGGGCAGGGGTTCGATCCCTGCCCATGGCATGTTATTTTTTAATGTTTTCTATTTAAGATCCAGTGCAAGCTAGGCATACGCACTCATCATGTGGGCTCACATCAACACCATCAGATCTCAAGACTCTAGATCTAACGTCTCAGATGCATGCCCTTCACCATGAACCTTCAAGGATCATCCTCACCAAGTCCAGCATAACAATCTGGGCTACTTGAATTGGGCTTAGGATTTTTTCTTTTCACACTCCTCCATTTTACTTGTTGCATGCCCATTTTTTTAATTGTTTTATTTAGACTTTACCCTCTGTTAAAAAATGATTTTATTTTATCACAAAAAATAACTAAAATTAGATTTAGGTTTTTAATTAATTAATTTAATTTTTATAAATAAAAATTAATTTAATTTTATCACACTTTGTTTTATTTTATTAATTAATTTATAAATCATTTAGAATTAGGGTTTTGCACAAAAAATATTGTTCTAAACAAGAACTCCAAAAATATTTTTCTAATGCTTAGAAATTTTTTAGATTTTTTAATATTTTTTCCCTTTTTCAATCTCTGCGCGCTTATTCATTTTCGCACTGTTATTTTCCAATATTGTAACTGCGAATGGTTTGTAATAGCTTTAATTAGGTTTTGCTTTATTTTCTTTACCTCATTTTATGGTTTGTACTCCCCATCCCCGAAGCGTTGTAATAGCATAGATTCATATTCTTGCATTTTATTTTCTGCACTTATAATTGTTTCTGTATATATATATAACTGCTAGTTTAATAGGATTGTATGGAAAAGACTAAAAGAAAACGCTAGATAACCATAAATCCAATATTAAAATAACTGAAACATAACACACTTCGCACATGCGCACCTCTAGGGTGACCCTCACTTGTTGCCTCGGATATAGACAGTCATGTCCCTCGAACGTGGGATGCTTTAGCAAAGACCCTTAGGTTAAAAAGATCGTAGTCCCTCGATGACCCTTCGATACTACCTCGGTAAACGATCTTAGTACGTTACGACAATTTCTAAAGCATCCTACGAGTTGCCTTTATGATTGTACGATGACCCTCACCCGTCCCTCAAACATCCAATGATAGGGCTTCCTACTAACTAATGGTAGGATAGCACTATCTAAGGGAAAGGAGGAAAAGAACAAATACTTTTTGAGTAGGTAGATAGATCGTAGTCTCTTGTTCATAAACAAAAACATTTCCCACACATATAATTCTTTTCTAAAATATTTTCAAAATAAACACTTTGTATGCGTTCTCAACGATACGAGAATCATTACAAATTTTCCGCACTTAGGCATTTTCAAAATATTTTCAAACTTACATATTCACAAAGCATTTTCAAAAGTGAGCTAGTGGTTAAGAGCCCATATATAACTACGGATGAAAAGGGTGCTAATACCTTCCCTTTTCATAACATACTCCCTTACTCAGAAAATTCTCCAAAAGGTCTTTCCTGTTCTTTTCATCCATTCCTTTATTGGATAAAAGAAAAGTCGGTGGTGACTCTTCTTATACGCAACATTTGTGATTAAACTCAAAATTTAAAGTCAGTTCTCCCACCGTATTACAGTGGTGGAAGATAAAAAGTTGTAAGAGATGAAGTTTGTGTGATGGAGGAGGGAATGGATGAAGTAGCATTAACAATATTAGAAATAATAACAGAAACAAGAATAGCAGAACCAGAAACAATAGACTTACTTGTAGATTCAGAAGTCCCAGTACTCAGAATAACATCTTTAAGGAAACATGGCTTCTTCTTCTTCTTCTTCTTCTCAGGTTCAGAAGTATCTTAAATTTTCTTCCTTTTCCTAAGTAACAATCAAAACTCTCAGTAGGAAGATCCAAGTAATTGAAATCAGACATATCATGTCCTTCTTGTTGCATCATCAAAACATATACAACCACACTCGTTACAAGATCTTTCTTGGAGCACAAAGGATAGTTGTCAATAAGAATTTTTCTGTGATGAATACTTTCAGAAGACTCAATCAGAGGCTTGATAGTGAGTTCATATATTATCCTCATGTTCATCAAAGTTTGTCCATTGAAAGAATCTTCAATGATTGAAGCCATATCCTTTGTGTAACTGGCTTATTCAATCAGAAACTTTACTAAGCCATTTTACACAAAAATATTTGTCAGAAGACATCCACAAAGGATATTAGGTGAGGCCTTTTTGGTTTGATTGGCAGTGGTTCTTGTCTTTCTGATAGAGTCCCTAAGATAATTAAATAGAACAAAAGGAAGGTTTATCGTCTGTTTATTTAGTAGAAAGTACAATATGAACTTCTGATTGATGTTGAAATAATCAGAAGAACTTGAAGCAGGTCTAGGGTTTATGTAACTCAGAATAATCTTGTGCCAAACTCTGAGATGATCATGAAGATCTTTTCTCTTGTACCCAGTCTTCTCAGCAGAATAATTCTTAAACACTAGTTGGTTAAGAGATTCCTTTGCAAACTTTGATTTATTATCCATTCCATAAACACGTTTTCCTTGCAAGAACTTCAATCTCAAAAGTTTTGTAATAGATTTTTCAGTGATGATTATTCTTTGCCCAATCACATCAGAGACAATGTAAAGATCGTCACAATCATCCATTTTCCAGAAATATTTCACTAGAGCCCCATAGACAGGACCATGAAGCCTTTTGAAATAGTTTTCCCAGCCTTGAGCACCTAATTCCTTCTTTAGGTCACACCCATTTGCAGCTAAGTTGTCAAAATCAATCATGAGTTCTCTAAGAACGACCATCTCTTCAGGTTTTAGAATGCAATGAACTTGAGAATTTTTATGCGTAATGTGATCCTCACCAAGGGTTTGCAGAAGATGAAGGAGCGGATGAAGTTAACAGGGGAACTATTGAAGATGAAGGAACCACAGTTGAGGATGATGGAGAAACGGTTGATGATGACGAAATGGTTGGATTCATAACTTATTCCACTTCACTTGTGAACTTAACAACCTCTTGTTGATCAGGGGTCATCATTGTTGAATATGAAAAACATTGATGAAGAAACTTTGAAAAAGATGATGAACACGAGAGAAAATGATGAACAATTGAGAGAAGAGAGGTTTAAGGTTTCTAACAAGCGCGGGAAGTGAAGTGAGGTTGTGTGTGGAATTTTATAAAGTGTTTTAAAGGTGAGAGAAAATAAATAAAAATAAACACATATAGATATAATTATTAGGAGAATTAAATGAAAGTAATAATTATGATTTTAATCAGTTCCGAGAAAAATTACTGCCAATGTGTAGCCTATGTAGAGTGATGATTAAGAATAACTAAAGGTTACACGTGTTAATCACGACATCTAATTAGGTAACCCATTTGATATCCTCATAATCTGGATAACTAAAAGGTTTCCATCTGATCAAAGACATTTCTAGCTGAAACATCTTCTGATTACTGAGGTTCTGAAAGAAACACAATACCTTGGTTTAACTCAAAGTCTCGTAATCTTTAGAAGGTTTGAACTCTAATCTTGTTCTGACTGGAGCATCTTTGTTTCCTAGAATTAGATCTCCAGGATGAGATGATGAGATTCTGCTTTTACTTTTTGAGGTTGATCAGAAGGAGCAACAACAATATCTGAAGTATGAGCTTCTGATTCTTTATCCTCTTGTATCTTCTCCTTGGGTTCTGTGAACATTATCTTCACATCTGCAAGCTTTTCAACCAGCTTTGAATTTTCATAGCCAAGCTTATCATCGAATCTGACATGGATTGATTCCTCCAAGATTCGTGATTCTATGTTATAGACTCTGAAACCTTTTGATTGTTCAGAATATCTTAACAAAAGACACTTTTGCGCCTTGGAATCAAACTTGCCCAAATTCCCTTTAGTATTCAACATAAAGCATACACATACGAAGGGATGGAAATAAGAAATGTTAGACTTTCTATTATTCCATAATTCATAAGGAGTCATACTCAAAATAGGTCTTATAGAGATTCTATTTTGAATATAACACGTTGTGTTTACTGCTTCTGCCCAGAAGTGCTTAGCCATTTGAGTTTCTTGGATCATGGCGAGAGCCATTTCTTGCAATGTCCCATTTTCCCTCTCTACAACCCCACTTTGTTGTGGAGTTCTAGAGCAGGAGAAATCATGGATTATGCCATTAGAATAATTTTTTTTTTCAAAATCTTTGTTTTCACATTCTCCACTATGATCGCTTCTAACTCTGACTATTTTGCAATTCTTTTCATTTTGCACTTGGGAGAAGAAAGAAGCAAACACATAATGTGACTCATCCTTGTGTTTCAAGAATTTTACCCATGTCCATCTGTTGTAATCATCAATGATGACTAGTCCATATTTCTTACCATTGACAGAAGTTGTTTTAACTGGTCCAAATAAGTCAATGTGAAGAAGTTCTAATGGCCTAGAGGTAGAAACAACCTTTTTAGCTTTAAAAGAGGTTTTTGAAAACTTGTCTTTTTGACATGCTTCATAAAGAGAATCTGAAGTATACTTCATATTAGGCAAGCCTCTGACTAATCCAAGCTTATTTAGTTGAGATGTTTTTCTCAAGCTAACATGGCCCAGACGTCTGTGTCAGACCCACTACTCTTCTTAAATAGTCAGAAGACATTTTCCATTCTGATTATTCAAATCTATTAATATAATTTTGTAGATATTGTTCTTCCTCTTACCATTGAACAAAATTGAGCCATCTTCCTGACTAACAGCTTTACATAACATTCGATTGAAAATGACGTCATAACCATTGTCGCTAAGTTGGATAATTGACAAGAGGCTATGCATCAGACCCTCGACTAAAAGAACATTGTTAATAGAAGGAAGTTTACCATCACCAATAGTTCTAGAGCTAATGATATTTCCCTTCTAGTTGCCTCCGAAACAAACAACGCCTCCAGACTTAAGTTCCAAATCTTGGAACATATGCCTTTCGCGCGTCATGTGTCGCGAGCATCCACTATCGAGGTGTCGTACCCCAAATTTTCCATATCCATTTTATTTTGTCTAGCTTTGAACTTTGCGTTCCATTTGCATCATTGTATCATTCAGTCAGTTGCATATCCCGCATCTCATGGAATCAAGCGCTTTGGTTTAAAGTTTTAGGGCTGCGCCCTCTTTATGTCTAATCTTGTTTTGAGGTTTTCTTATCAGGTAAAAAGGAAGCGCATTTGGTTCTCGATTAGTGGATCGTGGAATGAATTTTGTCATCACGTTACAAGGTTGGTTCTCGCTCAATTTTATCAGAGCCTGGATTAGGGTTTATTTCCCTATGTGTGCTGGTCAAGATGCTAGGGTTTCGGGTCTTTGGTTTCTGGGAAGATGTTTCTCTCGCCTGCCACGGAGATGGCTCAGAGCTCAGTGCATTAGGTCAAGAATTTCACCTCCTCGCATTTCAAGTTTCTTCTCAAAGTCTCCAAGCCATGAAGTCGAGAATTTGAAGTTTGGATTGACAAATGAGGAGTTTGGGCACAGGAAATGACGTTGAGGGTTCATGATGATCAAGACATGTTTTTGGGTTACTTAGTTTGCAAGTTATTCGCGATCTGAACGTCAAAGTTAGAGTCTTATTTAAGAAATGCAAGTTTGGTTCAAGCGTGGTTTGAAGATCAAGGTTCAAAGCGACCGGTGTTTTGGGTTCGAATTAACCAGTGGAATTAAATTCTTAAGCGTTTATTTTGTTCGAGAGTTTGATTGGATTTTGAAAGATAAGACGCGTGTTTTATTTGGAATACAAGTTATAACCATTATTCATGATTTCTTGAGATTTAAGTTACAAAGTTAAGATGTGCGTTCGAATTATTCAAGAGAGAATTTCAGAATTTTAAACAAGATGCAAGAGTTATTTGATTTCTACAACAAAATTCATTCAAGCTTTTGTGTTCATTACATTTTTTTGAGACGAGTTACAAGGCATGTCACGAATTACAAGTTACAATTGCTGATTACAAAAACAAAAAGGGAATCAATTCTTTCTCCTTCAATTGTTCTTGCTTCTTCTTTAAGAGAATCGTCCATGTTCTTACAATCCCGCTTGTCGTCCAATAATCGTGCTCATGAAACAAGGAAAAAGAAAAGTTAGCGGTCAAACACATAAAAAAAATTCAAACAAGAATTAATTAATTAATATCTCATCATAAGGGTTTGCCTTTTGGAATCAGTCAGGGAGTTATTTTTATCATGGTTTATTTTCTCCCAATTGCAAATCAGAAAAAAAGTTTCTCTCTTTGGTTCATAAAAAGAAAAAAAAAGAAAAAAATTGCAAATGTTTCCTGTTGCTAAAGCAAATAACCAGCAGCGCTACTAAAAGATAGCAAGGAAAAGTCCAGAACAACAAGAAAAAATTACAAGCAGCATAGCAGAACAGCGCAAATGAACAAACAGCAGGCCCACAATGTTACAACAAACTAAGCAAATTGTCCCACAAAAAGCAAACAGTGTCCAAGCCAAAACAACAGGCAACAAGTCACTGGCTAACATAACAGCGGCAACATGACTATAACATAAACAATCAGCAAATATTAAACAAAACAATAGTGCAAACTAGCAATAGCTTACAATACCCTATGTCATCATTTTCCAAAAGAGGCAAACCCTTCAGAATTTTCAAATGAAAAAGCACAAAAGCTTTACATCACAGAAAGATGAAAGAGGAAAGATATAACCTGCTGCAATTCAGCCCAAACCAGTCCAAAATTTCTGCTACAGCTATGTTGCAGAAACAAGCCAAACAGTCTAAGAAAACTGCCCACAAACACCAAAATAGACAAAAACAAAACCTGCATTCTAAAGCCATAAGACAACATACCAATATGTTCAAAATTTCTCTGATTTCCCTCCCAATTCCTACTTCTATTTCACTATAAAGAAACACACCACTATTTCACTAAGGATCCTGGACACACAACTTAAAAACACAGCAAAGGGGATTTTTCTTTTGAAACCACAAACTGCAAACCAGAAACAAACGGCATCAACCCAAAAATCCAACCAAAACCAAAAAATAGTAAAACTGTATCAGTCAAAACCAATAAACAGAAACTAAACTTTAAAAACCAACAAAATCAGAATCAAGAGGAGAGGGAAAGGATCGAGGAAGGAGTCTACTGGGAAGAACCTCGTTCAGGTCGGTAACCTCATATCACCATTGCTTCATTTGTTTACTGCTTGATATAATCATGTTTCTATAATGCTAATAATTATTTCCCATGAATGCTTGATCTTGCTATTGTTTGAATCTTCGCCATCATCCTGAAATCATATGGAAATTGTATGTAAATTATTGTTTGTGTAAACATGAAACTGAACCAATAAAAAACAAAATAACAAACCTTCTCTTCAATAACTTTCTGCTTAACACTCAATCCCTTTGCTCTTTCAAACCTCATACTCAACTCACTTACTACAGCAGAGCTACAACACACAAAAAGAACTTCCGATTTCTGTTCAACTTAACAAAAATCACACAAAATTTCACAGAAACATACAAGAAATCCACTTAAAAACCCTCACCAAATCCGCATCCTCTCGAACCTACCTGACTGACCAAACACTACCAACCTGTAACAAACAACAAAAGCAGTTCAACATAATTCTCCAACCTGTCAAAACCATAAGACCTGTCAAAACCATAGGACCTGTCAAAAACTCTAGCCTGTAAAATACACTAATAGAACCCATAGAAGATATGCACAAACCTCATAAATGCCCAGCTTTGCAAACGAATCCGTCAAGCTCCCAATATCATCCTTCATCATCATCCATTGTCGTCCTCACCATCTCCAAACAGCCGAGGCCATCACCCATCACTGTTTCACTTCAACAATAAGCCATCAACAACAAATAAGACAAGAGAAGACAAATTTGAAACAAAGCGTTTAAATGCATATGACGCTATAACTTTAGCTACAAAACTCACCAAAAATCGATAGAATCCGGACATAGACTCTTCGATCTCTCAGTCTCTGATAACGTTTTCAAATGTCAAATATCAAGTTTCGATCTTTCTTGTTCCTCTGTCCGCTTCCGATCAATCTTTTTTCTTCCCCTGACTACGATCGTATACAATCTCCAGCCGCAAATCTTTCTCTGTTCGCATTGACGTGATGGCAGATTCCGACGAGGTTTTCTTTGAATGAACGAATGATGCCACGTTGATGTTGTTGAGTTCTCGCATTGAAGACCGAGGGTGAACTTTAGAGGCTCGAAGGTGATGAGGGATGTTGTAGAAATTGCAGAGATGCATGGTTTGGTTGCAAATCGAGGTTGAAAGGTTGAAGACGATGCTAACAAAGGTTGTAGAAGAGAGAGAGAGAGAGAGAGAGAGAGAGAGAGAGAGAGAGAGAGAGAGAGAGAGAGGAGAGAGAGAGAGAGAGAGAGAGAGAGAGAGAGAGAGAGAGAGAGAGGAGAGAGAGAGAGAGAGAGAGAGAGAGAGAGAGAGAGAGAGAGAGAGAGAGAGAGAGAGAGAGAGAGAGAGAGAATCGCCTCCTTTTTTGACTTGTTCCTGTATTTTCTTGTTGATTAACAACAGTAAGCATGGCCATCAGACTTATTAGATATAACAATAATGTTATTTAATCTTTTCTTCTTTTCCAAATAAAAAGCCGTTGCGCCCCAACATACTCTTAGGGTTTACCACCCATTTGGTTTGAAGTTAGAGCTGGGTCCGGACCCCTCTGACCCGGTCCGGTCCAGTTGTATATCTTTTTTTTAGTTTTTTAAATCAACCTCTTATTGCCATGAATTTTGGGCCTGAAACATTCTCAGCCCAACAAGATGTTGCCTATCACCACCCCCTCCTGTTGTCTGTTTTAACATGACCTCTTGTTTTTTTTATTTTGATTTAGTGTTAATCTACTAACTTTAAAATTTTATTTTAGATTTAATATAGTAATTTAAAAAAAATATATAGTTGATTAAATTTAGTATTAGGTTGATTAATTTAATCTTATAAAATTACAAAAGTTTTCTTTTATTTTTTATTGGAATTAATTAGTTTAATTTTAGAATTATTGTAGTAATTTTTATTTCTATTTAGTTAGTAAACTTCATAATTTTAATTTAGTTTAAATTTAATTAGCAATTTTAGAATTTTAACTTGATTTACCTTTGAATTAGTTTAGATATAATTTAATAATCTTACTTAGAACTTTTTTTTATATAACTTTAGAGTTTGTAATTTAGTTTATAATTATTTTAGTAAGTGATCTTAATTTTTTTAATTTAGTTAAAATAACTTCTTTAGATAGTTAGTTACGTTCTCTTTTATTTAAGTATCTCTGTAATTTTAAAAAACTCATACCTTTTAAGTCAAAACTTCGACATTAGGTCGTCGCATTTTCAAAATCTCGTCCAAACAAACCCTTTTGACCAAACAAACCAAAAATTCAAAACACTTAACCATTACTTGAATTTATTCTAAAACTCGCAAAACACTCAACCAATCAAAACTCCCCCCAAAGGGCATGTTATCTCCGTTCTACCGTGATACCGGCCGTGCCTATTGCTAGAATGCGTGCGTTAACGTCGCCCACTAAAAAACACAAACAAAACCAACCATTTTCTAGAGGAACTATGGTGTTCTGATTCCTTCATTAGATACGTAGGCAAAAGGTCACGAAACCCTCACGAACGCAATAATCAAAAACCATTCATTTCCCTTTAAGCAAGCCTAGTTGTAGATAAACACACCCTTTAAGACAAACAAACAAAATGGATCCCGTTGAGTACAACGGATGTGAGGGGTGCTAATAACTTCCCCTAGCATAACCGACTCCCTTACCATTTCTCTTGGTCGTAAGACCATCTTATCCATTCCCTTGTGGTTTTATCGATATTTCCCCTTCCTTCAGGATAAATAAAGTTCGGTGGCGGCTCTGTGTTTTCTGCCGGTGGCTTCAGCTGGCGACTCAGCTGGGAACCTTTAGCGAGTCTCTCCTAGTTTTATTTATTTGTCTTTTTGGGTGTTTATTTATTTTCTTTATCTTTCTTTACTGTTTTATTTCTTTATTTATTTTATTCTTTTGTATATATTGCATATATTGTTGTTACTCACATATTCTGGATACGTTGTGATGTTGGGTTTGGTGTTTACTTTTGATAAGTCCTATACCCGGACTTGGGTTACACATAAGATTAGGACGAGCGGTATAGTCATGTTAACTTTGAGGGAGTAATCCCGAAGAAGGAGGCATGAAAATCCCCCACTCAGTGGAGGTCCCCTTGAAAGTAGCGATGTTTACCGAGTAATCGGGAAGACGTCGTTGCTTTCGACCTGGGAGCTCGAGAAGCTGAGAGCCGTAGAACCATTAACCCATCCTGGCCTTTTAGGTGCAATACGGAGACTGTAATGGAGTAATCCAGAAGTAGTTGTCACGTGATATTGCACTCGGACGAGTTTTTCCTGCGAATATTACTGATTACCAAGTAATTGGGACGTCGGTAATATCCAAAGGAAGAGTGTATACTTCGAGAACTCTTTAGAACCTTGTTCGGCAGGTGATAAACCCCTAGTACATACCTCGTGGGTGGTTACTCTGACTCCATGCCTGTGATGTCAAATTTTTGATCCTGTTACTTTCAGCCAGTGCAACGGACTACACAATGGTTATCCAGAATATGTGGAGCTGAGAATTCATGTCATAGCATACCATGACATCATATCATCATGTATATATATCTCATATCTAGAGAAATCCAAAGACAAGTCTTGTTGATATAGCTTTTCAAAAAAGGAAATTTTAAAAAGATAGACGAGTCTTTGGGTCTCATTAGAAATGAAGATAAAGCATTCATCCATATTACCATGCATTCATTTTTTCACAACAAAAACTCATTGGGGTCCCCTTTCTCAGAATCCAGTAAACAGCAAAGATGACTCATCCACATCCTTACTGTACCAGAGGCAACCAGCAAAGGCTAATGGATCTTTTTGAAGAGAATCAGAATGCACTTCGTCGGGATATGGACACTATGGGTACTCGTATGGATCAACTCATGGAAACTCTTCATGTCATGATCAAGGGTCAAGAAGAACTACACCAAAGTGTTGCCAAGCTTACTACTGCTCCTCCTTCCACTTCTGCTAATGGGAGAAATGACAATGCAAATGTTGAGACTCCTACCGGTGGTCCTAGGAATGATGTTGATGATCATCATGATGTTATTGATCTCAATGAACCCCAAGTGAACCTTGCTGTCGAGGTTGCCGAAACTGCGAAAATGTATCATACTCTTGAAGAGCGACTTAGAGCCATAGAGGGTATCAAGGCTTCCGGATTCAATACTGTTGCAATGTGCCTCGTACCTGGGGTAGTTATTCCTCCCAAGTTCAAAGTCCCAGAGTTTGACAAATACAAAGGCACTTCTTTCCCAGAGAATCATCTTTGTTCCTATTGTCGCAAAATGGCGGCCTATGCTGAAAATGAACCATTACTCATGCATTTCTTTCAAGACAGCTTGACCGGGGCGTCGTTGGATTGGTATATGCAATTGGAAAGGTCTCATGTCAGTACTTGGGGAGAGCTTGCTGATGCTTTTTTGAAACATTACCATTACAATACGGCCATGGCTCCAAGTCAAACTCATCTCCAGGGGATGGTACAAAAGTCTGAAGAGTCTTTCAAAGAATACGCTCAGAGGTGGCGTGAACTAGCTGCAAGGGTCCAACCTCCTCTCTTGGATCGTGAGTTGATTGATCTGTTTATGGGTACTCTACGAGGCCCTTATCTCCAGCATATGCTCAGTAGCACCTCTAATTCTTTCTCAGATATGGTCATTATTGGTGAACGTGTTGAGACGTGTATTAAGGCTGGAACGATTCAAGGTGTTCCTAACAATGTTAACAACAATGCAAGCATGAGTAAAAAACCATTTTCTGGTTTTGTCAAGAAGAAAGAGGGCGAGACCAGTGCCATCACCGTCAACCAAGGAAGAGCTCCCACATTTCCTCAAGTCCGATTCCCTTATTTTCCTACACCTGCTGCTGTTCCCAACCAATTTGTTCCTCAAGTATTTGCTGCTACAACTCCAGCACCCTGGATGGCCCAACAACGGCCTTTCTCTCCGCAACCACATTATGTTCCGCAACAACAGTTTGCACCTCCTACAACTTATCAACAACCAAATCAACATCTCCAAGGACCGAGAGCTCCTCAAAGGCAGAGAGCCCCTGAAAGAAGATTTGATCTCATTCCCATGTCCTACGCTCAGCTTCTCCCACAGTTACTTGCTAGTCAAATGGTTCAATTGCGCGAACTCGGTCCACCGCCAAATCCTCTCCCTAGGGGATATGATAGTAATGCTCATTGTGAATTCCATTCTGGTGCCCCAGGCCATACAATTGAAAATTTCAGAGCTTTCAAGTGCAAAGTTCAAGATCTCATCGATGTGAAAGCCATCAACTTCAACCCTGTTGGTCCGAATATTCAAAATAATCCCATGCCTCCTCATCAAGGGGGAACAATCCATGCTATTGAAGAAGTTAATGAACGGGTTTTGGTATCAAAGGTTGATGAAATTAAGATATCTTTGGAAACTGTCAGAGAACATTTGTTGAAGCATGAAGTGCTACAAGAACTCCATGACTTCTGCTTAACTTGTTCTTCCAAACTAGAAGAGCGTGCTGAGTTGAAGACGGCCATCCAACTGTTGATCGATGAAGGTGTCTTACTGATAGAGAAGGTTTTCCGAGAAGAAGATATTGATGTCCTGGAAATCCCCTACTATCCGAGAAACTTTTCAGTCACCCCTAGTATTCTGTTAACAATTCAGGTTCCTATTACCCCCACAATGATTCAAGCTCCTATTCCTTCTACAAGCCAGGACTCGAAGGCAGTTCCATGGGAGTATAATGTAGTCTATATTCATGGAAAGAGGTATGAGTGCCCTCCGGTTGGTGACAAGAATATTACCAACATTGTAGGAACCAGTAATATGACTCGCAGTGGCCGGATCTTTTCTCCTCCACCACCACCTCCTAAGGAAACTAGCAGTGAAGCTCTAGCTAAGGCCAGGGGAAAGCAAGTGATGGATAATCAACCCGAACATTCTGAAGGACAAGAAGCAGAGCAACTTTTGAGAATTCTCAAGCGGGAAGTGATTACAAAGTAGTGGACCAGCTCAACCAGACACCATCCAAGATTTCCATTTTTTCTCTCCTTTTGTGTTCAGAGGCCCACCGCAATGCCTTATTAAAGACCTTATGTTCTGCTCATGTTACCCAAGACATCTCTATGGCCCAGTTTGAAGGAATAGTCACCAATATTGCTATGGGAAATTGTTTGGGTTTCTGCAATGATGAACTCCCAATTGAAGGCAGAGCCCATAATAAAGCACTGCATGCTTCTATGAAGTGTGTTGGACACTGTTTTATCTCGAGTTTTGGTGGATACAGGTTCTTCACTCAATGTGATGCCTAAGGTTACCTTGTTTAAGCTGAATATGGACGGAGTAATGATGAAGCCCCTCCACTCTAAATGTTCGAGCATTTGATGGTTCAAGAAGATCGGTGGATGGAGAAGTGGATTTTCCTGTCAAGATTGGTCCCCACACTTTCTATTTGTCATTCTATGTTATGGAAATCCGTCCATCCTATACTTGCCTTTTGGGTCGTCCATGGATTCATGTAGTAGGAGCTGTGACATCTACTCTTCATCAACGCCTGATGTTTATTACGAATCGACCAAGTTGTCATCGTTTTCGGGGAAGAAGACATAATGATTAATAATCTGACTACCTACCGTTATGTAGAAGTGGAAGGCGAGGTATAAGAGTTGCCCTTTCAAGCTCTAGAGATTATTACTATTGACAAAGTCCCCGTCATGGAAAGTAAGAAGTCTGAGATACCCCTGGCCTCTTTGAAGGATGCCAAAGCCCTCATAGAAGCAAGACCTCCCTATAACCGTTGGGGGGAAAAATTGATTGAAGTTCCAGAGAAGAAAGATCGTTTTGGTCTTGGGTATCAGCCATCATCCTCCGTGCAAGCTGGTTGGGCTCCTCTCAAAGGACAGCAGGTTCCCCCAATTTCTGAAGTGTTCGTCCAGTGCTGGTGTAAGAAAAGAAGGACAAGTGCTCTCCACAGATGCTGAAGGTGACGATGAGGATATTTCAAGATTTATCTATCAAGTTGCACCGGACCAGGAGCTCAGCAATTGGACTGCCGTGGACATCCCTGAAGTTGTTTTCCTTGATGTGTAATTTTTTGTTTCCATTTTAAGTCATATTGTCCTGCCCAAGCCATACTAACAACTTGTAGAAGGGGCCCCTTATGTTTCAATCTTCGTTTAACATTGAATGAAAAATCACACTTTCGCATACGATTTTGTTCTCTGTCTTTTCTTTTACTTTTACTTTTTCAAAATAAAAATGGTAATACTTTTCTTTTCATATTCTAAATATTCTTTTGCACTTTCTAAAAATAAAACATAAAACCATTGATCATGCAGATCCGTCTCGGACTCCGTTGGAAATGATAATGCTATGGTTCCTTATACCCTTGAGAATTCAGTTGATCATGCTAACAAAGATAATGAGGAAGATTGTGAAGTCCCTGAAGAACTAGCCAGACTCTTGAGACAGGAAGAGAATGTCATCCAGCCGTATCAAGAAGAAACATAAGTCGTCAATCTCGGTGCTGAAGAGGTAAATAGAGAAGTTAATATAGGGGCCGCCTTGCAAAGTGAAGAAAAGAAGGGGTTGATTGAGTTACTTCAAGAGTATGCTGACATCTTCGCCTGGTCGTATGAAGACATGCCTGACTTAGACACTGATATAGTAATGCATAGATTGCCACTCAAGCCAGAATGTCCTCCTGTAAAGAAAAAAACCAAGAAGGACCAGACCCGACATGGCTTTGAAGATCAAAGAAGAGGTTCAGAAAACAGCTCGAAGCAGGTTTCCTATATGTGATAAAATTACCCACCTTGGATTGTTAACATTGTGCCCATACCTAAGAAGGATGGTAAGGTACGTATGTGTGTTGACTACCGAGACTTGAATAGAGCTAAGCCCGAAGGATGATTTCTCGTTGCCTCATATTGATGTATTGGTTGATAACACTGCTCAGTCTTCGGTGTTTTCCTTTATGGATGGGTTCTCTAGCTACAATCAGATAAAGATAGCTCCGGAAGACATGGACAAAACAGCTTTCACAACTCCTTGGCGGTACCTTTTGCTACAGAGTCATACCTTTTGGTCTTAAAACGCTGGTGCGACATATCAGCGAGCTATGGTGACTCTCTTTCATGACATGATTCATAAAGAAGTCGAGGTGTATGTGGAAGACATGATTGCGAAGTCACAGACTGAGAGGAACATTTGGTTCATTTGAAGAAGTTGTTTGATCGTTTGCGAAAGTTCAGGTTGAGGCTTAATCCCAACAAATGCACCTTTGGGGTTCGATTGGGCAAGTACTTGGTTTTATTGTGAGTCAACGAGGAATTGAAGTAGATCTAGACAAAGTAAAAGCAATACAAGATATATCGGCGCCGAAAAATGAGAAGGAAGTACGAGGTTTCCTTGGAAGGTTGAATTACATAGCCAGGTTTATTTCCCATCTTACTGCTACATGTGAACCCATTTTTAAATTGTTACGCGAAGAATCAGGATGTCTATTGGGATGAAAGTTGTCAAGAAGCTTTCGAGAAGATTAAGCAGTATCTTCAAGAACCACCAATACTCATACCACCAGTTCCCGGGAGACCTCTCATTATGTATTTGACTGTGCTTGAAGGATCTATGGGTTGTGTGCTCGGACAACATGAGGATACTGGACAGAAAGAACACGCCATTTACTATTTGAGCAAGAAGTTTACTGATTGTGAATCGAGGTATTCCTTACTTGAGAAGACTTGTTGTGCTCTTACGTGGGCAGCCCGACGGTTTGAGGCAGTATATGTTGACACATTCTACGCTTTTGATATCTAAGATGGACCCGATAAAGTACATCTATGAGAAACCAGCACTTACAGGCAGATTAGCCCGGTGGAAAATGCTTTTGTCTGAGTATGACATCCAGTACGTCACACAAAAGGCTATCAAAGGTAGCATTCTTGCTGATCATATCGCTCACCCAACCATTGGAAGAGTATCAGACCATGAAGTTCGATTTTCCAGACGAGGATATTATGAAAATTGATGACAATGAAGGACTGAACCAGATGAGCGATGGACTATCACGTTTGATGGTGCATCAAATGCTATGGGTCACAGTATTGGGCAGTTCTGACCTCTCCACGCGATACTCACATACCTTTCACTTCCAGATTATGTTTTGACTGCACGAATAATGTCGCTCAATACGAAGCTTGTGTGATGGGCCTTGAGGCAGCCATTGATTTAAAGATCAAGATTCTTGAAGTTTATGGGGACTCTGCCTTAGTGATACATCAAGTACGCAGTGATTGGGATACACGGCACCCTAATTCAGTTCCATACATGGATTACATAGTTGATATGTTGCCCGCTTTCAATGAGGTCACCTTTGAGCACATTCCTAGAGAAGAGAATCAAATGGATGATGCTCTGGCCACTTTAGCAGCGATGTTCAAAGTCAATTACCTGAATCATGCACCCAGTATAAGGATCTGGCGTTACAAGAGCCAGCACATATTTTCCCTGCTCATTGTGTCACAACTGAAGATGTATCAGACGAAAGGGCCGTGGTATTTCGACATCAAAAGATATCTTGAGAAGCAAGAGTACCCCAAAGGTGCTACGATTTGTGACAAGTGGACTCTCAGAAGGTTGGCGTCTAAGTTTTGTTGTCAGGAGACATTCTGTACAAGAGAAACTATGATTCGGTTCTGCTCAGATGCATGGATAGACACGAGGCGGAATCCATTATACGAGAAATACACGAGGGATATTTTGGGACTCATGCCAGTGGAAATTCCATGGCCAAGAAAATCCTACGAGCAGGTTATTTCTGGATGACAATGGAAAGTGATTGTTGTGTATATGCCAAAATGTGCCATAAATTTCAGGTTTACGCAGACATGATACATGTTCCTCCCACTCTTTTGAATGTGATGACTTCACCATGTCCCTTTACAATGTGGGGCATCGATATGATTGGACGCATCGAGCCAAGCGCTTCAAATGGACACAGGTTTATCCTCGTTGCTATTGACTACTTCACCAAGTGGGTGGAAGCGGCTTCGTACAAGAATGTGACCAAGCAAGTTATCACTCGTTTCATCAAAAGAGAAATCATATGGAGGTATGGAACTCCTAACAAGATCATCACTGATAATGGGTCAAATCTCTACAACAAGATGATGAAGGAAATATGTGAAGAATTCAAGATCGAGCACCATAATTCATCACCCTATCGGCCAAATATGAATGGGGCAGTCGAAGCCGCTAACAAGAACATAAAGAAGATCGTCCAGAAAATGGTGAGAACATACAAAGATTGACATGAGATGTTGCCTTTTGCCTTGCATGGCTATCGAACTTCGATGCATACTTCCACTGGGGAAACTCCGTTTTCACTAGTCTATGGTATGGATGCGGTACTCCCGGTCAAAGTGGAGGTTCCTTCCTTAAGGGTTCTGATGGATACTAAACTTGATGAAGCAGAATGGATTCAAACGAGACTCGACCAACTCAATCTCATCGAAGAAAAGCGCCTGGAAGCCATTTGTCACGGTCAATTATACCAACAACGTCTCAAGAGGGAATTTGACAAGAAGGTTCGGCCTCGAGAGTTCCACACAGGTGACCTGGTCTTAAGAAAGATTATCCTAATACACACTGATCCAAGAGGCAAGTGGACTCCCAACTATGAGGGACCGTACATAGTGAATAAAGCTTTCTCAGGAGGTGCCCTAATCCTGACAAACATGGACGGGGAAGACGTTCCGCTTCCAGTCAATTCAGACTCAGTCAAAAAATACTACGCATGAAAGGACCCGCTAAGTCGAAAACCCGAAAGGGAAGCTTAGGCAAAAGCTAGGGCTAAAAAAGAAAAAAAGAGAATAACCCGCTAAGTCGAAAACCCGAAAGGGCGGCTTAGGCAAAAATGGGTGTCCCGGTGGATTGAAAACCCGAAAGGGCGATCCAGGCAAAAATTAGGGACAAAAAAGCGAGAGACTGTAGTCTGAAGATTATTCACGTACATCATTCTAATGCGGGATGTATCGATCTAACTATTATCCTTTGGAAGCACGGCGCTAGGATGACCCATGATATGAGAACTATAGCAATAGTAGTTTTAATGGAAATTCGAGACTTTCTATTGTCGTTTTACCCGTTGTATTTCTTTTCTTTTCCGCAACTTCCTCATTTAGGAGTTGTTTCTATGTATGAATGCCCATTCACGGGCCAAACTCATTAATAAGAATTTTCCCTTCCATAAAAAATCTTTATTATGTTCTTTTACTTTATTTTTCGTATGCGAATTGTGATTTAAATTCTTTGTTAAGCATTGCATTGAAAACAATAAGTCAATAGTAATCACGAGCTAAGATGTGAAACACTACATTACATGGATATGAAGGCATCCCAAGGGAATGTTGTGGCGTTCAAGTGTTCGCTCTTCTGTGCAGGTAGCAAGTCATGACGGTCACCTTGACCAAGATTTTATCCTCGTCGCCTCCTTACATTCGACCGAGTGCTCGATTCTCCCCCGTGGAGAGACTCGGGGCATTAGTTGAGGTCCGCGTCTCTTTTTCAGTTATTCATAAAGCCCAACACATGAAGGAAGTCAGATCAAGTCATTTCTCGTCAGCAAGATTTAATTCCCCAGTGAACTCGGCAAGGCTAACTGTTCTCTCTCAAATTTCAAGCACCAGTCCATATTGGTACCTCAAGATGACGGAAAACAGATCCCAATGAGTTTTGGACATTTTCCATACAATAATCATCACGACATATTGCATTGCATCCTCAAACGCATAGCTTATCTATGGATCATCATGTCACGCTTCAAATGCATATGAAGCATGAGCCAGATCAATCCCGAATCAATCCCAATTCAACAAAACATCCTCACAAAAAATTTCATCTTCATAGTTCCCAGTTAACATTTGTTATTACACTACTAACTAAAATAAACTAGGGTGTTAGTACGTCATGCTCCCCAACTCTCAATACTCACTTTATCTCTCTTAGGGTCGTAGGTCGTCCGTAGACTTTACCCTCTCCTCCTCGTATTCTTAAGGTTGTAGATCGTCCGTAGATCTTACCGTCGTTTTTAGGGTCGTAGATCGTCCGTAGACTTTACCCTCTCATCATTTTTTTAAGGTCGTAGATCATCCGTAGATCTTACCGTCGAGTCATCTTTTAGGGTCGTAGATCGTTCGTAGGTCTTACCCTCACGTTATATTTTTAGGGTCGTAGATCGTCCGAGGATCTTACCTTCACTTTATCTTTCCTAGGGTCGTAGGTCATCCATAGACTTTATAGATCGTCCGTAGATCTTACCGTTACGTCATCCTTCTAAGGTTGTAGATCTTCCTTTCACTTTATCTTTCTAAGGTCGTAGATCGTCCGTAGGTCTTACCTTCTCTTTTTAAGGTCGTAGATCATCCGTAGGTCTTACCTTCGCTTTTTAAGGTCATAGTCATCCTTAGATCTTACCATCATGTTATCCTTATGGGGTCGTAGGTCGCTTGTAGGTCTTACCCTCACGTTATCTTTCATAGGGTCGTAGGTCGCTCGTAGGTCTTACCCTCACGTTATCTTTCAAGTTATCATGTTGTCAAGTAATTCTACTTTCAGTCATTCCACCACCTACTCCCTCAAAAACCTTGTATCGGCACCGTTACCCCAGTACGAGCTACCCTTTTTCCAACCATGTTTTATCCCTCATGACCGGTCCACCAGAAGACCAGTTTGTCTTTCCCCAGCAGACATTCACACCAGTGAATAACACTCACACCATCTCTCCAGGGCAAATTTCGGGTCCTGGTATTTAATCATCTTCCACCTTGAACTTCCGAAAGGCTGACGCCAATCTCACATTCAGGTTTAAGACGATTAAATAGGGGCAGCTGTCGTACCCCAAATTTGCCCTATCCCTTTTATTTTGTCTAGCTTTGAACTTTGCGTTCCATTTGCATCATTGTATCATTAAGTTAGTTGCATATCCCGCATCTCATGGAATCAGGCGCTTTGGTTTAAAGTTTTAGGGTTGCGCCCTCTTTATGTCTAATCTTGTTTTGAGGTTTTCTTATCAGGTAAAAAGGAAGCGTATCTAGTTCTTGATTAGTGGATCGTGGAACAAATTTTGTCATCACGTTACAAGGTTGGTTCTCGCTCAATTTTATCAGAGCCTGGATTAGGGTTTATTTCCCTATGTGTGCTGGTCAAGATGCTAGGGTTTCGGGTCTTTGGTTTCTGGGAAGATGTTTCTCTCGCCTTCCTCAGAGATAGCTCAAAGCTCAGTGCATTAGGTCAAGAATTTCACCTCCTCGCATTTCAAGTTTCTTCTCAAAGTCTCCAACCAATGAAGTCAAGAATTTGAAGTTTGGATTGACAAATGTGGAGTTTGGGCACAGGAAATGAGGCTGAGGGTTCATGATGATCAAGACATGTTTTTGGGTTACTTAGTTTGCAAGTTATTCATGATCTGAACGTCAAAGTTAGAGTCCTGTTTAAGAAATGCAAGTTTGGTTCAAGCGTGGTTTGAAGATCAAGGTTCAAAGCGACCGGTGTTTTGGGTTCGAATTAACCAGTGGAATTAAATTCTTAAGTGTTTATTTTGTTCGAGAGTTTGATTGGATTTTGAAAGATAAGACGCGTGTTTTGTTTGGAATACAAGTTATAACCATTATTCATGATTTCTTGAGATTTAAGTTACAAAGTTGAGATGTGCGTTCGAATTATTCAAGAGAGAATTTCAGAATTTTAAACAAGATGCAATTGTTATTTGATTTCTACAACAAAATTCATTCAAAATAAATTCATTCAAGCTTTTGTGTTCATTACATATTTTTGAGACGAGTTACAAGGCATGTCACGAATTACAAGTTACAATTGCTGATTACAAAAACAAAAAGGGAATCAATTATTTCTCCTTCAATTGTTTTTGCTTCTTCTTCAAGAGAATCGTCCATGTTCTTACAATCCCGCTTGCCGTCCAATAATCGTGCTCATGAAGCAAGGAAAAAGAAAAGTTAGCGATCAAACACATAAAAAAAATTCAAACAAGAATTAATTGATTAATATCTCATCATAAGGGTTTGCCATTTGGAATCAGTCAGGGAGTTATTTTTATCATGGTTTATTTTCTCCCAATTGCAAATCACAAAAAGAGTTTCTCTCTTTGGTTCACAAAAAGAAAAAAAAGAAAAAAATTGCAAATGTTTCCTGTTGCTAAAGCAAATAACCAGCAGCGCTACTAAAAGATGGCAAGGAAAAGTCCAGAACAACAAGAAAAAATTACAAGCAGCATAGCAGAACATCGCAAATGAACAAACAGCAGGCCCACAATGTTACAACAAACAAAGCAAACTGTCCCACAAAAAGTAAACATCGTCCAAACCAAAACGACAGGCAACAAGTCACAAGCTAACATAACAGCGGCAACATGACTATAACATAAACAATCAACAAATATTAAACAAAACAATAGTGCAAACTAGCAATACCTTACAATACCTTATGTCATCATTTTCCAAAAGAGGAAAACCCTTCAGAATTTTAAAAGAAAAAAGCACAAAAGCTTTACAAACAGAAAGATGAAAGAGGAAAGATATAACCTGCTACAATTCAGCCCAAACCAGTCCAAAATTTCTGCTACAGCTATGCTGCAGAAACAAGCCAAACAGTCCAACAAAACTGCCCACAAAAAAATAGACAAAGACAAAACTTGCATTCTAAAGCCATAAGACAGCATACCAATATGTTCAAAATTTCTCTGATTTCCCTCCCAATTCCTACTGCTACTTCACTATAAAGAAACACACCACTGTTTCACTAAGGATCGTGGACACACAACTAAAAACACAACAAAGGGGATTTTTCTTTTGAAACCACAAACTGCAAACCAGAAACAAACGACATCAACCCCAAAAGCCAACCAAAACCAAAAAACAGAAAAAATGTATCAGTCAAAACCAACAAACAGAAACTAAACTGTAAAAACCAACAAAACCAGAATCAAGAGGAGAGGGAAAGGATCGAGGAAGGAGTCTACCGGGAAGAACCTCGTTCAGGTCGGTAACCTTATATCACCGTTGCTTCATTTGTTTACTGCTTGATACAATCACTGTTTCTATAATGCTAATAATTATTTCCCATGAATACTTGATCTTGCTATTGTTTGAATCTTCGTCATCATCCTGAAATCATATGGAAATTGTATGTAAATTATTGTTTGTGTAAACATGAAACTGAACCAATAAAAACAAAATAACAAACCTTCTCTTCAAGAACTTCTGCTTAACACTCAATCCCTTTGCTCTTTCAAACCTCATACTCAACTCACTTACTACAGTAGAGCTTCAACATACAAAAAAAACTTCCGATTTCTGTTCAACTTAACAAAAATCACACAAAATTTCACAGAAACATACAAGAAATCCACTTAAAAACCCTCACAAAATCCGCATCCTCTCGAACCTACCTGACTGACCAAACACTACCAACCTGTAACAAACAACAAAAGCAATTTAACATAATTCTCCAACCTGTCAAAACCATAAAACCTATCAAAACCATAGAACCTGTCAAAAACTCTAAAATCAACTTAGAACCTGTCAAAACTCTAGCATGTAAAATACACTAACAGAACCATAGAAGATATGCACAAACCTCATAAATGCCCAGCTTTGCAAACAAATCTATCAAGCTACCAATATCATCCTTCATCACCATTCATGCCATCCTCACCATCTTTAAACAGTCGAGGCCATCACCCATCACCGTTTCACTTCAACAACAAGCCATCAACAACAATAAGACAAGAGAAGACAAATTTGAAACAAAGTGTTTAAATGCATATGACGTTATAACTTTAGCTACGAAACTCACCAAAAAACGATAGAATCCGACATAGACTCTTTGATCTCTCAGTCTCCGATAATGTTTTCAAATGTCAAATATCAAGTTTCGATCTTTCTTGTTCCTCTGTCTGCTTCCGATCGATCTTTTTTCTTCCCCTGACTACCATCGTATACAATCTCCAGCCGCAAATCTTTCTCTGTTCGCGTTGACGTGGTGGCAGATTCCGACGAGGTTTTCTTTGAATGAACGAATGATGCCGCGTTGATGTTGTTGGAGTTCTCGCATTGAAGACCGAGGGTGAACTTTAGAGGCTCGAAGGTGATGAGGGATGTTGTAGAATTGCAGAGATGCATGGTTTGGTTGCAAATCGAGGTTGAAAGGTTGAAGACGATGCTAACAAAGGTTATAGAAGAGAGAGAGAGAGAGAGAGAGAGAGAGAGAGAGAGAGAGAGAGAGAGAGAGAGAGAGAGAGAGAGAGAGAGAGAGAGAGAGAGAGAGAGAGAGAGAGAGAGCAGAGAGAGAGAGAGAGAGAGAGAGAGAGGAGAGAGAGAGAGAGAGAGAGAGAGAGAGAGAGAGAGAGAGAGAGAGAGAGAGAGAGAGATAGCGAGAGGAGAGAGAGAGAATCGCCTCCTTTTTTGACTTGTTCCTGTATTTTCTTGTTGATTAACAACAGTAAGCATGGCCACCAGACTTATTAGATATAACAATAATGTTATTTAATCTTTCTTCTTTTCCAAATAACCAGCCGCCGCGCCCCCAACATACTCTTAGGGTTTACCACCCATTTGGTTTGAAGTTAGAACTGGGTCCGGACCCTCTGACCCGTCTGGTCCAGTTGTATATCTTTTTTTAGTTTTTTAAATCAACCTCTTATTGCCATGAATTTTGGGCCTAAAACATTCTCATCCCAGCAAGATGTTGCCTATCACACCCCCTTCCTGTTGTCTGTTTTAATATGACCTCTTTTTTTTTTTTTGATTTAGTGTTAATCTACTAACTTTAAAATTTTATTTTAGATTTAATATAGTAATTTTAAAATATATATGGTTGATTAAATTTAGTATTAGGTTGATTAAGTTAATCTTATAAAATTACAAAAGTTTTCTTTTATTTTTGATTGGAATTAATTAGTTTAATTTTAGAATTATTGTAGTAATTTTTATTTCTATTTAGTTAGTAAACTTCAGAATTTTAATTTAGTTTAAATTTAACTTAGAAATTTTAGAATTTTAACTTGATTTACCTTTGAATTAGTTTAGATATAATTTAATAATCTTAGAACTTTTTTTTATATAACTTTAGAGTTTGTAATTTAGTTTATAATTATTTTAGTAAGTGATCTTAATTTTTTAATTTAGTTAAAATAACTTCTTTAGATAGTTAGTTACGTTCTCTTTTATTTAAGTATCTCTGTAATTTTAAAAAACTCATACCTTTTAAGTCAAAACATTAGGTCGTCGCATTTTTTAAAATCTCGTCCAAACAAACCCTTTTGACCAAACAAACCAAAAATTCAAAACACTTAACCATTAATTGAATTTATTCTAAAACTCGCAAAACACTCAACCAATCAAAACTCCCCCCAAAGGGCATGTTATCTTCGTTCTACCGTGATACCGGTCGTGCCTATTGCTAGAATGTGTGCGTTAACGTCGCCCACTAAAAAACACAAACAAAACCAACTATTTTCGAGAGGAACTACAGTGTTCTGATTCCTTCATTAGATACGTAGGCAAAGGGTCGTGAAACCCTCACGAACGCAATAATCAAAAACCATTCATTTCCCTTTAAGCAAGCCTAGTTGTAGATAAACACACTATTGTACCCCAAAATTTTCCCTCCCATATTCTTCAAGATTTGCAAAGAGCATGCTTCAAAATTCCCCAAGGGTTGCACAGTTCAAGGGCCTCCTAAACAGTCAAAATTAGGGTTTTGGTTCTGACAAAGAAAATGAAGTTTCCAAGGGTCCAATCAAGTCCCACATGCCTACAAACATGGTCAAGCATCCTCATACCAAGTTTCAAGACTTACAGCACAAAATTGCACAGTAAAAAACCCTAATTGCACCACAGTCAACTGTAGGGGTAAAATGGTCATTTGACAGTCAAAAGTTCAAATTTTTGGTCAACATCTCATTTTGAAGCCACAAACATCATTTGATCAATTCTTGATCATGATTCTCAAAGCTTGGCTCAAAAATCATCAAGATGCAAAAGTTTCCATATTTGGACAGTTGAAAAAGTCAACTGTAACTTGACCAGGGCATAACTTTCACATGGATTATCATAAAAATTCCATCCAAAGCTCATTTTGAAGAGAAAGACATTTCCTACAACTCCTCTTCACACTTCAAGTCCAAGAAATGCTCTCACAAAAAGTTATCAATTTCAACATTATAGGTCATTTTCAAAAGTCAACAAAAAGGGACTTTAAGTCAAAGGCCATAACTTGAGATTGGTAAATCAAAATGACATGGGACCAAAGGCATTGGTTAGAGGACTCAAAGACCTTTCCAAAATGTCCAAGAACATGAGCAAAGCTTAAAAATTGAGCAAGTTATGCCTTGTGGAAGTTGGGAAATATTTGGATATTTTGAAAAGTCAACATTGCTTCAAATGACCTAAAAATGCTAATGGGCCTCTTTTTCTTCCACAAATCATTATCCAAGACATGTGCACGACCATTTGGCCCAAAGGGAAGTTTTTTATCATTTTTATTTATTTATTTGGATTTTTAATTATTAATAATTCATTTAATTAAAATAAATATGTGGAAAATACTAAACTTAGGTTTTTAAATCTTTTTGTGCATGAAATAGTCTTGGGATTTTGTGTATAATCAGATTTGGAAAGAATCTTGTTAATTGGCCATGATTGGAAGCAAGTTTGCATGAAAAAGATTTGAAAACTTATGCCATAAAAATCAAATATTTCTTCATCAATTCATGGATTTTTTTGATCAAATTCTCAACCCTAATCACTCACATACATATACATATGCTAACCCTCGTGCCCATGATCTCCCAGCGGCGCCATACCTCCATAACAAAACTTGCAATTTTCTCAAAAAATTCCAATACTGAAAACTGTCTTACAGGTCGATTCAAGCCAAAAGACTTGTTCCATTACCTTCCTGAGGCTTCAAGGAAGGTTTTCAAATCAAAACCATCCATCCTAACACCAAGAAACGTGAGAATGATGGTGTCCTGTACAGAAATTTTTTTACATTCTTGCATCACGATTCATGCATCTTTAGTAATTTTTGATGTTTGATTTATGTTCCTTGATTAATTCTGAAGCTAACTACATAATTTAATTGAGTTTTTATGTACTATGCGCGATTCCACCATTGATACAGGCTAGGGTTCTTTGAGTTCCAAATTGGGCGTTTCTAAAAGCTATAAAATTAGAACACCATAATGCCATGAATGAACTCAGCGTGCTTGGACGAAAACAAAACGCTCCTCGCGCCTAATTTATGAGGCCATATGGCCTATTCGCTATTTTGAAAACAAGCATGTTTTGGGGGGGTTTAAAACCCCCGCTAACCACCTTTTATATTTCAGGAAAAGAGCCAAAGGAGGAAGACGATGAAGTGTCAGGACATGATAGGGTGATTTGAATTTTCGCGCTGAATTTATCCACTAACCATTGTTTATTTCATATTATTTATTAGTTATTATATAGACAAAGAAACCAAGTGGAGCAGTTGGCAAGGCGTAGCGCTGGTAATCTCCAGGACCTGGGTTCGAGCCCCAGGTCCCCCACTCCTTTCATATTATTTTTCTATTAACGCTTATGTGCAGTTTCAGTGCTAGGGTGCATCATACATCATCAACATCAAGCCATCCACGTGCCTACTGAGATGAATCAAAGGGTCCAGGCTGGGAGAGCACCCTAAGCATTAGTCAATGGAGGTACACGCTGGCACAAAAGTCAACAAGGCCTTGCAAAGATGGGCCCAAATTGCTAAGCAAAACCTCCTATTTGGGGACAGACCCCCATGGTTTGCATTCCTAATTCCTTTTCTCATATTTTTCTATTTCTTATTTTAATTAGTTTTTTTTATTTAATTCTTTAATTAATTATTTTCATAATAATATAAAAAACACAAAAAATCAGAAAGGCCATAAAAATTAAAAATATATTTTATTTTAATATTTTTGTAAATAAATATTATTCATTAATTTTAGCTATTAAATTAGGTTTAATTCAAATATTTGTCTAATAAACTTAAAATTTGTAGAATTAGGGTTTTCATTAATTTTTTTTATCCTTTTTCTTTTCTTTTCACTAATAATTAAATATTATTTATTTTCATAAATCAAATTGCATGTAAATAATTAGATTAATTTTAGGTTAAAATTTAATGTTTTCTTAATAAATAAAAAAATTAGAGTTAGGGTTAATTTCTCAATTTCATTTTAATTCTCTTATTAAAAAATCATAAACACCAAAACATCAAAAAAAACAATTTCTTTTTCATTTTAATTTAATTAATTTAACAATTTAATTTAATTTAATTAAAAAGGGTCCAACGCCCTCGTTTCCAACTTTAATTCAATTCGCGTATTTATTTCTTTTTCTTTTAATTTTTTATGTACTTCTCCCAAAGCTGTGTAATATTTATCTTTCGCACTTTACCTTTAATTCTTTACTTTCTGTCAAATCGGGTCCTGGAAATTTTGGCGATGTGGACTCGCGCCTTTGTAATAGTTTAGGAATTTTATCTTTCCGCACTTTTTAACTGTTAAATAAATGCATGCAAGAATGAATGGCCTAAAATAAAAAACAAAAGCGTAGATCACCAATAACATGACAAGATAAAATATCTGAATCTGACACACGAATCACACACCACCCCTAGGGTACACCTCACTGTTGCCTTGCCTCGAAAGGTGATCGTCGAGTAGAGGATGTCTTAGTAAGTCCTCATGATCCAGGAACCTGGCATGAGGGTAGCTTCTAAGGTATCTTCCTATTGCTCCGGTGATCACCATGTCCCGAACCTTCGAATTGACCCGAATACCTCCAACGGTGGTGCTACCTACCTCTCAATGGTGGGGTGGCACTACTTTAAAGGACATTTACACAGACGAATTCCTTAGGGTAGGTAGACAACTCTAAGATACTTGCTCTAAATTTCAAAACAAATTCAAAATACTTTTCACACCAACACATTTTCAAAAAGCTTTCGAAAGCAATTTTTCAAACACTCTTGAGGACCGATACAAGAGTCGAACTGGAATTTTCAAAGAAACTTTTTAAAACCCACAGTTGAAAAGCAAACAAACTATTTTGAAAACACAAATGAGAAAGTATCTAAGAGCCCATGGATAACCATGGATAGAAAGGGTGCTAACACCTTCCCTTTCTATAACCTACCTCCCGAACCGAGAGCAATCTCTTTAAGGAATTTTTCTGTGCTTTTGTCCTTTCCATTGGGAGAAAATAAAAGACGGTGGCGACTCTTGCTTCCGCGACATTTCGCGAACCAGCGTTAAACAGTCAGTTCCAGATCCACCAATCACAGAACTGGCGACTCTGCTGGGGACTTAAACTTAAAGTGAGGTGTACCTTAGGGCTAGTTCATAACTGTGTTTTTAATTGTATTGATTTGTTTGCTTTAAATTGTGGGACTGTCTTGGGAGTTCTATAGATCCTAACCCGGATCTGGGGATACCTTCTTAGAAAGTAGCAACAAGGCTGTGAGGGAACTGTGCGGGGTATACCGACATGGTTGAAACAGTCTGCTATGTTGATGTGGCACTTTGGTGTGTACCCGTAACCCTTGAGTTCAGTCAAGGAGAGTACGGGGCCTCCGCGTGGTGTCGTGAAGCATCAACAGACCTTAGGAACCTTAATTGAACTATCTTGGCCTCTTTAGGGTAGTGAGATAACTGACTTTGGTGCAGTCCGAGGTTGGTTGATACTCGATACTACACTCAATTGAGGGTTGCTTTCCTGGAATATTTCGGTCGCCAGTTCAGTGGCTAAATCGAAACGATGAACAATGAAAGCAATCCCGTGATATTGGGACCCTTAGAACCCGGTTACTTCTAATAGGACAGGTTGAACCCACCAACTTCAAGAGGGTACTACCCAGACCCCATGCTGGCCTTAAACCCTAAGGGCTTGTCTTGTGTGCCTTGTGTGCCTTACATGTTTGTCTTTGTAAATATTTGTGGTGTGTGTAATCATAGCATCATAACATCATCCAGCATCATATGCATTGACTAACCATTTCAGGGGTTCGAATCTTCATCTTTGTTCTTTGTTTTGTAGGGCATGGAAACTGTTTGCAGAAAGACAATTCAAATCAACCTTGTAAAGGTCCCTCCTCAGCTTAAGGAACTTATATCCAGGATTCCCGAGAGTTCTTCATTCAGTGAAAGACATGGAAGACTCATCAGCTTGGTCAATACCAACATTGAGGAAGATATGATAAAGGTCCTGTTTCAATTATTTGACCCTCTGCATCACTGTTTCACCTTCTTGGATTATCAGCTGGTACCTACATTGGAGGAGTTCTCCCGGCTCCTGAAGATCCCTATCCTTGCTCAACTACCCTACAACGGTACGGAAAAGGAACCCAAGCTTGAAGATATTGCTAAAGCCTTACACCTACAGCCATCTGACCTCAAGGGACATTGGGAAGTTAGAAGTGGTATCAAAGGGTTCTTAGCCAGGTTTCTGTTTGAAAAGGCCCATGAATGTTGGGACTCCCTTGACTTACGAGCTTTTGAAGAAGTGGTGGCCCTCCTTGTCTATGGTTTGGTGTTGTTCCCTAACCCAGATCAGCTTATAGATATCAGTGCTGTCCAGATCTTCATGTCCAGGAATCATATACCTACGTTGCTGGGGGACATCCTTCACTCATGTTACACTCGAACCATGAGAAAAAGAGGTGTCCTTATGTGTTGCACTCCTCTCCTGGGAAGGTGGTTTATTTCACACCTTCCACAATCAGTTTTGAAGAACGAGCGGGGTTTGAGATGGTCACAACGGTTGATGACTCTTACACATGCAGACATACATTGGTGCCCTAGGTCTAGAGAGGATGTCACTATCATTGATCGTTGCGGGGAGTACCCTAATGTTCCTTTGCTTGGAATTAGAGGAGGTATTACTTACAACCCATGCCTGGCTTGGAGACAATTTGGTTATGCTCGGAGGGATGGCCCTCATGATATGTTAATTCCTGACATAGTTTTTGACTTCGACAACGATGCACAAGGACTTCGCCAGAAATTTATCAAAGCTTGGAGGATTCCAAGTAGGATAGACAGCAAGACACTGGGGCACAGGAATTCCATCCCGTTGGAAACTTATCTCAAGTGGGTACGGGCCCGCTCCCAGAAGTTAATAATGCCTTATCCTCACATGCTCCCTGTGATCAAAGAGCCGGTCTTGGAAGGAGAAGTGTCCTACACCATTCAGCACCCTGACATGCCCACATCCTGGGAAGAGATGCAGAAGAGCTGGATCCAGCTTAAGGAAGAACGGAATTCTCTTGAGACCAGTCTACATGCTAGTGAAAAGAAGGTCTTGGAGCTCACCCGCCTATTGCATGAGGAGAGGAATCTCAACACCTACATAGCTCCAAAGAGGATGCGTAGTGTCTTTTGGGATTGATTTGCTTTGTAATTTTTGCCCATGAGGCTTTGATATACTGAACAATTATTTCCTTAATGATAACGTGTGTTCTTTTTGTCTACAACAAATTTGAACTTTCGAACCCTTGAATGCATTGCATAAACACATATCATTCATCATGTGCATAGCAGGTTTTCTTCTTTTCAGGTTGCTTACCGTTCTTCGCTGTTTATTTCAGCATTATGAATCCTGACTCATCATCAACTGAGATGTCCATCAAGGCCCTTCAGGCGCAGAATGCGCAATTTCAGGAATTAATCATGGGTTTGGCTCAGGGCCAAGAAGAGCTGAAGGCTCTGCTCCTGAAGAAGGAAAAGAAGAAGAAGAGGAGAACTGTCCTTTTTAACTCGGGCTGAAGGTTTGGCAACACTCTGCAGAACGAAGAGGCTGGTTCTTCTATAGGCAAGGGTAGTCCTCAAGAGGGAAAAGGTCCTAGTCCGGTAGTCTCCGACAACGAGACTGATTTCGATGAGGAACAATATCCTCCGGCTGAAGACCGTTACAAGCAGTTGGAAGACAGGTTGAATGCTGTGGAGATACAACAGGTACCTGGGCTGGATTTTGGAGATTTGGGTTTGTCTACTGGTGTGATCATTCCTCGTAAGTTCAAAGCACCATCCTTTACCAAATATGACGGGGCGTCTTGTCCCAAGCTACACCTCAGGTCGTATGTGCGGAAGATTCAACCGTACTCGGTGGATAAGAATTTGTGGATCCACTTCTTCCAGGAGAGTCTTTCAGGGACTCATCTCGAATGGTTCTATCAGCTGGATGGGACCAAGGTTCGTAACTGGGAGGAGTTGGCTACTGCTTTCTATAAGCAGTATCAATATAATGCCGACCTTGCCCCTACACGTACCCAACTCCAGGGTATGTCGTTAGGTTCAAGTGAAGGTTTTAAGGAGTACGCTCAGAAGTGGAGGGATCTGGCTGGCAGGGTGCAGCCTCCGTTGACTGATCGGGAGTTGGTAGACATGTTCTTGGGGACCCTATCTGGGCCATTTTTCAACCATCTTATCGGTAACTCATCTGCAGGGTTTACTGATCTTATTCTGACTGGAGAGAGAATTGAGGCGGGGTTGAAGTCTGGTAAGATTCCGAAGGGTGCATCTACAAGTTCAGAGAAGAAACCCTTCAAGAAGGAGGCTAGTGCTGTATATGGCTCCAGGAGACAAGAGAAATCTGAGCGCCGCCAATCTGTCAGTGCGGTAATGATTGCTAAGCCTGCTGCCGCTCCTCGGCAAACCAATCCACCAAGGGCTGAAAGACCCCGGAGAGAGTTTACCCGTTTGAGTATGACCCTGTCGCAGATCTTGCCACAGTTGCTATCCACCAATTTAGTGACTGTTAGGGAGGCCCCTAAATTTGTAAACACTGCCTCTCCAAAATACAACCCAAATGCCCGCTGTGCTTATCACTCTGATAGCCCGGGGCATTCCACTGATGACTGTTGGGCATTAAGGAATAAGGTGCAAGACCTTATTGACGCAAAAGAGATACAGTTCGAAGCGCCTGAGAGGCCGAATGTGGTAACTGCTCCTATGCCTCAGCATGGAGTAAATGCGGTTGATGAAGATGTATACGCTGTTTTGGTGGATGATGTAGTTACTCCTTTGAAGACTGTCAAGAGGAACCTACTGCTGGCCGGTTTATTTCCGGGTTGCAGTGAGGGTTGCCTGTTCTGTGTTGTTTCCCTATCTGGTTGTCCTTTGCTGAAGTTGGGCATCCAAAGCCTAATGGATAGCAAGGAGATTCTGTTTAAGAAGTCTGCTGTTCAAATGGTTCCGGTAGAAGAAGTCTCTGTGGTCACTATCTTCAATAATCCAATCAAGGCTCTCCCAAAGAAGCCTGTTCAAATCATGACTGTTGCACCTGTTGTTATTACTGTTCCGGGGCCTCTCCCCTACGTATCTGATAAAGCTGTCCCCTGGCACTATGGGGCAGATGTGTATGTGAATGGAATCAAACAAGAGTTCAACACTGGCGCCAGTATCTGCGATATCACTGGTCCAGCCAAGGTTACCCGCAGTGGCAGGCTCTTCTCGCCTGACATTGCACCACCAGCTGTTCGAAGACCCCTCCTTATAACACCTACAAGTGTACCTGCTCTGGTTTCTGATCAAGTTGTTCCCCCTGCTGCCGAGTCATCCAATGCTCGGGGAAAAGGGATTGAAGACGAGCCTGCCCGGATGGAGGCACCCATACCTATAAGTGTTGAGGCCTACCAACAAGAGATGGAGGAAATTCTGAAAATAATAAAGAAGAGTGACTTTAACGTTGTCGAGCAGCTGGGGCATACGCCTTCCAAGATCTCAATGCTCTCCTTATTACTGTGCTCAGAGGCCCATGCTAAGGCCTTGATCTCATTCCTCAAGACGGCCCACGTGCCACAGGAGACATCTGCAGTTCAATTCACCGATTGCGTAGCAAATCTGACAGCAGACAATGGTTTGGGTTTCTCAGACGCTGACCTTACTGCTAAGGGAAGAGACCACAATGATGCCCTGCATGTCTCTATTGAATGCAGGGGCACTACTCTGGCGCATGTATTGGTGGACACTGGCTCTTCCCTAAATGTGCTACCCAAGAAAGCCTTAGACCGTTTGGATTGTGAAGGCCTGGAACTAAAACCGAGCAATATTATCGTCCGAGCCTTTGACGGTTCCAAGAGGATGGTCCATGGAGAGGTTGACATTCCTATCCGGGTGGGTTCTCAGGTGTTTGACTCTACCATTTATGTGATGGATATCCGTCCATCGTATTCTTGTCTACTGGGTCGACCTTGGATCCATAAAGCTGGGGCAGTGACCTCTACCTTGCACCAGAAGCTGAAATACCCTGTCAGAGGGAAGATCGTCACTGTGCAAGGAGAGGAGGAGTATATGGTGAGCCATTTGAATTCTTTCAGATACATTGAGATGGACGGGGAGTTTATTGAAACCCCCTTTCAGCATTTCGAAGAGGTACTTCCAATTTCAGCAGCAGCAGAAACAGCGGTCGAAGAGGATGTTCCTTTGAAGATGGCTTCCCTAAAGGATGCCCGGGCTGTGGTTCAGAAAGGTGAATGTACTAACTGGGGCAGGCTTCCCGACTTTACACAGAAAACTGACAAATTTGGACTGGGTTTTACTGCAGAGGGTCAGAAAGCTATGCGGAAGGCGAAGACCAGAAGACCTCCTGTGCTCATTACCAATCCAGGAGTGAATGTTGTTGGGGAGGATAATGAAGTGAATGAAGCAGAATTCAATAGCTGGATCTACCCGACGACTAAAGGCGGATTGACCAATTGGATTGCCAAAGACCATACTCCTGTTACTTTTGTTACGCAGTAATAAACTTCTTTGTTTTGTTATTTGTAATAAACAACAATTAAAACTTTATGGCCCGATGTCTTACCCGAGGCACCGTGGTTTCATTTGTGAGGGCATATAAATTGTCATTTCATATATCATAAATAAAAATCTTGGACATTTTCTCGCATTTCAAATCTTATGCTCCTTTTCTGTATTTCCTTCCTTTATACATATTTCAAAACAGCTGTATTTACACACACTCACCCATACAGGTTTCAATCCACTCTGGATCTCACTGGTAACAACTCTGCTACTGCCAGTTATGACTTCGAAAATCCGATCAACTTAGCCGAAGACGAAGGTGAAGATGATTGCGAAGTGCCCGACGAGCTTGCAAGACTGTTACTTCAGGAAGAGAGGGCAATTCAACCACATGAAGAGCCAGTGGAAGCAGTGAACTTGGGTACTGAAGCAGACAGGAAAGAGGTAAAGATCGGTGCCAACCTAGAGCTCAGCGTGAAGCAACGGTTGACTCAGATGCTACATGATTATATGGAGATCTTTGCCTGGTCCTACGAAGATATGCCCGGATTGGATACTGACATTGTGGTCCATCACTTGCCTACTAAGGAAGACTGTCCTCCAGTTAAGCAAAAGGTCCGCCGTATGCGTCCAGAGATGTCTGAGAAGATCAAAGCCGAGGTTATCAAACAGTTCGATGTCGGGTTTCTTGCAGTGACTTCTTACCCTCAGTGGGTTGCTAATGTAGTGCCGGTACCAAAGAAGGATGGTAAGGTCAGAATGTCTGTCGACTACAGAGATCTGAACAGGGCCAGCCCCAAGGATGACTTCCCTCTACCTCACATTGATGTCCTGGTTGACAATACTGCTCAGCACAAGGTGTTCTCTTTCATGGACGGTTTTTCAGGCTACAATCAGATCAAGATGGCACCTGAAGACATGGAAAAAACTACCTTTGTTACTCAGTGGGGCACCTTCTGCTACAAGGTCATGCCTTTTGGACTGAAGAACGATGGGGCAACCTACCAACGGGCCATGGTTGCTTTATTTCATGACATGATCCATCATGAGATAGATGTGTATGTTGACGACATGATCGCAAGGTCCCAGACTGAGGAAGAACACCTAGATCATCTGCAGAAATTGTTTGACCGTCTGAAGTTGTACAAGCTGAGGTTGAACCCGAACAAGTGCACCTTCGGGGTAAGGTCTGGAAAGTTGCTAGGCTTCGTTGTAAGCGATAAGGGTATTCAAGTGGACCCTGCCAAGGTCAAAGCTATTCAAGAGATGCCAATTCCTAAGACAGAGAAAGAGGTCAGAGGCTTTTTAGGACGCCTGAATTACATTGCTCGGTTCATCTCGCACCTGACTGCTACTTGTGAACCAATCTTCAAGCTACTAAAGAAAGATCAGGTAGTACGTTGGAATGATGAATGTCAGGCTGCTTTTGACAGAATCAAAGAGTATCTCCAAGAACCACCCATCCTTATGCCACCGGTTGAAGGGAGACCTCTGATACTATACCTGACAGTACTTGACAACTCAATGGGGTGTGTGCTGGGGCAGCATGACGAGTCTGGCCGAAAAGAGCATGCCATTTATTACCTTAGCAAAAAGTTTACCGACTGTGAGACCCGATACTCACTGCTCGAGAAAACTTGTTGCGCTTTGGTATGGGCTGCTCGCCGGCTGAGACAGTATATGCTGACTCACACTACCTTGTTGATCTCAAAGATGGATCCTATAAAGTACATATTTGAGAAACCTGCTCTATCTGGGAGAATAGCAAGATGGCAGATGATCTTGACAGAATACGACATTCAATACACGACTCAGAAAGCCATCAAGGGAAGTGTATTGGCAGACCACTTGGCACATCAGGCCGTAGACGACTATCAGTCAATGAACTTCGAGTTTCCAGACGAGAGCATCATGATTGTGACTGATTGTGAAGTACCTGGACCGGATGAAGGACCTGAGGAAGGATCCCAATGGTCTATGCACTTTGACGGAGCCTCCAACGCTTTGGGTAACGGTATCGACGCTATAATCATATCCCCTCAAGGCACTCATACTCCACTTACTGCCCGGCTATGTTTCAACTGTACCAACAACATGGCGGAGTATGAGGCGTGCATCATGGGTCTCCAAGCTGCGATCGACCTAAGGATCAAGTTTCTGAGTGTCTTCGGAGATTCCGCTCTTGTGATCAATCAGATCAAAGGAGAGTGGGATACGAAACATCAGAATCTTATTCCTTACAGAGAATGTGTGTTGACATTGATCCCCCACTTCACGAAGATAACCTTTGAACACTTTCCGAGAGAGGAGAATCAGCTGGCGGACGCGTTAGCTACAATGTCTTCTATGTTCAAGGTCAAATGGGATAATGAGGCTCCCCGGATCATCATCTGGAAACTGGACGAACCGGCTTACTGTTGTGATCTCGAGACTGAGTTGGTAACTGAGAAGCCTTGGTACCATGAGGTGAAGAGATATTTGGAAGCTCAGGAATACCCTGAAGGTGCATCGGTCAATGATAAAAAGTTTCTGAGAAGGTTCGCGGCGAAGTTCTTCCTTAGCAACGACATCTTGTACAAGCGAAACCATGATTCGACCTTACTGCGTTGTGTGGATAAGACTGAAGCAGAAAGGATCATGGAAGAGCTACATGAAGGGACCTTTGGTACACACTCCAGTGGACACACTATGGCTAAGAAGATCCTACGGGCAGGGTACTACTGGTCCACAATGGAGGCTGACTGCTACCAACATTCTCGGACATGCCACAAATGCCAGATATACGCAGACAAGGTGCATGTTCCTCCAGTTCCTCTGAATGTTCTGACTGCACCTTGGCCATTTGCAATGTGGGGCATAGACATGATCGGTGAGATTAAACCTACGGCATCCAATGGGCATCACTTCATCCTAGTAGCGATTGATTACTTTACGAAGTGGGTTGAAGCGGCTTCCTACGCTATGGTAACCAAGACTGTTGTGGCACGGTTCATTCGGCATAATCTGATCTGTCGATACGGCATCCCTGAGAGAATTATTACAGACAACGGTACCAATCTGAATAACAAGATGAACATTGAGCTCTGCGAGCAGTTCAAGATACAACACCACAATTCTTCTCCTTACAGACCAAAGATGAATGGGGTTGTAGAAGCAGCAAATAAGAACATTAAGAAAATCGTGCAGAAGATGACAGTGACTTATAAAGATTGGCACGAGATGTTACCGTTCGCTCTACATGGGTACCGTACCTCATCTAGGACGTCAACCGGGGCAACTCCTTTCTCCTTGGTTTATGGTATGGAGGCAGTCTTACCGGTTGAAGTGCAAATACCCTCTCTCCGGATAATGAAGGATGCAAATCTGAACGAAGATGATTGGATCCAGACACGACTTGATCAGTTAAACCTTATTGACGAAAAGAGGCTTGCTGCTATCTGTCATGGTCAGACGTATCAGAAACGGATGATCAGGGCATTTAACAAAAAGGTCATACCACAAGAATATCAAGTTGGGGATCTGGTAATCAAGCGCATTATCCTTCCTCAGAGTGATCCAAGGGGCAAATGGACCCCTACATACGAAGGGCCATTTGTGGTTAAACATGTGTTCTCAGGAGGAGCAATGATTTTAACCAACATGGATGGTGACGACCTTCCTCACCCCGCCAATGCAGACATAGTAAAAAGATACTACGCATGAAAAAGACCCGCTAGGTTGACATACCTAGGCAAAAATTAGGGCTTCCCGTCGAACCAAAAGGGTTCGGGAAAAATGAAGGGATGAAATGAAAAAAATTTGTACACCCGGCAAGTCGAAAACCTGAAAAGGCGGCTTGGGCAAAAATGGGTATCCCGGTGGGCTGAAAACCCGAAAGGGCGGTCCAGGCAAAAGTTAGGGATAAAAGCGTAATACTATGTCTCATTGGATCACTTTGCATCCAGAATCCGATATCTACATCAAGTTCAGACGGCATCGATCAGTCAGCTTCATCTTCAACCAAGGTCATCAAGTGATGAGACGCTCGGAGTTATAAAGGCAATAGCAGAGTTGAAACCCAGTGGATCATTCATTTCACACAGCTGTTTTATTTTCTCTTGTACAAAATTTGTATAAACTCTTCTGTTTGGCGGCGTTCTCTTTCTAGGACGTCAGCCTCTTGTACATAAAAACGCCTATTTACAGGCAAATTCAAAATCAATACAAAATACACTTTTCAGTTAAAATTGCCAAATTATTTTTCCTTTTCTGTTTTGTTTTGCGAAGAACGTCCAAGGTTCAATTTGTGATATATGCATTGACAATAATTTGCTAACTCATGAATATTTGCATACGAAACAAAGGATTAATTACAGGTAACATTAGAAACAGGGGCAATAAAAGAATTGTCTAAGCAATCTAATTGTTTTGTCCTCCAAGGTATCAAGGTAGGTTCAGCTAAAGAACACAACCAGATATCTTAATTCCCCAGAGAGTGAGCTAGCAAGTCAGTTCACTCTCCCCAAGCTACTATCAAACTTAAGGAAGTTGGGTACCCTCCAGTAGATCTCAACATTCCCCAGCAGCATATATGCACTCTTAACAGGCATCCCCGGCAGTCTTGGTCTAAAGATTGTTCCCCGGCGGTATACCAAACATTCAGTGGAGTTACTTCCAATACATCTCAAAACTTCCCCCCAGAGAGTCCAATCTAGTTCCCCAGGAAATTTGGAATTCATCTCCCCAAGCAGTAAGCTTATCCCCAGTAGATTCTGGAAGCTTATCCTCGCAGAGCACGAACGCGTCTCCCGGCTTTATTCAAAGAGTTATTTCCTTACCAGGATATAACTGGGTTATCCTCAGCCAAAAGCCACGAAAAGATCGTCCCCGACAAAGTCTCCTTATCCCCAGCGAAGTCTATTAACACTTCCAAAAGAACAGTGGTATCCCCAGCGAAGTTACCATCAACATTTCAGCAAAGTATCTATCTCCCCACAGAGTATTATTCCCCAGCAAGATCATTAGAGTACTTTTCTCCCCGCAGAGTAATCCATTCGCCAAGTTTATTCCCCAACGGAGTTATCTTCTCCTACCGGTATTCTTGCAGCTATCATCCCCAGCGGAGGCAAAAATCTATTCTTCAATATCAGCCCAGGATATGACTTCCCGGCACCCGTCAAGGATTTATCTCCCCGCAGAGTAATCTCATTATGTTGAGAACATCACTGCTTGATCCATGTCATGCATTGCATATGACTGACCTTTACCTTTCAGGAAAGATTCAGTTAAGTTCTCAGCTATTTCAAGACCTAGACCGGTTCAGTTAAGTCGACCCTAAGATTTTTCTGTTTCTTATCCAGTCCAAGGCCTTCTCTGGTTCAGTCAGATCGACCTTAAGATCTCCCTGTTGCTTATCATGTTGAAGATTTCAAGACCTAGACCGGTTCAGTTAATCGACCCTAAGATTTTTTGTTTCTTATCCAGTCAAAGGCCTTCTCTAGTCCAGATAAATCGACCCCTAACAGATTTTCCTGATAAAGACTCAGTAGAAGATATCCAAGATTCTCTCAATGATACTGTTGAGGTTGTAGTTGCCTATGGTTCTCTCCCCGATACTGCGGAGGTAGTAATCATCCCCAGATTCGCTCAGCGTTACTGTTGAAGTCGAAGATACCCAAGATTCTCTCAATGATTACTGTTGAGGTTGTAGTCGCCTATGGTTCTCTCCCCGATACTGCGGAGGTAGTAATCATCCCCAGATTCGCTCAGCGTTACTGTTGAAGTTGAAGTCGTCCAAGATTCTCTCAATGATATTGTTGAGGTTGTAGTCGCCTATGGTTCTCTCCCCGATACTGCGGAGGTAGTAATCATCCCCAGATTCTCTCAATGATTACTGTTGAGGTTGAAGTCGCCCCAGATTCTCTCAATGATTACTGTTGAGGTTGAAGTCGCCCAAGATTCTCTCAATGATTACTGTTGAGGTTGAAGTCGCCCAAGACTTTCTCAATGATTACTGTTGAGGTTGAAGTCGCCCAAGATGCTCTCAATGATTACTGTTGAGGTTGAAGTCGCCCCAGATTCTCTCAATGATTACTGTTGAGGTTGAAGTCGCCCAAGATTCTCTCAATGATTACTGTTGAGGTTTAAGTCGCCCAAGACTTTCTCAATGATTACTGTTGAGGTTGAAGTCGCCCAAGATGCTCTCGATGATTACTGTTGAGGTTGAAGTCGCCCAAGATTCTCTCAATGATTACTGTTGAGGTTGAAGTCGTCCAAGGTTCTCTCATCGTTCCTGTTGAGGTAGTAACCACCCCTGGTTCATTCATCACCGTTTGAAGCTCCAGATCCAGCTCCTGTAACCAGTCAGGACACATCTATACAAAGAATTTGAAGACCAGCTCCTGTAACGGGTCAGGTAATCATTTTTTCTTTTGCAGGTACGCAAGTTCTCGCTAAGGAATCTCTTACGCGATCAACATCTAGATGGCATCTATAAGCCCATCCACCTATCCATCATCTCTTAGCATGGCATCTATAAGCCCATCACCCTCCTCATCAATCTCCAAATGGCATCTATAAGCCCATTCCCCACCATCACACTACTATGTGAGCGCAAATTTCTGGGCACTCAAGTGTTCAATCATCTTCCACCTTCGGATTACGAAAGGCACGTCAGCCAATCTGCATCCTCAGGTCTAAGAAGATTGAACAGGGGCAACTGTTGTACCCCAAAATTTGCCCTCCCATATTCTTCAAGATTTGCAAAGAGCATGCTTCAAAATTCCCCAAGGGTTGCACAGTTCAAGGGCCTCCTAAACAGTCAAAATTAGGGTTTTGGTTCTGACAAAGAAAATGAAGTTTCCAAGGGTCCAATCAAGTCCCACATGCCTACAAACATGGTCAAGCATCCTCATACCAAGTTTCAAGACTTACAGCACAAAATTGCACAGTCAAAAACCCTAATTGCACCACAGTCAACTGTAGGGGTAAAATGGTCATTTGACAGTCAAAAGTTCAAATTTTTGGTCAACATCTCATTTTGAAGCCACAAACATCATTTTATCAATGCTTGGTCATGATTCTCAAAGCTTGGCTCAAAAATCATCAAGATGCAAAAGTTTCCATATTTGGACAGTTGAAAAAGTCAACTGTAACTTGACCAGGGCATAACTTTCACATGGATTATCAGAAAAATTCCATCCAAAGCTCATTTTGAAGAGAAAGACAATTCCTACAACTCCTCTTCACACTTCAAGTCCAAGAAATGCTCTCACAAAAAGTTATCAATTTCAACATTATAGGTCATTTTCAAAAGTCAACAAAAAGGGACTTTAAGTCAAATGCCAGAACTTGAGATTGGTAAATCAAAATTACATGGGACCAAAGGCATTGGTTAGAGGACTCAAAGACCTTTCCAAAATGTCCAAGAACATGAGCAAAGCTTAAAAATTGAGCAAGTTATGCCTTGTGGAAGTTGGGAAATTTTTGGATATTTTGAAAAGTCAACATTGCTTCAAATGACCTAAAAATGCTAATGGGCCTCTTTTTCTTCCACAAATCATTATCCAAGACATGTGCACGACCATTTGGCCCAAAGGTAAGTTTTTTATCATTTTTATTTATTTATTTGGATTTTTAATTATTAATAATTCATTTAATTAAAATAAATATGTGGAAAATACTAAACTTAGGTTTTTAAATTTTTTTGTGCATGAAATAGTCTTGAGATTTTGTGTATAATCAGATTTGGAAAGAATCTTGTTAATTGGCCATGATTGGAAGCAAGTTTGCATGAAAAAGATTTGAAAACTTATGCCATAAAAATCAAATATCTCTTCATCAATTCATGGATTTTTTTGATCAAATTCTCAACCCTAATCACTCACATACATATACATATGCTAACCCTCGTGCCCATGATCTCCCAGCGGCGCCATACCTCCATAACAAAACTTGCAATTTTCTCAAAAAATTCCAATACTGAAAACTGTCTTCCAGGTCGATTCAAGACAAAAGACTTGTTCCATTACCTTCCTGAGGCTTCAAGGAAGGTTTTCAAATCAAAACCATCCATCCTAACACCAAGAAACGTGAGAATGATGGTGTCCTGTACAGAAAATTTTTTACATTCTTGCATCACGATTCATGCATCTTTAGTAATTTTTGATGTTTGATTTATGTTCCTTGATTAATTCTGAAGCTAACTACATAATTTAATTGAGTTTTTATGTACTATGCGCGATTCCACCATTGATACAGGCTAGGGTTCTTTGAGTTCCAATTTGGGCGTTTCTAAAAGCTATAAAATTAGAACACCATAATGCCATGAATGAACTCAGCGTGCTTGGACGAAAACAAAACGCTCCTCGCGCCTAATTTATGAGGCCATATGGCCTATTCGCTATTTTGAAAACAAGCATGTTTTAGGGGGGTTTAAAACCCCCGCTAACCACCTTTTATATTTCAGGAAAAGAGCCAAAGGAGGAAGACGATAAAGTGTCAGGACATGATAGGGTGATTTGAATTTTCGCGCTGAATTTATCCACTAACCATTGTTTATTTCATATTATTTATTAGTTATTATATAGACAAAGAAACCAAGTGGAGCAGTTGGCAAGGCGTAGCGCTGGTAATCTCCAGGACCTGGGTTCGAGCCCCAGGTCCCCCACTCCTTTCATATTATTTTTCTATTAACGCTTATGTGCAGTTTCAGTGTTAGGGTGCATCATACATCATTAACATCAAGCCATCCACGTGCCTACTGAGATGAATCAAAGGGTCCAGGCTGGGAGAGCACCCTAAGCATTAGTCAATGGAGGTACACGCTGGCACAAAAGTCAACAAGGCCTTGCAAAGATGGGCCCAAATTGCTAAGCAAAACCTCCTATTTGGGGACAGACCCCCATGGTTTGCATTCCTAATTCCTTTTCTCATATTTTTCTATTTCTTGTTTTAATTAGTTTTTTTTTATTTAATTCTTTAATTAATTATTTTCATAATAATATAAAAAACACAAAAAATCAGAAAGGCCATAAAAATTAAAAATATATTTTATTTTAATATTTTTGTAAATAAATATTATTCATTAATTTTAGCTATTAAATTAGGTTTAATTCAAATATTTGTCTAATAAACTTAAAATTTGTAGAATTAGGGTTTGCATTAATTTTTTTTTATCCTTTTTCTTTTCTTTTCACTAATAATTAAATATTATTTATTTTCATAAATCAAATTGCATGTAAATAATTAGATTAATTTTAGGTTAAAATTTAATGTTTTCTTAATAAATAAAAAAATTAGAGTTAGGGTTAATTTCTCAATTTCATTTTAATTCTCTTATTAAAAAATCATAAACACCAAAACATCAAAAAAAACAATTTCTTTTTCATTTTAATTTAATTAATTTAACAATTTAATTTAATTTAATTAAAAAGGGTCCAACGCCCTCGTTTCCAACTTTAATTCAATTCGCGTATTTATTTCTTTTTCTTTTAATTTTTTATGTACTTCTCCCAAAGCTGTGTAATATTTATCTTTCGCACTTTACCTTTAATTCTTTACTTTCTATCAAATCGAATCCTGGAAATTTTGGCGATGTGGACCCGCGCCTTTGTAATAGTTTAGGAATTTTATCTTTCCGCACTTTTTAACTGTTAAATAAATGCATGCAAGAATGAATGGCCTAAAATAAAAAACAAAAGCGTAGATCACCAATAACATGACAAGATAAAATATCTGAATCTGACACACGAATCACACACCACCCCTAGGGTACGCCTCACTGTTGCCTTGCCTCGAAAGGTGATCGTCGAGTAGAGGATGTCTTAGTAAGTCCTCATGATCCGGGAACCTGGCATGAGGGTAGCTTCTAAGGTATCTTCCTATTGCTCCGGTGATCACCATGTCCCGAACCTTCGAATTGACCCGAATACCTCCAACGGTGGTGCTACCTACCTCTCAATGGTGGGGTGGCACTACTTTAAAGGACATTTACACAGACGAATTCCTTAGGGTAGGTAGACAACTCTAAGATACTTGCTCTAAATTTCAAAACAAATTCAAAATACTTTTCACACCAACACATTTTCAAAAAGCTTTCGAAAGCAATTTTTCAAACACTCTTGAGGACCGATACAAGAGTCGAACTGGAATTTTCAAAGAAACTTTTTAAAACCCACAGTTGAAAAGCAAACAAACTATTTTGAAAACACAAATGAGCAAGTATCTAAGAGCCCATGGATAACCATGGATAGAAAGGGTGCTAACACCTTCCCTTTCTATAACCTACCTCCCGAACCGAGAGCAATCTCTTTAAGGAATTTTTCTGTGCTTTTGTCCTTTCCATTGGGAGAAAATAAAAGACGGTGGCGACTCTTGCTTCCGCGACATTTCGCGAACCAGCGTTAAACAGTCAGTTCCAGATCCACCGATCACACACACCCTTTAAGACAAACAAACAAAATGGATCCCGTTGAGTACAACGGATGTGAGGGGTGCTAATACTTTCCCCTCGCATAACCGACTCCCTTACCCTTTCTCTTGGTCGCAAGACCATCTTATCCATTCCCTTGTGGTTTTATCGACATTTCCCCTTCCTTCGGGATAAATAAAGTTCGGTGGCGGCTCTGTGTTTTCTGCCGATGGCTTCACCAGGTACCATGACTGGTGTTTCAGTGACGCCATCAAGGACATCTACAACATAGATTATCTGATCCTTAGGTACCTATTTTCTGAGTCTTTTCTTGTTAGAAGTTCCAGAGGTTCTGACCCCTTTAGAATCTTGTGCAACAGGATAATCAAGTGGAATTTGTGCATGATATATAGGCTTAGAAGTTTCCTTCTATGTTTGTGGTTGTGCTAAACTGGAATTAAAACCTTCTTGTTCTGGACATTTCAATTTTGTGCCAGCAAGCACGAAATGTTCAGAAAGAGGTTTTGGTTTGACACTCAGAGTCTCATCAATTATTTTTGATGGTCCTGAATATCCAAAGCCTCTACTTCTGTTTATGCTAACTCCATAGATCATTGAAGTCATTTTTCTTATATATATGCTTTTATCTAGGAAGTGCTGAAAAGCTCTATCATATCTGATTACTTCATGAGTATTAGATGTACTAGAGATAATCTCTTCTTCTTATCTAGAAACTTTACTTTCCAGAGCAATATTTGATTTATCTAAAACAAATAGTTTTTTCACTTAAATCAGAAAGGTTTTACTCATCTTTAGTAGAGTTCTCAGAAGTAACTACAAAATTATTTTTCAGAGTTTTGTGTTTACTTATAAGATATTGATACCTTTTCATTAGTGTGATCGGTGGATCTGGAACTGACTGTTTAAAGCTGGTTCGCGAAATGTCGCGGAAGCAAGATTCGCCACCGTCTTTTATTTTCTCCAAATGGAAAGGACAAAAGCACAGAAAAATTCCTTAAAGAGATTGCTCTCGGTTCGGGAGGTAGGTTATAGAAAGGGAAGGTATTAGCACCCTTTCTATCCATGGTTATCCATGGGCTCTTAGATACTAGCTCATTTGTGTTTTCAAAATGTTTGTTTGCTTTTCAAGTGTGAGTGAGTTTGAAAAAGTTCCTTTGAAAGATTTCTGAATAACTCTTGTATCTGTCCTCAAGAGTGTTTGAAAAATTTGTTTTGAAAGCTTTTTGAAAGTGTAAGGTGTGAAAAGTATTTTGTTTGTTTTTGAAAAGAGCAAGTATCCATGAGTCATCTACCTACCTTAAGGAATTAAGCTGTATAAGTGTCCTTTAGGTAGTGCCATCCCACTATTGAGGGGTAGGTAGCACCACCGTTGGAGGTGTTCGGGTCAATTCGAGGTTCGGGACATGGTAATCACCAGAGCAATGGGAAGACACCTTAGAAGCTACCCTCATGCCAGGTTCCCGGATCATGAGGACTTACTAAGACATCCTCTACTCGACGATCACCTTTCGAGGCAAGGCAACAGTGAGGCGTACCCTAGGGGTGGTGTGTGAATTGTGTGTCATTTTCAGTTTATTGTTTATCTTGTCATGTATTGGTGATCTACGCTTTGATTTTATTTTTGGGCATTCATTCTTTCATGTTATTGCTTAACAGTTAAAAGTGCGGGAATTTAAAGTGCGGAAAGGATAAAAGGTCATACGCTATTACAAGGGCGCGGGTCTACAACGCCAAATTAATCCAGACCCGATTTAAAATAAAGTGCAGAAAATAAACGTCTAATTGACTATTACAGGGCTTTGGAGCAAGTACATGATATTCACAAAAAGAAATAAATAAAACGCGCGAAACAAAAATGTAATCAAATGCGAGGGCGTTGGACCCTTTAAAGGAATTAAAATAAAATTAATAGAATAATTAAATTAAATAAAAAGAAAGAACTTATTTTTTTATGTTTTTTTTTTGTATTTATGACATTAAAGAAAATTAAATTAATTAAAAGTTAAATAATTCTAATTCTAATTGTTTTTAATTTATTAAAGAAAATGCATTAAAGTTAAAACCTAGAATTAAAACTAAATTAATTATAAAATTTATTTACAAAATTAATACTAAAATAAAATATTTCTTATTTTTATCTTTTCTGATTTTTTTTTGTGTTTTTATATTATATGAAAATATTAAATTAAAGCATTAAAAAAAATTAATTAAAACAAAGAAAAGAAAATATATAAGAAGTTAAAAAGAAAGCAAACTGGAGGGGGGTGTTGTCCCCAAATGGAGGTATAGCCCAGCAATTTAGGGCCCAATTGTCCTTAAGCCTCGTTGACTTCGACACCAGTATGTGAAGTGGTTGACTGCAGTCCATGGTGTTATTCAATTCTTGGCCTTCTGATCGTTCCATTGGGCACGTGGATGGATGGATTTTGTAGGCGTATGATGTGTCTTCCCACTGAATCTGCACACGAATATCAAATGAAGAAAAATATGAAAGGAGGAGGGGACCTGGGGCTCGAACCCAGGTCCTATGGTTTACCAATGAGCGTGCTTGCCAGTGGAGCTACTTTGTTACTTTGTAAATTAAATAACCAACAATCAATATAAAATAAATAAGCACGATAGTGGATTTTTAGCGCGAACTTTCAAACGGACCAACCGCTGATGGCCACCTAAGCGTCTTCCTCGTTTGCTTGTTTTTTTCCTGAAACAAAATAAAATCAGCAACGGTTTTCTAAACGTTCTAAAAGGTGCCTTTCCAAAAAATAACGAATAGCTTGTAGTGGCTCATAAATTGAGCGCGAGGCATCTAATCTCTCCGTCCAAGCATGCTGGTTGCAACCATGGCATCGTGATTCTCCAATTTTGCTGTATTCAAAAACCCCTAATTCAAAAGCTTAAGAACCCTAAAAAACAAAAATGGCAGATTCTCCAATAGTGCATAAAAACGCAATTAGAATATAGGGTTAGCTTCAAAACACATTGCTTAGTATGAATATGTAAACAAAATGCTATGAGAATGTCTCAGAATTAAAACACGAATATGTATTTTTATGAAGAAAAGTTGACTTCTGTATACCGATTCAAAGGGTTAGGGACGAAGTTCTTGGTTGGAAAAGTCCTCTTGAAGCCTCAGGAAGCTAATGAGATCAAAATCTTGCCTTGAATCGTCCTAGAACTAGGTTTTCAGTTTTCAAAAAAATGGCCAAAAATGTGAGTTTGCTTTGAGTGTTTATGCGCAGCTTAGGTCTCAATTTGGTTTTTGATCACTTGTATATACCTTAGGCAATGTGTATGAAGAGGAATTATGGCTCCATAATGTATAGCATTCAAGTTCAAAATCCTCCATAAACCTCCATAACCAAACTTCCTTTTTTGACTCATTTTTGAATTCTTGCTCTATTTGGCCCTTTGCACGAATTTGGCATATGCTTAAAGGTGATTCAAGACCCATCAAAGTCAAATATACTCTTTAATTAGGCTTTTTGATTTTCCTTTGATTTTAAAAGATTTAAAATTAATTAAATCTAATAAAATCAATAAAAAATGAAAAAATTAATTAAAAAATTTGAAATAAAAGGTGGGACACGTGGGAAGCATGGCCAAGTTAATTCAAGTGGAAAAAGTGGGCCCCTTTTGTCAAAAATGAAATTTCAAGGATAAATGATTTTGGCCATTTCACAAAAATTTCCCAACTTCTCCAATGCATATCTTGCTCAATTTTTAAGTTTTGCTCATGTTCTTAGACATTTTGGAAAGGTCTTTGAGTCCTCTAACCAATGTCTTTGGTCCCATGTCATTTTGATTTACCAATCTCAAGTTATGGCCTTTGACTTAAAGTCCCTTTTTGTTGACTTTTGAAAATGACCTATAATGTTGAAATTGATAACTTTTTGTGAGAGCATTTCTTGGACTTGGAGTGTGAAGATGAGTTGTAGGAAATGTCTTCCCCTTCAAAATGAGCTTTGGATGGAATTTTTCTGATAATCCATGTGAAAGTTATGCCCTGGTCAATTTACAGTTGACTTTTCAACTGTCATAAAATAGAAACTTTTGACACCTTGATGATTTTTGAGCCATTCTTTGAGAATCATGATCAAGCATTGATCAAATGATGTTTGTGGCTTCAAAATGAGATGTTTACCAAAAATTTGAACTTTTGACTGTCAAATGACCATTTTGCCCCTACAGTTGACTGTAGTGCAATTAGGGTTTTTGACTGTGCAATTTTGTGCTGAAAGTCTTGAAACTTGGTATGAGGATGCTTGAGCATATTTATAGGCATGTGAGACTTTATTGGACCCTTGGAAACTTCATTTTCTTGATCAGAACCAGAACCCTAATCTTGACTGTTTAGGAGGCCCTTGCATTGTGCAACCCTTGGAGAATTTTGCAGCTTGACTTGGCAATTTCTTGAAGAATATGGGAGGGCAAATTTTGGGGTACAACAGTTGCCCTTGTTCAATCTTCTTAGACCTGAGGATGCAGATTGGCTGACGTGCCTTTCGTAATCAGAGGGTAGAAGATGATTGAACACTAGAGTGCCCAGAAATTTGCGCTCACATAGTAGCAGTGTGATGGAAATGGGCTTATAGATGCCATTTAGAGATTGATGAATAGGATGATGGGCTTATAGATGCCATCAGGATGTTGATCGCGTAAGAGATTCCTTAGCGAGAACCTGCGTACCTGCAAAAGAAAAAATGAGTACCTGTCATGTTGCAGGAGCTGGTTTTCAGATGCTTGGTATGGATGTGTCCTGACTGGCTACAGGAGCTGGATCTGGATCTTCAAACGGTGATGAATGAACCAGGGGTGGTTACTACCTCAACAGGAACGGTGAGAGAACCTTGGGCGACTTCAACTTCAACAGCAATTGTTGAGAGAATCTTGGTGGGAATTACCATCTCCGCAGTATTGGGGAGAGAACCATAGGTGATTACAATCTCAATAGCAATCATTGAGAAAACCTGGAATGGGATTATCATCTCCGCAGGATCGGGGAGAGAACCATAGGAAATTATAATCTCAATAACATTCATTGATAAAAACCTTGAATGGAATTATCATCTCCGCGGCATTGGGGAGAGAACCATAGGAAATTATAATCTCAATAACATTCATTGAGAAAAACCTTGAATGGAATTATCATCTCCGCAGCATTGGGGAGAGAACCATAGGAAATTATAATCTCAATAACATTCATTGAGAAAACCTTGAATGGAATTATCATCTCCGCAGCATTTGGGAGAGAACCATAGGAAATTATAATCTCAATAACATTCATTGAGAAAACCTGGAATGGAATTATCATCTCCGCAGGATCGGGGAGAGAACCATAGGAAATTATAATCTCAATAACATTCATTGAGAAAACCTTTGATAACTTCTACTGAGTCTTCATCAGAAAAATCTGTTTGGGGTCGATTTAGCTGGACTAGAGAAGGCCTTGGACTGGATAAGAAATCTTTGGAGTCGATTAACTGAACCGGATAAGGTCTTAGAGTTTTGAAATATGATTGAGAATTTAGCTGAATCTTTCCTGAAAGGTAAAGGTCAGTCATATGCAATGCATGATATGGATCAAGCAATGATGCTCTCAACATAAATGAGATTTGTAAGATATGATGCGTCTATGCATGCTATAATGATGTATGGAAGTGCTATGTTTATGAATGCATTTTTCGTCTAGGAAAGTAAATCCTTGATGGGTGCCGGGAAGTCACTCCTGAGCTGATGTTGAAGAATAGATTTGCCTCCGCTGGGGATGATAGTTGCAAGTATACCGGTAGGAGAAGATGACTCCGTTGGGGAGTAAACTTGGCGAATGGATTACTCTGCGGGGAGAAAAGTACTCTGACGATCTTGCTGGGAAGCAATACTCTGTGGGGATAGAGATACTTTGCTGGAATGTTGATAATAAATGGCTGGGGATACCCTTGTTGTGTTGGAAGTGTTACTAGACTTCGCTGGGGATAAGAAGATTTTATCGAGGACGCTCTTTCTGTGGCTTTTGGCTGAGGATAACCCAGTTATATCCCGGTAGGGAAATAACTCTTTGAATAAAGCCGGGGGACGCGTTCGTTCTTTGCGGGGATAAGCTTCCAGAATCTACTGGGGATAAGCTTACTGCTCGGGGAGATAAATTCCAACTTTCCTAGGGAACTGGATTGGACTCTCTTGGGGAAGTTTTGAACTGCGGGGGAAGTGATTCCTTTGAATGTTTGACATGCCGCCGGGGAACAATCTTTAGACCAAGATTGCCGGGGATGCTTGTTAAGAATATATGCATATTGCTGCTGGGGAATGTTGAGATCTGCGGGAGGATACCCAACTTCCTTAAGGTTTGATAACTCTGCTTAGAGAAGAGTGCACTGACTGCTGACTTACTCTCTGGGGAATTAAGATGTACTGGTCATGTTTTTTAGCTGAACCTACCTTGGTACCTTGGAGGACAGAACAATTAGATTGCTTAGACAACTCTTTATTGTCCCTGTTTCTAATGTTACCTGTAATTAATCCTTTGTTTTGTATGCAAGTATTCATGAGTTAGCAAATTATTGTCAATGCATATATCACAAATTGAACCTTGGACGTTCTTCGCAAAACAAAACGGAAAAAGGAACAACAATTGGCAATTTTAACTGAACAGTGTATTTGTATTGATTTTGAACTGCCTGTAAAATAGGCGTTTTATGTACAAGAGGCTGACGTCCTAGTAAGAGAACGCCGTCGAACAAAAGAATTTATACAAGTTTGTACAAGAGAAAAATAAAACAGCTACGTGGAATGAATGATCCACCGGGTTTCAACTCTGCTATTGCCTTTATATCTTCGAGCGTCTCATCACTTGATGACCTAGTTGAAGATGAAGCTGACTGATCGATGCCGTCTGAGCTTGATGTAGATACCGGATTTTGGATGCAAGGTGATCCAATGAGACATAGTATTACGCTTTATCCCTAACTTTTTCCTGGACCGCCCTTTCGGGTTTTCAGTCCACCGGGATACCCATTTTTGCCCAAGCCGCCTTTTCAGGTTTTCGACTTGCCGGGTGTACAGATTTTTTTCATTTCATCCCTTCATTTTGCCCGAACCCTTTTGGTTCGCCGGGAAGCCCTAATTTTTGCCTAGACATGTCAGCCTAGCGGGTCTTTTTCATGCGTAGTATCTTTTTACTATGTCTGCATTAGCGGGGTGAGGAAGGTCGTCACCGTCCATGTTGGTTAGAATCATGGCTCCTCCTGAGAACACATGCTTAACCACAAATGGCCCTTCGTACGTGGGGGTCCATTTGCCCCTTGGATCACTCTGAGAAAGGACGATTCGCTTGATTACCAGATCCCCAACTCGATACTCTTGCGGTCTGACCTTTTTGTTAAATGCCCTGATCATCCGTTTCTGATACGTCTGACCATGGCAGATAGCAGCAAGTCTCTTCTCATCAATAAGGTTTAACTGATCAAGTCGTGTCTGGATCCAATCATCTTCGTTCAGATTTGCGTCCTTCATTATCCGGAGAGAGGGTATTTGCACTTCGATCGGTAAGACTGCCTCCATACCATAAACCAGAGAGAAAGGAGTTGCCCCGGTTGACGTCCTAGCTGAGGTACGGTACCCATGTAGAGCGAACGGTAACATCTCGTGCCAATCTTTATAAGTTACTGTCATCTTCTGCACGATTTTCTTAATGTTTTTATTTGCTGCTTCTATAGCCCCATTCATCTTCGGTCTGTAAGGAGAAGAATTGTGGTGCTGTATTTTGAACTGCTCGCAGAGCTCAGTGATCATCTTGTTATTGAGATTGGTACCGTTGTCTGTAATGATTCTTTCAGGGACGCCGTATCGACAGATCAGATTATGCCGAATGAACCGTGCCACGACATTCTTGGTTACTGTAGCGTAGGAAGCTGCTTCAACCCACTTTGTAAAGTAATCAATCGCTACAAGGATGAAGCGATGCCCGTTAGATGTCGTAGGTCTGATATCACCGATCATATCAATTCCCCACATTGCAAAAGGCCAAGGTGCAGTCAGGACATTCAGAGGAACTGGAGGAACATGCACCTTGTCTGCATAAACCTGGCACTTGTGACACGTCCGAGAATGTTGGTAACAATCAGCTTCCATTGTAGACCAGTAATACCCTGCCCGAAGGATCTTCTTTGCCATTGTATGCCCACTGGAATGTGTACCGAAGGTCCCTTCATGTAGCTCCGCCATAATCCTTTCTGCTTCAGTCTTATCCACACAACGCAGTAAGGTCGAATCATAGTTTCGTTTATACAAGACGTTGTTGCTAAGGAAGAACTTTGCTGCGAACCTTCTCAGAAACTTCTTATCATTGACAGATGCACCTTCAGGGTATTCCTGAGCTTCCAAGTACCTCTTCACCTCATGGTACCAAGGCTTCTCAGTCACTAATTCGGTCTCAAGATCACAACAGTATGCCGATTCGTCCAGTTTCCAGATGATGACCCAGGGAGCCTCATTGTCCCACTTGACTTTGAACATAGAAGACATCGTAGCTAACGCGTCCGCTAACTGATTCTCCTCTCTCGGGAAATGTTCAAAGGTTATCTCTGTGAAGTGGGGGATCATTGTCAACACACATTCTTTATAAGGAATAAGATTCGGATGTTTCGTATCCCACTCTCCTTTGATCTGGTTGATCACGAGAGCGGAATCTCCGAAGACACTCAGAAACTTGATCCTTAAGTCAATTGCAGCTTTGAGTCCCATGATGCACGCCTCATACTCCGCCGTGTTGTTGGTGCAGTTGAAACATAGTCGGGCAGTGAGTGGAGTATGAGTGCCTTGAGGGGATATGATCACAGCGCCGATACCATTACCCAAAGCATTGGAGGCTCCGTCAAAGTGCATAGACCATCGGGATCCTTCCTCAGGTCCTTCATCCGGTCCAGGTACTTCACAATCAGTTACTATCATGATGCTTTCATCTGGAAACTCGAAGTTCATTGACTGATAGTCATCTACGGCCTGATGTGCCAAGTGGTCTGCCAATACACTTCCCTTGATGGCTTTCTGGGTTGTGTACTGAATATCGTATTCCGTCAAGATCATTTGCCATCTTGCAATTCTCCCAGACAGAGCAGGCTTTTCGAATATGTACTTTATAGGATCCATCTTTGAGATCAACAAAGTAGTGTGAGTCAGCATATACTGTCTCAGCCGGCGAGTAGCCCATACCAAAGCGCAGCAAGTTTTCTCAAGCAGTGAGTATCGGGTCTCACAGTTGGTAAACTTTTTGCTAAGGTAATAAATGGCATGCTCTTTTCGGCCAGACTCGTCATGCTGCCCCAGCACACACCCCATTGAGTTGTCAAGCACTGTTAGATATAGTATCAGAGGTCTCCCTTCAACCGGTGGCATAAGGATAGGTGGTTCTTGGAGATACTCTTTGATTCTGTCAAAAGCAGCCTGACATTCATCGTTCCAACGTACTACTTGATCTTTCTTCAGCAGCTTGAAGATTGGTTCACAGGTAGCAGTCAGGTGTGAGATGAAGCGAGCAATGTAATTCAGGCGTCCTAAAAAGCCTCTGACTTCCTTCTCTGTTTTAGGAACTGGTATCTCTTGAATAGCTTTGACCTTGGCAGGGTCCACTTGAATTCCATTATCACTTACCACGAAGCCTAGCAACTTTCCCGATCTTACCCCGAAGGTGCACTTGTTCGGGTTCAACCTCAGCTTGTATAGTTTCAACCGGTCAAACAACTTCTGCAGATGATCTAGGTGTTCTTCCTCAGTCTGGGACCTTGCGATCATGTCGTCAACATACACTTCTATCTCATGATGGATCAGGTCATGAAATAAAGCAACCATGGCACGTTGGTAGGTTGCCCCAGCGTTCTTTAGTCCGAAAGGCATGACCTTGTAGCAGAAGGTGCCCCACTGAGTAACAAATGTAGTCTTTTCCATGTCTTCAAGTGCCATCTTAATCTGATTGTAACCTGAAAAACCATCCATGAAAGAGAACACCTTATACTGAGCTGTATTATCAACAAGGACATCAATGTGAGGTAAGGGGAAGTCATCCTTGGGGCTGGCCCTGTTCAGATCCCTGTAATCGACACACATTCTGACCTTACCGTCCTTCTTTGGTACCGACACCACATTAGCAACCCACTGAGGGTAAGAAGTCACTACAAGGAACCCAGCATCAAACTGTTTCATAACCTCGGCTTTAATCTTCTCAGACATCTCTGGACGCATACGGCAAACCTTTTGCTTAACCGGAGGGCAGTCTTCCTTAGTTGGCAAGTGATGGACCACAATATCGGTATCCAACCCGGGCATGTCTTTGTAGGACCAGGCAAAGATCTCCATATAATCATGCAGCATCTGAGTCAACCGTTGCTTCACGCTGAGCTCTAGGTTGGCACCAATCTTTACCTCTTTCCTGTCTGCCTCAGTACCCAGGTTTATTGTTTCTACTGGCTCTTCATGGGGTTGGATTGCCCTCTCTTCCTGAAGTAACAGTCTTGCAAGCTCGCCAGGCACTTCGCAATCATCTTCACCTTCGTCTTCGGCTAAGTTGATCGGATTTTCGAAGTCATAATTGGCAGTAGTAGAGTCGTTATCAGTGAGATCCAGAGTGGATTGAAACCTGTATGAGTGAGTGTGTGTGTAAATACAACTGTTTTGAAAAATATGTAAAGGAAGGAAAGATAGAAAAGGAGCATAAGATTTGAAATGCGAGAAAACGTCCAAGATTTTCATTTATGATATATGAAATGACAATTTATATGCCCTCACAAATAAAACCACGGTGCTTCGGGTAAGACACAGGGCCATAGAGTTCAATTAATCGTTTATTACAGATACCAACAACATAGGAATTCATTACTTAGTAACGAGAGAAACAGGTAGATTGTCCTTTGCACTCCAATTGTTAGGCCCACTGTCGGTTGCCGGGTAGATCCAGCTATCAAACTCAGCTTCATCCACTTCATCTTCGTCCCCGATTGCATTCACTCCATGAGCGGGTAGGGGAGCTGTCACTACGTTAGGCTTCTTAGATGCCTCAAACTGTACCTCTTTGGCGTCAATAAGGTCCTGCAGCTTGTTCCTTAATGCCCAACAGTCATCAGTGGCATGCCCCGGGCTATCAGAATGATAAGCACAACGAGCATTTGGGTTGTATTTAGGAGATGTAGTATTTGCAAACTTCGGAGCCTCTCTGACGGTTACTAAGTTGGTTGAGAGCAGCTGTGGCAAGATCTGCGATAAGGTCATGCTCAAGCGGGTAAACTCTCTCCGGGGTCTTTCAGCCCTTTGAGGATTGGTTGGCCGAGGAGCGGCAGCAGGCTTGGCAATCATTACCGCACTGACAGATTGGTGGCGCTCAGATTTCTCTGGTCTCCGGGAGCCATATACAGCACTAGCCTCCTTTTTGAAGGGTTTCTTTTCAGCATTGGAGGAGGCAACCTTCTGTATCTTCCACGATTTTATACCGGCCTCGATCCTTTCACCAGTTAGGATCAGATCAGTAAACCCAGCAGAGGAATTACCAATGAGATGATTGAAAAATGGACCAGATAGGGTCCCCAAAAACATATCCACCAGCTCCCGGTCCGTCAATGGTGGCTGCACCCTGCCAGCCAGATCTCTCCATTTCTGTGCGTACTCCTTAAAACCTTCACCCGACCCTAGCGACATACCCTGGAGTTGGGTACGCGTAGGAGCGAGGTCGGAATTATATTGATACTGCTTGTAAAAAGCAGTGGCCAGATCCTCCCAGTTACGAATGTTGGTTCCATCCAACTGATAGAACCATTCGAGGTGAGTCCCTGAAAGACTCTCCTGGAAGAAGTGGATCCATAAGTTCCTGTCTGCTGTGTAAGGCTGGATCTTCCTTACATAAGAACGTAGGTGCATCTTTGGACAGGAAGCCCCGTCATACTTCACAAAGGCAGGTGCCTTGAACTTGTGTGGAATCACCACCCCAGTAGATAACCCCAAGTCTCCAAAATCCAGTCCAGGCACACGCTGAATTTCCATAGCTTTTAATCTGTCCTCCAGCTGCTTGTACCGGTCTTCAGCAGGAGGGTATTGTTCGTCGTTGAAGTCTGTTTCAGTATCAGAGACCACAGGAGTAGGGACCTCCCTTTCTTGGTGACTACCTTCCCCCACAGATGGAGTAGTCCCCTCAGCCTCATTTTGCAAGGTATTCCCAAGTCTGCGCCCAGTGTTAAATAGCACAGTCCTCTTCTTCTTCTTATTCTTCTTCAGAAGCATAGCCTTCAGCTCTTTTTGACCTTGAGCCAAACCCATGATCAGCTCCTGAAATTGGGCGTTCTGCGCCTGAAGGGCCTTGATAGATGTCTCGGTTGATGATTCAGGGTTCATGATGCTGAAATAAACAGCGAAGAACAGTCAGCGACCTGAAAAGAAGAGTACATGTGATGCATATGATGAATGAAATGCGTATGATTTATGTTTTCAAAGACAATCGGGAATCAACTTTGTAAACAAAAAGGAACACACTTCATTAGATTCAACTTTGAAACTGAAATTATTCAACAGGTTGCCTTTAGGCGTTACATGAAAGGAAATACTGAAAAGGGAAGTAAAACTGTAAAAGAACATCCAGAGCTCCTTATTGATCCCATGGTCTCCTCTTCTCAGTACGAATGTAGGCATTCAAAGCTCGCTCATTCTCCAACTGCTTTGTCAGCTTCTGGATCTTCAATTCCTGCTCGTTGAACTTTTCCCGGTAAGAATCCTGTTCTTCTCGCAGTTGCGACCAAGATCTCTTCAGTGTCTCATAATCAGCAGGTATCTGAGGAGGAAGGACAGCTGGAGGAACACCATCTTTGTCAGGACATTCAAGAATGATAGGTCTGACGGCTTCATATGGCATACCTAACTTCTGAGCACGGATGCGAACCCATTTGTAGTAGGCTTCCATAGGTAAAGAAGTTTTTGGCCCTAACTCTTGTGGGTCAGCTTTATGAACTTTGTCCCAAGCCTTGATGAACCTACGACGTAGCTCGTCACTATCCACCTGAAATTCAAAACTGATGTGAGGCACCAACATCTCATGGGGACCTGCTCTTCTTGCTCTTCCAAACTGACGGAGCGCTAGACATGGACTGTAAGAGATTCCTCCTTGGGTACCAATTAGAGGAACATTAGGGTATTCCCCGCATCGATCAATAATAGCTATCTCATCCAAACCTCTGCAAGTCCAAATGATGTCTTTATCGGTGAGAGACATTAACCTATGAGCCCAACCTCTTCCTTCTTGGTTCTTTAGTACGGACTTAGGGAGGTGCGAAATAAACCACCTCACCAACAAAGGGATACAACACCATAGGGCTCCTCGTCTTCGGGTAGTACGAGCATGAAGTTGTTGCAAGATGTCACCCAAGAGAGTGGGTACGGGATTCTGAGACATAAAGATCCTTATGGCAGTGACATTGATGAAGTTATTAGGGTTAGGAAACAAGACTAGCCCATAGATTAAGAGAGCTAGGATGTCTTCATATGCCCTAAAGTCCAGGTCATTCCAGAAACTGTTAGCTTTACCAATCAGAAACTTGGCCAAGAAACCCTTAACTCCGCTTCTAGTTACCCAGTTGTCTGTTACCTCTTGATGGGTCAAAGGAAGAGCTGCAGCAACATCCTCCAGCCTGAGGGTCTTTTCCCAACCAGTAAAGGGAGTCTGATCCAAGATAGGGATACCAAGAAGATCAGAGAACTCTTCCAGGGTAGGGACCAGCTGGAAGTCTTGAAAGGTGAAGCACTGGTACAGAGGGTCATAGAACTGGGTCAGAACACTCATCAACTGTTGATCCCGCTTTGCAGTGACTAAACTGAGAAGAGAACCATGCCTCTGAATGAAGGAAGTGGTATTTGGAATCCTGCTAACTAACTCTTCAAGCAACTCAGGTGAGTGAACAAAGTTGAACCGGATAGTATTCCTTCGCATAGGCATCATGGTGTCCTACAAAACAGAGCAAAGGTGAAACCCTCTTGCCTTTGAAATGGTCGGTCCTTATGCAGGATGCATGCAATGCTCATGATGTTATGATGCTATGATAAAGCACACCACAAATAGATACAAAGGCAAACATGGTAAGGCACACAAGTCACACAAAGCAAGCCCTTAAAGTTTAGGCCAGCATGAGGTCTAGGTACTACCCTCTTTCAGTTTGTTGGTTCATACCTGTCCTATCAAAGTAACTGGGTTCTTAGAGGATCCCAATATCATTGACTACCCTCAATCGGTCATAACTCCAGCATCGCAATCTTTTCTTGCGGCCAGAACCATCACGAGAGTTTAGCCTCAATGGGCGTAGCATACTGCTACTGTTCTAATGGCCAAGTTGTGTCATTTTAAGGTTCTAAGGTTGTTGGTGCTTAATAACTCCTTAGAAGATCCATATTCTCCTCGTTGCAACACAAGGGATATCGGTACAGACCAAGGTGCCACACCAACGTAGCCACTGCTTCACCCGTGTCGGTCTACGCCGGACAGGTCCCTCACAGCTTATGCTACCTAAACAGGGTGCCCCCAGATCCGGGTTAGGATCTATGTAACTCCCATGCAACCCACAATAGTAAAGCAAGCAAATCAATACAATTGAAAACACAGTTATGAACTAAGCCCTAAGGTACACCTCACTTTAAGATTAGTCCCCAGCAGAGTCGCCAGTTCTGTGATCGGTGGATCTGGAACTGACTGTTTAAAGCTGGTTCGCGAAATGTCGCGGAAGCAAGAGTCGCCACCGTCTTTTATTTTCTCCAAATGGAAAGGACAAAAGCACAGAAAAATTCCTTAAAGAGATTGCTCTCGGTTCGGGAGGTAGGTTATAGAAAGGGAAGGTATTAGCACCCTTTCTATCCATGGTTATCCATGGGCTCTTAGATACTAGCTCATTTGTGTTTTCAAAATGTTTGTTTGCTTTTCAAGTGTGAGTGAGTTTGAAAAAGTTCCTTTGAAAGATTTCTGAATAACTCTTGTATCTGTCCTCAAGAGTGTTTGAAAAATTTGTTTTGAAAGCTTTTTGAAAGTGTAAGGTGTGAAAAGTATTTTGTTTGTTTTTGAAAAGAGCAAGTATCCATGAGTTATCTACCTACCTTAAGGAATTAAGCTGTATAAGTGTCCTTTAGGTAGTGCCATCCCACCATTGAGGGGTAGGTAGCACCACCGTTGGAGGTGTTCGGGTCAATTCGAGGTTCGGGACATGGTAATCACCAGAGCAATGGGAAGACACCTTAGAAGCTACCCTCATGCCAGGTTCCCGGATCATGAGGACTTACTAAGACATCCTCTACTCGACGATCACCTTTCGAGGCAAGGCAACAGTGAGGCGTACCCTAGGGGTGGTGTGTGAATTGTGTGTCATTTTCAGTTTATTGTTTATCTTGTCATGTATTGGTGATCTACGCTTTGATTTTATTTTTGGGCATTCATTCTTTCATGTTATTGCTTAACAGTTAAAAGTGCGGGAATTTAAAGTGCGGAAAGGATAAAAGGTCCTACGCTATTACAAGGGCGCAGGTCTACAACGCCAAATTAATCCAGACCCGATTTAAAATAAAGTGCAGAAAATAAACGTCTAATTAACTATTACAGGGCTTTGGAGCAAGTACATGATATTCACAAAAAGAAATAAATAAAACGCGCGAAACAAAAATGTAATCGAATGCGAGGGCGTTGGACCCTTTAAAGGAATTAAAATAAAATTAATAGAATAATTAAATTAAATAAAAAGAAAGAACTTATTTTTTTATGTTTTTTTTTGTATTTATGACATTAAAGAAAATTAAATTAATTAAAAGTTAAATAATTATAATTCTAATTGTTTTTAATTTATTAAAGAAAATGCATTAAAGTTAAAACCTAGAATTAAAACTAAATTAATTATAAAATTTATTTACAAAATTAATACTAAAATAAAATATTTATTATTTTTATCTTTTCTGATTTTTTTTGTGTTTTTATATTATATGAAAATATTAAATTAAAGCATTAAAAAAAATTAATTAAAACAAAGAAAAGAAAAGATATAAAAAGTTAAAAAGAAAGCAAACTGGAGGGGGGTGTTGTCCCCAAATGGAGGTATAGCCCAGCAATTTAGGGCCCAATTGTCCTTAAGCCTCGTTGACTTCGACACCAGTGTGTGAAGTGGTTGACTGCAGTCCATGGTGTTATTCAATTCTTGGCCTTCTGATCGTTCCATTGGGCACGTGGATGGATGGATTTTGTGGGCGTATGATGTGTCTTCCCACTGAATCTGCACACGAATATCAAATGAAGAAAAATATGAAAGGAGGAGGGGACCTGGGGCTCGAACCCAGGTCCTATGGTTTACCAATGAGCGTGCTTGCCAGTGGAGCTACTTTGTTACTTTGTAAATTAAATAACCAACAATCAATATAAAATAAATAAGCACGATAGTGGATTTTTAGCGCGAACTTTCAAACGGACCAACCGCTGATGGCCACCTAAGCGTCTTCCTCGTTTGCTTGTTTTTTTCCTGAAACAAAATAGAATCAGCAACGGTTTTCTAAACGTTCTAAAAGGTGCCTTTCCAAAAAATAACGAATAGCTTGTAGTGGCTCATAAATTGAGCGCGAGGCATCTAATCTCTTCGTCCAAGCATGCTGGTTGCAACCATGGCATCGTGATTCTCCAATTTTGCTGTATTCAAAAACCCCTAATTCAAAAGCTTAAGAACCCTAAAAAACAAAAATGGCAGATTCTCCAATAGTGCATAAAAACGCAATTAGAATATAGGGTTAGCTTCAAAACACATTGCTTAGTATGAATATGTAAACAAAATGCTATGAGAATGTCTCAGAATTAAAACACGAATATGTATTTTTATGAAGAAAAGTTGACTTCTGTATACCGATTCAAAGGGTTAGGGACGAAGTTCTTGGTTGGAAAAGTCCTCTTGAAGCCTCAGGAAGCTAATGAGATCAAAATCTTGCCTTGAATCGTCCTAGAACTAGGTTTTCAGTTTTCAAAAAAATGGCCAAAAATGTGAGTTTGCTTTGAGTGTTTATGCGCAGCTTAGGTCTCAATTTGGTTTTTGATCACTTGTATATACCTTAGGCAATGTGTATGAAGAGGAATTATGGCTCCATAATGTATAGCATTCAAGTTCAAAATCCTCCATAAACCTCCATAACCAAACTTCCTTTTTTGACTCATTTTTGAATTCTTGCTCTATTTGGCCCTTTGCACGAATTTGGCATATGCTTAAAGGTGATTCAAGACCCATCAAAGTCAAATATACTCTTTAATTAGGCTTTTTGATTTTCCTTTGATTTTAAAAGATTTAAAATTAATTAAATCTAATAAAATCAATAAAAAATGAAAAAATTAATTAAAAAATTTGAAATAAAAGGTGGGACACGTGGGAAGCATGGCCAAGTTAATTCAAGTGGAAAAAGTGGGCCCCTTTTGTCAAAAATGAAATTTCAAGGATAAATGATTTTGGCCATTTCACAAAAATTTCCCAACTTCTCCAATGCATATCTTGCTCAATTTTTAAGCTTTGCTCATGTTCTTGGACATTTTGGAAAGGTCTTTGAGTCCTCTAACCAATGTATTTGGTCCCATGTCATTTTGATTTACCAATCTCAAGTTATGGCCTTTGACTTAAAGTCCCTTTTTGTTGACTTTTGAAAATGACCTATAATGTTGAAATTGATAACTTTTTGTGAGAGCATTTCTTGGACTTGGAGTGTGAAGATGAGTTGTAGGAAATGTCTTCCCCTTCAAAATGAGCTTTGGATGGAATTTTTCTGATAATCCATGTGAAAGTTATGCCCTGGTCAATTTACAGTTGACTTTTCAACTGTCCAAAAATAGAAACTTTTGACACCTTGATGATTTTTGAGCCATTCTTTGAGAATCATGATCAAGCATTGATCAAATGATGTTTGTGGCTTAAAAATGAGATGTTGACCAAAAATTTGAACTTTTGACTGTCAAATGACCATTTTGCCCCTACAGTTGACTGTAGTGCAATTAGGGTTTTTGATTGTGCAATTTTGTGCTGAAAGTCTTGAAACTTGGTATGAGGATGCTTGAGCATATTTATAGGCATGTGAGACTTGATTGGACCCTTGGAAACTTCATTTTCTTGATCAGAACCAGAACCCTAATCTTGACTGTTTAGGAGGCCCTTGCATTGTGCAACCCTTGGAGAATTTTGCAGCTTGACTTGGCAATTTCTTGAAGAATATGGGAGGGCAAATTTTGGGGTACAACAATTAGTTCTGATAAACCAACTTCAAGTTCAAAATGAGATAAGGAAGAAAGTACCTCTTTATCGTCATCAGAGTCTGACTCATCATCAAGTGCCAGTTCATATTCTGATACTGCTTCAGTCGTGCTGGTTTTTGCCATGAATGTTATGTTGGCATGTTATTCATTAGAATATTCTTCTTTTGACTCTGAATCATCCCATGTTTCCATGACACCCTTCTTGACTTTATTGGCCTTCTTAGGTTTCTTATCTTTCTTGAGCTTCGGACATTCATTCTTATAATGTCCTGGCTCCTTGCATTCATAACAGGTAACTTCTTTTCCAGAAGCTTTCTTCTGACCAGATGTAGATTCAAATCTATCATTTGTTCTTCTTGATCCTATGAACTTGCTATGTTTCATATCTAACTTATTCTTTTGGATATCAGAGAAAGTTCATATGAATCTGAATCTTCTTCAGATCCTTCTGATTCCTCTTCTGCTTGAAAAAGCGATCTTTCCAGACTTAGACTTCAAAGCCACATATTTAACTCTTTTCTGAGGTTCATCTTCCTCAAGCTCTATCTCATGAATTCTTAAAGAACTGATTAGTTCCTCAAGACTGGTGTTGTTCAGAACCTTTGACAACTTCGAAGCAGTTACCATTGGTCTCCATTTCTTAGGCAGACTTATGATAATCTTCTTAACATGATCTGCCGTAGAATATCCTTTATTCAAAAATTTAAGTCCTGCAACAAGAGTCTTAAATCTTGAAAACATCGTTTCCACAAGTTCATCATCTTCCATTTTGAAGGCTTCATATTTCTGGATTAGGGCCAGAGCCTTTGTCTCCTTAACTTGAGTGTTGCCTTCATAAGTCATCTGAAGAGAGTCAAAAATAGACTTTGCAATCTCTCTATCTGTGATCTTCTCATACTCATTATAAGAAATAGCACTTAGAATATTTGTTCTTGCTTTGTAATGATTTCTGTGAACCTTCTTTTGAGCGTCTGTCGTAGCACTTATGGCAATCTTTAGACCTTTATCATCTACTGGGTAAGTGTAGCCATCAACTACCAAATCCCATAGATCCAAGTCATATCCCATAAAATAACTTTCAATTTTTTCCTTCCAATAGTCATACTTTTCTCCATCAAACACATGAGGTTTAGCATTATACTGATCTCTATCGTTATCCATATTATCACCAGTTACAGTAGCATTGCTATCTTTATCTGCCATTGTTTTTCACACAATATGGATTGATACTGAACACTGTTAGGTGCTTCATAAAAATTCAAACTTTCTATCAACTCCTCAGAAGCGGAGCACCGATGCCAACTGAAGGTGTGAAAAACACAAGAAAGGGGGGGGGGAGGGGGTGGGTTGAATTGGGTTTTAAACCAAAAAAAATTCCTTTTAAAATCCCCTTTAAACTATAACGAGTTACTTCACTTAGTGATAATAGTGATAAGACGCAAGAAGGAAATAATAAGTTATGTTTATACTAGTTCGCTTGAAAACTATCAAGCTAGTGTAGTCCATCCGCCAAGGTGATTTTGCCTTTCTCAACAAGGACTTAAACCAATAATCAAACAGATTATTACAATGCATAAGTTAACTTCAAGTGACTAACGTTACAACCTCTAAGACACACTAATCTTAAACTTCTCAAGGATTTGGACCAACTGGTCCCTTAAGTAAAATCAAACAAATGTTTGAACAAAGTTTGTTTACAAGAAATCATGTTTCTACACAAGCGGATATGTAAACAGTAATTTTAGAATATAGACTAGAGAAATATGAAAGCGTATGAACAATCTTTTTAGAATGTGAATTAGCAGCCTTCTCTCATAATCTTCAAGCCTTTATATAGCCAAAAGAATATTATAACCATTGAAGGGTACTTCTGGAATTTCCAGAAAGTTGGCAGCTTGAGCAATCACGTGAGAGACAAGATCGTATGCAAAGTATATCCTACATGGTAGTGGAATGGAACATTTTGTTTGTACCATGTACTTTTTGTACCACACAATCTTATCCTCTTTTTCTTCTAACGTCAAAGGCTTCTAAGCATGCGTTGGAAGAATGAGAATAACACTTGGGTCTTAGAACTTCAAGTCTTCTGAGTCTTCAGAACAACGTCTTTAGAATCTTCATCACTTGGTCTTTAGAACCCTTTGTAAAAACTTGGGTCACCAGAACTTCAAGTCTTCGGAATCTTCGGAACTTCATCTATTAGAATCTTGAGCACTTGGTCTTGAGAACCCTTTGTCTTCAGAAACATAAGTCTTTAGCATCTAGACTTCAGTTAGAACTTATGTCTTCAGATCTTCAAAACTTAGTTTATTGGACATGTATCTGAGTCACAACTTCGAAGTCTTCTGAAGCTTTTGTTACTGTTCATTATAACTTGTGTATCTTAGAAGCGAAACTTATTCTCTTCTAATGTCTTCACAGCGCCTTTCATCAGAAGCAGAACTTCTTTGTTAAATACTCAAAATAACAAATATTAGAGTATCAAAGTTGTTCATACAAACATACTCATTTGTTATCATCAAAACTCGAAGATAAAGTTGCAGAACTAAATCTTGCTCTAACACTACTAACCTAAATGAAGTGACCTACAAAATTTAGCTTTGCTCAGCTAGTTACACGAGTAATGCCTCATTTTCCCTCTATCGAGAATACATGGTACTCCATGTTAAGTTTTCTCTTTCCTCTTTTGCGATATTTCTTATTTTTCTAATCCACGTGTGCGATATCTCCTGAAAATGTGATTTTGTTCCATTAACTAATTGGGTTAGTGACACTGTTACAAGGAACACAAGTAAAAGGACGAATTGTCATGTTCCATTGAAAAATATGACTAACTCATATTCAATTTTGTACCAAACTGAAAAAATATTAACTAAATTGTATTCAATTTTCTTTGCAATCTCATAACTTTTCTTCACTTGAGGGAACTCGACTGACCTTAAATTTGTTTTCTTGCCAATTTTGGCTAACACTTTATTTACTTTTAGGTGTAAACGAAAACTTCAAAACTTTTTAGGCTCATTACATATTAAAATATCTAAAAATCTAGGGATCTTGTGTAATGGTATGAGACTAATTGTTGGATCATCATGGGAAGCATCTACACTAGGTCAAGAGCAACACACAAGTGAAACAGACACCACATATTCAACCAAAATCTTAAGGTGATAGGTGTATGAGTAAGAACTGACACTTGCACATAATATTCTCCCTCTCAAGTGTGAGTCTATCTACTATGCTCCCCCTCAAGTGGATGTTCTTTCATCCACATACACTTGTACAACCATTGCGGACACTACAACGGGACACGCCACCTGACCACCACATTGTCAGGAAGACTTTCGATACAAGAACTCGGTCTCTTAATTGAACCATCGGCTCTGATACCACTGTTGGGTCATCACGGGGAGCATCCACATTGAGTCAAGAGTAAAACACAAGCGAAAGAGACACCATATTTTCACCCAAAACCTTAAGGTAATAGGTGTATGAGTCATCTCACTTATAAAGTGCTCAACCTCCACTTTTCTAAGCAATGTGAGACTTCCAAAACACTCTTGTATATGACACCAATTGGTTCAATCTAAATATATCATATAATGCCCAACAAAAAAGTCTATCGCTTAAAGAACAAAGTAGGTCTAATAGAGAGGTCCAAAGTCACAAGGGGTCCTACATGCTCATATTGGCATTAAAGGATGACATAATACATGAATCTACTCATGATGTCATACCAAAAAATAATACACCTAGAAATCTACAATCTAGAAGCACCAACGTGGACACATCTTCCAAGCTATATGAACCACATTCGAACTAGATAGAGGTCATCACCTATCTTATGTCACTTATGATTAAAAAAATTATGTTTATCCATTAACGATCTCAAATATCATTTTCGGGGAAATAAAAATTACATAGAGCGTTTATGAGTCAAAATAGATTATAAATAGGGAGTTCACTTCATCTACGATCAATGAACCAATCTGTCTATTTGCTATCTACATACGTTTCTTTGTACCTTGACATCATAATGTCTTTGCAGGTACACTCCTCTCAATTGGAGAAGAAACGTAAGAGAAGATGAAAGATGGTGAAAAATCATGATACCTCACCAACAAATCATAACTAGTAATATGAATGTTACACTATCTATTTCTATTTCGATGTGCAACTTCATAAATTCACAAAAACAATTAAAAAATTATACGAATTATCATATTTTATTTAATCAAAGTTTTAAAAGTGAATAAATAGTTAATTAGAATTTATGATTTAAAAGTGAATAAATAAAATATCGCATGTTCGAATCTACACTTTTACCTCTGATATATTTACATAATTACCAATTGAGTTGACTTAAAAAAAAAAAATTATCCATAAACATAAAAAATGGCAACAAAGCATATATATATATATATATATATATATATATATATATATATATATATATATATATATATATATATATATATATATATATATATATATATATATATATATATATATATATATATAATGTCCCAAAACGAATCTTAAAGAAAGAGAACCTCGTTCTATATATTTTTAAATGATGTTTGTATATCATCTTAATTATGAAAAATTCAATTCCCATGTATATTAAGATTTGATAAGGATCTACAAAGAAAAATCTTACTTCACCTTATAATAATTGGCATAACTAAGCTCAAGCCTCAAAATAAAAAATTAATTAATCTTTTATATGATCACATAATTATTCATAGTCAAACATGATTTCCTCCCTCTAACCGTCAGTGGTTGACTATTCTGGCTCTATTGTGACGTTTTTGTTTATTTTTCATACGTAGACTATTTGGCTTCTAGATTTTTTCCCATAATAGCTATAGAATTAGATCATTAAAATACATTATAGAAGACTTTCATTTTGTTGTTGGCCTTTCTATATCATCTTTATTATAGGAAAAATTCAATTCCCATATATAGTTATTTTAATATTTGATAAAAATCTACGAAGAAAAGTATTACTTCACCTTATAATAATTGGCATCATAATTAAGCTCAAAATAAAAAATTAGTAATCTTGTATATGACAGCACATGCATCATTCAAAATTATTCATATTCAAACATGCATCATGTAGCATTGACACTAGTATTAATTAATTAATAAACTAAAAACCAAAAAATTGCATCATATCAAAGACCAAAGACCAAAAAAGTTGCATTGCACTAATTGATAATCTCATATAAAAACAGAACGATGGCTTCAAACATAATCATATCATCACTACCATTAGATCAATATGGCAACTATGTAAGAATGTTTTGTTTTCTAATATTTTTTGTTCACAATTTTAGTTCATGTTTATTATCTGAATCTATATTTTGTATAATCTAGAGGTGTGCAAGAAATTCGTCCTCCAACTCTTTCTCCTACTTCCGAACCACCACCTCTTTTTGATGGAACTACCAGGTTAATTCATTAATTTTCTCACTTTTTTTTTAATGATTTTGATTTCAGGTTAATTTGCATAAGCTCATATATTATAAAAACTTTTTCTATTTTATTAGGTTATACATGAGTTATACATGCCCATTTGCTCAACGTGTATGGATCACTAGGAACCATAAGGTTATTAAATTTTCATTCTTATTATGGTTATTTTCATTGCTATTAGGAAACTATTATTGACAGTTTGGTTTATTATTTTCTTGAACACCAGGGACTACAAGAAAAGATCAAATTGGTTCCTTTGGATCTTCAAAACAAGCCTGCTTGGTACAAAGAGAAAGTCTACCCAGAAAATAAGGTGTGGTAATCTTAAAGAAATATTAACAACATCTAATCAACTAGCATAACTATTAGTTTCACTTGATTAATTAATTGATGATCATATGTTTTTTATGTTTTTTCAACTGATACGCGCTAGTTGAATAATATAGGTGTAAATTGTTGGATTAAGATAATCTCTGACGAATATATTTATTTATATATATATATATATATATATATATATATATATATATATATATATATATATATATATATATATATATATATATATATATATATATATATATATATATATATATATATATATATATATATATATATATATATATATATATATATATATATATATATATATATATATATATATATATATATATTAATTTAAAAAATTTATTGATATTTATAAATCAACAATTTAAAAAAAAAAATATACGTGTTTCCTTAATTTTATTGTAGGTGCCTTCTCTCGAACACAATGGTAAGGTTATAGGTGAAAGCATTGACTTGATCAAATATGTTGATACAAATTTTGAAGGACCATCCCTAGTTCCTAATGTAAGAACATAAGCAATATCATTCTATTCTAACTTATTTTAAGATCAACTAGTGGAGATAATAATTGATGTTAATTAAGGAGATTTAATTTAGGATCCAGCCAAGAAGGAATTTGGAGAGGAGTTAATAAAGTATGTTGATACTTTTACCAAAGATGTGTTTGGTTCATTCAAGGGTGAACCTGTGATACAAACAAGTAAGAGATTGTGTTTTTTTAATTGAATGATATGATTATAATAATAAATGTAAAATATGCCTTGTAATTGTAAAAATTGGTCATTTGAATCAGCTGCTTCGTTTGACTATTTGGAGAATGCTCTTGGCAAATTTGATGGGCCATTCTTCCTTGGTGAATTTAGTTTGGTAAGTTGAAAACTTATGCTAGTTTGAAAAAATCAGATACATTTGCTAGTGACATTTGATACACTACAAAAAAAAATCATGACATCAATAATTATATAATATAGGTGGATATTGTGTATATTCCATTCATTGAAAGGTTCCAATTTGCTTTCTCGGAATTGTATAAGCATGACATCACAGCTGGAAGACCTAAATTTGCAATATGGATTGAGGTACATGGAATAATACCTCCATTTATTAAATTATGATGCTAAAGTGTAAAAAAAAGAGAAAAAAAAATTGTTTTGACTAATATATGGATCATCTTTTTTTGCAGGAGCTGAACAAAAATGATGCTTACAAGCAGACAAAACTTGCTGATCCACAAGAATTTGTTGCCTTCATCAAGAAGATCTTCTTGGTACTATATAAAAAAAATGGATAACAATATGTTCAATTAATTTTATGTGGTTGGCTTCATTTTCAAGCTATATGTTTTGTGCATTCTTGTTAATTAACTTTCAACACTGCTGTTAATTATGCAGGGACAGAAGTAACAAAAGATGCAGTTGTTTGTGACAGTACTATAGTTTACTAGTCAATGAAGTGAGAGTTGCAAACATTATGTGGAATGCTTGAAATAGTTTTACACTACAAGTTTATAATAGTAGGTTGGGAGTTGCAGATGGTGTGAATTTGTTATGTTTATGAACAGGCTGCAATGTATTGTGTAATCTTTATACTATAAAATTAATAATAAATGTAAGACTGATGCATATCTTGACTATGCTATATGTAGGTAACATTTGTGTTGAATATATTTTTTTTTATGAATGTAATATGAAGAAGAAAATTTATAAGGTATGACTTGAAACTTATCTACATATATGAAATGTGAATAATTTGCTAACTGGTTCTCTTACATTGAGTTGACATTATCTTGCAAATATCAAACAACTTTTTGTCATGACATTTCTTTCAAGCATAACATCAAACAGTTTGTGTGCATTCAAATCAACACCATATTTGTCTATGCACAACAAGAGTTCTTTTGAAATTGATTGTATTCAGGAGTTCTATAGTGTCTTACTATGACTAGAAAAAGATGACGGGAATAGTAATTTCAGTTATGAGACTCTTTGTTATGAGTATAATAACCGGATCTTTGAGTTTCGCCGTGGCTTTCCGCTCTTTGGGCTTTGAGTTAGTGACCAATTTTAGTGTATTACTGATCAAACTTTATCAATTTTAATTATATGTGTTTGTGGGTCGGTTCAAACAGATCGAGTATATAGAGAATTTCTTAATACATCTTATGTGTTTGAAAATTCTCTTATGAAAATTTAAAATTGTCCTTCAAATTTTGGAGATACATCTCTGAACGCGTTTTTTTCTTCAATCAAGACGTTAAAATTGAGTAATACCTAGTGTATTTTTCAAAATTTATTTTAGAGATATATCTTCGGAATAATTTAATATACACCTCATTCATCACTCTCTAAAACGCTCTTTTTTACCATAGATTATTTTGGAGATGCATCTTTGTATTCACGCCAGATAGAATTCGGAGATGCATCTCAATAACTAGATCAGAAAGTAAATTTTAAGTTTGTTTTAGTCATCCTCAGATAAAATTGACGATATAGTAAAGGTATACTATGATGAATTAGACAATACAACTGATATGCAGAAAATAACCTGTACAAAGAAATAAATCCATAGTACACAACGAATTCGAAATAAGTTAAAATAAAATACAACAAAGAATAAATCTAGAGTATAAATCTTATAAACTATTGTGTACGACAGACTCAGACTCGGCCTCGGGACCCTCTATTCCTACACTGCCTCATATACTACAGTGTCTCTGTGTCATATCTCAAAATTTACCCTCCTAATTATATTTTCACTTGGCTTAGGCTTCCCATTCATTTACATATCTTTCCATTAAGGTCATTAACATATCATGCATTCATTGAATAAAAAAAATTAGAATCAAAGGATCAGAGGATCAATGCATATGGGGAGCTAGGGTTTCATTGACTTTAAGGTTCTCTTTGCCTATGTAGGCTTGTTTCAATAAGGTTCTCATTTATAAAAGAAAACCTTGGATTAGGATTTGCCTTTTTTTTTTTGTAAATTATCAGAGGAATTTCAGGATTTTTGATTACTATGTGGATTATCTCAATATTAGGGTCTATTTGGTATATTCATCAAATGGAAGTTTGGATTCATGATTACTTGTATGGAAAGTTATTTGATTGGGATTTCATGCAAGTTTTGCTTTGAAGCCTCATTAAAAAGGGGTGAATTGATTTATTTGGAATTATGTTGGAATTCTTTCAAGTTTGGAAGCCATTGGCCAAGACTTTGACTTTTGGCCAAAGTCAACCATGGAAAGTTGACTTTTGACCAAAGTCCATTTTAAATCTTTGGTTGTCACATCATATGTGCTATTAGTTCATGATTACAAAGAGATGAAGAAAAAATGAAAACCCAAAAGAACATACATTTTGAATCAAAAACAGGGGAGAATAAGAAATTCAAAATTACTTTAATTCAAATTTGCATGAAAGGTCACATTGCATTTTCAAAAGAGTCTATTAAATTGAAAAATCTAAGAATACAAAACAAAATTACAAAAGTACATCAAAAAAATCTACATATTCAGCTAGAGTTGACTTTTGGGTCAACAGTCGAGGATGAATACATAGTTACTGGTAGTTGTTGTGCATAAGTCCTATGACTAAAGCAACAATTACTAGAATATAATTTAAAACTTGGCTGCATTCTGATTAAGTGCGATAATACTAGTGCGATAAGCCTCATTAAGAATCTGGTTCTCCATTCATGAACTAAACACATTGAGATTCGACACCACTTTCTTAGAGATCATGTTGAAAAAGTGGATGTTGTTTTTGAATATGTTGACACTAAAAATTAGCTTGCTTGTTTTTTACAAAATCATTGTCATCAAAATCTTTTCACAAGATTTGTAGGAAATTAGGAATAGATTCCTCGTGCTTTGAATAGATCGGTAATTCTATTTAGTTTCAATTGATATGTATATTTTGTTTTCACTAACACTACTTTTTAGCAAATCATAGTTTCTCACATTAAATTGGCAAGTCTATATAAATCTTGTATCTGGTTTTATATCATTATGTGTAAGTTTGTTCTAGATATGTTCATTAGTTTGTTGAATACCTTATTAATCTCACTCGTTCATATCTAGCATGTTTTTTTTACTGTTCTTCTTTTCATTTAAAGTGTTTTTAAATGTGTGTTGCTAATTATGTGCATTCAAGCATTTGTATACTTGTTCATGCATTATTTTATCTTCCTTATATGATAGTTTTGATCACTTAATTATATGTTGTTGAACGTTGTTGCATGCCTATTTGCATTTTGTTACGTGTATCATGTCTATCTTCGTGTTCTATATTTAATCTTTGTTGTTTCATATTCTTCTTAGGTGTTTAACTCATGTGTTCATCTAGAATTATTTGTTTTGTGGTTGGTTATTTGGTTATTAGACTCATTTCAATATAGCTCTTTTTGATGTTGTCAAAGGGTGAGAAGTGATAACGTGAGTCTAGAATTGTTTTATGTGTTTTATGTTGTGTTGTATCTGTACAATTTTTTAGGGGGGGCGTAAGTGTTTATTTGATATGGCTCAAAGTCGACTCAATTCCAAGTGAAAGCTTGTCCAACATCAAAAAGAAGGAGACTGACATTGCATGTCCCAAATACATTCAAGGGGAGAACCCTAATACTGTTTTGTTGCTTGTCTTGTCACTTTTGTTTCATTTATTATTGTTTATTGAGTCTCTTTCATGACTGCACATCTCAGAATCAACTTTAGAGTCAATTCGTTTTTAGTATGCATAATTCAATGGATTATATTTGAGTTTGATTATGATGCTTTAAGTCAATTGCTTGAGTTAGTGGAACAAGAACCATATGTGTTATTGGTTCAAGTTAGATGGAAAAGGAAATCTCAAAGTATTTTGAAAAACATGAAAATTTGAGATTAGATGTGCATGATTTAAATCATGTACATATCCTGACTCGAATCAAATTGAACATGGGCAAACATAAGTTTTTCAGCATTTGTGATTCAATCACAGTTTTAACTTGATTCAAATCAGGAAACTCTGTGACTCAAATAACAAGTTGCACTTGATTCGAATTAGACAGATCTTGTCATCCTCTGTCTTATTTAATTTGAATCACATTTTCTACTTGACTCGAATCACACTATTTTTCACATTTTTCTGTTTGTCTCTACAAATTAACTCGAATCAAGCTTTATACTTGACTCGAATAAAGAGCCTTCATGACTCGAATCAGAGATATAAGGTGACTCAAATCATAAGCCTTCATGACTCAAATCATAGATATAAAGTGACTCAAATCACACAAAAAATGGGTCAATTTATTTTTGAGATCTTGTTTCACTCTACTTTCTCATTTGACTTGAATCATGAAATGTTCTTGACTCGAATCTAAGTAACTTTTTCCATCCATCTTTGTGGTTAAACTCAAACACACAAATTCATTTTGTCATCTTATTTTTTTAAAAAAAATCATTCTCATAATCTACATCGTGATTTTGTGAAATCAACAACCTCTCATTTTTTTAAACCCAAAAACTCTTGCAAACATAATTTTTTCCTTCTTCAACCTCTAGTTTGATTTCAGATCTTGATCATGGAGATTTGTAATTATAGAGGGAGACGTGTCTTGAAACTAACAGTTCTTGAAGTTTTGGTAAATATTTTCAATAAGCTTGAAAGATTAAGGTTGTTGTCATTGGTAGTGAGAAATTCCAATGAAAAGAATGAGGTTCTTCTCTCCAGCTAACCTTCGTAGTGACTGTGCGAAAAGCTACAGAAAAGGTGGAGTTCTTCTTAATCTTCAGACAGTTTATCGCTCAGAATTCAAAGGGATCAAGGGGTGATTTCCATACACGAAGATTATGAGAAGATTGGTGAAGCTGGAAGATTCAAGAAGCGATAATCGAGTAAAGATTTCACATAAGAGTTTGGCATTAAGTTGTATACAAGTCAATATCCAGATACAAGATTTATTTTTCTCAGCATTGTTGTGGATTTGTGATTGTATGGACTCTTATAATATTTGGCAAAACATAGTGGAAGAAAACAAATTCCAATGGGAAACCATTAAAGAATGTAGTAGGCTCATGTGAGGATGATAGAGTTGAACCACTATATATCCCAATATATTCTCTCTCTCTCTCTCTCTCTCTCTCTCTCTCTCTCTCTCTCTCTCTCGCATTTGAATTTTCATAGGATATTGCATGCTTAGGTTATCAATTCTTAGCGTTGTTTATTATTTATTTTTGTTGGCAGTGATTTATTACATAAGGTTAATTTTTGTTAGAATTAGTACCTAATCGAGCTTTAGTGCTGATTAAAATATGGAAAATTAGTGATGTTAGAATCTAGTATTAATTGAAGCATTGTACAAGACACGTCTCGTCTAATCTACAATTACTCAATTAATCATTCGCTTTGAACAATCTGTGAGATTTGTGAATTGTTTATTTGTCAACGTGGTTTAATTCCAATACAATCATAAGATCTCTATTTTCTCTCTAAGACTTCCGCGCGTTTTGAAACACCTTTGATTTTCTCATTTTGTAAAATTAGTCTAATTTTTAGTAAGGGTCTATTCACCCCCATTTAGATCGTCCTTCTACTCTATATTCTCACCCAAAAACATTTTCTCGCAATAGCAAAATTAGTTCAATATGAACAAAAAATCACATATAGGTATTCACAAGTATCATAAGGATACTTCATTTTCTTGGAAGGATCTTGTTTGTTCTTCCACTAATTTTGTTTTTGCTAAACTAGGTGACCTTGAAGATGATTTTACAGAAGTTAGTTTATCTTTTGATTGGGGAACCTTGATTCCTTCTGAAGGCGGAAGAATATGCGACAAGTATGGTGCTTGCGCCATTCCTTTTTATGGACGTGTTTTTCCATCATAGGCCTTCGTCTCCCTTACACTACTTTTGATATAGAGTTTCTAAAGAATCTAGATATGGCTCCTTTCCAACTTTATCCTACATGTTGGATATATATGAAAGTCTACTAGTATTGGTGTGAGTATGTGAAAGGAAACCCTTGTGTTTATCTTATTTCATCTCTTCAAATTCCTTCATGACTCGGCATCTCATTCAAGGGATGGAGAATTACTTCGCCTCAATCCAACTATTCACAGGTTTGAACCTCTTTCGGAGATTCTGCCCTTTGAAGACCAGTTCTCTTTGGTAACCCTTGTCAACCTTAAAGTTCATGTTGCAATTTTTGATGTCGGTGATGGAGTGGAGGGCAAATGTGTTGACTTGTTCTCCAAGTATTGGACTAAGGGTCACTTTCTACTTGGGTGTCACTTTTTCGTATATAATGAAAAAGTTCTCTCTGATAAGGCTCGGTATCAAAAAGCCTGATTAGTGAAGTTTATCAATAATTTGGGATATATACAAGGAGATACCCCAGTGACGGAGGTTGATAAGAAACGTTTCAAGGACCTTATTGATGTTCAATTTTTAATAAGAGTCCCCTCTCATGAGGAGAGAAAAACAATTTTTGGTAAGCTTTGAGTCTTTGGGGTTTATGATATTTTTTACCTACATGCCTCTAATGTATATGATTTACTCGTGAATGTGCACAAAATGCATGGGTAACGAAAGGCAAATTCAACTTCTATGGTGTGGAATACGGGCGGTTAGGGACAATGTTGTTGCAAAGAACTTATCAGCCTTATCGAATGTCCCCAGTTTAACTACTCGCCTTCTATTGATGAGGGTGTGGCTCTCGTTCTGCTGAGGGTCTCCAACCCCCTCCCTTTAAAAGAGACTGAGTTTACTTGGCTAGCCTCTTTGGGCCTATTTTGGTGGAAGAACTAGGTATTTTGGCTCGATATACCCAACGTCCCACATCTACCTTGCTTGCATGGATATTAGGGTTTATAAGTGCAATTTTTAGAAATAGAGTTTTAATGTTTTAGGGGAAATTGCCCCGATTTTATTTGTATGCCTATGTATCCTCTTATGAGGAATCAAAGTCCCAATTCGTAGTTTGTAGTTATTTGTTTAGTGTTTTTTATGGGTTGAAAATTGAGTGAGCGTAGAGCAGTTCGCAGTTAATTTTGAAAGAAATTCTCCTTAATCTTTTTTATGAAAATATCTTGGATTTTGTTATGTTAGTAGAAAGATGTTTTGATAGTTGGTTAGCTATTTTAAGTTTTTGATTTAATTAAAGAGTATGATAAGATACAGAGCGGGGGGAGTCTGATAAAATATCCTCATCATGTGGTCAAATATTAGTAATGTGTTGCTCGTCATGAAGGATGCAGAGGGAGTATTTGAATTTTGGATGTTTTGATGTTGAACAGTTAATTGATAAGGCGCTGAGTCAACCAAAGAATATGGTGGATGTGTATCTACCAATCCTGTTATTTATAATATATTTGAATTAATTTAATTTTAGAAGTTTAGAATTATGTACAAGTTTAGTGATTATTAATCTAATTAAAATAATTACATAACTAGATTATTTAAAAATAAAATTAAACCTAATAATAAGAGTACCTTTTTGTATTTTTTTAAATAATTTTTGACAATATTCACAAATAATCAATTCATCATAATGCAAATACATCAATTCATACATTTATTTAAAATAATAAAGATAATAAATAAATAAACAAACAAACAAATAAACTCAAAATCCAATTAAACATTGTCATTGTTATATAAAAAAAAAACAGCAAATTCTAACCTTAAATGTCTCTAGAAGGGTCACATACAGGTAAGGTAGAATTTTATGACACTTTCTAAAATTAAATTAGAAATTAAACAACCTTTAATTATAATAAAGACTAATAATAATAATAATAATTATAAGAATAATAATTAAAATTAAAATAATAGAAAAAGTAGAAGGGGTGTGCGAATAGAGGAAGAAAATACATGACTCCAAAGCTTACTACCACATAAAACTCTAATTTTCTTAACTACAAGATACATTAATTAATTAAAAAAAAAACTAAAACCAAAAACTTGTTTGAGAAAGAGAAGTCGTCCACAAGTTACTAGTGCTCATTCCTTCATGTTTTTTTCCTTTGATGATCTTTTCTGGTTCCATAAAAAGAAAAGAAAATAGGTTTTGTTGAACTAGAATGTTAGAATTGAAAATTGTTAGACAAAATAATTAGTAAAATTTTGTAAAAAAATAGTAAATCAATAGATGGAATAAAGTTTAGTAATAATTAACAATATGAGTAAATCATAAAAATCAACAATGTTAGAACTGTTTTGTAAATTGTTTGATGAAAAATAAAATAAAATGATATGGTTAATTGTGAAATTGGTTAGTATGAAAATAAAATTAAAAAATTAGACAACAATCAGATAATATCAAGAGTGGTCTCATGTTTAACCATTGGCCAAAATTATTGATAGAAAAATGATTCGCCATTGTCTGTTAAAGACAACAACGTTGTGTTCAAGACGAAAACTCTAGAATAAACCAAAAAGAAAAAATGCATAGAAAGAGAGTGAGAAATTGTGAGTGAGTGTGGATTGGAATTTTCAAGAATTTTTGATATCCTAATAGTGTGAAAGAGTGACATATTTATAGTGATAATTAGGTCAATAAATTAAGAAATAAAATTGATTGGTCAATTAAAATTTTCTTGGTCAGTAAGCTAACTAATTAAAGATTAAGTATGACATAAAATGACACTATTTGACCAATAAGAAACAATTAATTAGAAAATGCAATATTTTTTTTATAGTTATTATAATTATTTCACTCAATTTTGATAAAAAATGCATAAAATTAAATAAATAATTATTTTTAAAAATGTCTTAATTATAAAAACGAAAATAATATTTAATTAATAAAAAATGACGTTTTATGGTTAAAAATATAAATAGTTAGTAATAAATAAACAAAAATATCCAAAGTGCACCGAGTGAGATTCAAACTCATGATCTCATACTTGCAAACTTCATTTTTTACCAATTGTGCTATCTTATTTATTCAAAATAGAAATGCAATTAAAAGTATATGGAGACGAGCAAGTGTTTGTTATATTTTAAAACAAATATAAATAATTTGAAAAAAACTATTATATTTTTAAATAGACTTTGAGAACGAATATTTATAAAACCCCGAAATATTAGTGTAATAAACCAAAAGAATTTTAAAGCCAAGTTTGAAAATAATTTTGACCGTAGCACCGAGGCGGACAAATTTGGGGCATGACAGCTGCCCCTATTTAATTACTCTGTATTTGAATGGTGCGAGAATACGCAGGTCTCGCACATTCGAATCAGAGGGTTATTAAATAATGGAAGACCCCAAAATTTGGACCGAAGATTTATTAAATAAGGATGCACTGATATAGCATACCCAAGAGAACCGAGAAATAGGCAAAGATGATGATGTATCATCCTACCAGAGTTTGAATAAATAAAGAGGCAAAGATGATGATGTATCATCCTACCAGCGTTTGAATAAAGAAAGAGGCAAAGATGATGGTGTATCATCCTACCATCGTTTGAACCAAAGTTCCGTTTTAACTTAGGTACGATGACGCAGATAACTCGTATGTGTCTAAGGGATTGTAGATTCTTTTGTATATTTACCATAACCTAGGAGGTAAAATAATACAAATTTTACAAAGCTGGCTTACTAATGCTTGGAGACTAATATAGTAAGTTTGTGACGTAGATTTTGTATATTCATCGCAACCCAGGGGATGAATCATAGAGCTTGATAATACATTACTGGTTAGCGACTTACGTATTAAGCCAAAGATTTTTTCATATACCTACTATAGGCTAGAGGATAGATAATACGAGCTCGAAACCTAATATTTGGAATTTGGAAGATGATGTCAGTTGTACCAACCCTTAACTAAGACTCGATAGCCAAATGAAGTATGCTTGAATTGAAGCGATGGGACCCGAAATTCCCTGATGGTGTCGGTTGTGTCATCCTCAACCATGAATATCAACAGGGGAGAAATAAACCCCAAATTCATGTTGATGTCGATTGTGTCATCCTCAACCATGACTATCAACATGAAGAAAATAAACCCTAAAATTCACGATGATGTCGGTTGTGTCGTCCTCAACCATGACTATCAACATGAAGAAAATAAACTTCAAATTCACGATGATGTCGGTTGTGTCGTTCTCAACCATGACAATCAACATAAAGAAAATAGACCCCAAAATTCATGATGATGTCGGTTGTGTCATCCTCAACCATGACTATCAACATGAAGAAATAAACTCTGAAATTCACGATGATGTCGGTTGTGTCGTCCTAAACCATGACTATCAACATGAAGAAATAAACCCCAAATTCATTATTGATGTCAGTTGTGTCGTCCTCAACCATGAGTATCAACATGAAAAAAATAAACCACAAATTCACGATGATGTCAGTTGTGTCATCCCCAACCATGATAATCAACATGAAGAAAATAAACCCCAAAATTCATCGCTGATGTCAGTTGTGTCGTCCTTGACCATGACTATCAACATGAAGAAAATAAACCTCAAATTCATTATTGATGTCGGTTGTGTCATCCTCAACCATGACTATCAACATGAAGAAAATAAACCTCGAATTCACGATGATGTCGGTTGTGTCATCCTCAACAATGACAATCAACATGAAGAAAATAAACCCCAAATATCTTAAAGTTTGAACTATTTAGTCTGTACAGATAAGCTTGCTAATGATGAATTCCAAGAAAGTTAATGATTTAACCAAAGTAGTTTGGAAAGATGCCATGCATGCCCTAAGTTGATGTGGAACCCAAAATGTATCGAGTTCTTCGTGTATGCCCCAAGTGTTTAAATATGCACCAAATGCTTGTTGTGAATTTTTTAATATTATCTCCTTTTAAACCATTGGTTTCATGTTACCGACTTCCCAATGTTTTTTGTTGCTAATTGTTGTATCTCCAAGTCGATTTGAATTTGATAAAGCATGGTTGTAATACGGTGGGAGAACTAACTTGGGTGTTTTGCGTTTGATCACAATTGTTGCGGATAGCAAGAGTCGCCACCGACTTTTCTTTTATCCAATAAGGAAAGGTTGAAAAGAACAGGAAAGACCTTTTGAGATTATTTCTTAAGTTCGGGGGGGGGGGGGGGGGATAGGTTATGAAAAGGGAAGGTATTAGCACCCTTTTCATCTGTAGTTATCTACGGGCTCTTAGTTGCTTGCTAGATCACTTTATTTTGTTTGAAAATGTGCTTGTGATGTGGGTTTTTGAAAGTATTTTGAAAACGTCTTTGTAATGATTCTCGTTTCTATAAGAACGCGTACAAAGTGTTGGTTTTGAAAAATATTTCAAAGAGGTGTTTGTGGAATGAGTTTTTTGAAAGTGATTTTGAAAAGTGTCTTTGTAACACCCCATTTCTACCCGGCGGATAATAATAAAATTAGAGTTCAGCATAAATAGGATGCTACATTTTTCGACTTGAAATCAAACTTCATTTAGTCACATATAAAACAGATACATAACACTTAATTCGGATGAACCGATCACAACCTGATTTATTCTTTAAAAATAATAACTTTTCATTGATAAGTAGCGGAATATACATATTCAACTTCAATTCACTTAACATCTTTTATTCAACTAAAATAACCTCAAGACAAAAATTATTTCATGAAATCAACTTAAAAAATTCAGCAACTGAAATAATAATTAACAACTAAACATCAAGCATTCATCCCCCTGAGTGCTACATATAAGAGCGACAACACCGACTCAAACTGACGAGGTAACAACTATCCTTCTTGATTCCCTGCACGTTATCAACAGAGGGAAATATTCAAACAGAAGGGGTGAGATATCTAACAATATAATAAAATGTATGATAAATAATATCTTAGATCAACTCATGTAATAACACCACTTCATATCTCATAAACAATAATAATCGCATCAGAGTACCAACAATATACACATTTACCGCATCAATACACAACTTCTTTATGCAATCATATAATGTGACTCAATACTATGTAAATGCATGTGGTACCATTGGAGCAGAACTCCCATCTTAAAATAATTGTCAATAAATAGAGGCATCAACAAGGCATAAGCCTTCATCTTAATATTCGTCAATACAGTCCATCTTAACGAGCATCAACTCCATCTTGATATGCAATATATGCAACACAATCATGAATGTAGTAACGACAACCATAATTAACAACATCTCAATACAACATCATCGTTGGCCAGAAGCCTACATCTTAATAGCTGCCAATTATTAGAGGCATCTCAACATCATTCATCGACATAATTCATCAACATGATTCATCAATATAATTCATCAACATAATTCATCAACATAATTCATCAACATAATCATCAACATAATTCATCAACATAATTCATCAACATAATTCCACAGCAACTCAGCCATAACAACAATACAACGACAGATCGACAATCCCTCAACGTTGGCCATAGGCCTACGACATGATAATGCCTATAATTAATTAATCGTCTAAAGCTTATCTCTAATTACCAAACCTCTGCATATTATTATTCTGTAATACTACATCATTATGATTATAAATCTCACTGTTATGAACAAAGCATAATCTAAGATCGTCTTATCCTCATCATACTTCACAAAATCATCATATCGATTAACGCGAGATGCTAACTCTAATAATAATTTGGGTACTAGGATTATTATTCTTATGCTTCATTTTAATCCTTAATAATGAAGTTCATCGCTTTAGCTATATAACGCTTCAAACGACACCTCAAACGGAGTCCGGAAACTCAAGTTACAGCCTTTGGAAATCAAAAATCAGACTGCATGAGTCGACGCATGTCTCTTTGAGTCAACGCGTACTGGGCTTGGATTCCTGCATGAGTCGACGCGTAACCTCTTGTGTTGACTCATACTGAGTCTGAAACACTGCATGTATCGACACATGGTCCTTATGTATCGACTCATCCTGAGTCTTAACTCCTACATGTGTCGACGCATGGCTTTTTAGGTCGACTCGTACTGAGCTGTGATGAATATATTCTGCGATTTCAATGTGATTTCCCAGCCTTAGGTCCTAAAAACATCCTCTAATCATAGGTAATCATCAATTATAATAATCATATGTTTCTACATCAATTGTACAACATTAGGGCATCATTATTCATCTCTAAATCATTGACCCTCATCAAACAACAATATATATATATATATATATATATATATATATATATATATATATATATATATATATATATATATATATATATATATATATATATATATATATATATATATATATATATATTTCAATCATAAATAAAACAACTTTTCAAATCCAATCCCACATATTACTCATCATAAATCCTATTATAGAGTCAAAATCCCACCCTTACCTTGGATTGAACGTTGCTCTATAACTTTTCCGATTAAATTCTGTTTTGCTCTTTTCCTTCTTTTCTGCAACTTTCATGTTCTCTTTCTCTCTTCCAACCCTTATTCTTCTTCCTCTTGACAAAACCTATTTTCCTTACTGTCACATCTAATTTCTATTATTATAACCAAACTCAATAATAATAGAATTATTTCTATTGGGCTTAATTCTCACACCCACCTTAGTACTACATACCACCATATAAAATAAGCCCAACAACTTAATCTTATATTATCTCATTAATTTCAACATTATTATTATTATTAATCAACTAATTAATTAATTAATAATAATATAACAACTTATACCAACAATCCACACATCTCATAACTTCAACAAATAATCTAAAATAATTTAATTAAATAATTAATTAAATAAACGGGCGTTACAACTCTCCCCTAGTTAGAATATTTTCGTCCTCGAAAATCTACTCGATACTACCACTCTTAACGCGAATTTCTCATTTCATTCTCTGATCCCCAAGTCGCGTCTGGCAACACTTCAACCACTACTTTATTGACATAACAATAACTCAACATGATTTAAATCTAATACACACGTGCTAATCATTCAACACCTCCGCGATATAATCGTTAGCAACTTATCAACCGCTTTAACAATATCTTGACATATCAATATTTAAAGTAGTTACACACTTATACTTGGATATACAACATCATATTATTATCTTAACAACGTCTTCAACACCAAAACACATACACAATTCCATTACCATATATATATATATATATATATATATATATATATATATATATATATGTGTGTGTGTGTGTGTGTGTGTGTGTGTGTGTGTGTGTGTGTGTGTGTGTGTGTGTGTGTGTGTGTGTCAATTATCAATAACTTTATTCATATCGTCGTATCACCCTTATAGTGACATCAACATAGCCAACATAATCAACTTCGTCATATTATGGGGTATTATTCACCCTTTATGGTAACCAACAACAATATTACGGTAACAGGAACAAAGTCATTATAATGTCAACTTAACAGTATAGCTCAACAGATATACACACAACTTACCGTCAACTAACAACCACATTAATATCCTCATAAATCAAAAAACATCTCTGAGGTATCACAACACCTTGGCAAATCATCCCTACATCCACAATCTACCAAATCAAGCATGTAGAGTCGTATACTCATAGCAACTGGGCTACATATACTTCAGTTGCGCAACTTTGATAATCCATCTTAAGTCACCATCCTCATTTAAGTTTCTGCCAACTATACAGTTTATAAGTCTCATTCCAGTTTCAGACTTTCCTCAACATCCACCATAAAACCATTGTTCACTTGATATTCTCAATCTTTCACTTTGCGACGTTAGCCCGCATATCAACCCGCTACTTCGATTTGTTCAATACATCACAACTCTTTCCTAGTAATTCCTCTATTACTTCACACAAACTGGTGAGTGACTACCTCCTAATATAACACCCACACTGTAGTTGTTTAGTTATTGGCATGCATTTTTGGTAAAACCAGGTGTGTGAATGTCATGACTGATGTCATAACATTCTAGTTTATTAGGTACTGATTCATTAGGTACCTTTGCAGAAAAATATTGTCATACAGGTGCTGCTGTTTATAAGTGTGTATCTGAGCATTTTGCAAAAAGATCACATTTACCAAAATCAGTAGACAGGAATTCAAATTTCATAACAAATGTTAAGACATTCTATTTTGAACTAACAGTTATGCAGTTTGGGTAATTCTAAGTTTTTTCAGGAAAATGACTCAGTCTTTCCAGAACAGAAAATCTCGTGGACTTGGGGTTAACCTAGCTCAACCCTAACCTGGTTGATAAAGTCATGTGACCTAGTCTTAAGGTCAAACGAAATTAACCCTAGCTTTTTGTGGAAACCCTAACTGAAGATGCAGCTGCTATATATTCAACAGGGCTGCTGTTTGGAATGTATCCCTTTTTGACAGAAGATCAATTAGAAGTTGTATAGTTTTAACTATTGTAATCCAAGCAAGTATCATTGTGATAAGTGACTTGGAATAGGCTTTAATTGTAAGGGTTGTGTATCACTCAAAGCTTTGAAGCAAGAGTGTTTGTGTGTCTCTTGACTGAAGCTTTGAAGCAAAGTCAAGTTAGGTTTATGTATCACTCAAAGCTGTGAAGCAAGAGTGTTTGTGTTGCTTGATTAAAAAGCTGTGAAGCATAATCAAGTGTATGTTTTGAAGAGTGTCTTCATCAATTCATTAGTCAAATTGTTTTAAGTGTCACTGCTGTGATTGAGGAGGAGTGAGTAGGAACTCAGGTTTAAGTTGTACTTAGATTGAAGTTGCATTGGGTAGGTCTTAAGTGAAGGAGATAAACTGGTTGGTTTATTCCTGAATTAATATCTCTTATAGTGGATTTCCTCCCTGGCTTGGTATCCCCCAGAGTAGGTGTTGTTGCACACTGAACTGGGTAAACAATTGTCTGTGTTCTTTACTGTTTTCTTGTATTTACTGTCTTATAGAAAGTCAGATACGGTGTCATAACATTGAACGTGACATTGAGTATCTGCAGCCAGAATTTCAATTGGCATCAGAGCAGGCACCTTGCCTGTATTACTGGGTGAGATCTAGGGATATCACTTTCTGGCACTATGGACAAAGAAGGAGTTTTTGGAAATAGACCACCCATTCTGAATGGAACAAATTATGACTACTGGAAAGCTCGTATGATAGCCTTCTTAAAATCTCTGGACAAAAAGGCTTGGTGAGCTGCTGACAAAGGATGGAACCATCCCACCATAACTGAGAAAGATGGGACCATCAGTCTGAAGCCTGAGGAAGATTGGAGTAAAGAAGAAGATGAGTTAGCCCTGGGAAACTCCAAAGCTTTAAATGCCTTGTTCAATGGAATTGATATAAATATATTCAGACTAGTACATCAATATGAACTGGCCAAGGAAGTTTGGGACACTCTCAAAACTACCCATGAGGGCACCTCCAAAGTAAAAATGTCAAGACTTCAGATGTTGACTACCAAGTTTGAGAATCTAAAAATGATGGAAGATGAAACCATTCATGAGTTTCACATGAACATCTTGGAGATTGCCAACACCTCAGGAGCACTGGGAGAAAAGATGTCAGAAGTAAAATTGGTGAGAAAGATTCTCAGATCCTTGCCTAAAAGATTTGCTATGAAGGTAACTGCCATAGAGGAAGCCCAGGACATCAGCAAGTTGAAAGTGGATGAACTAATTGGGTCTCTTCAGACTTTTGAGATGGGGATCACTGATAATGGTGACAAGAAGAACAAGAGCATAGCACTTGTATCCAACACTGATGTTGAAAACAAGGAGGATGAAGAAGAAAATATTTCAGAAGCTATAGCCATGCTTGGAAGACAATTCAACAAACTCATCAAAAGAATAGATCCAAAGTCAAGGTCTAATGTTCATAACATTCCCTCTAACATTGACAGTTCCAGCAGAAGACCAAGGTCAGAAGAGAAGAGAAATCAAGGCAGAGGAATTCAATGCCATGGCTGTGAAGGATATGGGCATATTCGAGCTGAATGTCCTACCTTTCTTAAGAAACAAAAGAAAGGAATGACTGTTACTTGGTCTGACTGTGATTCAGAAAGTAATTCTGAAGAAGAATCTGCCAAACTAGTTACTGCTCTAACTGGTGTTTGTACCTCTGAAAGTGACACTAGTGATGAAGAAGTGACATTTGAAGAACTGGCTAATACTTACAAGAAATTATGTATCAGAAGTGCTGAAGTCTGTGTACAGAATGAGAAACAATCAAAACTCATCATAAAGCTGGAGGCTGAAAAAAGGGCAGACCTTGAAACTATAAGTCATCTAGAAGGGGAAGTTCAATTGCTGAACTCACAACTGAACCAAATGACCAAATTTGTCAAGATGCTGACTAAAGGAACAGACAATTTAGAAGAGATTCTTCAAGTTGGACAAAATGTGGGAAACAAATCTGGACTAGGATTTGTGGAAGCTAAGAAATCTGGTGCAGACAAGAAGATCAGGCATGTTAAACAAATGTCAAAGCATATGTCTCAACACAACTCTCAACATCAGAAACAGAGATATATGAAGAAAAAGTACCAAAGATGGAGATGTCATCATTGTGGGAGGTATGGCCACATAAAGCCTTTCTGCTTCAAATTGCATGGATACCCTAATCAAAACTCAGGTGTTAAACCTAAGTCAAAAAGGGTACCACATACTCCTCAATGGAAGAAAAAGGATACTGCCCTGATAGCCCACACTTTCCTGAGAGTCTCTGCAAGGGAAGGCTGGTACTTTGACAGTGGGTGCTCTAAGCACATGACTGGAATAAAGAACATTCTCAATCATGTTAAACCTCACACCACTAGTTATGTGACCTTTGGAGATGGTGCTAAAGGTGAAATCAAAGGAGTTGGTAATTTGGACTGCCCTGAAGTTCCAAATCTAAATGAAGTTCTATTGGTAAAAGGCCTGACTGCTAATCTCATTAGTATCAGTCAATTGTGTGATCTAGGATTCAAGGTCAACTTCTCAAAGTTTGAATGTCTAGTAATTAATGAAAAACTAGAAGTGGTAATGAAAGGAATCAGATCTAAAGATAACTGTTACTTGTGGCAGCCTGAGAACACTAATAACTCCACTATGTGTTCCATTACCAAAGAAGAAAAAGAGATGAAACTGTGGCACCATAAGCTTGGCCATCTTCATCTAAGAAGAATGAAAAGAACTATCTCTATGGAAGCAGTCAGAAGGATTCCAAGACTGCAAATTGATAAAAGGAGGGTTTGTGGTGAACTTCAAATTGAAAGGCTTGGTAAAAAGAGACATGTCTATGATGTGGTGAATAAACTTGAAGAAGGATGTGTTGTCAGAACCAGAAGTAATCATGACAAGGAATTTGGAAACAACAAGTTTAATAAATTCTGTTTCCCAGAAGAAATGAGTCATGAAGTCTCTTCTCCTATAACTCATCATCAAAATGGAGTTGACAAAAAGAAAAATAGGATCATACAGGAATCTGCCAGAGCTATGATTCATGTCAAAAGAATTCCTTCCCAACTCTGTGCTGAAATAGTTGCAGCTGGTAGTAGCTGTTCTCAAAATATCTAGACAAAACAGATGCTCACTGAGTATAATGTCTCACAAGATGTTGTGACATTGTATTGTGACAATCTGAATACAATCAATATTTCCAAGAACCCTATTCAGCATAGCAGGACCAAGCACATTGACCTTGTAGAGAAGAAGTCAATTAAACTGGAACATGGTATCATTAAGCTTCAGCTGGCTGATTCTTCTACCAAGGCTCTTGTTGGAAATCAACTTGAAAACTTGAGGGGCAAGATGGGTATTTGCCAACGTGAGAAATTATAGCAATTGATTTTGCTTAAAACAAGGGTTGAAGGAGTTACTTGTGTTAAGTCTATTTTTAGTGGGTTAATCATATGTCTTTCCAATTCTTTCAAAATTATTAAGAAGTTGAATAGACTCTCATTTGCCTCCTACCTCTCTCGTCTTTGAAACCTATTCCTTTCTCTCAATCAAAGTTTTCTCTCAAATTGCTACTGGTGCTCTAAGTCAATCAAAATGTCTCAAACATCATCTTCAACCAAGGAGACCACTTCATCTTCATCATCTGACCAAGATTCTCGAGCAATCACCACATGCATAGATTCTGAAGTCCTGGAGATCACTCCTCTCAGAGAAATGGAAACTGACCCCTCCAAAGTAAAAAAACTGAGAACTAGGCATGCAGGAAGAGCTCAAGCTACTGCTTCTGGTAATCCTTCTCATCCTTCTTCCTCTATACCAAATAGGGAAGGATCAGCTCAAGTACATCAAGCAATTGCTAGGCTTGTTACAAGAATACTAAGCGGAAACCAATCTGTACCGGGGATTTCTGTCCCATTAAATCAAGAATCAGCAAGCCCAAATGTGGATGTCTCTGAGAATGTAGATGTCTCTGAGAATGTTGTGACACAAAATGACAACATTCAGAACCCTTCAGAGAAGACTGTTGATCCACCTATCATTGATGTGGATGAGGAATACTCAGACAATGATCTGATTGCCAATGTAAACCCTAGCATAGCTAGGAGAATGATGAAAAGAAAGGGTAATCAGAATGCTGCAAAATGTATGACCAAAGATAAACCTGCTGATAAGAAATCCAAGGCTGAAGGCAAGGCTGGGGTAGAATCTGTGAAAACTGGTCAGTCCAAAGGGAAGGTGAAAGCCCAGGTGCATACTGGTAGACAACCAATTACAAAGAAGAGAAAAGAACCTGAATCTTCTGATTCTGATGAGGAATCAGAGTTTGAGATTGATGCTGAAGAAATTCCTATTAGAAGGAAACTCCCCTCCAGCAAAATGGCTAGAGTTCCTGAAGTCCCAATAGACAACATCTCTTTTCACCATCCTGACAATGCAAACAGATGGAAGTATGTTTGCTTGAAGAGAATAGCTTTAGAAAGAGAGCTAAACAATGATGCCATGGAGTGCAAGGACATCGTGGACCTGATTAAAACTGCTGGACTGATGAAGACTGTGGTAAAATTTACCAAGTGCTATGAAAATCTGGTCAAGGAGTTCATAGTTAACTTGTCTGATGAATGTGCTGATGGAAGGTCAGCTGACTTTGAAAGTGTTTATGTTAGAGGAAGAAGGGTTAATTTCTCTCCATCAGAAATTAACAAATTTCTTGGAAGATCAAATGAGGATTGCCCTGAACTGGAAGTCACTGACAATGAAGTTTGTCAAACCATCACAGCAAGACAAGTCAAGTGCTGGCCCTTGAAAGGCAAGCTGAATGCCAGCAAACTTAGCATGAAATTTGCCATCCCGCACAAGATTGGTGCAGCCAACTGGGTCCCTACAAACCATAAATCAACTATCTCCACAGGATTGGGGAGATTTATTTATCCTGTGGGAACCAAGACTGTTTTTGACTATGGCAGGTATATTTTTGAACAAACTTTAAAACATGCTGGTAGTTATGCTGTCAAAGGTCCAATTGCCTTTCCCTCCCTCCTTTGTGGAATTATCCTTGCACAATACCCTGATATCCTGGTGGCAAGAGATACTGCTTGCAAAAGAGCTCCTGCTCTTGGGTTACACTACAAGTTGTTTCAGGGATCTCATGCTCCTGATATTGTCATAACATCAGCTGAGACATCATCTGTAAAGACTCAGTCCAAAACATCTGATGTTATAGCTGTATTGAAAGAGACCTGCAAAGAGCTGGAAGCTAGGAAAAAGACCCTAGAAAACCTAATTGCCAGGTTAGAAAAGGAGGAAGCTGAAGGAAACAGAAGGGAAGAGGGTGCAGAAGCTGAAGATCAACTCAATACTGAAGAAACTAGCTCCTTTGAAGGGGACAGTGCTTGAAGGTTGGTGGAGTTGATGCTGAGTCCTGGTGGAGTTTGCAAAGTGTGTTCAGTTTTTTTTGTCTTGTTGTGTTACTTTTTCTGGATGACTGTATAATCTGTTAAGAACATATATCTTTGGCCCATTTGTGGCTAAAGAGGGGGAGATATATTTTGGTAGACTTTATTAGACATTCTATTTTTCTGCCAAACTATTTATTCTGCTGCTATCTATCTCTGATTGCTTAGGGTCTTTAGCCAAAAATCTTCCAAAGGGGGAGTTTGTAATTGTTTAGTTATTGGCATGCATTTTTGGTAAAACCAGGTGTGTGAATGTCATGACTGATGTCATAACATTCTAGTTTATTAGGTACTGATTCATTAGGCACCTTTGCAGAAAAATATTGTCATACAGGTACTGCTGTTTATAAGTGTGTATCTGAGCATTTTGCAAAAAGATCACATTTACCAAAATCAGTAGACAGGAATTCAAATGTCATAACAAATGTTAAGACATCCTGTTTTGAACTAACAGTTATGCAGTTTGGGTAATTCTGAGTTTTTTCAGGAAAATAACTCAGTCTTTCCAGAACAGAAAATCTCGTGGACTTGGGGTTAACCTAGCTCAACCCTAACCTGGTTGATAAAGTCCTGTGACCTAGTCTTAAGGTCAAACGGAATTAACCCTAGCTTTTTGTGGAAACCCTAACTGAAGATGCAGCTGCTATATATTCAACAAGGCTGCTGTTTGGAATGTATCCCTTTTTGACAGAAGATCATTTAGAAGTTGTATAGTTTTAACTATTGTAATCCAAGCAAGTATCATTGTGATAAGTGACTTGGAATAGGCTTTAATTGTAAGGGTTGTGTATCACTCAAAGCTTTGAAGCAAGAGCGTTTGTGTATCTCTTGACTGAAGCTTTGAAGCAAAGTCAAGTTAGGTTTATGTATCACTCAAAGCTGTGAAGCAAGAGTGTTTGTGTTGCTTGATTAAAAAGCTGTGAAGCATAATCAAGTGTATGTTTTGAAGAGTGTCTTCATCAATTCATTAGTCAAATTGTTTTAAGTGTCACTGCTGTGATTGAGGAGGAGTGAGTAGGAACTCAGGTTTAAGTTGTACTTAGATTGAAGTTGCATTGGGTAGGTCTTAAGTGAAGGAGATAAACTGGTTGGTTTATTCCTGAATTAATATCTCTTATAGTGGATTTCCTCCTTGGCTTGGTAGCCCCCAGAGTAGGTGTTGTTGCACACTGAACTGGGTAAACAATTGACTGTGTTCTTTACTGTTTTCTTGTATTTACTGTCTTATAGAAAGTCAGATACGGTGTCATAACATTGAACGTGACATTGAGTATCTGCAGCCAGAATTTCACACACTTTTTCACACCATTAAGATAGCAAGACAAATCTATAACATCCAACATAATCTCGTCTACTATTAACAATGGATTGAGAGTGATCAATTCCTCAATTTGTCAAATAGCATTCGACAACCATAAGGGAGTATAAATCATCGTGCCAAACTATAATAGCGTTTCCTTAAAATTCGTATTCAAGTTTTCTAAAACACAACATGTCTAATCCTCTTTCACCCACCATCCCACGATGATCAATCATTTTCTAACTCGATATCTGTTGGCATATCAATACATTACAAACCCTTCCACTCTAGTCCGAGTATTTATCTACATAAAGGATTCTAATAATATTCTTAAACTCTTAATCTTCTTCCGAATCTCACAACATCAAAAATACATGTATCTCCACCTCTCAAACTCATTCCAATCACACTCTCAATATTATCATCTTATCTAACAATATTTCATATGTATCTACACCTCAAACAACTACGATAATAATCATCTAAGCTCAACAAGCTACTAACCTCTATAACAGACTTCATCGTTCTCCAACTTAAAACTGCATCTACCTTGAATGGATCTACATACACTTTCACTTGAAAATAAAATTACTCAAGAGAACCCTTCTCTCAAAACTATAACATACATCCTGACAAATTAGCATAAATCTTCCTCCTTTTTGACACCGTAAATTCCACACAACTTCACACTAAAGTCTTTCGTTCTTATTAATAACACCAAAGCTTTCCAAATGGTACATTTGATTTCATAAATTACTTTAAATAAATCTCCCAATGGCTCCTTTAATTCACCCAACTCTAACACTGACGTCCCATACAACACTGAAGAACAAGTCTAGTCCCAAAGACAAACTTAACAACAAACTACACTTACTTACAATATCATCACGTGATAAATTAATTTATTACAACTATTGGAACCATTTTTAAAATGAAGCTCATTTTGTTAGCTTTCCAATGATTCAAACGAAACTCAAATCGGATGCCCGGAACTCTAGTTATGAATTTTCGAAGTCCCACAATAATTCTGCAGTTTCCTGCGATTTGCTTACGGAAATTTCACTCCAAAACTCATTTGTCTTCAACTAAGACATATTCCAAACAACTCTTAATATATCTCGTGCTCCCAAACTTCTTATAACTCGAGAGATGCATTCCTTTGCCAAAGTTTAGGTTCTAAAACATCAGGGCAACAATTCTTTTCGCAACGCTACTCACTTCTTCAAGTTTCGAATCAGACTCGCGATTCACAACTACTTATCAATGTCAACTACTTCCGATAATCACTTATGTGATCCCAACACAAAAGTTACAGCAACTTTATTATTCCATCATTGTTCAAACATCGACATATTACACTTGCTTCGTAAATTAACAAATATTACATCGTTGTTCATTCTTCGAGAAATAAGCACCAATAATGTCTGATCAATTTCTCTCAAGGCGCTCTAATCCGACTAACAACAAGACCTTAAAATGTAAATGCTAAAAAAAAAGTACATAAAGCATAAAAAGAATAAAAGCATAAGATAAAACAAGTCAATAATTAGTGGTTAGTTGGATGACCATCTTGAAACTTGCATTTGGAACTCATTAGAGGATTGGTAGAACCAAAGCCTCCATACAACAAATTGCATTTTCTTTTTGTCAAGTATATCATCCATTTGGAATTCTCACAAGTACCATTTAATGATCAACGATGTTTAAGTGATTCGCGTTGACCAAAGGTGTTGTAGATCCATTAGAGGATTGGTAGAACCAAAGCCTCCACACAATGAATCTCAAGGTTATTGGATCAAAGAGATCAAATTAACATACTTGGGCTTGCAATCATAAGTTTGGGCCACGAATGATCATTTATTCGAATCGAGACAAAATTTAGCGCTATGTTAAGCAATCGTAAGTGGACTTATATAGAAGTCGCACCTATTTTGAGACCGGTCAATAGCAATCTATGCACCATTTATTTTGAGACATGATATAGAGATTATGCTCCAACAACACTTAGTGCAATGGGAAGGGGATGAGATGAAGAGGATTAGGGCAAAAGATGAATAAACCACTTTTGAATTAAAAATTTAATCAAACTATTATTAAAATCATTCATCCGTTTTTGTGGAGTTAAACTCAACACCATGAATCCAATGATGTTAATAAAGCCATGATCAAAAAAATCAACTCAAGACAGCCAGAAAATAATCACAAAATAATATCATATTTAATATATACATTAAAAGGTTTAAAAATGTTTAAAGAATGAAAAATAATGAGGAAAATGTCAATTATATTCAAATTAATCAAGAAGTGGAAAATAAGATCATAGAAAAATCAGAAAAGAGGCCAAGTAATTTTACAAAATTTTTGGTAATTTTTAAAAGTCAGAAACTATTTTTAAAAAATAAAATAAATGGGTAAAATAAAAAAAAAATACTAAAGTCAGAAACAAAAATGAAATAAGGTCACCAATATTTGTCACAATATCATTGGATCATTCCATAATTTTTTTCAGAATTTAAAAATGTAAAAAAGTATTTTTAAACATTTTAAACAAATCAAATAAGTGTAAATTTTATAAAAAATACCAAAACACAAAATTAAATTATGAAAAAATGAAAATCAGAAAGAGAATAATCAAAAATATTTTTCATAATTTTTTCAGATTTTTTGGACTAAAAATGAATTTTCTATGATTTTTTGAAACTTAAAACAATTAAAATATAAAAAAACCAGAAAAAGAAAATAAAAGTAAAATATGTGGACCATTGGATAAGAGTCAAAACACGTTAGTAATCAAATCCAAGGGATCTGGAACGCTGTGCATATCATGGTCATTAATGAATAATGTACAGAATCAATAATAAATCAATTTTTTGAAAAACACAAATGGCACGCCATCATTGGTTGGAGGATGACATGTAGGTCATCTTCAACCTCCAGCCAACGTGATTTGCAGGTCTCTCAAACTGTAAAATCAGAAGCTCAGTCCTATGCCAATCGCTTCGTCTCTTCAAGACGAAAACAACCACACCCTCGCGCCAAATTTATATAAATTGTAGCTCAAGCAATTTAGAAAGAAAGTTTGAAAAGAGATTTGAAAATTCATGGTCAAAACGTGCTCCCAGTGAAATGTAAGTGTTGCGACTAGAACCAGGGCAATTAGAGCAATACAATGATATCAGAGTTTTGAAGAATTGATGAAGGAATCTACCTATTGAAGTTGAGTTACAGAGCTCTGAAACTGGACTTCTATGGAGCAGTATAGGGCACGATTCTTGAATGTAATTATATGGTTAACTTCAGGGAAGATCAAGGAAGGTGAATTGACGGGAAAATGGATTGAAAAAGGCTTGAGAATGGATTTCGAAGTTGCTGAATTCTGGATTGTGAAGCAAGTTTGGCAGGGCGATTCTGGCTATCTAAGCTTGGGAAATTGAATGGGGGATGACCCTCTATTTATAGGGAAGTAAATGGGATCAAAAGGAATAGAAAATGATGCGTTTTGGAGGGAATTCGTGTGGGTTTGCATCATGAAGGAAGTGTGACTCAAACTTGATCAAAACTCAGTCAAATCGTGCATTTCATGATGCTAATCACTTCTGGCAAGTTGCTAAACATGATTAAAACCAAAAACGCGTGGAAATCTTGTGATTAGAAGCCAAAACAAAGATTTCAAAATCCTGACTTTGTGAAAAATCCAATTTCAAACTACCCAATTCAAATCCATGGCATTTCCACCTCAAGGGGTCTTAGGGCATAATTCTTGATGCTTTGGAAAGATGAGGTTACAAGCTTTGCAATGGAAAAAGAATGGAATTAAATGGATGCTTGAGCTGAAATCTACATGGAGTCAAAGTTGAAGAAAATGAGTTGACTTTCCATACTTAGAAATATTTCAAATTCTTCTTTAAAAATGACCTATAATCTTTTGCATCCAAACATGGCCTTCCACTTAGAATTTGCTCTTGACCAAAAAATATGGAATGAAGTAGATCTCTTGAATGACATTTTTCAATTTGAACCACTCAAAATCTCCAAAAATTTAGCAAGTTATGACTTGTTGAAGTTGGCCAAAAATCATAAAATGACCTATAATCTTTTGCATCCTTAAGGCAACTTACATCTATTTTCTTACTTTACATATAAAAGAAGGCATGAAGTACACATCCTTAAGATCATCATGAAAAAATAATGGGCTCAAGGTGATAAAAAATGACCAAGTTATGACAATTTGAAGTCACATATGGAAAATTGGGGATTCATCTGGGTGACTTATAATCTTTCTTCTTCACCAAGTTCCTTCCACATGAAAACTCCTTGGAACTTTTGAAGTGATTTATTGGTAACTATTTGAAGAGAAGGATGTTTTTGGAATCACTCAAAAATACCAAAAGATGAGCAAGATATGCTCCTTTGAAGTCCAAAACCCTAGCCTCTAGATCAAGAGAATGCTTTGAGGAAATTTGCCAAGTTTGAACAAGCTTTTTGTGCCAATATTCTTCCTTTGTGAATAGAAGTTGTTGAGGATGATGATGAGGACTCATAGCCACCAAAACCACTTCCATATCTTGAAATTTGAGAGAAATATGCTCTTGTGACCAATAGGAACAAGACCTTGTCCAATCATGACAACTTCTTCCCTCAACCCCTTGTACTTTTGAACCAATTTTGATAACTTTGAGATATGTTGAACCAAAATGAGCCTTGTCATGCCATTTCTTCCAAAATCACTCCACTAGTGAAGTATGAATTTCTCAAGCTATTGACTAGGGCATGGAAATAAACTCATGAACCCATGGAGCAACTTGTTAAACCTCATTGCCTTTACCTACATTATTAACAAGTAAGACAAACCAATATTGTATTTTATTAATTAGAGAGAAAATCAAAGCAAAATATCCATGATCACAAAATAAAATAAGTCCAAGGTGCTTGGTAACTCCTCAAAAGAGCAAAGCTAAAGATAGGGAGAAAAACCAAAAGTCTTAATGTGATTTTGTTGTGATTGAAACAATATGGTATGATGAAGGAATCTTAAGGGGAAAATTCGGGTACAACACTTGGGTAAAGGATTATCTTTCAAATTAGGTCCCATGTCCTTGAAAGATATAATTCCAGACTTCACCAACTTCTGCACCTTAGTCTTCAAAGGATAACAATTCTCAACAATATGCCCTGGTGCTCCCTGATGAAAAGCACATGTTTGGTCTGCTTTGTAATACCAAGGCAATGGTGATGGTACAGCGGGAGGTGGTCGTGTCTGGACCAACTTTTTCTGAATCAATGTTGGTAGTAGCTCTGCATAGCTCAAGGGAATAGGGTCATAACTCTCTATTCTCTGATTATACCCTTGATTCCCCTGTTGGGACGGTCTCTGATAAGCAATGGTAGTTGGAGCGACATTCATAACAAGAGTAACTGAAGAGACTTGCTGATGACGCTGATAATTCCTTCTTGGAGCATTTACCCTCCTCTCTTGCATAACAGCATTTGTATCTCCCTCTTTCTTCTTGGTGAACCCATACAATGGCTTCTTTACACCTCCTACCCTTCACTCTTCGTCAAACGACCTTCTCTTACATCCTCCTCTAAGCGGATACCCATTCCTACCATCTCAGTAAAGTCACTTGGCGCACTTGCTACCATCCTCTCATAGTAGAAAGCACCCAGCGTCTTCAAGAAAATCTTAGTCACCTCATTCTCTTCCATGGGAGAAATAACTTTGGCGGCTACCTCACACCATCTCTGCACATACTCTTTGAATGATTCCCTGTCTTTCTGAACCATGGCCCTAAGTTGGTCACGGTCAGACGCCACGTCCATGTTGTACTTGTATTTTTTGATGAATGCTTCTCCCAAATCATTAAAAGTATGGATATTGGCACTGTCCAAACTCATATACCATTTCAGTGTTGCGCCGGTCAAACTATCCTGAAAAAAGTGATTCAACAGACGCTGATCATCAGTATGGGTAGACATTCTCCTCACGTACATTACCAGATGAGCACGAGGGCAAGTGTTACCCTTATACTTCTCAAATTCTGGGACCTTGAACTTAGCAGGTATCTTAACATTTGGGACCAAGCATAGCTCATTTACATTCTGTCTAAATAGCTATTTTCCCATAAGGGCCTTCATCTCTCTTTGCATCTTGTCAAACTGCTCTTGAAAATCATCCATTATGTCCTAAAGACCCAAGTCTTCACTCGGTGGAGGGAAGGGACAACACACATCATCATTAACAAAAGGAACCAAGTTCACTGAAGGAGGTGTAGCAGGAACAACATGCACCACAGGAGGTGCCGGAGTAACAATAGTCTGAACCACTGGAGTATCTTGAGGCCCAAGATTGAAATCTTCAGGTGCAAATTTTTTTGGCATTCCCCATGGATAACCTTGAGGCATACGGTTCTGAACAACAACTAGAGTAGAAGATACAGGAACAATCGGAACTTCAGTATTTGCCCTTGTTGGTTGAGGTTGAACACTCGCTGGCTGATTCTGAGCAGCCACCAGAGCTTCCATCAGAGTAGTCAAATTGGCCATGCCGGCCTTCAAAGCATAAACTTCTTCACACAGCTCACGATTCTCTTGTTCTAAGTTGTCCATCTTCTTTTTGAAATTAGCCCGAGTATTATAGTGATGAGTCAACTTGCTGAACAAAGTAAAGAAGATGGGTAAGACACCTGGATATGCATAATAAATGCAAGAAATATGTGCAATATGATGCATGATATGCAATGCATATGATTATTTTTTCTTCATTATTTAATATTTCAAGGGATTTAAGATTTATAGACATATTGCAAACATCAAAGTAATAAAGCTTTTGAAATACTGAAATTTTTTATTATAATAACTCCAAAATAGATTACAAGTTTCAATGATCTCAAGTACAAGATGGAAATACAATCTAAAATCCTGAGAAAAAGAACTGATGGAGATCAATCTGTACGTTGGCGCTTCCCCGTGAGCCTGACAATCTGAGCTTTCAACCTCTGGTTTTCTTCCACATGTCTGATGGCAACCTCCTTCCAATCATCTGAATCATGAATTAAGTGATCAACGCCAGATTGAGGCTCAGGAGAAAATAAATCCCCTTTCCTCTCCATAGACTCTACCGCTCGACTCTCAAGGATCTCAATCAAGTTGTCTTTCTCCTTCAGGTCTGCTTTGTAGGAACTCTCTAAAGTTTGGAACTTGTTCTTCCAAGCATCCCTTTCCTGTTGTATCCTAACCAAAGTAAGTTGCAAATTTTCTAGGTCATCTAATAAGGGAGGAGTGGTCTTCACAAATAGATCAGGCATGGGTGTCTCCCGGGTATACGGCATCTTTAACTGAATGGCTCTCGATCGGATCATTGAAGATAGGGCTCCAAAGAAACAGCACCCCTAGGTCCCAAATACTTCCTACTCTTATTATGAATTTGACGCCAGGCCTTCGCAATCAGCTCCCTATCTTCCCTATGGTCTTCCCCTTCCTTCAAAAATAAACTAATCAAATGAATATTATTCGGTTTATCCCTCATCGGATAACCAAGTTGTCGTCGTGCAAGAACATGGTTATAGTTAATTCCTCCCTTTGTACCAAGAAGATGTACATTGGGGGAAACTACCACAATTGTCAATAATCTCAACATCCTGGTAAGCTCGATGGTACCAATCAATATCCGAGTGAGTAAGTGCCATGATCTTAGGATCACAATGGGGTTCCTTCTTGACATCCCAAAAAGCATCAGATTGAGGCATATGAGAGATAAACCACTGGTACAACAGAGGCATGCAACATATAATCATCCCCCATGATAAGAATTCCGAAGATGAATAGAGTAATAAGCATTACCCAACAGTGTAGGAACTGGGTTTCCAATCATGAAAATCCTGATAGCGTTAATGTCAACAAACATGTCCACATTAGGAAATAAGAATAACCCGTAAGCAAGCAGGGCAAAGATGGTCTCAAAAGCAACTGTACTCTTCATTCTGGCAAAGTAACGAGCTTTCTCCAATAAGAACTGAGCTGATAATCCTCTAATCCCTCCTTTAGTAGTCATATGGGCTTCAACCTCAAACTTCCCCAGGTGAATTAAAGCAGCAATCTCATGTGGTTTTGGCTCACCCTCCAAACCAGTAAAAGGAACACGATCGGTAACAGGTAAATCCAATAGATAAGAATACTCCTTCAGTGTAGGCATCAACTGATAGTCGGGAAAAGTAAAAGCAATGATACATCGGATCATAGAACTGGACCGAGGTCGAGAGAATACCCTCCTTCATCTTCAGCTTCATGAGAGGAATAATGGACCCATACTTCTTCCGAAAGTCTGCAGAACACTCGATCTCTGGGATTAGACTGATCAACTCATCTATCTTGGGATCCTTGAAAATGTACTTCCCGGTATTTCTCTTTCCAGAATCCATGGTTAAAAAGTACAGGAGATATTCACAAATAGTCAACCTTTAAATCCCTTGAAATATGGTTTTCTTCAAAAGATGCTTATGAGTGCATGGATGCATGATGCAACAATCACACACAAGATCACACATATAGGGTTCATAGGTTCAACGTCACGAGCAAGAGGTCGAAGGTACTACCCATATGGTGTTGGTCTAAAAATTTATCACCTGCCGAACAAGGTTCTAGAGGTTCCCAGAGTCTACATCCTTCCTTTGGATATTACCAACTTCCTAATTAACTCGGTAATTAGCAATATTCTCAAGAAAGACTCGTCCGAACATAGTATCGCGTGACAACTATTTCCGGATTACTCCTTTATAGCTTCCGCACTACACTGAAAAGGCCAATATGGGTTTGGTATTCTATGGTCCTCAGTTTCAGCAGGCTCCCAGGTCGAAAGCAGTACGCCTTCCCGATTACTCGGTAAACGACACTATAATCAAAGGGGCCTCCACTGAGTGGGGGATCTCATACCTCCTTTTTTGGGATTACTCCCTCAAAGTTAACATGACTATACTGCCCGTCCCATCTTAAATTTTGCCCAAGTCCGGGTATCGGACTTATGAGTAATCACCAAGCATCCTGAAAACCAGGAAAATCCAGACAAACATATATACAACATATAATCACAAAAAACAGTAATAACACATATACAGATATAAACAAAGATAGGCTTAACCCACTTAGGGATGGACCAGCAAAAGGTCAATCTTTCCCCAGTGAAGTCGCCATTTTTATGTAGCGGTAGAAATGCTCAAGACTAAGCCATTGGATTGACTAGACTTTATACAAATCAAAATAAAAATCGCCACCGCGCTTTATTGTTTCCAAAGGAATGGGAAAAGAGAGAATAACCCAAAAAGAGGGGGAAAGATTCAAGGTAAGGGGGTTGGTTATGCAAATGGAAGGTATTATCACCCTAAACATCTATGGTACTCCCAAGTGGAAAATATCTCTCTTTACTACATATTGTAGAAGTATAGTTGTTTGCATCACTACAAGGATTGACAAGAGTTTAATCTTTCTTTGAGAAAATTTTAAAGATAGAAAAAAGCCAAAAGTGGCAAGATGGTTTGAAATGAGATTGATTGACTTTTAGTCTTCTCACAAAAAAAATGTCAAGGTATCATTAAGTTGATTGGAGTTTATTTATGAAAATGTTTTGAAAATGCATGGACATAAGTCCAAGTTTATTATGAAAATGGTTCAAGTTCAAAAACAAGAAGAGTTTTCAAAAGGAGGGAGAAGATTTTGAAATTAAAGAAGATGGGAGGAGAAGAAGAGACTATCCTAAAGCATAAGGTAAAAGCTAGGGATAGGAACCATCTAACCAACAAGAAGCCAATACTTGACATTATGAGCCAAGATAGAATTCCCATTCCTTGGATTGAAACCAATAAAGCAAAAAAAATACTAGACCTCTTGAGATAACCAAACTTCAAGTGTATTAAGTCTTCACAAAAATTGGGCAGAGTAACGACTGTATACGGATGAATTCCAGATTACAAACAAAAGGTGTAATCACAAAAACCTGCACACAAAAACAAACAAGCGACCCAATATATTGAGGGAAACCTCAAGAACTCCAGACAAAATAATCAGATAAGATCTCCAAGATAGGTCAAGGTTTCTAATCCTAAGTCCAAGAAAGGTCCCATGCTCCATAATGCCAAGGATAGTAACCAAATAGTCCAAGTACCATTAGAGATTTTTTAGGGTTTATATTGATTATTAAGTATCTTAAGAAAGGAAAAGAAAAAGCTCAAGCGATCAAAGTAAAAATGGCAAGAAAATAAGTGCCCAAATGAGCAAAGATGAAAATGGCATGAAATGTAAATGCTAAAAGTAAATAGTACATAAAGCATAAAAAAGAATAAAAGCATAAGATAAAACAAGTCAATAATTAGTGGTTAGTTGGATGACCATCTTGAAACTTACATTTGGAACTCATTAGAGGATTGGTAGAACCAAAGCCTCCACACAACAAGTTGCATTTTCTTTTTGTCAAGTATATCATCCATTTGGAATTCTCATAAGTACAATTTAATGATCAACGATGTTTAAGCGATTCGCATTGACCAAAGGTGTTGTAGATCCATTAGAGGATTGGTAGAACCAAAGCCTCCACACAATAAATCTCAAGGTTATTAGATCAAAGAGATCAAATTAACATACTTGGGCTTGCAATCATAAGTTTAGGCCACAAATGATCATTTATTCGAATCAGGACAAAATTTAGCGCTATGTTAAGCAATCGTAAGTGGACTTATATAGAAGTCGCACCTATTTTGAGGCCGGTCAATAGCAATTTATGCACCATTTGTCTTGAGACATGATATAGAGATCATGCTCCAACAACATTTAGTGCAATAAGAAGGGAATGAGATGAAGAGGGATAGGGAAAAAAAATACAAACCACATTTGAATTAAATTTTAATCAAACTATTATTAAAAGTATTCGTCCATTTTTTGTGGAGTTAAACTCAACACCGTGGATCCAATGATGTTAATAAAGTTCATGATCCAAAACCTAACCCAAGATTAGCCAGAAAATAATCACAAAATAATATTACATTTAATATATACATTAAAAGGGTTCAAAAAATGTTTAAAAATCAAAATAAAGGAGAAAAATATCAACTATGTTCAAATTAATCAAGAAAGAAAAAGCAAGGCCATAGAAAAATTAGAAATGGATCCAAATATTTTTATAAAATTTTTGGTAATTTTTAAAAGTCAAAAACTATTTTTAAACTACTTAAAATTGTTCAAACAAACATAAAATAGGTCAAAAATAGTAAACCTCAACATAAAATTTTCAGAAAGTAAAAAATATACAAAATAATATTTATGAATTTTTTCAGAATTAAAAAATGTCAGAAAGTATTTTTTAGGTAATTAAAAGAAAACAAATAATACAAAAAATACCAAATGTCAAAATAAAAATGTGAAAAAATAGTCATGAGATCAGAAATAATTCAAAATATTTTTGTGAATTTTTTCATAATTTTTGGATAAAAAATAAAAGAGTATGAATTTTTTAAAATTTAATCAATAAAAATATAAAATCAGAAAATAAAATAAAACCAAAAAGATGTGGACCATCAGATCATAGTCAAAACGCGTTAGTAAGCTGATCCACTGGACCAGACACGTTGTGCTTGATATGGACCTTAGTGAGATACGCATAGGATCAGAAAAAGGGCAACCAATGAAATTAAAACATTTGGCACGCTATCATTGGCTGAGACGAGACATGTCATCGTCTTCAACCTCCAGACACCCTGCAATGGGGATTTTCTGAGATCCTTCAAATGGAAAAATTAGGATCCCAGGCTAGCATCATTGAACTCGTCTCTTCAAGACGATTCTAACACAACCATCGCTCCAAATTTATATAAGGTATGGAGAGAGATATGAATAAAAAATCTAGAAAATAGCGAACACCTTCAATTTGAGACTTCTCTCTCAATTCTCAATGGATTTAAAAATTGTAAGCAGCATTAGAATCAGGAGAAGGAGTAGAATAGATTAGTGCTTGATTTGGATCCAAATGGTGGAGAATTTTACCTTTTCGAAGTTCAAGGAAGAAGCTCTGAAACTGGACTTCTGTAGCTTGAATTATGGCTCGTTTTGATTGGTTTAAGTGCTGGAGAGTTTATATGATGCTTGAGGATGATGAATGTGCAAAGAATTTTGGAAAAGGGAGCTTAAATCTCAGAAACTGAATTCAAAAAAGATGGGTTCGTGTGAAGTTTTGGCAGAGTGATTTTGGCTCTCAAAGCTTGAAGAAATGGATGGGGGATGACCCTCTATTTATAGGGAAGTGAATGGTTTGAAGAAACATAGAAGTTTGGAGGGAAATTGAGTGAAGGTCGAGCACGAGTGAAGTGTGACTTTGTTTCCATCAAAACTCAACCAAATCTTGCGTTTTGGGGTGCTAATCACTTCTGGAAAGTTTTCTAATCAAGTTTAAATCAAAAACATGCATAAATCTTGTGTTTAGAAGTCACATTATGGATTTCAAAGTTCTGACTTTGTGGAAAATTCAGTTTCAAGTTACCAAATTCAAATCCATGGCATTTCCACCTCAAGGGGTCTTAGGGCATGATTCTTGATGCTTTAGAAAGATGAGGTTACAAGCTTTGCAATGGAAAAAGAATGGAATCAAATGGATGCTTGAGCTGAAAGTTACATGGAGTCAAAGTTGAAGAAAAAGGGTTGACTTTCCATACTAAGAAATATTTCAAATTCTTCTTAAAAAATGACCTATAATCTTTTGCATCTAAACATGGCCTTCCACTTGAAATTTGCTCTTGACCAAATAAGATGGAATGAATTAGATATCTTGAATGACATTTTGGGATTTGAAACATTCAAAATATCCAAAAATTGAGAGAGTTATGACTTATTGAAGTTGGCCAAAAATCATGAAATGACCTATAATCTTTTGCATCTTTAAGGCAACTTCCATCCATTTTCTCACTTTTCACATAAAAGAAGGCATAAATTTCACATCTTAAAGATCATTATGGAAAAAGAATTGACTCAAGGTGATGAAAATTGACCAAGTTATGACCATTTGAAGTCACATATGGAAAATTGTAGATTCATCTGGATGACTTGTAATGTTTCTTCTTCACCAAGTTCCTTCCACATGAAAAATCCTTGGAACTTTTGAAGTGATTTGTTGATAACCCTATAAAGAGAAGTATGTATTTGGAATTACTCAAAAATACCAAATGGTGAGCAAGATATACTCCTTTGAAGTTCAAAACCCTAGCTTCTAGATCAAGAGAATGCCTTGGAGAACTTTGACAAGTTTGAACAATCTTCTTGTACCAATATTCTTGCTTTGTGAATAGAAGTTGTTAAGGATGATAATGAAGACTCATATCCACAAAAACCACTTACCTATCTTGAATTTTGAGAGAAATATGCTCTTGTGACCAATAGGAACAAAGGCCTTGTCCAGTCATGACAACTTCTCCAATCACCCCCTTGTACTTTTGAGTCAAATCTAATAACCTAGAAATGTGATGAACCAAAACAACCTTGCCATGCCAATTCTTACAAAATCAATCGAATGATGAGGTTTGAACTTCTCAAGCTATATTGACTAGGGCATGGAAATAAACTCATGAACCCATGGAGTAACTTGTTAAATCCCATTGCCCTTACCTACATGGATAACAAGCAAGACAAGACAACATTGTATTTTATTAGTTAAGTGAAGAAATAAAAACAATATTCATGATCACAAAAGGAACATAAGTTAAGGTTCTTGGTAATCCCTCAAAAGGAGCAAAACTCAAAGTAGGGAGGGGAACCAAGAATCCTAGTGTGATCTTGTTGTGAATAAATCAACATGGTATGATGAAGGGATCTTAGGGGCAAAAATTGGGGTACAACAATTATCATGAAATAATATACTTCGCATTTATCATTCTTAATCATCACAATTTCGCCAATTACAGGCCATCACCATCATCATTATCATATATATCATGTCACACAATCAAAACAATCATCGTACTTAACCACAACATAAATCGTGGCATATAAATCAAAAATACACCCACGAATAGGTATCAATGTTGGTAAAATAATTAAATATTGACTTATAAGTCATTCCCATAAGATAGGAATTTATTTTATCTTTCCAATGGTCTAAACAGCACGTCAAACGGACGCCCGAGGCAAAATTATGAGTTTTATAAGTTTTCCAAAAAATGCTGTCAATAGCAGTGGTAACCAGTTACCCAGTTACGGTAACCGGTTACCGCAAGACAGTAACCTTATTTTTCCAAAATTCATCGCGGTAACCAGTTACCCACTTATGGTAACCGGTTATTGCAAGACAATAGTCATCCGTGTTCCAACTTTTGATATGGTAACTTTTAACACCCAAAATTCATATTTTTTTTCATCAAAATTTATCTTTTAAGCATGTTAATTATTCACCAACCATTGTCTATCAACCTAACCAATTCATATCATTTATTTCCATCAAAAACACACACAAATCACCAAAATTCATCAACATGGAAAATCCCAAAATAACCAAATAGGGAGAAATCACAACACACAACCTAGACCTTACCATACTCCATCATTAGGCAACCCTTTATACAGTTAGAATCCCCCTTACCTTAGACTTTTGGTTGATTTTCTTGATTTCTACGGTGAAATCCTGCCCTAGCTTCCTAGTGCCTTTCTCCTCTTCTAACTTATCAGTTTTTCTTTTATTTCACGTACTACTCTCTTTTCCTTCTTCTCACTCCACTATATTCTAAATAATATTACTAACCCAAATAAATAATTAATTAATTATTACTACAAAATAATACTAATTATTGTAATAATGTAATAATAATAATAGTAATCTATATTATTCTACACACCCCTATGTTTCTACACATTTAGCCAAACACCCCCATAACCTCAACTTCTATAATTCTAAGGCATCTAGTCCCCAACAAGGCATCACAACACATCATAAAATCCATCAACTCATATAATTTCACCGCATTATCTTATTATTTAATTAAAAATAATTCTAATTAAATCGGGGTATTACATGGCTTGTGTTGGTTAATTATGACCCGACTAAAATACTCTTAAATGGAAAGAATAGACACATATCTTACCTCTTCCTAAGTAAATCAAGGACAAGTTACCTAACTTGTATTGATGTCTCACTCTTTCATAAAGCGGACTAACTGGATTTGTTAGGTACCTACCTACTCTTTTCCTAAGTGTGTGGGTGTTAAGTACATACTTTGGACATTCAAACAACCATGTCCTATAACATCAACTTCAACTCATTTCAAACCCTTTTCAAAAAATATGTCCAACGCATCACTCTTCTAAAATCAACCAACAAACATTTTGGTCTTTTTTAGAAGAACTACAGAGTTCTGACTTCCCTATTGCACTTAGGGGATACGTAGGCACGAGGTTTTGAAACCGAGGCGAACTCAACAAACTAAAAAATAAAACTCTTCTTATTTCTCTTTTCTCTAATTTAGAAGATAAACATTTCTCACACTAACAACACAAACACACATAAACTAAATGGTTCCAATCGAGTACGACGAATGTGAGGGGTGCTAATATCTTTCCCTTGCATAACCGACTCTCGTACCCATTCACGGTTGCAATAACTGTCTTATCTATTCTCGTGGGTTTTATTCGATATTTTCCCTTTCCTTTTGGAATCAATAAATCTTGTGGCGACTTCATTAATCGAATACTTTTTCGAGGTGCTACAGTCACTAGAGAATTTTGTGAACTTCCAGACTTTCCAACCACTGGGTAATTCAGTTTGTAGAATATATTCAGACAAATGGGGATGTGTAATTTAGCCTTCATAGGCATATATTTACCATATTTCGAGCCATGACTATTTCAACCATGGTTGCCAGATTATTTTCCCTTAGGTAATCGTCTAGTTGAACACGTTGAAGGACTTCGTCATCGTCTTGGTTTCGATTGACCATTACTACCCTTGGGGCTTAAACTTACCTTGGTATGGATTGTTTGATCCTGGGTTGTTCGATTCTTGGCTCTTGATTGACTTTGTCAACATTTTGTTTACGCCTGATTGATTGTTGGGTCCTCTTCGACTACTAACCCTTGGTTTTCTCTCATCCAATCTCGACGGGTTTGTCGAACTAGGACTTGGGAGGCGCCAAAGAAATATTCAATTCACGCCATATGTGCTTCTAACTACTGATTTGTTTAGGCATTTTGTTGGTTGGTTTGATTAGCGCTTTGGATCAATGGGTTAAATATTGTACTCATTTGTTGGGCTAGAATACCAATTATTTCATGATTGTTATCATCTATTTATTGTCGAAACGCCACTGTAGAATTCGTTGTTAGGGTAGGTAATTGGGAAGCGAATCCTGGGGGTGGGACATTTCGACCCATGTTATTATTTCTTGATCTTGATTCTTGTAGTGGCGAAAAAATGGACATTCTTGAATCAGGGAATATTGATGTACTATTATTCAGGCTTTCCATCAGTATTGTTGGCATGCCATAAATTGTTTGCAGTCATCCATTGGAATTATGAATCTAGACGCAAAATTTCTTAAATTGTTCGCCTCTGGTGGTATTGGGGTCCCTGGGGGACCATGCGTATGCACTGAGGACAGAACTAGACCGCTAAAAGCATTTGTTGAATTTCCTGTTGTACTTGCTTGAATAGGTATCGATTCGATTGCAGATAACATAACCGTACTTTCCCCTATCGAAGGGGTGGTTGTTCTCCATTGTTATTGGGTGGATTAACCATCTTCGCAATGTATTTCATCTTTGGTATAGGTTCGTTAGTTTTGGCTAACTTTCCACTCCTTAATCTCATACAACAATGTCAAACAAAACATACTAAAACGAAAGAAAATACCACACAACAAATTTTTTGACACAAACTTAGACACTGGTCCCACCAGATGTGCCAATTTGTTTACGTGAAATTTGGTAAACAGCTGCTAGTCTTCTAAAAATAATGATAATTTTGGTTACTTACAAGATCGACTAGATTGATCCTAAAACACGTTTCTAATTTTTTATTGTTTTCTAATGTTTCTGGGTATTCAATCTTTATGAAAGAAATGATTATAACGTAAGTAAAGATAAAAGCTTTAAAATAAAGATAAAAAGGCTTTAAGATAAAGAACTGGAATGTAAATGAATTTTGAATTAATCTTTAAATGAAATGTAAAAGACTTTGTTCAAAAAGGAATAACATTGAATGAAAAACTGGTGTTTCATACGTACATTCTCAGTAACTCTTTTCTCTAACACTTGGTACTTCGAGTTTATTTGAGTGATTTGCATAAAAATGAACACACTAAATCCTAACACAAAGATTCTAATTTATCCTAATTCGACCATAACGGTCTTTCTCTAAGAGAATGCCACGTTTGTTGTTTGCATGTCCTTCGAATCTTCAGACTTCCACGCGTCCTTTCGGATAAGATCAAACCATTAGAATTCAAAACTCTTCTTCAGTTTGAAGCGTCAAACCAACAACATAACTTTTGTCGAAGTATTCAAATTCAAAACTTGAAATTTCTTAAGTCCCACTTATCCATAAAACAAGACTTTCGCTACCACTTAACAAGATAAAACTACCCATAAACTTGTCAGTTAAAAACCTTCATAGATTTTTCTCATATTCTTCTTAGGGCTTACTTTCCTTCGACATTCTTTATTTCTCCCTTAATATTTCAAGTCGTCGAAATTCCCAGCTAACACACTCCTGACTTTATATGTGTCAGACATCGATACCTTGGTCGTACCCTTAGTCGTACACAAAAGAATATATCAGAATTCATCACTTTATTTCATAATACAAAGTATACAAGCAATACATGATTAAAACATAGTATCTTATATGATTAAAAAATAGAAAACATAACCCACTTTTTAAAGGATAGATTCTCATCCTATCGAGTTGCCTAATGAGGGAAGTGACATTGAACTTCATGGGTACACCCTATCCCTAATCTTTCTAGAGTATGATATACTCTCTTTACTCCATATAAGTGAGCACTGATGGGTGTCATATTTAAGCTTGCTGTGGACCAAACAGAGTGTAGCATTGCTACAAAAGCACCGCCCCAAGATACCGTTGTAAACACCCCTACAATGAATAACAAAAAAATCGAGAAAATACCACACTGAATGTTCTTTCCATTGTCAACAAAAACCATAATATTCTACATAAATATGTTCATTCAAAATTATAAAACTTTGCAATGATTGTCCATCTACAATACCAATACATCATTTATTTATTTTTTAATACTATACTCTTATTTATTATTTTTCACTTTATTAAATTACTCTATTAACTACTCATTCTGTTTTGAAATGACTGTCATTTTAGCAAATGAAATTTATTTCAAAATGACTGTCATTTTCACTTTTCAATGTAGTAATTATTGTCATTTTTCCAATTGTACCCTTTACTTCTTTTATGAAACGAGGGAGTATTATTTTATAGTGTGTGAAAACATTTTAGTGTTCAAGACAACTCGCACCATAAAAAAAAAGTATATGTAACATTTTGAATAGATTTAAATTGGGAATTTCTTTGTACACCTCTAAAGGGTGGGAGAAACCCCTGAGTTTCCGAAAATACTATTCGAAAATGTATTTCCGAATGTACCTCAAGTCTAGGTGTTTCGGAGATATATTTTTGAACGTACCCAATATGACATTTTTGGGGCGAATTCGAAAATACACTTCCGAAAATACCCTGTTTTTACTTAAATGTTAAATTTAAACATACAAGTATATTTTCGGAAGTGCATTTCCGAAAATATGCGTGTTATATCACCAGCTGCATGAACTATTTCATCGTGTTCATTTTCTTCTCAAAACCCAAAACTTCACCAAATACTCAATCAATTTTTCGTCTCTAAAAGAAGTTTCAGGTGGTTTATCATGTGAAAGAGAGCATAGAAAGCTGCAATTTAGGGTAAAAATTCCTCATTTCATCTCTAAATTCCTTGTATTGATGTTGATTTTTGAGATCAAAACTGTGTCACTTCGAAAATGTATTTCTTAAATCCACCAAACCTATTTTGGAGATACATTTTCGAAACTTCTCATGTTACAGAAACAAAATTATTAAAAATTTATATGTTTATGTCCGTGTTAGATGGTGCATCCCGACATGTTTCCCAAGGATGTTTCGCACAAAGCAAATAATGATGCTAAGTCAGATGCTAATTCGGATGAGGTGAAGAACGATGTTAAATCGATTTTTATCGATAGATGTTGGACACCAATTTGAAAATGATCAAGTTTTCAATAATCGTCAACAATTGCTTGATTATGTCCGAATAAAAGCTAGAAAAATTGGCTTTGGTGTTGTGATTGGAAGGTTCGACAATGACACTAAGCAAGCATTTGTAACCATGAGATGTTAGAGAAGTGGAAAATATGTTCCAAATGTTTAGAATTTAAAACATGATGACACCAGATCGAGAAAATGTGTGTGCCCGTTCAAATTGCATGGATCATGTAGGGTGGATGATATGTGGCAATTTTCTGTCATTTCTGGTAAACATAATCATGAATTGGACACCAAGCTACAAGGTCATCCAATTGTAGGTCGATTTAAGCCGAAGGAGAAGGAAATTATTTCAGAAATGTCGATAATTAAAGTTGCGCTGAGAAACATACTTGCAAATTTGAAACGGAAACGACCACAAAATGTTTCAAATATCAAGCAGGTATACGATGAATGTTATAAACAACTTATTGTGAGTAGAGGTCTGAGGTCCGAAATGCAACATTTGTTGAAACTTTTGAACGATAACCACTACATTTCAAGGTACAAATAGTGTGATGATAAAGTTAGTGTATATGACATTTTTTGGACTCATCCGGAAAGTATCAAGTTGTTCAACACATTTCTGATTGTCCTTATAATTGATTCAATGTACAAGACTAATAAGTATAGTCTTCTGCTTCTAGAAACTGTTGGTGTCACTTCTATGAATAAGACTTTTTCGGTTGGATTTTCATTCCTCGAATGTGAGAAAGAAGACAATGTTACATGGGTGTTATATATATGCAAGATTTTGTTGAAGGATCCACAAAAGTTGAATAGTGTCATTGTAACCGATCGAGATAACGCCCTTATGAATGCGGTTGAAAGTGTTTTTCCTACATCATATGCATTACTTTGTAGATATCATATAACCAAAAATGTGAGAGCTAAGCTCAAACTGGCAGTTGGTGCCAAAGACTTCAAGGGTGAAGACAAATGTATTGTTAAAGCTAGTGTTGTGGTGGAAAATATAATGGATGCGTGGGCAAATATATTGAATTCTTCTACGGAAGAGTTGTATGTTGAGAATGTGGTACATTTTAAGAGTTTGTATGTCAAATTTCCTAATTTTTTAAAATATGTTGAAACTATTATTCTTGATACAGTGAAAGAAAAAGTGGCGTGTGCTTGGACGGACCGGGTTCGACACTTGGGAAACACAATAACTAATAGGGTTGAATCTGTATATGCGGTGTTGAAGAAATGGTTGGGTGATAGCAAGGGAGACTTTTGTAGAGAACGGGACATGGTGAATCAAATTCTCAAAAACCAACATAATGAAATTCAAACAACTTTTGGCCGGAGCATAACAGTCGTAGAACACCATTTTAAAGATAACAGTCTTTACTTACAGTTGAATCTTAACATATCCCGATCGGGATTGAATTTTATTTTTCATGAAGCGAATTCTGCTGAGACAACAGGGTCGGATTGTTCAAAGTGTGGGTGCACAATTAGGAAAACATACGGGCTACCATGTGCTTGTCTCATTTCTAAGAAGATGAAGCTAAACTCCCACATACATATGGACGAGGTCTACGATCATTGGAAAAGGCTCTGATTTGATGACTATGGTGCTACGAAAGACGATACATTGATTATTACCATCACAACCGAGTAGGAGGTGATCATGGATATATTTTTTAAAGCGGGTGACACTATGAAATTTCACATAAAAGAACAATTGAGGAAAATCGCCCATCTAGAAACCACAGATATGAAACCTCTTTCACAATCGATAAAAACGAAAGGTGCACCGAAAAAGTGTAAAAGTACACAAGAGTATAATTCCACAAGGCGGACGCCGTCTTACCATAAAATTGTTGATTCACATTTTGCGGATTCTCCAACCCTGAAATAGCAAAAAAGTGTTTTTAAAGGAGCCCGCATCACCAAACCACCTCGTACACCTCCGATAAAAAAACAACCACCGATTATTTACATTGATTAGATTCTTCTTATTATGCACAATTACATTGAAAGGATTGTAGATGTGGGGAGACGTTAATTGAGGGTTTCGGGCCGTGTCTGGTTTACTTGGTAAAGGTCAGGAGAACCAAACACTTGTACGACAAACACTTATTTCGAAATTGATGGCGCATATAGAAGATTACTTACGAATTTATGAGGGGAAGGAACGTTTCAATAAAATTCATAATGCACTTGTTGTAACTCTTACCAGTTGCGCACCACCTGAGAAGTAGATGTCCTTCCCTGAAATGGGCCATCTTATAGCAAGTGCATATGAGAGGGTGTGTATCGATCTCACGAGATATGATTTTTCAAAGACTTTTTTTCCTCTACGAAGTCGCCCACCTAAGGACCCATTCGATTGCATTATATGTATTAGATATCTTATATCGCTTTATTTTGTTCAAGTATTTTTGAAGTCAAGGTGTCATATTCCAGCTAAGTCAATGCAATGGACGGTACATCATGCAGAAGAGGCAGAAACTTGGTCGAATCATTTTTTGGAAAGGATGGTCGAATTCACAAAGTTGTCAAAATTTGAAAGAGAATCAAATAGGGAGAAGTCGAAGAAAGAACCAGTTTTAGATTTAAGCGATAGACATTCGTTCGGTACATTTTAGAATGTTATCAAACCATTTTTTATATGTATTTTTGTGCACAATGTAATCAAATCATTTTGGAATATATCTACACGATTCAATACATATATAATATATCTATTCATCATGTTACCGATTTATACAACTTACCGATTTATACTTTTTCCGATTAAATTATGAATTTACTTTTGAAGTGCATTTTACCGATTTTCACCATTTTACTGATTTATACAATCTGTCAACTTCGTATTGTGTCTCTGCATAATTCAGAAGTGCATTTATGAATTATTTAAAAAAAAGAATCAGAGAATGTTTCAGAACTACACTTCCGAAAAAACTTTTCTTTTTTAAAAATATAAGGGGTTGTTTCGGAAGTGTATATCCGAAAAATTCCCTGACACGGGATAAGAATTCTTAGGACCACATTGCTCCAAAACTTCTATAAATAGGGTGTCCTAAACCTATTCTTCAATATCATACACCACAAATCAGATATCACACACCACAAATTAGATATGACACAAACATATCCTCACATTGCTTTTGTCTACTTCAATGGTGCGATGCCGCCACTTCAACTTAGGTTCTGCGAGGTTACGCCTTTTGCCGAGCTAATTACCATACTCAACTCTCTCTTGCAATATTTAGAAAATCGGAGGGTAGTCAATGTCGAATATCGTTCACCATCACTTGACACTAATGGAAATGTCAAATTCACAAAGTTTGAGCAGAAGACGGATGACATTTACAGGCTATGTGGAGTACTTTTCGCCAATTCTCTACTAAGGGTCCGATTGAATTAGATGCAAAAACTCAGAGATCCACTGAAGATGTTATCAAAATATTGCAACGTCCTCAGTTACTCGTTTATAACAATATATAATGTTAAATTTATGCTTCAATATCTATGTAATTTCGAATTTCAATGTTTAATTTATGTTGTTGTTTATGTAATATCAATGTTTCGGGTTTCTGTTTTGGTGTCTCTATGTTTGAATGTTAATGTTTTTATTTTTTATATCAGTCGGTATTTCTTTTGGAAATGTACTTCTGAATAGTTTATTAGGTGTATTCGATAATACATCTCCGAATTCACCCCAAAAAAGAATTTTTTGTGACTTCGAAAATACATATCTAAAATTATCTTAGAAAAATGAAATATAATACGTTTGAAAATACATTTTCAAATTCTAGAGTTAAAATAGAAATTTTATCAGAGGTGACGAAAATTTTTATCAAAGGTGACTAAGAATATGTAAGAATGAAAAGAAAAAAACTCCCTTTAAATTTACACATAAGGCACATTCATGGTAGTTGTGAGATGTTTAAATCAAATAATAAACCCACTCAATCAAATCAAATTACTAATATAATAACAGATATAAAGGAATAAATGTAATGAAAATTGATTAGAAAAAGATGATAACAAAAAAGGCATTAGATAATAATGAGAGTTTAATTCCACACTGTAAATTCGGTGTGTAGGATAAGTTTTCATCATCATATGCCAAATTACAGAATAAACAAAGAGGATAAACAGTGGAAAAACTTATTAAAAAAAAAAAGAAAACGAATGAAAAAAACATATCGATTGATGTTCTATGAATGAGAAAGATTGAAACCCTAGACAGAAACGGTGCTCATTGGGAATAGGATCATCTGCTGCGATTTCCTCTCCAGTTGTTTCTCCTGCATGAGTTTTAGCCATTAGATTCATCTAACGGTTTAGCGATCAAAAAGAAGAAAGAAAAGAAACTTGTCAGTCATTTTTTTCAATTTTTTTGAATTCAGTCACTATTGTAAAATCTTTTGAGTTTAATTGTTGATTATAATCCAAGTACTTGGGTGAAGAAAAAACAGGAGTATATAAAATGGATTTTCTTTCTCTTCTCTCACACTGCACCACCAGCTTAGCAACAAAAATTGATTTCCCTCTTAATCTTCTGCACAATACCGTACCACCATTTTCTCCGCCAGTCAAAATCCATTCCACAAAACTGATAACTATAAAAGTCAATTTGTTGCACCTGTGATTAGAAAAAGAATGTTGCAGCTGAGATTAGAAAAAGAGTGAAAGACACAGTAGTAATGAAAAAGATGTAAGATTAAATAAATTGAAAGATTTAAAAAAGAATGTTGATGTGAACTTCTAATGATTAAATAAATTGAAAGATTTAAAATAAAATAAAAAAGGATATGTAATCTTTTGATTTCAGGTTTTGAATGAGATGATTTTTCTAAATTAATAAATGATTTTTCTCTCTCATATTAAATATTTTTTAAAATTAATTTTCCTTTTAGTTTTTCAACCGTTTGATTGGGTAGGAAGCA